>JAREYC010000009.1:6809690-8171628 GCA_030015325.1 Cryptoblepharus egeriae
CTTTTGATCTCAACCTGATTGAGAATTTTCTATTTCTATTTCATCTATATTATTGAGTTCCATCTCAGGAACTATTTCTGGACAAGGAACATACTGATCTGTATTAACATTCTACCCTTAAAAATTCCCACCAATGATGTAAAGAAAGAAAATCATCCTTTCCTGAATAGAGAAGGTCATATAATAAAGGAATATTGTAACTAGACTGATAACACTTGTCCCTTAATTTAATACTGGATAATTGGAAATGATAATTTGCAAGTAACATTTCCTGCATGGTTAACCAGGGTATAGCTATTATTGTTATATTGTTCATCATGAATAAGTTGCTGTGCGACTGTTAATAGCATTTGTCACTATGGATGATAGAGCAGTGATAAAATGTAATCAAATCTCATGCTTCAGGGCTTAAGATGATTGCTTAAAGGAGTCAGGAAAGAATTGCCCTTCTGTAAAAACTGTCTGAAGCCACCTGTTCCATGATGCCCTTGCTAAGAGCACGAAATACGCATCCCAATCCTATGCTTCTCTGGTGCCACAAGGTCCAGCAGCAGCAACATGGCCACTGCTGTATCCCATGGGGTCGGAGAAGGCAAAAGTTTCAGAGGCAAATTCTGCCACAATTCCTATCTCCTTGTGGGCCCTATCCTCTCTCTGGTCCAGTCTCTCTCCTCCCAATTCTAACCTTGCTCCTCCTTCCTCCTGCATTGAAAATCCTCAACACCAGCTGGCAGGAGGTCACACCACTTGTTGCTCTAGTCTGGCATCTTACTGGTGCTGATGCCTAGCAACAACTTGCACTGGCATCTCCATCTGTGCAGCAGGCTTACCCACTGGGCACAGCAGGTTTGAATGGGGAAGGACTGATTGTGGAGAATGCCCACTGACTGTGGTGCCCATGACATTACACACTCTTTCCTGTTCCTGGGACTCTTTTGCAGCCAGGTTTTGGTTTTGTTTTTCCTTTGCAAGATGAAGTAAAATCAGTCAACAATCAACAATTAAAGCAGCAGATTTCTAACATTTGCAATCTCTTCAAAAAGAAGAAGCCCATCTTAACACCATTAAAATTGTAAAATTAATATTCTGACTTCTAAAAGAAATCAAATATGGCATCAGGTGGACTCTTGAGGGAGTTCAATAAGTGAGAAGACATAACTTTAAGGCTGTATGAATGTAAACCACTCAGAGGAGCAGATATGCAAGGCTTGGCCCCTACTGAGAAGATTAAAGGCTGGTTCATATGGAAAATACTCATCACATGGAATATGAATTATGCACCAACTGTTCAAATATTTAGAAAATCTTCACCAAGGAGAATTCAAAATGTATATAAAACATTATTAATACAAAGTGGATTTTCCCATAGGAAATAATGGAAACTCAGATGATTGATTCCACAATCCAAAAATATTGATATAAAAATATTAACAATGTAAAAATGATGACAAAACACTTTAATCAAATTCAAAACACTGTAATATAATACAGAACACAACTAGTGTAATATTAATAAAAACACTGTAAAACAATGTACTGTGCAGTAAAATAGAAAAGAAAACCTTCCTGGCCAAGGATGATTAATTTTCACTAAACACGTCACTAATGTCTTTTTGAGCAACTTTAAGAAGAAACCAATCTAAGTACACTTGCTTTTGTCTCCTTTTGAGGATTTCACGGAAAGGTGACATTGCATTGTCATTAAACAGTTTCCTAATACTTGCTAATCTATTTGCATCCTGCATGCACAAGGATGAAGCAAAATGAAGCCGAAATTACTACGAGGCTGAGATGCAAACTTGGAAGGTTCTCTGGTTCAAAGACTGGTTCTTCTGCAAACTCATGGAAGACCTGAAGCAAGCAAGAAAACAACTGAATAAGTGACGGTAGACCTATGGCATACATGCAAAAGTGGTTCACCACAGTATTTCGGGTGACACACCAGCATTCACCCAGAAAATGGGTATCACCCAGAAGGACAGTGTTGCTGCAGAGCCAAAAATGGCATTACAAATTCCAGTGTGGTCCGAGAGGCAGCTGATGAAGAAGAAGTTTGTCCCCTTCTCCCAAGAAAGGGAAGCAGCTCTGCAGTTGGGCTATTTGATCCCTCTCGAGCTGGTAGAGAAGCAAAGTCCAATGACACGGAGCTCAGGATCCAGTGGAATTGAGATCTGTCCCACATGTTCCCCCATCATGCCCTCTTCCTGCCCTCCCTCACCACCGCTTGCACAGGAACATCTTCTCCTGCCTCTCCCCATACCTTTTCATCTCACTGATGCCTGGTAGTATGTGTCAGCCAATAGGCTGCAGATTAATTTCCTCTCTCTGGTGCTGTCCTGCACTGGTATGTCACTAATGGTGGGTCAACACTAAGCTCTGTAAATGCCTTGTGGCACATTTTCAACAGTGCACGTAGTGGTGAGCTGAGGCACACTGTTCAGGATTGAGCCCTTTGTTTTATTCGTATTTCAATTTTGTCATTTTTTTAAAATAATACATAACTGCAGATCATATCACTGTTCCCCCCCCCCACTTTCACTAACACTTACAAGTGAGTTCAAACTTCCTTCAGGTTTGAGAATCACTGGTTTAACATGTCATGTTTCTGCTGACAAATCTGAGAACTTCCTGAAAACTGATATTTATGGGGGAAAAACTTAAGGACCACAGTGTGTTATCTGTTGCTGGAGAAATAAGTCTTATACTGCTGGGTCACCATTGCTTTGTTAGTGAAATTACTAGTGACCTGGCTAGTTTTGTAATATAAATACCAGAACCACATACTTAGAAATGTACTCAAAATAAAAAGATAAAAGAGCACATCCAAGGACATCTATGGTCTGTACATTCATAAATCCAGTAAATTAAAACATAGGATTATGTATTATTCAGGGTGCAATCCAGAGTCATGAAGCACATTTCTATCACCTAAAGAGGAGGAGAAGCCAGCACAAAAGTATGCTGAAATTCAGTGAGTTGTGCTGACCAAATTTGGCCCGGGCAGAGATCTAGGATTATGGAAAGAGTGCAGAGAAGAGACATGAAGGAAGGGCAGGGAAGGACAGGCAACAGGTGGTAGAAGGACTGTGGGCAGGACTGGCCAGGACAAGGGACCAAGTTCCTGGTTTGCTTGGATCTCTGCCACCTCAAACCATAGCACAGATCTGAGTAGAACTATTGGGGATGCTGCTGTGCTACTTGAGGTGAAGAGAGTTCCCCCTTATGATGCGGTAGTGCAGCAACAACCCAAAACTTCTGCTGGTTACTTGTTAGGATAATCAGCACTGACATTGAGATCAGCTATTCTCTTTTTCCAAGACATGACCTATTTTAAAGCCTCAATTCTTTGAAAACAATATCCTCTTACCCTATGAGAAAGTGCTCTGTAAAAAGTGCTTAGCCTTCTTTAATATATTACAGGAACAATCCTAAGAAATTTAGGCTGACCTAACTCACCTGGCATATCTTTCCCTTATGGTATGGGCATATGTCTATGGACTGTCCTAACCATCCATCCTTGAGTGGGGCAAAAGTGTTTTACTGCACTTTTGTGACACTCCCAGATCAGCATAGGACTTTTGCCAGGGCTTAGGAAGGACTAAGTGGAGATTAGGATTGCAGTCCATATGTAATAAATTACAGTGGCACCTCGCAAAACAAACTTAATTCGTTCCGGAGGCATGTTCTTTACGTGAAACATTCTTTATGTGAAGCGGATTTTCCCATAGGAAATAATGGAAACTCAGACGATTGATTCCACAACCCCCAAAATATTCATATAAAAATATTAACTGGATGTAAAAATGATGACAGAACAATGGGATTGAATTCAAAACATGCATTCAATGTGTATGATCTGTTAGTATTTGAATTTAATAATAAAACATATTTGTTCAGGCAAGTTGATTCCAGGCTGATGCAGTACTGAAGAAGGCTGATGCAATCTAGCTGATGCAATCTGAAACTGCACTTACAGCATGAGTCAGCAGAACTGGAAGTGCTGAGTCACTGGTCACATGACTAATAACTATAACTGATTGGTGTTCCACTAAATTTAAGTGTGTATGAGATTATTGCAACGTGTGGGTTACTGAGGAGGAGTATTTTGCTGTTTTAATACTCTGAAAAACTGAACTGTATCTGTGGACTGACTTATGGACTGTTTGACTGGATCTACTGAGATTGGAATACCCCTGCAACTTGATGTATGTATATGACTGATCTACTGCTCTGACCTTGGACTGTGTTACTGGACTTATCTTCTGCCTTTCGTTTAAACAATACAGTTATCTTTAACTATAAACAGTGTCGTGTTTACTCTGTGCTGCTGCTTGTTCTCCTCTGCACAACTACTCTGCTAAGCCCTGCACGTCAGCAGGGTCTCAAATCCCAACACTGGTTATGGCCCTAGAGAGGGCAGTGTGCTACAGGTGAACTTTGCTGGTGTTGCTCGTGGCTATATTGATATTTGAAGGCAATTTCCAGAAGTTTGATTCCTGGAGAAATTCCAGTGTCCAGGTCGTAAAATGGAGTCAAGTCTGCTATCATTGGGTGGATTCCCTATTAAACATCTAAATGGGAAAAACTACGCCACTTGGGCGCAAAAGGTGCGCTTACTCCTAAGAAAGGAGGGGCTCTGGCAAGTCATGTCCAACTCACCTAAATTGGAGGACTTAGATGAAGAAGACGATGCTGACGAAATATCTAAGTACCACCATGACAATGAGAGGGCATTGTGTTTCATGGGCTTAAAATTGGAAGATCACCAATTGGTCCACATCAGAGGGTTTGAGTCTGCAAAAGAGTGCTGGGACATTCTAAAAACTATCTATGTTCGTGATAGTGCAGGTGCTCAAATACACCTGACACCTAATGCAGGTGCTCAAATACACCTAATTTGAGCGCGGCTTGCTCCCACAGGGGACATGATTGCTCATCTTGAGTTTATGAAGCACACCCTCTATGAGCTGCAGGTGCAGGAGCTGATATTTACTGAACTCCAGCAGGCGTACATTGTGCTTTCATCGCTGGACGAAAGATATGACAACTTCATCGCCAACATGGAGGTATTGCCACGCACTGAGATAACGATGGCAGATATTACCAGCAGGCTGCTAGACAAAGCCAGACGGCACAAAGACTCTACACTGCTTCATGATTCTAGCCAGACCTCCACTATTCGACGTGACAGAACAGCCAACTGAGGACTGCACAGAGCAAACGGCAAAAGCCTTCACTGTCAAGAAATGCTTTAAATGTGGTGCCACTGGACATATTGCACGCCACTGCAAATCGAAAAAAGGAAAGAAGTTTGGTGCTGCTGAAACCCATACTGGGGCTCCTCTGGCTCTGACAGGCACAGATGGTCTGGGCTCCAATGTCTGGGTCATAGACAGTGGTGCCTCTCACTCCATTGCAAAGCACAAGGAAATCTTTGCATCATTTGAGCCCGTAAGTACTCAGCAAGTATCTTAGGCTGATGGGCTATGTGTAAATGTGACTGGGGAAGGAACTGTATATCTCCCTTGTCTAGCTAAATCCTTAAACATGATTTGTGTGCCTATACTAAAATACAATCTCCTGTCTGTGGGTGCTCTGGTAAAAGAAGGATTCAAAGTATCTTTTGAAGAGTACCAATGCCTTATCCAAGGAAGGGATGGTAATTCTGCTATTGCTATACTGCAAAATGGGCTATTTGTACTGAACCATGTAACTGCTCACTCTGTATATGACAACAAGGTGCCCCATGATAACTGTATTCATTTGCTGCAAAGGCGCCTTGGTCATGCTAATTTCAAAACCTTAAAAATGACTGTAGAATTGTCAAAAGGAATAAAACTGAAACCTTGCAGCAAATATCTGGACTGTGAGGCTTGCAAGGAAGAGAAAACAAAAGCTGCTCCAACCAAACATGGCAGTGAATTTAAAACTACTGACGTACTCCAAATTGTTTTTGCCGACCTAATCGGTCCTTTCAAACCCAGTTTGGGAGGAGCTAAATATGTCCTGGAAATAGAGGACCATTATTCCAGATATGGTTTCTGTTATCTGCTAAAATCAAAAGATGAAACTTTTCAGCAGATTGCCAACTGGACTAAATTTGCATAGCGAAAAACCAATAAAAAGGTAAAATGCCTAATTACTGACAATGGTCTAGAATTTTGCAATCAAAAATTGCAGAATATTTTGGCAAAGGCAGGCATCTCCCACAAACGTTCTGCCCCATATCGGCCTCAGCACAACTCATTTGTTGAGAGAAGGGGTCAGACTCTGCAAGCAATAGCAAGAACAATGCTGAATGACAGAGGTCTCCCTAATAACTTTTGGGGGGAAGCATTTATGTGCTCTAACCATTTACTGAATGTACTTGCACACTCTTCCACAATGGAATTGCCGTTTACGCGCTGGCAATGTAAACAACCAGACGTAAATTATTTGCATACTTTTGTTTGTCCTGCTTGGGTTCATATTCCAGCCCAAAATAGGAAAAAAAGGGGGACATAGAGCCAGAAAGCTTTATTTCTTGGGTTATGAATCAAATCATAAATCCTATCGATTTGGTACTCCTCGTTCAACTCAGATTTGGAATAGTGCTAGTGCAAAATTCCTAGAGCAAAGTGGATTGGAAAGGCTACAACATAAATTTGTGCCTCATTATTTCTTAGACTTTGACATTTCTGGGAAAAGAAAAACTGAATTACAATCTCCTATCTCATTGCCTAGCAACAAATTGGCTACAAAAACCAAAACTGAAAGTTCTGCTTTAACCCCTCACTCTCGGGTCTTGGGAGAGGAGGAGCAAGAAACAAAAGAGGGGCTAAGTCCAATAGACTCTGTACAACAGGAGCCTGTACCACTGAGATGCTCCACCAGAGAACAAAAAGCTCCAGACCATTATAGTCCTGGTGCAATTTGTCAAGTATCAGTAGAGCGAAGATCTTATAATGATCTGCAATCCATGACACCAGAAGACAAAAGTGCTTGGGAAACAGCTGTTAACAATGAGCTTGATTCTTTAAAGAAACTACCGGTCTATGAGGATGCTGTACTACCACCTGGTGAGCATGCTATTGGCTGCAGATGGGTGTTTAAACTGAAAAAAGGAGTAAATGGTGTAACTAAATGCAAGGCTAGACTTGTTGTACAAGGGTTTGCACAAACCTCTACTTGCCAGGATGAGACATTTTCACCATGTTTATGCTCTGAATCGCTAAGGGTTGCACTTCTATGGGCTGCAAAACATAAATATATTGTAACTCATTTTGATACAGAAACCACTTACTTGAATGCTCCTTTAAGGCATGTAATTTATATGCAAAAACCCCCAGGTGTGACTGCAAATACTGGAAAAGATTGCTGGCTACTGAAAAAATCTCTGTATGGTCTAAAAAAATCTGGTCATGAATGGAATACTTGTATTACTGATGCTTTATTACAGCTAGGTTTTAAAACTGGCCTAGCAGAGCCATGTCTATTTACAAAAGATACTGAACAAAACAAACAGATCATTCTTTTGTTCACAGATGATTTGGCCATAATAACCAAAACTGACTCAGAAACTAAAGAATTAATTCAGAAGCTAGAAAAGAAATTTTCACTGAGAAATCTTGGTAGAATCAAAAAGTACTTAGGAGTTGAAATATCTGAAACAAAACAGGGATACAAACTATCTCAAACTCAGAAAATAATGCAACTTCTGCAAAAGTATAACATGGAACAATGTAATCCAGCAAAAACCCCTATGGGACTGGAATACAACAATGATGATTCTCCAAGTCCACTGTTTGATTCAGACATATACAGGTCTTTAATAGGAAGTTTATCTTACATTGGAAACTGGACCTGATATTTGCTATAGTGTGAATCAGCTAGCTCGACACTGCTCTAAGCCAACTCAAAAACACTGGCAAGCAGCTAAAAGATTGTTAAGGTATCTAAGAGGAACTATAAATCATTCTTTGTATCTAGTACCAAAAGGAGAACTGAAATTGAGTGCATATGCTGATGCAAGTTTTGTTTCTGATTCTACCACCCGACAATCTACTTCAGGAATAGCTATATTTCTTGCTAATGGCAATTATAGGATGGAAATCACTGTTTCTCAAACTCGGGGTCGCGACCCCTTGGGGGTCGCAGGAGCCTTTCACTGGGGTCGCTTAAAGGCTCCTGGTGTAGCTATTAGCTACAAAATCTTCTCCTGTCCAGCATTCGGCCTGCCCCTATCTCTGAAAATCCCCGAGAGCATAAAGAGGGAGGCGGGAGCTCCCCCTGCTGGCCAGAGGCTTGTGCAGCATTCTCCCAGGGTCTTCCAGGCCAAGCACCAGCAACAGAGGCCTCCATAACCCCTCTCACTGCTTGTGTGGCCATCAAAGTGTCTCCTTGGCACCAGCTGATAGAACCTCCCATGAGTCCCCACACAACCTCGAAAGCCCTTCTCCTGGCCAGGCAGGGGCTCCTCTTCCTCATCCCTCCTCTTCTCTGTGCGCTATCCTCTCTCCCTCCCTCTCTCCCTCCTTCTACTCAGCCATCAGCCAGGGGCTCCTGCTCTCCCTTTTCCTCCTGGTTCATCTGGCCAGGCCATCCCTGCGTGCGATCCTCTCTCCCTCCTTTCCTCCTCCTTCTCCTCAGCCACCAGCCAGGGGTTCCCAAGCCTGAACTTCACTGCTACCAGCCTCCTAGCTCAGTGCCCCCCACCACATCCTAACCCTCAATCTATTTAGCTGTCTATCTCATCCCACTTAGCTATGTCACCCTATGTATCTATCTCTATGCCACCCAGCTACTTACATTTCCCCACCAGGTCCCCACCTATCCCCTCATCACAACTTATCTTTCCCATCTACCTTCCACCTCTCTTGCATGGGTCCCATTATAGTCAGTGGGGCTTTCTCCCAGGAAAGTGTGCACAGGACTTCAACCTCAGAGTCTCATCCTATGCATGTCTATTCAGAAATCACTCCCATTATAGTCCGTGGATCTTTCTCCCAGGAAAGTGTGGACAGGACTTCAGCCTCAGACCACCATCCTATGCATGTCTACTCACTGATCATTCCCATTATAGTCAGTGGGGCTTTCTCCCAGGAAAGTCTGGACAGAACTGAGGAAGTGTGGACAGGAAAAAATGCTTCAAGACAAAATTTTATTTATTTATAATTAGAAATAAATGTTTCACAATATAGAAATAAATACTGTTTAACTATAATTAAATATTATTTTTGTGATTAATCACTATGATTTAATTAAGTTCAATTTGTAACAATGAAAATACATCCTGCATAGCAGATATTTACATTCATAACAGTAGCAAAATTACAGTTATGAAGTAGCAATGAAAAAAATTTTATGGTTGGGGGTCCCCATAACATGAGGAACTCTATTAAGGGGTCACAGCATTAGGAAGTTTGAGAACCACTGGTGTAAACTGCAGAACTAAATTAAAGCCAGCATGAGGAGGGAGGGAGTTCCTTGCTGGCACCTGGTGTGGAAAGAGACAAATAAAAACATGGTAGTGGGCTATGGTGAAATTTGATAGCTGCTTTGGCTAAGTATTGAAGATGCTGTGTTTGCTGGTTTATCTAAAGGTTGGCAGTTCAAGACCTGAATCCTGCAAGATGGAGTGAGCTTCAACTACTTGCCCTGCTCCTGCCAAGCAACCTGTTCGAAAGCACGTAAATGCAAGTAGAGTAAATCATAATGCGAGCAGATGCCCATGGAGTAGAGTTGCCATACGTTCCCACAAAACAGGACAATCCTGATTTGGTGATTTCCCAAACAATGGGTCCTATTTGCCAAATGCCCAAAAGGTAGGCTTATCTTTTCCTTTCAGACCTGAGAGGGAATGGAGGGAATGGAAGGAGTGGGGAAAGGCCTCAAGGAAAGGGGAATCATTGATCATAAATGCAGGTGGTAGTGTATAATAATATTTCTCTTCTAATGGGTAATAGGGCAACGGTATTGTTCCTTCTATTTCCAGCAAAACATAACTAATTTTCCACACCTCTGGAATCAGAAATTCAAACAACCTTTTAATGTTCAGACACCCACTGCTTTTAGAAATTACTGTATTATGGACTGTTGCTCTTAAGTTGCTGTTTTTAAGTAGTCATTCCCCCCTATTTTTTATGTTCTTGATTATTTTTGTTAGCGGCTTTGAGCATATATGGAAAATGGGATTTCAATAAAAAAACAAAGTGGGCAGGTCTGTGAGATTGTGAAGTCATTTAAAAATGGAATAGAAAGGGAGCTAAAAGGCAGCCTTGGCTGACGGTAGGGATGCTTTCAGATAGTAATCCTGTTTGGTCAAATCTAACTCTTAAACTGGTACCAGTATGAAGATTTTGGATAAGAAATAGCAATCTCCTATCAATATTTGTGTCAGCCAGCTTATGCCAGAGGAGTTCCCTCTTTGCTAGATCGAAAGCCGAGGTAAAATCAATAAAAGCAATATATAATTTCGTATTACCAGTTTGCATATATTTCTGAATTAGGTGGTGTATAATAAAACAATGGTCTAACGTAGATTTCCCTTGCTGAAAGCCAGCTTGTTCTTCTGCTATAATGGAATTTTCTTTGGCCCAAGTCTCAAGCGTACTTAGTAAATATTTCATATACAGCTTAGCAATAACAAAGCAAAGAGACAGCCTATAGTTTTTAGGATCAAATTTAGAGCCTTTCTTATAAATGGGAACCACAGTACTTTCTTTCCAGCTCGAAGGAAAATCATCCTTACAATTAATATGAGAAAATAATTTGGCAAGAATAGGGCACCACCAGTCCGAGTTTTGTTTATATAGTTTGTAAGGAATCATATCAGGACCAGGGACCTTTTTATCTGGGACTGAGGAAATTAGGGCTTTAATTTCTTCAAGTGAAACTGGGTCCCAAGCAGGCAAGAGATCCAAAGAAGGTGCAGCAAGTTCGTAGTCTAGAATTAATGATGTAGAGCTATCAGCTTCTGAGAAGATGGCCGAAAAATGGGCTTGCCATTTTGCTGGCTACAATTTGATTTCCTATATTTCCAAATCGGAAGTTCATGCCTCTGGATACTATGGACCAGAATTTAGAAGAGTTTTTCATAGACATGACAGAAGCCAGGGCCTGCCAGGATTTTTGAATAGAAAAGCTCTTTTAGCTTTTAGATTTTTGTAGGCTCTTCTTCTTTTAATGTATGTTGAAAAGTTAGCAGTCAAATGGTTACTAGTTTCCTGAAGGCTCTGGTCAGAAATCGCTTGTTGTTGAGGCAGTTTCTATCATACCAGTCATTTGCAAGAGAAGGATAACAAGGGTTTTGAAGTTACTAAGAGAGGTCTCAAGTTGGTTGTAATTTCTTCAAAGGCGTTTATAGGCTCCAGGGAGTCAAGTAAGGAAGCTATAAGAGAAAGACGGTTTGAGGAATTAAGGGCAGTCGATATTTGCCGTTGGATATTCTCCGTCCAGGGGAGTCTTCTTTCGCCTGCAGATGGAAAAGATGTAGGGCAAGCTAGCTGTTTATTTTGGGCCCTTGGGGGGTAAAAAAGCATCAGCTATATGGGCATGTGGTCAATTTCCCCCTTGACAAAACCTTAAAAGAGTGAAACAAAGGTAATAAAGTTGAAGAGATTAACATATAGTCAATAACACTACGGCCTCTAGGCCTGTAGAAGGTGAAGGCCATATAATCGCTCTCAGCGGAAAATCCATTGCAAATAAAAAAGTGATGTTTAAAAATGAATGTGAAGAGCGCTATACCTGCTTTGTTGATCTACAATTCTTTGGAAACTCTCTCCAGTAAAAAGTTTATCTCTCCTGGAGACAAGCCCATAAACAACATAGTGAAAACCCTTCAGGGCCCTGAATTTTTTTTCCCAGCTATTGGGTTGAGGAAACTATCAGTCTTACTTTACGCCGATGACATAGCCTTATTTTCTATTAGCTCAATTGGTCTACGCAGACTTCTACACAGATTAAACTCCTTCTATGCTCAAGAGAAGCTCATTATTAATTATGGCAAATCTAAGGTTCTGGTTTTTGGTAGGAACAGAAAGAAACACAAATGGTCTATTGGTGACTATCAGATTGAACAAGTAAATACCTTTAAATATTTGGGAGTCACATTTAATGCAAATCTTTCTTGGTCCCCCCACTGTAGCTACACGAAACTTAAAGTTGAACAATCTATCCAGATGCTAATCCGTTTTATGAGAACTAAGGGTAGAAATTTGGTGGCCCCAGTGCTTGAGATTTTTGCTAAGAAAATCATCCCTCATTGCTATACGGAGCTCAAATCTGGGGCTACTCTCAACTCTCTTGTTTTGAAGCTATTCAAAACAATTTTATTCGTATGCTTCCAGGTGTTCCTAGGTCAACACTGTCTTCCTTAATTAGAGCAGAAGTGGGACTTATCCAAATTACTGCCCATTGTCATACAGCTCTGGCTCTTTATTGGTACAGATTGGTATCCATGAACCCTTTATGTCTCCCAGGATTATGTTTTGATGAGCAAATTAACAACTTAGCTTTCTCCTCTTGGGCAACTTCAGTCAGCCCTATTTTGGAATTTTTTGATTTCCCTGTGGATACTTTCCCTTCATTTTTTTTTCTCCCAGATTTAAATGCTTGCTTAGAGATTCCTAAGCCTCTACTATATGAAACAGGATCTTGGCACAATTGGCTTTTATTTTACAAAACAACTTTTATTCTCGAAAATTATTTAATTAACCTAACCAATCCTACTTTGAGAAAGGCTTTTTCTGCCTTATGTCTTCAGACGATGCAGTCTACACTATTGAAAGGCAGATTCAACAATACTCCCTATGACCTCAGACTATGTAACCTCCAGGAGAGGTTGATGACATTGCACACTATCTTCTGGGATGCCCACTATTGGATATTCCCAGAGCAAAATTTCTGGCCGACTTTATTATCAGTTTCTGCAATAGACCATTTATTGATCTCTTATGCTGGCTTTTGGGTGATGCTGACAATGACATTACCTTTAAAGTTCCAAAATTTGCTTTGGAAGCTAAAACTAAAAGGTCGAAGCTCCCTGGATGATGTATAGCTGTTTTTTTTAATGTAAGTTTTAACGAATTCTCTTTGTACCAACGCTACTTTTTTAAAATAGTCTTTTATAATTTGTCTACGTATGTTATTTTAATCAGCCGAAATGTTTTGTAAAGACCAAATGGTTACACAAATAAAGTTGTTTGTTTGTTTCTTGTGCAGAGGCACTGTAGAATATTTTTATATTAAAAAATAACTACACTAAAAAATGGAATACAGGAATAAGATACAGTGTTGGATAGTGAACTGCTACTAGGTTGACATACATCTAATCTGATATAAATACAAGAAAGCAAATACTGATTTGGGATAGGTTAAGAGAATTGAGAAAGCTCTTAGGTTCTTGAGAAAATTGAAGCTAAAACTACAGTAGTGGTGACATGCAGGACATGTGCAGACCTTGTGGACAAGTGCAAACTGCTTGTGCTGTTGGAAGAGAAGATGAGATGAAGAAAAACTATTCACACTTTGTCAAATCAACTTCTGAATTCTTCCTGGACATGACACATACAGAACTTCTCCAGAAGCATCAGTTAGAGCTGGGGTCTCCAAACTTTGAACATTAGGGCTGCAGGACCTTTCACAATACTGCAGAGGAGGAAATTTTAGCAGATGCAACTTTTCATCTCACAGATCACAAGCTACATCTGCTAAAATTTTCTACTCTACACAATTGTTAAAGGCCCTGCACCCCTGAAGTTCAAAGTTTGGAGACCCTAAATTAGAGGATAACGGTAAAGGTGTTTCTTGCCAGTTACCCTGCTAGTCATGATCAAATCTAGGGAGCAGTGCTCATCCCAATTTCTTACGCCATAGAGCCAGCATTGTCTGAAGAGTCCACCGTGTTCATGTGGCCTGCATGACATCACAGCTCACAGAAAGTTGTTACCTTCCCACCAAAGTGGTACCTATTTATCAAATGCTTTTCCATGCTTTTCAACTGTTATGTTGGTAGGAGCTGGGCAAGGGACAGGAGCTCACTCCATCTTGTAGCTTCGAACTCATGTCAGTTTCAGTACCTTTATTGACATTACAGTAGACATTAAAAAGAAAAAAGTTTCATACATAAACATACAAACAGTTAACTCCAAGAGACCAGGAACTTCAGGAGCCCACTTCTGGTTGGACAATACAATTTGTGAGATAAAAGTTGCTATCTGGAGAATGAAGTTAGGGTCAGATGTGGTTATTAAGGATTGCAACATGGCATGGGCCGCAAAGGGGGATTTAAGATAAGGTTGGAGGGCTAAACATTTCCTCCTGGCCTCATTATGGAGCAGACAATGAAAAAGAAAGTGGAGAAGCAATTCTACAACTTGATGGGAACAGGGACAAATTCTTTCCTGAAGAGGAATACCATTAAATCTGCCCCAGAGAACAGCAGATGGGATGGAGTTACATCAGGCCATAGAGAAGGCTCTTCTGATTCTTGGGCATTCCAAAATATACAAATAGTCAGGGATTACCCATACTTCAACAAGTAGATGAAAGTGAAGTGGTGAGCAGGTTTTGTTAGCAGGAGATAGAATTTTAGAGGAATGAATGTTGAGGAGTCTCTCTTTAATAAATGCCTCATCTTGTGGCAGCTGGACAAATAAGTCAGGCTCCACTCCCAATTGCTTTATTTTTGTACTCCATGGTTTATATGTAAAATAATGGTAAGCAAGGAGATGGTATAAGAGGTTAATAGGATCAGTATTATAAAAAATTTTGAGCCAATATTTGGTAGCTCTTATCCATGTCAATGTTTCTAGTTGAATTTGGCCTCATTAAGTACAGAGTACTTCATATGTAAAATGGCAAATGCAAATGCATTTTAGGCTGCATTAAGAGTACTGTAGCTTCCAAGTCGCGAGAAGTTCTAGTTCCTCTTTATTCAGCATTGGTCAGACCTCACCTTGAGTACTGTGTTCAGTTCTGGGCACCTCACTTGAAGAAAGATGCAGCCAAACTGGAGCAAGTCCAGAGGAGAGCAACAAGAATGATCAGTGGGATGGAAGGGAAGCCTTACGAGGAAAGGTTGGGGGAACTTTTGATGTTCAGCCTGGAGAAGAGAAGGCTGAGAGGAGATATGATTGCCCTCTCCAGATACCTGAAGAGTGTCATAGAGAGGAAGGCAGGCTGTCCAGGACGTCCGGCTTTCCCTGGACACCTCCGGTATTTATTACCTTGTCCGGGGGAGTAGGGAAATGCAAGAGTGCCTCCAGCATCTACAAGCCATGAGCCGAGCCTCAGCTCAGATTTCCCTAGCCCTAAAACTCTAGTCCTAAAACTTAACCCTTTCAGTGCCTTTTAACCTTGCCTCAGCCAATAATTCTGGCTGTGCTCCACTTCTAGATATGCAAGGTAACTCCTGCCTGGGGATACTCATATTCCTCCTTCCCAGTCCGTTACATCCTGGTCCTTCTGGCTCCCCCACAGTATGCTTTTGCACTCTGCACTCTGCACATCCTCAAGGGCACTGCAAATTTCTCTTAGTGGTTCCATATCCCACATCTCTGATGCAGAGATGTCCTCCTTTCTATCCACCTCCCTGCTTGATATCTTGCTTGTGTGTGTGTGCTTGTGTTTGAGTTTGGGTCTGAAACACATACGTTGGAGTCACTGGCTTGTATTATGCTACTACAAATGGTTGCTTTAATGCCTGGGTCTGAATCATGCATTTTACAATTGTTGAAATTAAGTACAGGAAAACAATATGAGTATTTCTACTTTATTTTAACATGTCCTACATGTGTCCTACATTTTTACAGTGTCCTTCAATTTTTTAAGTACATAGGAATTTTAGGGGTTAAGGGATTTAGTATTTGTCATCTGATCACCCTGTGCAAAAAACTTAGTATCTGGGCATAAAAATAAATATCTGCTTTTATTTTCCATAATGCCAAAACATAAGTGCCAATTTTTCCCCAGTTCATTCAAACCTGAACTGAACCTACATGAAGCTGAATGCCTCATTTGGCAAAGTTGTTTGGAAAACTTTGGGAACCCCCAAAATTGGTTCCACAACCCCCAAACCAGACTGGAATGGGGTGAGTGGAGAGTTCATCATGTTTCAATTTAATATAAGTAATATAGTGTAATATATTATGTACAGGAAAACAATACCAGTGTTTTTAGCTTATTTTTTTTGTGTTTTTAGCATATTTTAACATGTCCTACATTTTATCCTACATTTTCCAGGTAGAGAGTAGGAACTTTAGCCTTCAATCAGGAATTTTGGCCTTTCTGTTCAGGGATTTTGTGTTTGGCATCTGGTCACCTTGGAGGAAGGGGCTCATTTGTTCATAGCTGCTTCTGAAAGCAGAACTAGAACCAATGGGTACAAACTGCAAGAGAGGAGATTCAATTGGATATCCGGAAAAAACTGCTGACGGTTTTGGCAGTTCGTCAGTGGAACAAATTGCCAAGGGAGATGGTGGACTCTCCCTCGCTGGGGATCTTCAAGCAGAGGCTCAACAAGCACCTGTCGAGGATGCTCCAGGGGTATTTCCTGCTGCAGGCATGCGATTGGACTAGATTACCTACTAGGTCCCTTCCAACTCTTTGATTCTATGATTCTATATGAGACACACTGGGGCAAGCCTAATGTGCTTCTTAAGAAAATTGATTGAATCTGTTCTAGTGAGCTATTGAATGACTTAATCCAGAGTGGCAATCTGTATAAAATTTGGGGGAAACATTTCAAATTAAAGGCACTCAATGCCGCTGGAATATTCGAGCCACCTTTGCTATGAAAGAAACTAACAATGGCTTCGGAAGAGGCTCTGGCAAGAGAGCAAGCCATATAGCGGTGACGCATCCATGCTAGATTATATCAGAAGAGCATACCCAGGTGTTTGAATGCCTTGACCTGTACTATAATTTGATTATTGAAACGTGACTCGTTAGGTCAGTGGTTCTCAAGTTTTTAAACAGGGAGCCGGTTCACTGTCCTTCTGATACTGTCAGAGATCAGACTATAGGTGGGAGTTTCTGGGAGTGGGTATGTACTGGCAGGGCTAACGGAGGGTTTCTGGGGGTGGGTGTTACTGGCCTGGCCGGTGGGGTTTCTGGGGAGTGGTGGGTACTGGGAAGGCTAGTGGGGGATTTCTGGGATATGGGAGTTACTGGCAGGGCTAGTGGGGGCTTCTGGGGGGTGGTGGGTACTGGCAAAGCTGGTGGGGGTTTCTGGGGGTGGTGGATAGAGTCAGGGCTAGTGGTGGATTTCTGGAGGGTGGATTACTGTCAGGGCTGTTGGGGGTTTCTAGGGGGTGAAGGGGTACTGTGAGGGCCAGTGGGGGATTTCTGGGGGGTGAAGAGGTACTGTCAGGGCTGGTGGGGGGGTTTCTGGGTGGTGGGTACTGGCAGGGCTGGTGGGGGTTTCTGGGGTGGGGTTTCTGGCAGGGCTGGTGGGGGTTCTCAGTGTGGAGGGTACTGGCAGGGCTAGTGGGACTTTCTGGGGGTGGTGGGTACTGGCAGAGTTGGTGGGGGTTTCTGGGGGTGGTGGATAGAGTCAGGGCTAGTGGTGGATTTCTGAGAGGTGAAGGCTACTGTCAGGGCTGGTGGGGGGTTTCTAGGGGATGAAGGGATACTATGAGGGCTAGTGGGGCATTTCTGGGGGTGAAGGGGTACTGTCAGGGATGGTGGGGGGTTTCTGGGGGGTGGTGGGTACTGGCAGGGCTGGTGGTGGATTTCTGGGAGGTGAAGGCTACTGTCAGGGCTGGTGGGGGGTTTCTAGGGGGTGAAGGGATACTATGAGGGCTAGTGGGACGTTTCTGGGGGTGAAGGGGTAATGGCAGGCTGGTGGGGATCTGGGGAGAAAGGGAGGTACTTACCTGGGGAGCCCTGCAGCCACCATCCAAGCCACTGCCACTGTGCGGCCCCCCACCCAAGCCCCCTGGCCAGCCAGGAAAGCTGTGGATGGAGCTCTGCAGTCATGTGGCCCCCATCCAAGCCCCCTGGCCAGCCAGGAAAGTGGTGGATCTGGAGCTGCAGCCACAAGGCTCCCCATCCAAGCCAAGTTGGTGCCATGCATTGTCCTGGGGGGATGGCACAACGTGCACAGCAGTGCGCCAATTTAAAATGGCGGCCGCCACCAAGCCTCTTTTCCAGGTGGCAGCCAGCAAGCCTCGGCAGGCCAGATTGAGGGCTCTGATGGAATATATCCGGCCCATGGGCTGTACTTTGAGAACCCCTGCTCTAGGTCTCTAGGATCTACCAAAAACTATAATTTTTGATTTGGTGAAGTTAATTTGTAGCTCATTAGAGTGGAAAAATTTAATACACTTTCTAATTATGTATTTTAGCCCCAGTGAGAGATAGGATGACTGCATCGTCAGCATAGAGTAAAATTGGGACATGCAAGTCCATCAGTCTGTGCGGATGTCCATTCACAGTGGCCAGGGAAGAAAGCTATGTCATTTAGAAAAAGGTTGAACAATGTAGGAGCCAGCACACAATCTTGCTTCATCCCCTTATTTGAAGGAAATTTTTTGGTGTAATTACCTTCCAGGGTGTATCTGACTTGGGCAGAAATATTAGAGTATAATCCCTGGATGAGAACAAGTAGTTTAGGGTCCAGCCCCATGAGCTAATTTTTCCCAAAGGAAGTTCCTATTCATATTGTCAAAGGCCCCTTTGAGATCCTGAGATGCTACGAAGAGTTTAGATTTCATTTGAATAGAGTATTTTAGTGCTAGATGTTGCAGAATAAGGGCATGGTCCAGGGGGGATTTCCTCTGTCTAAAGCCTATTTGTTCTAGGCATATGATATTAGAATGGGTGATACATTGGTTGAGAAGCTGGAGGAGAAGTTTTGCGTATAGCTTACCAATTACAAAGATTAAGCTGAAAGGTCTGTAATTATCCGGCTTACTGGGATCACCTTTTTTAAAGATGGGAATCACTACAGCTTTGAGCCAGACTTTGGAGAATAGACCTGAGGTATTGATAGGTGATAAAAGCAGGGCCAAAATGGATGTCCAAATGAGGGATTATCTTTCAGCCAGATGGTAGGGATGGCATCAGGCCCCGAGGCTTTGCCTAACTTTAGGGCTATGATTAAATCAAAAATTTCCTTTTCAGATACATCGGGCCAGGCATCAAAGTTAGAAAATGGGATCTCAGAGTCCCTGCTGCAAGCAGCTGCCAGATCATAAAACTAATCCAAAAAGTGCTGATGCCAAGTGTAGTTATTGAGTTGGGCTTACCAGAGTCTTTGTTAGAGGCCCTAGATATAATGTCCCAGAATAGTTTATGGTTATTGCTAGTTGTGTCTTGAATCAGTCTTTCCCAGGAGTTTTTGATGAACTTGTGCCGCTTAGACTAGATGATGTCCTTTATGGAAGCAATGGCTGTGAAATAAATTTTTAGATCTTCCTTCAAATTGCTGGCTTTAAATTTTCTGAAACACTCCTTGGCATGAGCCTTGGCTCAATTATTAAACAAGCTGCAAGACTGTAGATATTCAGAGCAACTGAAAGTGAATTATGCTAAATTGACCACCATCATTGACTACCATCAAGTGGTGACATTGACTACCACCATCATTGACTACCATCAATTTGGGTAATTCTGCACCCAAATTCAGTTGGACTTTAGGTGATAGTAAGATAGAAGAAGTCCTTGCTTTCTAAGTATTTGGGAGTATTTTTTGATGAGAGAAATGGTTGGAAATCCCAGCTTCAAAATGTCAAAATATTGGCACAGAAATTCCATACTTAAAATTCTGTGGTTCAAATCAGAATAATTTATACAATCTGAAGTTGCCCAGAATAAGTTCTTGAGGCATATTCTGGCAGATCCCCCGAGCACTTCAGCAGCATTTCTTAGAATAAAGATAGGCATGGTATCTATAAAGGCTAAGGCAGCTTTAGCTATATTTTCTTATTGTAAGAGGGTGATGGACATGCCTGATAACTGTCTTTCCAAACTTTATTTGGAAGAGCAGTGGAGGAGAGATGGTTGAGCTAAATCAGTGCAAATTCTATTAAAATCCAAATCCCTCTCTACAGACATTTTTGTACTTTTCTGGAATCAAACAAATGCTGAGGGATATCTACATATAAAGGGCGACATTTGCATATAGTGCTTTTCAACTAAAAATTTCACAAAGCTGTTTACAAAGGAAATGAAAAAAATTAATGGTACATCTCAAGACTAATATGGTAGAGCTGGGAAAGATGCAAAACAGCAAAGGGCTGAAGAAATCCTTCTATAATAGGTAACCATTAATCCTTCTTTTTAAGTTTTTTAAGTTGTCCGAGAGGTAAATATCTCTAGGACAGGAAACAATTCATTAATCATTTTAGGGGGTCTTAAAGTGTAATATCCTTTTTGCCTGTTGCAGAACATGACAATCATTCAGCATGGCCTGCTGCCACAGAATATTCTTGAAAAAAAATTCATGAAGGACAAGAGACCTATGAAAGTGTAGTAGTTGTGATGGCTATGTGCTACCACACACATCTGGGTTACAGATATGATGCAATCCTAACCATGTTTACTCAAAAGTAAGCCCTATTTTGTTCAGTGGATTTTACTCCAAGGAAAGTGTCTTTAGGATTGCAACCTAAATCTCTATATCCCAGCTGCAGAAGACAAATGGCAGAAGAGACATCTGCCATCTTCTCCTTCTTGTGGGTGCCAAATGGAAACTGGTGAGCCTCAGTCTGAGCCTCAGTCTGAGCCTCATGCTGCTCAGTCTGATCCACTATGGCTTTTCTTATGTTTTTATGGCTCATTGATTCAGAAGTGGGTATGTATTCATAAAGTGGTTTCAGAAATGCAGCAGAAAACCACAGAGAATGTAAATATTGAAAGCCCTTTGTGCCTCAATTGACTCCCTCCTCAGTTGTTTGAAATCAAGACTCATTCTTCATTTTTCTTTCCTTCCAGGTTCCCAGGAAAAGGAAAGGGACTCCCAAACTTGGAGTGAGCATATATAGTCAGCAACTCAAATAATATTGTGTTTTCTTGATTATGCATTTCCAGTCTAGAGACTGGACTTTGATATTCAGAGGCTCAGTGATAGATAGATAGATAGATAGATAGATAGATAGATAGATAGATAGATAGATAGATAGATAGATAGGTAGGTAGGTAGGTAGGTAGATAGTTAGATAGATAGATAGATAGATAGATAGATAGATAGATAGATAGATAGATAGATAGATAGATAGATAGATAGATAGATAGATACCGACCGTATTTCCCGGTTTATAAGATGCACTTTTTTTTCTTCCCAAAGGGAGGGGAAATGTCTGTGCGTCTGATAGAGTGATAGAGCCAATCCTGGAGAACCTTACCCCATCATGTCATATGTCGTTGGATTCGTATTGAAGAGCAGAATCCAGTGCAACAATCAATTTTGAGATATTTCCTTCCTATCAAAGGTTATGGCCAAAAAAGTAAAAATCAAAAATATAAAAACAAAAAAATACATTTTTCTGGCAAATTTTAAGTGGGTAGGAATTTTGCCCTGGAAGGTAGGGATTTTGGCCTTGGGTTTCAGGAATTTTGGGTTTGGCATCTGTTCACCCTGGCACAGTTGCAATCCTAACCAGCCTTCCCTGGCTTGGAGACTTGCTCCAAAGTAGACATGCACAAGACCTGGTCCTGCCTGCTCCATGCTTGTCCCTCCCTCACTCTTCCCTATGTATCTAGATCCCCTCACCTTTCCCTACCTATCTCCCAAAAGAACCCCCCCAACATACCTGCCTTTCTGAACTATTTGCAATGAGATTTGTGCAAAAGTCGCAAATCACTGACACTTGAGATGATGAGTTTTTGGGGTTACCAGAAAATTAAAAGAGTGCTTGAAGCTTAAAGTCTTTCCTCATTTGTTAATGACAGTGATAATGGTTCTTAATACCACTGTTGACTTTACATGGTTGAAATATTATTCTGCTATATTTTATGAAATATATTAGTACACCATTTGGTTCAGAATATTTTTTTCTTGTTTTACTCCTCTAAACTTTGGTGCGTCTCATGGTCCGGTGCGTGTAATAAGCCGGGAAATATGTTAGATAAAACTTTATTACGGTCAAAAGAACAGCCACTAAACATTCAGATGCTCAGTGAAAGGAGGACCTTTCTCTGTATAGCTTGTCAAGAAGTCGAGGCTTCCCCTGAGATGCTGATTTCCTTCAAGGTAGGAATTGTTTTCCATGAGAGAACATTCAGAAATACATAACCCTCATTTGCGGCTCAAAGTAGAATAGTGCAGGAAAAGTTTTGCCATTCTGCTTCACTTGGTTGAAAAAACTGGTTGAGTTTCAGAGAAACATTTGTTTCCCAAGTGAATGGAATTATTGAATGATTTATTCATCTAATTCCATAAGTAGTTAAACTATTTTTCTCCTTTCAAAATCAAAGAAATGCGATGTGGTTACACACTCATTCCCCTATTTAATTATTCTTTCTAAGTTAATTACAAGATGCTCCAATTAATTTAATGATTAACGTACAAAACACAGACAGGATGAACATAGCTCAGAGAACATTTGCTCTTAAGAGATAGGTCCAGACTAGTTTTTCCTCTTATCAGAGAAAGGCTGAGAAATTAAAAAGGGAAAGACTGAGAAAGAGAGAACACCGTGGGGCTGAGTTGGAAAAAAAGGCATAAAAAAGTGTATTTTTCCTCAGAGAACTCACTCACCGCCTTCTACCTCTCCCCACCCAAATTTTTATTACTTTAATTGGAATGTGCTTGTCATTTGCTCTGGTGTTCATTTGTACAGTAATTAAGCTGAGTTTGTGTACACTGTTAAATCAGAGTTTATATTATGAATTCATGCTGCAGTAGTAGACACAAATGTACTCACCTACATAAATATGTTGGATCTGGTGAATGGTCCATTCAGCTTACTATCTGATCTCTAATGGTGGTGCTAACTTAGAGCCAACTGTAATGTCACAATGCATGCAAGTGGATTTCTAAAACTCTGACAGTAAGACATGAGATGAACTAATCCAAAAGACACTTAAGACTAACATAGGAAAGGCAGTCTACTATGTTGAATCTCTGACCACACCAGCCTACACATCATACATATAAAGTATAATTCTGATGAGGTTTGTGGCATTACCAATCTTAAGCATAAAAAATGCTCCCTTTAAATATTCCAAAAACACAACCCTCATGAAAGAATATGTTAACTCATACTGATAAAACTGTGTATTTCCACCTATATATGTGACTATATTGTAACTGCATAGAAGAAAAGGCAGCAAGATTAGGGGATTTTCAGTCAGAGACACTACATTTTATTTTTTTATTAAGAAAAAAAGAAAATGTTTATTAAGGAATTGTTTAAAGAAGGAAACAGGAAGAAGAAAGATTAAAAGGAATGTGCTGAGGATCACAACCTTTAAGTATATAGAAAACCCTCTTTTTCAAAACTTGCACCTAATCTGACTTTCTCAACTAGTGTTGTGTCTGCAAAACAGATGCCAATAGTAACTTGCAAAGAATAACTTAAGCATCCCTGAAGTGTTTTTGACTTTAAGTATTTTTGATTGCATCATCCGGTATTAAATCAGTTTGCAACCCCCAACCAAGGATTTCATGTTAACTTAGGTACAGACAGATACAGCAAAAGCCTCTTTTAGGAAAAAAGGGGGAAAATCCCTGCTCATTCTGATTTTTCCTAAGTCTGTGTGCACTGATTACAGGTTTGGATTGGTGTTTTTTTTCTTCCGCTTTAGAAGTTCTTGTATGGACTAAGCATCTATCAGTAAAAATGTTAGAAGTACAGTGGTACCTTGAATAAAGAGCATCTTGAATAAAAAGCGTTTTGTATAAAGAGAAAATTTTCTCTGAAATTTTGACTTGCTTAAAGAACGCTGTCTTGAATAAAGAGTAGTTCTGAGGAAGTTTGGAACAGGCTTTCATGGCAAGGGAACTCGAAGGTGGGACGAAGGGACTAGCTTGAGTAAAGTGGGGCCCTGGGCAAACTTTGGAATAGGATTCCATTGCCAGGGAACTCATGGGATGTCCAGAGGGAGCAGCCTGAGTCAGGTCTGTATGTGGGATCTGTGTGTGGCAGCGTGGAAGGTGTGCCTTATCAATGTTCTAGTGCTGCTCCCTGTCAGCTGCTTGGGAATGTTAAAGTTGCACAAAAAGACAATAGATTCCATTGAGCCAAAGGATAGCAGTGACTCCATTAGTGATTGTAAAAGAAAACAATCAATGGTGGGCCCGGCCTGGGCCAAGAACCAGTTCTCTGGAAGTGGGCGGGTGTTGGGGTTCACTGTACACCTTGGCTTGTCTGCTCTCCAGGATCTCGCCTTATGGCACATTGACCAAGACACTTTGGTTCACTCTGGTTCATTGGCTAGCCTACTGTCCAGGCTCTCCCTTATGGCATGAAAAAGGCCAGAGCCTGCAAAGATAAAGGTTAGCCAGGCACCCTTGTACTGTGATACAAAGGAACTCACTTGGAATCCACATAACATGACTTGCTTATGATTGCCCAGGATGATTGCCCAGGAAGTCTAATCTGTGACTCTTAACACCTAGAGAGTAGACATTGTTAGTAGCCTTGATAAGTGACCTCTGAATCCATAAATTGTAGCAGGACTCTCTGTTTCCCTGTCTCTGTATTTACTCTGAATAATCAACTATGATTGTGTGGAAACCTAATAAAAGGACAGCCTCAAAAGAGGCTGGAGAGAGATTCAGAGAGAGATCAGTGGGATGGAAGGGAAGCCCTATGAGGAAAGGCTGGGGGAACTTGGGATGTTGAGCCTGGAGAAGAGGAGGCTGAGGGGAGACATGATTGCCCTCTTCAGATACCTGAAGGGCTGTCATATGGAGGAAGGGGCCAATTTGTTCATAGCTGCTTCTGAAAGCAGAACTAGAACCAATGGTTACAAACTGCAAGAAAGGAGATTCCGGCTGGAAATCCGGAAATAATTCCTGACGGTGAGGGCGGTTCGGCAGTGGAACAGATTGCCAAGGGAGGTGGTGGACTCTCCTTCACTGGGGATCTTCAAGCAGAGGCTCGATGAGCACCTGTTGAAGATGCTCTAGGGGGAATTCCTGCTGCAGGCAGGGGGTTGGACTAGATGACCTACTAGGTCCCTTCCAACTCTATGATTCTATGATTCTTCCATCAGCCACACACAGCGTGTCTTGTGTGACTTATTACAACAGGTGGGGCCAGGGGTAGGGGCAGGGCCAGGGGCAGGGGCGGGGCCATGGAGGTTTTTAATTAAAAAATTAAAAATAAAATTACTTGCTTCTGAGTAGACCTGCATAGGATGGGGCTCTGAGGCTGCAATCCTCTCCACACTTTCCTGGGAGTAAGACCCATTGACTATACTGGGACTTACTTCTAAGTAGACCTGCATAGGATGGGGCTCTGAGGCTGCAATCCTCTCCCCATCTCTTGGGAATCAGACCATACTGGGACTTACTTCTGAGCAGACCTGCATAGGATGGGGCTCTGAGGCTGCAGTCCTCTCCACACCTGCCTGGGAGTAAGTCCCATTGAATATACTGGGACTTACTTCTGAGTAGACCTGCATAGAGGAGAGACCTGCATAAGGAGAGGCAGGGAGAGCACGGTGGTGCTGCACTCCCTCTTCTTAGCCTCCCTGCCATCCAGGAGAGGCAGGGAGAGCGCGGTGGTGGTGCTGCGCTCCCCCTTCTTAGCCTCCCCACCAGCAGGAGATGCAGGGAGAGCATGGTGGCACTGCGTGGGCCGAACCGGTCCGCATGGTTCTGGGGCCCCTTGCCGTTGCTGGATTGCCAGAGGCAAGGAGAATGGAAGATCCATCCCCCCAGAACCAGAGCGAAACGGCCTATGCCCAATCCTAACCATGTCTACTCAGATGTAAGCCCCATTGTGTCCAATGGGTCTTAATCCTAGGAAAGTGTCTTTAGGATTGCAGTGAGTCATCCCCTCTCTGTAACCCTCACACCAGCCATGAAGATTTTCAAAGGTACAATACAGTTCAGTACTGTACAGTATTTTCTTTATTGCAGTGTTTTGTGTTACTGTTTATTACAGTGCTTTTTACGGTGTTATATTGCAGTGTTTTGTAATCATTTTTATAAACAGTTAATATTTTTATATGAATATTTTTTGGGTTGTGGAACCAATTGCCTGAGTTTCCATTATTTCCTATGGGAAAATCTGCTTCACTTAAAGAGCGTTCGACTTAAAGAGCATGCCTCCGGAACAAATTAAGCTCTTTAAGTGAGGCACCACTGGACAACAATTCATGAGTGGGTAAAGGATTTGGAGGTTAGGAAATGGGGGAATAGAAGGAGCACCAATCCACTGGCAGTCCTACAAATCAACAATTGAGACTCATTTATACTAGTTAGAATATATTACAAAATGCATGCTCCCTCCTTTAAAAACAAATTTTCAATATTTTTATGCCCTACCTTTTTATTTATTTTTATTGGGTATACTTATATGTTGCCTTTTGGGGAGAGAGAGCTGGTCTCATGCCATTATAGGAGTTTCATGTCAGTTAACAGGACTGTTTGCTTATGGGACTAGTATATTTTCACCTTGGATTATTAAGTCCTGATCAAATGTGTCCTGCACATTGACATCCTGGACAGTTTTTCTTTTGTGTGTTAGTGTGTTTTTTGTCTGTGTTTGTGTGTGCATGCATGCGTGTGTGTGTGTGTGTGTGTGTCCGTCCTAGTTATTCTATTCCTCTTTAACTAGGCAACATACTACATACTACATCTAATATAAATATACATATATTGAGATAAAAGTTTTTTCTCCAGGCTTGTCTGAATCAACCCTCCTTCCCTTTTATATCTTTTTCCTTTTCCCTTTTATTAAATAGCATTGTCTTAATTCTTAAATTGTAAATCTTCATGCTGCCTGTGTTTTTATTTACTGGAGATCCAGCACAGTGCATGTCAGGTACTTTATAAATTACAATAATTAATGATATTGTTTTCCTAACCTGAAGATGGAGAAACAAACCTCAAGCTACCTGTTGTTTTTTACCTGGTGGAAAAGATCATCTCCAGTTCTGTGGGCAATCTCCTTATACCCTAAATTATTCAATTTTACTTCCATTCTCTTGCCATGTACACTATTAACCAACAATAATATTAATTATTGCCTAAATCAGTCCTTTCAAGTTTTTAACACCGGCCTTTGTGATTATTCCTTAAATAACCTCTTTAAAACAACTAAGACTTGGAAATAAGGGAGCCTATTGAAATTAATTGCAAAACAGGGACTGATGAAGGTAGGAACAATCAAGTCAATTGTAACATATACCTTTGGATCCACAAAGTTTGACCCATGCAACAGTTGACCCCCAATTGTGACAGTGTCAGGAAGGAAAACCTGAAGGATAAAGGGAACTGCTTTCGAATGAGTCACACACAATTTCTAATGGTTCAGCCAACCCAGGATTCTCAACACTGCCAACTCTCCAGGAAGCAACTCTCCAGGATTCTATAAATGGGTCTTTCCCAGCCCTATCTCAATGCAGTTTTCTATATGTGCAGTCTGTGCTTTATCCCTAAGCTACACCTTTAAGAGATCTGAGATGCTGACCAGGGTTGCCATACCCCCGGAATTCCCAGGAGCCCTCCGGAAAACAAGCTCCGCCTCTGGACCAGCAAGCTCCAACTCTGGGCTCCAGAGAAAGAGCCTCCTGCTGCCAGCGGCCATTTAAATTTGGCGCACTGCAGCTGTGGCTGCTTCTCTTCAGCTGTGTCTGGTGCTGATTGGGAGAAGGACGCTCCTCCCCCTCACTTCCTCCCTCTGGATCAGCCCTCTCCAAGTCCTCACTGCCTCCTGGATGCTGCCACTCTGCTTCGGTCCCTACTGAGTCCAGCCTCACTGGCTCGAAAGTAAGCCCCTCTGCAGTTAATGGGTCTTACTCCCAGGGAGGGATCTTCAGGATTGCAGCCTCAGAAAACAATCCTGACCATGTCTACTCAAAAGTAAGCCCCCTGCATTTAATGGGTCTTACTTCCAGGGAGGGATCTTCAGGATCGCAGCCTTAGAAAACACTCCTGACCATTCCTAATCAAAAGTGAGCCCCCCTGCATTTAATGGGTCTTGCTCCCAGGGAGGGATCTTCAGGATTGCAGCCTTAGAAAACACTCCTGACCATGTCTACTCAAAAGTAAGCCCCCCTGCATTTAATGGGTCTTACTTCCAGGGAGGGATCTTCAGATTGCAGCCTTAGAAAACACTCCTGACCATGTCTACTCAAAAGTAAACCCCCTGCATTTAATGGGTCTTACTCCCAGGGAGGGATCTTCAGATTGCAGCCTTAGAAAACAATCCTGACCATGTCTACTCAAAAGTAAGCCCCCCTGCATTTAATGGGTCTTACTTCCAGGGAGGGATCTTCAGGATCGCAGCCTTAGAAAACAATCCTGACCATTACTACTCAAAAGTAAGTCCCCATCAGCCTCCCCTGCTGCCTGTAGCACCCACTATCCTGTAGCCACCCCCACCAACTCCCCTGGCCCTGCCTGTGCCCACCACCCCAAAGAAAATCCCCACCAGCCCTGCATTCACCCCCTCTCCCCCAGAAACCTCCCACTTACCTACGTTCCCCACCCTAGAGAAACCCTCCACCAGCCATACCTGAATGCACCCACTGCTAATCTCTCCCAGGGTGTGTGTGAGTATTACCTTTAAAAGGTAATATAGTGTTGGAATTAAGTACAGGAAAGCAACACAAGTATTTTAAGCTTATTTTAACATGTCCTACATTTCGTCCTACATTTTTGGACAATTTTTTTAATTACAGGAATTTTCTCAGGAATTTTGGCTGGACTGAGAGGAATTTTGGCCTTAAATCAGGAATTTTGGGGTTGCCGTGCAGGAATTTCCAGTTTGGCGTCTGGTAACCCTGAAGCTGACAGCCTTCTGCGAACCAAATTGTACTGAGATGAAATGAAGTGGGACAGTTAACATGCATGGATGACAAATGTAGTAGCCCCCGTGTATGCTACAAATACCATTATATGACTACAAATGTACTCTGCTCAGTAGAACACACTGATGGGGGCAGGGAGGCCATCGGCCCCAGATGCCACAAGGCAGGGGGAATCAAGAGGCAGGGTGGGTGCTAAAATCACCCTCTGCCTTCCAGCATGACCTTTCTGTCACCTGTTGGCTGCTGCTGCCCAAATCTGGAGGCAAACAGTGTGCAGCCGGTGATGGAGGTCTGCCAGAAGACCCTTCCTGCCTGAGGTCTTCCAGCCCGCCCACTGCCTCAGAGCACATATAGGGACAGGATTGTGGGCAAGCACATGGTTGATGATAGAGGGTCCACCTGAAGGCCCTACTCCAGCTTGCCCACTTCCTCCACAGCATGCACTGGGGCAAGCCTGAGAAGGGATCTGGACCCTCCATGTCCACAGCATGTGCTCACCACCAACAGACCTGGGTGAGCAGCTGCAGAACTCAAAGCAATCCCCATCTGGGCTTTGATGGACAACCCCAGCCTCTGGCTGAGTCACCCAAGCCAGGGTGTGCCAGAGGCCAGGCATATCCATCAAAGCCCAGGTGTCAATCACTCGGATTATGTTGTTTCCAGCCCTGCCATCATCCACTCGGGTCTGCCAGTGTTTTGCACACACTGTGGGCATGAAGGGTCCATGGCCCTCACAAGCTTGCCCCAGTGCTCACTGTGGAGGAAGTGGCCAGGTTCCTAGCGCAGCTTCAATTGCATCTTGTGAGGGAATTTCTGTTACTAGAGGTCCATTTGCCCCATGGTAAGCCCTTGCAGCAGCATGAGACAACTCAAGGACACAATCCTTACCAATTTAGGCCAGAAGCCACATAACTTCCCTGTCTCCCCATTCCTGTGGTGGTGTGGGGAGGCCTATGTGCACTGGCCTAACTTCCCCTGGAGTCACAGAGATATCCCTTATGGCACTTTTATGACTTCCCCAAGCCATCAGAGACTTGTGCTTGGATTTGTGCTGGCCTAATTGGGGATTAGAATAGCAGCAGAGTTGCAGCAGTGATTTTTCTGGCACAAGTCTGTGTTGCCCCATGTCACCAGATTAGGCCTGGGAAGGGGATCCAATATAGAAAGCACCAATGTCACTGATCCTACACCTCCCCCCCATCCACATTACTGTCCTCCCCCAGCCTTGGCATCCCTGCAATGTTCAGTGCAAAACTTTCTCCTTGGATGGGTACCCAAAGGAAGACTGCAGCCATCCAACCAGTAGCCCTAGACATTGCTCTGTTGCAATATGCTTTACAAAACATTTGCAAAAACTTTGAGCTCTTAGGCTACAATCCTATACACACTTAGAGCACAATACCATTTCTACTCAAAAGTTAGACCCATTGTGCTCAATAGGTCTTACTCCAAGGAAAGTGTCTTTAGGATTGCAGCCTTATTTCCTATGGTTTGAGCTAAGGCTGCAGCTCAAGTGTTTCTCTTGCTATCAGTCCATGTCTCTTACAAAAAAGGTGTCAAATGCTGCCAAAGTTGAGTTGAGAGTTTCACTGACTTCTTGTAGATGTTCTACCCACTGAGCTAAAATTCAGTTAATGCAGGAAAGACAGTATGTGTATCTGTTTTTATTGCTGTGCCATTTGTTATGTAAAATCCTAAGCTGTCTCTCATAGCGAAAGCACTGCAAGTCTCCTTGTCTCTGAGATTCCAGACTTTGACAGTCATTCAGAATGCTCAACACTGAATCCAATGCACTAATACATCATGTGTCTCTGGGAGAGGAAGAGGGCAACAGGGCAGGAGGCAAGAACAGTGTCAACTCAAGGCCAAATTGGTATTTTGCTACTGGGTGGTGAACAATTATCTTCATTTTATTTGATCTCCTATGGTTTGGGGGAAAATGTTAATGAATGTACATGCCTTAGTACAAGACATATGTACAAGATTGGTATGTATTTTTCTATTTCCAGTTAATGGGGATGGCTGTGTTTATTTTGATCCTGATTTGTGGTTCGCTCCCACCCAACAAAGCACATAGGGAATAAACAATAAATGAGTTAATAAATCTAAATCAATTAAGTACTGTTGAAAAGTTCTCAATAACATTAGCACCTCAGAAGCCAAAGATGCCTGCGGTAGGGCTCAGTTGTACACCAGCTTTTAATGAAAATGCTAAAGATTCCTTTTCTGGAATAGATTATGGCTTCTAGTTTGAACAAGATGCACTCCTGCGACAATCAATTCCACACAACTTTCTATTCGTGGTTTTGTGCTTTGCCCTCAGGGGGGAAAACATTAATATGTGATCATTTCACCTCAAAGGAGAGAAAATCACAAACAGGAAGAGGCACTGCTTGATTCACAATACCACTAACTTGCGGCCATCAAAGTGAACTGATGTTAACTTTAAAGGAGACAGTCTTGAATCCTCTACTGTTTCATTTGGCAGAAATTGTTCCCATATTTCATATTTGCATTTGAAACATCTGTCTTAGAACACCTGCAATGGTCTCAACGCTCATATGTTCATACTAGCAAAATGTGTACATGCGTTGTGGGAGTAAAATTCCCTGTACACCATCCCCCCATCCACATCAGTCCCCTATCCGCATAAGTCTGCCATGTGCATCAACCCCCCATGCGAATCAGTCCTCCATGTGCAATATACCCCCATGCACAACATCCCCCATGCGCAGCATACCCCAAGTGCATCAACCCACCTCATGAGCATCAACCCCATGCGCATCAACTCCCATGTGCAACATCCCCCCTTGTGCAACATCCCCATATGCATCAACCCCCATGTATATCGCCCATGCGCAACATCCCCCATGCACATCAACCTCTATGTGCAACATCCCCCATGCACAACAACCTCCATGTGCATCAACCCCCATGCGTATCAACCCCCATGCGTATCATCCCCCAAGATCAACATCCCCCCCTTGTGCAACATTCCCCATGTGCATCAACCCGCATGCGATAATTCCCACATGCGCATCTACTCCCATGTGAATCAATCCCCATGCGCTTTATTTCTCCATGCGCATCAGTCCTCCATGTGCAACATCCATCCATACGCAACTTCCCCCATGCGTAAAATCCCCCATGTGGAACATCTTCCCATGCATATCAACCCCCCATTTGCATAATTTCCCATGCAAACATTACCCATGTGCATCAACCCTCCATGCGCAACATTCCCCTATGCCCAAAATCGCCCATGTGCATAATTCCCCCATTGCCATAATTCCCCCATGGGTATCATTCCCACATGCACATCATTCCTCCATGCGCAACATTCCCCTATGCACAACATTCCCCCTTGCACAACATTCCCCCATGCGCATCAGTCCCCCATGCGCATCAACCCCCCCATGCTCATCCACCCACCATGTGCATTTTCCCGTGAACCACCTCCCCATGCACAGCATCCTCCCCAGTGGAAAACCCTCCCTCTGAACAACATCTACCCAGCGCATCAGACAGCGAGCACCAAATTAGCTGACTGTTGGTCAGTCTTCCATGTTAAGTATAAGACAAAAACACGTTGCACCCCTTTTCAGCCCCTTAAGTGTTAAATTTCTCCACATTGGTTCTTGGTGGGTGTTCACGTGACAGAATGAAAACCCTCTCCAAATTTCATGCTTCTAGGTCCAGGGATTGGGGCAGAACATCCCTCAGTCACCGATTCTTCAGTGCAAAGTATATTGATTCCTCAGGTAACAAATTTAATTTGTTCTTTAAGAAACATAAAACCTTCTTTATGTGAAGCAGATTTTCCCATAGGAAATAATGGAAAGTCAGATACTGGTTCCACAATCCCCAAAATATTCATATAAAAATATTAACTGGATGTAAAAATGATGACAGAACACTGGGATTGAATTCAAAACATGCATTCAACGTGCATGATCTTATGAATTCTACTTAGGCTGCAATCCTAAAGACATTTTCTTGGGAGTAAGACCCATTTAACACAATGGGGCTTACTTCTGGGTAGACATGGTTAGGAGGCTGCAATCCAAGACACATTCAAAGCATCTCCACACTTTTTCCTTCTCTTCATCCTGAGCCTCTCTCTCCCCTGCTCCCTCCTGGCAAGCCCTGAGCTGCTTCCCTCTTCTCCACTGCTCTTCTCTCCCTCTGCCCAGCAGGCACCCAGCCACAGGAGGAACAGCATGGAAGTGTTGCTTTCACTATGGGCAGGTTCGTTAGGCAGCCCTGATGCTTTTTTAACTGGCTGCCGGCCAGCGTGTCTGCCTCAACTGCCAACAAATTTGTTCTTTACTTGAAGCAGTTTGTTGCGTGAAGCATAATCCTAGAGAAATATTTGTTTGTTATGTGAAACATACTTTACGTGAGGCATTCTTTACGTGAGGCACCACTGTATAGAGAGGAAAAGGCATTGCGCCCCTTTTCACCCCATTCCAGCTGGAATTTCTGAAAACCAATTCTTAATGCACCCCTCCATCACAGAGCGAACATCCTCACCAAATTTCATGCTTCTAGGCCCAGCGGTTTTGGCAGTCAGTCAGTCAGTCAGCGAATCAGTGAGTCAGTGACTTTTCTCTTTTATATATATAGACTATTCAAAGCCTGTGATAACGACCGGTCACTTTCTCATTTCTACTCAACATCTATTCAAGGAACTTGAAAAAAGGTTCTGAGTGCAAACAACCAGTACCAGACAGCCAATCTGCCCAGATCCTTTAAAGGATGCAGACACATAGAATCATAGAATCATAAAGTCGGAAGGGACCTAGTAGGTCATCTAATCCAACTCCATGCCTGCAGCAGGAAATACCCCTAGAGTATCCCCGACAGGTGCTCATTGAGCCTCTGCTTGAAGATCCCCAGTGAGGAAGAGTTCACCACCTTCCTTGGCAATCTGTACCGCCCTCACCATCAGAAATTTTTTTCCGGATATCCAACTGGAATCTCCTCTCTTGCAGTTTGTACCCATTGGTTCTAGTCCTGCTTTCAGAAGCATCTATGAACAAATGAGCCCCTTCCTCCCTATGACCTTCAGGTATCTAAAGAGAGCAATCATGTCTCCTCTCAGCCTCCTCTTCTCCATGCTGAACATCCCAAGTTCCCCCAACCTTTCCTCGTAGGGTTTCCCTTCCATCCCACTGATCATTCTTGTCGCTCTCCTCTGGACTTGTCCCTGTTTGGCTGCATCTTTCTTCAAGTGAGGTGCCCAGAACTGAACACAGTACTCAAGGTGAGGTCTGACCAATGCAGAATAAAGAGGGACTATAACTTCTCATGACTTGGAAGCTATGGTCCTCTTAATGCAGCCTAAAATGGCATTTGCTTTCTTTGCAGACACATCACACTGCTGACTTATCTTCAGCTTCTGATCCACAGTGACTCCAAGATCCCGCTCACTTGTTGTGCTGCCAAGCCAACTATCCCCCATTTTATACCTGTATTTTTGGTTTTTATTTCCTACGTGCAGAACCCTGCAATTCTCCCTGTTGAAATTCATTCTATTTGTTACAGCTCAGTATTCTAGTTTATCCAGATCCTCCTGGTGGTTTCTCCTGTACTCACATGTAAAGTGCAATGGTGGACTCAAGGACATCACTGTTTGCAGGGGCGTAGTGGGGGCAGGGGCAACTGAGGACTTGTCTTCAGTACCACAAGGCAGGGCAGTGACAAATTGCCCCCACTGTGGCAGCTGTGGTATGCAGATGGTCTGCTTGCTGCTCAAAGGAAAGCCTGGGCTGACTGTGGGGAGTCTGCCCAGGTCCTCCTATGTGTCCGTCTGCTGAAACCCTCTGAAAACCACAGTTTGAAATCACTGTGGGTGGTTTTCTCTCTGCTGGAGTGCATGCTAAGGAAGTTCCCAGATCATATAAATGCCACTTGCAGCAAGGTTTGATGTGGAGTAAAAGCCACCTCTCTGTAGCTTCAGTGCAGCTGAGCTGTGTGCTCCAGTCTGGGACAGTTTCACTCCAGCTGCCAGGTCCTTCCTACTGAGCAGACACTGCTGGGGAATGTTTCCCTTGGAGCTGCCTGGAAGAGCAGGGAAGAAGAGTCCAGGCTGCTCAGAGGGGAAGTTTTCAGCAGTGCCTGCCTAGAAGAAAGCAGGCTAACTCGCTGTCCATGTATGTGGACAGGACCCTGGCTGCCAAACATAAACTATCCAGAATGGAGCACATAGCCCAGTTGCACTCTAAAGGAAGTGGGTGGCATCAACTCCATGCCCACTCCACTGTTTGATAGCATTAAGTTGTGGTTATAATCTGTGATTATTGACCTCCATTATTTTTGTATATCAATTTTGCCAAGCACAACTTGGAATAGCCTTTAGAGTGTGAATTCCAAGATTTGGATTCTGGGATCACAGGATGAACTTCCTTGAGGAAGGACTCCTAGCAAAGGATGGACTACATCTTACAGGGAAGAGTGTCTTCAGACGGGAGATGGCCAACCTTATCAGAAGGGCTTTAAACTAAATAAGAAAGGGGTGGGTTGTGTCCAAAAGGAACCTAGGAATAAGGAAAATGCTCTGGATGGAAATTGCCAGGGCACAGCTGTAACTCAAAAATATTTAGAGGGGCCTGGCCTTACAAAAAAAAAAAGGAGGGAAATGCATTGAGTTACAACCTTCAGGGCTTAAGTTGCATTTACACAAATGCACAGAGCCTGGGAAATAAACAAGATGAGCTGGTACTTTTAGCAAGTGAAGGGAAATTTGATTTGATAGGAATAACTGAAACTTGGTGGGACGATTCCCATGACCAGAATGCGGAACTGGAAGGCTATCTGGTCTTCCAGAAGAACAGAAGTGGCAAAAGGGGAGGTGGAGTAGCATTATATGTCAAGAACATATATACCAGCCCTGAAATCCATGAAACTGGTCCGGATATCCCTGGAGTGTGGAGTGTGTTTGGGTAAAGGTTAGGGGGAAAAACAAGAAACAAAACATTGTGGTGGGCGTCTACTATAGACCGCCAGGCCAAGGAGAAGGAGTAGACGATGTCTTCTTGGAGCAACTGGCAGGCATTGCAAGGAAATATGAGGTAGTAGTAATGGGGGACTTTAAGTATCCAGACATTTGTTGGGAGACAAACTCAGCCAAACATGGAAGCTCCAGTAGATTTCTGAGGGGCCTGGAAGATAACTTCATGTCCAAAAGGTGGAGGAAGCAACAAGGGGAAGGGCTATCCTTGACCTGATCTTAACTAATTGTGATGAACTGATAGAGCAGATCAACGTGGCAGGAACTTTAGGGGAAAGCGATCATGAGCTGCTGGAATTTAGAATAATGTGGGAAATAAAAAGAGTGCAGAGTGAAACTTACACATTGGATTTCAGGAAACCTGCTTTCAACACGCTTAGAGGAGTCATAGGCGGGATCCCATGGGTTGATGATCTAATGGGGAAAGGGGCCCAAGATGGGTGGGAGCTCCTTAAGAGGCAGCTTAAGAAAAAATTCCCATAAAAAAGAAAGGGGGGAAAAAACCTGAAAAAACCAGGTTGGCTGCACAAGCAACTTGGGGATCAGCTGAAGTTAAAGAAAGAGAAGTATAGGGAGTGGAAGACTGGAAAGATCACCAGGGAAGAGGACAGGCAGATAGCCCGGTCCTGTAGGTAGGGGGTCAGGGATGCTAAAGCTCAGTATGAGCTGAGGCTGGCCAGGGGAGTTAAGGATAATAAAAAGTGTTTCTTTAGATATGCCCAAAGGAACAGGAGGAGAGACGAGGGGGTGGGGCTGTTCAGCAGGTGTCTGGAAACCAGGAGAAGGCAGAGCTGCTCAACTCCTACTTTGCATCCATCTATTCTCAGAAAGAGGGCTGTGCAAATGGGGGTGCGGGATCATTTGCTAATGTGGGGATGTGCTTGCATCCCCAAAGAGGTTATGAAATCATGGATGGTGCAGAAGAGCAGAATAAGATTGACAGAGAACTGGTTCGAAACCACTTAACTGGCCTAAATGAATTCAAGTCATTTGGACCAGATGAGCTGCATCCTCGAGTTCTTAAGGAACTCGCTGATGTCCTTGCATAGCCTCTATCGATCATCTTTGAGAAATCCCTGAGGAGTGGAGAAGTGCCACTGGACTGGAAGAGGGCAAATGTAGTCCCAAATTTTAAGAAGGGGAAAAAAGAAGACCCGGGAAATTATAGACCAGTCAGTTTGACTTCAATTCCGGGCAAGATATTAGAGCAAATACTAAAACACACAATTTGTGCACATCTAGACAAGTACTTGGTGATCAAAACAACCCAGCATGGATTTACCAAGAATAAATCTTGCCAGACAAATCTGATCTCCTTTTTTTTTATCGGGTTACGAGCTTACTGGACAGTGGCAATGCTGTGGATGGCATTTATCTTGATTTCAGCAAAGCATTTGACTAGGTCCCACATGACATTTTAATTGGGATGTTGGAAAAATATGGGCTAGACGGGGCAATCGTTAGGTGGATGCGCAACTGGCTTGACGACTGCACCCAAAGGGTTCTGTGTCAACCTGGAGATTGGTTTCTAGTGGGGTACCCCAAGGCTCTGTCTTGGGCCCGGTTCTCTTTAACATTTTCGTTAATGACTTAGAGGAAGGGATACAGGAGAGCCTGATCAAATTTGCGGATGACGCCAAACTAGGAGGAGTAGCACACACATCAGAAGACAGGAGAACTTGGGATGTTTAGCCTGGAGAAGAGGAGGCTGCGAGGAGACATGATTGCCCTCTTCAGATACCTGAAGGGCTGTCATAAGGAGGAAGGGCTCATTTGTTCATAGCTGCTTCTGAAAGCAGAACTAGAACCAGTGGGTACAAACTGCAAGAGAGGAGATTCCTATTGGATATCTGGAAAAAATTCCTGACAGTTCGGGCGGTTCGGCAGTGGAATAGTTTGCCAAAGGAGGTGGTGGACTCTCCCTCACTGGGGATCTTCAAGCAGAGGCTCAACGAGCACCTGTCGGGGATGCTCTAGGGGGAATTCCTGCTGCAGGCAGGGGGTTGGACTAGATGACCTACTAGGTCCCTTCTAACTCTATGATTCTATGATTCTAATGCAACGAAAGCCTGAGTTTTTCATCTTTCTTCCTTACTTATACTTACTTATGCAGGTTTATCTTGCCTTTCCCCCACTTAGATGGTGCCCATTTTAATCACTGTATGGACTATTAAAATAAACAAAATATTGTTTAAAAATATCAATATACCTCTTTCCGAATGTATTCTGGAAATATTACACTTAGGTATCACCTGACAGCTATGTGCAGTTTGCAAACACATGATTTGAAAGTGCTCCTGGCTTGGTGTTCAGGGGTCAGTGGTCAGGGGTATTTTTTCAGCTTTCAGTAGAAAAAAATCAAAAAGCTTGATCCTGTCATCGTTACGCTGTTAACCTCTCTGCTACATGCCGTCATACAGCACATTATTTATTCACACTACATTCCATCTTTCTGGATACACCAACTGGCAAAGAGGCAGTCCCAGAACCAGCAAAATCTGGGGGTTGGGCAGGGTACAGACTGTATCTGCTGTCAGTGTGGAAGGCCGTTCTCATATTGGCCTTTTTAGTCACAAAAGTTGCTAATTTAGGAGCTCCATTTCTGAGCATGATAACATAATCTTTTGAGTGAAGGATGCTAATGATGAACTGATATATGCCTGTGCTGAAATATCTCCTCCTGCTAATGTATTTAATAATAATTTGTTTGGAGGGGCTTTTGTTCAGTCCTTTTTTCATGCAGTTCAGTTCCTAGAATCACCAGGAAATGCCCCTTGCCTGGAACCATGGAGAGGTGCTTCTATTCCACCATTATGGTGCCAGAAGACTGGCCTCCTTTTTTGATGATGCTTCTGCCTTAAAACATGCTAACCATGGATGCACATAATTATAATGCACAGGCCTATGAGCAGTGGTGGGATTCAAATAAATTAACAACAGGTTCAATGTCCTAATAACTTAAATTAACAACAGGTTCTATGTCCTATTAGTTACCAGTTCTCAGAACCAGGTGCTCATTAGCAAAGAGTTTGATAGAACCTGTGAGAACCTTCTGAAGCTCACCATAGCCTATGAACATTGCTGTTGCTGCTTTAATAAATTTGCCAAGTACCACAGGGAGATATTCTCTATACAGTGGTGCCTCAATAAGGAGCTTAAGTCATTCCAGAGGAATGCTCTTTAAGTGAAATGCTCTTTAATGAAGCAAATTTTTCCATAGGAATAAATGGAAACTCAGATGATTGGTTCCACAACCCATAAAATATTCTTATAAAAATATTAACTGTACGTAAAAACGATGAGAAAACACAGGAATTGAATTGAAAATACTATAATAAAGACCACAATTACTGTAGTAAAACACTGTAATGTACAGTAAAAAAGAAAAGAAAAACCTTTGTGGCCAAGGATGACTAATTTTCCCTAAAAGAATCTCTGGTGTCTTTTGGGGCATCATTAACAAGAAATCTCTCAGTGTGTGAGATCTATCTATGCAGACCAGATAGGCAGTCTGCAACAGCAAAGGGGCAAGATTCCATGCTGTCTACTCAGAATCAAGCCCCATTAAATGCACTGGGGCTTACTCACAGGAAAAGTGTAGGACTCTTTATTAGTCATGCAGTCTGACTCTTTGCAAGTTTGAAAGAAGGGCACAGAAGGGTCTACTCAGAATCAAGCCCCATTAAATTAACTGGGGCTTACTCACAGGAAAGAGTGTAGGACTCTGCAAGTTTGCATGAAGAGGAACAGCAGAATCAAGCCCCTTTAAATCCACTGGAGCTTACTCACAGGAAAGGAAAACTGCAAGCAGGGAAGGTGGTGGTAGAGGAAAGAGGGTGGTTATAGTGGGTTACAGGAAGGGTGCCCTTGGGAAGAAGGGGTTTGTTTGATGGGGCAGCAGGAGGAGTTTTCCCTCTTGCCTGATGGAGTCTGCAGAGACTTGGCTGTTTTCTGGCTGCATAAGCAGAGCAGCAGCCATCTTTGTTCCCCTGATGAAGAGGCTCTTCTGCTCCTCTGCTCCTCCTGCTGGTCTCTTCCAAGTACTGCAGGAGGGGGGAGAAAGTCCTGCCTCACTCCCTCAGCCCAACTGAGAGAGACAGCTGGGAGAGCTGAGAGCCCAGCTGGGGAGAGACAGGGAGAAGGACAGGGAGCCCAGCCAACGGGCACTCATTATGGGAAAAAGCTCTTTAAGTGAAGCAAAATCCCCTCAAAATTTTTGCTTTTTATATGAAACACTCACTATTCGAGGCACTCGTTAAGTGAGGTATCACTGTATATGAATCTTTATGTTCAAAGTAAGCCTGCCAGATTTAAATTACAGGAATTCACTTCTTTTCTTCATTTTATCAAACACATCAGCTTAATGTTATCCTGATGCAGATGTGCTAGGATCCAAGCACAGTGATGTTGTCATGCTTGATAGGAGACTACCTGAGTATTTCATGTATAACATGAAATACAGAAGACAGGCAAATGTGACTGCGGCTGAAATCCTAAAGACACTTTCCTAGGAGCAAGACCAATTAAACACAATGGGGCTTACATTTGTGTAGACATGGTTAAGATTGTGCTCTATGTAAATGTAACTGAGATCACAATCCTATGCCTGTTTACTCAAAAGCAAGTCCTTTTATAGTCAGTGAGTCTTACTCCCAAGAAGATTTGTATAGAATTGCAGCCTCTGGAAACATAATGGTGCTTGAACTAAATATATTTAAATAAATAAGAAATAAATATTTATTATTTTGTGCAGAGAATATCTTAAATAAATATATCTTAAATAAATATTTCTTATTTTGTGCAGAGACAACTTCCATTAAATTACCAAAAATGTCTGCATTGGAACAACCAGGCCAATCAAAAGTTGACATGCATCCTTGGAAATATCCCACAAAGTATAAAATTGAATATCAAGTTTTCAAAATTGAATATAAAGATTTGAAGAATTTTATAAAGCAAATATTTCAGACACAATAAGACTTCTCAACAATATTGTATTGATAACAAGCATCGACTTTGTAAGTTTTTTCTTCAAGACAAAATATTACCTCTGCCACCTTCTTCACTAGGATCCAGAGATCTCAAATAAGTGAACTTCCTACTAAAAACACTTTTTTGCAATCTGTGCATCTCACAGGTTTCCTGCCATGCTGAAATCTCAACAAGGTGTTGAAATTTGACTCATGGTTCAGTTACTTTTCAGTTTGTCAGTCTTTATTTAAATCAAATTCCCATTCACTTCAAAGGGGAGTTTTAACAGGGACTAAAGGCCTACTGCTCTGTTATCATGACTCACCCTGACTCTTACCCCCCACAATCAGCCTGCTGGCTTGGGCTATATCTTTCCTTAGGCAGAAAGGGAGAATAGATCAATCTAAGTTTTCTCACCATCTTGTACCAAAAGAAAGAAAGAAAGAAAGCTGTTTAGCAGTGATTTCTCAGTTATAAAATGCCTGCTCAGGTAGGTTCAACCGGCAGCAACTCTTAGAGCAAATCCTAACTGGGAGATAGGCCAGCACAAGTACCTTTGCATCTCAGGATGCAGTCCATATGTTCCTGTGAATAAATCTCATTGAACATAATGGGACTTACTTCCAAGTAGACGAGGAGTTTTGACATCACAGAGAGATATCACATCCTGTTTGATGTAACTCAGAGATGGGCTTTAGAGGGTTCTCACAGGTTCTATAGAACCCTTTCCTAATGAGCACCTGGTTCTGAGAACCACTTACTAATGGGACATAGAACCTGTTGTTAATTTAGGATATTAGGACATAGAACTTGTTGTTAATTTAGTGAACCCCATCACTGTTCATCCCTTGTCTTAACTTCCATGTTGAAAACATCACTCCTCGGGGGGACAGGGATCCCAGAAAGATAATTATCATTCTCAGAATATAGTCACAGGCTGAAATGCTTGCAAACCATTGCTCTGACCCATATAACCACAGTCCTATTTAACCATTGTAGTGAAGAAGCATTGATAGTCTTTCTCTCCATGAATTGGCCAGTATTGTGAATGTCACCCTTGCATCAGAGAACTCTCTTTGCATCACATTCAAAATACAGAATTACCAGACTATGTACTGTGTGGATATCAGGCAGCCAGGCAATCTTATGCTGATTTGCCACTGGTAATATGACAACTCATATTGGGTGCTGTAAACATGCCTTAAGGCTCATTTGTGCTATCCGGGGAGTTAGCTCTGCATTATAGAAGTGTGTACAGTCTCACTGACTCTGCAGTGAGAGCCCCTGTCACCAAATGAGCACAAATCAGTGAAGGGGAATGGGGAGAGTAGCAGGAAGGCATAAGGAATATTTCTTGGCAGAAGGAGGGCTGAGAAAGGGCAGAAAATAGGAAGGAAGTCCAGGAAGACATGAGATCAGTCTTCCTCTCCCCCAGTGGCATAGCTAACGAGACCTCCTCTCCCCCAGTGGCATAGCTAATGATCATGTTGCCCAGAGGTCTCCAAATATTTCTGGCATTTCTGGCACCATCTATCCGATACTGTGTCTGGGGCCAAAGAAAAACTAATTTACATTTCAAATTTAAATAAATTTACATAAAAGGATGTATTGGAGTAGATTACAAGACTTGCCCAGTATTTGGATAGAGTGAACTTGAGGCTCACCAAGGGCCGCATCTGGCCCCAGGGCCAGGGATTGTAGACCCCTGGTGTAGCCTAATGTAAAGCTCAACATCTTTCCAATGATATATATCATGTTGGTATTATTATTATTCATAAATATCCAATTTTTCCCAATTTTAGTCACTAACATCAAGTGGTGCAATTGTTACCCCTTGTACGCCTTTAGCTATATTCCACTGCTCTACCCAATCCTCTCTCCTATGCTGGGCTTGAAAGCCCAATGTAGGTTTTCTTGAAGTGCAGAAAACCCACTGAACAGGTTGGGCTTAAGGGAACAAATGTACTTTTACCCTGTGGAGCCCTCCAACCTGCTCTATTTTAGTACAGGGAGCAGCAAATCTGTTTGGAGGCACAGCGTATGATCACTAAGTATCAGGACTAGTGCTATGAAAAGAAAGCTACATTATGTAACAATTTGGCATTTAATCTCCTTCGAAGTAGTCCCCTGCGGAAGCCACACACTTAATTCAGTGCTGTTTCCAATGACGGAAACATTTCTGGAACACATTTTCCTAGGATAATCAGCAACTGCCTCGTTACATTCACTTGGATTTCCTCAATATTCTGAAATCTTCATCCTTTCAAGTGGGATTTGATTTTTGGAAAGAGGAAAAAGTCACAAGGAGCGAGATTTGAGGAATATGATAGCTGTTGGACCTGGGGGTTTTGTGTTTTGCCAAAAAACAGCTGCACATGCTGCACTGAATAGGCAGGTGCATTGTCATGGTGCAGTTGCCACTCACAGGATGCATGCAATTTTGGACTTTTCCAATGATTAGCATCCTGTAAACACCGTGACACATCAAAGTAGTAGTCCTTGTTTACTATCAGATCACAGTCAGCTTACTCTCCGTCATCAGTAAGCTATACGCGAAACTCCTGTTCTCAAGACCGACTGCATGGGCACTTTCGGTGGCTCTCCCTGGCAGGGAGCAAATTGGTTTTCAACCTGGCTCATCTATGAATGGCCTTACCTTTTTAACTCTCTTTTCTAGCTGAAAAATATCTTGTCCATCATGGCAGAAAACTTTATGTAGTGTTCCTCAACCTTATGGGTGCATTTGACTACATCAACAGATCCCTTCTTTGGAACAAACTTACCCTCAGAGGTATTGACACTCGTTTACTTTTTTTATCCACCGCCTTCACCATCCCAATTTATGTAAAGTTTGATATGTCCCTTCAGGTCCTTTATCAGATAGCATTTCCATCAATAAGGGTGACTGTCAGGGATGCATCCTAGCCCCTTCACTTTTCAATCTCTTTCTATCTGATCTCCCCTTCTATTTTTCCAATCAATGCGTCTCACCCCTCAATGGTGTTCCTATATCCCTTTTATTGTATGAGGATAATGCAGTTCTCCTTCCACTAAACAAATCTGGTCTCCACCAATCTCTTTAAGGTGATGCTTTAAGGTGAAGCATCTCTTTAATTTAATCTCTTTAAGGTGATGTTTTAAGGTGATTGCTTTAAGGTGATGATGCGAGGCGGCAATAGCTGACTTCCTGTGGGCTGCCCAGGTTAATTGGTAGTGAAAGAGTAGGCCAAGGTATCTGAAAGTGGGGACTTGCTCATAGGTGGAATGTCCAACCCTCCAGATCAACGTGGACCAAGATTTTGAGAAAAATAGAATTTTGGTTTTGTTGGCATTAAAGGTCAGGTTGTTCCAGTAATCCTGGAAAATAGTAAGAATCATAGAATGAGAATTCTATGATTCTATGATTCTTACTGTTTTCCAGGATTACTGCACATCCAACAACCTGACCATTAATGCCAACAAAACCAAAATTCTATTTTTCTCAAAATCTTGGTCCACGTTGATCTGGAGGGTTGGCCATTCCACCTATGAGCAAGTCCCCACTTTCAGATACCTTGGCCTACTTTTTCACTACCAATTAACCTGGGCAGCCCACAGGAATTCAGCTATTGCCGCCTTGCATCATCACCTTAAAGCAATTACTTGGTTCCATTACAACACTGGCAACCAGTTTGTGCCTGGTGCCCTGCAGATTTTCAGGGCTAAGATCACTGCCCAATTGCTATATGGCATCCCCATATTGGTTACAGTAGCCAATAGCACCCTGGACCGAGTAGCGGCCAATTTTTTTAGGAGAACTATGTATCCTTAACTCCATGCAATTAGCAACATTGCTTCTTGAGCTGGGAGTTCATCTCCTTTTAACCACAGCATGGTCTCTAATGCTCAAATTCCGGCTCCAACTCCACCTGACGCTTCCATCTGAATCAATCTTAATGACCTGCTAAAAGACTCCTTTTCATCTAGTTAGTTTTAAAAAATTGATTCCAAACTGAACTCCCTAGATCTTCCTTTGGAATCCTTATTGAGCCTTGAAGTTACCAGTGCCAATGTTAATCCAAACTAGACTCTGGGAAGCTGAATTTTCCTCTTTTTCTGCTGAACTTAACCCAGTATGCTCCCCTCTTTTTTTTTTGTCTCCAGCCTGAGAATGCTAATGCTCATAACCAGAAGGCAATTTGTTTACTCTGCAGAAGTTCTATTTGCTTCTTGGCTGGCTTGCCATCAACTAGATGTATTTATCTGAAAGCATTTTCAATCTTCTACAGGGGATTTCATATACCTGGAAGCAAATGGGAAAAGTGAAGGGAAAGGAAATATGGACAGATGAAGTAGGGCTAAGTTAGACACCAGCTTTTAATGAAAATGCTAATGATTTCTTTTCTGGAATACACTTTGGCTTCTAGTTTGAACAAAATGCATTCCTGCCACAATCAGTTCCACACTCCTTTCTGCTGGTGGTTTGTGCTTTGCCCTCAAGGGAGAAAACTTTAATAAATGATGATATATATTTGGGGGGACACAAAATGTACAGGGGCATTCCCAGCCAACCAACAATTTTCACCTACCTGAAGAAAACCTCTCCCCACTCAAAAGAGAGAGAGTAAAGAGAGGAAAACCAGCACCATGAATCCCAGATTGGATTTCGAGCCAACAGGTCCACCAATGATACAGTATTTTCCCTTAGACAAATACAAGAGAAATGTAGGGAACAAAAGACAGCCACTCTTTGTAGCCTTCATAAATCTTACAAAGGCTTTTGATTTGGTTAGTAGGGATGGTCTTTTTAAAATCCTCCCCAAGATTGGATGCCCACCTAAGCTCCTCAACATCATCAGGGCTTTTCATGAGAACATGAAGGGAGCTGTACTTTTTGATGGCTTAACATCAGCATTTTGATGGCTAAACATCACCTTTCACATCCAAAGTGGAGTGAAGCAGGGCTGCGTCCTTGCACCAACTTTATTTGGGATCTTTTTCACAGCCATGCTGAAGCATGCTTTTGGAAATGCAACAGAGGAAATTTATCTCCAGACCACATCAGATGGAAAACACTAAAATCCTTCCAGACCAAGAGCAAAGTCCAAAGTCCAGCTGAAATATTTGCTGGAGTTCCTCTTCGCCGATGACGCTGCTGTTACTGCTCACTCTGCCGAAGACCTTCAACAACTTATGGACTGTTTTAGCAAAGCCTGCCAAGACTTTGGACTATCAGCTTGAAGAAAACACAAGTCATGGGTCAGGGTGTGGATCCACCTCCCTGTATCACAATCTCTGAACATGAACTGGAGGTTGTCCATGACTTTGTGTACCTTGGCTCAACTATCTCTGACACTCTCTCATTAGATACTGAGCTGAACAAATGCATTGGTAAAGCGGCTACCATGTTCTCCATGCTTACAAAGAGAGTATGGCTTAATAAGAAGCTGACGGAACATACAAAGATCCAGGTCTATAGAGCTTGTGCCCTGACCTCTCTCTTGTACTGTAGCGAGTCTTGGACCCTTTATGCATGGCAGGAGAGAAAGGTGAATACCTGCCATATGCACTGTCTCCAACATATTCTTGGCATCAGCTGGCGTGACAAAGTCTCAAATGACGCAGTCTTGGAATGTGCTGGAATCTCTAGCACGTTCACATTTCTGAAACAGAGGCGTCTACACTGGCTTGGGCATGTCGTGAGAATGGCTGATGGTCGGATTCCAAAAGATCTCCTCTATGGAGAACTAGCAAAAAGCGTACCCGCATTGCGGGAGTACCTTCCCCATACAACATCCCCCACGGCGCATCAACAACCCATGCGCAACCTACCCCCATGTACAACATTCCCCTGTGCGCAACTTCCCCATCCACATCATCCCCCATGTGCAACTTTCCCCATGCGCATCATCCCCCCATGCGCAACTTCTCCCCACGTGCAACTTCCCCCGTGCGCAACTTCCCCCGTGTGCAACTTCCCTCGTGCGCAACTTCCCTCGTGTGCAACTTCCCCCAATGTGCAACTTCCCCCATGCGCAACTTTCCTACATGTGCAACTTCCCCATGCTCAACTTCCCCCCATGCACAACTTTCCCCCATGCGCATTGTCCCCCCATGCGCATCGTCTCCCCATGCGCATCGTCCCCCATGCACAACTTCCCCTCATGTGCAACTTCCCTCCATGTGCAACTTCCCCCATGCGCAACTTTCCTACATGCGCATCATCCCCCCATGCGCAACTTCCCCCATGCACATCATCCCGCCATGCGCAACTTCCCCCATGCACATCATCCCGCCATGCGCATCATTCCCCCATTCGCATCATCCCCCCATGCGCAACTTCCCCATGCACATCATCCCGCCATGCGCATCATCCCCCATTCGCATCATCCCCCATGCGCAACTTTCATATATGATCATCATCCCCCCTTGTGCAACTTCCCCTCATGTGAAACTTCACTCCATGCGCAACTTCCCCCATCCGCAACTTTCCTACATGCGCATCATCCCCCATGTGCAACTTTCCTACATGCGCAACTTCCCCCATGCGCAACTTCCTCCCATGCACATCATCCCTCCGTGCGCAACTTCCTCCCATGTGCAACTTTCCTACATGCACATTATTCCCCTATGCGCAACTTCCCCCATGCACAGCATCCTCTCCAGTGCAACCTCTTCCTCCGAACAGCATCCCCCAGTGCATCCGGCACTGAGCAGCAAACTGGCTGGATGTTATTCAGTCTCCCATGTTAAGTTTAGGACAAAAACATGTTGCCCCCTTTTTAGCCCCTGAAGGGTTAAATTTCTCCACATGGTTCTTGGTGGGTGTTCAGGTGACAGAAGGATCCCTCCCAGAATTCCATGCTTCCAGGCCCAGCAGTTGGGGCGGAATGTTGCTGAGTCAGCAATTCTCAATGCAAAGTATAGGGAGGAAAACATGTTGCGCCCCTTTTCACCCCCTTTCAGTTGGAATTTCCGAAAACTGGTTCTTAGTGCACCCCTCCGTCATGGAAGGTACACCCACCCCAAATTTCACGCTTCTAGGCCTAGCGGTTTTGGCAGGGCGGTGATGAGTCAGTCAGTCAGTGAGTCAGTGAGTCAGTGAGTCAGTCAGTGAGTGACTTTTCTCTTTTATATATATAGATTAGTGCAGGGAAAGCGCCCTAGAGGGAGACCACAGCTGCGACTCAAGGACATCTGCAAGAGGGACCTAAAGGCCTTGGGAATGGACATCAACTGCTACGAAACCTTGACCTCCGATCATTCAGTGTGGAGGCAAAAGACCCAGCATGGCCTTCTTCAACTGGAAGAGACACTTGTTAAGCAGGCTGAAACAAAGAGACAGACCCTAAAGCAGCGAAACCTGGGGCCTATCCAGCGGACGGAATTTATTTGTCCTCAGTGTGGAAGGGATTTCCATTCTCAAATTGGCCTTTTTAGCCACACTAGATGCTCTTTCAGGACCTCCAATCAGAGCACGATACCATAGTCTTTCAAAACTGAAGGATGCCAATGAAGAAAACTGAAAAGTTTGCTTTCCAGCTTAATTCTAAATCAACTGTTCTTAAACTTTTAGGAAGCTTTAGGGTGCAATCCTTATCTAGTCCAGCACAACTGGACTATCGGTCTTCTCATTCCAATGTGATGTAGGTAAGTAAGCATTTGTCTGTATTCTGGCCTAACCTTCCCCCAGAGGTGTCTGGTGCAGAAGTGTCTTGTGGCATTTTTGTGACACCCTCAGGTCAACACAGAACTAATTCCAGGAATAAGGCTGGCCTAAATGGACATTAGGATTGCAGTCTTACTTTCTAAGACTGCAGGAAGAAAGATTAGGAAAGAACGAAGGTTAGGAAGGAACCTTAACTTTCCTTCTCCCTAAGCAATGTGATCCAAGATTGTCCTTTCCCATTAGGGGGACCATGGGAACATTATACAAACTGGGGAGTCATAACCCTCCCTGGTTTGATTAATCTGTTTATAAGCAGTTTAGAATTTCCAAATCATGGAAAGTATTTTCAAGCCATCAGGATTTAGGTTAATTCTGCATAAGGAGCCACAAGCAAGCCATCTGCTTGCAAGCAGACTTGTATTGCTATTTTTCCAATTGAAAAATTGCTTTATTTTAAATAGAGCAAGAAAAATTGTCCTCTTCCATAGTAACTATTAAATGGGTCAGGGTGTGTGGAATCCAATTTTCACTCTTTTTGCATTAGAAAATGATGTGGGAATCACCTGCAGAGCAAATGAGACACTTCTTTTGAATAAAATAAGAAAGTAAGCATGCAAGCCAAACTAATTTAGGTCAGAACATCTCACTTGGCATATCTTCCCAGAGTGGCATGGGAAGACCAGCATGTCTGTGCACTGGCCTAAGCCCACCAGGAGTGGTGTAGAAGTGCCTTATGCTACTTTGGCGACACCCCTGGGCCAGCACAGGACTTGGGACAGATTTGTGCCAGCCTAACCACGGGTTAGGATTGCACTGGAAGTATGTGAGGCTGTAGTCCTAGACACACAACGGGGGTTACATTTTCAGTAGACATGGATTGTGCAGCAAGTAAGCAAACAAATAAATAAAAAAACAAAAACAAACAAAAATCAATCAATCAATCAATAAGAGCAGGGAGTGATCCTTTAAGAAAAAGGCACATCCCAGCTATGGGGAATAGAAAAGCAGTATGCAGTATCCTTTGGAAAAAACTGAAGTCCTCTATTATTAAAAAAGAAAATGCTAATACCATATTTCCTGGCTTATTACACGAACTGCATAAGAAGCACATAAGAACTGCATACACGCACATGAATAAGAAGCACCAAAGTTTAGAGGAGCAAAACAAGAAAAAAATATTCTGAACCAAATGGAGTACTAATATATTTAATATAATAATTGAATCATAGAGTTGGAAGGGACCTAGTAGGTCATATAGTCCAACCCCCTGCCTGCAGCAGGAAATCCCCCTAGAGTATCCCCGACAGGTACTCGTCAACCTCTGCTTGCTATAATAATATATAGCAGAATAATGTTACAACCACGTAAAGCCAACAGTGGTATTATGAACCCTCATCACTGTCATTATAAAATAAGGAAAGACTTTAAGGTTCAAGCACACTTCGAATTTTCTGGAAACCCCAAGAACTCATCACTAGTGTCAGTAATATGTGACTTTTGCAGAAATCTCATTGCACATGAGCAGACACCAACATTTTGCACAAATCTCATTGCAAATGGTTCAGAGAGGCAGGTAAGTTTGGGGGAGGGGAAGTTGGGGGGATACAGGTAAGTGAAATGATCTAGGTAGATAAGGAAGTGTGGGGTTCTTCTTTTGGAGGAGTGGGGGTATCCAGGCAGGCAGTTAAGTGGGGAAGGATCCAGACAAGCAGGGATACATAGTACTGCAGCGCAAGGAACCATATCCTATGCATGCATACTAAATTGCAAGCCCCCATCACCCCTGCAAAGCATGCATAGGACTGAAACCCTAGGAACTATATCCTATGCATACATACTAAATTGCAAGACCACAACACCCCTGGAAAACATGCATAGGATTGAAACCCTAGGAACCATATCCTAAGCATGCATAATAAATTGCAAGCCCCCAACACCCCTGCATAGCTTGCATAGGATTGCAACTCTAGGAACCATATCCTATGCATACATACTAAATTGCAGGCCTCCAACATCCCTGAAAAGCATGCATAATATTGCAGCAGCAGGGATCTCTCTCTCTCTCCTGGGCTGCTTCTTCTTCCCCTCTTCCCACCAGAGCCTGTTTTGCCTGCCTGCCTGCCTGCCTGCCTGCATGCTCTTGTTTCTTTCTGGGCTCCTTGTTGTTCCTGGGCTCCTTGTTTTTTGGGGGAAGGAGCCGTTGAGGAAGCCTCTATCCTTCCTCCCCAGCTTGCCCTTGCCTTCCTATAGATCTGTCCTGCCCAGGGAGGCAGAGCACAGCTGCAGAAGGTGCTCCAGGATTGGCCCCTTCACTTCAGAAGGAACACAGACATTTCCAACCCCCTTTGGGAGGAAAAAAAGTGTATCTTATAAGCCAGCAAATAAGGTATTTAAATATTCAGCTGTCTCTTTAGGAATTTGCTCTGGGCATGTGAGAAAGATTTTAGCTAGGCACAATCTGATTTGTAAAATGCAAAGCATACATTGGTTGTGTTCCATAGCAACCATGAAACAAAAGAAGGAAGAAAAAGAATAGCATCTACAAAAGAAAATTTGTTTTTTTAAGTTAAAAATAGAAAAAAGAGAAAAATGAATTTTTCCCAGTACTTGATATGAACTGGAAACCAAGTTGAGAATTTGATATATCCTTTCTTCTCCCAGCATTAGGCCAAACTATGGCTGTTCTTGGATTTCATCTTGTCCAACAGGTTTGTCTGGTGCTTTTTCACAAGTTATTCAAGGGAAAGAATGATTCTGGCCACACTTTTTCCTAATGTTCTACCCTTACTTCTTGTTTACCACTTGCCATGTTTGTGATTAAACAAGAAATGAGCCCAGAGCTGTCACAGCGATGTGGGCTGAGCCTTCCAGCCAGATGGGGGAACCAGAATTCCCATTTATTTCTCACAGTGTTTTTAAGTTAAGTTTCTGCAGCAAACAACCTCAATACTCATTGTTCTCTGCAGTGGAATTATATTGAAACTAGCGAAAAGCATACCCACATTGCGTGAGTAAAATTCCCCCATACATCATCACTCCACGGTGCATCAGTCCTCCATGTGCATCAGTCCCCCATGTGCAACAGTCCTCCATGCACGTCAACGCCCCCATGTGCATCAACCCCAAAACCACATGCAAAACATCCTCCCCAGTGCAACCCCTCCCTCTAAACAAAATCCCCCCCCCCATTGCACTGGGCAATGAGGAACAAATTGGCTGGAGGTTGGTCAGTCTTCTGTGTTAAATATAGGACAAAAACACGTTGCACCCCTTTTCATCCCCTTAATGCAGGGGTCGGGGAACTTTTATACTTCTTACCCCAAAATATATTTCGGTATGTGGACATTACCCCCTTGATTTGAAAGGAAGGAAAAAATATATCCTTAATTATTTGAATTCAAATATGTGGCTTCTGGGGAGTTGGAAGAAATGTTTGAAAAAGGTGATAAAATAGTGTTGGATTGGACAGGATGACCATATGGTCTGTTTTCCCAGGTTATTTCCTCTGTTTTAGCCTTGTGTCCTGGAAAAAAAAATCTTCGTTGTCCTCTTTTTCCTTGTGAGCAGGCAGCATGTAGCTTTCTTGGAATTCATAAATTATATGTAATATGTAATAGTTTTAAACATACAGTACTAATTCCTAATATAGTGTTTAAGTTAACCACATGAAAACAATATCTAGTGGCGCCTCACGTAACAAATTTTATTCATTCCGGAGGCATGTTCTTTATGTGAAACATTATTTACGTGAAGTGGATTTTCCCATAGGAAATAATAGAAACTCAGACGATTGGTTCCACAACCCCCAGAATATTCATATAAAAATATTAACTGGATGTTAAAATGACAGAACACTGGGATTGAATTCAAAACATGCATTCAATGTGCATGATCTTATGAAGTCTACTTAGGCTGCAGTCCTAAAGACACTTTCCTGGGAGTAAGCCCATTTAACACAATGGGGCTTACTTCTGGGTAGACATGGTTAGGAGGCTGCAATCCAAGACACCTTCAAAGTGTCTTCCCACTTTCTCCCTCTCTCCATCCTGAGCCTCTCTCTCCCCTGCTCCCTTCTGGCTAGCCCTGAGCTGCTTCCCTCTTCTCCACTGCTCTTCTCTCCCTCTGCCCAGTGGACACCCAGCCACAGGAGGAAAAGCATGGAAGTGTTGCTTTCACTATGGGCAGGTGTGCTAGGCAGTCCTGACGCTTTTTAAACAGGCTGCCAGCAAACAGGCTGCCAGTCTGCCCCAACTGCCAGCAAATGTTTTCTTTACGTGAAGCATGTTCTTTACATGAAGCATAATCCTAGAGAAATATTTGTTTGTTACGTGAAACATACTTTATGTGAGGCATTCTTTACGTGAGGCGCCACTGTATATGAGTGTTTTTAGATTTAAAAATGTCCTCCATTTTCTTGGACATCTTATATTTGGGGGGGCTTGTCCTTTTTCTGTGGTAATGACATATGGTCACTGTATATTGGAGAAATGTGGGGGTCAGGGTGACCATAATAAAAAAAGGACAAGATTCTGCAAATGATTGAAACAAGTGCAGGATTCAACTGTAGTGGGGAAGGGTTTCACTAGGGTTTCACTAGTAGTTTCATTAGGGCTTCTGTTACCTGATACATGTGGCAAGTGCATCACCAAATGTTGGACCTCCTCCTACATAGGAGGAGGGAGAAAATCCCAGTTAGAGAATATAGTAATGTATCATCACCTTGCCCCACTGATTTTTTCAACTTTTGATAGAAATATTTCTCTCCAATTTTTTTATTGCAGTCATTAAATTATGTCTGTAAATTCTGTCTGCAGTCTTTTAATTATGCATTAAATGGTATATAACATGATGGTATTATTCTTACAAACCACATTTTTGGTCACTAGTGGTGTTACCCACCCCCCACCCCCACGTATCACCTTACTGTTTCTATACTATGCCATAACAACATCTTATTGGCTCTTTGAATAATAAGTATCATGGGTCCATTTTAAATTAAGAAAATATACTTTATGGCTGCAATCCTAGGCCAGGCTAATCAGAAAAAGTCTAATCCTGACCTGAGGGTGTCACAAAAGTGCTGTAAGATATTTCTGCACCATTGCTGGGAGAGGGTTAGGCTAGTGCTCAGGTATGCGCTTGCCTCCCTACATCACCATAAGAACAGGATGACCAATGTGTTAGATAAACCTAGATTAGGATTGCAGCTGATGACTGCAATCCTATTCTCCATTTAGGATGGCATAAGACCTGACATAAGTCTTGTGCTGACCTGCCATAAAGTGCCATAAAAGTGCCATAAAACCCTTCTGCCGCACTCCTGGGAGGGTTATGCAAGTACACAGGTGTATACCGACCTCCCCACACCACCACAGTTATAATACCACCAGGAAGATATGCCAGGTGATTTAGGCTAGCCTAATTTTGTTAGGTTTGTGCCCTTAATTACATAAGACAGTTGCATATTTTGGGCCATAACTTTTGATAGAATTGGGATATTTCACTCCGGTCTTTTCTTTGCATAAATTTATAGTATAAGATATTATTCCACCATTTTGGTCAGTAGTGCTGGCTCCTCACTAACCCCTTATTGCAGAGGTTCTCAAACTTAGTCCTGGAACCTATGTTTTAGAATGGCAATTTCTCCAGAAATGATGTCATGATTGGAAGTGACATCATCAAGAAAATAAAATAATAAATAATTAAAAATAAAACAGCAAGGGCTCAATCCTAGGAAATGTAGGCTCGACTAACACACCTGACCTATCTTTCCCTGATGTATGGTCAGTGTATGCCTGTACATTGGCCTTATTGTCACCCCAAGAAGGTAAGAATTATCTTACTGCACTTACTGCACTCCAGGTCAGTACAGGACTTATGCTGGGGCTTGGGCAAGCTTAACATGAGGTTAGGATTGCTGCACAAGTGAATTTTTTTCCTGTAGCATGCCTGCAGTAACACATACAAACAAAATCAGTAAGATTTTCAGTTCTATTCAGTGCCAAGTTTATATTTAAACCATATCACTATCAAGAACCACTTGGTTTATAGGTCTGGGGAAAAAAATTAACCTTACCAGTTCAAACTTCTGTTATCACTTTAATTTGGAGTTAATTCTCATTTTGCCAGCTGGCAGAAGGGGCAGCAGGTCTGATATAGAGTGTAGAGCTGCTGTTAAAGCACAAAGATAAGAACTGAAGGTTGCTAGTTCAAGAACACCAGAAGCTGTATGATGAGATCTTGAAGCTGCAGACCTAAGCTGAGTGAAAGATAAGGAGCCAGCATGCAAAAAGGATCCATCTAGTCCAGTGATTCTCAACTAATATGCTGTGGCACACTTTTGTGCCATCCACATCATTTATTAATAGGGCAATTGGGAGATTTGAGCCCCTTACACACAACACATCACTGCAGAAATGGGAAGATGGGTGAGTTATGAATTGGTTAGGATGAATTGTCATGAATTGGTTAGGATGTCACCCTCAATAATATAAAAACATGAATATCTATAGAAGCACTAAATGTAAAGGTAGAGGTGTCTCCTGCAGTTTATACTGCCAGCTGCTCCAGGGTGTTGTGCTCATCCCCATTTGGCCAAAGAGCCAGCATTGTCTAAAGATACTTCCATGATCATGTAGCCAGCATGACTACACACCAAGGCACATGGAACACAGTTTCCATCCCACCAAGGAGGTACTTATTATATACTTGCATTTTACATGAACTGCTAGGTAGGCAGGAGTTGGGCCAAAGATGAGTGCAGTACTCAGGTTTTGAACAGCTGACCTGCTCATCAGAATTCCATTTAAGCAGTATTCAAACTAAAAGGTATCTCCAATGCAATGCTATGACTTGAGACAGGGCAAATTAAGATCAAGGCAAGAGTATGGATTGTGATTTTTCAGGCTGAGACTTCATTTTATGCCCTTTGGACATTGCATTAATTTTGAGAGCTTATAAATCTAGATAGACTCAATCGAGGTCAAATCTGATCTCCTTAGGTCACTCCCATACGATTTTGCTAAGCTTGGGCTTGGATCGAGTCAAAATAACTAAAAAGCAGTGTGTCACAGACATCAAACGTCAGACTTAGTAGGTTGTCAGGATTTTATCTTACAGAGAAATTCAAATATATTGCCACTCTGGCATCCTATCTCTCTCAACTCAAAGTACCAAGATGAGGATTTACATTAGCTCGCTGTTTGGGATTACTTTCAGCAGTATTGAAGGTCCATTACAACAAGGTTCTATTTACAGAACAGCTGAGACTACTGAACATGTTTTGTTGAACTGTATTTATTACAACAACATACCAGTACATTCTGACCACCACATTCTCACCACTGAGCCACTGCAGCACCAGAGGCACCTTAGCGGCAGACAAAATGACAGCCTGAAATGGTGCTTCAGAGGTGGGATAATTTTCCATGTTTAATGCTGTTTCTTTTCTACCATGGTTTTATTCTCTCACTTTCCAGTCTGCCTAACTTTCAGTTCAACTTGCAGAATTTTGAAAAACGGACAATAGAAATGAATTTCTTAAAAATTTTGAATGGAGATTTGTGTTTTTGTCACAGATTCCAGTTTACTCTAGGATTCCTCTTACAAATAACTATTGCACAGTAGCATGTTTGCTCATTGAGTCAGAATCTTGCAACAACAAGAAAAGAATCTTGATGAAATTACACAATTCTATCAGGATTCCATAGGGAAAAGAGAATAATCCTTTCTCCTGTCTTCTGAGGCCACAACTAGGCAATGTCCTTTAACTACCCTATAATTTGTCCTTAACACCCTGTGGCTTTCCTGTTCAGGAGAATACAGGCAAGTAGGCCGATGACCCAAAGGAATGAATTTTGTCGTAAGGAAATAACTGCTGTGGTAGGAGTGAATGTGAGGTATCTCTTCTCTTTTCCCACTCTATAAAATATATCTTTCAAGTGGGTGGCATATAGAGTTATGCTGGGTGTGATACAGCTGGGCTATTTGGGCTGGGAGGCAATTCATAAGAGCAGCAATTTCATGTACTTAACCAAATCGAGCCTAGGTATAACCACTAGATATTTACTCTGTGCTAATTACACCTTCTCTGGGCAACCAGCCCTTCCCTCCAGCCCCTAATTGTTTTGTGACACACACAAATCCCTTACAAGCCTATACAAGAACATATCATTTTTCATTATAATTTCAGATGAAAACCCACACTCCCAGTTTCATGTTAAAGGAAAATGCAGAAGAGGGAAAGAAAATTAGGAGTTTTTCCTAGCAGGATAATCCCTACCTATAAATCAGGCCTCTAGATTCTGGAAGTAGACCTCACACATTTCAAATGGTTGACTGCAGTATGGTAACTCACACCCCTCCAAGGCCATATATTTTCCTCTTTCGCTACAGGGAATTCTCAACTGTGATAAATGAGAGGGTTACTGGCAGACAGCCATTTAAGCTAACTGCCAGCTTAAAAGGGCATTTTTAAAGGCAACATGGGATTGAGTTCTAAAGAGCAAATCAAAATCTAAACTCCACTGAGGAGTTCCATAAAACTTTAGTTGACACAGATGCTTGAAACAAAATGTTGAACCTTGGTTAACTTTGCTTGATGCAAATTGAAGGAAACTTCACATATTCATCCAACCTTACAAATTGTATTCATAGTGAGAATTATGTCAACTTTTACAGCAATAAAAGCTAAATTTTGCTTTTATTAAAATTTAAAATTTAAAAGCTAAATTAATGTCATCTATGGACATTTTTGACTTTTGCTTTAAGCTTCTCTAATAATTATGAGTGCAAATCAAGGATCCAAGAACACTGAAAGCTTGACTCACATACAAATCCACATCCAAATGTTGGCAAAGCAATTCTAGAAAGTCAAACTATATACTGTATTTCCTGGCTTATATGATGCACTTTTTTTCTTCCCAAAGCGAGTGAAATGTCTGTGCGTCTGATAGAGTGATAGGGCCAATCCTGGAGCACCTTTCCCAATCGTGTCATATGTTGTTGGATTCATATTGAAGAGCAGAATCCAATGCAAAAATCAGTTATGAGATATCTCCTTCCTAAGTTATGGCCAAAAAACAAGAAAACAAAAATATAAAAACAAGACCTGGTCCTTGCTGCTCCATGCCTGAGAGATGCTCCATGCATCTCTCACTCTTCCCTATCTATCTAGATCCCCTCACCTTTCCCTCCCTACCTGGATCCCCCCACCCTCAAAAGAACACCCCAACTTACCTGCCTTCCTGGACCATTTGCAATGAGATTTGTGCAAAATGTTGGTGTCTGATCATTTGCAATGAGATTTGTGCAAAAGTCACAAATCACTGACACTAGAGATGATGAGTTTTGGGGGTTTCCAGAAAATTAGAAGAGTGCTTGAAGCTTAACATCTTTCCTCATTTGTTAATGATAGTGATATTGGTTCTTAATACTACTGTTGACTTTACATGGTTGAAATATTATTCTGCTATATTTTATTAAATATATTAGTACACCATTTGGTTCCTAATATTTTTTCTTGTTTTGCTCCTCTAAACTTTGGAGCATCTCATGGTCCAGTGCCTGTAATAAGCCGAGAAATACGGTACCTCAAGAGAATGACCCATATATCCCATTGAATAGTGAAATAAAACACAATCATTTCTATCCTGAGATCAGTCAAAACACATATACAGTGGTGCCTCACTTAAAGAGCTTAATTCGTTCCAGATGCATGCTCTTTAATTGAAACGCTCTTTAAGTGAAGCAGATTTTCCCATGGGAAACAATGGAAACTCAGATGATTGGTTCCACAACCCCCATAATATTCATATAAAAATATTAACTGGATATAAAAATGATGACAAAACACTGGAATTGAATTTAAAACACTACAATATAATATTGACCACAATTACTGTAATAAAACATTGTATTATTGTGTAGAGTAAAAAAAGAAAAGAAAAACCTTTCTGGCCAAGAATGACTAATTTTCACTAAAGAGTCACTGATGTCTTTTGGAGCATCTTTAACAAGGAACATCTCTCTGTGTGAGATCTATCTATGTCAGTGGTTTTCAGTCTTCCTAATGTCGTGACCCCTTTATAAGTTTCTCATGTTGTGGGGACCCCAGCCATAAAAATTATTTTCATTGCTACAGTTGCAGTGGTATGCACATTTTGCTGGGAGTAAACCTCACTGAACACAATGGGAATGACTTCTGAGTACACATGCATAGAATTGGGCTCTAAGGCTGCCATCCTAGCATTTTCCTCGGAGTAAAGTGCTTTTCATGAACAACAACAACATTGAGAGGGCTTACTTTTGAGTAGAGCACAATGAGCAGGACACAATGGTCGGTGCACAAGTGGGGCACCCAACAGACAGCGCACCCGCCAGAGCTCTGGTGCCACGCTTACACCATGCTCACACTTCAGCACGCTTAACACTCTCAGCCCACAGGTGCACTGAGGACCTGCAGGGGAGAGGAGGAGAAGGCAGCTGTCTGTGATGAGTGTGTTGGGCGCCTCCCCACCCCAAGGCACCACATCGGTCTCACATCAGCTCAGAGGCTCCTTCTGAGCTGCTTTTTAGTGGCTTCTTCCAGCTGCAGCGGCTCCAGCATTTCTGCCAGGTCTTCCCACCTGGCCCCCTGGTGCCAGAAGTGTTTAGGTGATCCTATACTGTTTACTCAGAATCGAGCCCCATTAAATCCACTGGGGCTTACTCACAGGAAAGTGTGTAGGATGCAGCCTGACTCCAAGTTTGCATGAAGAGCAATGGCAGAAGGGCCAGATCCTATCCTGTCTACTCAGAATCAAGCACCATTAAATCCACTGGGGCTTACTCAGAGGAAAGTGTGTAGGCTGCAGTTTGCATGCACAGCAACATCAGAAGGGCAAAATTCAATGCTATCTACTCATTAAATCCATTAAATCCAATGGGGCTTAGAGGAAAGTATGTAGGCTACAGTTTGCATGCCCCAGCAAACTCCAGCAACAGCTGCTGTTTGCATGCTCCTTGCAAACTGCAGCAGCAGCATCAGAAGAGCAAGATTCTATGCTGTTTATTCAGAATCAAGCCCCATTGAATACACTGGGGCTTACTCACAGAAAAGGAAAAGTGCAGGCAGGGAAGGTAGGGGGCCAGAGGGGTGGTTGTAGTGGGGTCCAGGCAAAGAGGCTTCCTTGGGGACAAGGGGTCTGGTTGAGGGGACTGCAGAGGGGGTGCAGGAGAGTATTCCCTCCTACCTTATGGAGGCTGCATAGGCTGGGCTGACTAAGTTCTCTGGCTGCAGGAGAAGTGCAGCCATCTTTGTTCCCCTGATGAAGAGGCTTTTTCTGCTCTTGTGCTCTCCCTGATTGTCTCTTCCATGTACTGCAGGGAGGTAGAAAGTCCCGCCTCACTCCCTCAGCCCAGCCAATGCTAGAGAGAAAGGGAGAAGGATAGGGAGCCCAGCCAATGGGCACTCATTATGTGAAAAATGCTCTTTGAGCAAAGCAAAACCACACAGAAATTTTTGCTCTTTAAGTGGAACACTCTCTATTTGAGGCACTCGTTAAGCGAGGTACCACCGTACTTTATAATTCCTCAAAAGGAACATTGAGGCTATAATCAAGAGTATCTACATGATCTTTTACACTGATGTAGTTACAATGCAACCTATGGGAAATCTGTGGGAAATTCATAGAGCTATCCAGAGTAAGTGCCTCTTACGTCTTCCCATAGTTACTCTGGTTTGTATGTTTAGAACCAAAACAAATTGTGGAGTAGAGACATCAGCCTTTCTCCCATCCAATTATCTATTCTGATACCAATTTTGAACAACTCTCATCATACCAATTTGTCCTGTATAATCTTTCTCCCTTAATGACCACTTTTGGTCAAATAACAGCTCCTTTCTCCAGTAATAGCCACACTGTGTACATTAATAAATATCAAACTCCTCAGTTTAGAACAGGGGAATGACAGAAGGGCCACATAAAGCAGAAGGGCCACATGTCTCTGACATGGTGTCAGGGGCCACAAAAATGACTTATATTTCAAATCTGAATAAATTAACTTATAAGTCTGCACCTGGAGCATTACAAGGCTTCCTCATATCCTGGATGGAAAGGTGTTTCTGTGGGCGTAATTGAGGCTTGCCATGGGCTTCATCTATCCCCCATGCAACGTTTTGGACAGGGGTGTCCAAAACCAGGGGTACAGGGGTGTGGTCCAAGTGTACATCATCACACCTAAACCGTCATCATCATTAGCATCCTTCAGTCTCAAAAAGCTATAGTATCATGCTCTGAGAGTCCTCTCCAGAGCACAATGGCCTGAATAGATTAATATGGAGGATAGGCTATTACCCAAGCAGCAAATCCCCCATCTCCATGTCACTGAAATAGTCCAATGTGCTAGTATTTTCCTAGGTATTTCCCAGACTTGCTAGGATACCTTGGCCTTTGAAGCACACTGATCAAGTCTCCAACAATAATATCAGTAAAGAACCACAGAGAACCAGATTGTTAGGATCTCCAAACTGTATTATCAGGATCAGGCAATTAAACAGAGTCATAAACAGTCCAGGTCATAAATAAGCAATCTAGCATAAAGTATAGAATAGTTAGTCCAGTCAAAATATAATTACCAATTCACAGTCCTTCAGCATGTCTATCTCCTCTCTTATCTCCCCACACCTTTACACTGAGACATGTACCTTTATATATACTCAAAGACATATGTCCATACTTGATCATATACCTTTAATTCACTGACTAGATTAACACCATTGATCTCACAGCTATGTCAATTCAATCAACTTAATCTCCAGAGTTAATCCCTTTTACAAGAATCACCTTTTACCTAGTTTCACTTCATTTGTGCTGACTCATTTAGTCACTTTAGTTTTCTGTTCTCCATATGCTCACAAATAAATCTAATTCTATAGGATGGCATTGGTATCCTGTCAATCTCCTCAAATTAGATTTATTTGATTCTACATAATACAACATATATTACAGGAGTATTTACACATAGTTCATTTTGATTTTTTTTCTTGTATATATCATAGTACACACATTACTCATTTACACATGTTATTTCAGTCCTAAAATTTCACATGCTTGGTTATGTTTTGTGGGTCCTAAAATTATTGTAAAACAGTCTGCTGCATTTTTGTCTGATTCACAGTAATTTAAGTTTATTACTTTATTAGCTACACATTGTTTTACCTGTTTATACCGACTATCAGTGTGTTTTGATCACGCCTTTTGATTCAGTGATTTAGCCATTGCTATTGTCGCCTGATTGTCTTCATACACATCAACAACATATTTTGTATCTACATTCATGTCTTCCATTAATTGTTTTAACCATATTAATTCATTAACTAATGTAGATAGGGCACGCATCTCGGCGTCTGATGTTGACAGAGCAATCACATGCTGCCTAATTGATTTCCAATGAATCAATGAGTTACCCATATAGATTGCAATGCCTGTGTTTGATTTCCTTGTCTCTGGATCAGACCCAAAGTTTGCATCTGCAAAAGCACTAAGTTTTAGTTCTTTGCCTGGAATGATATACAAACATTTTTCTTGTGTTTCCTTTAAATATCTTGTAATCCATTTCGCAGCATACCAATGTTTCTGGGTTGGTTGTTGATTAAATTTGGATAGAACGTTTACAGTCATGCTAATATCTGGCCTGGTCCATTAGCTTAAGTATAATAGGCTACCAATTAGCGAGCTGTACAAATCAATGTCACAATGTTTGCTTTCATTACAATCTTTGTCAAATCCTAGGACCATCGGCTTCCTGACTCCTTTACATTGTTCCATTTTATATTGTTTCACCAAGTTCCCTATCTTTTGTCTTTGAGATATCCTGAATCCATCATCCACTTTCTCTATCTCTATTCCCAGATAGTTCCTGGCCTCAGCAAGATCTCTTATTTTGTAACTTTTTCACCAAGTCTACACCCTCAATCACAGTAAGAACGTCATCCACAAAACACAACAGAATTTGTTTACCTTTTCTAAACAAACATTGTTCAGCTGTCCCTTGTTCAAATCCAAGACCAATAAGTTTATCAGATAAATGACTGTTCCACTGGAATGCACTTTGTCTCAAGCCATACAGACTTTCCTTCACTCTCCAGCACTTTCCTTCCCTGTCTTTCACTCCAGGAGGTATCTCCATATATATCTCATGCTCTAGGTCTGAATTTAAATATGCACATTCAAAGTCAATTTGTCTTAATTTACACTTATTCTTCGCCGCATATGCTAACACTGCTCTAAGCAATTATGCTCTTAGCATTGGCGAATAGACCTGGTCAAAATCCTTTGCTGTCTGCAAATAGCCTTTTGCTACAAGTCTAGCTCTGAATCTCACTCCTCCAGCTGCATCATTTTTCCTTTTGAAAATCCATCTACAACCTATGATTTTCTTGTTTACTGGACAATCCACAGTTTCATATACACTCATGTCCTGTAAACAATTCCTTTTCTATGGCTTTCAACCACTGTTTCTTTTTTGTAGCACTCAATTGCTCTAAATCTTCAGAGCTTTCTGACTCACCACACTCAATCACATTATTCACACTTGAAGTATATCTCTCTGGTGGTTTAATTATTCTGCCAGTTCTCCTAGGCATTATAGGAGTCATATTACTGCTGCTACTCTCACTAGTAGAAGCCTCTTCCTCCTCCTTCACTGGATTCTGTTGTCTCTCAGGAGTTAATACGTCTTTCTTTCCTTTTCCAGGAGTTTGTTTGCTTACTGTCTGTTCCTCAGATTTCTCAGCTTGACTAGCTTCTGACAAAATAGTTTGCTCATCAACATCTGCTAATCCATACCCATTGTCAATTTTAGCACTAGCACTAACAATAACTTTTCCATATTCATCACCAAACCTCATAGCCTTTCTATTGTTCTAGTACCCAATAAAGTACATTTTCTTTGCTTTAGCTTCACCCTTTCTTCTAATCTGAATTGGTGAAACAACATAACTTGGAGCACCAAAACTATGAAAATGTTTAATAACTGGTTTTCTTCCACACTATTTCTCATAAGGAGAACAACTTAGATTTATATGATAAAGAGAATTCATGGTAAAACATGAATATAGAACACACTCCCCCCCAGTACTGGGGTGACAATTTGCTGTCTGCTAACTGTCTGAATCATATTTTGCAACATTTGTTGCCTTCTCTCAATGTATGCATTTTGAGTTGGACAGTAAGGAGCAGAGAATCTATGTTTTAAATCGTATTTTCTTATCACTCTCTGGAAAGGCTCTCCTTTAAATTCCATACCATTGTCAGACTGCACTGTCTTGACTTCTTGTCTCTACAAATTTCAACCATGATTTAAATTCTGCAGCCGTCTGCGTCTTATCTTTCAATAGATAGAACATGAATCTCGAGAATTGATCCTTTATAGTCAGAATATACTTAGCTCCCCCAAAACTTGTTTGTGGCATTGTGACTAGATCAATTGTGACTAGACCAGTATCTTGCTGGTTTGAACATTGGCTGTCTTTTTAACGTTACATTGCTTGCTTTTCCCAACTATGCAAGCTGTACATTCAACATATTTAGAACATTTCTTAACTGTTACTGGTAAAACATTTTGTATGGTTTTCTGTACAGCCGTGTAATTAGCATGCCCTATTCGCTTATGCCAGATATGTATACATTCCTCATGAGGCTTTTTATTGCTAAATATATTTGCAGTTATCTCTTTTTCTCTTCCATTCAACACATATAAATTCTTTCTCAATCCAACATTCAGAACTTCTCCATTATCACTTTTAATTAGGCACTTCTTATCTCTGAAGGTTACTTCATAGTTTAGTTCAGTCAATTTGCTAATTGACAAAAGTTTATGTTTTAACTCAGACACAAAAAACATCTGCATTTTTCTGTTAAATTGGGGTACATAAACCAATCTTTGCCCTTTAATTTTAGCATTAACACCATTTGCAAAATTTACATGGTTATTTTTCACATTTTTCATATCTGAAAACATCTTTTTCTCTTTGTAAGTATGAATTGTGGATCCTGAATCTAAGATCCATTCTGTGCTTACGTTATTGGCTTCATTCCCAGACATAATTAAATGAGAAGTATGTCCCTTTCGATGTCCAGCTGGCTTATTTCGTAATTTCGTTTTGCAGTCACGTTTCAGGTGTGAGGTTGAACCACATGACCAGCAATGAATTGCTGTGTAAGCTTTCTCCTCCACTTCTGGTTGATGCAAAACCATGGAACTGGGCCCTCTCAGATTCTGAATGACTTTTCTCTTTTGAAATTCCTCGAGCAGTCTGCTTATTACATTTTGCATTGTTAATTTTGCCCTTGGCAGCACTTCTAAATTAGATACAAACACATCATAGGAAGCATCCAAAGAAGATAGCAGTATAAACACCTCTTGCTCTTCCTCAAAAACAACATCTTTGGCACACAAGTATAGCAACATAGTTTTTACTTTTTCCAGATGTTCCAGCAAATCTCCACCTGGTTCTGGACAATTTTCTCATCAGATGTATTTGGCTGCCAACACTGTCTAGCACAAGGATAGCTTGCAAAGCCTCCCAACATCTTTTAGCATTTGTAATTCCTCTTATGTGAACAAGCTCCCGATCCTCCAGAGTGAACATGATTGTTGCAAGAGCTTTTTCATTTTGTTTGTCCGTCATATCGTCAGGTGGGTTCTCGACACACGCCCATAATCCTTTGCGGCGTAATAACAAAGACCCTCTGTGCCCAGAATTGGTAATTATCTGCGCCCAGACATGGGATCACAAATCCTGACATATTCAAGCTAGACACCATCATGCCTTGACTAGACTCAAACCTGTCCACTATTTAACAGTGCACACCTAGCCTTCATTGCTGAGCAGTACTGTATTATCCATTAAGGTTTATTTATTTTAATTTATTTTCAGGTTTATATATTAATATATCCATTAAGGTTTATCCATTATCATTGTTTATATAGACCAAGAGCTGCAACCTGGGTAGCATCCTAGATTAGTACTCTGGGCCCATAACCATTTATTGCTAGTATTTTCCTAGGCATTTCCTAGATTTGCTAGGATATCTTGGCCTTTGAAGCACACTGATCAAGTCTCCAACAATAATATCAGTAAAGAACCACAGACAACCAGATTGTTAGGATCTAGCAAACTGTATTATTAGGATCAGGCAATTAAACAGAGTCATAAACAGTCCAGGTCATAAATAAGCAATCTAGCATACAGTATAGAATAGTCAGTCCAGTCAAAATATAGTTACCAATTCACAGTCCTTCAGCATGTCTATCTTCTCTCTTATCTCCCCACTCCTTTACACTGAGACATGCACCTTTATATATACTCAATGACATATGTCCATACTTGATCATTTACCTTTAATTCACTGACTAGATTAACACCATTGATCTCACAGCTATGTCAATTCAGTCAACTTAATCCCTTTTAATCCCTTTTACAAGAATCACCTTTTACCTAGTTTCACTTCATTTGTGCTGACTCATTTAGTCACTTTAGTTTTCTGTTCTCCATATGCTCACAAATAAATCTAATTCTACAGGATCGCATTGGTATCCTGTCACAATGGAAGGGCACAGCAGATACAGTTGCCTCCAGCTGCCTCACAGGAATTACCAGAATGTTATTTAACACAATCACAAACTGCTTATGGGACTCCAACTCCGGATTTTGCCTTGACGTTGACTCCTGAAACCTTTCTCATAGATGGGTATAGCCACAAGGCAGTGGAGGTTTAAGGTGGGAATTTTCCTTCTCCAGACAACTCACATTCAGTGGGATTTTGGACAGGTTTAGTCTGGCTCCTCAACAAAGGCCTCTCTGGCAGGGGAGTCCCTGCCAGTAGCTATGCTACCGCCAGCATATCCTTTTGTATCACTTAAGCACACAATCCCACCACCATGAAAAGGGACAGAAACACAAACCCCCTAATAATCGCTCTTTTCCAGAGCACTTTTCTCCCTAAGACTCCACATATGAACTCTAATTGTAAATCCAGATAATCCAGCAATTCAGTCCAATCCATAAAAGTTGCAGTATGTATCAGAATCCCATTCAAGGAGATCAGCATGTAGTTTTGGCATAACTTCAGCACAGGTGCCTCAATTTTTCTTTTGCAGATGCTTTATCCTTGCAGGCTCCCATTAATCCAAATGAGTTCAGGAGTGAGCTATACCCTACTGCAGTGTCCTACATGTTCCCAACAGTCCTGCTGAAACCTGACTCAATATGGAATGGCATGTGTAGATTATCCAGGATCAGGAGTTCCACATGCTGAATGTTCACAGGAATAACTACTGTGGCCTGGGAACCACCACAGCTGGAATGGTCACTGAGAGATGTACAGCTCTCTTTACACCAGTGGTCTGGGAACAGGGGTAAATTACCCCAAATGGGGTAAAAATGAAATGGACAGTTGCGCAGATGCACACACTCTCCCCTTTCAAAAGCTCAAACAGAGCGTGCTACTGCTTCCGCCATGGAGAAGCACTAGCACACTCCATCAGAGCTTCCAGGTGGAAGGGGAAGAGTGCCTGTGCAATAATGTTTTTTAAAATGGTTGCTGCAGCAGGCCAGACTTAGCAACACTGAGCACAGCAGCCTGAAAATGTCTCCCAGTGTCCCCAAACACCTTCCCCAGCCAAGGTAAATAAGCCTCTTACTTTACATTTACTCAGAAGTAAACAACTTACTTTACATTTACTCCTGATTTTAAAAATGATTTTCAGTTGAAAAATCTGGACTTTAGGGTGACCATTTCCTTCCTTTCAAATCAGCGGGGGTAACATAGGCATTTCTAAATATTTTGGAGTAAAAGGTAAAAAACTTACTTGACCCCTGGTTTACATGAATGTCTTACTGTTTCTGAGAGCTCTATCACTGTTCTATGCTTGAGGTCTTCTGTAGGCTTCATTCACAAGAAACTTCATCACCGTATGCTGTTCCATGCATGAAGTTCCACTGTTGCTTGTCATCTTGATTAATGGTGTCTTGCCTGGCCACAACATGTGAGCTGGCTATTAGTAATAGGACATTCTTGGACATCATTGGACATACCATTTACTACTATATGTAGGCTGTGGGTGGCACGAGTGGTTAAGACACTGTGCCTGTTAACAAGCAGGGCAGGGTTCAAGACCCAGGTCAGCCCCACAAGAGCTCCTGTCCTTAGCCCAGCTCTGTGACGCCAACTGGATCCAATCATATTGGCTCTGCCTTTCCATTGGACCAATTCAGTGGTGTGGAGAGGGGGGATTTGTTGCTTGGATAACAGCCTATCTTCCATAACAACCCAACCTAGGCTTTCATGCTTCGCGTGCAGCGTATGCAGCACCGAGCATAATACCATAGTCTTTCAAGACTGACGGAGGCCTGCTTTCTTAATACCAACATAGTAGCATTCCCTTTTTATATCTGTAAAATTAAAAGACTTGGTTTGACTTCAACACCCCTCATAAAATTATGCATGTTTTAGAGAAGCTTTCTGCCTATCCCACAATACTAGAACCAGACAATTAAAATAGTGGTGGGAAATTTATGAGAGACAAATGAAGTACTTCTCCACAAAGTTTATAATTCATCTATAGATAGCCACTAGCATTGATGGCTGTAAAAAAGTGGTTTAGTTCTCCATTTAAAAGGAAGTTGGATGTGCTGGTATCTATTGATGCAGATATGGGTCGCCAAGTAGGTTACATACACCTCCAACCTGATCAGTCAGATGGAAGGGAAGTCTAACGAGGAATGGTTGGGGGAACTTGGGAACTTGGGATGTTCAGCCTGGAGAAAAGGAGGCTGAGGGGAGACATGATTGCCCTTTTCAGATACTGGAAGGAAGTATCTTATGGAGGAAGGGGTTCATTTGTTCTTTGCTGCTTCTGAAAGCAGAACTAGAACCAATGGGTACAAACTGCAAGAAAGGAGATTCTGGTTGGATATCCAGAAAAAATTCCTGATGGTTCAGGAGGTTTGGCAGTGGAACAGATTGCCAAGGGAGATGGTGGACTCTCCCTCACTGGGGTATTCAATAAGAGGCTCAACAAGCACCTGTCGGGGATGCTCTAGGAGGGTTTCCTGCTGCAGGCAGGAGGTTTGACTAGATGACCTACTAGGTCCCTTCCAAGTCTAGGATTCTATGATTCTGTCTTCTTCTCTTCTTGGAACAAGCTCTCCTCCCACAGTTGGTGGACCACTTTAGGAAAGACGATGTGGGTCTGGACTAGACCTCATCCAGCAGAGTCATTTTTATGTTTATACCTATTATCATACTACATTCACAGCCAATGGTTTTTCACAACTATCACTGTGCTTTGTGAAAACCTCCACAGATTATCATTAAATCTCAATCTGTGCCTTTAAAACTGTACAGAGAAACCTTTTCAAATAAACTGGTCTAGAATTAAACAAAAAAAATTTGTATGCCTTGTACCTGAGTCTCAAGAACAATTCATATTTACCAGTTCAAAATAAGTTAATCAAAGTGAAATCCTAATCCCTGGTTAGGCTAGCACAAATCCCAGCATGTGCTGGCCTTGGTGTATCACAAATGTGCCTTAAGGCACTTCTGCATCACTCATGTTGGTGTTAAGCCAGTGTACAGACATGTACTGGTCTCTCCATGCCATCACAGAAACAGGGAGAGGGGTGGGTTAGACTGTCCTAAATTGGTTAGGATTGCAGTATTCAGGCAGGCAGATTTTAATTGCATAGTATTGCCTGATGGCAATACTATGATTGATTGATTCTTTGATTGATTGATTGATTGATTGATTGAAAATTGAAAAGGTAAAATTTAAGGTAAAAAAGAGAAGGGGACAGCAAAAGATGAGATGGTTAAACAGTGTCACCCAAGCCATGAATATGAATTTGGACTAACTTTAGAAATTAGAGGAAGATAGGTTGGCTTGTTATACTGCGGTCCATGGAGTTATGAAGAGTCGGTCATGATTAATAACTGAACAACAACAAGCTTGCCTTTCCCAGGCCAACTTAAATCCCGAGGCCTGGTGTTTCATAGTGCGAAGGTTTTGTTGGATCCAATCAAAGAGATTAACCATTATCTTTACATATTAGTAGATCCATCTTATATTTGACTACTCAAGGTAGAAAACATGAAATGAAATCCATGCACCCAACCCACCACCACCACAATCATCTTGAGTACAGGTGCGCACCCAAAACTTTCAAGTGAAGGAATCTAAGGAACCAGTCTTGGCCCTCCATCAGTTCCTTTCAAGCGAAGGAACCAGTCCTGGCCCTCCATTTGCAAACATACCATAACACATTCACGTGAGACTCACTGCTGGGTTAGGGCTGGCACTGAGCCCCATGTACATGGGAGCCAGTGCCAGCTGGAGGCCTGTCACATGCCTTCTGGAGCTTGTCCCTTGCTCCAGGCAGCAGAGAGATGTGTTGGGGTGAGGAAGTTTTATGGGGATAAGGAAAGGGGGCTGGGAAAAGAAGTGGGGCAGGAGGAGGGCAAGACCAACTAGCTTTGTTCCATGGGATCCAAAAACCCAAGTCGAGCCTCCCAGCCCAACAAAGGACCATTCAACTCTGTGCCAGAGTTGAAACTGACAACTAAATCCTGTGTTAATGCTGAGATCTCTAGGGCCTGAACAAGAAGCTGGGAGGAAAGATAAAAAGCCCCACTCAATTTTTCACCTTTTCTGTGGTGCCAATAGGTGCCAACAGAGCTGACTGACTGTTAAACAAGCAGGGCCAAGACACTGCGTGTGTTCCAAACACACTGCGTGTGTTATACACTTCTGCAGCTGTATAAAGATGCAGGTAGGGATGAGGCATTATTTCAAAATTCTGGACAATTCTTTTTATTTGTTAAACCAACCTGTATTCCTGACTTAGGGCAAAAGAAGCATCATGTTGCCATTACCTGCACCACACCCTCTATTATTGGCACATAGGAAACACATCTAACAGGCCACACTGAACTTTCCAATTTTAATAAACAAAGAGTACAAATGTGTTCTGTGAAAACAGCAAGCAAGTCTGTGGATCCTTGGAAAAATCTGTAGCTCATACACTTGGCTCTCCATGAATGATCTGGGTTAGGGGGCTCCATTTGTCTGATCATGTCCAAGTTCCCTCAAATAGCAGGCATATCAATCTTTCCAAGAGGGTGAGATTCCAGCGCAGTTATTGGGTAGCACTGGCATCACCATAGTGGTGTGGGAGGTTAGGGTGCGCACTACATTGTTATGCCATATGTTGTTGGATTCATATTAAAGAGCAGAGTCCAATGCAAAAATCTTTGAATTTTGAGCTAGTTTTGACCTAGCAACTTCCTAGCCAAAATTATGGCCAAAAAATGCCCCAAAGCCCCAAAATTTTCATATCGTGGCTTTGCATTTATAATTGCATATCTGGTCCTCATCTGCCAGAAAGAAGAGGCTGAGTGGAAGTCAAGGACACCAGAAATGTCCTGATCCAAGAACTACAGCCCCACAAATCACCTCAGGAGAAACTTCCCTCCTCTAAGATTCCCCCATCTTTAAAACTGCAGAGTCTCATTTACTCGCAAGTAAGCAAATGCTTTGGTTGGTGTGGAAGGTCAGTCAGGGGAGCTTCCAGAATGGCCCTGATCCCAGGCACCTGGAGCTTGATAGCGCTGCAGAAGGCAGACCCCCCAAAAAACACAGAAACTGGCTCAGCAGGTTACAGGATCTTTAAAAAAAATGTGTAAAGCTTGGTGAGAGTCCAAACTTCTCCATCCACTCAATCCTCATCGCCTGACCTCTTCTCTATGGGGTTTTAATGCTTTTTGAGGCCAGCACTGAGGCACACACAGTAATGTTAAATTTTAACACAATTATTTAATTGTATCATAATACTAAGTGTGCTGGCAATGATTAAATTCATTTAGCATGCAGCTCCCCTGATAATAAAAAAAAGATAATGAGATAATTTAACCCAACAGTTTGCAAGCGTTTGGTGCAGGGCTTTCAAAAATTTCTGCCCTATTCCCAATCAGAAAAAATGGGGAAGCAGTTTATGATGGGGTGTGAAGGAGCTGGTGGACTTATATCTAATTGGCAGCACTACATCAACTTCTGGTTTAATCTCAGCTGGACATTTACTATTTCAAGCCTCAGGGATCCCTGCATGCATGATCCAAGGCATAATCCTGGGGATCTCATTGCAGATTTTCACTTCCCCCTTCCCCTTACAAGGAGCAAGAGGACTTCATACAAATTGGTGGTCATGATCCCCCAGTTTGAGTCCCACAGCAGTAAATAGACTGCTGGTTTCTGTTAACTGCTTCTTTTTTCTTTCTGTACCTGGAATTGCAGCAGGTAGTGAAATAAATGGAACATAACTGAATTTATATTTTTAAAAAACAGTAAGGTTATAACAGCCCAATCCAATGCAAGTCTACTCAGAATTAATGTCAAGTCAACTACCAAACCAGCCAACTTGGCAAAGACTAAACGAAGAAAAGGTCAGAGGAAAGGGAAACAAAACAAACAGACCCCCACCCTGACTCCAACACTTAACCATCAGTGGAGACCACCCCAGTCAGGGCCGCAGCCCAATCCGTTGAGGTGGGTGGAGCACCCTTCCTCCCTCTTCCCTATCCTTGACTTGGATATGGTTTAATAACCTTATGGTTAGTCCTCAGTCTACTAGTTTACATGTCTGAGGACGACTGCCGGAAGGTACTCCTCTTCTCAGCTCAGCTATTCACTGGGACCTGTGGGTGCCTTCCTCCTAGAGGGAGAAAGTCTTGTCCAACCTGCTGACTTGGGGGAAGAGCAACCCATTCAGTTCTGAGCACCCTTCCTCTCTCCTCCCAGAACAGGAGACCATAGTAAGAACTCCTGTTTTCTGTCATCATGTTTCAATTTAGGGTTTCTGATCTGGCAAATGGTTTCCTAATGGATTGCAATCTAGCTCATCCATATAAGTGCATATGTGTGGACCTTTTTAGTGGTTGGTTACTGAAATTATGCTTCTTGGCAAGGGAGACCATATGATTGGAAATTCCCGTATTTGTCCGGATTTTTAGCCTCTTCTCCTGGTGTCCTACATTTTGGCTTCATTTTGGAAATTCACAATAGTGCACAGTGTCCTTTCATGTCATATGTCATTGGATTCGTATTGAAGAGCAGAATCCAATGAAAAAAGATTTCTCTTTATTCTGCATTCACCTTGAGTACTGTGTTCAGTTCTGGGTACCTCACTTTAAGAAAGATGCAGCCAAACTGGAGCAAGTCCAGAGGAGAGCAACAAGAATGATCAGTGGGATGGAAGGGAAGCCCTACGAGGAAAGGTTGGGGGAACTTGGGATGTTCAGCCTGGAGAAGAGGAGGCTGAGGGGAGACATGATTGCCCTCTTCAGATACCTGAAGGGCTGTCATATGGAGGAAGGGGCCAATTTGTTCATAGCTGCTTCTGAAAGCAGAACTAGAACCAATGGGTACAAACTGCAAGAAAGGAGATTCCGGCTGGAAATCCGGAAAAAAATTCCTGACGGTGAGGGCGGTTCGGCAGTGGAACATATTGCCAAGGGAGGTGGTGGACTCTCCCTCACTGGGGATCTTCAAGCAGAGGCTCGATGAGCACCTGTTGAAGATGCTCTAGGGGGAATTCCTGCTGCAGGCAGGGGGTTGGACTAGATGACCTACTAGGTCCCTTCCAACTCTAGGATTCTATGATTCTATGATTTTATCATGCACTATATTTCACTCAAATATAGTCCTACATTTTGGGAGGCCTTGTCCTCTTTTTTTATTTATGGCATGTGGTCACCCTGATGCATGAGAGAGTGTGTCTTTGTATGCATACAATATGTGTGTGTGTGTGTGTGTGAGTGAGTGCATGTCAGAATTATGTACATAAAACTCAGTGGCATGTAGCTTGGGTTGTTTTGAGGATGTCTTACATGTCTGGGTCAGAATCATGCATGTTAAAAGGCTTTTAATTTTAAAAGTGTTGAAATTAAGTACAGGAAACAAATACAAGTATTTTTGCATTATTTTAACATGTCTAAAAATTTTTGGAGTCTCCTATAAGTTTTTTTAAGCAGAGAGTAATTTTCGCTTGGGATAGTAGGAATTTTGGACTTTTGGGTTCAGGCATTTTGGATTTGGCATCTGGTCCCCTTGTTCTGGGCACAATTCAAAATCAGGTTTACACATTCAAAAATCTTCAGTAGCTTGGGTTTAAGTCTTTAGGTTTTTGACTGGATAGGTCTAACTTTCTGCATGTTTTGGGTGGTAGGGGAGCAGCCACTCCCTGGCCTCATCTAAGAACTACTTGCCACAGGAATGCACTAGGAGGATGAGACACTTCTACCACCCAAATAATTGTACTAGCCATTTTGGATGTCATGATATGCAGGAGAAGAAGAGGACGTGGGTATCCTGTTCCTAGCATTTATTTGACTCATTTAAAAAAGAGCTTATGCATCTCCGCAATGTATGAAATACAAACAATGTGTAAACTCAGTTTACACATTGTATCAGGAAAGATGAAAAAATCAGGGGTAATGGACAATTTTGCTGCATGTCCAAAATGGCACTGAGCTTGATAATGGAGTAAAAAGCCTACATTATAAGAATCTATAACACCAGAATGCCCTCACTAGATTTGCCTTGGATTCATCTGGGGCAGTATTGTGCTGTAATAAATGGCCAGCCGGATGTTCTTGGATGCTCTCAAACAGGGTGATGATCTCTCCCTGTCCTTATCTCCAAAATCTAGCATTCAGAAGTATGCTGCCCTATTCATGGAGGTGTAATTAATTTATTTTAAATATGTTTACCCTGCTTTGAACTACTGTATATGTTTTACATAAAATCAATAAAAAATATCACATTTTTAAAACACATGCAGCCCAATCCAGAGAAGCAATTGGGTTGCCCTATCTATCACTATGGTGGAGCAACTGCAAGATCCTCTAGTTTCTCTAGAAAAGGCTTATGGGCAGCCTCAGGCAACATAGGATGCCCAAAGAGAGGTGTACCTGGACTGCCCTAACTGGGGCAGCCTGGGCAGTTCAGGCAAGGCATTTTGAGGACATATTTAGCATTGCGTACAGCAGAGCAGTTACTCTGTATCCAGAGCCTGTTTCCAAGGCAGAAATTCCCTCTTCTAGCTCCTCAGAGTTATACCACCTCAGGAGCAGGTATAGTAATGAGAAGACCATAGGGTTTCATGATAAAGCCTGAGTAAAAAATGGCAGTGTTGACCAAAAATCTGAGTTCTTGGCCAGCCTATCTGCAACCCCTGCCTCTCAATCTCAGGCTATGAAACAACTACAGCTGCCCACTAACCTCGGCATACACCAGGCCACTCCAAGCATCCACCCTACACTACAGGTACTGTTGTACTGGAGTCTCATGCTGCAGCTCTTACTGGTTGTCAGGGACTTCTGGGCTTCCTTATAAGGCAGGCACCACAGCTGTTCTTTGTTCAGTGTGATCTGAGGGGGCTCTCCTCAGGAAAAAGCCCTCCCCAGCTGTCACTTAATTGATGCCTACTTAGCATTCTCTGGAGCAGTTAGGGCTGCACAGGTTTTCGGACTCTCTGGATGCAGAATAACTTTCTGCTCTGGATACAGAATAGTTGGGGCAGCCCTGCTAAGGTCTCCTCACTGCCCTTACACTGGATTGTGCCCAAAAAAGACAGGTTTTTCCACCTGGAGGACCCTCATTGGATGGGTCCAAAGGCCCATCCATACCAGCATCCAGTTTCCCACAATAGCCAATCAGATGCTTCCAAAAGCAGGAATTGAAGAATTTCCCACCATTGCCCTTAGAACTGGAACAGATTCATCCATTACTGGTAGCTGTTGAAAGCCTTGTCCTCCATGAATTTGTCCTATCTTCATTCCAAAACCAGTTAAACTAGAGGCCTTCATCAAACTTGTGACACCAAATTCCATAGATTAAGTGCTGTATAGATTGTTGTTCTTTTTGTCCTCCTGAATTTGTTTTATTGAATGTGGTAATAAGCCCCATTGACTATAATAGGACTACATACTGAGCAGACATACAAAGGATTGGCTCTCCCTTTTCTTGACCAAGAGCCCATAGCCTTCATGTCTCCTACTGTTAAGCTTTTTGGATAGCCAAACAGGCAAGTAAATTTTGCCCTGAACAATGATCACCTGTGGAAAGGAACACAAGAGCATGTTCAATTAGCCCTAGGTATAAAATTGAAGTAGCCTAATGTGATTGGATGTGGGCAAGTACCTTGTGTATAAAACTGGTTATGTACAATACTACCTTTGAGGGTTGTCTATTATAGGGAGCTTCTGATCCTCGCTGTAATATTTGAACATACATTTCTGTTTGGAAACCTTTTTACTTCTGTTCTACCATATATCACTTGAACCTTGAACTGGGTTGGCGCCTTCCCTATCATCTCAGGAGATTAACAAGTTATTGGCCCAGGATATGCAGATAGTGTTGCCGACCTGGCCTGATCAGGGAATGTATCACTGTTGACCCAGGGTCATGGGTTCAAGCTTTACCCTCCTATGAGTATTACATGTGTTGTGTCAGTGTGAAAGATAGCAAAAGCAGCTGCATTTCCTATTCCCAAGTTGACCGACACCAACTACCTGATATGGTCCATGAAGTCAGAGGCTTTTTTCAGGTGTGAGGGGCTTTGGGACATTACAAACGAGCCCCCTATAGTCTTAAGCCTGAAAAAAGAAGCACTGAATGAGTGTGTGTGCAGCACCATCATTTCGCTGATAGAGGATAATCAGTTATTCCACATCCGGAATTTGCTATTGGTGCATGAGGGCTGGAATGCGCTTCGGGATGCATACATGTGCACTACTGTGATGTCTAAAATAAGCCTAAACCATAACCAGTATAGGGCCCATCTCTTGCCAAGCGGCAGCATGACAGAGCATTTGTATGTGATGAAGTGACTATTTCAGAGTTGTAGGGAAAGCAGGTCTCTTTTACAGAGATACACAAAGTATTTATCATCCTATTGTTGCTGTATCAGACATATGATGATGTTGTGGCTTCCATGGACTCCTTCCCGCAGGAGATGCTCACCCTAGGATATTTAAGCAATCACCTCCTGGATGAAGAGCAGAGGAAGGCAGACAATAAGTTAACGAGGGGCCGAACTGTAAACTCCCCCTCTATACCAGCTGTAACGACGTCTTCTGACCCTGAGCCCATGCTGGGTGTTTTGGCTGTGAAACGTTGCTTCAGATGCAATTCTGAAAAGCATTTTGTGAGGTCTTGCCCTTTAAGGGATTCGGGGCCAGCAGCCAGGAGAGGCCAGCGTCAGAAGAGGAACTAGCTGTACCCAGATCCACATGATCACCGTGACAGAGGATTACCAACAGTGTTGCTGGGTCATTGATAGTGGAACCAGCCACACATAGCCAAGGACACATCTGTGTTCCAAATGCTTTCATCTGCCACTTTATCCTCTGTGCACTTGGCAAATGACTCTTGCATAGCCATCAAGGGACAGGGTCTGTTTACATAACAGAGTTTGGTGAATACCTACATAAAGTATTGGGGAGGTTGGTGCCTCCCCTAATACACAATCTGCTATCCGTGGCCGCTCTTGCAAATGACAGCTACAGACTCAATTTTGTTAGTAACCAGTGTGACATTTATAAAGGCAAACACCAGTGTGCCCATGCCACTTTACAAAATGGGCTGTACATTTTGGACACTCCCTCGATTGCAAATGTACATAATGTATACAATAATAAGCCTGAACATGTAAAATGTGTGTACCTTATGCACAGACGTTTGGGGCATTGTGGGTTTGATTCAGTGCAAAAAGCAATAGAACATGCTTTTATGATGACAATAGAAAAATGTAAAAAGTATCTACAATGGGTTGTTTGTGCAGAAGTCAAGTCTAAAGCCTGTTCAGTTGAGAGGAGAAGCAATAGGGACCCCTAAAGCTAGTATTTGCTGATCTTATCAGGCCTCTACCAGACCCCTTATCCAGACCCCTACAGCTGGTATTTGCTGATCTTATTGGCACCCTACCACTAGCATGTGGGCATGCAAAATATGTGTTATTGATAGTAGATCATTACTCAAGTTATGCATTAAGTTATCTGTTACTGTCTTAAAATGAGACGTTTGACCAATTCAGGGAATGGCTAAAGTTTGCAGAAAAAAGATATGACAACAAAGTTGTCTCTGTACAAACAGAGTACAAACAGGTCGCTTCTGTATAAACATGGAATTCTGCAATAATTGATTCTCGTCCTGTCTTAGGACCCACAGTATTGAACATAGATTAATTAATGTACAGACACCTCAGGGGAATAGTATTTGTGAAAGGAGGGGAGGTTTTATCAAATTGTTAATGCGAGCCTTATTAAAGGATTCTGGGTTTAGCCAAAAGTTCTTGGCAGAATCGTTTCAGACCGCCACATACCTGAGTAATCACATATTTCATGCCTCATTAGCATGACCCCATATGAGAAATTATACAAAAAGTAACCATGTCTTGATCATCTGAGGTTGTTTGGCTGTCAGGCTTATGTCTGAGTCACAAAGAAAAACTGAGATAGAGCTGCTAACCTCATGTTTTTAGGTTATGCACCAGGTTATAAGAGCTGGAAATTTTGCGATAAGTACCTTAAAGTAACTTATTCCAGGAGTGCCAAATTCTTGGAACATGCAAGGTGGATCCACAGATAGCCATGAGGTATTGCTTCCAAGCGGAAAACCAGAGTTGTTTAACAATGAACAAGATAATGTGTTCTGGGAACCAGGCCAAGAAGGGGAGAGAGAAAAAACAGAACTAGGGTTAACCCCGAGGAGAATAGGCAAAGCAAAAGAGCCAAAGAAAGAAAGGACTGAAAGCACATTATCAGGCAGTAATGTTGACCAGGCAGAGCAAGAGGCAAATACGAAACATGAGCAGGCAGTGCCACGCCATCACAATGGGAAACACAGGGCCAACCTCCTGAGCGATTTAGTCCTGATACTGCAACTTTATGTTCATTGTCCATAGTACCAACATCATAGAACAAACTAGTAAAGTTGTCATCAGAGGCCCAAAAACCATGGCACCTTGCCTTGAAAGCTGAGCCTGAGTCACTCCATGAACAGGAAATATTCTCAGAAGGACACAAACTATTAAGGAGTAGATGGATATAAAAATGTAAACTGTCACAAAAACAAGACCTTGTTTATAAGGCCAGATTAATAGCACGAGGTTTTGCTCTGATGAAACAGGATTACTTCCAAACATTTGCTCCCACCTTGAACCCTGTTTCCTTACGACTGTGTTTATCAGTAACAGTCCAGAGACAGTATCTCAGCAAACATCTAGATCTAAAAACAGCATATTTACATGCAAATCTTTCTGAAGACATTTGTATGACCATACCTCAGTGAATAAAATGCACTAGCCCTACAAGGCAGACCTATTGGTAATTACATATGGCTCTCTGTGGCTTAAAACAGTCTGCTAACATCTGGAAGTCATGTTTAGATTGATTGTTACAGTTAGGATTCAAGCGATCCAAAGCTTATCCTTCCAACCAATTTTGATTGTTAGATACAGTCAGAAAAATTCCACTTGTGGTTTTTCTTAGGGTGCAGCAAAAATTCAAATCAACCTAGTTTTAAAGTGAATTTTGCTGGAACTATGTCTTTTTTAAAAAACCAAAAAAGTTTCCTTTGCTACATTCTGGTAGAGTTTTAGCAAGTCCTATGTACTTTTTCCAGCTTCTGATGTCTGAAATTCTTAAATTCTGCATGAAGGAGATGCAGAGTACCAAATTTTTTTATGCAGTACTCAGTCATGCATAACCTTTATTGGCATAATTTACACAGTAGAAATAAGAATTATAAATATCCTAAAATTGGTTTTGGTTAAAAACAACAATACAATTTAAAAACAAAGCCACTCTATGTAACAAGTTAGTACCATCAGCATCCAAAAATCCTTTGAGAACACTCACATCCAAGAAAGCAGGTGATTGAAGTAAGCAATGCAAAGCAAGTTCCATTCTGGCTCCAGCAAAATTTGGGGCAATAAAAAAATGAATGTTCTAAGGTACTCTGTCTTTCTACAGATAAAACAGGCATCTAATACTTCTCTACTTATGGAAGATTATTGTTGAGAGGAAGGTCGTTCAGCAGCAGCAGCAACAAAATTTCTTTCCCTGAGTCTAAGATGAGGCAATGGGAACACTTTCAGATCCTGAATGAAGAAGTGGAAGAACAGTAAATGCATTGAGAAAAGGGCACACAGTGCAATCCTAAATTGTTAAATCCTGAAATGCTTGTGCTGCATCGAGCTCTTGAGTGTAGCTGCTGCTGTGCTACCATGTGGCAACAGGAAAACATTTCCCCAAAAGGGTTAGGACTGCAACAGCCCCAGTGGGTCTACTCAACACATGGAAGTGACAGCCAAATCCTGTTCCATGTTGATTGGGGACTGGGTTGAGATCCACCATGGAATCCAAGACAATCTCTGACTCTCATTCTCCGGGCACCCCTGGATCTAACTTCAACCTACCTCCCGCCTTCCCTGGAATTCCTCCTCCCACCATCTTCTTGTCTTTCTTGTTCCTTCAGACCTCCACTTTGGCCAAGCTCAGCCAGTGCAGAGGTCCTACCCTATGATGATGTAAGCAGTGGTTCTCAATCTTCCTAACGCCGTGACCCCTTTATAAGTTCCTCATGTTGTGGGGACCCCCAACCATAAAATTATTTTCATTCCTAATTAATAACTGTAATTTTCCTACTGTTATGAAACGTGATGTAAATATCCGATGTTCAGGATGTATTTTCATTGTTACAAATGAAATGTGTGTTCTATGCACATATTGAACACAATAGGATTTCAGAGTAGGCATGCATAGGATTGGACCCTGAGGCTGCAATCCTATCCACATTTGCATGGGAGTAAAGCTCCCCCCTGACTATAATGGGACTTATTTCAGAATAGGCATGCATAGGATTGGGCCCTGAGGCTGTCAGTCAGCCCCAGTGCGGCGCAGCTACAGCCAGAGGTCTGGCAAGCCTTACCTCGCCCCCTGCACCAGGGGTCTTTAGGCGACCCTCAGGAAAGCTCTAGGTGACCACAAAAGGGGTCCTGGCCCCCACTATGAGAAACGCTGCCATAGAGGCTAGATGCAGCCCAAAGGGTTGACAATTCTCCATGGACCAGTACAGCTTGCAAACAAGATGCTGCAAATATGCTTTACAATACATTTGCAACCCACTCGAACTGGTGCAATGTTTGGATTGCACTGTAAGAGGGAAACAAAGGCCAGAGCAGATTCTGAAGAGCACAAACCAAGCTTGCAGAGACCATTTTACCCTATATTCTGCCTAGTAAAGAGCCAAGCCCAGAAGGCTGAAACCTGAGAGAGGCAAGTGGAGAATACAGTGTTCAGATAAACTCTCTACTTATTTCTCTACTTATTAGCAGAACAGTTTCTGTTCTGCTGCTCTTAGTCTTCCCTGTGAGTTCTGAACAACTTGTATATTTGCAGTTCATATTTCACAATTTATACAAAGCAAAATGGTACAATGAGGGACAAACATGGAGAAAAGCTATTCTAGAAGTCTCTTTATTGGTGGACCTACCTTCTTTTGTGTATCTTTCAAATAAAATCCCTGTCTAACATGTTGTCTACCTATTAGAAATAATACAGAAAGTAACCAGCAATTATATCATCACCAATTACTTCCAGATTGGGCAGCCCCATGCAATGCAACAAACCATAAGAGGCTCAGAAATGGATAGGAGGGCTTTTTGAAAATGTGACAATAACACATTAAGCCCACTTTGTGTGGAACTTTAACCCGTGTGATCAAAAATATCTCCTGATTAAAGCTTTTGTGGCTCAGTTTACAAATTAAATGGATAAAAACTTACAGATCTAAAAACTACTTTAAAATTTCAAGATCAAAAGAGAGAGAAGAGCATATTTGTTTTCATGCTAAAAATTTAACATGACTTTCAGCCTAATCATGTATTGCCCAGTACTCAAAATTGCTACCATGGCATCCTATGGATATGGGGCGGCCACAGCATACACAGATGGTATTTGTCCCCTTTTCCTGAGTAAATAAAAATAAATTTAAAAGCCTCAGAATGGCCATTTAGCTATTGTCTTGGGCAACCCCTGCTATGAACCTAAGTGACTCCATCTTGAAAGTATTACCCTGTAGTGAAGCCAGCTGGGAGGTGTCCATCTGTCTCTGGGTCTAGCTGGAGGAGTGAATAAGCCTATGGTGAAGGAAACAAGATCAAAAGTGCCTGCCAGATCTCTAAGGATGGTTGGTAAAGCTTACTGCCTTCAAGTGCTAATTGAGGCTAACTGGGATACATCACCCCACAGACAAAGAAAATTGTAGAACCACTGAGAAGGTTCATGAAGGCCACAAGACTGGGCCCAATCGTGTGGATGCATCAGAGACCCTTGCATCCCAATTGGATCCAGAATTCAAATTGGCATTCAAGTACCTCCAACTATTATAAAAATACCTGAGGATTAAGCGAGAGAGGATTCCTTTGTGCGGAGCTGAGTCATGAACTCCAGAGAAATGAAATGGAACCTGTGGAACTACCCGCAATGGGATGGATGGGCTTTATGTAAGATGGACTAAATTCTTTTGACATCATTGTTAAGATAGGAATTAAGTAATAGAGTAGGAGCAAGCTTTTGTTGCTTTAGATTTTGAGTTTTTTAATGTGCTTATGCTTTACTTGTGTGTGGTGATTGGTGCTAAAATAAACTTGATTTCTATTTCAGAAAGCCTGTAGCTGTGTCATTATTTCTGGTAACCCAAGATAAGAACCTTTGAAGATAAGTTGAAGTCTATCCATTGGACCCAGGGGTGGTCTAAAGCCAGTGCTTACTTATACCTCAGTGCCTCTGAGCAAGTGCAGAGTTGTAAGTGATAGACTCTTGCACTTAAAAGAGGCTTTTCAGGACCTCTGACTTACTGAGATGAGTACAGGGGCAACCCTCTTCTGAATTGAAAGCCAATCAGCTATCACAAATATTAATAGACTAGCGAATAGAATACCCGTGTTGCGGGAGAAAAACTCCCCTATGCAACATCCGCCTCTGCACATCAATCTCTCATGCACATCAATCCCTCATGTACATCAACCCCCATGAGCATTCACCCCCATGTGCAACATCCCCTGTCTTTATTTACCCCATGCACATCATCAATCCTATGCACATCAACCCCCATGCACGTCTCCATGCGCAAATCCCCAATGCACAACAACCCCCATGAAAAACACTCCTCCATGCACAACACTCCTCACATGTACATCAGTCCCTCATGCGCATCAGTGCCCCATGTGTATCAACCCTATGCGCATCAACCCCATGAGCAAAATCTCTCCATGTATAACATCTCCCCATGAGATCAGCCCCCATGTGCATCAACTCCCATGCACATCAACCCCCCATGAGCAACATTCCCCATGTGTAACATTCCCTATGTACATCAACTCCCATGCACATCAACCTGATGCGCATCAACCCCCATGTGCAACACCTCCCATTATGCAACATCTCCCCTTGCGCATCAACCCCCCCATGCTCAATATCTTCCCATGCACAATATCCCCCATTCACATCACCCCCATGTGCACAAGCCCCCATGCGCATCAACCTCCCATGCGCATCATCTCCCCATGTGCATCATCCTATGAACATCCCCCCTTGCACAGCATCCTCCCCAGTGCAACTTCTTCCTCCTAACCACATCCCCCCAGTGCACCTGACATGGAGCACCAAATTGGCTGGATATTGGAGCATCAAATTGGTCAGTCTTCCATATTAAGTATAGGACAAATACACATTGTATCCCTGTTTAGCCCCTTAAGGGTTTAATTTCTCCACATCGGTTCTTGATGGGAGTTCATGTGACACAAGGAACACCCTCCCTGAATTTCATGCTTTTAGGTTCCAGGGGTTGGGGCGGAATGTTGATGAGTCATCAATTCTTCAATCTAAAGAATAGGGAAGAAAACGTGTTATGCCCCTTTTTACCCCATTCCAGTTGGAATTCTCTACTTGTTCTTAGTGTACTCCTCGGTCACAGAAGGAACACCACCAACCCCAAATTTCATGGTTCTAGGCCAGCGTTTCTCAAAGTGGGGTCGCCTAGAGCTTTCCTGGGGGTTGCCTAAAAACCCCTGGTGCAGGGGGCCAGGTCAGGCTTGCCAGACCTCCAGCTATAGCTGCGTGCGCACTAAGGCTGACTGACAACCTCAGGGCCCAATCCTATGCATGCCTACTCTGAAATAATATTATATTATAGTCAGGGGGGCCGTTACTCCCATGTAAATGTGGATAGGATTGCAGCCTCAGGACCCAATCCTATGCATGCCTACTCTGAAATAAATCCCATTGTGTTCAATGTGTACACAGAACACACATTTCATTTGTAACAATGAAAATACATCCTGCATATCAGATATTTACATTATGATTCATAACAGTAGCAAAATTACAGTTATAAAGTAGCAATGAAAATAATTTTATGATTGGGGTTCCCCACAACATGAGGAACTTATAAAGGGGTCACGGCGTTAGGAAGATTGAGAACCACTGTTCTAGGCCCAGTGATTTTGGCTGGCCATTGATGAGTGAGTGAGTCAGTCAGTGAATCAGTGAGTTAGTCATTGACTTTTCTCTTTTATAGATTATCAGTACAATCCTAACCATGTCTACTCAAAAGCAGTGATGGGATTCAAAGAAATTAACAGCCGGTTCTATGCCCATCTGGCAGCCACTTTTAAATGGCTATTTATAAATTTTATATGTCTTATTTCTCATTAACAACCAGATCTATAGTGTAGGTGCAAAGGTGCTGGAGCTCACTACTGATCAAACGTAAGCCCCATTGTGTTCAATGGGTCTTGACAGTGCTGGGATTCAAATAAATTAAAAACAGGTTCTATGTCCTAATAAACTAAATTAATAACAAGTTCTATATCCATAGAACAACAGGTTCTATGTAATATTAGTAATCAGTTTTCAGAACAAGACGATCATTAGCAAAGGGTTCTATAGAACCTGTGAGTATCCCCTGAAGCCCACCACTGGTCTTAGTCCCAGGAAAGTGTCTTTAGGATTGCAGCCTAATAGATTAAAGTAATCCTGTATTGGGTCAGGAGGCCCAATATGGCTTAAGATCCAGAGGTGCTGAGCACAACAGCACAACTTTAATACTAGATTCCCTATTCCATGTGTATTAAAACTTTTGATAGGAGGGACACATAATTTATCTGACATTGTGATGGGGGCCAGAAAAAATATTAATTTACATTACAAATGTGAATACATTAGCATAAGTTTACTTACATGAATACTAGTGATGGAACTTATATAAATGAATGAATAAATTCAAATCAGTTCATAAACATTTTCTAACAGAGAAGGGTAGTCTTCAAACCAGATCATACAAGAAGATGTGGGTACAGCCTCCAGAGTCCTCAGAACATCCTCTGGAAGTGAGGGAGAAGATTATAGGGTACACCCAAGTGCTGGATGGTTAGGGCTTGCTACAGGTTGCATCCAGGCCCTGAGCTATGGTTTGGACACCATTTCCCTATTCTGTTATTGCAAATTCCCAGTACACAGTAGATTCCTTGGAATATGGAAAATTAATATGGCAGGGAGAAGGGATGATCTAGTCTTGCGGGTATTTCTCTGTGTTGACTGCTTTTATGTGAAGAAACATTCAAATTCATGCATACACCTAACACCAGCAACCTGTAACCTCCAAGAAAATGTGATGGTACTGTAACCTTTAATGGTAAGCCCTTGCACCTGGCATTCTGAGGTAGTCTACCTCAACAATCCAGAGTAACTACGGGAGCACATAAAAGACATTACATGCACCCATAGTTATGGCACCATCTAGTGAAAATCTATAGGAAATTCATATTGCAATCCAGAGTAAATTGTTCTTATACCAGAGGAAGGACTCCCTGTAGTTATACTCCATATTCATATGCATAATGGCTTGTTACCTGTGATGGACTTTAACTGGGTAAGAGGCACTCTTTCAAGTGGGTGTTGCTATTATTTATCAGGGGAAGAGTTATTGGCTCTCTTCACCCCAGCAAAGTCTTCTATAGTAGCTTCTGCTGGTGTTTCTTTGCATCTTTTTAGATTGTGAACTCTTTTGGGATGAGGCACCAATGGCCATTAATTTCATTTTCTCTGTAAACCGCATTATGAAACTTTTTCCCATTTTCCCTTTTCCCTCTCCCATAATGTAAACTGCATTATAAAACATTTTAATGATTGATTGATTGACATTTCATCCATTAATCTGCCAATCTCCTTTTAAAGTCATTTAGGCTAGGTGCCATCACCACATCCTGTGGCAAAAAGTTCCACATATAATTGCAATCTGATAAAGTAATGTTTTAATTTCAAAACAGGTAGGTGTATGGATGATAAGTCAATCAATCAATAAAATGTTATCTGAAAGGGGAAAAAGTTTCATAATGTGGTTTACAGAAAGTTCACATGGTAATTTTTACCACATTTGCACAGAGTGCTCAATTGGGGACAGCTAAATTTAAATTGGTAGAAAATCATTCAGAGGTCTAATTCACTATCTATCATTTTTACCATCTACAGAAGGTCTGTGCAATCCTTAGAACAGCAAGCAGATGGCAATATTGGTTTTTTTGAAGAGGTTTTGAAGGTGGGAAAAGGACACTTTCTGGAGATTAATTCATGCCAGCAATTCAAATGAACCTCCTGCAATTCAGGAAGCTCCAAAAAGTCTGAATAAATTCTCCATATTAGATCTTGCCCTATAGATGAACTGTGAATCAGCAGATTTCAGCTATTCCTTATGGAACTCATAGAAATAGCACCAGAACACCTGTTCCCAAACAGAACCTGTGTATAGAGGTGATAAGGAAATTGAAACAGCTAGTACAATGGACAGTTCCAACAAGCTGGTTAGGTCCAGGCATGTCCTCCTTTGCCAGGCTTGGTGATTCAATGTATCTCCATTTGCCTGGGTATCACAATGCTGCCTTTCTTCTCACTCCTCCTGATCCCTCCCCCATTACTACCAGTTGCATTTCTTGGGCAGCTGAACAATGTTTATGATCATGAACAGACTGCCTTTTTTTCCTTTTGAAACCATCAGCCTTACAAATCCTGTGCCTTTCCTTGCCATAAAAACCAGACCTGCCCTGCAATCCTAAAAGACACTCAGGGACTTACTTCCAAGTAGACATGGTTAGGATTGTGCTCACAGAACAGAGTCTTATTCTTGCATTGTGCCTTCTGATTTACTAATTGTAGTTAATATTCCCTGGGGCTAACTGAGGATTGCTTGTTATGAGCATGTACAGAATGCCATCCCCAATTCCTCCTATACAGGATAGCAGAAAGGTGCTTGCAGTTTTGGAAGTGCCCCCTCCCCTACTCAAGCAGCAACCCATTCCTGGCAAGGAACCTCCTGATGGCTCCTCATACAAACATCAGGTAGCCAATATTGGCCATCCAAAGCCTATCCTTCTGTGGCTGGGGGCATTTCTGACATGCTACTGGCATCTTCTATTGCCACAGATCTAAATGATGGTTGTTTGCTCACCTGCCAGGTTGTGAAATGCACACACTTCACAAAAACTGATTCTGAAAGGGATGACATGGATGGCATTTCTCAAGCTTCAAGATTCATATCTCAGGCAGACAAAGTTGTGCCTTTTTCAATTCCTCCATACTCAACATCCGATGCTCCTGGCTGTAGAAAAAAAGCACTTTGCACATGCTCTTGCTCAGTTTGCCCAAGTGAGAATTCTTGGCCAACAATTCCTAGCCTGCTAAGATTCTATGACTGGGAAATTCAAAGGCTAGCTGGGGCAGTGTTCCCATATGACCAGAATCCCCAGGAGGCCTCCAGAAAACCAGCTCCACTTCCGGAGGATTCCTGCCCGCCTCCAGGCAGCAGAAAAACACTGGCTGCCACCAGGAAAAGAAGCTTGGTGATGGCTGCCATTTTAAACCTTGCATGCTGCTGTGCGTGCTGTGCTGTTCTGAGGAGGTGGCTCTGAGAGTCCAATCCTATGCATGCCTTATCAGAAGTAAGCCCTATTGAATGCAGTGGGGCTTACTCCCAGGTAAAATTGCTTAGTATTGCAGCCTGGGAGTCCAATCCTATGCATGCCTTATCAGACGTAAGCCCTATTGAACACAGTGGGGCTTACTCCCACATAAAATTGGTTAGGATTGTCCTAAGAGTCCAATCCTATAATGCCTTCTCAGAAGTTAGCCCCATGAAAGGTAGAAGGGCTTTCTTCCAAGTAAAATGCTGCTAGGGTTGCAACCCCCTTCCATTTCCCCCAGATAAATCTCCCCCAGAAATCCCTCACCAGCCATCCCTGCTGCCTGCAGCAGCCACTATTCTCAGCCACCCCCCACAAACAGGCGGGGCCCTGCCTGTGCCAACAACCCCTAGGAAAACCCCCACCAGCCCTGCATGTGTCCACTCCCCCAAGAGTGTGTGTGTGTGTGTGTGTGTAGTAACTTAAAAAGAGTGTGCGTGTATTAACTTAGAAAGAGTGTGAGTGTGTGCGTGAATATTGCATCAAAGGTAATATAGTGTTGAAATTAAGTACAGGAAAGCAATACCAGTGTTTTTAGTTTATTTTAACATATCCTACATGTTGTCCTACATTTTTGGGGTGTCCTACAATGTTTTTAAATTGCAGGAATTTTGTTAGGAATTTTAGCTTGGACAGGGAGGAATTTTGGCCTTCAATCAGGAATTTTGGCATTGCCATTCAGGAATTCCATGTTTGGCATCTGGTCACCCTGAGGTAGGGGGCATTCACTGTAATTCACTGTTCTCATATGAAGGTACTGAAAGCTATATGTGGCAAAGTTAGAACATCAAATACTCAATTGGAGACAGGTATTTTCAGAGGTTTGGAAAACATTTTTTCTCCAAAACTGCTTTATGAACTGAAATATCTGAAGAGTACATGATAAAGACCTATGTTTCAAAAAAAAATTTTAAGTTGAATTATAATTTGTGTGATTGTGAATACATAAAAATAGCTGTCCCTGAATGTGGGCAATAGGCATGAGGTTAAAGTCATCGAGGCTAGGTGCCATCACCACATCCTGTGGCAATAAGTTCCACATATAATTGAAAGCTGTTAAAGAAATGTTTTAATTTCACAACAGTTAGGTGTATCGTGGCTCTGAATACTTTGGTGGGGGCAAACAACAGAAGAAGGTGGCCCTGAGTCTGACTGATCACTACTGAAAGTCAGAACATTAAACTGGTAGATGAGCCTAGAACACATGAACAAGGCATTCAGACATTTAGCCTCTCAAAACCCAAAATATTGATGATGAAGACAAAATCATGTTATCCTTTATCCTTCTGAAAGGTTTTGTCTTCCAAGCCTGGAATTGTACAAACACATAGTGATGTTCACCTAGTTGTCAATTTCTTCATGGGCAGGAAAGTTGTCAGATGATGTAACACACTATAAAGAAAGGTGGTTTTTTTTATCCAAAGCTATGTTGTACTCAGTGGAAGGGTCCCTATCAGGTCCCTTGTTGCTGTCATGAGATGATGGCAGAATATTGATCCTTTAGGAATCACAGCAGACTCCATCAGGAAGTCTGACTCTCCAGTTAATCCTTTTGCATGCTGTGGTTTATCTCTGTGGAATTTCCAGCTCTTGCCAAAACCATTAAACCCAGACAATGTAATTACCCTGGCAAGCAGTGATGTGAGGGAATCCTCATTTACCAGCACTTATACAATTAACACCTGTGCTATGTCTGCTCCAGCAATCACAAAAATGGCAATCACTCCCTGAAAATTCTACCCTGAACTTTTCATCAAACTTCAGAAGCATGAGTGTCTAGAACAGGTTCATCAAACATCCCAGCAGGCCAAAAGCAGACACCAACATCAAATCAACAGAATTTAATCTAGTTTAATTTTTTTTTAAAAGAAGGAAAATATGAAAACAAAACCAAAAAGCGCAGTTTTTAACACTAGCAGAAAGTAAAATTTATACAACCAGTCAGTCAGTATTAGAGGATGAAATAAATCTACATCTTGTCTTATTTTGGTGCTTTGAATTATACATACATACAAACAACAATTACAGGAACTTGTTCACAATGCATATAGGCCTGGTAAACTTGCCTCAGCAACAAGCTGAATGTCACATTGTTTGCCCTGAAACTTTTCAAACTTTCATATTGTTCAGAGGCCCATAGCCTGGAATGGATGATTTGCCTACACCTTCTGTTGTTTTTTTAATGCATCAAAACAACTTGAGCCTGTGAGTGAGGAGAGAGAAGAGAGCAAAAACACAACTGGCAATTTGTCTATTTGCTTGGTCTATACCATTAAACATTCATCCTGATATTCAGTTGCAGTGCCTTGACCAAGCCATTTTTTTACAACTAATCAGATGTCAGCATCATCATCAAAAATGTACAGTATTTCTTACAGTATAAATTACATAGTGTCCAGCATTATCTTCTTGTCTTTCAGGGAATTGGGGTGGGAGAATCATCTTGCTTTTCTTCTTCACAGCACTAGAAACCCAGTTCAAGAGTGATCCTGTGTTGGAATGCCTTATTCACAAATGGGACCCTAATTTTTTTGGTTGAGAACACAGACAGCTTAGGAAAGAGCCAATGGTCATCTTTCTATTATTTTTAGGTAGTTTTTTTATTTGTTTTCATACTTCAACCAGTTTTATTTTCTTTTTCTTTTTTCATTTGTGTCCCAGGGCTCTGAATGGGTAATAGTGCTCGCCTGCAACAATGCAAGTATATAATGTACCTCTCATTTTGAGAACTTAAAAGCATTCAGCAGGGAAGTCTCTCTCTCTCTCTCATACACATTCTAGCCCATGGCAGTGACCATACTGGATGGGTGATGAGGTCCAAATGACAGGCCAGAAGGTGGGTGCATTGGAGTTGGTGTGGTGAGCATGTGACCTGAGTGGCTGAATGGCGAAATGTGGCTGATGGATGACATGTGTCTCGAGAGGGTGGCAGGATTGAAGGAGCTGCTTTTGGGGAAATCTTCCAAGCTGTCGTGGACTTTTTTGCACTTTTTTGATTTGCTAGACATTTTTCGGTTTCGGGTCTGAATGCCTTCCTTCTTCATAGTCAGGGGTCTGTTAATCTAAACAAAAATCAATTAATTTTTTGGAGGCTTGTCTGGCCTCTAGCCGTTCTGCTGCCCTTAAATGTATTAATGAAGCTCTCAACCTGGAATGGCTACATTTTTTTCATATTTTTAATCACAGACTTATCAACCCAAGTCAGAAATAATTACTCTAAGTTTGCACTATTATCAGTTCTCAAGTAAAGACTGGTCTTTTCTAGTTCCACTTCCTGAGCGTTTTGAAACTGGAGATGGCAGAAACTGATGTGGAGCTTCACAACAATTTACCAGCCTCTAAATCCCAAGAAAATGAATGAATAATCTGAATGTATTTTTATAATACATCCAAGAAGCTCAGAATAATGTACAAAGTTCCACCTCCCTTTTGTTCTCCACAAAGGCCCTGTGAGGTAGGTTAGGAAATTGTAACTGTCAGGGAGCTTCACAGTTAAGCAGGGATTTGAACTTGGATCTTCCAGATCTAACTCCCAAACAATTATACCATCCTGAATTTAGATGGAGTTTAAATATCAGTTTTGACATTAATGTGTTTGATACTTTCTCTTATGCTTTTTCTTCACCAATGAACAGTGCTATTATTTATTCAGATACTTGTTACTATTATTTACCCTATTGTTTGGTGGTTGTCTTTTTTGTATTCTAACTTCCAGAAGGGCAGCTAACTAGTCTCTGCAGCAAACACAGCAGGCATACACCATGCACTGTAAAAAAATCAGTGTTTTGATATCAGCATAAGTTTACCATGCCTGCAATGAACATGGATAATTGAGACTGAGGCTGTAATTTTAATCTCCATTTAGGCTGGCATAAGCCCTGACATAGTCCTGTGTTGCCCTGGGGTTGTCACAACAGTGCTGTAAGCCACTTCTGCCTCACTCCTGGGGGTACATATGCCAACTTCTCCACACCATGACAGAAGATATATTAGTTATGAGTTATGAGTTATGTTAGCCTTATTTTGTATCCTCAGGCATCTGAATCAGAAACCCTGTCCCAGGACAGCACTCAATGTCTGGAAAGTGACCCAAGTTATTGTCTGTATTGTCTGTATTCTTATCCCTTGACCTTCCCCATATGCAATACCCCTGGAAACTCAGAGGATCTTCATACTCCCATCCTGTCTCCTTCCAGCTAGCTTTCTTTTGTCAGCATCCAACTACCATTAAGTTGTTTTCCTAAACTTCTGCAGGCAATTCTTCATTCAATGATCTTTTGCTAACTGGGCCATGGAGAACATTTCCTAGATTAAAAAATCTGAGCCTTTGTACACTTGAGATCTGCAGGTGTTGGCTGTTTTTTCAGTATTTAAAAAATAGTCGTATGGTTTCTCAACATACAATATGCAATATCCTTCCTTTCTCAACATGAAATATGCAGTGTTTTGACTGGATGGCATTTGGTTGATCATTTGGAAAAATCAGGGGCAGTGTTTTCATCTTGGGGTGCTGGATTGCACATTTTGTTTTATATATACAGAGCTGGATCTTTAAAATGATTCTTAGTTGTAGTATTTCAGAATTCATATCATGCCTGTTTTTGAAAAGTGCAGCATCTTGTTTACACCTTAGCTGGCTGACAATTGTTTTAACTTTCAAGATCATAAAAAATATGAATCAGGAAAAATATGTAGTATGAAGGAAGTCACAGAAACAAGTATGGTAAAAAGATAACGGACAATGCTGATTTTTTCAGTTTCAGATCCAGACAATATTTTGGTCTCAAGCAAATGTACTAGTCACTTCTTTTGGGACTAAAAGGAGAGAAAAGTGAGTTTTACTCTGAATCTTTTTCACACAGACTTATTATCCAGCAGAGTAGAAATTAAGGGATAGAAGGTTTAAAATCAGTTTAAAATTAGTGACAAATAGAGGTATCAGTTGAGGTATACCATCAAACTTCAGCTGGCTTTGAAGGGGATTAGAAATTGCTGAGAGCAGAATTCCCAAGTGTGATTTTGGAGCAAAACATCCAGGCAAATAACTACTAGAAAAGTATGAAGGCCATCAAACCTATTAAAGAATTTCACTCTGCTTTCGTCCTATTAATTGTATTCTAATGCCAAAGAAAGCTTATCTTTCCTATTACTTTAAAACTTATCTTTCTTATTTCTACTATTACAATGCAAGATTAGGCTTTTTGGCTCTTGTTTGGTATTCTTCTTAGGGTTTGTGTCTCTTTTACATATGTCTTTGCACACAGAAATGAAAAGGAAATATAACAAATATTTCATTTAATTTTTCTTCCCTGTCTATCAACTAGAATTTGATAAATCTCATCACACATGACTCATTATTAAGTGAGTGAAGACACTTTCACCACTGAATGAAATTAAGACTCCGTGACACTTGCATCATCAGGAGCAGTAACAGTGGATATTCCCATGATGTAGGGAGGTAGTGGCTGTGGGTGGCGCAAGCGGTTAAGACACTGTGCCTGTTAACCAGCAGGCCAGGGTTCAAGACCCAGGTGAGTCCCACAAGACAGGGTGAGCTCCTATCCTTTGCCCAGCTCTACGATGCCAGCTGATCCAGTCATATTGGCTCTGCCTTTCCATTGGACTAATTCAGTGGCGTGAAGAGGGGGGATTTGCTTTTTGGGTAACAGCCTATCCTTCATAACAATCCAACCCAGGCTTTTGCGCTTTGCATGCAGCGTATGCAGCGCCGAGTACGATACCATAGTCTTTCAAGACTGACGGAGGCCTGCTTTTTAGGGGCACATTCATAGAGAAAGAGTTTTATTAGTTTTTGTCCTTTTATTTATTTATTTATTTATTTATTTATTTATTTATTTATTTATTTATACCCCACCTTTCGTCCCCTACAAGAGGGAGCCCAAGGCGGCTTTTATCTTTCATAACTGAGTAGGTAAATTAGAGTTGCCAACTTTTTCTCCCTACGTGGTCATCTGTGCTGTGGGATGCTGGCCTGAAAATATCTTTAGTTGTTCTAGGCTGAAAAAAGTTTTGCCTGTTATATTTCTGCAGGTCCAAGAAAGAAATATGAGCAGAATATGTGTACATGTGTACATTTCTGCCTCTCCCATAAGAAGTTTAGTTGCCTACATGTTTACTCAGGAGTAAGTCAACAGAACTAACTCCCAAGCTCACATAAGGATTACATATTTACCATTCACTGTCAAAAAAGTCTGCCATTAACCCTAAGGTTTTCTCAGTGCTGTGCCAGGTAGAGATTGTTTTCTCTTTATTAAAAAAACCTACAGGCACATTTTGTAGCTCATTTTAGCAATTACTTATTGTACTTAGTTTTTCTGATTGCCTGACTGCTGCTCTGTATTTTTATTGAATATTGTTTGTTTCATCATTATTTGCACATGCATGTCACTTATGGACTTATGTTGAACTCTCTCTCTCTCTCTCTCTCTCTCTCTCTCTCTCTCTCATTATTACTTAGACTTATTACTGCACAATAGTATGTACTATCCACCCTCTGTAATGGAAGTCAAATATGCACCGGACCTTTATGGCATTCACAGTTTCCATTTCTGTCAAATATTTTACTAGGTTTTCAAAAGAGAAGCAAGAACAGTGCAGTTGCCTAACAATGCAAGACAATGCCATTCCAATTCAGGAGTCAATGTGCAACATTTATTATGGATGTTCGGAAATGACAGTGAGAGAAATTTGCTTTAATTTAGCAATATTTAGTAAAATCCTCAGGCCAATTAAAGAACTATTTGTTTTCCTCCTTCTTTCCTTTACATTTCAATGCCACAAAAAACACTACATACTTCTTTAAAGTAGCTTCATTGAGTTGTGACCCTTTTTGGGACAGGGATCCATTAGTTATTTCATTTTCCCTGTAAATCATTTTGTGAACTTTTCATTGTAAAGTGGTACATAAATACTGATTTGACTGATTGTATTGACATATATTAAAAGCAGGCCTCCATCAGTCTTGAAAGACTATGGTATCGTGCTCGGCACTGCATATGCTGCATGCGAAGCACGAAAGCCTGGGTTGGATTGTTATGGAGGATAGGCTGTTACCCAAGCAGCAAATCCCCCCTCTCCACGCCACTGAATTAGTCCAATGGAAAGGCAGAGCCAATACGATTGGATCCAGCTGGCGTCACAGAGCTGGGCTAAGGACAGGAGCTCACCCTGTCTTGTGGGGCCGACCCGGGTCTTGAACCCTGGCCTGATGGTTAACAGGCACAGTGTCTTAACCACTTGCACCACCCACAGACCCATTTTAAACTTTATTGAAAAGCATCATAATCATTCCTTTTACCATGAATTGAAGAAAAAATGTTGCCTTTAACTATGCTTAAAAAGTTTGTTACTGTGCTCAGCTATACAACTCCCACATGAGGGTGTTTTCTTCTAACAGGTCTACTAATACAAGGGAACATGACATGGGAGTTAGCCAGACATGCTCAGTAACATCTCTTTGGCATTACATTTGCTCCTTTAGTATGTCAAAGTTGGTTTTAATATTCTGATTTAATTTAACCCAACAATTCTCAAACTGGGACATCATGAAGCCTCACACTGAGGACCAAAGTCTCTGTACCTTTAAGGGGTCATGAAAGGAGGAAGGCAGTAACATGCTACAATAGTTACACAATCCTAAGAATCTCATCGCTGCCTTTTCCCCTCCCTACACAAACTTATATTGGGAATTTTACTCCTGAGAAGTTTGTAAATCCTTGGCTTAATGCTAGAGTTATGCATGAGAGGAGTTTACTATCTCACTTACATTGTGGAGTTTGTAATACAATCCGCAGGCATTGCATACAGGATCACCATTGGCATTCCTCCTCCATAGGGTGGTGGTGGTGGTCTGACAGTTTGCACATGATGTTCCTGCCCTACGTGCAGCAGACTGTGGAAAAAGAAATTGTGACCACATTACAAAGAAATACAAAGGTGAAAACATCAAGATAATGCAGTACTGGATTACTTTTAGGACAGCAAATGATGGACAACCCAGTATCATAGTAAGTAAGAGGTCATAAAAAATCTTATGGCCCCCAGAGCATTACTGTAGGCATCTGATTAATTTGCATTACTAAGCATCTAACAACATTCAAAGTGGCACAGGATTGATAATGATCATATAGGCCGTTATCAGTTATGATCTGTTCTTCATAATATATGCAATATCTACTTTGATCCAGTGAGCTACAGTATTTTTTACCTCAGTAATGAGATTCTCTAGAACTCCCTTAATAGAGGATCAGTTAGCACATACTTCCAAGATACACTGTTATAGTGATTCACATAGTTCATCCATTGAGAGGACTGACATTAGAAGTCGGGTGGGGGCTTAGAAGTTTAATTTTAGTCAACCTGCTAAGCCAAAGACTCTTTTTAATGCCAAGATTTATCCACTGAATGTGTGAAATCTCAATAAAGAAAGATGCTCTTCTTAAGATTGAATATATGCAAAGTGCAAATACTCTCTTGTCCTAACGATCCAACACAATAAACTCCCCAATAAAGCAGGCATCTGTCAGTCTTGAAAGACTATGGTATCATGCTTGGCACTGCATATGCTGCATGCGAAGCATGAAAGCCTGGGTTATATTGTTATGGAGGATAGGCTGTTACCCAAGCAGCAAATCCCCCCTCTCTACGCCACTGAATTAGTCCAATGGAGAGGCAGAGCTGATACGATTGGATCCAGCTTGCGTCGCAGAGCTGGGCTAAGGACAGGAGCTCACCCTGTCTTGTGGGGCCGACCCAGGTCTTGAACCCTGGTGTGCTGGTAAATAGGCTGCTAAACAGACAAGTGTCTTAACCACTTGCACCACCCAATAAACTCCTCCACATATCAGGGCAGACCTATCATGTTAAATGAGCTATCTCTTAGGCAGACCTAAATTTTCCACCTCTTAATTTTGAAAATGCTATCTTGATTCTTAGACACATCCTTGACAGATGTCAGTCCAGACCTTCTATTCAATGACATCAGCTTAATGATGTTGCTCATGACACTGCTTGCTAAATTCTAAAAGCACTTCCCTTACATTGTCCTCAGTAACCAAGGCTTTTTTCCTGGGGTACTCAGTACTGGCCCTGCAGTACTTTTGCCCAGCAGAGTACTCCTGAGTAGACATGCCTCAAATTCTTCATGGTGAGTACTGGCACCTTTTTTCAAAAAAAAAAAACAACAACCAGTGCCATTAGTATTAATAAAAAAGTGTACAAAAGCATAGTATTATTGTATCCATATCAGAGGCTAGTGAATTCTCAGCTGACTAAACCAGAGTCATTCAGATTAAACTCTTTTCACCTCTCCTATAGCATCTCTTTTAAAAAACGCATGATTCTACAGAAGGAAAATAGTTCATCAGTGACAAGATTCTGCCTTTGCTGACCATCTGCCTTTCTACCATTTAAACCCATTTAATGATCAAGCATGCAAAGTAGATGAATGGATCCCCAAATGAACAAACATGCTCTAATGAGCTTTTGACAGAGCTTTGGCACTTCCTCAAAAAAGCAGGGCTCCAAAAATTGAGTGCACATCTCTAGTATTGATGAGTATTGATCAGTGGTGGGCCCAACAACCAGTTCTCTGGAAGTGGGTGGGGCCAGGCTGGGGTCAGCGGGTGGGGCTGGGGTCAGGGAGTGGGGACGGTCAGGGGCGGGGCCAGAGAGGGCATGCCATCCACTCCAGTGCGCTGTGAGTGCAGGTGGGCAGGGCGAGGGGTGGGCCCCAATCCTGGCACACTGTGCATGTGCCAAGGTCGGCGCAGGTACAGTCGCATCCTAAAGCTGGTCAAAGGACCAGCTTCAGGACGCGACTGCGCCTGTGTCAACCTTGACACAGCCGCAGTTGTGTCCTGAAGAGGCTGCATCAACGTTGACGCAGGAGCAGTGATGGGCTCCCCCGAGCGGCGAACTGGTCCGCCCAAGTTTTTGGCCACCCTTAGCTACTGGTACGGTAGCAGGCAGCCAAAATCAGGAAGCGGCTCAGGTGATCTGGCCTGAACCAGCCTGGGCCCATCACTAGTATTGATTACACAAAACATTGTGCATAGTTGTGGGAAAATATGTCTCCGGGACTTCCTGCACTACCCTGAGTCATCACATGACAAGAGATCAGAGGGCATGTTCCCAGCATGATATCTTATGTGTTACATTATTAAGAACATCTCATTAGCTTCTGTTCTTAAACTCTCCTGCCTTTCTTAGAAAACCTTGCAAGGGTTAGGGATACAGTATGTCATTTATCCAAAACTGCACATCAACCAGTGCATTTAATGCACTTTAATCTTTGCTTCATCATTTATTGAATGTTCTGTCCAATAATCCCCAAAATCAATAATTATTCAATGGTTTAAATAAAATTATTGCCTGTATTATATTCAATTGAAAATTAAATTCTATAATTTTTTTCAAAAAACAGTAAGTGCCAAGTGCCTCTACCATCCTTGCCTTTATGCTCATTAGTCAAGATTTGTGCCAAGGAAGGAGCAGCAGATTACCATTAAAAGCAACTATTTACAGTTTTAAAACCATATATAGTGGGATAAAACCCATTTGGCCTCATCCTTTGCCTCTCCACCTCAGTATTTTGTGCAGATCTCTCTCACTTAAAGTTTTCTGCTTATATTGCTCAAATGCACCAATATGCAATGATTCTTATCTAGAAAGTTCTTTTTTTACAAATAAAGAAGTGAAGAGGGGGGGGAATTCTAGGAAATCCAACAAGAATTTCTTCAAAAACACTTTTCCAAGTGAGGGGATGAAAAATGCCCCTCAGCTAAGCAGGTCATGGCTTTCCTTTTAAAGGAAATAGCCAGAATAAATTAAGGTGGCACCTCCACTTTCTTTGCTTGATTAGTGTGAAAGGGAAGTGGAGAAGGACCAAGAAATTTATACCTCTTTCTCTGAAAAGAAGTTAAGACATGACACTTTTATTTTTGTTTCTGGTGACATGTTAGTCAGGCTTCTTTAGAATCCTTGCTTTCAGTAACATAAAATTCAAAACTGGGCCGTCACCCAAGTTTCCATGGGTCTCAGACTAGGAGATTCCCTTATCAACATTCAAAATTCAAAACTGGGCCGTCACCCAAGTTCCCATGGGTCTCAGACGAGGAGATTCCCTTATCAACATTGGGAGGGAAGAAAAATGAAAACAAGGGGAGACAAATATTCAAATAACAAAGACTTCAGAGACTTTGAGCATTGGCAAGGCCATTGTTGAAGTGAGATGGTGGCCTTCCACCAATGCCTTCCACTCCAAATATGGTGGCACCATCCTTGAGTGTTCAAGATACACTGGGCCAAGTTTACTTTCTAACCTAGTCATACTGGTCATATTAACAGCCTCTACTGTATGTGTACTGCTTCCAAGTAGTGCAGTACCTGTACCTAGAGGCACGAAGCACAATCCATGTCTCCTCAAAAATAGATCCTACTGTGTTCAATGGGGCTTACTCTCAGGAAAGTGCCTTTAGGATTGCAGCCGTAAAGGCTCTCAATTGTTTGATGATCAAATTATGGAAGAATTAGAGAGAGGCTTTTCATGGAAATCTTCATGCACCACTTCTTCCCAATTTAGTGATTTCATATAAAGGTTTGTGAAACTTCTAAAAAGGCTACCATGGGTAGCTAAAGTAGTCTGAACAAAAGGTAAGGGACCAAGGCCTCCTAAAGCCTCCTATAATTGAAGCAGTGCAGTTGTCCCATTTCAGTTCTTTAGAAAAATCATAAATAGATGCAGTTCAGGAGATCAGCCTTAACTGAAAGACATGCTAGATTACTTATTTGTGTCGTCATACTGAGACAGCTACAATCCAAAGAGCACTTTTCAAGGGAATAAGACCCACTGAAATTCATGGAACTTATTTCTGAGTAGACGTGAATAGGATTGGACTATTCATCTCCTGAAGTCCTTTAGCTCCCACTTCCAATCCATCACCGTTTACCACAAAAACTTTCTAATCTGAATATCTTTGCAGGGCATCCAAAACACGGAGTGAAATACAGAACTAATGGGCTTCATTAGCTTCATTCATTTGGGTCCTTGATGACAACTAATATAAGACAACTTTCATGAGTGAGGTGGCTATCACAGGCATTACAAATGGAATTACCTTGCCACCTCAGATGCAGTGCTTTTCAACCAAGTCAGTCAAGCAATGCTTGAACTACAAAGCAGGAAGAGTAGGCTCAAAATCCCTTATTAATTGGGATGATTTAAGCTATCTTTCCAGAAGACAACAATGGGCTCAGGATTGGTCAAAGACTAGTGAGAGTCAAAGGGGCTTTCATTTCATTAATGAAATCACCATATCTCCCCACCACCAGCAGCACCACTACATTGACCATACCAGTCAGGTTTTCAAAAATGGTGAGAAGTCATGCTGAGTGAATATGTTGGAATATGCCCAATGCTTTCCTGATTCCAGGGGAACTTATTTCCAATGTACAAGCTACCATATTTACTCTAATCTAATGCTCATCTTCTTAAACTGAATTTAGACTCCAAAATTGGGTTGTGCATTAGATTCAATGGTGCAGTAGATTTGAGTAAATATAGTGTTTTTATTATAAGTATAGGTCAGAATGCTGCACTCCTAAAGATACTTTCCTGGGAGTAAGACCCATTGAAAACAATAGAGCTTACTTTTGGGTAGACATAGAATCATAGAATCATAGAGTTGGAAGGGACCTAGTAGGTCATCTAGTCCAACCCCCTGCCTGCAGCAGGAAATCCCCCTAGAGCATCCCCGACAGGTGCTCGTCGAGCCTCTGCTTAAAGATCCCTAGAGAGGAATCCTAGTGAGTCCACCACCTCCCTTGGCAATCTGTTCCACTGCCGAACCGCCCAAAATGTCAGGAATTTTTTCTGGATATCCAACCGGAATCTCCTCTCTTGCAGTTTGTCCCCTTTGTTTCTCGTTCTGCTTTCAGAAGCAGCTATGAACAAATGAGCCCCTTCCTCCCTATGACAGCCATTCAGGTATCTGAACAGGGCAATCATGTCTCCCCTCAGCCTCCTCTTCTCCAGGCTGAACATCCCAAGTTCCCCCAACCTTTCCTCATAGGGCTTCCCTTCCATCCCACTGATCATTCTTGTCACTCTCCTCTGGACTTGCTCCAGTTTGGCTGCATCTTTCTTAAAGTGAGGTGCCCAGAACTGAACACAGTACTCAAGGTGAGGTCTGACCAATGCTGAATAAAGAGGAACGAGAACTTCGCGTGACTTGGAAGCTACAGTCCTCTTAATGCAACCTAAAATGGCATTTGCCTTCTTTGCAGACACATCACACTGCTGACTCATGTTCAGCTTGTGATCCACGGTGACTCCAAGATCCCGCTCACATGTTGTGCTGCCAAGCCAAGTATCCCCCATTTTATACCTGTATTTTTGGTTTTTATTGCCCAAGTGCAGAACTTTGCACTTCTCTCTGTTGAAATTCATTCTATTTGTTCCAGCCCAGGATTCCAGTTTATCCAGATCCTCCTGGAGGTTTCTCCTGTCGTCTGTTGTGTTTGCTACTCCTCCCTGCTTGGTGTCATCTGCAAATTTGATCAGGCCCTTCCTCTAAGTCATTAATGAAAATGTTAAAGAGGACTGGGCCCAAGACAGAGCCTTGGGGTACCCTACTTGAAACCGACCTCCAGGTTGACACAGAACCATTTACTAAAACCCTTTGAGTGCGGCCATCCAGCCAGTTGCAGATCCACCTAACAATTGCCTCATCGAGCCCATATTTTTCCAACTTCCCAATTAAAATGTCATGTGGGACCTTGTCAAATGCTTGGCTGATGTCAAGATAAATGACATCCACAGCATTGCCATTGTCCAGTAAGCTTGTAACCCGATCAAAAAAGAGGATAAGATTTGTCTGGCAAGATTTATTCTTGGTAAATCCATGCTGGGTTGTTTTGATCACAGAGTACTTTTCTAGATGTGCACAAATTGTGTGTTTTATGATTTGCTCTAATATCTTGCCCAGAATTGAAGTCAAACTGACTAGTCTTTAATTTCCTGGGTCTTCTTTTTTCCCATGATTAGGAAAAAATCATGATTAGGACATGATTAGGACTGCACTCTTAGGCTACAATTTCAACTTCCACTCAGGCCAGCCTAAGACTCGGCATAAGTCCTGTGCTTAACTGGAAAGGAGTGTCACAAAAGTGCAGTAAGACACTTTTACCCCATTCTTTGGGGGTTAGGCGTGCACAGGGCACATGACCTTGCACTGGGCAATAAACTTTAGGGAGGTAACAAGCTGAACTTAACACAGGTGGCAAAAATTGTAAAAAATATGGACAAATAATGCCACCATGTCCTATATCACTAGAAAGGTATGGAGAATTAAATGAAAAGCTGCATTAAAATAATTGTATTCTATCAAAAGTTATGGTCAATTTACCAGAAAATGAAAATGCAACTTCCTTATAGAACAAAAAAAGGATTATTTAAAATTCAGAACAGACTAATTGTTCTGATAGCCAATTAGATGTTATTGTGAGACAGCATGAAACCAATAAGGTTATCCTCTTTTTTGATCTTATTAATAAGAGCCACTTCTAATTTTCATGTATTATAATACAATTTCAACTGCTAACTGGGTAAAGAGACACTTTTTCAAGAAATGTTCTTGTTAAATGTCACTGTGGAATAAACTCAGTACCTCTATCAATAAGGAGACACTTTTTATTCATTCAGTTCATTAATTTTGAATTTGTTATTAATTTTGAATTTGTTATTGAAGGTGGCTACAAAATTTTCTTATTGCAAATAGGTGATGCTACTGGCTGGGGGAAGATAGCAGCTTCCAGTGGGTATCAGGCTTCCAGTTGTGATATCACTGCCAGGGCAACATGCTTGAGCTCAGCACGGCTACATCATCTTTAACTATTGCACTGGCAAGGACTTGCAACTTCCATTTCAGAACATTTCTAGCAATCTGGAGGTTGGCTCAAAATTACCAAGAGCCACCATGAGCAAGGTCATCATGCTTTTTTAAAATTCAAGGAAGTCAGAAGCAGGTCTATGGCAATGAGCCACAGCAATGGCAGTGAGCCACAACAGCTAAAAAAGAATTTCTATGATCAGAGGTAAGGGAAGGATTGTGTTTACTTCATATTTAGAGCCTTCTCAGGGGAATCTGAATGGCCACAAGAAACATAATACTGAATGAGGTGGATCTTTGATTCATCCAGCAGAGTCTTCTGTCTTCCCGGAGTGTTTTGTGATTCTGCTGTATTCCATGGAGTCCTAAGGGGTGACTCTCAATAACATCAGGCACATGGTGATCACCCAGTTCTTCCAAAGCAAGATGATTGTTGGTTGGCATTGCCATGTACAAGATTGCCCATTTCACACACCATAGCAACTCAGTGTAGTGACTTGCTAAAAGCATAGTCTTGTGTTTTATATGGCTACACAAAGCTGCTAATCACAGGCAGATGGCCAGTGCATTCAGCAACTCCAAGCATCCATCCATGCACTCAGGTGGTTGTGTAAATCTACTTATAGTGCTTAGGACTATAAACCAGATCACCAATTGAAACTAAAATCTATGTATACAAAACAACCTACCATATACATTTTCATATAATGTATGAAACCTTTATAAAACCTCTCCTTTTTTTGGTGTGTCCTTTTTTAAAATTTAATCAATTTACTCAAATATAATGCTCACCTTTTTCAGTCAAGTTCAGTCTCCAAAATTAGGATGCACATTAGATTTGGTTGTTAATTAGATTTGAGTAAATACAGTATTTTGATTATAAGTATAAGGTGATTATTAGGTTCGATAGCCCATTAGATTTCGGTAAATACAGGTAGTTTGCTAATACTGTATACAGTCTCTTTAAGAGAACATCCCAGAAGGCCTCAGAATGAGCAGGCCATGTGAGAGAATTAGGAGAACAGCTTCAAGATATCTCTGCTTCAAATATCTCCATCCTCATTCATCACAAAAATTAATGTAAAGTGGCACAGCAGAACATACCTATTGCTGTCAAAAGAAATAAGAACTTGAAACATCCTATGCATTAAAACTTGGGCTGATGTGATAGGAAGGGAACACAAGTGCAATGCATGTGAGGACTCAAGAACCTGAGAATATTATTCATTTGCACAGACATTTGCTGAAAAACTGAAACATTGTTCCTCCAGTTTGCAAGATGATGGTCTCACAAGTTACCATGAGTCAAAAACTAAAATGAAACTTTCTCAAAGTTATAACAGTAAGAGGGATAAAAAAATCACCATACTTCTTTTAAGAACAAAAAATATCCACTCCAAAAAGTTACATCATTTTTGGAGTTCCTAAATATCCATCCCAGTCAGAAACAAAAATCATTTTGGATACCAAGCCATCCTTCAGATAAGATGACAAGAGCTGCATCAGTAACAAATGGGAGGTGAGAGGACAACTGATTTGGGTACCCTTCATCTTGAAACTACCATTGCCAACACTTCCCTCCAGCATACTGAGTTTCTTCAAAGCTGAAAGCTCAGGATTTTTGGTTTGATTTAAGGACTTTCTTTTAAGGAAAGGAAGTCCCTCATTTGTGCAGTCTCTTTAAATCAATCTGGAAGCCTTGCACTTCTGCAACAATAGCAGGAGGAGATTTAAAAAAATGTGTGGAGATGGTGGACCTAAGCTTGTGTAAGGCAGTATATAAGTCTGCCTGGGTTGCTTTTCAGCTTCTTCGGGAAAATGAGCATCCACTTTTCAAGACATCCCCCACTTTCAAGACAAATCTAGCAATCTGTCTTCTTATTTTTTTTCATGCCTGCTGCCACATTCTTCCCCCAGCCCCACTTCCTTCCACCTTCACCCTCTGAAAACTATTCAAGAAAAACCATCATCCTTTATTTGATTTTTTTAAAAAAAGATATAGAGACCAAAAAATGGTCTCATAGTGAAAAATGTACCATAGTGGCAAGCATGGTGAAAAGGGGGATGGCTTCTCAAAAACTATCTTCCATACAGAGAGACAAGACTTTGGATGGGCTCCAGTTCTTATCCCTCCAGAAAGCTCTCCATCTTGGGCTGAGGAAGTTCAAAACCACAATATGACAGAGAGGGAGAAAATAAGAAAGCAAGTTCAGTGTCAAGGTTCAAGTCACTTACCAGCCTTCTCTTGGGTTTTATCAGGGGGCGGTTCTGCCCATTCATCTTATGATACAGTCCACAGGCGTTACAGAGATAGTGCCCAGTGCCATCTCTTCTCCATAGTGGGGTTGAGGTAGCACCACAGTTTACACACTCCCTGCCTTCTGGAAACAAGACGGGACACAGTTCATTGATGGACAGCAATGGGTTGAGGGGTTGCAAGAAATCTGAACAATTATTTCATACACCTCAGTTTCCCAGTCTAACCTTCCTCAACCAAAAGCTACGTGTGGGAGCAGGGAAGATGAAATACAATTTAAAGACATAATAATTCACTTGTTTTAATACACATAACTTTGCTTATTAATAAAACAATATCATTGAAGTACCCACTTTCTCCATTTTTAGGACACAGGATTAGATACCAGCTTTGCAGGGCCAATGCAGCCATTGCCAAGTGGACAGTAACAAAGGCTTCCTCAAGGTAAGAGAACGTTTCGGCTGCAATCCTAACCCCTAGTTAGGCTGACACAAGTCTTGTGCTGGCCTGAGTGTGTCACAAAAGTGCCATAATGCACTTCTCACCACTCCCAAGAGGTTACACAAAAAATACGCCGGCCTCTCCACACCATACAGGTGAGTTATCCTGGCTTAAAAAGGTAAGGATTGCACCTTGCTCCCACACCTTGGGGCTGCTTTGCAGCTGCATCAGTCCTGGAAAGTTGAATAAGAGGATCATAGAAGCTGCACAATCATAGAAGCTACACACATGAGGCCAAAGAATTGCCTCTTCTAAAGTGAGGGGTATATATGAACAGTGGATTTACTGCCTATGACTTACTGTAAAGCTAAAAGTGTAAACTGATAGAAAGGTTTTTCAGGATAATTTTAATTTTGGCTGCCAATTATATAGTACTAGCAAAAGGCATACCTGCGTTGCAAGAGTAAAATTCCCCCATACAGCATCCCCCCATATGTATCAACCCCACACGGTTACCTTTCCCCCAGGCGTAACCACGCCCCATGCGCAACTTCCCCATGCACATCAACCCCCATGTGCAACTTCACCCATGCACATCAACCCAGCATGCACAAGTTACCATGCACAACTTCCCACATGCGCAACTTCCCCATGTACATCAACCCCCATGCACAACTTCCCCCATGCACATCAACCCCCATGCGCAACTTCCCCCATATGCATCAAATCCCATGCACAACTTTCCCCATGCTCAACTTCCCTCATGTGCAACTTCCCCCCTGCGCAACTTTCCTCCATGCGCATCGACCCCACATGCGCAATTTCCCCATGCACTACTTCCCCAGGCGCAACTTCCCCCCATGCGCAACTTCCCCTTATGCATCAAACCCCATGCACAGCTTTCCCCATGCGCAACTTCCCCCATGTGCAACTTCCCCATGCACAACTTCCCCCATGCAAACTTTCCCCATGCGCAACATTCCTCCATGCGCATCGACCCCACATGCGCAACTTCCCCCATGCGCAACTTCCCCCCATGCGCAACTTCCTCCTATGCGCAACTTCCCTCCATGCGCAACTTCCTCCCATGCACAACTTCCCCCATGCGCAACTTTCCCCCATGCGCAACTTTCCCCCGTGTGCATCATCCCCCATGCGCAATTTCCCCTCATGCGCAACTTCCCCTATGCACAACTTCCCCCATGCACAACTTCCCCCATGCACAACTTTCCTCCATGCCCAACTTTCCCCCGTGCACATCATCCCCCCATGTGCATCATCCCCATGCGCAACTTTCCCATGCGCAACTTCCCCCCATGCGCAACTTTCCATATGCGCAACTTTCATCCCATGAGCAACTTTTTCCCGTGCGCAACTTTTCATGGGGAAAACTTGCACATGGGGAAAGTTGCGCATGGGGGGAAGTTGCGCATGGGGTTTGATGCATAGAATCATAGAGTTGGAAGGGACCTAGTAGGTCATCTAGTCCAACCCCCTGCCTGCAGCAGGAATTCCCCCTAGAGCATCTCCAACAGGTGCTCATTGAGCCTCTGCTTGAAGATCCCCAGTGAGGGAGAGTCCACCACCTCCCTTGGCAATCTGTTCCACTGCCGAACCGCCCTCACAGTCAGGAATTTTTTCCGGATTTCCAGCCGGAATCTCCTCTCTTGCAGTTTGTACCCATTGGTTCTAGTTCTGCTTTCAGAAGCAGCTATGAACAAATTGGCCCCTTCCTCCCTATGACAGCCCTTCAGGTATCTGAAGAGGGCAATCATGTCTCCCCTCAGCTTCTCCAGGCTGAACATCCCAAGTTCCCCCAACCTTTCCTCGTAGGGCTTCCCTTCCATCCCACTGATCATTCTTGTCACTCTCCTCTGGACTTGCTCCAGTTTGGCTGCATCCTTCTTAAAGTGAGGTGCCCAGAACTGAACACAGTAAACAAGGTGAGGTCTCACCAATGCAGAATAAAGAGGAACTATAACTTCTCGTGACTTGGAAGCTACAGTCCTCTTAATGTAACCTAAAATGGCATTTGCCTTCTTTGCAGACACATCACACTGCTGACTCATGTTCAGCTTGTTATCCACAGCGACTCCAAGATCCCGCTCACATGTTGTGCTGCCAAGCCAAGTATCCCCCATTTTATACCGACGTTTTTGGTTTTTATTGCCTAAGTGCAGAACCTTGCACTTCTCCCTGTTGAAATTCATTCTGTTTGTTACAGCCCAGGATTCCAGTTTATCCAGATCCTCCTGGAGGTTTCTCCTATCTTCTGATGTGTTTGCTACTCCTCCCAGTTTGGTGTCATCTGCAAATTTGATCAGGCTCCCCCGTATCCCTTCCTCCAAGTCATTGATGAAAACATTAAAGAGAACCGGTCCCAAGACAGAGCCTTGGGGGACCCCACTAGAAACTGACCTCCAGGTTGACACAGAACCATTTACTAAAACCCTTTGAGTGCGGCCATCGAGCCAGTTGCAGATCCACCTAACAATTGCCCTGTCTAGCCCATATTTTTCCAACTTCCTAATTAAAATGTCATGTGGGACTTTGTCAAATGCTTTGCTGAAGTCAAGGTAAATGACATCCACAGCATTGCCACTGTCCAGTAAGCTCGTAACCCCATCAAAAAAGGAGATCAGATTTGTCTGGCAAGATTTATTCTTGGTAAATCCATGCTGGGTTGTTTTGATCACGGAGTACTTGTCTAGATGTGCACAAATTGTGTGTTTTATGATTTGCTCTAATATCTTGCCCGGGATTGAAGTCAAACTGACTGGTCTATAATTTCCCGGGTCTTCTTTTTTCCCCTTCTTAAAAATTGGGACTACATTTGCCCTCTTCCAGTCCAGTGGCACTTCTCCACTCCTCAAGGATTTCTCAAAGATGATCGACAAAGGCTCTGCAAGGACATCTGCCAGTTCCTTCAGAACTCTAGGATGCAGCTCATCCGGTCCAAATGACTTGAATTCATTTAGGCCAGTTAAGTGGTTTCGAACCAGTTCTCTGTCAATCTTAATCTGCTGTTCTGCACCATCCATGTTTTCATTACCTCTTAGGGGATGTAAACACATCCCCGAATCAGTCAATGATCCCGCACCCCCATTTGCACAGCCCTCCTTCTGTGAATAGACGGATGCAAAGTAGGAGTTGAGCAGCTCCGCCTTCTGCTGGTTTCCAGACACCTGTTGTCCATCCTTGTCCAAGAGCAGCCCCACCCCCTCGTCTCTCCTCCTGTTCCTCTGGGCATATCTAAAGAAGCTCTTTTTGTTATCTTTGACTCCCCTGGCCAGCCTCAGCTCATACTGAGCTTTAGCATCCCTGACCCCCTCCCTACATGACCGGGCTACCTGCCTGTACTCCTCTCTGGTGATCTTTCCAGTCTTCCACTCCCTATACTTCTCTTTCTTTAACTTCAGCTGATCCCCAAGTTGCCTGTGGAGCCAACCTGGTTTTTTCAGCATTTTCCCCCCTTTCTTTTTTATTGGAATTGTTTCTGACTGTGCTTGTAGAAGCTGCCTCTTAAGGAGCTCCCCCCCATCTTGGGCCCCTTTCCCCATTAGATCATCAACCCATGGGATCCCACCTATGACTCCTCTAAGCCTGTTGAAACCAGCTTTCCTGAAATCCAACATATAAGTTTCACTCTGCACTCTTTTTATTTCCCACATTATTCTAAATTCCAGCAGCTCATGATCGCTTTCCCCTAAAGTTCCCACTATGTTGACCTGATCAACCAGTTCTTCACGATTAGTTAAGATCAGGTCAAGGATGGCCCCTCCCCTTGTCGTTTCCTCCACCTTCTGGACCATGAAGTTATCTTCCAGGCCCATCAGGAATCTACTGGAGCTTCCATGTTTGGCTGACTTTGTCTCCCAGCAAATGTCTGGGTAGTTAAAGTCCCCCATTACTACTACCTCATATTTCCTTGCAATGCCTGCCAGTTGCTCCAAGAAGACATCGTCTACTCCTTCTCCTTGACCTGGCGGTCTATAGTAGACGCCCACCACAATGTTTTGTTTCTTATTTTCCCCCCTTACTTTTACCCAAACACACTCCACAGGGATATCCGGACCACTCTCCTGGATTTCAGAGCAAGTATATATGTTCTTGACATATAATGCTACTCCACCTCCCCTTTTGCCACTTCTGTTCCTCCAGAACAGCTGATAGCCTTCCAATTGTGTGTTCCAGTCATGGGAGTCCCATCAAGTTTCAGTTATTCCTATCAAATCAAATTTCCCTTCACTTGCTAAAAGCTCCAGCTCATCTTGTTTATTTCCCAGGCTCTGTGCATTTGTGTAAATGCAACTTAAGCCCTGGAGGTTGCAACTCAATGCATTTCCCTCCTTTTTTGTAAGGCCAGGCCCCTCTAAAGATTTTTGAGTTACAGCTGTGCCCTGGCAATTTCCATCCAGAGCATTTTCCTTATTCCTAGGTTCCCTTTGGACGTAACCCACCCCCTTCTTATTTAGTTTAAAGCCCTCCTGATAAGGTTGGCCATCTCCCGTCTGAAGACACTCTTCCCCCAACCCGTAAGATGTAGTCCATCCTTTGCTAGGAGTCCTTCCTCAAGGAAGTTCTTCCTGTGATCCCAGAATCCAAATCCTTCCCGATGACACCATTTTCAAAGCCAGCTATTGACCTGAAAAATCTTGCTATCTCTCTGAGGACCTTTGCCAATTACTGGGAGGATGGATGAGAATACCACCTGGGTATCCCCCAGGTCCTTAATCTTCCTCCCCAGAGCTTCATAATCCCCAACTATCTTTTGGAAAGTTTCCCGAGCTGTATCGTTTGTTCCTACGTGGATGAGTAAGAACGGGTGACGATCAGCAGGTGTGATCATCCTCGGTAGCCTCTCCGTGATATCCCGTATCCTAGCACCAGGGAGGCAGCACACCTCACGGGAAAACGGGTCTGGTCGGCATACAGCTTCCATGCCCCTCAGGAGAGAATCTCCAATCACCACCACCCTCCTCCGTGTTCTCCTTCTGTGTCTAGCTTCCCCCACACTAACTGGTTGTGGCTGCTGTCTATGAGGGGGATCTGTAGGCATGCCAGTATGGGCAATGCCAGGATCCGGTGTAGGTGTGCTAGCAAGAGGAACTTCTGCCAGCATGGTGGAATCTGTGAGACTCTGGAAACGGTTGTATAGCTCCAGTGGTTCTCGACTGCTCCTGCCCTTTTTTTTCCTGACTGTCACGTGTCTCCACGAAGAGACATCGTTGCTGGGGTCCCCACTGGTGTCATCCCTCTGGAGAAGTTCCGTGTGTGTTGTATCAAGGAACTCCTCAGATGCCTTAATTTGACGAAGGGTGGAAACTTCACCCTCCAATGCTGCCACCTTCTCCTCCAACAGTGCAACCAGTTTGCACTTGCAGCATCGATAATCCCCGGGGTCCTTGGGCAAGAAGACAAACATGGCACACGTGGTGCATGTCACGACAACTGCGCCCTTCCCTTCCATCTCCTGTCAACTTCACAAGTCCTCCTTGCTCACAGGCTCCGGTCCACAGGATCGCGCCTCAGGCCCTAATAAAGCCCTTGAAAGCTCCTCCCACCAGGCAACCAGCCAATGAATACCAAGCAGCAATTAAGCACTCAGCTAAGCAGCCCCCCTCCTCCACTCACCTGGGACTCTGTGTTCCTTCTCACCTCTCCTCTGAAAAAGGAAGTGCGCAACTTCCCCCGTGCGCAACTTCCTCCCATGCGCAACTTCCTCCCATGCGCAAGTTTCCTCCCATGCGCAATTTTCCCCCATGCACAATTTTCCCCCGTGCGCAACTTTCCCCCATGCACAGCTTTCCTCCCATGCGCAGCTTTCCCCATGCGCAATTTTCCTCCCATATGCAACTTCCCCCCGGCGCAACTTTCCTACATGCACAACTTTCCTCCATGCGCAATTTCCCCTCATGCGCAACTTTCCCTCATGCACAGCATCCTTGCCAGCGCAACATCTTCCTCCGAACAACATCCCCCAGTGCACCAGGGTCTGAGCACCAAATTGGCTGGATGTTGTTCAGTCTCCCATATTAAGTATAGGACAAAAACACGTTGCCCTCTTTTCAGCCCCTGAAGGGTTAAATTTCTCCACATGGTTCTTGGTGGGTGTTCAGGTGACAGAAGGATCCCTCCCAGAATTCCATGCTTCCAGGCCCAGCAGTTGGGGCAGAATGATGATGAGTCATCAATTCTCAATGCAAAGTATAGGGAGGAAAACGCGTTGCGCCCCTTTTTACCCCCTTCCGGTTGGAATTTCCGAAAACTGGTTCTTAGTGCTAATCATGTTTATTCAGATGTAAGTCCCATTGTGTTCTATGGGACTTAGTCCCAAGAAAGTGTTTATAGGATTGTTGGCTTATTTATTTTACAATTGTGGTATGTTACTCTACAACTATATTAAGTACTACAACTTATCTTTCTTCCAACCCAAGTGATACTTTTGTGCTTTTAAAATTGTAAAATTGCCTCCAGCCATCTTCAATATCTGAAAAAGGCAGCTAAAAGGCACCATGAACATGCAATTCTACTTAAATTTTACTGATTCACATATCTGTATTCACAAATTCATGAATATTTATGGATATTCATCTGTAAACAGAAGTGACTTAATTCACTAAGAGCACAATCCTAAGCATGTCTACTCAAAAGTAAGCCCCATTGTGTTCAATGGGTCTTATCCCCAGGTAGGTGTCTTTAGGATTGCAGCCTAAATATTCTTTAATCAGTGGACAGCCTGTACTGGAGCAAAACTACATATGGGGAAATAAAATGATGTTACATTAAACAATTCTAAAAAGGAGAAGATCAAAGCCGGTGATAGACTATAACAAAGTAGGCCATAGACCTATAGAGGCTGTATTGTAAGGCGCTTACTTTGGGAGTTTGTGTTTCCTGATGAAGTTTAGAAATTGGGATAGCATGTGAATGATCTCCTGTGGGTGAGATAAATCAAGAGAAAACAGTACATTTCCTGGGGTGGGGAGGTAGCTATTCACTGCAGAGAAATGGAGTGCAGTTAAGAAAGTGCAGTCGGCTCAATCAATATAATAACACCAGCCAAACATTGCAGTCATTGACATTAGAGGGCCACATACAGTAGGGCATTGCCATTAGCCAAGTTTCTGCACGGTAGTGAGGGCACCTTTGCTGCCACATTGCCTCTTTCTCCCGAGTAAGAGCACAGGGTTCTGTCCCTAGCAGCTGATCATGTGCTGCCTCCACTCACACTCCACCACCTAATGCAGCGAAAGCACCAGCAATTCTCTTTTTTGCCATCCTGCAACACCACTTACATAAGACACCACAGCATGAAGGTTAATAATTTATGCATTTATGTTCATGATGCGCATGCATTTGTGCACATGATGATGATGACATGCTATTGGACTGGGGAAGTTAGAGGAGCCTATGACCATCTGGACAAGCAGCCAGTTAAGGATGTAAACTGGCCCCAACCACAAAGTGCTATTGCTTCAATATTAACACAATGCACTTCCATAGATGGAAGTGCATAGTTGTGCTTTCATTGATCCAAATGAACAAGAAAGGAAACCAAAGGAAACTACAGTTCATACTGCAAAATTATTTGCACCACCATTTTTCTGTCCTGCTCCAGGCTTAGAACAGCACATTATCTTCCAAACCATTTGTGCATGGAAACCATAATTTGGCTTGTCTCTCCCAATCCCTGTTTTGCCCTTTCTTTGCCAGTCCTCAAACTTGTCTCCAGCCACTATAGACAGTGAAGTCTTCCTTGTTCACTTCCATGAAGGTAAGGATGTTTATAGTCATCCACTCAAGCCGCCAGTCCTAAGTAACCTTTGTAAAAAAAGAAGTTCCATATACTGGAATTTTGATTGTCCTTGCTAAAATCACATGCATTTTTCTGTTCTGAATGTTTTCTGTGTGTACATATTCTTCAAATAAATCATTTCAAAACATTCCTGAATCAATGCTACATTTGAATCAATGCTTTCATTCTCATACCTCTTATTATTCATATTGTTTTAAATGTCATTTTCTGTCTCTGATAATTCCTTCCCCTAGCTTCTTTCCAAAGGTTCTTGGAGGACCAGCATCTTAAATTCATGATGTTCTTAACCCGATTATTTCAGCATCAAAACAAAGAAACAGATCACTACTACATTCATATTATAAGCTTCTAAGATTGCAAAAAGTGACCCAGTTCTTGTAGTAATATCCAGTCATTCAAAGCAGTGGTGCCACTAGGGTGTTTATCACCCAGTGTAGGATGCTAGTGAATCATCCCGGTCCAGTGAATGGGGCAAAAATCTGGGTGATGGGGCTTGTAGATATACCATTGTCCTGCCCCCTGCTAGTTTTTTTGAAAAATTCCTTGTGATAGATTTCGAAGCAGTTTGTTTCATTGCATTCTGCTGTAAATTATGCATCTAAGGATATATAACATTACAGTATTATTACTAAAGCAGGCCTCCGTCAGTCTTGAAAGACTATGGTATCATGCTTGGCGCTGCATACGCTGCATGCGAAGCACAAAAGCCTGGGTTGAATTTTTATGGATGATAGGCTGTTACCCAAGCAGCAAATCCCCCCTCTCCATGCCACTGAATTAGTCCAATGGAAAGGCAGAGCCGATACGATTGGATCCAGCTGGCGTCCTAGAGCTGGGCTAAGGACAGAAGCTCACCCTGTCTTGTGGGGCTGACCCAGGAATCAAACCCTGGCCTGCTGGTTAACAGGCACAGCGTTTTTACCACTTGTGCCACCCTCAGCCCACTACAAACCACAATTTTGGTCACTGTTGGTGTTACCCTAAAGGTATCACCTTACTTTTGGGCTGCATGCTATATCATAATAACATCTCATTGACTCTTTGAATAATCATTCTCATTGGTCATCAGTCTCAAAAGTGATAGTCCAGGAGTCTTGCTTATGCAGGCTCTATTTTGCTTCCTTCAAGAATCCTGTGGTTCATGAGCTGAAACCAGGAAGGACTGTGATACCTCTCTGATCTCCCAGTAAACTACGGTATGTATTTATCAGTCAGTTGGCAGGGAGAAGCCAACACTGAGCTTCCTCCCTATTAAAATTTTACACATGCCAATAGAGGGATCAGCCAGATAAATCCTCAAGGAGACCAACATTATGACCTTAATTTTGCCAATCTTCCATGCCACTCCTGCCCATGCATTATAACAGATCAGAAATTCTAAAATAAATTTGTCAGTAAAGCTCCACAAATACCTGATCAAAAATAATCAGTGCCCATAACTTACAGGTGAGAACCACTGAGCAAGTGGCAAGTAATGGATCCTCATTCCACATATTGTTCAAATATGTTTAGTAGCCTTCAGCTGACATTTTATAATCAGACTGGGTATTGTCTCCTGTGACATTCTATATAGTGCTGGCAGGATGAAATGCCAATTTTGGAATTACATCATTTAGAGGACTGAGCCAAAATCCATTCAAGCAAATCTGATTATTTTCATTTCCTTCAGAAGCACCCCACCATTGCTTAAACAACACTAACTGCTCTTGTAAAGTGAAAGTTTAGCTAAATTTTTTTAAAAGGTCTGGAAAGTACCCTCCTCTATTCATCAACACTTCCCTCTACATCAGTTGTGTTAACAGCTATTTTAAATAAAACTCAACTCAGATCTGAATTAAAGGTCTGATAATTATCCTTATCTTAAAATGTTAGATAGACCATAAGCCCACTCTCAGATGTTTGTTTAACCATGGCTATTTGCAAGCAAGATATGTTCAATTATATTCCAAAGTTATGCAAAATCTGCCATTGTCATCGGCAAAGTCATTGGCAAAATCTGTCAAGAAACTATCCCCATGAATAAACTAGAAAGGACTTTGAAATCCAGCACCTCCTTTTCCTCCTCCTTTTAAGAAAATCATGGCAGTAAGCATTATCATCATGTAATGACTAAAAATCAAACTAAAGACAAAGCAACAAAAGTGGGAGGAAAAAAATCTTTCTTGCAACCACTAGTCAAGTTGTAGCTGTAAACAGATGATTTTTTTAAAAATCAAACTGGGAGAAAGATCACAAGAAGCCTATCAGAAGAACTGAATGTTGAGCCTTGACCGGATCCAGTCTTGGCATCTCAAAGACATTGTATAATCTCTGGGCAAGGAACTGGCAACACCACTCGCAAAAGATACCAAAATATCCAGTATCCAGCATGTCACCATCTCCTAGCTGATCTTGTTCAACAAGAACAAATCATCCTCCTTACATCCTATCTAGATCTACCTTCTATTTAATCCAACTTGTTCCCTCAACTGATTATAGGAGCACTTACAAATATTAGTAGATGATTCAGTTTCCTCTTATGCTAGACTTTTTCCAATATACATGACACTCTCCTGTCATGCAGGAAAGCAGTCAATTAATGGATGCTTTCAATTTGGTACCTAGTATTCTCTCACACACTAATAATCTACACAATCTACAGGGGTGTGATTTTTGATGAGACTAAATGAGATGTTATTCAGATAATATTATATGCAGTTCAGTCATTCTCAGAGAATTTCAATAGAAAAACCTTCAGGAAAGTTGTCATAACAGCACTAAAATGGATTTGAATTCCAAGCCATGGCTGCAACTCTCCCAGATAGGCCAGCACAAGTCCCAGCATGAGACTCAAGCTGGCCTGCTCAGAAGGTTAACCAATTTATTGTCATATGAAGCTGTTCTAAATGGACAGTGGGGTCAGTATCAGGGATCCCAGCTGATATAAATCACTCAACCATGAGGCTCACATTTTCTCAGCCTAAATGACATGGCATGGTTGTTGTGAAGGTAAAATGGGCTAGCTAAGTGCACACATTCTACACCTCCCTTCTTGGAAGAAGAGCAAGATGAACAGGTTATGAAAGTAATGTTCTCTATGGTTAAGAACATCTGATCTAGATGTTCCTGATCCATAGAATGCTGAGTAGACCACAGCTCCCAATATCATCCTGCTACCAAGAAACAGTGAGATGCCTCTGGAAAACCCAGAAGCAAGACACATCCATAACAATCCCCTGTTATGTCCCCCACCCAGCAACTGATATTAACAGTATACTTTCCATCCTTCCATTTTCCTCTGGAAAATCCTGAAGTATTTTCTAAAACTTATACCTTGTACCTGACAATGAAAGTGACAATTTGGAAGTGAGATGAATGCTTGTAGTCAAAACATTTCTGGTCAAACAGATTTGTCAGTATTTCAGAGCTTCACATACCTGTTTTAAAAGAGGCAACAGTGGGATGAATGAATGGCCTGCTGGAATCCCTTAGCCTGGAATGTCCATGAATCTTTTTTTCTCATTTTAAAGCTTGATAACAGATGTCTTCTTCCCCAGTTGAATACAAAGGACATTCCTTATATCAGACGGAACCCGCTCTGCTATACTCCACAAAATAGGCAATTCTCACGGCACAGTTTTCCTGAACACATCATCTCCTGAACACAGTTCTCCTGAACACATCAGAAACAATTCCCATAAAAAAGAAAGGGAGAAAAAACCTGAAACAACCAGGTTGGTGGCATAAGCAACTTGGGGATCAGCTGAAGTTAAAGAAAAGAGAGTGGAAGACTGGAAAGATCACCAGGGAGGAGGACAGGCAGATAGCACAGTCCTGTAGGGAGGGGGTCAGGGATGCTAAAGCTCAGTATGAGCTGAGGCTGGCCAGAGGAGTCAAGGATAACAAAAAGAGCTTCTTTAGATATGCCCAAAGGAACAGGAGGAGAGACGAAGGGGTGGGGCTGCTCCTGGACAAAGATGGACAGCAGGTGTCTGGAAACCAGGAGCTGCTCAACTCCTAATTTGCGTCCGTCTGTTCTCGAAAAGAGAGCTGTGAAAATGGGGGTGCGGGATCATTGGCTGATGAAGGGATGTGCTTGCATCCCCAAAGAGGTAATGAAAACATGGATAGTGCAGAACAGCAGATTAAGATTGATAGAGAACTGGTTTAAAACCACTTAACTGGCCTAAATGAATTCAATCATTTGGACCAGACGAGCTGCATCCTCGAGTTCTTAAGGAACTCGCAGATGTCCTTGCAGAGTCTTTGTCGATCATCTTTGAGAAATCCTTGAGGAGTGGAGAAGTGCCTCTGGACTGGAAGAGGGCAAATGTAGTCCCAAACTTTAAGAAGGGGAAAAAAGAAGTCCCGGCAAATTATAGACCAGTCAGTTTGACTTCAATCCCAGGCAAGATATTAGAGCAAATCATAAAACACACAATTTGTGCACATCTAGACAAGTGCTCGCTGATCAAAACAACCCAGCATGGATTTACCAAGAATAAATCTTGCCAGACAAATCTGATCTCCTTTTTGATCGGGTTACGAGCTTACTGGACAACGGCAATGCTGTGGATGTCATTTATCTTGACTTCAGCATAGAATTTGACAAGGTTCCACATGACATTTTAATTGGGAAGTTGGAAAAATATGGGCTGGACGGGGCAATCATTTGGCGGATCCGCAACTAGCTAGATGGCCGCACTCAAAGGGTTTTAGTAAATGGTTCTGTGTCAACCTGGAGGTCGGTTTCAAGTGGGGTACCCCACGGGTCTGTCATGGGCCCGATTCTCTTCAACATTTTCATTAATGACTTAGAGGAAGGGATACAGGGGAACCTGATCAAATTTGCGGATGACACCAAGTTGGGAGGAGTTGCAAACACATTAGAGGACAGGAGAAACCTCCAGGAGGACCTGGATAAACTGGAATTCTGAGCTGTAACAGAATGAATTTCAATAGGGAGAAGTGCAAGGTTCTGCACTTAGGAAATCAAAACCAAAAATACAGGTATAAAATGGGGGATACTTGGCTTGGCAGCACAACATGTGAGCGGAATCTTGGAGTCGCTGTGGATCACAAGCTGAACATGAGTCAGCAGTGTGATGTGTCTGCAAAGAAGGCAAATGCCATTTTAGGCTGCATTAAGAGGACTGTAGCTTCCAAGTCACGAGAAGTTCTAGTTCCTCTTTATTCAGCATTGGTCAGACCTCACCTTGAGTACTGTGTTCAGTTCTGGGCACCTCACTTTAAGAAAGATGCAGCCAAACTGGAGCAAGTCCAGAGGAGAGCAACAAGAATGATCAGTGGGATGGAAGGGAAGCCCTATGAGGAAAGGTTGGGGAAACTTGGGATATTCAGCCTGGAGAAGAGGAGGCTGAGAGGAGACATGATTGCCCTGTTCAGATACCTGAAGGGCTGTCATAGGGAGGAAGGGGCCAATTTGTTCATAGCTGCTTCTGAAAGCAGAACTAGAACCAATGGTTACAAACTGCAAGAGAGGAGATTCTGGTTGGATATCTGGAAAAAATTCCTGATGGTTCGGGCGGTTCGGCAGTGGAATAGACTGCCAAGGGAGGTGGTGGACTCTCCCTCACTGGGGATTTTGATATGTAGGCATATGGGTCAAGTACAGGAACTCCATTTGAAAAAAGGTGACAACTTGGAAATCGTTGGAAAGTGCCAGATCAGAAGATGCATTCCCTCCTGCAGGAGAGAAATTATGGAATAACTCTTAAGATTGTGTTTTTGTTTTGTTTTTTCCCCATATGTGCAGTGGTATGCAGACTTAATTTAACAAATCAGTTGAGGGCAAAATCGTAACCAATTTTGGCCAGCACAACTTATGCATCTCCTTGTTCTCATGGTGGTGTGGGGAGGCTGGCTCAGGTCTATGCATTGGCCCAACCTACCTCCAGAAGTGGAGCAGAAGTGGAGCAGAAGTGCCTCCTTTGCAATATCCCCAGGCTGGCATGAGGCTTGTGCTGGTTTAACCTGGGGTTAGGATTGCAGCTTGAAACTTATTCAGTGAATCAATAAGATTTCTTCACATCAGATGAAGTCATATCACATCACATTGTCTATTGGTAATGCAACCGTAAATATTATTTGGCAGTAAATCCCACCAATATCTCTGACTTCCATTCTCCAGAATGGACCAATTCAGTGGCGTGGAGAGGGGGAATTTGCTGCTTGGGTAACAGCCTATCCTCCATAACAATCTAACCCAGGCTTTCGTGCTTCGCATGCAGCATATGCAGCGCCGAGAACAATACCATAGTCTTCCAAGACTGACGGAGGCCTACTATTCTCCAGATTGTGTTTAAAAGTTTATTATGAAGGCCGTTTCAGGTTTTTTGTGGTCCCTGTGGAAAAATCCACAAACATTTGCACACAAGCACGCTGCAATTGACTTTAATGGTCCTACTGATCCCTAAAAATTAGAAGGGTTTGGATTAAGGGTCACACTGAAGGTCAACTCATAGAACCAAAAATGTGCCTGCCTGTTCCAAGAAAAAAATATTTCAAGAAAGAAATGTTCCATAGTTCCAAGAAAAAAATATTTTTTGTTACAGATTTGCCTGGCATTATTAAAGGCACAGGTTCCCTGCCAAAAAAGAGAGGCAGCACCCAAACTAGCTTGCAGATTGACTTTTCTTTCTATTTCCTTTCCTTCTCCTCCTCCCTCCCTTCCTCTCCCCAGTTTGCTTGAATGTACAGAAAGAGGCCTTTCTGAGTTTACTTTTTTCACTGTTAACCACATCCGGACTCTATTAAAGTTCCTGACGCTGGATAAACAATGTAACTGTCGTGTGCAGCAGTCTGAAAATAATTGGATTAGCTAAAACATATCATCTAAATAGAGATAGTCCCTGCTCAGACAGTCAAAGTAAATGTCACCCTGGAAAAATCCTCAAAACTGATCTGACTCACACGGGACAACTCAGCCTACAACAGCTTCTATGGGAGAAAAAGGAAAGGGAGGTGGGACTTTTAACTTATTTGGGCATCTGTTTTATATGAAAAAGTCTGATCAAAGGATGTTTATTAGGAAACAAGTCCTGTGATTTCAGTGTTGTATACTGCCAAGTACGTTTGTTGTGCAGCAGGGTAAAAATCACATTCTTGTATGTACAACTGCCAACTGACCAGAAAACAACAACAAATAAAAAAGACTTTGTCTTTTTGTTTTAAAGCCACAGCTTGATCTTCAAAAAAATCAGTAAACTCACTTTTTTCACAGGCATAACATCCTATTAATGTTTGGAAATCAAACTGCTAGTTAAAAGCCATAGCCGCAATGCCTGGTTGTAAAGTTGGCAGCCCTCTTAGGCCTAGAATACTACTATCCACTGACTTTGACAGAATTATGGCTGTGCTCCCAGTCACACTTAACTATAGAATAAACTACAATCCTATATACTAGTGGCTCCCAAACTTTTTCAAAAGGCGGTTCCTTTGACAACTGGCCATTAACCAAGGCTTTACATTAGGGCTACACAGTGATGTAGCTATGGAAGTTGCAAGTGGTGCAGTTGCACCGGACTACAAGCTTTAGGGGGGCTACAAGCTGAGCTGGACTTAATAGCCAATGAGAAAAACAGTGTTTGCATTAAAGAAAATACCATTGTGTTATATATCATTGGAAAAGAAATGTTATGGAGAATGCAGTGAAATTAACTCCATTGGAATATCTATATTCTTTCAAAAGTTATGGCCAATTAACCAGAAAATGAAAACACAAAAGTCATTGGAACAAAAAGTAGCTTTTTTAAACTCAACTTTTCAATGATACTGATTGCTCTGAAAGCCAATGAGATGTAATTCTGATATTGTGTGAAACTCATAAGGTGTTAATATGAATCAGCTCTCATTTTCACATACATATATCTTTGTCTTTCCCACAATCTTTATTGGCATATATTTATATCATAATACCCATGTTAACTGGATATGCAGGCACTTCTAAGTGGTGCTTCTCTTATATTTAGCAGGCAAAGAATAACCATTCCTCTTTGCCCAGCATAGATTCCCTAACCAAGGCATATAATTTTCATTTTGTTACTTAATTAAATTTGATTTTGTTGTTGTGAAGGGGGGCAATAAAATCAGAGAAAGTGAATGATAAACTGTTGAGGAGGAGGCAGGTTTTTCCCCAATTTTCTTTTTTAAAAATACCTGGGGATGACATCACTTCCGGTTGTGACATCACTTCCAGGGCAACATTTTGAGCTTTGCTAGGATCATTAGCTACACCACAGGGGCTACAATCCTATATATTGTATAGGGCAAATTTTTTTGTGAAGATTCTGCCCTGGGGAGCTACAACTCACAGTTTGGGAACCACTGCTGTACACATTGATCCTGGAAGCAATTCCCACCAAATTCAATGGGTTTACTTCGTGTAGACATGCATAAGCTTGCCTGCAAGTATCTGAACTTTGTAGGCCTTACTTCTGAAGAAAGATGCATTTTATGTGCAGTCTATTCTGTACTGGATTGACACTGTTTGCCTAACTACAGTAAGTCCTAACCAATTTAGGCCAGCATAAATCACCAGGCATATCTTCCAATGATGGTGAAGAAAGGTTGGCCTATGCCTATGCAATGGCCTAGTCCCCCCAGGAGTGGGGCAGAAGTGCCCTGGTATAGCACTTTTGTGACATCCCCAAGTCAGCAAAGGACTTATGCCAAATCTTATGCAGGCCTAATGGGAAGTTAGGATTGAAGCCTAAGAGCTTGGTCTAATCCAATTTTCCAGCACTGATGCACCTTTGACAATTGTGCATGTGCTGCATCCCAAGGTGGAGGGACATGCATTCCAAGATGCAGTCATGGAAGCCTCCTCAATGTAACAGAATATTTGTTCTTTATCTAGGGCAGTGATTTTCAACCAGTGTGCCAAAGATAGTCCTTAGGTGTGCCACAGGAATTTGGGGATTGACATTCATTAATAGGAAAATTGGGTGATTTGAACAGTCTGGTGTACCTTGTCAATAGTAAAAACAATTGATGGGGTGCCTTGACAATTTCAGTGCCTTGTTAAATGTACTATGAGATGAAAAAGGTTGAAAATCACTGATGTCGAGGATGCATTAGCACTGGAACATTGGATAGGATTAGGCCCTACACACAAGCACATGGTAGGATTTATTTTCTAGTAATTCAGTTCACAGCTCCCGTTAATAAAATAAATTTCTTTTTTTACCAAAACATCTTTAAAATGCAGATAATCAATTCTTTAGGAGAGAGACATTGGCCAGTCAGTCTAAAATTTCCTCTTTCCCCAACTTTTCTTTCCCTCAGCTTCAGAAAAAGTACAGTATTTAAATAAACTGGTGCTTTGAATGATCCCAAGAACTTTTCTCTTGTGATCTAGAAAGATCCCAAGAGTGCAAATTTGAGTGGGAAAGTAAACATGGTTGTGTCCAATTTCACTTAAACATACACACAAACCAGTTTTCCAGAAATACTGAGCGTTAACCACAGCAGGTTGCATAATACAAGGGAAGAATAGAATATAAGCAGAGTGGGAAGTAGCCTTGCACAACAAAGAGGGAGTTTAATTGTGCATTATTTCATTTTCATTTCATTTACCTGCTTGCACTGATGGAGCACCAACCCTTAAAAAAAAACCACAAGGTGAAGAAAGAGGGTGAGAGGAGTGATGTTAGTTCCACCAGTGAAAAGTTAATTTTTACCTACTAGTATCTAGGTTGGACTGTACAGTTAGATCTGCTGGACAAACAACATGATGATATTCCTATGCTGTCACTTTTGTGTAGAAAACTTTGCCAAAACTGGGTACATGGGATGCCTACTGACAAGACCATAAACCAGTCAGATCTGGAGATTTTTAGCCTCTAGAAGTCACATCAAGTGTCAAAATCACCTGAGTTTCAAGCTACTGTTAAAGGCACAACAAAATCAGGCTGAAAAACATTTACCCGACTGCATGTATACCATTTGTATACTTGCTGGTACAGTGGTGCCTAACATAACAGGATTAATTTGTTTCAGAAGCATGCTTGTTATGTGAAATGCTCTTTATGTGAATCTGATTTTCCCATAGGATATAATGGAAACTCAGACGATTGGTTCCACAACCCAAAAAATATTCATATAAAAATATTAACTGCATGTAAAAATGATGTGAAAACACTGGAATTGAATTCAAAACATGCATTCAATGTGCATGATCTTATGAAGTCTACATAGCCTGCAATCCTACAGCTTACTTTCCTGGGAGTAAGCCCTAATTAACAAAATGGGGCATACTTCTGGGTAAACATGGTTAGGGGGCTGCAATCAAAGACACTTTCAAAGCTCCCCACATTCTCCTTCTCATCATCCTGAGCCTCTCTCTCACCTGCTCCCTGTTGGCTAGCCCTGAGCTGCTTCCCTCTTCTCCACTGCTGTTCAATCCCTCTGCCCAGTGGATACCTGGCCACAGGAGGGACAGCTTGGAAGTGTTGCTTTCACTATGGGCAGTGGGGGAAAGAGCATATTGCCCACCGACATGAAGGAGTCTGGGCGAAGCGAAGGACAAAATCAGCAAAATAGTCTTAAACTAGTATCATTTGGTTTCAAAATATTATGGATCACGGGCTCTGTCACTCTATATGCAAATATATGCTTAGGAGAGAAACCATGTTTTTTGTGGATCTCTCAACTATGTGGTCCCTGCTGTGCATTCTGCATATTTGCAATCCCTCACTCTATCAAAATGAGAAAATAGCTGCAATCTAGATGTTGAAATCCCTTGTTTAAATCCAGATACTTCCTGCTTTTTTAAAAATTTGCTGGAAATGCTATCACCATGATATCAGATTGTTTAAAACAAGGGTGTCCAACGCGCACCCTGGGGGCCACATGCGGCCAGGATAAGGGTGGATGCGGCACTCCTAAAAAGCTGGCCACCACCATTGGAAAAACCAGCTTTGTGGTAGCAGCCACTTTCAAATTTTCCGTGCTTCTCTATACACTGCCCTGGGCGGCCGCCACAAAGCTGGTCTGGGCTGCCTGGTTCCTCCCCCTACTGGCCTCCTGGCACACAGAGCACTTCAGGCCCCTGCAGATCTTGCAGCACTTGCCCATCCACATTCCGCAAAAGTAGCCTCAGCCTCTACCCCAGGTGCTGGCTGCTGCCCTTGAGACCTACTCAGAAGTAAGCCCTGTTAAAGTCAATGAGGCTTACTCCCATGTTGTAATCTGAGATCCCAATGATGCATAGGATGGGCTGTGATCCTCTCCAAGCTTAATCTTGGAGATATGCTGCGACTCTAACCATGTCTACTCAGAAGTAAGGCTGACTGTACCCAGTGGGTCTTACTCCCAGGAACATGTGTTCAGGAATGCCGCATATCTGCAAGGTTAAGCTTGGAGAAAATCACAGCCCATCCAATGCATCATGCCTCCTCAGAAGTAAGCCCCACTAAAGTCAATGAGGCTTACTCCCAAGTTGCAGTCTGAGAGCCCATGCCTACGCCTGCCAACTCAGCTACCCATGATAATGAAATTTACTCCAAGGTTTAAAAAATGTAATACAAAATATAGGACATCCTACATTTTGTCCTACATTTTTAAAAAATGTTGTTAGTGTTTATGTGTGGCCCAAACCAACTCATTTTGGACACCCCTTGTTTAAAACCTACCCACCACATCTGCCCAGAGATCATTGGGTGATCATTGGAAGTACAATTTAAGACTCCAATCCTAAACCCCAGTTACGTCGGCATAAGTCCTGGTATCAATCCTGAACTGACCTGGAGATGTCTGCCTCACTCCTGGGAAGGTTAGGCCAGTGTAGAGGCATACGCCAGTCTCCCCACCCCTCGAGGGGTGGTTATGCCAGGTGAGTAATGCCAACCTAAATTGGATAGGGTTGCACTCTTAAATGCTTTGATCTTTTTGAGGAGCATGTTAACATACTGGATTGAAAGATCTTTATTGATCTTTGTATCACATTCTTTAATCTCCAGCTATTCAGATCCATTGCTTTTTTTCTTTTTGGTGTGAATATATAGCACACCACCTGTCACAGAACACAATCCTAACCATATCTACTAAGCTGTATTGTGTTTAATGGGTCTCACTCCCTGGAAAGTGTTTTTTTTTAATTGTTATTTAAGACTACTTGTCTTAGTACTTTTGGGAAGATTTATCCTCAAAGCCCACTGGAACTCAGTTTTCCCAAATGATTGCTTCCTATCCTTAATTACTGCTAATTTATATCTGTCCCCAAATATATAAGCATTATGAATACATTAGAACCCTACCTGTGCTGGAACGTGCTTTTGGTCTGGATTTGCACCCGAATCCAGTAGGTGGTCCCCCTAGCAGACCGTTAGGGGGGAAAAGTCCAGACCTGTATTCAGGGACATAGGAAGGATAGGTGGTGATCGGATGGTGTGCAGAGGAAGAGGCCCCTCCTAATGAGGCCATGCTGCTCTGAGAATGAGAGGATTCCAACTTCATGGTGTCAGCCAAAGACACTTGATACTTAATACACTCCTTCTCCTCTTGCCGGCTGGTTCCAGTGGAGCCTGGAGTGGAGATGGAAGGATCTGGAGAAACATCTTTGGGAGGAGTTGGTGGGAAGGTGAAGAGATGTGGGCTGGAATGGCCCGCAGACAAAGTGGAAGAGGATGCCGGAGAGTAGACAGAAAGAGGTCCAGGTGAGCTGTGGTGGATTGGGGTCTTGGAGAAGGGACTCAGGTTCCAAGGAGAGGTACTGTGGTGACTTCCCAGTGCCTTGCTCCCATCCAGCCAAGGAAGAGAACTGTGCAGCAATGGTGGGCGACACACCTGACCACCTGCTAGGACAAAAGACCACGCAGACACAATTAGTTACTTTCTCCCACAACTGGGATGAGAAATTGATGCAGGCCTCTCAAGTTCACATGTCTATGCAACCTGAACTCCAAAAACCTGGCACTTCAAGATCAGAGCTGGACCAAAGTTTCTTTGCTCCCATAGGTGAAATAAACACTGCCTTCTACCCAATAAATTCCTTCACCAAAGTGGAACATATTTAAATCCTATTGATTTCAACAGTATAATTAAAAACATAAAGTTCTTCTTTTGTTGAAATCAATAGGATTTCAAAGTACTTAACTGTTGCTGTGGCATAGCCCTATGTTTTCTCATACATTGCCCTGTAACACAGTGAATAATCACGGCTGGACTACAACATGCATTTTTATTTTTCCTCTCTGCCATTCATCTTTTTACTTTCTCCCCTGCTATGCTCTGGGCAGTTCAGGGAGTTCAAAGGGCTCTCAATAATATTTTTTGGAATAGGAGGCAAAGAACAAGTAAGCTGCCTCCATGAACCTTTTGCAAAAGCCAAAATAGGAACTCTGGCTTCTGGACATCACTGCATTTGTTTAGTTGCACCTTGAATTTTGTAGCCGTAAGTGGCCAACTAGTTGGTTTTGATGGTTAGGTCAGCTGTTTTGAGGGTAGATAGTGAAAATTAAAAAAAAAACTAAAGTGAAATTAGTTAACTCTGGAGGAGCCGCTAAGACAGTGGTTCTCAAACTTCCTAACGCTGTGACCCCTTAATACAGTTCCTCATGTTGAGGGGAACCCCAACCATGAAATTATTTTTGTTGCTACTTCTTAACAGTAATTTTGCTAGTTATGAATCATAATGAGAATATCTGATATGCAAGATGTATTTTAATACAGCAACAGAACGATCTGACCCTCAAGAGAGAAAGCAGTGTGAAGCTCAGTCAGAATGATCACAGGTCATAACCAGAGATGTGCTGGCCCCATTGCAAGATCTGGTATGCCAGAAGTGGGAGGGGCCAGCCGGTGTCAGGGGGCGTGGGCGGGGTGTGGGCGGGGGGAGGAGCGGGCGACATCTGCGCATTCGCAGTGCCTGCCCTGGAGTGGGCGAAGCCTGCTTCAAGGCTGGCACTGCGCAAGCACCGACACCGGCACTCATGCAGAGCCTGCCCAGAGGCTGGCAGGCCGCTTCTAGAAAGGCTCTGCACAAGCGCCAACACCGGCGCTCACGCAGAGCCTGCCCAGAGGCTGGCAGGCCACTTCTAGAAAGGCTCTGCGCAAGCGCCGACACCGGCGCTCACTCAGAGCCTGCCCAGAGGCTGGCAGGTCCTTCTAGAAAGGCTCTGCGCAAGCGCCGACACCGGCGCTCACTCAGAGCCTGCCCAGAGGTTGGCAGGCCACTTCTAGGCAGGCTCTGCGCAAGCGCCGATGTCGGCGCTCGCAGAGAGCCTGCCTAGTAGCCAGCAGGCCGCCTCTAGGCAGGCTCTGCGCGAGCGCCGATGTCGGCGCTTGTGCAGACCCTGCCTAGAAGCATCCTGCCCGCTTCTAGGCAGGCGCGGTGGGGCAAAAACATGGCGGACCGTACCGGTCTGCTTTGTTTTTGCATTTCCCTGTTGCTGGCGGTTCGCTAGTGGCAGGGAAACGGGAAGATCCGGTACGGGCGCGTAGGCCCGTACTGGTAAGGGCCCACCACTGGTCATAACTGAAAAAGAGGACAAGCCCCACCCAAAATGTAGGACACCCAAGAAAAATGTAGGACATAACAAAATTAAAGCTATAAACACTACATAAACACAGAGACAAAGAGGAAAGAGGAAGCCTCATTGACTACAATGGAATTTACTTCTCAGAAGATATGCAGAAAATTGGGCTCAGTCCAATCCTCGCCTTTTTTTCTCAGGACTTGTCCCATTTTTAAACCTTAAATCCTGGGGGAAAAAATTCCTTTGCCCTCCTTTTCCTTGTGAGTGGGAGGATGTAGCATTCTTGTAATTAAGAAATTATTTGTCATCAATTATTTGCAGGGTGACCATATGTCCTCTTTTTCTAGGACATGTCCTCTTTTTAAGCCTATGCCCTAGAATAAATCTTCATTATCCTCCTGACTACCTGCTGCCTGCTCACAAGGTTAAGGAGGACAGTGAAGATTTTCCAAGAGACAAGGCTTAAAAAGAGGACATGTCCTGGAAGAGGTCATATGGTGACCCTCTCTCCCCACCCCCTCCCCCAATGGAATCTCTGACAAACAGTGTGGGCTGCCATACAGGGGACCTGAAAGGCAAGATCCTATGCCTTTCTACTCAGAAGCAAGTCGCATGCTGGTCAATGAGCCTTTTCTTCAAGCTAATGTGAAGTTACACATCCACACACATTCACCTTTACCTGGGAGTAGAGCTATTGACTATAGTGGGGCTTCTTGTGAGTAGAACTGTGGAAGGCTGGGCAGTGCTGTGTCCTGTTCACATTTACCTGGGATTAGGGCAGGGGTGTCTAACTCATTTTATACTGAGGGCTAAAGTGAGCATTAATGGTTCTCCCAGGGGCCGAATCCTTTCTTCCTCTCTACTCAGAAGCAAGCCCCATTAGATGTAATGGGGCTATTGCCCGGAAAGTATTTTTAGGATTGCAGCCAAAATGTAATATAGTCTATATTACATCCCTGGCTACAGGATGCCTGTTCACAAAGAAATGGAGGGAAAAGGAGTTTTTCTCTCCAGGACAGAAGCTTTCAAAAGGAGGACATGTCCTGCAGAAAAGGAAAAGAATAAAAAACAGGATCAACCCCCCCAGAGGGGATGGGAGAAGAATTGGTGGTTGAGTGGGAGGGAAGAGACGTTAGGACCATCATCAGCTTTAGAAATAAATTTATTTTTTAATACCTGCTGAGCCAGTGGAGAACCTTCAAGGCCCTGGTGCCTGGATCTGGGCCATTCTGGAAGGCTTGCATCACTGCACACCAGCCTAAATGTTTGCATAATCGTGAGTAACTGTGGCTGTGCAGTTTGTTCCAATGGGGTCAGTGCAAGCTTGGAGGAGGGAACTTCCACCGGGGTGCCTGTGAGGCTGCCTTCATTGGATCAGGACCCTTCTGGTGTCCTTGCATCCTCTCAGCCTGCCTTTTCTGACCCCCCACCCCCACCCACGCAGCCCATGTGCTGCTGCTGCTAAGGAAGGGATGTGTCCAGGCCCCACCCCAGGCGTGCATATCTCTGCCCCTCATTATTGCAGCCCCTGCAGAGTGGTGGTGCAGGGGATGGGAGAGGGAGGGGGAAGGAAGAAGACCCCAGGAGGCCATTGGGAATGATGGAGAGGCAGGAGGGGGAGCCCTGGAGGTGGTGCCCAGGCCAGCTGAGGAAGAGGTGTGCGGAGCAGCTGCCATGTGCTGTCCAGAGCTTCCCCAGCTCCGCAGTTGCCTCCAACTGAGCAGGCTCTAGGAGGAGACGCAGTTGGGGTCACAGGCGACCCCACTGAAAGATATGAGTGACCCCCAGGGGGTCAAGACCCCAAGTTTCAGAACAACTGCTCTAAGAGAACAGTGTGGGTATAAAATACACAGGAATTTACAGAACAGCTAAATTGTATACTGGGCCACAAGGGAGAGATCATAGAATCATAGAATCATAGAGTTGGAAGGGACCTAATAGGTCATCTAGTCCAACCCCCTGCCTGCAGCAGGAATTCCCCCTAGAGCATCTCCAACAGGTACTCATCCAGCCGCTGCTTGAAGATCCCGAGGGAGGGAGAGTCCACCACCTCCCTTGGCAATCTGTTCCACTGCCGAACTGCCCTCACTGTCAGGAATTTTTTCCGGATTTCCAGCCGGAATCTACTTTCTTGCAGTTTGTACCCATTGGTTCTAGTTCTGCTTTCAGAAGCAGCTATGAACAAATTGGCTCCTTCCTCCATATGACAGCCCTTCAGGTATCTGAAGAGGGCAATCATGTCTCCCCTCAGCCTCCTCTTCTCCAGGCTGAACATCCCAAGTTCCCCCAAGCTTTCCTCATAGGGCTTCCCTTCCATTCCACTGATCATTCTTGTCGCTCTCCTCTGGACTTGCTCCAGTTTGGCTGCATCCTTCTTAAAGTCAGGTGCCCAGAACTGAACACAGTACTCAAGGTGAGGTCTGACCAGTGCAGAATAAAGAGGAACTAGAACTTCTCGTGACTTGGAAGCTACAGTCCTCTTGATGCAGCCTAAAATGGCATTTGCCTTCTTTGCAGACACATCACACTGCTGACTCATGTTCAGCTTGTGATCCACGGCGACTCCAAGATCCCGCTCACATGTTGTGCTGCCAAGCCAAGTATGCCCCATTTTATACCTATGTTTTTGGTTTTTATTGCCTAAGTGCAGAACCTTGCACTTCTCCCTGTTGAAATTCATTCTGTTACAGCCCAGGATTCCAGTTTATCCAGATCCTCCTGGAGGTTTCTCCGATCTTCTGATGTGTTTGCTACTCCGCCCAGTTTGGTGTCATCTGCAAATTTGATCAGGCTCCCCCGTATCCCTTCCTCCAAGTCATTGATGAAAATGTTAAAGAGAACCGGTCCCAAGACAGAGCCTTGGGGGACCCCACTAGAAACTGACCTCCAGGTTGACACAGAACCATTTACTAAAACTCTTTGAGTGCGGCCATTGAGCCAGTTGCAGATCCACTTAACAATGGCCTTGTCTAGCCCATATTTTTCCAACTTCCTAATTAAAATGTCATGTGGGACTTTGTCAAATGCTTTGCTGAAATCAAGATAAATGACATCCACAGCATTGCCACTGTCCAGTAAGCTCGTAACCCGATCAAAAAAGGAGATCAGATTTGTCTGACAAGATTTCTTCTTGGTAAATCTATGCTGGGTTCTTTTGATCACCAAGTACTTGTCTACCTTCTCCTCCAACAGTGCAACCAGTTTGCACTTGCAGCATCGATAATCCCCGGGATCCTTGGGCAAGAAGACAAACATGGCACACATGGTGCATGTCACGACAACTACGCCCTTCCCTTCCATCTCCTGTCAACTTCACAAGTCCTCCTTGCTCACAGGCTCCGGTCCACAGGATCGCACCTCAGGCCCTAATAAAGCCCTTGAAAGCTCCTCCCGCCAGGCAACCAGCCAATGAACACCTAGCAGCAATTAAGCACTCAGCTAAGCAGCCCCCTCCTCCACTCACCTGGGACTCTGTGTTCCCTCTTACCTCTCCTCTGAAAAGGAGGCTGAACCAGGAACAGGCCCTAATAAAGTCCTACAAAGCACCTCCCACCAGGCCACCAGCCAATGAACACCTAGCAGCAATTAAGCACTCAACTAAGCAGCCCCCCTCCTCCACTCACCTGGGACTCTGTGTTCCCTCTCACCTCTCCTCTGAAAAGGAGGCTGAACCAGGAACAGGCCCTAATAAAGCCCTACAAAGCACCTCCCACCAGGCAACCAGTCAATGAACACCTAGCCGCAATTAAGCACTCAACTAAGCAGCCCCCCTCCTCCACTCACCTGGGACTCTGTGTTCCCTCTCACCTCTCCTCTGAAAAGATAGCTGAAGACCTCTTAGCACTCAAGGCAGCAGACTAAAATTGGATAAAATTTTTGAATTTCAGGACCATCTGCCTTTTTCCCCAAATCTGAACACTTGATTTGCAAATTTTGTGCTCCAGAGTTTAATGAATCTCTTATTTGTTTATCTTCAGAGCAAAACAGGGATCGTTATCAAAGGTAGAAGAAGACAAGAAAAATGAGAAAGGAATCTGCCAGATACATAAAAATAATCTGTCCATACAAGCGACTTGCCAAACATATTATAGTAAACTTTGCTAGATGAAACAAATTCTTTTTACAAATCTGGGCCATTTACACCAATTTGGCCACTTACATTGATCAATGATCATTTTTATTGTACCAATTTGAGGTTTTGAATCTCTTGTGAAAAGGGTGTACTGTACTGATTAAGAACTCCAGTTCTTAATTACTGGAGTTCTCCAATTACTCAAACATGAGTTTATAAAGACATACAGTGATGCCTCATGTAACAAATTTAATTCGTTCTGCAGGCATGTTTGTTACATGATACTTTTTTACTTGAAGTCGATTTTCGCATAGGAAATAATGGAAACTCAGACAATTAGTTTCAGAATCCCAAAAAATATTCATATAAAAATATTAACTGGATGTAAAAATGATGACAGAATACTGAGATTGAATTCAAAACATGCATTTAATATGCATGATCTTATGAAGTCTACTTAGGCTGCAGTCCTAAAGACACTTTCCTGGGAGTAAGACCCATTTAACACAATGGAGCTTACTTCTGGGTTGACATGGTTAGGAGGCTGCACTCCAAGACATCCTCAAAGCGTCTCCCCACTTTCTCCTTCTCTTCATCCTGAGCCTCTCTCTCCCCTTCTCTCTTCTGGCTAGCCCTGAGCTGCTTCCCTCTTCTCCACTACTCTTCTCTCCCTCTGCCCAACAGACACTCAGCCACAGAAGGAACAGCATGGAAGTGTTGTTTTCACTATGGGCAGGTGCACTAGGCAGCCCTGACACTTTTTAAATAGGCTGCCAGCCGGCGCGTCTGCCCCAACTGCCAACAAATGTTTTCTTTACATGAAGCATGTTCTTTACGTGAAGCAGAATCCTAGAGAAATATTTGTTTGTTACGTGAAACATACTTTACATGAGGTATTCTATATGTGAGGCGCCACTGTACAAAAGATACATCTACACACACAAGTAGAGAGGAGAAAAGGCATGATTTAAGATCAGGGATACCGGGAAAACTGATATCCAAAAATCATTGACCTAGAAGATCCTCATTTTAGTCATGTGCACTTATAGTCAAGTAATGGTTTGAGAAAAGGGTGTAAATTGAATACAAACAAAGCATGCACTATAGGACTGTAGCTCTTTGCAGAGCACATGATTTCATGCAAATTGATCCATTTTAATTCCTGAAAACTATATAGTTAAGAAAGCCACCCAACTCAAAAAAAGAGCAAAACTGGAAAGCTACTACAAGCCAGTATAAACCATGCCAAGTCAAAAAGACAAGGATGAGGCAGCATCACATGTGCAAACAGACAAAGTGTGTGTAATGAATTAGAATCAGTCCCAGGACAACTTCTCGGTACTGATTCTGAATTCTTGGTAACTTACTACAGTAAAATTCATGGGAGCCTCTTCTATTTAATATGTTTTTGATTCAGGGTCTAAAATGTTTAATTCTAAAATATTGAAAAACGGTTTAATTTCAATTCACCTGGCCTAAACATTTACAGGAAAGCAAATTACATTGGTCCCAGGTAAATATGCCGAGGCTGTGGATGAACACAAGCATGCGTGCATCTTCCACCTTTCACAGTAAGACCCATTTTTTCACATCAGAGAAAATATGCTCAGGATTTCAGCTGTATACACTCCCAGTCATCAACCTATTTATTCAGAAGTGCATCCCACCGAGTAAAACCCATGCTTAGAACTGCACGCTCAAATATGTTGAGGGTAAGTCCATCTGAGTTCAGTTTTCAGGCTTCTTCACATACATATATTAAGAATTTTCCTATTATTTTGTGAACTGCCCTACAGAAACATTCCTCAATTCCTCAATTAATGCTACTAACTTTTCAACCCAACACTGTAGCTTTGCCTTAAACAACCATTTAGTCTACAGACACTAATAAAGCATATGACCATGCTGTAGAAAGTTTCACTTACTGCAGTGGTTCTCAATCTTCCTAACGCCGTGACCCCTTTATAAGTTTCTCATGTTGTGGGGACCCCCAACCATAAAATTATTTTCATTGCTACTTTATAACTGTAATTTTGCTACTGTTATGAATCGTAATGTAAATATCCGATATGCAGGATGTATTTTCATTGTTACAAATGAAATGTGTGTTCTATGCACACAATGAACACAATGGGATTGATTTCAGAGTAGGCATGCATAGGATTGGGCCCTGAGGCTGCAGTCCTATCCACATTTACATGGGAGTAAAGGCCATCCTGACTATAATGGGATTTATTTCAGGCATGCATAGGATTGGGCCCTGAGGCTGTCAGTCAGCCCCAGTGTGCACACAGCTACAGCTGGAGGTCTGGCAAGCCTAACCTGGCCCTCTGCACCAGGGGTCTTTAGGCAACCCCCAGGAAAGCTCTAGGTGACCCCCAACTGGGTCCCGACCCCCACTCTGAGAAGCACTGACTTGCTGGTTGTTACAGACCTTGTATAAAGCACCATAGTATATTTTTGGTTCAGTTGGCAACTCAGCAAGGTCAAAGAGTTGCAGCCATACAGCACAATGCTAAGCACATTTACACAGACTCAAGCCTCCTTATATTTAAAAGACTTGCCCTAGAACATAAAGATATAGAGTGTTCATTTTGTTCTTAGGGTTGAATCTATCTATCTATCTATCTGTCTGTCTGTCTGTCTGTCTATTGTATTTATATACTGCTTTTCAGCTGAAAAGTTCATAAAGATATCTTCAACATAAAGTGTTGAAGTGTTCATACTTCAACATATAAGTGAACAATACAGTGTTCATACAGGGTTTAGGGTTGAAGCCTTGGACACAGACTCCTGGCCAACCTCTACATAATCTATGAAAAAGCATTTACTCCCATCTTCTCCTGTATATAGACTGCAAACACACTTGGGAAGCAGGTAACTTTCAAGAGATCAGTTCACTAGCTTATTTGGATCCAAGGGAAAATGCAGCTAACATACACACATGCCAAACTCAATGCCTTAACCTCAGGGTGATCAGATTATTCCTGAACCCCAGGGCCAAAGTTCCTGAACACTAGGGCCAAAATTCCTAATCCCAGGCCAAAACTTCTACCCACTTAAAAAAATTCCCCAAAAGTATATTTTTTTGTTTTTTGGTTTTTTGACCATAACTTTTGATAAGAAGGAACTATCTCAAAGTGATTTTTGCATTGGATTCTGCTCTTCAATACGAATCCAAAAACATATGGCTTGTTGGGGTACTATGCACTATCGTGGTTTCAAAATGAAGCCAAAATATCGGACAATAAAGCCAAAATGTAGACACCCGGACATGAGGCTAAAAATCCAGACAAATCCAGGTTTTTCTGGTCATATGGTCACCCTGCTTCATCTTCCATTCAGATTCCTTTTTCCTATACACACCACTCACTTAAACTTTCCATTCCCCACAATATACACTTCACTTACCTAAACTTTCCATTCCCCACCCCAAAAAAAATCTGGCCACATCTTCATTAATGAGCCATCCACAATCAATTTTGCACAGCTTCTTAAACCAGGAGGCCATGTGAAATTGTCATTAAAAAAACCCATGAGTAAGCCAGTTAGGTAGAAAAAAATCACTGCAACTTTTTTTAAGGAGATGCTTCCAAATCCACCACCCACTGGGTCTTTGCTATAAATCCTACATCAAACTATACTAGTTAGACATGCTTGCACTGGTGTTTGTCTCCCAATATACAAGTGTTTGTCACCAAATTCTACATTGTGTAAATTACATCCGAAAAATAAGTATGATTTTGACTCCAAGATTAAAAGCCTAGTTGAAGGTTAATTTACCCTAATGAAAGATTTACAAACTGCATGATGTTTTACTCCTGGTAGCATACATAGGATTGCAATATGCACCAAGAAGCAAGTCGTATTGAATGAATAAAGCTTGCTTCCAAATGAACATGCTTAGGTTCACCCTCGATACCTGTTGACTCTAAAGTAATGCTGAAAGATTTTAACAGGATGTTTGATTCCAGATGAGATATTACTTAGGTTTGCAGCTTTAAGTATTGGGTGCAGCTGGAGAGATTAGGCAGGTTTCCTCTGAACCCACTGAATTTATGGAATTTATTCCCAGGTGTATAGAATTTCCTCTCTAAAATGGCTTAGAAGTAATGAATAAAAGAATGAAACTTTAAAATTATATCTTAATGATGTGATCTTAATCTTGTTTACTCAGAAGCAGCAGACTCACCCTACAATCCAGAGTAACTATGGGAAGACGTAAAAGGCGCTTACTCTGCATTTCCCATAGGTTTCCCATAGGTGGCATGGGAGAAACCACCGTAATTAGGTTGGTGTAAAAGGTTCCGTAGTTACTCTGGATAGCCTCAGTGATTTTTACTCTCAGATCTGTACACTTAAGACTCCAGCTGAACTCTGTTTTAATTTTATTCTCATTTCTCTACAATTAGAGGTTTTGTGTCTAGATCAGTTACTGAACCCAATGGACTTATTTCTGAGCAGGGTAAATATTTTGAGCAGGGTAAACATTTCAATGCAAATGTAGGGCTATGTAGGGCTTCTATGTAAGGCCGAATTGCTGGATGGACAGACACATCATGAGAACTGGAACTCAATGTTAAATTCAACTACTTTATAGCCTTAATTACCAATAAAGGAGTTTAGGAGCAAGATGACCATTTTCAAGTCTGATGCAGATCAAAATCTGGGATCCTTTTCACCTGGTTTGTCTTCACATTCTCAGAAACACAAAACTCCAACTTTGAAGTTCTGCTACTTTCAAGTTCATTTCAAGCTCTGCAAAAGATCTGCAAGCACTTTCCAGGTTCCTTGTTATTAATTGGTATTATTAGTAAAAACTGGTATTATTAAGCCTCAGACTGCACGATCCCCAGGCAGCTGCCATCCTGAGTACAGTTCTTAGGAAGCAAGCTCTGTTGGACTCAGTAGGACTTGCTTCCTGTTGACAGTCCTAGTAGCGTTCCTTGCTTCTGCTAGCAGCTTGGGCTACTAAGATCCACCTTGTAAGTAGAATTCCTCACTTACTCAGTTACACACTTTGTGAATCCAGCTGAAGTGATACTTTTTCATGCTTTTCACAGGTGATACAGAAAGTGGCATCCAGTGGAATCTCAGAGCAACTCATGGTTTTTCTGCCATAGAAATGCTCTTGATGCAGGATTGGAAGGGATTTTTTTAAAATCAAGACAACACTTTGCAACAACCAGCCCGCATGTTTGAAAACAGTTTTGGAAAGGAAGAGTCAGACTTAGTCAAGAGAAATTAAAGTGATTCCTTTGTAACCCAAATCAGAAAGGGGAAGGGTTAACAGTATTTCTGCACTCCAAGGGGTGATTACTAAAGGATTAATCATAGTGTTTACTCAGCCCACATAACCTGTCTTTCTGTATCTGGACCGATGAGGACTGCCCTTTAACCAACCTCTGTACATGGAGGGTCTACTTCCACCCTCCCCCCCCCCATTTCTCAGTTTGGACAACTCAAGCATATTTTAAAAATAAGTTTTTTTTTGAAAAATAAGAGTTTTTAATTAATTTTTTAAAAGCATGTTTTTTAACTCTTTTCAATTAGAAAGATTCTGCCTCCTACAGTTTATTTTGTGCTTTCTTTGCAATCTCTGCTGGAGCCCCATCTTTTTCATGTGCGATTTTTTAAAAAACCAAATCATACTAACTAAGAAAAATCACAGCTGCTGGCAAAATCTCTGTACTCCGGTGGGCGATTTTGCCATTTCCAAGCTTTTCTCTAGGCAGTGTTCAAACCCAACCATTGCTTGAGGACTCCCTCCTTAACTTGACTCCTCTGCCCACTTCTATTTACCCCCCCCCCGTTCCTTTAATGATCCTTCTATTTCCTCCCGATTCTAAGAGATTGTGCTTGCCGCTGAAATCCTTAGGAAATAATCAGCTTTCCTTTCGAAATGCGGTGAAATCTGAAGCAGACTTTCTTGGGAGAAAACTCCATACAACACAGTAGGGCTAACTTCAGAGTAAACCCGCATCCAAATCATCTGGGCAATGGCAATCTATCACACTGACACTTCAAAGCTGCAATCCTAAAAACATTTTCCTGGGAGTAAGACCCATTGAACACAATGGGGTTTACTTTTGAGTAGACAGCTGGAGACGATTTCAAAGTGCCAAATCAAAAGATTCTGACAGGATCCCCTGGAATTGGTCTGGTCAACCTGAATTCAACCTGGAATTATAAATGCTAATGGACATATACAGATCACTTATTTTCCTTGACAGCTCTAATTCTCCGAGCCCGCAGGAGAAGTCCTTGAGCCTCTTTTCCACCATGTTGCATACAGTTCAGTCCGGGGGCGCTTGGGGAGTAGCTTTTGACCCATTTCTTCCCAGAAGGTTAATCAAGCCCATCCAGACCCATTGTCGAAAGAGTCTGCCATTGTTGTTGTTGTTGTTGTTGTTGTTGTTATTATTATTATTATTACAAAGAACTCAAAGGGGGCTAAGCTGGTTTCACTTGATAGCTATGTGTTTGTCAAAAGTCTGTCATTATTATTATTGTGGCTATTTTTGCTATTATTGCTAACAACAACTTGACACCCCCAAAGAACTCAAAGGGGCAAGTTGCTAAAGTTGCTAAGTAGGTAGCTGTGGGATTATTGCGTCTGTCATTATTATTGTGGTTATTTTTGCTATTATTATTGCTAATTACAACTAAAGAGCCCCCAGAAAACTCTAGGGGGGAGCTTGCTAGCGGGATACACTTGGTAGCTATGTGGTCGTTAAAAGTCTGATGTGAGTATTATCAATGTGGCTGTTTTTGCTATTATTATTGCTGCTAATACCAAAAACTAGACTGCCCCAAAGAACTCGATGGGGAGATTGCTAATTGGTTAGGCAATAGGCAATTAGCAGTTGGCAGTTATGCTATTTCAGCCCACTCGCCTCATTTCCTCAGATGTGCGGCCCACAGAGCTCAGTAGAAATCACTTCCATGTAAATGCGTTTTGAACCCTCAATGCAGTAAATTCTGTATTTTAAGGGTGCAAGATTTCAAAGGGGGATTTGAATGTGATCAGAACACGATGTGTTCCAAACTCCATTGGTTTCAAATGGGAGAGCAAACTGTACAGCCCGCCCTAGATTGACTGCAGTCCTAAAAACTTTCCTGACAGTAAGATACATTGAACACAATGGGGATTAGTTCTGAGTACACAAAATTAGGATTGTTCTTGTCTGTTCAGAAACAAGTCCCATCTGGGACCGGCTCCGCGGCTGCAGCTTCCAGCAAGAGCTTTTGTTATTCTGGGAGAAACAGTGGGGATTAATTCCCACCCCGCAGGTGCTTGCCTCTCAGTGGATCGTATCTATTTTATTCTCCTGCTTTTTACTCTAGTGTAACGCACGTTAAGCCGATGGAAAGGACATGGGGGAGTCTGCAGACAAGGAGTCAATAAATAAGTCCTTGGGCTTACTCTGATGGGTGCTCAGATCGGCAGCCCAACAACAGTTCTACTCAGATGCCGCAGTTCTACTCAGATGTACGACCCACTGACTTCTATGAGGCTTTGCTCCCAGGAAAGAGTGCATGGGCTGGCAGTTTTCATTTCACTTGGACTTCAATGGCAGCCATGTGAGGCCAAGAGCAGCTTCTCTAAGGATCCCAAGTTTACACGGAAGGAAGACCCAGCGGTGGCATCCAGAGCCCCGTCCAACTCTTTGTCCAGTGGTGCAGCTAGAGGGTGGCAAAGCAGTCAAGAATGGGAGGGAGTTTCACCCCTTCGAAGCTGTTCCAGTAAAAGGATGGAACACGGGGGCTTCAACGTTCTTTGGACGGAATGTTGGAGGACTGAACGTTCTGTGGATGGAACGATGGGGGACTGGAACATCCCACCTGGATTGGCTCCGAAAGGGTTACACTCCCTCCAAATCTGGATTGCTTGACATAGCTAGAGGGGGCTCTAGCTATGCCACTGCGAGGAGTAAAGGGCAAAGCTCCTTCCTCCCGAGAAAACCAGACGGGATTGACTGCGAGTGCTCCATTCGGTCCTGCCTAGAGGTCCGCCCTGCTGGCGTCGGGGCGACCTCCGGGATCAGACTGCTGGGGAATGGGTGGGCTCGAGGGCCAACAGCCGGCACTGCGTGTCTACGGCTGTTTCGACGGGGAGAACTGGGTTACTATAAGACATCACTACAAAATGTAGGACGCCGGTGAAAAATGTAGGTCAGCACAAAATAAAACCTTAAAAGCACTCATATTTATTGCTTTCACATGTTTAAGCATTATGAATACAATCCTAACCTATTCTAAATTAACATGTAATAGTTTTAGGCTGAAATCCTATAAAACACTTTCCTGGGAGTAAGATCCCAGGGTTTGTTTTTGAGTAGACACAGTTAGGATTGTGCTTAGAATTTTAATAATAAGGAATATATTGTGCAATCCTAAGCACACTTTCCTGGGATCAAGTCCCACTGAACACAATAATAACTTAAAAAGAATTTAAATAAGTAATATACTGTGTAAACCTAAACACACTTTCCTGGGGGTAAGCTCCATTGAACACAGTGAGGCTTACTTTTGAGTAGACATGGTCAGAATTGTGCTTAAATTTTTAATAATAAATGTTGTACTGTGCAAAAACATTCTCCTGGGAGTAAGACCTATTGAATACAATGGGGCTTACTTTTGAGTGGACATGGGTCAACACTGAGTAGACTTTGTGCTCAAAGTTATAAATAATAAGTGCTATACTGTGCAATCCTAAACGTACTTTCCTGGAAGTAAGCCCTGTTGAACAGAATTAGGATTGCAGAGTTTATTACTTATTAAAATTAAAAGTATTAAATGTAATTTATTACATGGAGTTTGTTAATTAGAAGAAGGCTTCACGCTGCCTGCTCACAAGGAAATGGAAGATTTTTTTTCAATCAAAAAGTGGACATGTCCTGGAATAAGAGGGCAGTTTTGAGAAGATTTTGCCCAGGACACAAGGCTCAAAAGGGTGGCGTGTCCTGTAAAAAGAGGACAGATTTTGGAGGGTTTATGTTTCAGGACACAAGGCTCAAAGAAAAACAGGACAAGACCTGGAAAAAGAGGGGAGAGGGGGGGAAGGGCTCAACTCACCGTGGTGGGCGGGGGGGTAGCGCTGCACCGTTGCCCTCACTGTGTTGCTGTAGTAGGAGGGGACGTGCCCGCCCTGGCCGTCGATGTTAAAGAGCACGTCCACCTCCTCGGTCAGGGGGTACTGCGCAGGGTCCATGTAGGAGTGACCCAGGCCCGGGTGGTGAGAGTCCGGGTGCTGCCCGTTCAGGACTGCCGGGTGGTGATGGCTGACCCAGCGGGGCTGATCCGTGCCCACTTCCATGCTGCAGGGCGCCGGAGGGCTCCTTTCTTGCCTCAGTGACAAAGAGAGAGCGAGGGGTTCGAGGAATGCGCCTGCTTCAGTTCTGGGTGGAGAGGGGTTCCGAAAGCAGCGTCTCTCACGCAGAGAGGAGGGCTGATTCTGGCGCCTCTTCCTCGAATCACCTGCAAGGGGAGATGGAGATAAGGAGAAGGAGATGGGGGAGAAGGAGAGAGACTCGATTAAGACTCGCTTAGGAGAGCGGGCCCTTCTATTAACCTTTCCTCGAAGTGGAGCCTTCTCGGGGCACAACGGCGTATCTAGAGGGGGCAGCGTCCCCAACCTTCGTTCTGTTCCCCTCGCCCGAAGGGGTGATGCACCCTCCAACACCGATTTCTCCGACGCCCCTCTAGCTAAGCCACCCTGGGGACGCTCACCTATCCAAGCAGGAATCGCCCCCCTTCCGATCTCGCTCTTTTCCCCCTTCAGTGGCTGCACAGAGCAGCCCTAGGTGTCCACCGTTGGGTGAAAGTTGCGTTTTCAGGGAGAGACACCCCTTCCTCCTACCCCAAGTAAGAATACAGAGAGGAAAGTTTAATCACCCAGAAATAAAGTTTGATCCCTCTGGACGCCACGCTTTGCAGAGGCATAAAACTAACTTGATGAAGGAAGAAAATAAAAAAGAATAGAAAAGAAGGGGCGGTGCACGTCGGAGTTGCAGAAACTGGAAGGAGAGGAAGGAGGGGAAAGAAGCAGTGGGGAAAATGGCCCAGTAGACCCAGGGAAGGACTGGATTTACTCAAAAGGAACTCCAGTTTTTCCCCACCTCTCTTTCGCTTTCGCTCAGCCGTCTTTTGCTTTCTTTCTTTTTCTTTTTCTTTCTTTTTTTAAGGAGCAGGTATTATTCTTTCTTGAAAGCACCAGGATGGCGCCAGCCGGCTCAGTGCTCAGAGACAGCGGTGGCGAGACACAACTTAAGGAGTTTCCACTGTCATCAGCAGGGAGAGGAGGAGCCTGTCATTGAGCAAGGCGGAGATGGATGGGGAGAAGGAGGAGAAAAAGGAAACTAACTGTTGCTGCTTCCCCCACCCCAGCCAAAGCTCCGCCCCTTGCCCATTTCTGGCCAAGGTTTCCCAATTCAGTCTAAACTGCTAGGGATGATCTTTCCGGGGAGGAGAAACTTTCTCCAGTACTGCAAGAAAATCAGCCCGTTTTCCCCCCACCACCTGTAGCTAGGCCACTACAGTCATCCAATCAGAATTTTTCATCCATCCATTCTACTCCTTTATGTACCCCCCCCCACATCTAGAATGGCTCCGAATGGGCGAGACAGGATTTGACCTCTCCAACTTCCTCTAGCTACGCCACTGATCAGGACACAGACCTGAAGAAATGTTGATAACATCAATCGACACCTATTAACACAAGTAACCCTGAGTGGATTTTTTTTGGGGGGGGGAGGGAGGGGTAAGAGTTTGGACACTTAGCCCAGACTCAGGCAGCACTAATGTCTTTTTTAAAAGTTTGGCAATTACCAGATCTCTAATTGCAGTTCACTTCCCTAAAAGGGGAAATCGCATGGAATGCACAGATCAGCCCTACTAGTGAAAATGATCATTATTAAAGGAACAGATCTTCACTCTCCTTGTTGAGATTATTTTTTAAAGTTAACTTCATGATCCCTGTTCTTTTTTCAAGCCCATCCAAATCATCAGGCTGAATGAAGTCACGATGAACATGTCTTCTTTTTTCCATGACATGTTCTATTTTTTAGCATCATGATTTTTAGCATCATTTAGCCAAAAAAAATCTTTCTTGTCTTTCATTTCCTTGTGAAAAGGCAGCATGTAACCTTCTTGTAATTAATAAATTATATATAAGAAATTATATGTAAGTTATAAATTTAATAATCCACATAGGGCTGAAAAGGAAGCCCCATTATGATCAATAAGGTCTTACTCCCAGGAAAGATCTTTAGGACTGCAGTCATACTGTTAAAATTAAACAACTGAATTTAGCCATGTCCTACATTTTTCTTTTGCGTCCTACATTTTGGACACCTTGTCTTCTTTTTAATATGTGAAATATGGTCATTCTGAATTAAGTGCATCAGAGCTCTTTTTTCCTGAACGTTAACTTTCTTTCATCGGGTCAGAAGGTTGCAGGATGCTGAAAGGAGAGGGGCCTGTCAAGAAGCCACCAGGGCTGTCTGTCTCGCTAACGACTACAGCGATTGGCTGTTAGCCTCATATTCAAATTTGGAATACACTCAGAAAGTTCTCTCTACTGAGCCATTGCATCCTCTAGTGCAGCATTTCTCAAAGTGGAGGTCAGGACAACTTTGGGGGTCGCCTGGAGCTTTCCTGGGGGTCTCCTAAAGACCCTTGGTGCAGAGGACCAGCCTCCCACTTCCCTCTTCCTGCAGATCCTAAGTGAGATTGTGGGCTGAGAGTGGGCTGTCGGGTGGGCGCCACGCTTGTGCACAACCGACCTTTGTGCACTGCTCCTTGTGCTCTACTCAAAAGTAAGCCCACTCAATGTTGTTGTTCATGATAAGTGAATGGGACTTACTCCCAAGAAAATGCTAGGATTGCAGCCTTAGAATCATAGAATCATAGAGTTGGAAGGGACCTAGTAGGTCATCTAGTCCAACCCCCTGCCTGCAGCAGGAAATCCCCCTAGAGCATCCCTGACAGGTGCTCATCGAGCCTCTCCTCAAAGATCCCCAGTGAGGGAGAGTCCACCACCTCCCTTGGCAATCTGTTCCACTGCTGAACCACCAGTTTTATGCATCTCTACTCAGACGTTAGACCCATGATAATGAATGGGGCAACTCCCAGGAAACAGTGGCTGGCTCTGCTGCCTGAGATCCCAATCCAGTGGAGGTCTCCTCTTAAGTCAGTCCCATGATAGCGAATGTGTCTACTCCCAGGGAACAGTGGCTGGTTCTGCTGCTTGAGATCCCAATCCTATGAAAGTCTCCTCAAAAGTTAGTCCCATGATAGTGAATGGGGCTTACTCCCAGGAAAGTGCTAGGATTGCAGCCTTAGAGCCCAATTCTATGCATTTGTACTCAGAAGTCATTCCCATTGAGTTCAGTGAAGTTTACTATCAGGAAAATGTGCATAGAATTGCAGCAGTAGAAACGAAAATATTTTTATGGTTGGGGGTCCCCACAACATAAAGAAATGATAAAGGAATCATGGCATTACAACCCAGTCCTGGGCTGTAACAGAATGAACTTCAACAGGGAGAAGTGCAAGGTTCTGCACCTAGGAAATCAAAACCAAAAATACAGGTATAAAATGGGGGATACTTGGCTTGGCAGCACAACGTGTGAGCGGGATCTTGGAGTAGCCATGGATCACAAGCTGAACATGACTCAACAGTGTGATGTGTCTGCAAAGAAAGCAAATGCCATTTTAGGCTGCATTAAGAGGACTGTAGCTTCCAAGTCATGAGAAGTTCTAGTTCCTCTTTATTCTGCATTGGTGAGACCTCACCTTGAGTACTGTGTTCTGTTCTAGGCACATCACTTGAAGAAAGATGCAGCCAAACTGGAGCAAGTCCAGAGGAGAGCAACAAGAATGATCAGTGGGATGGAAGGGAAGCCCTATGAGGAAATGTTGGGGGAACTTGGGATGTTCAGGCTGGAGAAGAGGAGGCTGAGAGGAGACATGATTGGCCTCTTCAGATACCTGAAGGGCTGTCATAGGGAGGAAGAGGCTCATTTGTTCATACCTGCTTCTGAAAGAAGGACTAGAACCAATGGGTACAAACTGCAAGAGAGGAGATTCTGGTTGGATATCCGGAAAACAGTTCGGGTGGTTCAGCAGTGGAACAGATTGCCAAGGGAGGTGGTGGACTCTTCCTCACTAGGGATCTTTAAGCAGAGACTTGATGAGCTCCTGTCGGGGATGCTCTAGGGGGATTTCCTGCTGCAGGCAGGGGGTAGGACTAGATGACCTACTAGGTCCCTTCCAACTCTAGGATTCTTTGATTCTATGATTCATTAGGAAGATTGAGAACTACTGCATCTAGTGGTTCATTCAGATGTAGGATGTGGGGGGATTCTTTTTATTTATTTATTTTTATTTTTATTTATTTTACTTTATTTTATTTTATTATTATATATTTATTGCAAGCATACATCAAGTTGGACTATTTTCGCTTCAATCACCTATGTCCCTTTTTACCTTGATCTACCACCCACGTACCCTTGATTTAGCCCCTTTTAGAAAGACTTTTTTTCATCCCACCTGACCTTCTCCTGCACTAGTGTATTTTTTTTTTAATTTCTAGAAGGTTTTTATTGATTTCAGATACAGGTATAAGACAGATTTATCATATATAAGGGGATACATAGGGTACACATATTAGGACCATTGTTGTACATCCATTATTAGCTTCTATTTCTTCATAATATCTTCACTTAATTCAGTGGTGTCCAACCTTTTAACTTCATGTCCCCTGGGCCTTTAAGCATGCCTCCATCAGTCTTGGAAGACTATGTTATTCTGCTTGAGGATGTATACATTGCATGCGAAGCACGAAAGCCTGGGTTGGATTGTTATGACGGATAGGCTGTTACCCAAACAGCAAATCCCCCCTCTCCACGCCACTGAATTAGTCCAATGGAAAGGCAGAGCCAATATGATTGGATCCAGCTGGCTTCGCAGAGCTGGGCTATGGACAGGAACTCACTCTGTCTTGTGGGGCTGACCCAGGTCTTGAACCCTGGCCTGCTGGTTAACAGGCACAGTGTCTTAGCCACTTGCACCACCCACAGCCCATTGGGCCTTTAACAAGCTTGTAAAAGAGGGAATTTCTGCAGGTGTAGCTTGTGATCTGTTGGATGAAAAGCTGCACCTGCTGAAATTTCCTCTGCATACTTGTTAAAGGTCCTGGAGCCCCGAAGTTGAAAGGTTGAACACCCGTGACTTAGATCAATTAAATTACAATTTTTTCAATATAAACTCTCTCTCTCTCTCTCTCTCTCTCTCTATGAGAGACACACACACACACACACACACACACACACACACACACACTGGTTTTTTCACTAGAAGAAGAAGAAGAAGAAGAAGAAGAAGAAGAAGAAGAAGAAGAAGAAGAAGAAGAAGAATGTTCTTCAATCACTACAAAGCTTGGGATCACAGCCTGTGATCAGGAGTACTGTGCAGTCCCATTTCTTACTCAGACGTAAGAACCACTGCCTTACTACCCAGTGAAGGCAAGTACAGGGTGATCATATGACACAACAAAAAAGGACGTCCCCTTAAAAATGTAGTACACCCCAAAAAAGTAGAAGGTGACAAAATAATAGTTCAAAACACTCATGTATATCGCTTTCAATTTAAACACAATTTAATGTCGTGAATACTATGAATACTTTGAATACTATGGCTGCAATCCTAACTACACTTTCTGTGGGAGTAAGTAATATTGAACACAATGGGACTGACTTCTGAGTGGACATACATAGGATTGCCCAGGTATTAACAAGTGTTACATTTAAAACTATTAATTACATATAACTTAGGAATTAGAAAGAACTACATGCTGTTTGCTCACATGGAAATGGAGGACAATGAAGATTTTTTTTCATTTTTCAAGGCTAAAAAGGAGAACATGTCCTGTAAAACATATACACACCCATATGGACACCCTAATCAAATATGTTATGCCATTTCTTCCACATCAAGAAATGCCTAAATGCCTACCAAGTTAATGCCTAATGAGATGCTCCAGTGTTCCCTCTCTCTTCCCCCATTACTGGTTCTGCATCTTGTCTCAGGTTTTGATGTCAATGATCAGGAAGGTAGGAGGAGTGGGGGTCAATGCGTAACTCAACACCTCTGCCTCAATGGACACAAAGAAAATGCCAGCGAATCTCAGCATATATTCCTCCCCCTCTCCCATTACAGATGTCGATCATTTTTTCATTTTTAGGCCGAGAGCCCAATCCTATGGATCCTATGCATTCAGAAATAAGTCCCATTAGAATCAATGGGACTTACTTCCAGGAAATTGGGACTAGGCTGGCAACCTCACAGCCCAATCCTATGCACGTCTACTAAGAAGCAACTCCCATTAGAATCTGTGGGACTTACTCCTAGGAAAGTGTGAGTTGGGCTGTCAGATGGAGGAGGCCAAGCTCTTCCAGGCAGATCTGCGCCAGGTGAAGGTTTGCAGTTTCCTTGGGAATCAGCCACATTTCCCTGGAAATCAGCTACATTTAAAAAGTCCCATTCCCAAAAAAGAATCAGGCTTCGCAGCCTGGGAGGTCTGAGAAGAAGAAAAAGTCCTATGAAAAAAATGTGGATACCAGGATGATCCCTTAGTAAACACGTTTCCTGCACTCTTTTATTTTTCCAATTCTGAAGCATGCACCGCAACACTTTTTCTCCTTGTTAAAAAGGGCTGAATTTATTGTTTAATCAGTTATTGTTTACAGTGCTGTGAGCACTTCCAGAACAATCCTATCCATGTCTACTCAAAAGTAAACCACGTAGAGTTAAATGGATCTTACTCTCAGTAAAGTGTCCTTAGGATTGCAGAATTCTCTTCCTAACTGGAAATTACCCTCTGGAACCACTCAGTCCTCACAAATCACTTTGAAGGAAACTTACTAACAAGAGGGGAACCTCAGCGTTCCTAAAGCCCAGGATCGAGTGAGCTACTCAAATTTGGAATTAAATCCCATTCACTGCATGCTCCATAAAATACCAGTAGCAACCAATCGATTATGTGGAAAGTGTAAAGAATCAATTAATCCAGCTCCCTATTTGATTTCTCCAAAACTCATCACAAGAAACGACTGTGGTGAATCCAATGCAAAAGTAAATAAATACTTTTAATGGATTGATGTACATAAATTAATGTATATAAATGAAAATATATTAAGGTATATAAATTAAATACATTTAGGCTGCAATCCTAACCACAATTTCCTGGGAGAATGTACTATTGAATTCAATGAGACTTACTTTTGAGTAAACATTGACTAGGATTGCACTGGCTATTTTATAAAAATTAAACTATTGGGAAATACTTAATCTTTTCCTCTGTTTTAAAAAGTATTCAAGGCCCAGTGTGAAGAAAGGAGCTTGAGTTTTTGGCTAAATAAGGACCTCAGTGCAATCCTATAGACAGAGAATAGCTCCCAGTGGACACTGTTGTGCATCAATCTATAGTCTACTAGAAGTAAGAGCCCAATCCTATGCAGAACTACTTAGAAGTTAGTCTTATTCGATTCAGTGAGGCTTGCAGCAGAATCCGAACCAAGTGTACTTGAAAGTAAGCCCTGATGTTTTCAATAGTTCTTATTCCCAGGAAAGAGTTTTTAGGATTACAGCATTAGTCACAGGAAAGTATCAGAAGGATTGCTGCCTAAGTCCCAATTGTTTTTGGTTGGAGCTCATGCTCAGAAAAATGTACATAGGATTGCTGCCTTAGTTTTGAGTAAAAAATGGTAATGTATGGTAACAAGGGAGAAAAAAGGCATCTCTCTCAACCTCTTGGCAGTCACTGAATGTGACCATGTTTTGTCTTCTGGGCACTTTTGTTTCTGGTTTTATTTGAAGTGTGCAACAAAAAAATGGGGCTTTCAGGTGTTCACATAGTCTGGCTGTTTTCTGCTACACTGGCTGAAGGCCATTCCCTGGAACTGCTGATTTGCTTAGACTTTTGATTAGTTTCCATATTTAAAATAGATTTGCTTAATGCAGTGTCATCTACTGGTCATCAAGTGGGCTTTCCACCAGGGAAATCAGAATATGCTGGGCCCTGATATGGTGCCAGGAACTGCCTCTTGGCCTACTTCTCGGGTTGTAAGCAGGCTGTGTGGACTTGTGGAAAGAGAGACAAAATGCAAGTCTTACAATGTAAAGAGTAAGAGAAGTTCTCCAAGAAGTGGATGACAAAGGAGAAGTACCAAGTCAGGACTTTGGAGTAATATGTCTGGTATTTTGCAGCAGGAAAAGATATATATCGTGGGAGGGAGCCTAGATCTAGGGGGGCTTCTTTGTTCCAAACAGGTCTTCTCCCATCTTCCTTTCTGGATTGACAGGTTCCAGTTAGGAGATGTGTCTCCAGGTTGCACTCCTGGTGGTGCCTTGACTGGCCAACCTGGCCTTGACTGGCCAACCTGGCCCAACCTGGGCATGGATGTCATGGAAGGAGCTCAGTTCTCTTCTGCAGGTCCAGAAAAATGGGACTTTGAATGAGGTTGAAAGGATCGGCAGGATCTTAAAAGATGGGAACTTGGGCTGCTGGGCATTCTTACCAGGGAGTGCCTCTGACTTGGGGGCTAATTTGAATGCAGACATGCTCAGGCTGAAGCGCTCCTGATTTCTTTTCTTTAAAAAAACACTGCATCTCAGACCAGAAATACTCTGTACATGCCCAGGAGGAGAGGCTCTGGAGATCAGAATGCATAGAATGAAAATGGACAATGTGGCTAAGAATGTTCATTCATTTCCAACCTGCTTTTTCAAATATAAGAAACAGCATAAATTGGCAGGTCGGAAAGGAAGCACTAAAAGGTCCACGAAACCCAAAGCAATATCGTGATTAAACTGTTCACAGCTTGGCATGTGGATAGTCCTCAAGACAGGGAACCCAGAGCAAAAGTGAGCAGATCCCACTGAAGGATCATTTGCTGTGCAAATTGTTGTTTAAACTGGCTGATCTCCGTGGGATTTCTGAAGAGTAGGATGTTCCTTAATGTATAAGAAACTGTGTGGAGCCCAAGCCTGCCCCATTTCCTTAGAACTCAGTAGAATCCATAGAAATCCGACAGATTTCCTTGGAAATCTAACAGAACAAAATGTGAGTTACTTCTAGGCTTACTTCCAGGCTTACTTAGACTGCAATCCTAAGAACACTTTTCTGGGAGTAAGCTCCATTGAACTAAATGGTGCATATTTCTGATAAGATACCAATAGGATTGCAATGTTACTTACTTACTTAGTTATTACTTACTTATTTACTGTCTGTCTGTGCAATCCTAAGCATGTCTACTCAGAAGTAAGTCAATAGTACTTACCCAGGAAATTAAGGTTACAATCCTTCCTTCCTTCCTTACTTACTTACTTATTTACTAAATTTGCAGAGCAGTGTGAACTTTAAGTTGAAAAGTGGTATATAAGTACTGTAGATAGATAGATGAAAAGTGGTATATAAGTACTGTAGATAGATAGATAGATAGATAGATAGATAGATAGATAGATAGATCTAACTTGGGCCCAGGTGACCCCCCCCCCCCCAACTGTTCTAGCTTCAGGTCTCCTGGACCTTAAAGGAGGGAATTTCAGCAGATGTAGCTTCCCACATCACATATCACAACCACCCCCTGCAGAAATTCCCTCTTCTACAAGCTTATTAAAGGTCCAGGAGCCCTAACATTGAAAGTTTGGACAAGCTTTTTGTAGCACGTTTTGAACACCACTGTCCTCCTACAGGGGAAACTCCACAACATGTAAATTCGAACATTTGTTTTAATCTCCTCTAAAATAGTCCAGATTAAACAAATAATTGTACAAGTTTAAGAAAGTCTGCTTAGTGTGAACGAGTTCCATTCATCTTTTTAGAGCGTTACTTTTTCCATCTTTAGCCAGCGAAATAAGATTATTTTAATGGCAAGTTTACTCAAAAGTAACTTCTTAGCCAGTTCAGTGGAATCGACTTCCAGAGAAGCCTGCCGAGGATCACACAGAGCACAATCCTATGAGGTCTACTCAAAAGTAAGCCCCATTGTGTTCAATTTGTCTTACTCTGATGTAAGCATATCTAGAATTTCAGCCTCAGAATGGATGATTTACACAAACCACTTTTTATTGCAGACTTTGCCAAGTCCTCGCCTATTCCAACAGAAATTCCCTTCTCTGCAGGGACATTTTCTTACTCAAAAGACACAACCACAACTTCTTCAAAAAGAGTCTTTGGTCCTTCTGGTTCTAATTGGATGTTAATGACTTTAACAGAAAACGGTCCCGCTTTCACCACCTATTGAGAAGTACAATCCTAAACATGTCTACCCAAAAGTAAGCTCACTGTGTTCAATGAATCTTACTCCCAGGAAAGAGTGGACATTGTTAGGACTGCAGCCTTCGGAAAGCTAGGAGTGGAAATCCAATGCGAACATTACTTCGAATTTTACTCTTCTTTTACATCATAAGATATTTCCCCTAACTTTAACTTTACTTCGCGACTTACTTCCAAGTAATCCAATTTGATGTAGACTTGTGATTCAACGTTCTGATTGTGAGGGTGGAGTATCTTAGCTAGAGGTGGTCAGTGCAATCATGTCTTGGAGGGATATGGCTCCGGTTTGCTCGCCCCATCTGGAATGGCTCCTAAGGCGTGAGACTCCCTTGAAGACTTGATTTCTCCGACCTCCTCTACCGATGCCACTGATCTGCAGGATCGACGGATCTCTGGCACCTTGTCTGAATTTCTCTGTCAGGGTGAGGGAAGACACGTGGGGACACGTGCCCACAGACACACACCCCCTCCTAGCCCTAGTAGGCTCTGCACAGTTGACTTACAAAGGGGATTAGATTACGTTGGCAGGGCTGAGAGTTTAAGGGAAGGAGCAAGCGCAGGTAAAGCTGTGTAAACAGCCGGGGGCTCCCCATCGGAGGATTACAGAGGGAACAAGGCCCAGAGCGGAGATCTGAAGGCTCTACTCCCCATCCCCACCACTAAGGCGGAAAGGAAAGAGTGCGCTTACCCCCGCACAAAGAGCAGGGCATCGCCCCTTGATCTCCCAGCCAGGACAGCAGTCAGGATCAGGGTGAGCATGTCCTCTTTTCCAGAACACGTCCTCTATTTTTAGCTTTATTTCCTGGAGAAAAAAACCGTCAATGTCCTCCTTTTCCTTGGGGAATAATTCTATTTAATAAAGGCTATAATTCTAAACACACTTTTCTGGGAGCAAGACCCATTGGACACAATGGGGCTTACTTCTGTGTAGACACTGTTAGGATTGTATTCATATTACATATTGTTTTTATTTATTAAATAAAAACTATATGTAAATTTTAAACTGTTTTAAATTGAATAATAGGTATTTAATAGTTTTAAATTTAATGATATGGTGTTAAAATTAACCACTTGAAAGTAATATATAGCAATGTTTTTAATTTTTCATTTCATAATGTCCTACATTTTTCTTGGGGAGGGTTGTCATCCTATTTTTGTTTCAGTGTTGTTTTTGTTTGTTATTTATTATGCATTGTCTTTTATTTTTGTTATTGTTATGGCATATGGTCACCCTGATTAGGTGACACAGAAGGGAAGGGAAGCCTCTTTCGGCGGAAACTACCTGGGGCACTGCTATTCCCCTCCCTCCTCTGTTCTGTAGCGGGATTCCCCTTGAAGAGCCACTTCCCCTTATATCCAATTCCTGCCGTAGATTTCAGGCAAGTTCCAGCCACGACCTGAGGCGGGGAAGGAAAGTTCCTTTGAATACTGTGGGGAAGGCTGAAGTCAATGGGACAGGCTGGCATCAATTTTCGTAGCGTAGCCTACCTATGCTGTGGCGTAGCTAGAGGGGGTCGTAGCAGTCAGTTTGGAAGGAGGCGTGCAAGGGATTCCTCCCCTTTGTAGCCATTCCAGCCATTCCGTTTTGTTCCCCTTTGCACACCTTCCTCCATGATTGACTGCTACGACCCCCTCTAGCTACGCCAATGCTCAGGAGTCACAAAAGGAGGTGGATTAGATTGCTCTTTCTCTCTCTCTCTCTCATGCTCACAGTACTCAAATACAGTATTTTTCCCACCTCCCTTCTTCTGAAATTTCCTTCCCTCTCCTCCTCCACTTCCTCCTCTTCTTCCTCCCCTCTCTCCTGCTAGCCAAACTGGACATTGTTGTGCTCCAACGCAAGGGAGCAATGGCTGGACACCTGGCCGCCTTAATCCTCACCTCCAGGTCCCTTCTCAAGATCTTCCAGCCCGGGAAGGGGGAGGGGAAGGCCTTGCCAGGATGGAAATTCTGCTGTCCCCTGCCTGTCTACTCAAAAGTAAGTCTCTTTCTAGCCAACAGGACTTGCCCCCAGTAAATGTGGAGAGTGTGCTATGTTGCAACCTCTATTCACGTCCCAAAGAGAGATGCATACCTACTCAGCAGTAAGTCCCATGATAGTCAATGTGGCTTACTCCCAGGAAATTGCAGAACAGGAGTGCAGTCTTCCTTCTGAATTACATGGACTGTTCGAAGTTTCATTATGAAACTAGTATTGTTGAATTATTTTTGAACTGCATTTTGTAATGTAACAAGGAGGAGTAATCATATGAAGTAGTAAGCTAATCTATCATTTTGACGTTGACAAACACGTAAGCTGTTACACACACATATACAGAGAGAGAGAGAGAGAGAGAGAGAGAGAGAGAGAGAGAGTCAGTCTGCAATCCTAAATGCACTTCCAGAGGAGTAAGACCCATTAAACACAATAGGGCTTACTTTTGAATAGACATAGTTAGGATTACACTCTCACACAAAGGGATCTCTACTGGTTTGTTAAATTATCACAATTATTTATTATTATTATTACTGTTGTTGTTGTTATTGTTAGTAGTAGTAGTAATTGTAGTAGTTATTAAAATTGATACGTCCTGCTTCCTGACAGCTACACTGCCTAACAGCACGTTTGTCAAAATATTAACATTCCCATTTATAAGTCAGGAATCCCTCTATCTGTCAATATTAAATGAAAATTAAGGACAACAAATTCTTTATTTAAAATCCTGTGATTTGGGAGGGGTTGTAAAAAAATTAAAATGAGTGAGAGAACAAATCTTTGACCCTACCTCTGAACTGTAACCTTCGTGGCCCCTTTTTTAAACTAGTTCTCTGTGAGAGAAACTTGGAAGCGTTTGATGGTGTCAATCAAACAGACACCTGTAAAACCTTGTCCCTCCTCCTGCTCCCTGCCATTTCTTTCCACACCCTATTGACATTCCTCCCTTCTCAATAGAAAACATGCAATGTGGTAAATAGCTGGAGATAGAGAGGTCATGTCAGGAAAGATCTACAATTTCAAAGGAAAAAGAAAGAAGAAATGGATCTTGGACAGATTTTGCCAAGGTGTTCAAATGTAATCCTGTCTTCAGAGCTTCAGAAATGTCTTATCAGATCAGGAGAGGAAGATAAAAATAAAATAAAAAATGATGTCCACGAAGGAGCCCGTTATCTAAACAAATAACCACAATGTGGGGCTGCCTTTTTTATGCAGAATTGAAAAGGATCTACATATTTTTTTTGTTAAAATATTTTTGCATGATGTAATTTTAAAAAATAAGCTCACTGCAGAATGTGGAGGAACGAAGGAGCCATGTGTGAGCACTGTCTCCAGCATGAGCTCCTTATTACAAGTGTGCAGTTGTGGAGTTTGTTGGTTTCACATGCAAAAGACGCTCTTCCCCCACTCCCCAAAAAATGCTTTTCAAATTAGAAATCTGTCAAGAAGTTCGTATAGTATCTAATGTACTCAATGTACATCTATTGATACATGGTAGACATGTATAATTGAGCCATGTTCATACTCCATACAGAGATCTAAATATCCGTTAAGGTTTACTGTAGATTAAGGCTGCAGTTGGCACAAGTGGTTAAGACACTGTGCCTGTAAACCAGCAGGCCAGGCTTTGAGACCCTGGTTGGTCCCTACAAGATAGGGTGAGCTCCTGTCCTTAGCAGAGCTCTGCACTGCAGCTGGAACCAACCTGGAAACCTCTGCCTTTCCATTGGACAATTTCCATTGGACTATTTCAGTGGCGGGGAGAGGGGGGATTTGCTGCTTGGGTAACCCTCCATATCAATCTAACCCAGGCCTTCATGTTTTGTATGCAGCACTATAGTCTTTTAAGACTGACAGAAGGCTGCAATCCTAAAGAAACTTTCCTGGGAGTTAGATCCACTAAACACAGTGAGGTTTACTTTTGAGTAGGCTGGTTAGAACTGTGCTCAATAATAATTGATATAAAGCACCATATCATTCTGACTTGCTATGTACAGAGCTAAAGAGGAGATGATGTCAGGAAAGATCTGCAATTTTAAATGTAAAAGAAGTAAAGAAATGAATCTTGGCCTGATTTTGCCAAGGACTTCAAATGCTTGTAATTAATTATATATAATTTATTTATATATCTGCCTGCTTAAAAAGGCCCTCATGTCCAGGGTGACCAGATTCCAAATCCAAAATTCCTGAACCCGAAGGCCAAAATTCCTAACCCCAGGCCAAAATTCCTACCCTCTTAAAAATTGCCAATTTTTTAATAGTTTTTTTTTGTCATAACTTTTGATAGGAAGGAGATATATAAACTGAGTTTTGCATTGGATTGTGCTCTTCAATACGAATCCAAGAACATATGGTATAATGGGGTATTGTGCTCTATTGTGAAGTTTCAAAACAAATCCAAAATGAAGGACAATGAAGCCAAAATGTAGGACACCCAGACAGGAGGCAAAAAATCCGGACAATTTTGAGTTTTTCCAGTAATATGGTCAAACTACTCATGCCAGAATCAGCAGCCTTCAGCTATAATTCCCTTGGATTTCTGGACTGATTAAACTGATTTCTTACTTCTGATTAAACTCATCTGACTTTCTCTATTGACACAGTATCATCACAGAAAAAGAGGACATACCCCAAAGGTGGAGGACATTCAAGAAGAATGTAGGAAATAAAATAAAAGCTAAAAACACTCATGTACCGTATTTCCCGGCTTATTACATACACTGGACCATGAGAAGTACCAATGTTTAGAGGAGCAAAACAAGAAAAAATATTCTGAACCAAATGGTGTACTAATATATTTAATAAAATATAGCAGAATAATTTTTCAACCATGTAAAGTCAACAGTTGTATTAAGAACCATCATCACTGTCATTAACAAATGAGGAAAGACTTTAAGCTTCAACTCTAGTGTCAGTGATTTGCAACTTTTGCACAAATCTCATTGCAAATGATCAGACAACATTTTGCACAATCTCACTGTAAATAGTCCAGGAAGGCAGGTAAGTTGGGGGGGTTCTTTTGGGGGGTAGGTAGGGAAAGGTGGGGGGTAGGTAGGGAAAGGTTAGATAGATAGGGAAGAGTGAGGGAGGCACAGGTATGGAGCAGGAGGGACCAGGTCTTGTGCATGTCTACTTTGGAGCAAGTCTCCAAGCCAGGGAAGGCTGCTTAGGATTGCAACTGTGCCAGGCTGACCAGATGCCAAACCCAAAATTCCTGAACCCCAAGGCCAAAATTTCTACCCTCTCAAGCCAAAATTTCTATCCGCTTAAAAAAATTGGCAAAAAATGTATTTTTTTGTTTTTATATTTTTAATTTTTACTTTTTTGGCCATAACTTTTGATAGGAAGGAGATATCTCAAAACTGATTGTTGCATTGGATTCTGCTCTTCAATACGAATCCAATGACATATGACATGATGGGGTAAGGTGCTCCAGGATTGGCCCTATCACTCTATCAGACGCACAGACATTTCCGCCCCCAGTTTGGGGAGGAAAAAAAGTGAGTCTTATAAACCGGGAAATACGGTATATTGTTTTTGTTAGCATTTGAATTTAATAATAAAACATATTTATTCAGGCAAGTTGATTCCAGGCTGATGCAATACTGAAGAAGGCTGATGCAATCTAGCTGATGCAATCTGAAACTGCTCTTACAGCATGAGTCAGCAGAATTGGAAGTGCTGAGTCACTGATCACCTGACTGTAATATCTATAACTGATTGGTGTTCCACTAAATTTAAGTGAGTATGAAATTATTGCAATGTGTGGGTTACTGAGGAGGAGCATTTTGCTGTGTTGATACTCTGAAAGACTGAACTGTATCTGTGGACTGACTTGTGGACTTTTTAACTGGATTTACTGAAATTGGAAAACTGCTGCAACTTGATGTATGTATGTATATGACTGCTCTACTGCTCTGACCTTGGACTGTGTTACTGGACTTATCTTCTGCCTTTCGTTTAAACAATATAGTTATCTTTAACTATAAACAGCTGTCGTGTTTATTCTGTGCAGCTGCCTTTTTGCCTCTGCACAACTACTCTGCTAAGCCCTGCACATCAGCAGGGTCTTACACCCCAACAGTTTTCCATGTCGTTAATTTAAACACTGTGGCTGTGGGTGGCACAAGTGGCTAAGACACTGTGCCTGTTAACCCGCAGGCCAGGGTTCGAGACCTGGGTCAGCCCCACAAGACAGGGTGAGCTCCTGTCCTTGGCCTAGCTCTGTGACGCCAGCTGGATCCAATCATATTGGCTTTGCCTTTCCATTGGACTAATTCAGTGGTGTGGAGAGGGGGGATTTGCTGCTTGGGTAACAGCATATCCTCAATAACATCTAACCCAGGCTTTCATGCTCCGCATGCAGTGTATGCAGCACCAAGCACAATACCATAGTCTTCCAAGACTGATAGAGGCCTTCTGCTGTAATTTAAACACTATACTGTATTTACACAAATATAGTGTGCCATCGAATATGAGGTGCACCCTGTACTTAGAATAAAAATACTGTGTTTACTCAATTCTAATTAACATTGAATAGATTTCACACTATTTTGGAGGCTGAATTTTGGAGGCTGAATTTGACTGGAAAATGTGAGCATTATATTTTAGTAAACAGAGTATTAAATTTAAAACTATTACATTTACGGTGCAAGCCTTACCATGTCTACTTAGAAATAAGTCTCTTTGTATTCCATGGGACTTACTTTCAGGATTGCAGCCTTAATTTATTTCACATAATGATCAGAAAGCTACATGATGCCTGATCACAAGAAAATAGAGGACAATAGAGATTTTTTTCCAGGAAACAGGTAAAAAAAGAGGACAGGTCCTGGAAAAACAAGATATACAGTTGCTGTGTATTGACATGGGAACAATATCTGAAAGACACCCAGGGTTGAAAACTGCACCCTTGCTCCCTTGGCCTTGGTGGGGGCTGGAGAATGGATGGAAAACCAGAAAATGGATCGAGAAGAAGAGGCTTGCTGGAGTGCTTCCTTTGGTAAGAGAGGTCGAGTGATGCCTCTGTAATCCTGAAGTCATTTCATCTCCTGAAGACCCCCCCCCCCAAGTATCTTTAGCAAGGGTCATTGTTGTCTCCCTGATGCTCAGTCTATTCCTGCCGCCTGCCTTTCCTGTTGTGGCTTCCAATGAAGCCTAATGGGTTCCAGACAGGAGGAGCAAAGAGGGAGACATCCCTCTTGAAGAAGGGGGTGTGAAGGTGTTGTAAGGATCAAAGTACTGGGGTATACCCGGTGGCATAGAGAGGGGGTGGAGCACTCAGCCTGGGGGGAGGCATGCAAGAAGCCCCTTCAGATAGCAAAAAATAAAAAGGCTCTATCATACTCTCCCATCCTGGAGTGGATACTTCATTCCAAGCTGGCTGCTCAGCCCCCTTCTAGATATGCCTTCAGGGAGACCCTTTCTTTGGACTCAGTAATAGCTATTCTTTAGACTGCACCACTATACATACTGGGCTTTCTTCCCCTGGGCCCTATAGATCTTTGTTCCTCGCCCCCCCTTCTCACTGCCACTGCACTGATGATGATAAAAATCCAAATGAATCAGTGCCTCTAGGGAGCCATTGGATTTCCAACAAAAGCCAAACTAGCCCCTTCTAAAGATGATGGATCAGGGCGACGTGCGGGGGTGGGGGGGTACAAAGGACCTGCGGAGCATATTTCAAGCACACCAGTATTCACAGTCCTGGAGTTGAGGAGACCCAGGAATTGTTCTGTTTAGGGGGACCCCCACTGATTGGATCAGAACCTCTGATTTGAGGCAGGGTTTTCATCTCAAAGAAGAGCAAGCATGACCAGTGTGTGGACACAGTTACACACACACACAGAGAGAGAGAGAGAGAGAGAGAGAGAGAGAGAGAATTGCAACCTCAGAACTACAATCCAACAATTCAAACAAACCAACAATTAGACCCAATTGAGAAATTAACAATGCTATCCTAAAGCAATGCAATCCTAAACAATACTTTCTTGAGAGTAAGACCGTTTGAAAAAAAATGGGGCTTACTTTTATAATAGACGTGATTAGATTGTGCTCAATGCGTCCAATCAGGGAAACCAGCTGTCATAACCACAAAAAGAAGACAATGTAGGACACTCAAGAAAAACGTTGATCAAGACCAAATAAATCTTAAAATCACGCCTATATATTGCTTTCATGCCATTATTTTGAACACTGTCAATACAATCCTAAATAGGTCTACTCAGAAGTAAATCATACTGTAGTCAATAGGGTTTACTCCCAGATTCGTGTGTTTAGGATTGCACTGTATATAACTTACTAAATTTAAAACAATCACATATAATTTTTAAAGATAAGATTTAAAGACATGCTTCATACTCACAAGGAAAAAACTAACAATGAAGATTTACTGTTTTCGGGGATACAAGGCTCCCAAAAAAGGATGTGTCCTAGAAAATGAAATATGGAGTACATTCCTAACCATGTCTACTCAAAAGTAAGCCCTATTGAGTTCAATAGGTCTTACTCCCAAGAAAGTGTTTTTAGGATTGCAGCCTAACGGTAATTAATTTATATACTGGCAGGGTGCATATTGCTACAATCCTAAAAACACCTTCCTGTAAGACCCATTAATCACAATAAGGCTTACTTTTGAGTAGACATGGGGTTGTGGCTGCCTGCATGTTGGAACGTTGCAGAGGATCGAGGCCCTGATTACTTCTTTCCAGGGCGGTGAACACAGAGATGATCCATTACAAGTTGGGTTTGCAAAATACTGCCCCCCCGCCCCCACATGTAATTGATCTGAAGGGGTGAGACTCCCTCCAAGACTGACAGCATCGCCCTTTTATCTACGCCACTGGGATAGGCACACAAATTAGCCACAATTGTCCAGTTTCAAGTAGACAAGCAACATGCAAATAATCGAACAGCAATGTGCAAGAGCTGCAGTCTTTCTTTCTTTCTTTCTTTCTTTCTTTCTTTCTTTCTTTCTTTCTTTCTTTCTTTCACGCAAGTGTAGCTCGGATTGCAATCTTCAAACTCAATCCTGCGTATGTCTACTTTGAAGTAAGTCCAATTTAAATCAGTGGGGTTACTCCCAGGAAAGTGTGACATGGATTTGCAGTATTTGAGCTCAATCCTATGCATATCTACTCAGAAGTAAGTCCCATTACAGCCATTTCAGGAAAGTGTGGATAGGGCTGTAGAACTGCGCAAGGCTGAGTCACTGCCTGCCGGCTTGCCTCTCTTAGATGTGACATTGGAGTGGTTGGCGCCCAATAGGATTTTAAGCAGTGCTACCCTTGAGCCAACTAAGGCTGCAATCACTTTCCTGGGCGTAAGACCCATTATACACAATGGGGCTTACTTTTGAGTAAACATGATTAGGATTGTACTCCAAAGGCCAGTTGCATTTAAGTGTGGCTGAACCTTCACGCTTTACTATCCAGTAACGGGGTCGTTCAAAATACCTTCAGATTTAAACTGTTGCAGAAGGAAAATAAGGCTGCTTCCCATCTCTAGGACCCTATAGACAGTGGTGGGCTCCAGCAGGTTCGCACCTACTCTACAGAACCGGTTCTTAACAAGAGATAGGACATATAAAGTTTAAAAATAGCCATTTAAAAGTGGCTGCCAGATGGGCAGAGAAGGTTCTTAAATGTTTTGAAGCCCATCACTTCCTATAGAGGTCCTATAGGGACCTCACGCAACAGATCTACCAAAACTTCGCAAACTAAAATCTGAACGTTGGGTTGGTCAGAAACTCCTACAAAGCAATCATCAGACAAGACTGTAATAGTGCCAGAGAGAGAGAGAGAGAGAGAGAGAGAGAGAGAGAGCAGTCAGTTGTTCTTCAGGAAGGACAATAGAGTTCTCCAATGCAAGAGAGTTGATGTGAACCGATTCTTCACCTCGAGGTATAAATATTTTTTTAAATATGGAACCAGTAACAATATATATTACAAATACTGACCTGGCGGTATTTGTCGAATATGGCAAATTATGTGGGATGAAAATCGAAAGGACACAGCTGAAAAGATGAAGGGGGACAAGAGCAGTTCTTGACTGGCAAATTTTAGTAATAGATAGATAGATAGATAGATAGATAGATAGATAGATAGATAGATAGATAGATAGATAGATAGATAGATAGATAGATAGACAGACAGACAGACAGACAGACAGACAAATCTAAATTCTAATGTTTCTGACCTAAATTCTAAATAGATCTAAATTCTAGCTAAATTCTAGCTAATACAGTGGCGCGTCATGTAACATATTTAATTCATTCCAGAGGCATATTTGTTATGTGAAACATTCTTTCCATGAAGCAGATTTTCCCATAGGAAATAATGGAAACTCAGACGATTGGTTCCACAACCCCAAAAATATTCATATAAAAAATTAAATGAATGTAAAAATGATGACAAAACACTGTAATTGAATTCAAAACATGCATTCAATTTGTATGATCCTATGAAGTCTACTTAGGCTGCAGTCCTAAAGACAGTTTCATAGGAGTAAGACCCATTTAACACAATGGGGCTTATTTCTCGGAGACATGGTTAGGAGGCTGCAATCAATGACAGTTTCTTCTGTAAACCAATACATTTTCCAAATATCTCCCCACTTTCTCCTTCTCTCCATCCTGAGCCTCTCTCTTCCCTGCTCCCTTCTGGCCAGCCCTGAGCTGCTTCCCTCTTCTCCACTGCTGTTCTCTCCCTCTGCCCAGTGGATACCTGGCTACAGGAGGGACAGCTTGGAAGTGTTGCTTTCACTATGGGCAGTGGGGGAAAGAGCATATTGCCCACCTACATGAAGGAGTCTGGGCGAAGCAAAGGACACCCTTTGGCCTGGACCCAGTGGCGTAGCTAGGGAGAGGTCGTCGGAGCAATCAAATCTTGGAGGGAGCCTCATCCCCCTTCCTAGACATTCCAGGTACACCTGAACGGTCTGTGGATAGAACTCTGGGGTAACTGAACGTTCTAATCAGGAGACTACATTGGCATAACTGGGGGGAGGGTCGGATATCCCTACAAGACTTGACTGCTCCGTCTCCCCTCTAGCTACGCCACTGGCTAGAATGGGGAGACCCGCGCAAGTGGAAGCCGTCGGCGGAGGTGGGCCTGACCTGAGACTTCGCTTTCCTGGGCTACCTCCTCCGTTTTCGCGGAAGATGCGCGCTGGATGACTCTCCGTGGACTCCGCAGCAGCAGCTGCTGCTGTTCCAGGCTGAATCTGCGTGATCCACATCCTCTGAGCACCAGCCCCTCTCCGACGGCCCGCCTGCCCGCCTTTCTCCTCCTCCTCCCCTGTCTCCACCGCTACCGCTGCAACTACACCAGCAGCGCCTCCGCCTCCTCTTCATCGCCCTCGCAGAGCCCGGAGCTGTTCCGGGTAGGAGACGGGCGGGGGAGGCATTTCTTTACCCCTACCCGTCCTGCCAATCCCCCCATCTCGTGGGGGAGGAATAGGAGCTCGCTACCCTGGAGCTATGGAGGCCAGCCTGTGATGTCATAGAGTCAACCTGGGCACTGCCTGAACCTCTCCAGGATCGACAGGCAAGAACCGCCTGAAATGGAACTTGGGGGTCCTGTGAAGGGGACAGGACCTGGCCAAAGCTATCGAGGAAATGTCAATCACTTGGGGGCAAGGACTGCATGGATCATCCACACAACACACGCACCAGCATATACACAAACACACAAATACACACACACAACACACACACACACAAACAGAAATGTAAATGACCTGAGGGACAGACTGCTGCAATCACACACAAAAACACATACAGAAAAACAAACAAATGCACAGACACAGCACATAGATAAACACGAAGATTAGAGGAAATGCGATTGTCATGGGGAAAGGCGTGCTTGGATCACCCACATACACCCACATAAACATACAAATAAAAATACAAACACATACACACAACATACACATAATCACACGAAACCTCGCTTGCTTGCTTTCTGCCTCGCTTTCTTTCTGCCAAGATCTTCAAGAATCACAGGACTTGGGAGAATGAGTTGCACTTTGGCAAGGATCTGGCCATAGTTCCTAGTAGTGCTCCAGCACAATCTGGATTATATCAGGAAAGCAAACACACATACAAAACATATACAGATAAACAGAAATATACACATACAACACACACAATACACAAATACAGCACACGTACAACAAACACATAGACAAAAACTCAAATAAACACATTCAATACACACACACAAGCATAAATACCTATACACACATGCAACAAAGTCACGAAACACAACACAAACACATCATCACACAAACAACATACACACACCACACACGTTTTGTAAGCAGGGTGAAGATCCGGAAGGACGTTCCTTTTTTGTCTCTCCTGTGTTTCCTCTTTAAGACAATCAAAGATACATAGAATCATAGAGTTGGAAGGGACCTAGTAGGTCATCTAATCCAACCCCCTGCCTGCTGCAGGAAATCCCCAGGTGCTCATAGAGCCTGTGCTACATGATTACATGATGCTATCCAATCCACTATCAATGTTCCACTGAGTTTAATGGGACTTACTTCTGAGAAGGTAGTAGGCTGAGAGAGAGAGAGAGAGAGAGAGAGAGAGCCCCATCCAGACATAACAAGAACAGAGTGGGAGACGAAGCACACTGGAAGCACCAGGAGGAAAGTGGACTGGACATCTCCAAAGTTTCATGACAAGAAAATCCCATTGATCTTTTTCTCCTCCTCATTGAGGAGGACAGGAGACAGACCTGGTTCAAGGTCATGATTTGGGTTGGGGTGGGGGGAATTGCCCAGGAGGGGATCGTCTGGCGTATTCCTGGACGTTAACACCTTATGATGCTGAAATTCCTGGACATGAATTCCACACCCTGCCAGTCAGTCCACCAGCAGCCCTTCAACATTTCAGTTCCTGGTCTTCTGGACCACCCCAAATCAGCCTCACCACAGCAGAATCAGGGCCAGGCCTAGCTCCACCTCTGCTTCCCAGACAGGCACCTTCAGTCTGTGCTGAGCCAAGAAAATTCAAGAACGGGGATGCCCAAGTGGTGGCACTCCTTCCTTCCTTCCTTCCTTCCACCAGCTCCCTTGATCCTGGGAAGATCAGGCAGGTCTCACCTTATATTTTCCCAATAAGTTCTATTGAAAGGCTGGAGGCTGCACTTTCTTCAACAGGAGACCTGTACTTTCCGTTGAACTATACTGTAGATATATTTTTAAGTAAGATATTTAGCTTCAATTCAAGTTACTACCAACTTGAAGGACTTGCAACTTTGGATGCCCACGGTAATATCCCTTCATTTATACATGTACTACTGTTATCAATGGGATTGCAATGCACAAAATACACACATACAAAAATATTCAACACATACAACCTAGAAGTTTTTCTCTTCAGGTTCTTTCCAGGCCTGCATAACCAGGATGACCAGAGTTCTGCATAACCAGAATTGACTGTGGAAGGAATGCAGGCTTTGAATCAGGATCAGTGGCTTTTCTCCTGGCCAACTGAATCTACATCCAGGTTAAAATGGTTTAGTTTCCGACTCAGGATTATATTTCTTATCAGAGCAGCCAACAAGGAGGAGGGGAGTGGCTCTGGGCTGTGACATTCATGGGCCTGGGTGACCACCTGTCCTCTTTTTCCAGGACATTCTCTAGAAAATATCTTTAGTGTCATCCTTCAGTGTCCTCTTTTGCCTTGTGAGCAGGCAGCATATAGCCTTTTTGTAATTAATAAATTATATGTAATATAATTATAAGTAATATAATGTTTAAATTAACCACATAAAAGAATATGAGTGTTTTTAATTCTTATTTGGTCATGCTTTTGTATGTGTCCCCTAGATATCTGAAATTTAGTGAGAACGGATCACTTTTCCTTCCTCATTTTCCTGATGACAATTTTCCTGATGACATGGGAAGTTCTCCTAGCCTATGTTCCTTCTTCAGTGACTCTCGCCTTCCAAGTCAATGGGTTCTCCTTCAACACCCATGGATCAAGCCCTTGGTTAAACACCTTTGGATATTAAAATTCTTTGGGTGGGGGCTCTGGAGGGCCAGATGAGATCAAGGCTGGAGCTGCGACGTTCAAGAATGCATTGCTTTTAAAACATGCACATCTTTTAAAAAATGTTCATCTAGGCAAGGAATGGAGGAGGTGGGAGGTGGGCCTTGGGCTGGCACTGGAAATGGAAGGGAAGGACAAAGAACTGGTAGATGGATGGAAGGCAGATAGGCAGATAGATATACCAACAGATGGACTGATTGACTGATGAAAGGATAGATGGATTGATAGATAGACTGATTGAGAGGGAGAGAGCAAAGGGCAGGCAGGCAGACAGATAGACAGAAAGACAGAATGGATAGATAGATTCATTGATTGAGAGAGAAGGGGGGAGGCAGGCAGACCTGACAGACAGACAGTCAGACCTACCGGAAGATAGATACAGAGATTGGTAGATATAGAAAGGAAAAGGGAGAGCTATTTAGACAGACAGAGCGGTAATCTGGATATATACAGCTATAAATGCAGGTAAATGAGACAGCGAGAAAAGGGAGAGAGAGACTAGATGTTCAAGCGGGAACCGACCTGTCCTACTCTGAAGTAAACACCATTATATTCAAAAGGGTTTACTCCCAGGTAAATGATGTTAGGCTTGCCACTTAATTGGTCCTTTCCATGGCGGCTTTTTTTTCAGCAGAAGCCCTAAATCCCTGCACTCAAAAGACAATGCCTTAAAGTGAAAAGAGACATTCCGCTTATTCGAATATCGCTCTGAATTTCCACCCAAAGCAGACCTTTGGACTAGGCGGATCCGGAGCCTTCGCTCCATCTCCTTTGTCTCAGAAACCCCTCAACCACCAACTCCAAAAACAAACAAACAAAAAACCTTCCCCCTAGCCCTCTTCCTTCTTCATTCAGCCAGGATCTCGATCTCCTCCACTTCCCTCTGGTCTGCTGGCACCTCACATATGTACCTTCGCAGGCGATGGATTCAGAGGTTACCAATTCGTCTGAAGTGGCCAGGAGGCCACTTCCTGGACGTCCTGGCTGGCTGGCTGGCTTGTAAACAGACAGACTGACGCTATTATCAGTGTCTTGATTCCAAATCCGATCTCTTCAGTACCTTAAATATCTGTCCAGTGGAGTAGCTGGGGGGTCGCAGCAGTCAAGTCTTGGGGAGTCTCACCCCTTTGGAGCCATTCCAAATGGGGGGAAGCAAAACGGGGCTCTGTTTTGCTTCCCCCCCCCACCTGGAATGGCTCCGAAGAGGTGAGGATGGCTCCCTCCAAAACTTGATTGCTTCGACCCCTTCCAGCTACGCTTCTGCACCCTCACAATCAGAATATTTAGTCCCCCATCGTTCCAGCCATAGAACGTTCAGGTCTAAGGGTGTTCCATCCGTTGAACATTCAATCGGCTCAACGTTCCATACATGCATACTACTCTGTTTTGCTCTCCCCATCTGGAATGCCTCCGAAGAAGTGAAGCTCTCTCCAAAACCTGACTGCTCAGACCCCCTTCTAGCTACGCCACTGCTGCTGCTACTGCTGGATGTCAGTCCCGCTGACTTCATCGTCTCCCAGAAGTAGCACACAGGATGGCAGCTTTGGTCCTAGCGTGGGTCAGCTGGACACCTCACACCTGTTACTCAAAGGGAAACCTATCCCCATCGAGGGCAGCCAGTCTAAACCCTGTCCGACGGGATTTTAGGATAGGGATCCTTTGGCTGCCATCTAGAGCGCAGCCTTGACCGTCGGAGCGCAGCTTCCTTTCCTGAATACAGCGAGTTTCAGGGGCTTTAAGGGCAAAATGGACCAAAGGACCGTCGGACAGGCTCAGGTGTGCTGGAATTCAAGTGGCTGGCGAAGGACAGTGTGATTCTTTGATCAAAAAAGAGAAATCATCTGCAAACCATATCCAAACGTGAGCCCCAAAACAGATCATTTCCTGAAGGGTTCCTGCCCATTTCTTTTGGATCACATTTTTTCCTGTGATAGATTAATACTGCGGAAGATAGAAAGAACAAAATATTCTCTCTCTCTTTTCCTCTTTCCTTTCTCCCTCTCTTCATTCTCGTTCATTCTCTCTCTTTTCCCTCTTTCTCTTTCTTGCTCATTCTCTTTTTTCCCTCTTTCCCTCTCATTCTCACTCATTTTCTCTTTTTCCTCTTTCTCTCCTTTTCCTCCTCTCTTCTTTCACTCTTTCTCTCATTTTTCTCTCTTTTACTTTTTCACTTTCACTTTCCTTCTAACTCTTTCTCTCTTGCTTACTCTTTTCCTTCTTTATCTTTCTCTCTCAACAATCCTCATCTCTCTTTCACTCTCATTTTTCTGCTTCTCTTTTATCTTTCTCTCCTTTTCTCTCATTCTCATTATCTCTCTCTCTCTTTTCGTTTTCTCTATCTTTCACTCTCCTTCCCCCTTTTCTTTTTCTTTCTCTTTCTCTCTCCTTTTCCTTTTCTCATTCTCACTTCTTTTCCCTTCTCTCATACTGTCTCTCTACTGTCTCTCTCTCTCTCTCTCTTTCTCCCAACTTCACACACACACACACACACACACACACACACACACACACACACAGAGAGAGAGAGGGAAGATCCCCTGAGAAAGCATTGACAGGGCGATGAGCCTCCGCTGGATCGTGCCCTTTCTTCTCCCCCTTGTCTCTTCCCCATCCATTATTCCTTATCGCTCTCCTTCCGCTACTGCTGTTCGAAATGTGTTCACTGTTTCTTTGCATCTGTCCCTCTAAAATGATTTTCGTTAAACCCAGATTTAAACCATGCCGGCCAGTGGGGGAGAGACTGAATTTTTAAAAAAGAAAAAAAGGGGGGGGGGCGCGTGTGAATCAATCGCCTTGAAAGAAACGAAGACTGCTGGCTGCAAAGGCATACACACAATAGATCACCCACTGCTAGGACACACACACACCCCTATATTATGGTTTTGTTTTTAATTTCACTTCCCCTAAGCACGTGGACGTGTCTAGTCATGAATCTTACTGCTTTGATTCCAGTACCCTGGACAAAGAGGCATAGCTGGGGAGTTGGAGAAATTAAGTGTTGGAGGTAGCCTCAGCGCTTCGGAACCATTCCAGGTGGGGGTGGGTGGGGAAATGGAGCCTACTGCTCCCCCCACCTGGAATGGCTCCCTTCAAAATTTGATTGCTCCGACCCCCCCCCCAGCTATGCCACTGGAGAGATGTATTCTGCAGCATACAGTCAGAACGTTCATTTCCCCATTATTCCATCCATAGAACGTTCAACCTCTGAACGTTCCATCCTTAGAACGTTCAAATCCCTCAACGTTCCATCCATCCGTTTCACTCTGTTTTGTTCCCCACCACCTGGAAGAGCTCTGAAGGCGTGAAACTCCCTCCAACGGCTCTGCCCCCCCCCCCCCAGCTACGACACTGCTTGGAAGCCACCGCTTTTTCATTTTCAGTCCTGCATCCCTCGTGCCTGCCTGCTTTCCCGCATGTTTTATGCAGTTTTTCCCCTCTGACTTTATTTTTTAAAAAAGGCGAGGTGAAGAATAAAAAATTATTTAGTCCTTATCTTTGCAGCTCACGTATACAGGATCAGAGGAGCTGATTAAGAAAGGAGTCAGAGGAGACGATGGATTAATAATGATTCAGAATAATGAATTCTTATCTCTGGTTTCCAGATTATCAACCTTTCAGTTCCCAATGTTTTGTTACTCGGTATAATTTATTGCATCTAATACATCACAATGAATCTGATGTCAGAAAACGATGGGCAACGTTGTGGAAAAGAAGGAGCTCTTCTCTCTCTGTCTCTCACTCGCTCCCCCCCTCCCCGTTTTTCATTCTGGGACAGCAAAAAACAACAAAAAAAACTACTGCCCTTTTTAAAGCAATTTTTAAGAGGGGAGAATGTAAAGTATATCTGATTTGGGAGGATAGCAACTCCAGAAGTATTCATCTCTTTAATTATTGTGTCAATTTCAAAATGAAATTAATAAAATCGACTTGCTTGCATTCTCAGAAAGAAACTTTTAATTATTATTTTTATATTATTTATATTATTTTATATTATTATTTTATTAATCGTATTTATATGATATATATAAAAAGCAGGCTTTCGACAGTCTTGAAAGACTATGGTATCGTGCTCGGCGCTGCATACGCTGGTTCACAGGCATAGTGTCTTAACCACTTGAGCCACCCACAGCCCTCATACATATATATGTATATATGTACATATATATATGTACACACTGGTATATATACACACTGGTGTATATCCATATCTCTATATATGCATGGCTATACATGTAACCATAAATGTATAAATAACTATATCTAGATGTACGTGTAGATAGATAGGTTAAGTCATAATCTGAATCTTTTATATGTTTGTTTATTTATTAATTCATTCATTTATTTCCCTTCAAAAGGCACAACCAGAAAAAAATAACAAAAGAGAAAGATTGACTAGCAGTCTGGACGAAGAATTCCATTGTTTAATTTGAATCTCTCTCTCTCTCTCTCTCTCTCTCACACACACACACACACACACACACACACAAACACACATAATTTTTTTTTCCTATGTAGAAGCCAGTCTTTGGCTGCTTTGTATGCAAATGAACGAACTGACTTTGTTCACATTGGCCAGTCTTAAAGAGGTATCCCTCTGAAATCATATGCCTGCCATTTAGATTGAGGGGCTGGAAGTACTAGCTATACTGTACTTCGAGAGGGGCGCTAAGACTTAGGGCTGTATCCCCTGCAGTTTTATATGTGTCTTGGAGGGCTTTAGCCCTACAAATATAAAAAAGGTGACCATCTAACAGAACCAGAAAATGTAGGACACTTATGAAAATTGTAAAACATGACAAAATAAAAGCTAAAAATACTCATATATTTTGCTTTCTCTAGCTTAATTTAAACACCACCTTGCTTATTATTAAATTTAAAACTATTACATACATTGGGAGTCGAATCCTATACCTGTCTACTCAGAAGTAAGCCCTATTGAATTCAATGAGGATTACTCCCAGGAAAGTGTACAGAGGATTATGCTCATTATTACATAGCGGGTGCAATCCGAAGCATATCAACTCAGAAGAAAGTTCCATTGTGTCCAATGATACGTTCAAGAAAGTGTGTATAGGATTGCAGCCATTGTTTACTAATTACAACAATACTACCTGCTGCTTGCTCACAAAGGGAAAAAAAGATTTTTTTCCAGGACACAAGAGGACATGTCGTGGGAGAAGAGAATACATGGTCAGCATGGGTATAGGGGACGTTTTTAAAAACGCCTAATAAGTGAAGGCTGCTGTCAATTCTATTCCTAGGACCAATATTTCTCTGTCTGAGCTGATTATATTACGAATATTAATACCAATATTAATCTTTTATACCAGTATTAATCTTTTGCTGAGCTGCACCATAAAGAACACCCTCTTTTCCCTTCCCCACTCCAAATTAAAAACCAGCTTATTTTGCTGAAGTGGGTGTTTTTGAGCGACAGTGCAACAAGAACCTCTAAAAACGAAATATATACAATTTATTTATTTATTTGTTTGTTTGTTTGTTTATTTATACAAAAAAAAAAAAAAACACCCAGTGGGCTCCTTCTCGTTGGGCTTGGTTCCCATAAAGGGGGGGTGATCTCAGTTGAAAATCATCCATATGATCGCTTCCAAGACGCCGGAGATGGGTGGGAGGAACTGCATACAGAAAGGTGTCCCTGAACCGGTTGCCCTTGATGCCAGACCGAGGATGGTTGGTAATTGGCTCTATGGAGTGGCGTGGATTTGAAGGGCAGCCAAGCTCCTGTGAGTTTCATATGCGGCGTTGGGAAGGGTGACAGTGGCGTAGCTAGAGGGGGGTCAAACAAGTTTTGCAGGGAATCTCACCCCCCTGAGCCATTCCTGATGGGATGTTCCAGTATCCCAACGTTCCATCCACAGAAGGTTCAGTTCCCCCAAGTTTCATCTGTATGGTTTTGCTCCCCTCACCTGGATGGAAGGGCTCCAAGGGGGTGAGACTCCCTCCAAGACTTGATTGCTCCAACCCTCCCCTAACTAAGCCACTTGTCTGGACTTCTAGAGCAACATCACATAATTGTTGCCTTATTCCAACTTCTCCAGGAACTTCAATCTTGGCGCAACTGCAGTTAAATACATGAAATATTTGACCACTTTTCCCTAATGGCTTTCTGCAGAAGAAATTAATTCCCCTTTCATTCAATTTAAAATGTAAACTATACAAAGATTTGATTTTTTTGAAAACAAATTGGACATTCGGGTTTTACATTAAAAATCTATTTTGTTTTTCATGCATGACAGAGAGGTGAATAATGCACAGAGCAGAGGAGATGCAGCTAAAATTAAGCCTTTCCTTAATAGACATGTGTGAATTCTTCAGCAATACCATGAAGGATAGCATTAAAGGAAAGGAGTTCAATTAATCAACCCATCAACAATATATATACCGCTTTTTTAGGAACAGTTCCCAAAGCGGTTTACAGAGAAAGTGAAATAATTAATGTATTCTGTGGCATCTGGAAGTCTGGTCATTAAATGGTGGCAAAAGGGGTTGAGGATCCCATGTGCCAGGTGTGTTTATGCTCCATATATTGCCATAAGATTGGTAGTCATAAAGGTGCCACCGGATCTCTGGAGTTTGTTTGGTTTTTGTTTTGTTGCTACAGAGGGCTCAGGGTGACCATAAGCCCAACCCTTAAAAGATGACAAGGCTCTCACAAAATGTAGGACTTCCAAGAAAAATTTAGAACAGAACCAAAAAAGCTACAACCATTCCTATAGGTTGCTTTCATCTGGTTAATTTAAACGTTATATTTCTTATTATTAAATTTAAAACTACTACATATAATTTATTACATTTATTTATTAATTACAGGAAGATTTCTTGCTGACAAGGAAAAGGAGGACAATGAAGATTCTCTATTAACTTAAGGTGAATAAAGAGGACATGTTCTGGGCAAAGAGGACTTATGGTGACCCTGGATGAGTTCTCCTCTGGAATACGCTGAATTCCGCAGAACTATTCATATTCATAGGAAGCATATGAAATACACCTGCATTCAAGTATGGGAGAGCCAGACTCAGGCAGGACTCCTGTGCTCAAAAATACCCACATCCAGAATTGGCCTAAAAACAATGCATTCTGGCTTAATTGTGGAGTGAACAGGGATGTTTTAAAGTGTTCAAGATATAATGTTCAGTTTACAATTCTATAAGTGCCTGATCAGCCAGCTATTCCTCCAGTGTCATCCTCAGCGACCTGTTCCAAAGACAAATGTTTCTCTGCAATGAATGGGATCGCCAATAGGATCTGCTTCCAGAAAGGAGGAATCTCTGCGATGAACCTCTGTGTATGAATCTGTGTGTGTGTGTGTGAGAGAGAGAGAGAGAGAGCAACACTATGTATTTTCTATTCCCATTACAGTCAATGAAATCTACACTCCGGAAAGTGTGACTAAGCAGAGAGAGAGAGAGAGAGAGAGAGAGAGAGAGAGAGAGAGAGAGTTTTCAGTGTTATACACAGAAGTATATTCCATTACAGTGAATAAGACTTACACAGGAAAGTATGGATAGAAGAGAGAGAGAGACAAAGAAAGAAAGAAATCTTATGTATTTCTACTCAAAAGGAAATCCCATTACAGTCAATGAGACTTAGAACACAATCCTAACCATGTCTACCCCAAAGCAAGCCCCATTGTGCTCAACGGTTCTCAAACCCAGGAAAGTGTGGACAGCAATGAAGCTAGGGGGAGGGGGGAGGACAATGTCCTTGGCTCCAGATTGCTCAGAGTGGGCGGATATGACAGTGTCCACGGGGACTGGTCTCCTCTGGCAACCCCAGAGCAATGGGTGGTGGCTTAGTGGGGAGGATCAGCCTGTCTTGGAGGGAGCTTCAACCCTTCACAGACTTTCCAGTCATTTTTGTCCCATGACTCAATTCCAGCCTTAGGACCACTCCATGGCCCCATTCCATTCATTCTCCACCCCCAAAGGCTCCGAAAGCGTGAGGTTCCTACAAGACAGACTGTTGCGCCCCCTTTTCGCTACACCCCTGGCAATGGGTGAGGAGCTGCTGGCTGGGTGTGTGTCTCTGGATGCTGCGGGTGTGTTTCAGTACCTATGTGTGCGTCAGAGACAGATCTTGCACACTATGGATTCCTTGTTTGGAGATGCAAGGTATAGATGGCAATCTTTCCCCAGATCTGGCAGAGACACCCTCCTGGACTCCTTCCCGTCCCCAGATGGATGTTCAATTTGCTCGCCATCTCCCTTCCTCAGTTGCGCTGCCAAGTCCTATTTGCATATTATTTGCAGTTGTAATTAGCTGATGAGCATCACCCAGGCTTCCCCACACCTCCCCCTGCTTTTGTTTTCTCTTCAGTTTTCAGGTTTTGATCTTCAATATTGCGACTGTCCCCCATAGGATATGAAATATCTCACATCTGCGGTTCATAAAAGTCCCACTCAATTAAAATATAAATAAATAAAAAAGGAAGGTGGGGCAAAGAAAAAAAAGGAGGCGATGCAGAGAAAACAAGGACACTTGCAAAAGAGTCAGTACCCCACACACACCTGATAAAGACGCCATCAGCAGATAATTTAAAGTTTCTCTGCCAATCCAGTCGCCTTAGGTTTGTTTACTTGGATGGGAGTCCCAGTGAAGTCAATAGATTTGCTTTACCTCCAGGAGATCAAGGCTTTGGATGCACACTTCTTTCCCAGATAGGCTGCAACTTACAGACTCTGAAGAATGCAACGACATCAGTTTGCTAGGGATGAACACACTCACACGTTCATCACAAAGGCAAGTGCATGTGTGAATGGACCCTAATGAAGCAGAGGGCAGATTTCACAAAAGGAACGTTGACACAAACTTCACATCCAACACTTTCCATGGACTGAAATAATAGAAAGTGTTTATTCATTGCTATTCCATTTTTCAGTAGTCCGACATTCCTTGCTAGTCCAGTGTACAGTAGCCAAGCAATACAATTAAAACCCAGCAATATTATTATTATTATTATTATTATTATTATTATTATTATTATTATTATTATTATAATAAATATACAGCAAATAATTTTGTGCTGATTTCATTCACATCACCAGTCGGAGCCTTCACAAGAGTCTAGGACTGTGTGATGCAGCAGCGTATAATTCGTGCTGATCCCAGAAGAGCGGCTTTCTGCAGTTGGCAGAGTTATTATTATTATTATTATTATTATTATTATTATTATTATTATTATTATTATAATTATTATTATCATCATCATCATCATCATCATCATCACCATCATCATAAATACACAGCAAACAATTTTTGTGCTGGTTTCATTCACATCACCAGTCGGACCCTTCATAAGAGTCTAGGACTGCGACTTATTATTAGGAATTATTAATAATTATTAATAATTAATAATAGGACTTGTTGTTGTTGTTGTTGTTGAGAATCTGGATATAAATGAAAGATGGAATTCCTTTCAACTGATTTCAATCCATTTGTTCAGGTTAATCAAGTTTGGAGATGACTTGGAATCTAAATTTATGATGTGAATCATCCAGTGGTGGTCCCAGCATGCTATAACAACCAGTTCTCCGGAAGTGGGCGGGGCCAGGCTGGGTCAGGGCGTGGGGCCAGGGCCAGGGGGCGGGGCGGGGGAGGGCACACCACCTTAACCCTTAGTTTACCAAAAAAATTGTATCACTTGTGATGGCATCAATCAGTATTAAGCCCCTGAGTTCAGTGTAATTTATTCCTTTGCAATATGCCTTGTTGTGCTCTCAGGGGGAATGTGTGCCACAAATAAGAACATAAAAGCATAAGAAAAGCCTCCACTGGATCACACCAAAGACCCATCTAGTCCAGCTTCCTGAATCACACAGCAGCCCACCAGCTGCCTCAGGGAGCACATATGACACTTGCATCCAGTTGCCTCAGTACCAGCAGACACAACATGTTCCACAGGTAGTGCTCATTCCACTGGTTGAGAAAAAACTGATCTACAGTTTAGGACCAGAGTCTGTGGTGTCCCCTCTGTGGGTTGAGGTTTGCCTCTAAGCCTTAAGTTAAGGCTACAATCCTGTCCACACTTTCCTGTAAGTAAGCTTCATTGAATATAATAGGACTTCTGAGTAGTCAAGGAAAGGACTGAGCTCTTAGTAACCAGCATTTGGCTCCAATCCTATTCACTTTCATGACAGTAAGCTCCACACACGCTAATGAGACTTACTTCTGAGTAGCCAAGAATAGGATTGGGCTCTAATGCTGCACTCCTCTGCACACTTTCCTGGGAGTAAGCTTCACAGATTGAAATGGGATTAACTTTTGAGTAGTCAGGCATAGGATTACAAGCTCTTAGAAACCAGCTTCTTTCCAGGGAGTAAGCTTCACTATTATAATGGAACTTACTTCTGAGTAGACATATGATTGGGCTTTGAGGCTACAAGCCTATCCTCACAGGGAGTAAAACCTGCTGACTTTAATAGGACTTACTTCAGAGTAGGCAGTGGACTGGGCTCCTGGGAGGGGCAGAATGGGAACTGGGGCTATTTCTTCAGGTGCCCCCCATAGTGCTTCCCCACAATTTCAGGTGGAGAGATTTCTCAGAGGGGCAGGATGAGGTGGGGAGATCTCTTGGGGGGGCCAAAGGTCTATAGTGTGGATAGGATTGCAGCCTGAGCCCAATCCTAACTGTATATACTCAGAAGTAGGTACCATTCAAGTCAATGGGGCTTACACCCAAAACTGTGTGGCCAGGACTTTCACCTTACAGTCCAATCCTATGCAGGCTTACTTAAAAGTAAGTCTCATTCTAGTCAGTGGGGCTTACTCCCATGTAAGTGTGGATATCATAGAATCATAGAATCATAGAATCATAGAGTTGGAAGGGACCTAGTAGGTCATCTAGTCCAACCCCCTGCCTGCAGCAGGAATTCCCCCTAGAGCATCTCCAACAGGTGCTCATCGAGCCTCTGCTTGAAGATCCCCAGTGAGGGAGAGTCCACCACCTCCCTTGGCAATCTGTTCCACTGCCGAACCGCCCTCACAGTCAGGAATTTTTTCCGGATTTCCAGCCGGAATCTCCTCTCTTGCAGTTTGTACCCATTGGTTCTAGTTCTGCTTTCAGAAGCAGCTATGAACAAATTGGCCCCTTCCTCCCTATGACAGCCCTTCAGGTATCTGAAGAGGGCAATCATGTCTCCCCTCAGCCTCCTCTTCTCCAGGCTGAACATCCCAAGTTCCCCCAACCTTTCCTCGTAGGGCTTCCCTTCCATCCCACTGATCATTCTTGTCGCTCTCCTCTGGACTTGCTCCAGTTTGGCTGCATCCTTCTTAAAGTGAGGTGCCCAGAACTGAACACAGTACTCAAGGTGAGGTCTCACCAATGCAGAATAAAGAGGAACTATAACTTCTCGTGACTTGGAAGCTACAGTCCTCTTAATGTAACCTAAAATGGCATTTGCCTTCTTTGCAGACACATCACACTGCTGACTCATGTTCAGCTTGTGATCCACGGCGACTCCAAGATCCCGCTCACATGTTGTGCTGCCAAGCCAAGTATGCCCCATTTTATACCTATGTTTTTGGTTTTTATTGCCTAAGTGCAGAACCTTGCACTTCTCCCTGTTGAAATTCATTCTGTTTGTTACATCCCAGGATTCCAGTTTATCCAGCTCCTCCTGGAGGTTTCTCCTATCTTCTGATGTGTTTGCTACTCCTCCCAGTTTGGTGTCATCTGCAAATTTGATCAGGCTCCCCCGTAACCCTTCCTCCAAGTCATTGATGAAAATGTTAGAGAGAACCGGTCCCAAGACAGAGCCTTGGGGTACCCCACTAGAAACGGACCTCCAGGTTGGCACAGAACCATTTACTAAAACCCTTTGAGTGCGGCCATCGAGCCAGTTGCAGATCCACCTAACAATTGCCCTGTCTAGCCCATATTTTTCCAACTTCCTAATTAAAATGTCATGTGGGACTTTGTCAAATGCTTTGCTGAAGTCAAGATAAATGACATCCACAGCATTGCCACTGTCCAGTAAGCTCGTAACCCCATCAAAAAAGGAGATCAGATTTGTCTGGCAAGATTTATTCTTGGTAAATCCATGCTGGGTTGTTTTGATCACGGAGTACTTGTCTAGATGTGCACAAATTGTGTGTTTTATGATTTGCTCTAATATCTTGCCCGGGATTGAAGTCAAACTGACTGGTCTATAATTTCCCGGGTCTTCTTTTTTCCCCTTCTTAAAAATTGGGACTACATTTGCCCTCTTCCAGTCCAGTGGCACTTCTCCACTCCTCAAGGATTTCTCAAAGATGATCGACAAAGGCTCTGCAAGGACATCTGCAAGTTCCTTAAGAACTCTAGGATGCAGCTCATCCGGTCCAAATGACTTGAATTCATTTAGGCCAGTTAAGTGGTTTCGAACCAGTACCAGGTTTCGATATGATTGCAGCCTCAGAGCCCAGTCCTAACCATGTCTACTCAGAAGACAGTCCCATTATAGACAGGGGGCTTACTCTCAGGAAAGTAGACAGGGCTGGAGGAAGAGATCCAATCCTCTGCCAATCTCCTCAGAAGTAAGTCCCATTATAGTCAGTGTTCTTACTTTCAGAAAAGTAGACAGGGCTGGAGGTACAGGGCTGGAGGGAGAGATCCAATCCTCTGCCAATCTCCTCAGAAGTAAGTCCCATTATAGTCAGTGGGCTTACTCTCAGGAAAGTGTGGATGGGAAAGTAGCCTCAAATCCTAATCCTATTCTACTCAGAAGGAAATCCCATGATAGTCAATGGGAATTTCTGCCAGGAAAGTGTGGCTAGGATTGTAGTCACAGGCTGCAGTCCTCCACTATACAGTGTGGCTTACTCCTGAGTAGTACTGGGTAGTACTGAGTTGTTCATGCCTAGTAGTGGGCTGCAAAGGCATCCAGGGAAGGAGGGAAGCAGGCAGGAAGGCTTGCTGCTATTACTCACCTAAGGCTCCCAGACATTTGTATGTTGGCTTTTCTATTCCCTCCCAAGGACTCCTTAGTAAAGCTGTCCATCAAATGTTTGATTCAAAAAAACACCATCACCAGAGAGGCTGTCTCATCTGCATATGAGAAACCGATCATGCTTTGAAAACTGCACAAGGAAATAACTTCTGAAAACTTGCTAGAAATAAGGTTTTTAATCAAAATAAGATATTTAACAAAGACAGGTTCCTGAATAGCATCACTCAAAGGTTTGGGGCATGAAGAATTTCTTCACTCTGACGTGCAAGCATGCAGCTAATAGTGATGTAAACACCCTCCATCTCAGCAGTCAAAGTCTGAATGTGCTGTGGGATGGTGGCCATGCCCTATCTGAATGATGGTAAATAGAACAGACTGTTTCTATTTTAAAATTAAAAATAAACTTAGGGAGGAGAAGGAGGGGGGAGAGAAGGGGAGGGCGTCTCAGAAGGGGAGGGATGAGGAGGGAGTAGAGCTTCTCCTCTGAGAAGACAGACCCAGATGCTCTTTAAGAGAAATTCTGACACACTTGCATGCAATTCAAAGATGATGGCCCCCAATTAACAACCGGTTCACTAACATCAGACCCTAGTTAAGAACCGGTGAGAACCGGCCTCAGCCCACCTGTGGAACCATCCCAGGGTGGAAGCACTTCCCACAGACTAAGCCAGTGGTTCTCAATCTTCCTCACACCATGACCCCTTTATAAGTTCCTCACGTTGTGGGGACCCCCAACCATAAATTTATTTTTGTTGCTACTTTATAACTGTAATTTTCCTACTCTTATGAATCGTAATGTAAATATCCGATATGCAGGATGTATTTTCATTGTTACAAATGAAATGTGTTTTCTATGCACACACTGAACACAATGTGATTTATTTCAGAGTAGGCAAGCATAGGATTGGGCCCTGAGGCTGCAATCCTATCCACATTTACATGGGAGCAAAGGCTCCCCTCACTATAATGGGATTTATTTCAGAGTAGGCATGCAAAGGATTGGGCCCTGAGGCTGTCAGTCAGCCCCAGTGCATGTGCAGCTACACCCGGAGGTCTGGCAAGCCTGACCTGGCCCCCTGCACCAGGGATCTTTAGGCGACCCAGGAAAGCTCTAGGCGTCCCACAAAGGGGTCCTGACCCCCACTTTGAGAAACTCTGGATTAAGCCCTATTGATTATCATGGGACTTCTGATTAGACAAGCAAAGGCTTGGGCTCTCAAGGTCAGCTTCACACATTTTCCAAACACAGGGTGACCATATGGCATGTTCTAGATTTTAGAAATGTATGGAGAGTGAGGAGGGAAAAATTTCAATGTCCTCCTTTTCCTTGTAAACAAGCAGCATGCAGCCTTATTATAATTAATAGATGACATGTAATAAATTATATGTAGGAGTTTTAAATTTCATAATTAGAAATATAGTGTTTAAATAAAGCACATGAAAGCAATATATATTGCTAATAATATAAAAGCTAAAACATATATATATATAAACTAAAACATATATATTAAAACGTAATAATATAAAAGCACACACACACACACACACACACACACACACACACACACACACACACACATAAAGCAGGCCTCCATCAGTCTTGGAAGACTATGTTATCATGCTCTGTGCTGCATATGCTACATGCGAAGCACGAAAGCCTGGATTAGATTGTTATGGAGGATAGGCTGTTACCCAAGCAGCATATTCCCCCTCTCCACGCCACTGAATTAGTCCAATGGAAAGGCACAGCCAATACGATTGGATCCAGCTAGCATTGCAGAGCTGGGCTAAGGGCAGGAGCTCACCCTGACTTGTGGGTCCGACCCCAGTTCTTGAAGCCTGGTCTGCTGGTTAACAAGCACAGTTTCTCAGCCACTTGCACCACACCAAAGCCCATATATATATATCATAGTGCCTCAAGTAACATATTTAGTTAGTTCCGGAGGCATGTTCTTTACTTGAAACATTCTTTACATGAAGCAGATTTTCCAATAGGAAATAATGGAAACTCAGATGATTGGTTCCACAACCCCCAAAATATTCATATAAAAATATTAACTGGATGTAAAAATGATGACAGAACACTGCGACTGAATTCAAAACATGCATTCAATGTGCATGATCTTATGAAGTCTACTTAGGCTGCAGTCCTAAAGACACTTTCCTGGGTGTAAAACCCATTTAACACAATGGTGCTTACTTCTGGGTAGACATGGTTAGGAGCCTGCAATCCAAGACACCTTCGAAATGTCTCCCCACTTTCTCCTCTCCATCCTGAACCTCTCTCTCCCTTGCTCCTTTCTGGATAGCCCTGAGCTGCTTCCCTCTTCTCCACTGCTCTTCTTTCCCTCTCCCAAGAGACATCCGGCCATAGGAGGAACTGCATGGAAGTGTTGCTTTCACTATGGGCAGGTGCACTAGGCAGCCCTGATGCTTTTTAAACAGGCTGCTGGCCAGCGCATCTGCCCCAACTGCCAATGAATGTGTTCTTTTGGTAAAGCACTTTCTTTAAGTGAAGCAGAATCCTAGAGGAATTTTTGTTTGTTACGTGAACCATACTTTACATGAGGCATTATTTACGGGAGGCGCCACTGTGTGTGTATGTGTGTATGTATGTGTATATTTTTCTTGGCTGTCCTACATTTTGGAGAACCTTGTACTCTTTTTTGGGTTATGACATATGTTCACCCTGTCTTTACACAGTTGTGCACTGATCCTGGAGACTCATCAACTGTCTCTTTTAATCTGGATTGTATCCAAGAGGGGATACTGGTGTGCAGATTTCCATCTAGTAAGTCAAGATGAGAGTGATATTCATACCTGACATGTGGACTGGTTCACTTGATAGTCTTAATGCTAAAACAGTCTGAATGTTCTGTCCCTTATGTTCTAGGCCTGGCACCTCCTTCACACATTATATCATCATTATTGCATGAGCCACCCCAGTACCCAGAACCAACCCAGCCACAGAGAAACCACCCCAGGTTACACTGAACATATGAATAAGAAGCTGCCTTAATAATCAAGTGATGTATCCAATAATCAAGTGATGTGTCCAATAATGATTCATGAATAACAATTCAAGTAGGTGCTTTTTTTATTGAGCAAAAGAAGCATAATTGCCCTCCCCCCCAAGCAATGTCTTTTCTAGTGGCTTCTGCTAGTTTATATTTTATATCTTTCTAGATTATGAGCCCTTTTGGGACAGGGAGCCATTAGTTAATTTTATTTTCTCTGTAACCACTTCTGATTGGAAAGTGATATATAAATACTGTTGGTTGATTGACTGATTGATTGACTACTCCACCCAGCTGGGGCTTGGAGGAAAAGAGGCCTCTTTCCAATGCTGCCTCTTAAGAATCTGTTAAGATGAAGGATGTGTTCTCTTCATGCACTTTAGGAACTCTTAGCTATGGCCGTTCCCTGCTGCTGTACCCAAGTGTGCTGCTATGCCACATTGTACTTTCATAGGGAAAAATATCTGGAGGATGGTTGGAAGCAGTTATGGACACCCACAAAGGAAATCCGCACTGGTACACCAACATTTGACAATTCATGCCCTTAAATGGTCAGGCCAATAGGAAGCGATAGGAATCTACTTAAATGAAACTGGTTTAATTCTAGACCCGGTTGAAGTCAACCTTTTATCTTTGACTGTAGCTTACCAAATGTGGACTTCCTGGTGCCCACTGTCACTAAAAATTGATCTATATGGACAAGAAAGGGCCAACAGGCAGCAGAATGCATCCCCTTTCCTCCACTTCCCACACCCTTTAAATCACAACCAAGGGGAGGAGGAAAGAGGCCTACTGATGTCTGCAGAACTGAGACAGAACAAATAACTTTGGTATTAAAGTGTAAGCTTCTGGAGACATGGACTTGTCTTTCTTGTTTTGTTATGCATACTGTACGTGCCATGTGCATTGACAGTGCTAAAAAAGAGGCCACAAAACAGAGCCACATGAGCTCAACTAACTTGCCATGACCTTTGAATTACAATTTCTTCCCAAACTTAAGAAAGCTCTAGGGAGGGCTAATAAGGGGTAGTAATCGCATGGACAACAAACTTCAGTGGGGCAACAATCTGAGATTGGCACTAGTGGCCAAAATTGTGAAACCAAGTACAAATAAGACAATTATGTTCAGTGTGGAATTTAATGCAGAATGCAATGAAACAAATCTAGTCAAAATATTTCTATTCAATCAAAAGTTAATCAAAAGTTATAGCCAAATAAACAGGAAAAGACACAACTGTAATAAAAATTAGATTTTTTAATCTTAAAACTGAACAAAGGGACTGATTCTTCTCAAAGCCAGTAAGGTTTTATGATGCTGAAGCATGGCACTAAAAAGCAGACCTCCGTCAGTCTTGAAAGACTATGGTATCGTACTCGGAGCTTCATAGCTGCATGCGAAGCACGAAAGCCTGGGTTAGATTGTTATGGAGGATAGGCTGTTACCCAAGCAGCAAATCCCCCCTCTCCACGCTACTGAATTAGTCCAATGGAAAGGCAGAGCCAATACAATTGGATCCAGCTGGCATCACAAAGCTGGGCGAAGGAGAGGAGCTCACCCTGTCTTGTGGGGCCAACCAGGGTCTCGAACCCAGGCCTGCTGGTTAACAGGCACAGCATCTTAACTGCTTGCACCACCCACAGCCCTAAGGAGCATGGCACTAAAAGGTGTTAATCATAGGTGGGCTGAAGCCAGTTCTCACTGGATCTGTAGAACAGGTTCTTAATGTGGGGCTGACCTTAGAGAACCGGTTGTTAAAGAGCAGGCCATCATCTTTGAATTGCATGCAAGTGTGTTTGAATTTCTCTTAAAGGGCCTCTGGGTCTGTCTTCCTAGAGGTTCAGCTCCTCTCCCTCCTCTCCTTCTGAACCTCCCTCCCCTTCTGAGTGTTGTGAGAATGAGCTCCTCCAGGGCTATTGGTGGGGACCATGCCTGCCTGCCTTCTTGCCTCCCCAGGTGCCTTTGCAGCCCAGTACTAGACATGGAGAACTACTTAGGAGTAAGCCACACTATATAGTAGAGGACTGCAGCCAATCCTAGCCACACTTTCCTGGCAGAAATTCCCATTGACTATCATGGGATTTCCTTCTGAGTAAATCCTATTAAAGTAGGATTTGAGGCTACATTCCCATCCACACTTTCCTGAGAGTAAGCCCACTGACTATAATGGGACTTACTTCTGAGGAGATTGGCAGAGGATTGGATCTCTCCGTCCAGTCCTGTCTACTTTCCTGAGAGTAAGCCCACTGTATATAATCAGACTTTCTACTGAGTAGAAATGGTTAGGACTGGGCTCTGAGGCTGCAATCATATCCACACTTACATGGGAGTAAGCCCCACTGACTAGAATGAGACTTGCTTCTAAGTAAGCCTGCATAGGATTGTACTGTAAGGCGAAAATCCTGACCACACAGTCCTGGGAGTAAGCCCCATTGACTTGAATGGTACTTACTTCTGAGTAGACATGGCTAGGATTGGGCTCAGGCTGCAATCCTATCCACACTGTCGTCCTTTTGCCCCCTCCCCAGAGATCTCCCGACCTCATCCTGCCCCTCTGAGAAATCTCTCCACCTGAAATTGTGTGGAGGCAATATGGGGGGCACCTGAAGAAATAGCCCTAGTTCCCATCCTTCCCCCCCAGGAGCCCAGTCCACTGCCTACTCTGAAGTAAATCCTATTAAAATCAGCAGGTTTTACTCCCCTGTGAGGATAGGTGTGTAGCCTCAAAGACCAATCATATGTCTACTCAGAAGTAAGTTCCATTATAATAGTGAAGCTTACTCCCTGGAAAGAAGCTGGTTTCCAAGAGCTTGTAATCCTATGCCTGACTACTCAAAAGTTAATCCCATTTCAATCTATGAAGCTTACTCCCAGGAAAGTGTGCAGAGGAGTGCAGCATTAGAGCCCAATTCTATCTTGGCTACTCAGAAGTAAGTCCCATTAGAGTGTGTGGAGCTTACTCTTAGGAAAGTGAATAGGATTGGAGCCAGAGGCTGGTTACTAAGAGCTCAGTCCTTTCCTTGACTACTCAGAAGTCCTATAATATTCAATGAAGCTTACTTACAGGAAAGTGTGGTCAGGATTGTAGCCTTAAGTAGTGGCTTAGAAGCAAACCTCAACCTGCAGAGGGGAAACCACAGTCTCTGGTCCTAAACTGTAGATCAGTGTTTCTCAACCAATGGTATGAGCACCACCTGTGGAACGTGTTGTGTCTGCTAGTACTTAGCCACTTGGATGCAAGTGTCATATGATCATTCTGAGGCAGCTGGTGGGCTACTGTGTGATTCTGGAAACTGGACTAGATGGGTCTTTGGTGTGATCCAGTGGAGGCTTTTCTTATGCTTTTATGTTCTTATTTGTGGCACACATTCCCCCTGAGAGCATAACAAAGTGTAATGCATAGGAATAAATTACACTGAACTCAGGGGCTTAATACTGATTGATGCAGTCACAAGTGATAAATATTTTTGGTAAACTAAGTGTTAATGTGGTGTGCCCTCTCCCACCCCCTGACCCCGCCCACTTCCGGAGAACTGTTTGTTGGGGCAGGCTGGGCCCACCACTGGTGTTAATATGGGTGGATACAGGGGGGAGTGGCAGAGCATGCTTCTGGATGAAGGAAGCAGATTTTCCCCCATGTTCATGTCTGCGTATGATCAGTGGTGGGCTTTAGCAGGTTCGCACCTACTCTATAGAACCGGTTCTTAACAAGAGATAGGACATATAAAGTTTAAAAATAGCCATTTAAAAGTGGCTGCCAGATGGGCAGAGAACTGGTTCTTAAATTTTTTGAAGCCCATCACTGCGTATGATGTCCTGTCCAGGGCATCCCTATGGATTCCCTGAGCTCAGTGGAGCTTACTAGGATGTCAGTAATGTAGCATGTAGCATTGCCCTCTGCACAAGGGGTCCAGTTTACCAGATAAACTGGAAGTCCAGTTTACCAGTTTACTCTTCAATAATCCCATTGAGAAAAAGACAAACTGAAGAACTTAAGAAAGCTCTGGAATGGAGAGCTGGTTTTTTCCTCAACAGTCAGCAAGGACCACCTGCCTTCCTCTTACCTAGGAGTGTCCAAAGTTTTTGGCAGGATGACCACATTATCTCTCTGAAACTGTGTCAGGGCCAGAAGAAGAAAAAAGAAGTATTAAAAATAATAATTTAATAATTCAATATTTTAAATTTGAACAAATTTACATAAATGAATATATTAGAGACAGAACTTATGAATGAATGGGTGGCAGAAGTGGTTAAGACACTTTGCCTGTTAAACAGTAGGCCAGGCTTTGAGACCCAGGTCCACACAAGACAGGGTGAGCTCCTGTCCTTAGCCCAGCTCTGCAACAGCTTGAATCAATTGTATAACCTCTGCTGTTCCATTGGACGATTTCAATGGCGTGAAGAGGAGGGATTTGGTACTTGGGTAACAGCCTATCCTCCAAATTAATCTATCCAGCTTTTGTGCTTAGCAAACAGCGAAGAGCACAGTACTATAGTCTTTTGGGATTGATGGATGCTAAGTATGTTCTCAGTTCTCAAATCAGAGCTGGATCCAATTGTATTGGCTCTGCTTTTCCATTGGACTAATTCAGTGCATGTCCTCTTTTTTAGCCTTGTGTCCTGGGAAAAAATCTTTTTTGTCTTCCTTTCCCTTGTGAGCAGGCACCATGTAGTCTTCCTGTAATTTATTAATTATGATTTGATAATACAGTGGTACCTTGCTTAACAAGCGCATCGCTTAACAAGCACTTCACATATCAAACAAAAATTTCCAAGAAATCATGCTTCACATAACAAGTTCTGCTTCATTTAACAAGCAAACACGCTATGGGCATGCATGCTATGCAGACCGGATGCTCCGTGCGAAGGCTCTTTAAAAGGGCTGCCAGCTGGCGCTGCTGCCTCTAACTGCCCACAACTTGGGGGCAGCCCCTAAGTGCCCTCACGGACCACCTTGAACCTCCAGCAGCAGCCCAGGGAAGCCTCCCAGGAATGTGTTTTGATTGCAGACTCCTAACTATGTCTACTCAGAAGTAAACCCCATTGTGTTAAATGGGGCTTACTCCCAGGAAAGTGTCTTTGATTGCAGCCTCTTAAGCTTGTCTACCCAGACATAAGCCCTATTGTGTTAAATGAGGCTTACTCCCAAGAAAGTGTCTTTAGGATTGCAGCCTAAGTAGACTTCATAGGATCACGCACATTGAATGCATGTTTTGAATCCAATTCCAGTGTTTTTCCAATTCCTCTGCCTGACTCCAGCCTGATTCCAGGTAGGGAAAGGCAGGAGGGTCTGGGAAGGTGCTGGGGTGATCAGATCACCCCTCCAGGCATGTTTACCCAGAAGGAAGCCCCACTGTGTTCAATGGGGCTTACTCCCAGGAAAATGTCTTTGAGTGCAGCCTCCTCACCATGTCTACTCAGAAGTAAACCCCATTGTGTTCAATGTGGCTTACTCCCAGGAAAATGTATTTGACTGCAGCCTCCTCACCTTGTCTTCTCAAAAGTAAGCCCCATTGTGTTAAATTCAATTCCAGTGTTTTTTCATTATTTTTACATCCAGTTAATATTTTTATATGAATATTTTGGTGGTTGTGGAACCAATCCTCTGAATTTCCATTATTTCCTATGGAAAAACTCTGCTTCACTTAAAGAGCATTTCACTTAAAGAGCATGCCTCTGGAACAAATTAAGCTCTTTATGTGAGGTACCACTCTACTAATTTAATAAAATTTATAAATAATTAAATAATATTAATAATTAATAATATGCAAAATAGTGTTTAAGTTAACCTTATGAAAGCAATCAATGTGGGTGTTTTTAGCTTTTATTTTGTTATGTCCTACATATACAGGGTGATTGAAAAGTAACTCCCTATTTTAAAATACTTATAAATACTTATAAATACTTATATAGGGAGTTAGTTTTCAGTCACCCTGTATATTGCTTAATTTAAACTCTATGACTGTAAGCCTAAAGACACGTACTTGGGAGTAAGAAGACCCATTGAACACAATGGGGCTTATTTTTGAGTAGACATAGTTAGGATTGTCCTTCAAACTTCTTCTTTTTAAAATTTAAAACGCTTACGTATAATTTATGAATTCCAAGAAGGCTACATGGTTTCTACTCCCAAGGAAATAGAGGGTAGTGAATATTTTTTCCAGGACAGGAGGCTAAAAAATGTCCTGGAAATTGAACATAATCCTACTACTAAATTCAAAATTATTATATATAATTTGTTCCATATAATTTATGAATTCCAAGAAGGCTACATGCTGCCTGCTCCCAAGGAAAAGGAGGACATTGAAGGAAAAGGAGGATATTGAAAGCCAGGAAAGATGGCGAAAAAAAGAGGACATGCCCTGAAAACTGAGGACATAAATCTAAAAAAAAGCAATGTCCTGGGAGTGGAGGAGAGTGGTTATCCTGAAAGGAGGATAAAATGAGGATTTTTCCAGGACATGGGGCTAAAAAAAGAGGACATGCCCTGGAAAAGGAGGCTAAAAAAGAGGTGCCCAGGGAGAGTAGGGAAGGTGGCTGCCTCCAGAGCTAGTGAGGACTGTAGAGCTGCTGCCTCCGTCCCTCCAGCAAGGGTTCTGCCGCCCTCCACCGCCCTGTGGCATGTGTGGCGGAGGGTAAGGTCAGACCGGGCGAGTGGCGTCTTTTTGGCGCTGACTGGACCCCTGCAGAGGGTCGGAACAGGCCTGAAGAGGTATTAAAAGGCCTGGCCTGGCGAAGCGGGGATGAGGCTCCGCCTGATGAATGAGGCCTTGTGAGGGGAGGCTCGGCTTTCCTGCCAATCTGGGGAAGAAACAGCGGACGTTCAGCGCTGACACCCGGCCTGGCGACTCGCTGGCTGGCGCGGCAGGACTCCTGATCCGGGCCGAGACGTCCAGGGAGCCCTGGCGGCGCGCTCGGGTTTCCAGCTATCAGCTCCTCACCATCTCCCGGCCGCCATCAGCGCGGGCTTCGGTTTCAGGCTTGGCCGGCCAGGCCTCCCTCGCTCCCTCTCGCTCTGTCTGCGACACGCTGCGAGCACCTGGCAGGCCTCCAGGCTTCTCCCTACAGTTACTGGGAGCTCCTGGCTGGGCTGCGAAGGGGCAGCGCGGCCTAGTGCGAAGCTTCCCTCAGGCCCCTGCCTCCGCTGCCTGTCTTTTCCAAGGTCACCTCATGAGGCCCTTAACAGGGGACCAAATGGCTCATCACCTCAGAAGAAGACAAGGAGGACCCCCAAAATGCAGGACACCCAAGGAAAGTATAGGACCACACAACGTCAAAGCCAACAACACACATAGATGCAAGGTGAGCAGACCTCATAACCCCAAAAAAGTGGACAATGATACACAAAATTCAGGGCACCCAAGGAAAATGTAGGACACCACAACATAAAAGCAAAAACCACTCATGTAAGTATTTCACCTGGATAAACACTGTATGGCTTATTAAATTTTTATCTACCAAAATTTACCCACAGTTGTGGGATTAAGATACCACACACACACCCTGTGCACCATCCCTCTCTGTGCACCACCCCCATGCATCCCCTGTAACCCCCTTTCAACCACACCACCTCTGTGCACCACCTTGTTCAATATCCTCCCGGCCCCCGTGCACCACCCCCGTGCATGTTGTGCTCCTTCACCATCAAACCCCCATGCACCGCCCACATGCAGCATCCCCCTCTGTACACCATCTTCCTCCATACACCATCCATGCACTATCCCTGTCCATGCATCATTCCCCTCAGTGCAATGTCACTCTCTGTGCACCATGTCCTCACATGGATCATCTCCCCATGTACAACAGTCCCCTTGTGCATCTTCCCCCATGCATTACACCTCCACCCCCTGTGCAACATTCCCCATGCACCACAACCACCCCGTGCACCCCCAGATGAACCACCACCCTTACATGCATCATCCTACCATGTGCACATCCCCAAAAACCATGCACCATCCCCACACAACTATGGGCACTCCTACTGGGCAGGTGCAGGATTTGAGGCTGACTTTTATCAATCTTCAATGTTAAGTACAGGTCTCCATATTAGAAGCTCCCATGGATTAGAAAAAAACCAAGTATAAATAAAGGAAAAATAGGTTTAAAGAGCCACTTCCAGGTTTCTTGCTAAAAAATGCTTAATTGAATATGGTAGTGCTTTAAATATCTGCAGGCTTCTGGATTTTAAAAATTGAACAATTGCTTGCATGACTACCTGTCTACAACAGTAGAAAAGCAATTTTTAAAACTGTGATTTGCACTAGACATTTGTGTCAAGACAAATCTGTGTATAAAAATCTATGTATAAAAAGATTGGACGAACCTTGTTGTATAGGATGAAAATGTGTCAACGCTTTGGGGTTAAATTTCTAAAAAATGGTTCTTAGTGGGTGCTCGTGTCACGAAAGGCATACCCTCCCCAAATTTCATGCTTCTAGGTCCAGGGGTTGGGGCTAGGCATTGATCAGTCAGCAATTCTTCAATGTAAAGTACAGTATGGGAGGAAAATGTCTTGCACCCTTTTCACCCCCTTCCAGTTGCAATTTCCAAAAACCAGTTCTTAGCGGGTGCCTCCATCATGGAAGGAACACCCCAAATTTCACACTTGTAGGTCCACCAGTTTTGGCTGTGTGTTGATCAGTCAGTCAGTCAGTCAGTGACATGTCATTTTTATATACCTTGGTTTAGAAGCATAATTTGTTCCAGAAACAGGCTTGTAATCCAAAACAGTTGTATATCAAAGCAAATTTTGCCATAAGAAATAATGGAAAATCAAACAGTTTCTTCCACAACCCAAAAATATTCATATAAAAATGATTACAATAACAAAGGCAATTTCTTTAGCATTTGTCCCATGTGGGGATGGGGTCCGCTTGTTGTGAATTTGAATTTCATCCAATTCATTTGGATGCAAGTTAGAGAAATCTGGCTTACCTGTCACAGGGCCTGTTGCAAGAACATTGCCTTTCTCACCAAATTGGTTCCTATTTATTGACTTTCGTTTGCATGCCTTTGAACTGCTAGGTTGGCAGGAGCTGGGCTCACTCCATCTGGCAGCACTCAGATCTTGAACTGCTGACCTGCTGAGCGGAATTCCAGTCAAGCAGTATTCCAACTCCAGTGTTCTAACCACTTAGCCTCTGCACCCCTACTATAAAAATGATTACACTATTGTAATATAATACAAAACAAAAAGGAAAATGCAAAATATAAATAAAAATAAAACAAATTAACCTGCACATAGTTTCTCAAGCTGCAGTCTGCCCCTTTATACAGGAGTGAGCCCCATTGATGATAACAGGCCTAGGGATAATAGTAAACATGCATGTTTAGTTCTCTCAGGCTCCTTTCCATTGCCTTATTACACTGGCATGAGCCCCACTGACGATAATAGAGTTACTTCAGAGTAGACATGAGTAAACAAGGCTGGTCTCTTAAGGGAGGCTGAGCAGGTGCTGGCAGAGCACTGAAACCGGTCATGTCGCAGCCAAGACTATTTTTTTTTGCTGATAATGCAATAAAACATTTATTAGAAAATGTTTGGTGTTGGAAAGTTGGTTCGGATTGTACCCTAAGGCTGTAATCCTAATCTCTACCTAGGCCTGCCTAAACTCCAGGTATCCTGCCCTCCAATGGGTTTCTTCATACCTTCACCAGCTCTTTTGCCGGTATATTTCTGAGGAGATTCTGTTAATGCTAAGCATTGGCCCAGCTTTTGTGTCACCATAAAAGACATTTAGGCTGCTGCCAGAACGCAAGTGTCAATTTGCATGGCCTGCAACTATGGATGCTACTATTTCTTGGATGCCAGTTAACCCCTGCTAACTGGGCAAGAGGCACTCTTTTAAGTGTGGTTGGGCAAGAGCTATTCTTTTAAGAGGGGATGCTTTAGGAGGAGTTCCTGCTGCAGGCAGGGGTTTGGACTAGATGACCAACTGGGTCACTTCCAACTCTAGGATTCTATGATTCAAAATGCTCTCAGTTCAAGGTTTTACTTTGTATATAGATTACATAGCGTTGGTTATGTGTAATTTACGAATTACAAGAAGTCTACCCTGCACACAAGGATAAAGAGGGCAATGAAGATTTTTTTACAGTACACAAGGATAAATAGGACAACGAAGATTTTTTTTCATTTTTTTCAAAAGAGGACATGTCCTGGAGAAAGAGGAAGTCACCCTGAAATTGCCCTTTTGGGGTAGGAAAGATGAAAAGCAACCCTTTGATCCATGCTCGCTGCAATTCCAGAACAGTCTTAGGAATGTTACTTCCTGGTAAATGTGCAAGGAGAGCGCTGCTGCTATGAGACCTTGACTGCTGTAGTGTAGTGTCACTACACTGATACTAAGGGAGCTTTGACATGTTATTTTATAAAGCCAATAACATCCCATCAGAGTGACCATATGACCTGAAAAACTCAGATTTGTCCAGATTTTTAGCCTCCTGTCCTGGTGTCCTACATTTTGGCTTCGTTGTCCTACATTTTGGCTTCATTTTGAAACTTCACAATAGTGCACAGTACCCATCATGCCATATGTTGTTGGATTCATATTGAAGAGCAGAGTCCAGTGCAGAAATCAGTTTTGAGATATTTCCTTCCTATCAAAAGTTATGGTCAAAAAACCAAAACAAAAAAAATACATTTTTTGGCAGTTTTTTTAAGCGGGTAGGAATTTCGGCCTGGGATTAGGAATTTTGGCCTTGGGGTTCAAGAATTTTGGTTTTGGCATCTGGTCACCCTGCAACCCATGTTATTTTATAACTAGTAACAGCCCAAAGCTGTAATTTACAGAGGTGGAATATAACAATATTCATCAGTAAAAAAAGCACCCTCTTTCCAGAATTTCAACTGTTACCTCAATGGCTCTCAACTGCCTTCCTTAATTGCTTTTTTCCATCTATCCAATTACCCTCTCCAACTCTCATTTCTTTGCTCCAGAGGCACATCGGAATAGAACCCTCAGAACCCTCTTCTCATCCAGCTTGATTGACATGGAACGTTGGCCAGAAGATGCAGATACCTGAACACACAGGTAAAGGCTTTTATGTATAAAGATACAAATGTCCCTCATTATCCAATAGGGTTAGAAGATGCAGACACTTGAACACACAGGTAAAGACTTTTATGTAGAACAATACAAATGTCCCTTGTTATCCACTAGAGTTCCATTCCAGAACCTTCCATGTATAAAAAGCATCAGAGTATAACAAGATTGGACTTGTACTCTATAAGGAGTGTCCAAACCCAGTCTGTGGGCCAGATGGTGAGCCTCCATGCAGTCTATGGGAAATCCCTTCCATCCCTTTAAGAGTGGCCCCATGGTGAGCCCTGTAATCCTCCAGAGGCAAGGGGTATTTTGTTTCCTTCACATTCAGACAGTGTCCTCTCTTTGTATCAGTGTCCTCTCTTTGTATCTTTGTATGCTATATAACTTCCAGAGTATTGGACAACCTTTATTTGGGCTCTGGATGCTCTGCACTGATTCCTCTGCCAATCTTCCCCAGTATCCTTGGCCATCACCACCACCAAACAAAGCTCAACTACATTAGAGACAGACTTGGGTCTCTCATTGGGTCTCTTTCATAGAAATTGGCCAGAATCCCACTGGTGGACAATCATCTATCTTTTGGGCTCCATCATTCTGCCTGTCACCCTGCCTGCCTGCCTCTCTCTCTCCGTCTCTCTCTCAACTAGCATTCAGAACCTCCTGTGGATAAAAAATATCTTTGGATAAAAAAGTGGAAAAATAGATTTAAAGACAAGGTGTCTAGAGCTTCTATTGCTCTTAATACAATAAGGTTGTGCCTTAATATCTGCAGGGGATTGGGACCCTACTGACACACAAAAAAGTGTTAAATAAAAGCAGTTTAAAATGTGTCCCTTTTCTTAAAAGTAATAAACAGCTTTTCTTACTGTTGTAGAAAGGCAGTCAGCAATTAGAAATGCAAAGAACCCCCTGCTTTTGCTTGGTTCAGCTGAAGAATGGATTGATTGCCTGCATGATTGATGGTGAGCCTAAAAAACTGTATAATAAGGTTGGACATCTATATAGCTACCTAAGTACCTACCTATCAGTCTATCTGGGCCATGGCATGAACAGGGTAGAAGATTGCTGGTTTAAGAAAGGAAGAAAATATAAGAGAGGTTTTTTAAAAAAAGAAATCAACACCACCTATGATAACATAAAAATTGCAGTTTTAAAGCTTCAACTACATATAGCATGGGAAATGATCTCAAAATTACAGTAAAACCTAGGATTGAAAGTGAGTGCTTTGAGAGTGCTTTGCAAGGCAAGCAAACATTTCTTATAAATTTTGACTTGATATACAAGCACTGTCTTGACAAACAAGTAAAAATTGTCCTGGCTGGACACAGCAGGTTTCAGCACTCTGCCAGCAACTGCCCAATCTCCCCTGAAAGACCAGCTTATGATATCTACTCTGAAGTAAGCCTATTGCAGTCACTGGGGCTGACTGTAAGAGGATAATGGAAAAGGAGCCTGAGACGTAGCATTGCATGTCTATTCAAAAGTAAGCCCTAATATAATCAATGGGGCTCACTCCTTTGTAAGGGGGACAGATTGCCGCCTGAAAGAATAAGAGCACAATCCTAACCATGTCTAATCAAAAGTCAGCCTCATTCAATGGGTCTTACTCCCAGGAAAGTGTCTTTAGGATTGCAGCCTAAGTGTAGGTTAATTTTTTTAAGTTGAGGTTTTATTTTTTCTTTAAATTTTGTATTTTCTTATCATTTTGTATTATATTACACTATTGAAATCATTTTTATATAAATATTTTGGGTTATGGAAGGAATTGTCTGACTTTCCATTATTTCTTATGCAAAATGTGCTTTGATTTACAAGCGTTTTGGATTACAAGCATGCTTCTGGAATGAATTATACTCGTAAACCAAGGTACCACTGTACTGGCAAAGAGATTTCAGAAAGTCCACCTTTGAGTGGCTGCTCTTCTCTCTCCATTCACTGGAAAGAAAGCTCCATGCTTCCTCAAAAGCAATCCCATCCTAGTCAATGGAGCTTTCTCCCTTGTAGGGATGGATAGGAAGGCAGCATCAGAGCCCACTCCTTTGAAAGCCTTCTCAGAAGCAAGTGCCATCCTAGTCAATGGAGCTTACTCCCAGGTAGGGGTGGACAGGATAGCATCATCAGAGCCCAATCCATTGCATGCTTACTCAGAAGTAAGTACTGAGTGACCATATGTCCTCTGCAGCATTGAACCATCATGATCTGACTCCCAGGAAGTACTGTGACCATATGTCCTCTTTTCCCAGGACAGGTCCTCTTTTTTAGCATTGTATGCTGATGGGGGAAAAATAGTACATTGCCCTTCTTGTGAGCTGGCAGCATTGAGCCATCATGGTCAAAGGACTAACTCCAAGGAAAGCAGTGACTGACCATATGTCCTCTTTTCCCAGGACAGGTCCTCTTTTAACTCTTGTGTCCCGGGAAAATATCTTTACATTTACCGGTAACCTACTGATGCCTCAGTAAATGTTATTTTATTGATATCTATTTTTATGTTATTTTGAAATGTACCAGTAGCTGCTGCATTTCCCACCCTCAGCTTATATGCGGGTCAATAAGTTTTCCCAGTTTTTGTGGTAAAATTAGGTGCCGGCTTATATGCGGGTCAGCTTATATGCGAGTATATACAGTATGTTTAATCCCAGAATCATGTGTGTTTGCACTGAATTGAATGGAATAAAGCAGGGGTGTCCAAACTTTCAACTTTTAGAGTCTTGGACATTGTGGTAACGAGGGAATTTCACCAGGTGCAACGTGATCTGTGAGATGAGAAGGTGCATCTGCTGAAATTCCCTCCTTTACAGTTATAGGTTCAGGAGCTCAAAAGTTGAAAGTTTGGACAGCCCCTGAATAAAGGAAACCTCTGAATATAAAGGAATATGTTGTGCATGTGGAGGGAAGAGCTTTGTTGTAAGGAAGAGCATGGCTCTATGAACATTGGATGACCTTGTGAATTAGGCCCAGTGATCAGTACAGATGTTTATAGAATCATAGTATCATAGAGTTGGAATGGAACTAATGGGTGATCAAGTCCAAATCTACCCATTGCCAAATCCTCCTACAGCATCTTAAACAGGTGCTTGCCAGGCCTCAGAAGTTCTCCAGTGAGTCCACCATGTTTCTCAGCAATCTGATCCAGTGCCCTTACTGTACTGTCTGGACTCTTTTTCCTGATATCAGATCAGAATCTTGCAGTTTGTACATGTACTTTCAGAGACAGATGAGAACAAATTTGTCCCAGATGCCAGTCCTTCATATATTTATCACATTCCCTCTCAGCCTTCTCTTCTCCAGGCTGAATATATCTAGTCTCCTCATCCTTTCTTCATAGGGCTTGTTCTCCAGCCATCCTGATCATCATCGTCACTCTTGACTGAACCTTGACTGACTGAAGTGAGGTGCCATAATTTAATAAAGTGAGTACTCCATTTGAGGTTTAACCAATAAAAGGCATCATGACTTTTCATGACTTGGAAGGTACAGTTAATGAAGGCTAAAATTATGTTTTTCTTCTGTGAAGCCACATCGCAGTGCTAACACTTGTTCATCTATGATCCACTGAAAATCCAAGATTCCACCCACGTGTTGTTCTGCCAAGCGAAGTTTTTTCCCATTTTATACCCATGTCTTTGGCTGCAATCCTAAAGATGATTTCCTGAGAGGAAGTGCCATTGAACATAATAGGACTGACTTTTGAGTAGACGTGGTTAGGATTGCATTCGTTGTTTATTTTTCCCTGTGCTGAACCTTGCATTTATTCTTGTTGAACTTCTTTTATCCATTTCAGCTCAGTATTCCATTTTGTCTGAAAGCTTCTACTATCTTTTCTTGTGTATCCTTCCAAGTTGGTGTCATCTGCAAATTTGATGAGACTCCCTTGTATCCTTTTATCCAAGTACTATGGTACCGCATAACAAGTGTCCTACATAAAGAGTGATTCACATAACGAGCACAAATTCCCATTGGGTGTGTGCTTCACTTAACAATCCTGCTTCACTTCACAAGCCCTAGGCAACTGCCCCCAATTGCTCCAGACTGACGCTCTGCACGGAGCCTGTTTTAAAGTGCTGCCAGCCAGCGCGTTGCTGCCTCTAATTGCTCCCAACTTCTGGGCAGTTGCCTGGGGGCACCAGAGGCAGCTGCCCCTAAGTGCCCTTACCAGCCTCCAGCCTCTAGCAGCAACCCAGGTAAGCCCCCTATCCTCCATGCAGCCTCCTAAGCATTTCTACTCAGAAATAAGCCCCATTGTGTTAAATAGGTCCTACTCCCAGGAAAGTATCTTTAGGATTGCAGCCTAAATAGACTTCATAGGATCATGCACATTGAATGCATGTTTTGAATTCAATTACAGTGTTTTGTTGTCATTTTAATATACAGTTCATGTTTATATGAATATTTTCGGGGTTGTGGAACCAATCATCTGAATTTCCATTATTTCCTATGGAAAAATCCGCTTCACATAAAGAGTATTTCACATAACAAGCATGCTTCTGGAATGAATTAAACTTTTTATATGAGGCACCACTGTAACTGATTTGGCTGCAATCCTGCATACTGTTTCCTGGGAGTAAGTCCCGTTGAATATACTTCTGAATATACAGGTTTAAGCTTGCACTAGAAGATATTAAAGTACATTCTTATTAAAGGTATAGTTTCTTTTTCACATTTATACATCCTATCACCACACCTTTAACGCAACCTGAAACCAAAATAGGCATATCCAGATGTCAGCGCGGGTTTGAAAGCAGCAGGGGAGGCAGGAAGAGTTTTTTGCCAACAGTCTCTCCTCAAACACTCCTCCCCACAGTGTCCTCAAACCAGGGTTCTCTTTTTCCAGGATATATCCTCTTTTTTAACCTTGTGTCTTGAAAAAAAATCTTCACTGCCTTCCTTTTCCTTGTGAACAGGCAGCATGTAGCCTTCTCATAATTAATACATTATGAGCACAATCCTAACCATGTCTACTCAAAAATAAGCCCAATTGTGTTCAATGTGTCTTAGGCTTCAATCCTAACCACTCTTACCTTGGAGTAAGCCTCATTGACTATAATGGAACTGACTTCTGAATAGACACGCTCAGGATTGAGCTTGTAAGAGTCTTTAGGAACGTGTCTTTAGCCCTCTCATTCGGCTAATATAACACTGAATATTAAAAAAATAAATCCATGCTGGGACAGCAGGGAGCTGTCCAGCAATTGCCCAGGACTTCAATTGCCTCAGCTAGTTGCCCTGTTGCCCTTGATTCGGCTTCTACACATTTGTGTAAGGAGGTTCTCAGCTAGATTCTAGGGCCCTGGAGTGATAGCTGCAATAGCTATCAATAGCTGCAATCTGCTGCCTCATGGTTCATCCAGAGGACATTGCCTTATTTGGGAAAAATCATCAGACTTGCTGGAGCCAGATAAATTGCGGGAGGTTCATTTGAAGGAATTATTTTTACAGAGGGAGCCTATTTTAACCATTCAAACTGTGTTCACAAAATAGCCAAGGCAATCCTGCCATCTGCTGGCTCTTCTGATGAAGCACATGGGCCTTTTTAATACCAGGAACTTTAAAGTGAATTGAAATTTTGTTCCTAGCATTTTATATAAATTTTTATCTATGCATACACAAATGTGTTTTCACAGGCTGAGAGGGTTAGGATTGCAGCATATACATAATACGTTTTAAATTTAGTGTTGAATTGCATTATATGTAATAGTTTTAAATTACATTATACGTAATATATTTAACAATAAGTAAAAGAGAATATCAAGAAGTGTGCTTGAGGCAGGGCGACTAGATGGCATTATAAAAAGAGAAGATCCCAAAATGTAGGGCATCCAAAAATGTAGGACATAATAAAAGCTAAAAATATATGTTTCTTTAATGTGCTTAATATATATACGATAATATAAGCAAATGATTCCCGTTAGTTCATATGTATCTACCAGACTTTATGACATATAAAAATCTCCCTCATCAATGATCTTCATAATGAGCAATTTGATAGATAAAATAAAAAATGTACGGTAGACTTCTAACATACCTCAAGTAATCATATACCTATGAGTACATGTGCACACGTATGTATGCATCAGTGGTGGGCCCAGCCTAGCCCAACAACCGGTTCTCTGGAAGTGGGCGGGGACAGACTGGGTCAGGGGCGGGGGAGGGCATGCTACCTTAACTTTTAGTTTACCAAATAATGGTATCACTTGTGACTGTGTCAGGGGCTTAATAATCAGTATTAAGCCCCTGAGCTCAGTGTAATTTATTCCTATGATTTATGCCTTGTTGCGCTCTCAGGGGGAATGAGTGCCGGGGTGCCACAAATAAGAACATAAAAGCATAAGAAAAGCTTCCACTAGATCACACCAAAGAACCATCTAGTCCAGCTTCCTGAATCACACAGAGGCCCACCAGCTGCCTCTGGGAGCACATATGACACTTGCATCCAGGTGCCTAAGTACCAGCAGACACTTCCACAAGTTCAACAGGGGTGCTCATACCACTGGTTGAGGAACACTGATCTACAGTTTAGGACCAGAGTCTGCGGTGTCCCTCAGCAGGCTGAGGTCTACCTCTAAGCCACTATTTAAGGCTACAGTCCTGTCCCCACTTTCCTGTAAGTAAGTTTCATTGAATAGGACTTCTGAGTAGTCAAGCAAAGGACTGAGCTCTTAGTAACCAGCCTCTGGCTGCAATTGTATTCACTCTCTTGAGAGTAAGCTCCACAGACTCTAATGGGACTTACTTCTAAGTAGCCAAGAATAGGATTGGGCTCTCCTCTCATTAACGCTGCACTCCTCTGCACACTTTCCTGGGAGTAAGCTTCATAGATTGAAATGGGATTAACTTTTGAGTAGTCAGGCATAGGATCATAAGCTCTTAGAAACCAGCTTCTGGCTGCAGTCCTATACACTCTTTCCAGGGAGGAAGCTTCACTAATATAATGGAACTTACTTAAGAGTAGACAGATGATTGGCCTTTGAGGCTACGCTCCTATCCTCACAGGGGAGTAAAACCTACTGACTTTAATAGGATTTACTTCAGAGTAGACAGTGGACTGGGCTCCTGGTGGTTAGGATGGGAACTGGGGCTATTTCTTCAGGTGCCCCCATACTGCCTCCCCACAATCTCAGGGGAGAGATTTCTCAGAGGGGCAGGATGAGGAGGGGAGATCGGGGGGAGGACAACAGTGTGGATAGGATTGCAGCCTGAGCACAATCCTAACCATGTCTGCTCAGAAGTAAGTACCATTCAAGTCAATGGGGCTTACTCCTAGGTCTGTGTGGTCAGGATTTTAGCCTTACAGTCCAATCCTATGCAGGCTTACTTAGAAGTAAGTCTCATTCTAATCAGTGAGGCTTACTCCCATGTAAGTGTGGATATGATTGCAGCCTCAGAGCCCAGTCCTAACCATGTCTACTCAGAAGAAAGTCCCATTATAGACAGCGGGCTTACTCTTGGGAACATAGAGAGGGCTGGAGGAACAGGGGAAAAAAGCCCTGGAGGATCTCATCCTAACAACACTCAGATGCTGCTCCTACAGGCTCCCAGACTTTTCTCAGCAGCTCTGGCTTCCTGATTCCTGCCCAAGGACCCCTTTGTAAAGCTGTCTATCAAAGACCCTGATCCAAAATACGCACATCCCTAGAAAGGGGGATCCAAACACCATCCCTAGAGATACTGCCTCATTTGCATATGAGAAACCCATCATGCTTTGCAAACAGCACAAGGAAATAACTTCTGAAAAATTGCTAGAAATAAGGTTTTTAATCAAAATAAGATGTTTAGCAAGGACAGGCTTCCTGAATAGCATCATACCAACGTTTGGGGCATTAAGAAGCTCCTCACCCTAACTTGAAAGTATTGAGCTTTGAGACATTTATATAGTGATCCAAACCCCTCCCATCTCAGCAGTGAGTTGTCTGATGTGCTGTGGAATTACTGCAATGCCTTGTCTGAATGATGGTAATGGGAACAGTCTATTTGTATTTTAAAATTAAAAAATAGCCTTAGGGAGGGGAAGGAGGGGATCAAGAGAGAGCCCCCTTCAGAAGGGGAGGGAGGTTCAGAAGGGGAGGAAGAAGGAGGGACTTGAGCTTCACCTCTGGGAAGACAGACCCAGAGACCCTTTAAGAAAAATTCAAGCACACTTGCATGACGGCCCCCTCTTAGCTACCGGTTCGCTAACGTCCTCCCCCAAATTAACAACTGGTTCTACAGAACCGGTGAGAACCGGTTGCAGCCCACCTGTGTTGTGCATGCATGTGACACAATTGAAAATGGTTGTCCAGACATATGGATGCTCCTATCTATATGTGGATGTGCATAATATATATAATATACCAATAAGGCTGCCTTTCCTTGGACATTTCTCAAATAAAGCAGTGTAATTTCTCTGCTCATTTTGATTGACACGCTGTCCCTGGGATCATGTGTTAATCCCTTCTTCACTCAAGCCTTTTCATAACTCATTTCTCTCTGCTAGATGGAGACTCTGATGGTTACCGAGGAAACCATGATAGCACTAAGCCATTTCTCTCTCTGCAAGGAGACCATTATTTCACGTGCATAGGCCATTTGCAACAAAGGTTACCACAAAGTCATCCCCAACACGGCACATATTTATTAAATTTTTATTCTTTGTTTTCCCTTGTCCCTCCTCCTTGCCTTTTCCTAACTGAGATGGTAGTTGGCACTTGTGTGCTGGAAGAAGGAGAAGTTTTGCAAAATAGGCCACGATAATATTGTTCCTGCACTGCATGTACATTCTCATCTGAAAGGGAGCAGGGGGAAGAATCAACATCCTGGAGGCAGGAGAGCTCATGGGCACACTTGCATCAATGATTTCAAGTTGCTTTTTGTTGTCCTTGCCAGCCAGGAACTTCAAAAAAATTAAAAAAAGGAAATTAATACGTTAAAAAAATGGTTTGGAGTAAGAGTTGATCTTGATTTTTTAAAAATCCGAATTCCCCAGTTAGGCCGGCCTAAACCCAAATCTCGTGTGCTGGCAAGGGAGTGTCAGAAAAATGCTGTAAAACACTTGTGCATATCCTTTTGGAGGATTAGGCCAGTGCACAGATATGCACTTGCCTCCCTTCATCACCACAGAAATGGGAAGACCAATGAGTCATGCCAGCCTAGGTTAGGATATCGTTCTCTCACCTCAACATGATATCTCTTTAAGACCTGATCCTATGAGTATATCAGAAAAAAAGGCAGGAAAAAGTAAAGTGACTAGTCACTGGTTTTATACAGATGAACTATTGTGAGACGTTGCCAATATCCAGTACCCCTTGAGCATAACAAAGCTGATCAACAATATGATTTGTGTATCTAAGGCCTAAACCTCTGACTGAAAGCACAACACAGCATAATTCTCTCTGTCAGCATAATGTTGCTATAGCTTGAACCATGTCAGCTAAACAGAGTCAGTCAGGTCTTCTTCATGGCCGTGATCTGGTGCCAAACTTGATAAATGAACAATGGCTGCTCTGTAAATTAACTACAAAGAGCTTTGCTCCCAGCCGTAAACCACAGCTCATAGTTACTCTGTGTTATTACCCAATCTGGTGCAGGGTGACCTGAAGAGGTGAGATCACTCTAAATACCTAAACCTTACTGGGCATGCTCACCAGTAAACCAAGCATGCTTACCTGTAAACCAATTAGAATTGTTTGATATCATGTTGGCTGAAGCAGCCAATTGAATGGAATCAATGCTTTCTTGCTTTCTGTAACCTGCTTGTCACTATAAAAGATTAACAACTGTACGAAATAGACCGTGAAAGCACAATACTAATCTAATTCATAATATACAATATGTGAATATAAAATATTCATTTATTACAAAGTTATAAATACAATAATCAAATCATTACTATCATATGTGTTATATCCAGCTGTGATGGAGACATTCTATATCAATTCAAATATATAGATAATTCTAGGTTGTAAATACAGACTGTAAATAATTCCAATAAACTTCAATGAAAGATGGTTTTTCCTGTTTAGAGACGAAGACAGAAGTTCTGCTTGACTCTGTGTCGACTTGATACGAGTTTCACTAAGGCTTTTTCAAAAGCAGAAACATTTATCTAGAAAAGTACAATAAATCATCACCGACTAAACCATAATCCATAGATTATTATAGAGTTAAAAAATGGATATTACTTAACAATCATAAAGGAATTATGTATACATATCTCATTGCCTCCATGGCACAGTTCCCAAGAAAGAAGCTGGAAAAGGTTTACCCAGCTTGTTCCAATTTAAATAAATCAAATGAACTAACAAAAGGTGCTTAAAGGTATATACTAAATCAGATCTCCACAATGAAAGGTACACAATTTAATTCCATTGTCATTAATATCTGCAATAACAAAGAGTGTCTAATATGTTGCAAAAATGGGGGACAATATTGTAAATATATGAATTTCCAATTAGCCATCATTATTCAGACTTATAATATGTAACAAATTGAAATGTGACATTATAAAGTATGAGAACAGTTTCAAATACATCATCATCTGATAAAAAATTTAAATGTGGCATTATTAATTCTAAGGACAATAACAATTACACCATCATATCATATGAGTTACATGGTTAAGACACATAGGGCTGCAAATACACAGTATATAGACCTTAAATATACCACATTCATTGAAAACATTTATACATTCTAAGAGAAGTTATAAATCACGAATCAATGAACATATCAGTTCTAGATAAAACATCTAGTCACATGAAAATGAAATGGATATTCAATTGAGTATGTCAAGAATATTGTCAGGAGAAAATAACGGTGATATGATACTATTATAAAAAATAGGACAGATCATTATGCATATTTAGACCTCGGGGTTCCAAGGATCTTAGTTTAAAAATCCATTTGGATTCTTGTCTGAGAAGATCATTGGCTACTCTCTCTGGGTCTGAAATTCTAGAAACATAATACAGAAAATTTGAAATCCTTGAATGAATGAGATTTTTCATTGAAATGATTCACTAAAGGGGCTTCTGAGACCTGATGTTTGATGCGTGATTTATGTTCTGAGATCCTAGTTCTTATAGGTCTATTAGAACTGCCCACATATATACGTGGACATGGACATTTAATTAGATAAACAATATTAGAAGTTTTGCATGTACTAAAATGATGTAAATTAATGCAAATATCTAATTCAGGAATGTTAATCAATCTGCCTTCTAAAGCTTGTGAACAAGCTGTGCAAATGCCACATTTAAAATGACTAATGTAGGTTCTATTTTGATGTTGTTAATTCTGATATCAGATCTAATAAGAATGTTTTTAATATCCTGGGTTTTTCTGAAGGCAAAAATTGGTGGAGATCCACAATCTGGCACATCATATAATATAATATATAATATAATATATATAATATATTATAATATATAATATAACAATTCAAAAGTGACCAGTATGTCTGATAGTGCAACCCTTGGTTAGGCCAGCCCAAGTCCCAGACTCCCAGCACAAGTCCTGTGCTGGCCCATGGGTGTTACAAAATGCGCTGGCCACACTACACCACTATGGGAATGGGGACATTGCGTTATGCTGGCTTAAATTGGTTAGGATTGTGCCCTGAGTATTTTGAGCGCTAACATGCTGTTATTATATGCCAGCACTGAACAAATGAGATGTTACTATATATCAGCTCCCTTATTGGTCAGTCTCCTTTCCTATGTAGTAACTAGAATCATAGAATCATAGAATCATAGAGTTGGAAGGGACCTAGTAAGTCATCTAGTCCAACCCCCTGCCTGCAGCAGGAATTCCCCCTAGAGCATCTCCAACAGGTGCTCATCGAGCCTCTACTTGAAGATCCCCAGTGAGGGAGAGTCCACCACCTCCCTTGGCAATCTGTTCCACTGCCGAACCGCCCTCACCATCAGGAATTTTTTCCGGATTTCTTATAGTTTGTACCCATTGGTTCTAGTTCTGCTTTCAGAAGCAGCTATGAACAAATTGGCCCCTTCCTCCATATGACAGCCCTTCAGGTATCTGAAGAGGGCAATCATGTCTCCCCTCAGCCTCCTCTTCTCCAGGCTGAACATCCCAAGTTCCCCCCAACCTTTCCTCGTAGGGCTTCCATTCCATCCCACTGATCATTCTTGTCGCTTTCCTCTGGACTTGCTCCACTTTGGCTGCATCTTTCTTAAAGTCAGGTGCCCAGAACTGAACACAGTACTCAAGGTGAGGTCTGACCAATGCAGAATAAAGAGGAACTATAACTTCTCGTAACTTGGAAGCTACAGTCCTCTTAATGCAACCTAAAATTTGCAACCATTTGCCTTCTTTGCAGACACATCACACTGCTGACTCATGTTCACCTTGTGATCCACGGCGACTCCAATGTGACTCCGCTCACATGTTGTGCTGCCAAGCCAAGTATCCCCCATTTTATACCTATGTTTTTGGTTTTTATTGCCTAAGTGCAGAACCTTGCACTTCTCCCTGTTGAAATTCATTCTGTTTGTTACAGCCCATGATTCCAGTTTATCCAGATCCTCCTGGAGGTTTCTCCTATCTTCTGATGTGTTTGCTACTCCTCCCAGTTTGGTGTCATCTGCAAATTTGATCAGGCTCCCCCGTATCCCTTCCTCCAAGTCATTGATGAAAATGTTAAAGAGAACCGGTCCCAAGACAGAGCCTTGGGGTGCCCCATTAGAAACTGACCACCAGGTTGACACAGAACCATTTACTAAAACCCTTTGAGTGCGGCCATCGAGCCAGTTGCATATCAACCTAACAATTGCCCTGTCTAGCCCATATTTTCCCAACTTCCTAATTAAAATGTCATGTGACACTTTGTCAAATGCTTTGCTGAAGTCAAGATAAATGACATCCGCAGCATTGCCACTGTCTAGTAAGATCGTAACCCAATCAAAAAAGGAGATCAGATTTGTCTGGCAAGATTTATTCTTGGTAAATCCATGCTGGGTTGTTTTGATCAACGAGTACTTGTCTAGATGTGCACAAATTGTGTGTTTTATGATTTGCTCTAATATCTTGCCCGGGATTGAAGTCAAACTGACTGGTCTATAATTTCCCGGGTCTTCTTTTTTCCCCTTCTTAAAAATTGGGACTACATTTGCCCTCTTCCAGTCCAGTGGCACTTCTCCACTCCTCAAGGATTTCTCAAAGATGATCGACAAAGATGATCGACAAAGAGGCTCTGCAAGGACATCTGCGAGTTCCTTCAGCACTCTAGGATGCAGCTCATCCGGTCCAAATGACTTGAATTCATTTAGGCCAGTTAAGTGGTTTCGAACCAGTTCTCTGTCAATCTTAATCTGCCCTTCTGCACCTTCCATGTTTTCATTACCTCTTAGGGGATGTAAACACATCCCCGAATCAGTCAATGATCCCACACCCCCATTAGCACAGCCCTCCTTCTGTGAATAGACGGATGCAAAGTAGGAGTTGAGCAGCTCCGCCTTCTGCTGGTTTCCAGACACCTGTTGTCCATCCTTGTCCAAGAGCAGCCCCACCCCCTCGTCTCTCCTCCTGTTCCTTTGGACATATCTAAAGAAGCTCTTTTTGTTATCTTTGACTCCCCTGGCCAGCCTCAGCTCATACTGAGCTTTAGCATCAATGACCCCCTCCCTACATGACCGGGCTACCTGCCTGTATTTCTCTCTGGTGATCTTTCCAGTCTTCCACTCCCTATACTTCTCTTTCTTTAACTTCAGCTGATCCCCAAGTTGCCTGTGGAGCCAACCTGGTTTTTTCAGCATTTTCCCCCCTTTCTTTTTTATTGGAATTGTTTCTGACTGTGCTTGTAGAAGCTGCCTCTTAAGGAGCTCCCACCCATCTTGGGCCCCTTTCCCCATTAGATCATCAACCCATAGGATTCCACCTATGACTCCTCTAAGCCTGTTGAAATCAGCTTTCCTGAAATCCAACATATAAGTTTCACTCTGCACTCTTTATTTCCCACATTATTCTAAATTCCAGCAGATCATGATCGCTTTCCCCTAAAGTTCCCACTATGTTGACCTGATCAACCAGTTCTTCACGGTTTGTTAAGATCAGGTCAAGGATGGCCCCTCCCCTTGTCGTTTCCTCCACCTTCTGGACCATGAAGTTATCTTCCAGGCCCATCAGGAATCTACTGGAGCTTCCATGTTTGGCTGAGTTTGCCTCCCAGCAAATGTCTGGGTAGTTAAAGTCCCCCATTACTACTACCTCATATTTCCTTGCAATGCCTGCCAGTTCCTCCAAGAAGACTGGCGGTCCTTCTCCTTGACCTGGCGGTCTATAGTAGACGCCCACCACAATGTTTTGTTTCTTATTTTCCCCCCTTACTTTTACCCAAACACACTCCACAGGGATATCCGGACCACTCTCCTGGATTTCAGAGCAAGTATATATGTTCTTGACATATAATGCTACTCCACCTCCCCTTTTACCACTTCTGTTCCTCCGGAACAGCTGATAGCCTTCCAATTGTGTGTTCCAGTCATGGGAGTCATCCCACCAAGTTTCAGTTATTCCTATCAAATCAAATTTCCCTTCACTTGCTAAAAGCTCCAGCTCATCTTGTTTATTTCCCAGGCTCTGTGCATTTGTGTAAATGCAACTTAAGCCCTGGAGGTTGCAACTCAATGCATTTCCCTCCTTTTTTGTAAGGCCAGGTCCCTCTAAAGATTTTTGAATTACAGCTGTGCCCTGGCAATTTCCATCCAGAGCATTTTCCTTATTACTAGGTTCCCTTTGGTTGTAACCCACCCCCTTCTTATTTAGTTTAAAGCCCTCCTGATAAGGTTGGCCATCTCCCGTCTGAAAACACTCTTCCCCCAACCTGTAAGATGTAGTCCATCCTTTGCTAGGAGTCCTTCCTCAAGGAAGTTCATCCTGTGATCCCAGAATCCAAATCCTTCCCGATGACACCATTTTCAAAGCCAGCTATTGACCTGAAAAATCTTGCTGTCTCTCTGAGGACCTTTGCCAATTACTGGGAGGATGGATGAGAATACCACCTGGGTATCCCCCAGGTCCGTAATCTTCCTCCCCAGAGCTTCATAATCCCCAACTATCTTTTGGAAAGTTTCCTGAGCAGTATCGTTTGTTCCTACATGGATGAGTAAGAACGGGTGACGATCAGCAGGTGTGATCATCCTCGGTAGCCTCTCCGTGATATCCCGTATCCTAGCACCAGGGAGGCAGCACGCCTCACGGGAAAACGGGTCTGGTCGGCATACAGCTTCCATGCCCCTCAGGAGAGAATCTCCAATCACCACCACCCTCCTCCGTGTTCTCCTTCTGTGTCTAGCTTCCCCCACACTATGGCTGCTGTCTATGAGGGGGATCTGTAGGCATGCCAGTATGGGCAATGCCAGGATCCGGTGTAGGTGTGCTAGCAAGAGGAACTTCTGCCAGCATGGTGGAATCTGAGAGACTCTGGAAACGGTTGTATAGCTCCAGTGGTTCTCGACTGCTCCTGCCCCTTTTTCTCCTGACATGTCTCCATGAAGAGACATCATTGCTGGAGTCCCCACTGGTGTCATCCCTCTGGAGAAGTTCCGTGTGTGTTGCATCAAGGAACTCCTCAGATGCCTTAATTTGACGAAGGGTGGAAACTTCACCCTCCAATGCTGCCACCTTCTCCTCCAACAGTGCAACCAGTTTGCACTTGCAACATCGATAATCCCTGGGGTCCTTGGGCAAGAAGACAAACATGGCACACGTGGTGCATGTCACAACAACTGCGCCCTTCCCTTCCATCTCCTGTCAATTTCACAAGTCCTCCTTGCTCACAGGGTCCGGTCCACAGGATCGCGCCTCAGGCCCTAATAAAGCCCTTGAAAGCTCCTCCCACCAGGCAACCAGCCAATGAATACTTAGCAGCAATTAAGCACTCAGCTATTCAGCCCCCTCCTCCACTCACCTGAGACTCTGTGTTCCCTCTCACCTCTCCTCAGAAAAGGAGGCTGAACCAGGAACAGGCCCTAATAAAGCCCTACAAACCATCTCCCACCAGGCAACCAGCCAATGAACACCTAGCAGCAATTAAGCACTCAACTAAGCAGCCCCCCTCCTCCACTCACCTGAGACTCTGTGTTCCCTCTCACCTCTCCTCTGAAAAGGAGGCTGAACCAGGAACAGACCCTAATAAAGTCGTACAAAGCACCTCCCACCAGGCAACCAGCCAATGAACACTTAGCAGCAATTAAGCACTCAACTAAGCAGCCTCCCTCCTCCTCTCAACTGGGACTCTCTGTTCCTTCTCACCTCTCCTCTGAAAAATACCAGAAGTCCTAATACTAGAACTCCTATTCTAGATCACCACATTGACCTATTCAAGGCCACCACATTGGCCACGTGTTTGTTGGTTACTGATTCATTGGGTAACCCATACATCTTTACTGTAAAATTCATGATGTACGCATCCTGGGGATACCTGACCGGCCTATTGCAGGGACCTGTTGCCAGGACGTTGCCTTTCTCACCGAAGTTGTTCCTGTTTATCTACTTGTATTTGCATGCTTTATCTACTTGCACTTGCATGTTGTACACTGGCTTAGATTACTTTTAAAGTCGATTGTAAATATTGATGGTGGACTATTGTTTATTAAGGGTTATTAACCAGGATAACTACATTGACACTCAGATGTAAGGGCAGTACACGGGTACCTCACCTAACAAGTGCCCCGCAAAACAAGTGATTCACATAACAATTCCCATTGGGAGTGTGCTTCTCTTAACAAGCTCACTTCACTTTATAAGCTCCAGGCAACCTGAAGGCAATCTGGCTGGTTCATCTGTGGACGCGAAAAGTAGGCACACAGAGTAACTGGAAGCATTGCTTCCTAATGGGTGATGCACTAGGCATCCCTGACGCTCCACATGGAGCCTGTTTTAAATGGCTGCTGGTTAGCACGCTCCTACCTCTAACTGCCCCCAAGTTCCCCCACTGTCCTCCAGCAAAAGCCCAACTAAGCCCCCTAGCCTCCATGCAGCCTCCTAAGCATATCTACTCAGAAGTAATCCCCACTGTATTAAGTAATCCCCATTTAACATAGGAAAGTGTCTTTAGGATTGCAGCCTAAGTAGACTTCATAGAATCATGCACTTTTAATGCATATTTTGAATTCAATTACAGTGTTTTGTCATCATTTTAACATCCAGTTAATATTCTTACATGAATGTTTTTTGGATTGTGGAACAAATCATCTGAGTTTCCATTATTTCCCATGGAAAAATCCACATCACATAAAGAGTGTTTCATATAACAAACATGCTTCTGGAACGACTTAAACCTGATATGTAAGACACCACTGTATGTCACTGACAGCTCGCTGGCACAAGTCCCATGATGGCCAGAGAGGGTGTCACAAATGTACCGCAAGGCACTTCTTTGCCACTCTTAAGCAAATTAGGGTAGTGCACAGACATGTAACAAATTGGCTGCACCATCATAAAAATGGATAGATGGGTGAGTTGTGCTGTCCTAAATTGGTTAGCTCTGAGGTGGGTCAGTGCAAGTCCCTTGGGCCATCTTGTGACAGTTGTAAGACACACCCACCTCAGGCTATTTGTTTGTTTGTGGGATTTCCCATGCTAACACAAATACCCAGCATGGCCTGCTTTGCTTTTTTAATCTTTTTTGTCCTCATAGCAACCCTGTGAAGTAAATAATTGTTCTACAGAAAGTTTTGTACAACACTTCGGGATGGAATACTTTCACAGTGTTCTCATCACATCAGCGAGAGCCTTCCAAGCTTCTAGCAGGAGTTTTCAGGTCAGCCAAACTGTATTGACCTGTGGCTCTGATGTCTCATGACAGCTTTATTAGATTTCAGTCTCCCATTCAAGAATTACCAAGGTCTTTTCCTGCTTAGCATTCTTTGGCAGCCTTTTGCTCAACCACCAGACCATGCCCACTGCAAGCACATGGATGTGCATCAGCCTCCATGATTCAGGGTGACCATATGACCGGAAAAACCCGGATTTGTCTGGATTTTAAGCCTCCTGTTTGGGTGTCCTATATTTTGGCTTCATTGTCCTACATTTTGGCTTTGTTTTGAAACTTGATAATAGTGCACAGTACCCCATCATACCATATGTCACTGGATTCATATTGAAGAGCAGAATCTAATGCAAGAATCAGTTTTTGAGATATCTCCTTAACAAATGTGATGGTCAAAAAACCAAAAAATAAAAACAAAAAAATACATTTTTTGGCATTCTTTTTAAGTGGGTAGGAATTTTGCATGGGATTAGGAATTTTGGCCTTGGGGTTCAGGAATTTTTTGTTTGGCATCTGGTCTCCCTGACAGAAGGTGAGTTACTTACCCAAACAGTACAGGATCTAGGGAATATGGCAGAAGGGAGGGGAGGAAGCAGAGAATTTTGGAGGGAAGGACTGTTGTGAAGAGGCAAGGCTTGGACCAGCATTTCTGCCAGATTCAACCCTCCAATAGGCCTGGAGTAGACCTATTGGCGCTGTTGTAGCCCTATGCCATGGAAGGGGAAAGGTATTTCCTGCCTCTCAGTAGCAAGGCAGCAAACCTATAACTTGCACTGGACTTAACGCAAGCAAGCCAGTTTGCCTGATTCAGTGCAAGTTAAGATAAACCATGTAACTTGAGTTTTTAATTGGTTTTATATAGTTTTTAATGATATCTCATTAACTTGTTTTTACTGTTTTTATCCAGTTTTAAAAATTGTATCTTTTTCTCTGATTTAATTGCTGTTAGATGCTTTGAGTTCCATCTTGGGGAGGGGAAAGGTAGGATATCAATCAATCAAATAAAGAAATGTGCCATTAGTTATATGACCCAGCCTGCATCTTCCCCCACTATCTGTCATTGATGAACTTCAAGAAAAAGCAGAAAAATGATGATCAAATATTTATTTATATTTACAGAAGCTTGAGAACTTCAGTGCAGTTCTTTGCAGGACATTTAGCTGTTATCTGATTGTTGAATAGTCTCAGGGCTTCAGGCAATTAGGCTGCACTCCTTACCACATTTTACTGGTAGTAAGTACTATTGAATACAGTGGAACTTACTTCCGAGTAGACATGCTTAGGATTGCACAGTTAGTTATCTAATCTTTCCATCACTGTTGTTTTTATACCAGACTTGGTGGTGTCCACTAGCAGTTCCAGAGTTGGGCCCAGCCTGGCCCAACAACCAGTTCCCTGGTCCCGCGGAAATTTTTTTTAAAATCTAAGTTTTTGTTAGTGCCCCCAGGAACCCTAACCACATTTTCCTGGGAGTAAGTCTTATTGACTGTCATGTCACTTACTTCAGAGTGGTCATGCTAGGTAGGATGCTCTCAGGCTGCAGCGCCAGCCACACTGTCCTCCTGGCCACTGGAGTGGCTGTTAAAGAGGGCACCCGGCTGGGCACTTTTAAATTTGCTGCTCCAGGCCCATGATATCGCGCCTGGTTAAATTTGCAGCAAATGGCCCCGGTTATTGCGCGTCCCTGCCGCTACCGGATCACCAGCAGTGGGGGAATAGGAACATCCGGTCAAGAGCCAGACAAAACGGCCTAGGCCCACCTGTAAATTGGACCTTAACCTACCAAATTGGTCTTATCCCACAGTTTCAGAAACACTGCACTCTAGAGAGCTTGTTTACTTTCTTAAATGAATCATTTAATTCATCTGGAAAGAAAGGAAAGATGGCATGTTGCAATGATCAGAGGGATGGACTTGTACAGAAAGCCATTTTGTTGTCCATTGGTGCCGTTGTGAGACATTGAGCACAATCCTAACCAAGTCTACTCAAAAGTAAGCTCCATTGTGCTCGATGGCTTTTATTCCCAGGAAAGTGTCTTTAGGATGGCAGCCATTCTTTTGAAACACTTTACTGTCTACTTCTGAATCAATTTCATATCTGCAGTTCACTGATCACTACACATAATTTAGGAATAAATTTAAATAACAAATATCCCCATATAAATCTTTGGCACTGCCCTTCAGTATGACAACTGCCAGTTATCCCTACCCTGATTGTCTGCTCTTTAAACTGTTATAGCAATATATAATACAGTAAGATCCATCCTCTCACCCTGAGACGTTTTGGCCATCCTATGCACTTTTCCCTGGGAGTAAATCCCATAGTACACAATGGGACTTTTGAGTTAATAGGTGTAAGATTCTGCTGTTTACTTAAGAATTTTTTTTGTGAAGGACCTTATCCAAAGCTTTTTGAAAGTAAGAGTATTGATTTCACTAGCTCATGAAATAACTGTGTATGATAGAAACCTGTTTCTAGAAGAAGCAGAGGGCCTAGTGACACAGAGCACTGAAACCTGCCCTTAGGAAACATTCCACATTGCAGACATCAAGATGCCAGGGATGCGCCATATAAATAACATGAACATAGAATCGTAGAATCATAGAGTTGGAAGCGACCTAGTAGGTCATCTAGTTCAACCCCCTGTCTGCAGTAGGAAATCCTCCTAAAGCATCCCCAACAAGTGTTCGTTGAGCTTCTGCTTGAGTCTCTGTCCACATGGTGACACATTAATTAAATTATCTATTTGCAACTGAATTATCTATTTCCACCTAGATTCTCTACCGTGTCTTATTTTGATTATGGCAATGAAACATATGCTTGCAAGCTTATAAGAGCTTCTTATTTAGACATTAACTGCTGCCAGAATTATTTCAGCAAACCATTTCAAACCACAATGAAGAACTAAGAAAAGTGTGGCTACAGGTGACACACAGTAAGCAGTTTCAGTGTGGTTCCTTCTCTTGTGAATCTGCCCTTGCGAGGCCATGGAAAACGCATGGTGAGCATAAATACCCTTTAGATGCCAAGAAACAATTGGGTCTGGGTGGGAGAACACGTATCAGATCTGGAGATAACAAGAAGATTGGACATGGAGGGCAGACTACTGAAGGGCAGGTAGGCCATTCCAGTAAGTCTGAAGAATCTTTGGTAAAACAAATTATATGCATAGAAATAATTACCAGATGGACAACTTGTTTTCTGATCTTTCAGCTGCTGGAGTAGCTTAGGACAAGTGAGGGCTTTATGTTCCTTGTGTAATCACATCTTTGGTGATTGGTGTTGACATGGATAAACAGGATCGAACTATGACCCATATCATGGTGGGTAGCAATTTGAGGGATGTACCCAGTGGTTCAGAAAGGCAGGAATTTACTTACCAGAAATGTCCTTTTCTGTGATGAGAGGAAAAGGGCCACTTATAATTCATGGGTTTGCCCCGTCTCCTGTCAGTCAGGGCTGGATAGGTCTTTCATCTCCTTCTGGTGCGGGGCATCCCTTCCCCAGTATGGAAACCAGAGGAAGAGGAAGTCGACACCACCGTCCTTACGTGAATCAGTTAGTCCATGTATAGACAGAGGTCCACAGAAGAGAAAACTAACCAGAAGAAAAGAGTTAACAAGCAACTTAGATCTGTGAAAGATCAAAGTAGGGAGAAAACAGCCATTTCCCCAAGAAACAGACTCAACTGGTCTGCTATAACCCCCTAAAGAACTACAACCCAATAAAATTTAAACGGTAAAGCGAGATAAAACTGTGTCTCTGGTGAGATAAAACTCTCTCCTCACAGAAAAGGACATTTTTTGGTAAGTAAATTCCTGACTTCTCTGGAGGACTTGGAAAAGGGCCACTCATAATTCATGGGATATACCAGAGCCCGACACACCAGGTAGGAGAGACACACAGTCAATCTCATTTAGATACGACAGATTGCAGTACGGAGTATCTCGCTCCGGTGAGAGAAAAAGATGGAAAATGTCCGTTCGGATGAGCAGCCCCAGGTGGATTAGGGACTGGGTCGGAACCAAGATGCTCTTGGAACTGTTGATCACAAAGCTGTGATGTTCCAGGGTATCGACCACTCTGCGAAGATCCTCGCAAGTTAGAGCAAAAGATGAAGCGGCAACAAGGATGTCGTATAAGTATGGGAAGACGCGGGTGCCCTGTATCCTGAGGTTGGTCACCAAGGCCAGGAGCAGTTTCGTGAACACTCTTGGGGCTGCCGAGAGACCGAAGGGCAGGGCCCGGTATTGGTAATGGTGTGACCTGTACACGAAGCGAAGGAACCTCCGGTGAGATGGGCGTATTGGAACATGAAGGTACGCTTCCGACAAATCTATGGAAGCCAAGAAATCCCCTTTGTCCAGGGCCACCGTAATAGTCCACCATGTCTCCATCTTGAAGTGTTTCTTCAAGGTGAACAAGTTCAGCCATTTTAAGTCTAGGATCATCCTCATCTCCCTTTTGCACTTTGGAACAAGAAATAAAATGGAGTACAATTCTTTGCCCCTCTGGGAGGAGGGTACTTGCCTGGATGTCTACAAGATGTTGAATGGCCTGAAGTTTCTGTTGATGCTTTTGGGGTTCCCTTGAGACTGGAACCCGCCAGAATCGATTCGGGGGACGACGCCGGAACTCTATTGCGTACCCCTGAGACACTGTCCTGAGGACCCAGGTATCTGAAGTAGATCCCTGCCAGCAGGGAGCAAAGGCCAGGAGATTAGCTCCAATAACGCTGGGTCCTGGCCCAGGCTTGGCGTCAGGCTGATCTTGGATTCTTGCCTCCCTTACGGAGGAATTGTCCCTTGTTTGACTGGTTGTAGGTGTTGGGCTTGGATCTGGAGAGGACGCTTGCGTTGGTCAAGCGAGATCGAAATTGAGTCCCCGTGGGGTCTCGGAACCGAGGTCTGGAAGGACGAAAGGAGGGATGCCTCTGCTTAGGGACGTCCTTCTTTCCGGGAGGAAGTATCTTCCGCTTGTCCTTGGATTCAACCAAAATGGGCTTCAGAGCCTTGCCAAACCGTTTCTTACCCTCAAAGAGCAGGTTTATAAGTTTTGAATGAGATCCAGCCTCCCCCGACCTGGACCGTAGCCACAGGGCTCTGCTAGTAGAAACATTGGATGACATGGCACGCGCCAAAAAACGCATCACATTTAAGGAAGAATCGGCCTCAAAGGCAGACGCCAGGGTGATGTTCTTTAGCGTACTCCTGAATTCCTTGGGGAGCCTCTTGTTCCTGGCCGCCTTTTGTGCCCAGATGAAAGCGGCACATAGAATCATAGAATCATAGAATCATAGAGTTGGAAGGGACCTAGTAGGTCATCTAGTCCAACCCCCTGCCTGCAGCAGGAATTCCCCCTAGAGCATCTCCAACAGGTGCTCATCGAGCCTCTGCTTGAAGATCCCCAGTGAGGGAGAGTCCACCACCTCCCTTGGCAATCTGTTCCACTGCCGAACCGCCCGAACCGTCAGGAACTTTTTCCGGATTACCAGCCGGAATCTCCTCTCTTGCAGTTTGTACCCATTGGTTCTAGTTCTGCTTTCAGAAGCAGCTATGAACAAATTGGCCCCTTCCTCCCTATGACAGCCCTTCAGGTATGTGAAGAGGGCAATCATGTCTCCCCTCAGCCTCCTCTTCTCCAGGCTGAACATCCCAAGTTCCCCCAACCTTTCCTCGTAGGGCTTCCCTTCCATCCCACTGATCATTCTTGTCGCTCTCCTCTGGACTTGCTCCAGTTTGGCTGCATCCTTCTTAAAGTGAGGTGCCCAGAACTGAACACAGTACTCAAGGTGAGGTCTGACCAATGCAGACATCACATGCCATAACGGAATTTGCCGAAGTCGCTCTGAACAAAAAAGAGGAAAACTCGAAATTGCATTTAAGCAGCGTCTCCATGCGACAATCGGTAGGATTCTTTGGAAGTATATCCCCGTCCACGGGTACTGAGGATGAGGCCAAGGCCGCTACTGGGGAGTCCACCACCAGGACCTTGAGGCGCTCCATCTGTTTCTTACGCAGCGTATAGAATTTATCCGGGCGAGAGCCCAATCCCTTGGAGTGCGCAAGCCATTCCTGGGAAAAAACGGACTTCAATGCCTTGGGAAATGAAATGACTGTCTGCTGGGCCTCAGACTTGGGGAAGGCCTCAGCCCTGTCCTGGTCGGAATCTGATTCGATAGTGGCTGATCTACGTAGGGTAAGACATCTGGCAGATCTATCCACCACAGGATCAAGAAGCTCTGAGGGAAAGAGGCGAGCACTCTTGCGAGGCTCCTCCATCTCTGTGCCTGCCCCCTGTTCCTCTTCCGACCCAGAAGAAACCGATGCAGAAGACAGTGAAGATGATAATGAGAGGTGACTCCTGGACGCCATGCGCCTGCGTTTGGGATGCTCCAAATGTTTTGTCTTGCGCACTTTTTTACATGGTGAGGACTGCACTGAATCCTTGGAGAGGGAGGAGACGGGAGTGGTTGGGGAGGGTCAATGTGCTCTCCGTTGACGAGATGAGGTCCTGCCCGAGGTGGCCTCAAGGACTGCAGACTTGACTAGAGCCGGTAAGTTCACCGCAACAACAGAGTTAGAATCATAGAATCATAGAGTTGGAAGGGACTAGTAGGTCATCTAGTCCAACCCCCTGCCTGCAGCAGGAATTACCCTAGAGCATCCCTGACAGGAGCTTGTCAAGCCTCTGCTTGAAGATCCCCAGTGAGGGAGAGTCCACCACCTCCCTTGGCAATATGTTCCACTGCCGAACCGCCCTCACCGTCAGGAATTTTTTCTGGATATCCAACCGGAATCTCCTCTCTTGCAGTTTGTACCCATTGGTTCTAGTTCTGCTTTCAGTAGCACTTATGAACAAATGAGCCCCTTCCTCCCTATGACAGCCCTTCAGGTATCTGAAGAGGGCAATCATGTCTCCCCTCAGCCTCCTCTTCTCCAGGCTGAACATCACAAGTTCTCCCAACCTTTCCTCGTAAGGTTTCCCTACCATTTCACTGATCATTCTTGTTGCTCTACTCTGGACTTGCTCCAGTTTGGCTGCATCTTTCTTAAAGTGAGGTGCCCAGAGCTGAACACAGTACTCAAGGTGAGGTCTGACCAATGCTGAATAAAGAGGAACTAGAACTTCTCATGACTTGGAAGCTACAGTCCTCTTAATGCAGCCTAAAATGGCATTTGCCTTTTTTGCAGACACATCACACTGCTGACTCATGTTCAGCTTGTGATCCATGGCGACTCCAATGTGACTCCGCTCACCTGTGCTGCCAAGCCAAGTATCCCCCATTTTATACCTGTGTTTTTGGTTCTTATTGCCTAAGTGCAGAACCTTGCACTTCTCCCTATTGAAATTCATTCTATTGGTTACAGCCCAGGATTCCAGTTTATCCAGATCCTCCTGGAGGTTTCTCCTATCTTCTGATGTGTTTGCTTCTCCTCCCAGCTAGGTGTCATCCGCAAATTTGATCAGGCTCCCCCGTATCCCTTCCTCTAAGTCATTAATGAAAATGTTAAAAAGAACCGGGCCCAAGACAGAGCCTTGGGGTATCCCACTTGAAACCGACCCCAGGTTGACACAGAACCATCTACTAAAACCCTTTGAGTGCAGTCGTCAAGCCATTTGCAGATCCACCTAACTATTGCCCCGTCTAGCCCATATTTTTCCAACTTCCCAATTAAAATGTCATGTGGGACCTTGTCAAATGCTTTGCTGAAGTCAAGATAAATGACATCCACAGCATTGCCACTGTCCAGTAAGCTCGTAACCCGATCAAAAAAGGAGATCAGATTTGTCTGGCAAGATCTATTCTTGGTAAATCTATGCTGGGTTGTTTTGATCACCGAGTACTTGTGTACTTGTGCACAAATTGTGTGTTTCATGATTTGCTATAATATCTTGCGTGCATCCTTTGAGTGAGTGCATCCTTTGAGTTGAGTGCATCCTTTAATGACGCAATCACTGGATCAAGGCCTTGAACCAGTATGGGCATAGTAGCCTGTGGGGTTCCTGATCCTGTCAGACTAGAGACCCCTTGCCCTGCCTCCATTGTCTTATCTCCTCCCTCCTCTGCCATTAACCTGCAGAAGCCTTTAAGGAGCACTGAATCAAAGAAGAAAATTTTTTTTTGAACTAGACCCACTCCTCCCCCTTCTAAGCCTCAGCTCCCTCTTCCTAGCAAGGCAAGGTCTTGTTACTCACTGCAAGGTGGGATTGAGGGACTCAAAATGGCGCCGTCCCAAAATGGCGCGAAAGCGGAGATGTCCAAAATGGTGGCCGCCAGGTGGAAAGTGCTCACAGCCTCTGGAGCCCATGAGGCACGGAGGGAGGAGGCCAGCCATCCAAGTCGCATCCCTGCGGCTGGGCGGAGGCAACAGGATGCCGCATGGCTGGGAGGCAGAGCCTGCGAAGGCGCCGGTGCTGTAGCGGCACGAGGTGCGGGCGTTCCGGAGCTTGCTCGCCGGATCGGCTGGGGCAGGCGGAGCAGCTCTGGCCTGCACCCGGCCCCGGCGGTGGTGAGGCGCCGCGGAGAGAGGGTGGCGACTCCCAAGGGTGCCCTTGACCAGTGCGCGCCTCGTGGGCTGCAAGGAGACCAGGCAGTCTGAGAGGGCTCAGCCGGGAGGCGCCCAAGCTATGCCAGTCGGCCGCAGCAGCGGCAAGTAGAGGAGGGGAGGGGGGAGAGAAAAGACCCCTCCAACCAGTTTACCCCCGTAGACAGTCGATCCCGGGGGGAGGTCCCACCAGTCCTGTTCAAGGACAGTAGAGAGAGAGAGAGGAGCTGAAAGAGAGAGAAGGGTGAAGGAGGATGTGAAGAAAAGTTAAGGAGATTAGATGTGCTCTCTGGAGCACAGCAGACCACGACCCTACTCTTGAGGAGTCAGAGCCGGACTGGGGAAGGGATGCCCAGCACCGGAAGGAGATGAAAGACCTGTCCGGCCCTGACTGACAGGAGGCGGGGCAAACCCATGAATTATGAGTGGCCCTTTTCCAACTCCTCCAGAGAAGAATTAGGTGCCCTGATGGTTTTCCTCATGATGGATCACCTGTTCAGAAGAGAAGATATTGGGACAACACAGTGGAACATTCTGCCAACACAAGAGTGGAACTGCAGCCACTAGAGCAGTGGTTTTCAACCAACCTGCATGGCACATGGGTGCCACTGATAGTCCTCAGGTGTGCTGCGGGAATTTGGGGAGGGACATTTAATAGGAAAACTTGGGGATTTGATCAGTATGGTGGGCCTTGTCAATGGTAAAAATGACAATGAAATGAAAAAGGTTGAAAATCACTGCACCTGAGGTTTTCAGAGATAAAACCATAAAAGCAGCACAAGGAGGAAGGAGTAGTACAAGGTGAGGAGATGAAAGAGGTCTTAACTGACTTTTTGACAGGCTGATAGATTCATGGACTGGAGATTCACTAATGGTCTGGTCTAGAGGGTTGAGCTGCTGGCAATTCATCTGAAGGTCGTCTATTGGAAACTCCAGAAGACTCGTCTACCAGAAGACTCCAGAGTGCCATCCTCGGCAAGCTGAGAGGAACTTTTGAGTGGCAGCCAAAAGGAGAGCTGAGGGGCAACTGTACTTAGAAGAGTTGCTACTTTAAGGAATGAAAGAGGAACTGTACAGCCCCTGGCAAGCTGCCAGCAAGAAAGTTACCTTTCTTGTTGTTCAGTGAAAGTTTTATATGTTCATAGGGCTAGCTGTATTTAAGCCCAGCTGACAAATTAGCATAAAGATGACACATGTTCTCAATGAAGGCTGCAATCTTAACCACAGTTTCCTGGGAGTAAGTACTATTGATCACAATAAGATTTACTTCTAAGTAGGCATCCTTATGATTGTACTGTAAGTCTGAAAGTGAATTTAGCAAAACAGATCATCTATTCAGTTTCTGCTGAGAATTAGCTGCCCTGTTTTGGATGCAAAATCAACCATTATTCCAGGATCTCAGCTATTATTTTTAAAGGATAGAACATGCTCTAGTTCTTATGGTTACAGATAAACTTCCCTGCTCACTTACCACAATATCAGCATTCTCACTCACCTCTTTTTTCCCTGCTGTTATCACAGATGGTTTAGTTTTCTTATATTTAGCTGTATTTTTTAATGCTTCAGCTTGCATACAGTCAGGGCTGGCCTCTGACAGGAATCAGGGCTAATTCTGAGGGCTTGAGCCTAGAAAGGCTTGGTCTGTAGACTAGGCAAGAAAAGAAGACCAGCTTAATTACCATATTTATCAAAAGCCTGTCCAATGTGGAGGACTCCTGTTGCTTGCCAATCAAAGATGCCAAGATCACATAATTCTATTTCCTCCTGTGCCCTGAGAGATTTCTGTGTCCTATACGTTTTTTGTCATCTAGGATTATCCATTTGCACACTGAAAATTGGAAAATGCTTTGTTAGAAGCATGGGATATACATGTTTGAACTGATTGAATACAACAAAAGATCCCTTTCCATTTTCAGAGAGCCAATGCATGTGTGCATACTAGAGAGAATATTCATCATGCATATTCGTATCTCTTTGTTTTGTCTACCAGACAACAAGGTAGAAAAGAATATTCTTTGCAAAACCACATAAGCCAAGACTTTCTGGGGAAAAAATGTACAGCAAGTTTCTACTGGTCCCTTGCACTAATTGTTGAACTTGCTATTCATCATCCTAGATAAAGAACCCTACTGCAATAAATGCTGATGTTTAAAGCCTCCTGATAGCATTTTGTTAACAAGAGGATAGCTGTGAAGACATGTTTGTTTCACTGCCTATAGATAAACTGAACAATGTCCTTGTTACGTTCCCCCCATGACATATGGCAAGCCCTAAATGCAGTACATAATACTCCCACCCCTTGATTGACCATTTAACTGTATAATAAGGGAAGTCTAAGTAGCATTCTTTTCCCAGACATTGATAATCAGACCAACAAGTTTTCTTTCATTGCGATAAGGGTAATTATTTAAACATTAAAGCTGAAACTTTCCATTGGGTGAGCATTCTAGAAAAGGGAAAAATGGTGCCCGGGATGGGGAGATCTGTAGAAGAGCATTTAGCCTTTCTATTATTATATATGGGCATGGAGAAAAAAGTTCTCATTTTCTCATAAAGTCAGTGGACTTATTCCAAAGTGAGTATGGATAGGATTTTTGTGTATCACTTCTTGGAAGTACCAAGAAGCATTGTTATGGCACATAACTTAAAAACCTTTTTCTATCTCTCTGATTAAAGCAGGCAAATTGTAATACTATGTGATGAAGACATAGCGGTGAAGTGTCATTTGGGATAGCAAACATTGCAGATTGAATGAATAGGAAGGAGAAAGTTATATGTCAGTTCAGCCTCTGACATGCTAGCTTTGTCTGCAAGCTCTGCAAGCAGAGACTTTCAGGCCTCCGTCAGTCTTGAAAGGCTATGGTATCGTGCCCGGTGCTGCATATGCTGCATGCAAAGCACGAAAGCCTGGGTTGGATTGTTATGGAGGAGAGGCTGTTACCCAAGCAGCAAATCCCCCCTCTCCACACCACTGAATTAGTCCAATGGAAAGGCAGAACCAATACGATTGGATCCAGCTGGCGTCGCAGAGCTGGGCTAAGGACAGGAGCTCACCCTGTCTTATGGGGCCGACCCGGGTCTCGAACCCTGGCCTGCTGGTTAACAGGCACAGTGTCTTAACCGCTTGTGCCACCCACAGCCCTTAAGCAGAGACTACTGTATTTGAAAAAGGCACTCAAACGTTATATTTGTTCCCTACAGCATGGAATGTTGCAGGCTGGCAACAGATAACTTATTTCCATAATTAATTTCTGCTTCCCACTTCATTGTACTTGCCTTTCTTCCATTGCTCGTTTTTACAGCACATCCCAACAATTTTCATATCAACCTGTTGCAACCTGTCAATTCTTCTGCATTGTCCTCTTGTGTTTTTTTTCCCCAGATAAGATCCGTGGTTGGTAAGATTTTTGTTAAATTAGAAAAACACATTTGCTGCACCTGTCTGTCTAGTATGGATGGACCAAGTCTATACTACTGAGGCTTTTAAGGCCTCCTTTACTTTTAATTCAACACTGAGTTTGCAGAATCAGCTAACTTTATTCCTTCCCTATCAGCCCTGAAAGATGATTAATGGTGAATAATATATTAATTGAAACAAATCATGGGTCAGGGTGTGACCCATGTATCACAATCTCCCTGTATCACAATCTCTGAACATGAACTGGAGGTTGCCCATGACTTTGTGTACCTTGGCTCAACTATCTCTGAGACTCTCTGTTTAGATACCAAACTAAATAAATGTATCGGTAAACGGCTACCACGTTTTCTTAACTTAAAAAGAGAGTATGGTTTAATAAGAAGCTGATGGAACATACAAAGACCCAGGTCTATAGAGCTTGTATCCTGAGCACACTCTTGTACTGCAGTGAGTCATGTCCCCTTCAAGAGCGGCAAAAGAGAAAGCTGAACACATTTCATATGTGTTGTCTCCGACGTATTCTTAGCATTGCTTGGTTGACAAAGTTTCAAATGGTGCAGTCTTAGAATGTGCTGGTATCCCTAGCATGTTCATGCTTCTGAAACACGCTGCATACGCTGCATGCGAAGCACGAAAGCCTGGGTTGGATTGTTATGGAGGATAGGCTGTTACCCAAGCAGCAAATCCCTCCTCTCCATGCCACTGAATTAGTCCAGTGGAAAGGCAGAGCCAATACAATTGGATCCAGGTGGCATCACAGAGCTGGGCTAAGGATAGGAGCTCACCCTGTCTTGTGGGGCTGACCCGGGAATCGAACTCTGGCCTGCTGGTTAACAGGCACAGTGTCTTAGCCACTTGTGCCACCCACAGCCCATAGAGGGAGACCACAGCTGTGATATAAGGACATCTGCAAGGTCTTGGGAATGGACATCAACAGCTGGGAAACCTTGACCTCTGATCATTCAGTGCAGAGGCAAAAGACCCAGCATGGCCTTCTCCAACTGGACGAGACACTTGTTCAGCAGGCTGAAACAAAGAAACAGACCCGAAAGCAGCAAAACCTGGGGGCTGGGCAGGTGACTGACTTTATCTGTCCTCAGTGTGGAAGGGATTGTCACTCTCAAATTGGCCTTTTTAGCCACACCAGAAGCTGTTTTAGGAACTCCAATCAGAGCACGATACCATAGTCTTTTGACACTGAAGGATGCCAGTCACAGGTGGGCGGAGGCCTATTTGCTCCAGTCCCCGGGAATAGGATCTTCCAAATCCCCAGCTGCTCGAGAGCCTATAGCAGCGGCAGGGGGCTCAACCAAGTGGACCGGTACGCCAGCAGTTAAAGGCTCCAGCATGGAACGTCTTTCCTCCAGCACGGAACAGCAGCTGGCCGGAGGAGAACACAGCCTCCCCGGCCCCTTTTTCTTTTTAACTCTTGCCTGCCTCCTTTCCATGATAGAACCTCTTTCCTTAGCCTGGTAACTACAATACTAACCATGTCTACTCAAAAGTAAGCCCTATTGTGCTCATTGGGTCTTACTCCCAGTAAAGTGTGGACAGGGTGCATCCTCAGGGATGCATCCTCAGAAGTAGGTCCCATTACAGTCAGTGAGTCTTACTCCCAGGAAAGTGTGGACAGGGTGCAGCCTGAGAGCCCAGTCCTATGCATGACTACACAGAGGTAAGTCCCATGACAGTCAATGGGGCTTACTCCCAGGCAAATGTGGCTAGAACTGCAGCCTATGAACCCTATCCTATGCATGCCTACTCTGAAATAAGTCCCATGACAGTAAGTCCCACTAACAAAAACTTAGATTTTTTAAAAAAATTAATGTTAAATTTTTTTTAATTCCCCCTTTAAATTCTCCCTGGCCATGCCCCCTGACCCTGACTGGCACCACCCACTTCCAGGGAACCGGTTCTTGGGCCATGCTGGGCCCACCACTGATGCCAGTCATGAGTGATGGCTAGTGCCTCTGCCCTGCAGGTTGCCTGCTATAGTGACCCATATGACTTAAGGCAAGACATCAGTGCTCTAGGGAGAAGTGCTCATCCTCTCTGTGGGCATGTGGCCCACATGACTCAACTGTTGTTAGAGATCGAACAAGCTGGGACCACAAGCACATGCAGGCCCAACTGGCCAACCCTTACTGTCATAACTAGAATTTGCATAATCCTATGACAGATCTCCTCCTATGCAAAATCCAATGGTCGCTGCAGAAATGGATTGCTGCCCTGCCTCCCATTTTTGGCTCCCTTTTGTAATAGTTGCCCCCTGGGAACAGTGAATGAATGTATATATATATATTCTTTATAAAGCTTTCCTCATTTATGGTGCCACTGTGGAGCAGTGAACCCCACACTGGTGGGGTTCAGAACATACCATGGAGTTTTGCCGAAGCTCCCTTACTACTTGGTGCCAATCTGGCGGGATTAGAAAGATTTTTGGTTTCATGCAGTATGTTCTTCAGTAAGACGCATGCTGTGGACTGAGAACGTTTTGGTCCACTGTGTGGTATCTTAGGGTAAATATAGAAGATAGTAAGCATGGGAGTGGGCTGTGGGTGGCGCAAGTGGCTAAGACACTATGCCTGTTAACCAGCAGGCCAGGGTTCAAGACCTGGGTCGGCCCCACAAGACAGGATGAGCTCCTGTTCTTAGCCCAGCTCTACGACGCCAGCTGGATCAGCTCTTATCAGCTCTTTCCATCGGACTAATTCAGTGGCGTGGAGAGGTGGGATCTGCTGCTTGGATAACAGCCTATCCTCCATAACAATCCAACCTAGGCTTTCATGCTTTGCATGCAGCGTATGCAGCGCTGAGCACAATACCATAGTTTCTCAAGACTGACAGAGGCCTGCAAGCATGAGAAAGACTTCTGAGCCATGAACATTCAGAGGAGCTACAAGGATCAACAGTGTGAGGCAGATTCACTCATGTCAACATTTTTTGTGAAGATGCTTCCTGGAAACTATTGGATAACCTCATCTGACCTAACTCCCAATGAAGCTGAAGGGCTGTCATAGGGAGGTAGCGGCTCATTTGTTCATAGGTGGTACTGAAAGCAGGACTAGAACCAATGGGTACAAACTGCAAGAGAGGTTGGATATTCGGAAAAAATTCCTGATGGTTTGGGTGGTTCGGCAGTGGAGCAGATTGCCAAGGGAGGTGGTGGACTCTCCCTCACTGGGGATCTTTAAGCAGAGGCTTAATGAGCACCTTCAGGGATGCTCTAGGGCAGCATTTCTCAAAGTGGGGGTCGGGGCCCCTTTGGGGGTCGCCTAGAGCTTTCCTGAGGGTTGCCTAAAGTCCCCTAGTGCAGGGGGCCAGGTCAGGCTTGCCAGACCTCCGGCTGTAGCTGCACTCGCGCTAGGGCTGACTGACAGCCTCAGGACCAAATCCTATGCATGCCTACTCTGAAATAAATCCCATTATAGTCAGGGAGCCTTTACTCCCATGTAAATGTGGATAGGATTGCAGGCTCAGGGCCCAATCCTATGCATGCCTACTCTGAAATAAATCCCATTATAGTCAGGGGGGCCTTTACTCCCATGTAAATGTGGATAGGATTGCAGCCTCAGGGCCCAATCCTATGCACGCCTACTCTGAAATAAATCCCATTGTGTTCAGTGTCTGCATAGAACACACATTTCATTTGTAACAACGAAAATACATCCTACATATCAGATAATTTACATTACGATTCATAACAGTAGCAAAATTACAGTTATAAAGTCGCAACAAAAATTATTTAATGGTTGGGGGTCCCCACAACATGAGGAATTTATAAAGGGGTCATGGCATTAGGAAGATTGAGAGCCTCAGCTCTAGTGGGATTTCTTGCTGCAGGCAGCGGGTTGGACTAGATAACCTACTAGGTCCCTTCCATCTCTATTATTCTAAGTTTTGACCTCCATAGGTGTCTTCAGGGGCAGGGAACATTTGCAAGCTCCATGGGTCAACATGGACCTGTGCCAACAATATCATGGACCTATAAAGACAGATCGGACATGGAAAGGGGTTTAGGATTCAGGGTGTGCCAACACTGCTGAAACCTGCCCCACATATGCTCTCCTCCTCTCCCTACAGCCTCTTCTGAGCCTTTGGGGGAACTGGGTGACATCCCAGACTCTTTCTTCAACTGCGATCATGGGCTCTGTGATACTACAATCCTGAACCACAAAATATTGCTCCTCCAGGCTTAAAATGTTGTCTTCCATTTTTGCCCTCCATTTTGTCGTTCAGGCTCCTTGTCCATGAGGGCCATGATCACAATTGGGGTAGCGTGTGGGGTGTCCATCAATTTTGCCCTCCATGTGATTTGTTGTGCTTACGAATTGGTTTTCAGGAATGCTAGCAAAAAGGTATTTATTTCCTGTGGCAATCACAGTATAATCTATTTTTTGTTACAGTACATAGGGAGTAATCCTAACCTAGGCTGGAATAACTCATTGGTCTTCCTGTTCCTGTGGTGATGCCGGGAGGCAAGTGCAATTCTGTGGACTCACATAACCATTCCCCAGGGGCAGAAGTTACTTACAACATTTTTGTGACACCCCCAGGCCAGCACCAGACTTGTCCTAGATTTTACATTGGCCTGACATTGCACTAATCATTAAATTGTGTTTTCATTTTTTTAATTTATTTTTTGTTGTTGTAATGCTTGATAGAATAGAGAGATTTCAATATGGCTTGCTTCATTTCATTCTGCATGAAATCACACATCAAATGATATATAAGATGATGTTATTATTCAAAAAATACCAAGATTTTGAGAATTGGGAGATGGCCTCTGTCACCCTGTGATTTCCATTACAGGTTGGAGTGTGTGGTTTGAGTCATGGGATGTCCAGGTGCAGAGTCTGCAACACTTAGCCTCGATAGTCGATACAATCAGTTTATTTATGTGAGAGATCAATAAAACAAATTTATTTACATTCATTTGGCAGGCATCTGCCTCACAGCTTCCCAATGTCCTTCAATGTCTGTCAGAGGAAACAATCTATTCAATGGACACAGGCTCACATTACAATACCATTCCTGTTGCTTGCCCCATTCATATTCTACTGTTTTGTTGCAGCCATAAAATACATTAATAGCTCCAGAATACTAACTCCATTGGCCTTCAGGATTGATCCAGAAGGCTTTGGACCTACAGCACACTTTCCTGGACATAAGCCTTACTTGATACCATGGAACTTACCTAAAGTAGCAGTATTTAGGACTGTATTGTATATTTTTGTGGCCTTTCATGATGTTTCTTGAGCAGGTGTGAGAAATATATTTGATCAGAAAGAAAGCAACAATGGTTGAATTGCTGTATCTGACATCTTGGTAGATGATAAACAAATTAACAACACTAGTTGTGCCCAAATAATTAAAATATAAAGGGGATGAACATGTGGCACCACTCACAGCCTACACTTTATTAGCACATAACATGCAGGTACCAAGAACCACCACTAAGATCCAAATCGAGAATAATTTGTACATGTGGGATTTCAGGGTTGAGTAAATTTCATTTCAGAAGTCCTTCCTATCACACATCTTGTGAAACTTTGATCAAAATTTCAGAAGAAATATCCACAATAAAACTGAATTTCATCTCCCTCAGGTGGAGGTGGGGCACATAAGAGGCTAATCTAGAGAATTTCAGACTTGTGCAGGATCATATGGGAAGAGGTGGGGTTATTCCCTGAATAAGTAAATATATTTTTTGTTGAACCACTTTTTATTAGCTTGCGAAACTGAGAAGGCAAATTATGGTACTGGCATCAATGCTTAAGCAAGCTGCTACTTGGGGCAGAAAAAAAGGAGAAGGGGACAGCAGATATTGCGATGGTTAGTGTCACTGAGACAATGAACATGAATTTGGACGGACTTCAGAAGCGGGTGGAGGATAGGGGAGCCTGGTGTGCTGTAATCCATGGGGTCATGAAGAATTGGACACAACTGAATGACTAAACAACAACTTGGGCATGGGAGTACCACTGCCCAATAGCCAAAACAGCCACATTTCTTTGCATTTATAAATCACACAGCATCCTTTGAAAATGGCTTCTGAAAAGGTGAAGCCCTTACAACTGAGATCTTCAAACTGGGGCACTGCAATGTCCACCACAAGAGCTTTAGCCCCTGGTGCCTTTAAGGGCAGGGGAAAGGAAGAGGCAGTGACAAGATCACCCGAATTGTGTCACTAATGTGGGTGAAAGGGGGCAATATTTACTTACAGAAATCTGGAACCACATCCAGGCATGGTAATAATCAAACACTGCAAAAACTTTTTGTGAGATTGCAAAAACCTTACATTTTTGCAAATACAGGTTGAGTCTACTTATCTTCTGGACCTTGGCTGAGCCAGATTCAGCCCTGCCTGAAGCCTCCAGAGGTGACTGGAACTGTGTCTCTAGACTGGAGGTCCTAGAAGGGCATACCTCTAGTTGTCTCTGGAAAAGTGGCCTCTGAAGTTTTGGAGGGCCTCAGAAATGCCTTCAGATGTCCTAGAAGGGCATTTTTGGCTTTCGATGTGCAGCCTCCATTGGCCTAAGAACAGTTCCAGGAACAGTTCTAGTATCCATGAAGGTTCCAGGAATGGATGCCCCACAGATAACAAGTGTTCACTCGTACTCATTTCAGCTCTCTAGGAAGAGGAATTGAAATGTGGAAATGAAAAGAGACTGGAGAATCCCTGTGAAAATGTGATTTCTCCCTTGCAAGCAAAAATCTGTTGCCATACAGTTGGTAGATTCAAATACTTCACCCCTGAGCCATTTCTGTGCCTCTCTATGTTACCTGTGCACCAAACCCTTGTTGAACTGGGCCTTCTGGTAGTACCCAAGATGAGGTACTCATTAAGGCGGAGGTTCATCACTGCCTTTGGCAGGAATCTGGGATGAGCACACCCTGCCTTGGGAAATTTAGTGTAGGAAGAAACACACTGGCTGCTTGTCTGTCTTCTTCCTTTTAAAGACTTATATCATTTACTTGTCCAAATCCATTAAAATTGCACAAACCATTTTTAAAAACACACCAGTGTTAAAAACACATGCAGACATTACAGAATAAAATGTGGAGACGGTAGAGAAAAGCAATGAGGAGAAATTCAGCTGACGATAGCAGGGAAATTGAAACATTCAACCGCTCTAAACCCTGCTTCAGAGGGCAGTCTTCACCTAGTGGCCATCAGAGAAGAGATGAGATGGACCAGTTCCATAAGCAATCAATGTGTAGGAGGTTCTGCCAGAAGGATCTCAATGGACAAGTAGGTTCATATGGGAGAAGACAGTTGTTCAAGTATCTAAGCAGTAAACTTTATTACTTCAAAGTCCTATATAAATTGTACAGTGAAAAGTGACTTAAATATGCACACAGTCAGTTGTATCCACATGATGATGAAGAGCTGGTCATCAGAATACATGTACACAAAAAGAGCCCCCACTTGATCAGGCCAAAGGCCAGTCTAATCCAGTCACCACCACCTACTAGATGATTTCTAGTAGATCAGCAAATGATTTTGCTGTAAATGTTCCAGATGATCAAGCTCAGGTAGATCAAGTTCCAGATTACTTTTAGTAGATCAGTAAATTATTCTCACTGTTTAATCATAGTCATGACAAAAGTATATAATCCTCTGCAGGCTTGTGGCCAGATCCATGTGCAAGTTGCATACACCTGTGTTCCTCAACAGCAAAATGGGATTATGACTGCAATCCTAACGTTACTTACTTAGGAAAAAGCCCCATTGACTAAAATGGGACTTGCTTCTTAGTAGACAGGAATATGATTGTACTCTTTATGTTTTAGACTGAGGCATCCAAACATTTCGGCATGTGGGCCACATCATCTGACATTCGGTCAAGGGTTGGAAGGGAAAAAAGAGAACTGATTTACATTTCAAATTTTAATTAAAATACTTACAGTACTTACCAATAAGAATGTACCCACATTGTTGGAATAAAATACTCTCCATACTCCATTTCTCCATGGCACAACATCCCCCATTGCATAACCCTGCAAATCAACCCCCACACACCAACCTCCCCATGTGCATCAACCCCCAGTGCATATCATCTCTCCCATACGCAACACCTTTCCCCTATGCAACACCCCACTTGCGCAAGACCCCCTCATGCACAACAACCCCGTGTGCAACTCCTCTCCATGCGCGTCATCCAACATGCGCATCATCCCCCACGTGCACCATTCCTTCCCAGTGCACCCTCCTTCCCAGTACATCAGGCTCCAGACACCAAATTGGCTGGACGTTGATGAGTCAGTCTTCAATGTCAAGTATAGGATCAAAATGTGTTGTTCCCCTTTTCACCCACTTCCCATTGCAATTTTTGAAAACCTGTTCTTAGTGGGTACCTCCATCCAGAAGGAAAGCCCTCCCCAAATTTCACGCTTCTAGTCCTAGCAGTTTTGGTTGAGTGTTGATGAGTGAGTGAGTCAGTCAGTGTCAGTAACTTTTCAGTTTTATATACATAGATTAGAGACAGAGCATATGAAGGGACTTATGAATTAATTAATTAATTGATATAAGTTCATAAACATTTCCTAACACAGAGGAGGTGTATACAGCCATAGAGTACCTCTGGAGTTTGAGGAGTAGAGCTTCCCTTGTCTCTAGAGGACTATATGGCTTCCCTGAAAGTTAGGATGGAGGGGGCTTGTCATGGGACACAAGGAGGCTCATCACAGGCTACATTTTGCCCTGGGGCCAGAGTTTGGACACCCTTGTTTTCAATAAATGAAAAGAGGTGGTAGAAAACAGTTCTATTTTTCCCACAGATTTTGGTACTGTATCTCCAAATCTATATTTATAAAAGAGAAAACTCACTCACTCACTCACTCACTCACTCACTCACTCACTCACTCACTCATCACAGCCCTGCCAAAACCGTTGGGCCTAGAAACGTGAAATTTGGGGTGAGTGTTCCTTCCGTGACCGAGGGTTGCACTAAGAACCAGTTTTCGGAAATTCCAACCGAAAGGGAGTGAAAAGGGGCGCAACGCATTTTCCTCCCTATACTTTGCATTGGAGAATTGATGATTCATCAACATTCCGCCCCAACTGCTGGGCCTAGAAGCATGGAATTCTGGGAGGGAGTTCCTTCTGTCACCTGAACACCCACCAAGAAACCATGTGGAGAAATTTAACCCTTCAGGGGCTGAAAAAGGGTCAACGTGTTTTTGACCTATACTTAACATGGAAGACTGACCAACATCCAGCCAATTTGGTACTCAAACCCTGGTGCACGGGAGGAAATTGTTCAGAAGAAGAGGTTGCACTGGCAAGGATGCTGCACATGAGGGGAAGTTGTGCATGGGGGGAAGTTGCACATGGGGGAGGTTGCGCATGGGGGAAAGTTGCGCATGGAAGGATGATGCACATGGGGAGAAGTTGCACATAAGGAGAAGTTGCACATGGGGGACTGATGCGCATGGGGGTTGATGCACATGGGAGAAGTTGCCCATGGGAAAAGTTGAGCATGGGGGGATGATACGCATGGGGGGATAGAATCATAAGGTTGGAAGGGACCTGGTAGCAGGAAAATCCCCCTTGAACATCCCCGACAGGTGCTCGACGAGCCTCTGCTTGAAGACCCCAGTGAGGGAGAGTCCACCACCTCCCTTGGCAATCTGTTCTACTGCTGAACCATCAGAAATTTTTTCCGGATATCCAACCGGAAACTCCTCTCTTGCAGATTGTACCCATTGGTTCTAGTCCTACTTTCAGTAGCACCTATGAACAAATGAGCCCCTTCCTCCATATGACAGCCCTTCCGGTATCTGAAGAGGGCAATCATGTCTCCCCTCAGCCTCCTCTTCTCCAGGCTGAACATCCCAAGTTCCCCCAACCTTTCCTCTTCCCTTCCATCCTATTGATCATTCTTGTCGCTCTCCTCTGGACTTGCTCCAGTTTGGCTGCATCTTTCTTAAAGTGAGGTGCCCAGAACTGAACACAGTACTCAAGGTGAGGTCTGACCAATGCTGAATAAAAAGGAACTAGAACTTCTCGCGACTTGGAAGCTACAGTCCTCTTAATGCAGCCTAAAATGGCATTTGCCTTCTTTGCCGACACATCACACTGCTGACTCATGTTCAGCTTGTGATCCATGGCGACTCCAAGATCCCGCTCACATGTTATGCTGCCAAGCCAAGTATCCCCCATTTTATACCTGTATTTTTGGTTTTTATTTCCTAAGTGCAGAACCTTGCACTTCTCCCTATTGAAATTCATTCTATTTGTTACAGCCCAGAATTCTAGTTTATCCAGATCCTCCTGGAGGTTTCTCCTGTCTTCTGATGTGTTTGCTACTTCTCCCAGCTCGGTGTCATCCGCAAATTTGATCAGGCTCCCCCGTATCTCTTCCTCCAAGTCATTAATGAAAATGTTAAAGAGAACCGGGCCCAAGAGAGAGCCTTGGGATGCCCCACTTGAAACCAACCTCCAGGTTGACAAAGAGCCATTTACTAAAACCCTTTGTGTGCAGTTGTTTAGCCAGTTGCAGATCCACCTAACAATTGCCTCATCTAGCCCATATTTTTCCAACTTCCCAATTAAAATGTCATGTGGGACCTTGTCAAATGCAGTGGATGCAAATGGATGATGTGCATTGGGAAAGTTGCACATGGGAGACGATGCGCATGAGGGGAGTTGCGCATGGGGGACTGATGCGCATGGGGGTTGATGCAGATGGGGAAGTTGTGCATAGGGGGAAGTTGCGCATAGGGAAAAGTTGCGCATGGGGATGATGCACATGGGCATTGATGCACATGGGGAAAGTTGCGCATCGGGGAAGTTGCACATGGGGGTTGATGCACATGGGGAAGATGCGCATGGGGAAAAGTTGCACATGGGGGAAGCTGCGCATGGGGGAAGTTGTGCATGTGGGAAAATTTTGCAGGGGGGAAGTTGCTCAGGGGGGAAGTTGTACATGGGTTGTTGATGCGCATGGGGTGTTGATGCGCAATGGGGAGATGGCTTATGGGGAAATGTTACTCCCACATCGCGGGTATGCTTTTTGCTAGTTTTTATATTTCTGGACATTTTTTTCAGAATTTATCTCCAAACTTCTTTGTTTCTGAAATTTTCTTCTAGATTTTTGGTGCAGAAAGCAGTACAGTGGTACCTTGCTTAACAAGCGTCTCGCTTAACAACTGTTTCACATAACAAGCAAAATTTTCCAAGAAATCTTGCTTCACATAACAAGTTCCTCTTCACTTAACAAGCAAGTGCACTATGGGCATGCATGCTTTGCAGCCCTGACACTCTGCACACAGGCTCTTTAAAAGGGCTGCCAGCCAGTGCTGCTGCCTTTAATTGCCCCCAACTTGGGGGCAGTTGCCTGGAGGTGCCAGAGGCAGCTGTCCCTAACTGATCCCAGGTTCCCACACTGACCAACGTGAACCTTGAGCCCTGGTAAGCCTCCCAGGAAAGTGTCTTTTATTACAGCTACTTAACCATGTCTACCCCGAAGTAAGCCCCATTGTGTTAAATGGGGCTTACTCTCAGGAAAGTGTCTTTAGGATTGCAGCCTAAGTGGACTTCATAGGATCATGCACATTGAATGCATGTTTTGAATTCAATTCCACTGTTTTGTCATCATTTTTACATCCAGTTAATATTTTTATATGAATATTTTGGGGGTTGTGGAACCAATTGCCTGAGTTTCCATTATTTCCTATAGAAAAATCTGCTTCACTTAAAGAGCATTTAAGTGAAGCATGCCTTAAGTGGAGCATTTCACTTAAAGAGCATGCCTCTGGAACGAATTAAGCTCTTTATGTGAGGCACCATTGTATTATGCATGTTTATTCAAAATTTACATTTGATGCAATTATAATCATAATCACTTTTAAAAGTGTACTTAGTAGGTGATATTATAACATCAGCAGATGAAGCAATATTTATTATCCATGCAGCCACTATTAATTTGTTTTATTTTCTCTCATATTTTGGATCTTTAGGTTGCAACCCATTGAACACAATGGGGCATAGTTTTGAGTAGATATGGTTAGGATTGTGATCTAAGTGTTTTTAATATAAAAATGGGAAGTGCAGAAAGCAATATTGTGTTTTTTTTATTTCATTGTTGCAATTTTCTCCCACCTGTACTGATGAAGCAACTTCCTGATCCTTAAGATTGCAAGATAAGAAAAATTCTTGTCAAGGTTGGTCTTATGCAGGGTTGCCTTATGTCTCAGAAAACCAGGACAGTCCCAGTTTTCGGAGATTGTGTTCACATACTGGCAAGTTGAACACAGGTCCTGCCCTGATTTTGTGGAAAAGAATTATGGCAACCCAATCACTTGTCTCCATTTCAGTGATTCTCATCTGTCATGTATAAGTTCAAAACCTTAGACCAGTACTTTGTTGACCAGTTTCAGAGATTTTTCTGCAAATCCTGTATTCTACTTGCAGAAAGGTACCATAAATTTTTTGAAATGGAAGATGAAGTGTTCACATTTTGTATCTGGCTCTGCTTCACTGATCCATTATTTTGCACTTGTATGTGTGTTAGCCCAGAACAAGGTCATTCCCACAAAGCCTGATGTCTGCCACGTAGCTGGTGATGACCTGTTCAGAACTTGCTCATGTGGGAGGCTTGCTTGCCACAGAGCTGCTTCTCTTGATGAGAAACCATCTTGCTGTGAGTCACATTATGTGATTGCATTTGTTGTGTGATGAATGTGTTTATCACACTGATTACTATTATCATCACCATATTAGAAGTGCTATCAGCACCCACTTTTTAGGGATGGGGCGGGGGCCTATTAGAAAGGCCCACTTCAGATATTTATGAATCTAAATAGATTGTTTATGACTCTGGGATAGTGGTTCCCACCCCTTTTAACATCAGGGCCCTCTTCTAAAAATGACACTCTTGGTAGGACCCACCTAGGGTTTTTAAAAAAGATCTAGAAAAATAATCATTTACCTTAAAAGTAATATATACTTACAATTGCAAAATTTTCATTTGCTCCTTTATTTACAAAAACGTAATCCATTTTATAAGCAGTTTTAATGAACTTTAACAAATGCTCTCCTTCTGCCCACATTTCTCCTAGAAAAATAAAAACTAAAATAATGATCTGATTTTTTGGGAATTCTTTATTAGGGAGCATCTATTATTTTCCTAAATTTACACAAGCTTGCAAACTCCAGGAGCTTAACTCCTTGCAAACACTAAAAGCTGAGCTCTTTGTAGGGCATTAGCTGCTATTTGATTTTTCCCTGGATTAAGGAAGGAGGGTGTTCTGAACTGGTGGGTTGTCGCCCCTCCTTCACTTGGAGGCTGGACTCACAAAGTTCTCCTCCCTGAGGGGCGGCCCCTACTGCCCCAGTCTCGTCCAGCCTTGCAGCCAGGCAGGACTCACTCTGGGAGCTTTTTCTCCCAATCTCTCCTCTCTATCTTTCTTTCCTTTTCCTACTTCTTTCTCTCTCCCACTCTCCCTCCTGTGTCCTGCCTTCGGCCAGCCAGGAGCACTGGGGAGCTGCCCGCTTCAGCAGGGACAGCCTTCCCCGCTCCAGCAAGGGGATCCTTGCAAGGCAGGAACTGAGGACAGGGAGGAGCGGGCAGATCGACGCGTGCCTGGGAAGAGGACGCGCAGGGTGGCAGCAGGAGGCAACAGCGGGCAGCGTGCACAGTGCGCAGTGGACCCGCGCCGAGGACCGCCGGACCAGCATCCTGAGCAGCGACGCTACCGGGGCCCTCACAACTGGCCATGGACTGCTTGGCAGGAACCGCATGGTTCCTCCATGAGTTTCCCGCCGGAGGCCATTTTGGGTGCCTACTTTTGGCGCACGGGCGCCATTTTGTGTGAGTATAGGGCCAATCCTTCCTATACTTCCTTCCCAATCATCTGAACATGATTCTCGGGAAGAGGTGGAGGACTCCCAGGCCCCTCTTAGGCAACAAGAGAGCCAAATGGTGTTGCCCTCATCCCTCTCTCAGTTGGTGAGAGAGGCAGTGAAGGGGATTCTGGAGGAACAAATTGGGGACCTCCTGCCCATGGCCCAACAGGCATCCCAGCATAAGAAGGCCATGGCTAGGGTTAAACACAGCCAAGTGGTCTCTGATTCTGAGTCTGAGGAGGCAGAACCTTCCCCCAAGAGGCACAAGGGTTTCTACAGTATGGTCGAGTCTCAGTCTCAGGATGATTCCTTGTCCTCTCCCTCACAGTCAGATAGGGAAGAGGGGGAACTGTCAGGTCCAAATGAGCAAGATGCCTTGTCCGTCTCTAAGGTGGATAGACTCTGCCCCCTGAGATCTACACCAGGGTGCTCACTAAATTTGCTACCGCAATGGACCTAACAATGCCTGCTGCCTTGGCAAAGCCCGACATGCCATTTCATAGAGCTAAGACCTACCTACAGGGTCCTGCTCAGCCGCAAGTGGTCCCATTCTGCGAGGCTTTGGGATGGGTATTCAATACAGAGTAAAGCCACTTCCGTCATTCACGGCAGACTGATGGATAAGCTATACGCTCTGCCGGAGCCAATTATGGCCAAGCTGAAGGTTCCCACTGTGGATGCACCAGTGGTAGCTGTGTCAGCATCCACCACCCTTCCTTCGTTGGGTGAATCTGGTCCGAAGGATGGTTGTTATAAGCGGGTAGAGAGTGCATTGAAAAGAGGCTTCGAATTTAATGCGCAGTCTTTTAGAGTTGCAGTAACCAGCTCCATTTTTTCTAGAGCTGCATACATCTGGGTGGAGGAGTTGGCGCAGGAGGACAAGTCCGTCTCATAAGGCTCTCTGCACTTTAAAAAAGATCGTAATGGCCTCCGCAGCAGTGGCAGATTGCGCACATGATGCTCTTCAGCTGTCCTCGAGATAGATGGCTATGGGGGTGTTGGTCACACGGCACATCTGGCTGCGGCAGTGGGAAGGAGACATGGGTTCAGCTTCGAGAATCCTTAACATACCCTTCAAAGGTGAGAAGTTCTTTGGTGAGGCCCTAGAGCCACTCCTAGTGGAGAATAAGGGTAAGCAGAAGGTCCTTCCTATGACCAAGAAGGACCAGTCTAAGAGGCCTCAGTCCTTTCATACATCAGGGTCAGGGTACAAGCCCAAGGGTTACCCCCAACGTGGTAAACTGAAATGGGATAAAAACAAGGCCCAATTCAAGAAACGTGTGGGTCCGGCGCCTTCCACCACAGGGAAGCCCGCCAAAGATTCCCAATCAGCCTGACATCCCTGGTTGGGGGGGCACTTCCAGTGGGTGCCCGACTCCTGATATTTGCAGAGGCCTGGCAGTCTGTGACAACAGACTCTTGGGTCCTTCAAACAGTCTGCAGAGGTTACTCCTTGGAGTTCCTCAGGCTTCCCAAGGATTGGTTCTGGCAGATTCAGATCTCTCAGGACACCACCAAGCACCAACTGAAACTGGAAGCCATATCCTACCTCCTAGAAATCGGCACGATAGAGCCAGTGCCCATGAGTCAGAGAGGCAAGGGAGTGTACTCCGTGCTTTTCCTTGTGCCCAAGAAGAATGGCAATTGGAGAGCCATTCTCGATTTAAAGTGGCTAAATCGCTTTCTCAAAAAGAGAAAGTTCAGGATGGAAATGTGGAGGTCCATTGTAGCGTCCCTTCAGCAGGAGGACTTCATGACTTCAGTGGACCTCACAGAGGCTTACCTCCATGTTCCCATCCGGGAAAAGCACCGACGGTATCTGCGGTTCTGTTACGGAACTCAGCAGTACCAGTACAGAGCCCTGCCCTTCGGACTTATGGCAGCACACAGAATTTTCACCAAAGTGCTGGTGGCTCTGGTGGCCCTCCTTCGGTGCAGAGGTGTTGCACTGCATCCTTAGCTGGACGATATCCTCATCCAGTCATCGTCCAGGGAGAAGGCGGAGGGGGATGTGGCGACCACACTGAAGGGCTTGGTCAACTTGGGGTTTGTGGTAAACCTTCAAAAGAGTGCTCTGTCTCCAACTCAATCCCTCCAACATTTGGGGCTGGTGTTGGATACGCAGTCGTGCATGGTCACCCTCTCGCAGGAGAGACAGGATTGACTGAAACAAGTGCTTTTGAGAGTTCAGGGACAAACCACAGTGGATCTGCGGGAGCTGGCTTCACTCCTAGGGTTGATGGTGTCCTGCCAGGATATCATCCCCTGGTCTTGATTTCACCTGAGGCCCCTGCAGTGCCTGTTGCGCCCTTATGCCCAACAATTGGAGCAGGGGAGATCTTTCCATATTCAATTATCCCATGACTTCCTTCTAAGTGTCCCCTGGTGGCTATCCCTGGGCAGACTGTCCCAGGGCATGTCGATGCAACCCCCTGTCAGGGTGGTCCTAACGATTTATGATTCGCTGTTGGGATGGGGGGGCTCACATATGGGGGAGATGGTCCAAGGTACTTGGTCATCAACCGAAGCGACCTACAGTATCAACCTGCTGGAACTCAGGGCGATCAGGTTGGCCCTGGTTCACTTCTTGCGATGGTGAAGGGTTCACACTTGCTGGTCCGAACGGACAATATGAAGGCCAAAGCATTTGTGAACAAGCAGGGGGGGACCAGATCCAGATCATTGATGGAAGAGGCCAACCTTCTCTTGACCTGGGCGGAATCCAACCTATGTTCGCTAAGGGTGGAACATCTGGCAGGCGCACAAAACGTGACTGTGGATTGGCTCAGCAGGCAACTGGTCAATGAAACCGAGTGGATGCTTCATCCACAGGTGTTTCGCCTAATCGTGACCAGATGGGGCACACCAGTTCTGGATCTTTTCGCTTTGGACCAGAACAATCAGGTTCCCAGGTTTTTCTCCTGTTTTCTGGTGAAGGGAACCAAGGGGATAGATGCTCTACAGATACCCTGGCCACAGGGCCTCCTGTATGACTTTCCACCCCTAAAACTAATCCATCTCTTTCTAATAAAGGTGAGAAGCACAGGCACAGAGGTGATCTTAGTGGCGCCATTCTGGCCAAGACGCCCATGGTTTCCGGATATATTGGCTCTAGCCACGGAACCGGGATGGACACTTTCTCCCAGGATGGACATGCTGACACAGGGACCCATAGTGCATCCACAGCCAGCAATCTTCAACCTGACAGCTTGGAGTTTGAGCGGAGGTCGCTAGCGGTCAAGGGCTACTCTGACAGGGTCCTGCATACCCTTTTAGCATCCAAGAAATTGTCTACCGTTAGAGTGTATAATGCTACCTGGCACAAATTTTGTGAGTGGTGTCACAGCCAAGGGCCTTCGCCTTTTAAATTCAAGGTCAAGGTCCTGTTGGGTTTTCTGCAGGAGGGACTGGACAAAGGCTTAGCGGCTAGTACGCTACGCAGGCAGGTGGCAGCTTTAAGGAGCACCCTGGGAACATCTTGGGAGGGAAGACTCTATCTCACCCTCACGTCGCTAGGTTCCTCAAGGGAGCAGAACAATTATGCCCTCCTCAGGTTCATCATTTCCCTTCGTGGGACTTACCTTTGGTTCTGAAGGCATTAGAGAAGCCACCATTTGAACCGTTGCATAGCATTGATTTAAAATTTCTAACTTTTAAAACGCTGTTCTTAGTTGTGATTACGTCCGCGAGACGTGTTTCAGAGTTGGGTGTCCTTTCGGTCAACCCTAATCTCTGTGTCTATCAGGAAGACAGGGTGGTGTTACGTTTGGATCCAGCTTTTATCCCAAAAGTGAATTCTTGGTTCCATAGAACCCAGGAGGTAGTGGTTCCCTCCTTTTGTCCTCATCCCAAAACTGATCAGGAAAGGGGTTGGCCTAAAATTGATGCTAAAAGGGCATTGTGTTATTACATTGATCGTACAAAGACGATTCGCAAAACCGATTCTCTTTTTGTCTTTTTTAAAGGTCCTTCTTTGGGCCATCTAGAAGCACCTTAGCGAACTGGATCAAGGGGACTATAGTGTTGGCCTATTTGTCCTTAGGAAGGGACCCTCCTGCCGGTATAATTGCTCATTCAACCCGTAGTGCCGCTGCCTCGGCAGTTTTTGATGGGGTAGCATCAATCGAGTCCATTTGCAAGGCTGCAACTTGGATCTCTCCGACAACTTTCATCAGGCACTACAAGATAGACAAAGCAGCTTCTGCGGAGGCTGAGTTTGGCAAGAGGGTATTGCAAAGGGTGGTAGCATCCTAGACCCTCGGGTCAGCCCTCCCTTCCTCCGGACGGATACGGCTTTGCTATATCCCACCAGTTCAGAACACCCTCCTTCCTTAATCCAAGGAAAAGAAAGTTTTCTTACCGTAGACTTCTTTTCCGGGATGAAGGAAGGTGTTCTACCCACCTCTCTCTGACCCTCGGTTCCTGGATCGTGCTGATTAGGTGCTGGCCATTGTCCATCTTTAGGCGGGGAGGTTTAGAGGACACAGTCTTACTAACCTTTGTTCTGCTCTGTTAGTGTTCTTTCTATGTTTGTTCAGGGTGCCCTAAATTATTTGGGAAGCAGCCCCTGTTCTTTTCAACTGTCAGGGGTTTGGCTGCTGCTGCTCAGCTCCTTTCGAGACTGGGGCAGTGGGGACCGCCCCTCAGGGAGGAGAACTTTGTGAGTCCAGACTCCAAGTGAAGGAGGGGCAACAACCCACCAGTTCAGAACACCCTCCTTCCTTCATCCCGGAAAAGAAATCCACGGTAAGAAAACTTTCTTTTTTTGAATAACAGCATCAGGGCTTGAGGCAATTAGTTATTTGATTTTCCATCACCAATGTTTTCATTAGAGGATCCGCCAGCCCTTCACAGAAGTTGCAATGTTTCCTGATCAATGTCAAACCAATGTTTCCTGATCCACAGTTTACTAACCACTGCTCTGGAGTATTTTCCTGCTAATTGGGCCCAGGCACCACTATGGTCTTGGCTGATGGTGCAGGGGCACTGACATGATGGCTTCAGAGCATCCTTTCCACAGCCATGAAGCCAAGTTTGCAACTTGCTTTTCAAGCGAGCTACTGGCAATGGAACCATAGTGGTACCTCTCATAACAAGCACCTCACATAATAGTGAGGTGGTACCTCTCATAGTGGTACCTTGTATAGTGGTACCTCTCATAACAAGTGCCTCACATAACAAGTGTTTCACATAGCAAGTATAAATTTCAAAGGAATCTTGGAATCATGCTTCACATAACAAGTTCCACTTCACTTGACAAACACTTATGCAGCCCTAATGCTCTGCACAGAGGCTGTTTAAAAGTGCTGCTTGCCAGCGTTGCTGCCTCTAACTGCCCCCAACTTGGGGGCAGTTGCCTGGAGGTGCCAGAGGCATCTGCACCTAACTGTTCCCAAGTGCCCACACCAGCCACCGTGACCCTCCAGCAGCAGCCCAGGTAAGCCTCCCAGGAAAGTTTCTTTGATTGCAGCCTCCTAACTATGTCTACCCAGATGTAAGCCCCATTGTGTTAAATGAGTCTTACTCCTAGGAAAGTGTCTTTAGGATTGCAGCCTAAGTAGACTTCCTAGGATCATGCACATTGAATGCATATTTTGAATTAAATTCCAGTGTTTTGTCATCATTTTTACATCCAGTTAATATTTTTATATGAATATTTTGGGGATTGTGGAACCAATCATCTGAGTTTCCATTGTTTCCTATAGGAAAATCCGCTTCACTTAAAGAGTGTTTCACTTAAAGAGCATGCCTCTGGAAAAAAATTAAGCTATTTTTGTGAAGCACCACTTTTCTGGGTAAGTGACTGGAGTGGTGGAAGACAAAGGTTCTGAATAACTGAAATCAAACTTGGGCTAAAGCTCACTGTGCATTCCACTGTTAATGGAAATAGTTGAAGACAGAAGAGATAAAAGGCCTTCTCTATGGAGGACATCAAGTTGTGAAACATCTGTCCCTTGAACATAAGTTAAAGATGACCTTTGTCCCAAAACTGACTTAACATGTTATTCTTGTCAGCTTTTGATTGATGGATTTAATATATGGATACAATACATGGACTTATATCAAATGTCATCTCAAACATCTATTTCCAGTTTATCTATCTTTTCATCTTGTTCTGTTTCTGTTCTTAGTATGTTCTGTTCTTTATATGTTGTTCCTAAATTAATTTTAGTAGACGTATGGTGCAATCCTAACCAATTTAGGACAGCAGAACTCACCCATTTCTCACTCGTGATGGTGTGGAAAGGCCAGTATTACGCTCCAGAACACAAGTACCTCATAGCCCTTTTGCGACACCTCCAGGTCAGCATGGGGTACATGTGCTAGCCTAACCAGGGGTTGGGATTGCAGCAATATTCTAAAGTTGTCACTTATAAGAGGGAATCAGCTCCAAAAGTTACATCCTTGTTATCTTCTCCAAAAATACCTTGGAGTAAGTTTTTATTCTCTGTAGGAGGGAGGAAGGGTGCTCATCACTGATTGCGTTGCCCTTCCCCCAAGTCAGCAGGTCGGATGAAACTTTCTCCCTCTAGGGGGAAGGCACCCACAAGTCCTGTTTCGTCCGACCTCAAGCAGAGTAGGACGTGTTTCTGGAGCACTCTGCTCCATTCTTTCTCTCTCTTTTTCAGTTTTTCTTTCTTTTCTCTCCCTTATCCTCTGCCTCTATCCCCACTCCTGGCTTCAGTGATAGCCTGAGGAGGGGGCTTGCACTAGCCTGGCGCATAAAGAGTGACCAGCTCCTGCAGCCTTGAAGCCCCACCAGTTGGGGGGGCTGCCACGAGAGGACCGTGCAAGGGCGTGCTGATGGCCAGTCTGGCCGAGGGGCAGTGGAGAAGAGAGCACCAGGGCAGCGGAGGACCGGAGGAGCACAGCCTACCCAGCAGTTGCCCCCGGCCCCGCTTGAGAAGCGCCAAATGGGCATGGAGGAGGTGCGGATGAGCGCGTCCTACTGAGGAGCGCCACCGTGCCTGCCTGCAGAGCAGCGCTGGCCCATTTGAGGCTCCAGACACAGACCTTCCTGGGCTACCTCTCTGAGGTGGAACCTTGCGGCGCTGCTCTTGAAAAGCTGCAAGCAATTGGCTGCAGCAATTTGGCGCGCGTGGGAATCAACACACCAGGGACTTCCCACGTGGATGCCATTTTGAGGACCTCTGCCCAGCAGCCATTTTCTGCAGGTATGGCTGGACGGGGCCTTGCAAGGGGGGACCTCCAAGTGTTGGGGGCAGTGTTTAAGGAGGCAGTGGAAGAGGTGCCTCCATGACATGCTGGGGGCTTTTCAGGACCAACAGTTCCTTGAAGGTCCTCAGCCTCTCCTCTGGTAAGGAGAATTATGAATACCCTCAGGCGTGTGTGAGGAGAGCCTGCCTCAGGGCCCTCTTGGTGTCAGTTCCCTGTACGGGGTGAAGGGCAGCTATTGAGCCTGTTAAATCTCAGGCTAAACTGTCATCTGTGGAAGACTTCATAAACCTCCTCATAGAAAGTATCAAAGCAGAAGCCTTGCACCTCCCTCGCCTGCACTCTGGCTCTGAGCTCTGAGGTAATGTGGCACAGAAAGCAGCCCTGCCCCTCCTTCTCTGATGGGGGAGGGAGAGTTTGGAGGATGAGGAGGGCTGCCAAGTCAACCTCTATCAACTTGACAGGCCTCTCCCCTTGGCCCCGTCTCAAGCAATGGCAGGCATCTAGTCCCAGCCAGAAGCAAGATTCCACTTTCCCTCATTCTGGGATGGGGGTGGCCTGGATTGGCAGCCATTTTAAGGAGGCTGCATGTGACAGCAGCCATTTTGTCCTCATGCTTCATTGTGAACAGATATGGTGGACAGAGGACACATGTGTGGGAGGGGGGAGCATTTCCCAAGAGTCTTCCTAACCCTCTAAAGGTATTGGGCAAAAGAAAGCCCACAGAAAGTGGAGTACCTAGATCCCCTCAGCCCCCTCCAAGGGTCCAATTCCCCAATTCAGAAGTGGAGTTGGCTGCCCCCCTCTCAGCCCCGAGGGCTAAGGTGTCTGGGGCATTGAGGGTCCATTGCAGGTGGACACTGGGGATGATCCTCCAAATCAGACAAGGAGGATGCCCCCTGCCAATAAGGTGGCTCTACCTTGCCCTTCAGAGCTGTACCTAGAGTGCTGTCCAGGGCTGCTGCTGTCTTTAATTTGGCCATCACGATTGAGTGCTTGGTCTTCTAATCCCTTCTAAGGTCAAGAGTTTTCACCAGGAACTCTATAAACCTCCAGTGGTACAAATTCCTACAGACAGTACCACATGGCCATCTCTAAACAGTATTCACAAGCACAGGAAGGGGGACTCCCTTCTGGTGGACATGTCTTATGGCCTGTGCAGGGCGCTGGATGTGGGTCCTTATCAATACAGCCTCAGGTGGGAGGCTATCAATCCTCTCTTCCTGATCAAAGCCATAGAACTGATGTCATGCAGACAGAGGGGCAAAGGGATATGTATTCAATGTTTTGTTGGTTTTCATAATCCCCAAGCAGAATGGCAGCCGGAGGGCCATTCAGGATCTGAGATGGGTCAATTATTTCCTCAGATGAAGTTCAGAGTGGAGACATTAAGGGCTTCAGTCGACCTCACAGAAGCATATTTGCATACCTCCATTTTAATAAATAAATAAAAAGAAAAATGCTGGTATGGAAAGTGCCATTTCCAATGCAGATCAATTCCCTTTGAACTTACAACATACCATGTGTGTTTACCAAGCCGCTGGTGGCCTTGGTGCCCCACTTGAGGTATTGGGGAGTAGCCTGGCCCATCCTTACCTTACCATCCTTCCTCCCGAGCGCAAACACAGTATAAACTGGTTGGAACTCAGGGCGATTTGTCTGGCCTTGCAGTTCTTCGCTCAGACTCTGTGGTCCACACATGTCTTGGTTTGGACAGACAATATGATGGCCAAGGCATGTGTGAACCGTCAAGGAGGGATACACTCCAGACATCTCATGGAGGAGGCCACCCTCCTCTTTCAGTGGGCAGAGGTCCATCTACTATCTCTGAAAGCGGAGCATCTAGCAGGGAAGGTGAACGTGACAGCCGACAGGCTGAGTTGACAGCAACTGACAGATTCAGATCCTTGATTCGCAGATGGGGGACTCCAATCATGGATCTTTTTGCTTCCACAAGCAATGCCTTACTCCCCAGGTTCCTGGCCCATCTCCCGACGGAGGGGCAAAGGGGGTGGATGCACTACAACATCACTGGCCAGTAGGCCTTCTGTACACCTTCCCTCCGATTTAGCTTCGTCATCTAGTGCTGCAGAGGATTATCCTGTTAAAGGCTGAGGTTAAATATCCTGTTAAAGGCCTCATAGCTCCAAATTGGCCAAGAAGACTTTGGTTTCCCGACCTCCTGCAGTTAAGTCTAGAAAGGGTGTGGAAACTGCCAGACAGAGTGGATCTCCTATGTCAGGGACCAGTCCATCATCCTAGACCACAGATGTTCCAGCTGACAGCATGGAGATTGAGCGGCAGGCTCTCTTTAGAAAGGGGTACTCCGATAGGGTAGTGGACACCTTACTTGCTACCAAGAGATCCTCTACATCCAGACTGTATGGGGCCACATGGAAGAAATTTTAGAACCTGGTGTCAGCAAAAGGGTGTATTTCCCTTTGTACGGCCCAAGACTGTATCCTGGGGTTCTTACAAAATGGTGTGGATATGATCACCAGTAAGTACACTGCACAGACAGGTAGCAGCCTTGGGTAGCACTCTGGGGGTGTATGGGGGTAAAGACCTACAGATCACCCTCATATCAAGCGTTTTTTGAAGAGGTGGCCAACATTAAACAGCCTCCAGTGCATAGGTTCCCTTCGTGGGACCTTTATTTAGTTTTGAATGCCCTGATGCATGCCCCCTTTGAACCCCTGTCAACCATTGACCTCAAGCATCTAACCTTTAAGACTCTCTTTTTAGTTGCAGTGACATTGGCAAGAATTTCAGAGACGGGTGCTCTTTCGACTAATCTGAACCTCTGTGTGTTCCAAAGGGATAAGGTGGTATTGAGACCGGACCCATCGTTCATCCCGATGGTTAACACATGGTTCCATAGAGCACAGGACTTGGTATTGCCATCTCTGTATCCCAAACCTTCTTACCCAACTGAACAGGAGTGGCATAGGTTGGATGCGCGTAAGCCTTTGAAGTAATATATGGAAAGACCCACACAAATTTAAAAAAAACGAAAACAAACTAGATGGTTTATTTATTTTGTTCCAGGGCTCAAACGTGGGCAAGCGTGCCTCTCGTAGTACTCTGGTGAACTGGTTCAAAGGGGCTATCTGTTTGACGTACTCATCCGCAGGGAAGACTCCTCCATCTGGCATTACTGCCCATTCGGCAAGAAGTGCAGCGACCTCGGCAGCGTTCAATGGATTTGCCTCTTTGAAGGACATTTGCAAGGCAGCAATGTGGGCTAGCCCGACTACGTTCAGTAAGCATTATAAAGTAGATTTGGCAGCTTTGTCGGACGCCACCTTGGAAGGTCTTTCAAAAAGTTGTGTCAGTCTAGGGCCTTGCAATCCTCCCACCCTATTGTGGATGAGTACAGCTCTGGAATATCCCAATCAGTGATGAGCACCCTTCCTCCCTCCTACAGAGAAAACAGGAGTTCTTACCGTGGGCTCCTGTTCTGGTAGGAGGGAAGAAGGGTGCTCAACCCACCTCAACAGATTGGGCTGCAGCCCTAACTGGGGTGGTCATCACCGATGGTTATGTGTTGGAGTCAGGGTGGGGTCTGTTTGTTTCTCCCTTTCCTCTGACCTTTTCTTCATTTAATCTTTGCCAAGTTGGCTGGTTTGGTAGTTGACTTGGATGTGGTTTAATAACCTTATCCTTAGTCCTCAGTTTACCAGTTTCCATGTCTAACTGCCGGAAGGTACTCCTCTTCTCAGCTCGGCTATTCACTGGGACTTGTGGGTGCCTTCCCCCTGGAGGGAGAAAGTTTCGTCCGACCTGCTGACTAGGGGGAAGGGCAACCCAATCAGTGATGAGCACCCTTCCTCCCTCCTACCAGAACAGGAACCCATGGTAAGAACTCCTGTTTTTAGTTATTTAGATTATTTTGGGGGCTGCAATAGCAATCTTATTGTTAAGATGGAGACATTGTTTTTCTAATTCTACCTGTAAAATTTCAGTCAGGAAATAATTTTTTCGGGTTCTTAACATCCACCAAGAGGTGGTGATACCTCCAATACCACCTCCAATACCACCTTTTTATCTTGTGCTGCTGGAGGCAGGTCACCATCATATCCTCATATATGCCCCATTTTGCTGGCATATCTGAGATATATACACTGAATAGTGAGGGTGCCATTACAGAACCTTGTGAGAGGCCATTGTCTTCTTACCTTGCATACATTATTATCTGAAAGCATCTGTCATTTAACAAGGGCTGTCGGTGGCACAAGTAGTTAAGACACTGTGCCTGTTAACCAGCAGGCCAGGGTTTGGGACCTGGGTTGGCCCCACAAAACAGGGTGAGCTCCTGTCCCTAGCCTAGCTCTGCGATGCAGCTGGATCCAATCTGCCTTTTCACTGGACAAATTCAGTGGCGTGGAGAGAGTGGATTTGCTGCTTGGATAAATCATGGGCTGCAGTAATGGGCTGCAGTAAGAGGACTGTTGCTTCCAAGTGAAAAGTTCTAAATGGCATTTGCCATTTGCCTAAAATGGCATTTGCCTTCTTTGCAGACACATCACACTGCTGACTCATGTTCAGATTGTGATCCACAGCAACTCCAAGGTCCTGCTCACATGTCGTGCTGCCAAGCCAAGTATCCCCCATTTTATACCTGTGTTTTTGGTTTTTATTGCCTCAGTGCAGAACCTTGCACTTCTCCCTGTTGAAGTTAATTCTATTTGTTACAGCCCAGGATTCTAGTTTATCCAGATCCTCCTGGAGGTTTCTCCTGTCTTCTGTTGTGTTTGCTACTCCTCCTGGCTTGGTGTCATCTGCAAATTTGATCAGGTTCCCCCGTATCCCTTCCTCCAAGTCGTTAATGAAAATGTTAAAGAGAACCGGTCCCATGACAGAGCCTTGGGGTATCCCACTTGAAACCGACCTCCAGGTTGACACAGAAACATTTACTAAAACCCTTTGTGTGCGGTTGATGAGCCAGTTGCAGATCCACCTAACAATTGCCTTGTATAGCCTCGTCATTTTTCCAACTTCCCAATTAAAATTACCTCGTCATATTTTTCTAATTTCCCAATTAAAATGTCACATGGGACCTTGTCAAATGCTTTGCTGAAGTCAAGATAAATGACGTCCACAGCACTGCCACTGTCCAGTAAGCTCGTAACCTGATCAAAAAAGGAGATCAGATTTGTCTGGCAAGATTTATTCTTGGTAAATCCATGCTGGGTTGTTTTGATCACCGAGTACTTGTCTAGATTATAATTTGTTATAACATCTTCCCTGGGATTGAAGTCAAACTGACTGGTCTATAATTTCCTGGGTCTTCTTTTTTCCCCTTCTTAAAGATTGGGACTACAAGTGCCCTCTGTCAGTCTAGTGGCACTTCTCCACTCCTCAAGGATTTCTCAAAGACGATCAACAGAGGCTCTGCAAGGACATCTGCCAGTTCCTTAAGAACTCGAGGATGCAGCTCATCTGGTCCAAAGGACTTGAATTCATTTAGGCCAGTTAAGTGGTTTCGAACCAGTTCTCTGTCAATCTAAATCTGCTGTTCTGCACCATCCATGTTTTTATTACCTCTTTGGGGATGCAAGCACATCCCCGCATCAGCCAATGATCCCACACTCCCATTTGCACATGCACTGGGGAAAATGCACTGTGGCTTCCCCCAAAACCAACTTCGCAATGGTGCACACGACACCCTTGAGTGATATGATATTGAATTCATTTTGGATAGCAGAGTCCAACACACCTTCCCAGCCAAAGTTATGGCCAAAAAACAAAAAAATTACCAAAAGCCCTGAAATTAGCATATCACAGCGTTACTCATGAGTAGGCAAACAAACCATAGGAACCAGGAGGCTGAGAGGAAGCCATGGACAGCAGAAGGATCCTGATCCAAGAACTACAGCCCCACAAATCACCCCAGGATGAAGTTCTCTCCCCCAACCTTACCTTCTGCATTGAAGCTTATTTAAAATGAAAATGCAGAGCTTCATTTACTCTAAAGTAAGCAAACGCTGGTGTGGATGGTCACTCCATGGGGTGCAAGGCTTCCAGAATGGCCAAGGAACCTGGACCTCAAAAGTGCTCCAGAAGGCAGACCCCAACACTGGCTCAGCAGGTAATGGGAATTAAAAAATAATTATTTGTAAAGCTGAGTGATGGTTCCAATGTCTCTTCCCCTCTAGCTAAGTCCTCCTTTCTTGTCCTTCTCCCTCCAGGGGTTTTAAGTCTGTTTTTATTTTTTTAATCAATATCCTCTTTTCCCAGGACATTCATTCTTTTTTAGCCTTGTGTCCTGGAAAAAAATCTTCATTTCCCTCCTTTTCCTTGTTAGCAGGCACAAGGCACAAGTGCTTATAATTCACAAATTATAATTATACGCAATAAATTAAATTTAATATTTTAAAATTTAACAATAATCAAAATAGTGTTTAAATTAACCTCTTGAAAGCTGTATGTATGTACATACATATGTAGGTAGGTAGGTATGTGTGTGTGTTTTTAACTCACACGTGAACCCTTGTGTTGCCCCTGCTACCATCTCCTTTGGATGCTGATAGCCTATCCATCATTATCACTGGCATACTTCAGACCTGAAAGACTAAGGTATTGTGCTCTGAGTGTCCTCTCCAGAGCACAATGGCCAGGGTAGGTTAATATGGAGGATAGATTGTTACCCCAAGCAGCAAATCCCCCCTCCATGGCACTGAAATAGTCCAGTGGAACAGCAGAGCTGATACAATTGGTTCCAGCTGTGTTGCAGGAGTTACCAGAATGTGATTGTAACACAGTCATGAACTGCTTCTGGGACTTTGGCTCCATATGGTCAATCTCACTATACCCTGCTTGGAATTCATAAATTATATGTATTAAATTATATGAAAGATTTTAAAATGCAATATTCTGTAATTTAGGCTGAAATCCTAACCACACAATCTTGGGAGTAAATACTATTGAACTCAATGGGACTTACTTTTGAGTAGACATTGGATTAGACATTGGATTAGGATTAGTAGACAATAGGTTTAGGATTGCACTGTTAGTCTTTAAGCACATGGAAGCAATACACATGAGGATTTTGAGCTTTTATTTTGTTATCCCTACACTTTTTTGAGGTGTCCTACATGGGGGGGGGGGCTTCTCCTCTGTCCAATTATGACACATCTATCTATCTATCTACAGTATTACAGTATCTACAGTACACATGGTCAAAACATATGGTCAAAACCTTACTGAATTTTTTCTGGAGGGTGGAGTTTTAAGTTATTCACTTGATTTACTTTAATGTATTTAAATTTATTTGTTTTAATTTACTTGATGATGTTACTTCCTATAATATCACTTCTGATGCATCCTGGACAGATTGTCCCTCGAAAAAGTGGGTCCCATGCTAGAAGGTTTGAGACACTGCAATAAGTGTGATTAGAAAGTCCTTGAGGGAGTGACACCATTAGTTACCAAAATGGCTAAAAATCATGGTTTTTAGAAATAATTCCATCATGTTACATACAATTGGATGCATAATTTCCAGCAGAATGTAATGGAACAAACCACTTTGAAATGTATTTATTCTATTAAAATGTGTGGCTAAAAACAAACGGAGGGACAGCAATGGCAGATATCCACGCCCAACATCCAGGTGTTGCCCCACCAACTGCAAGGGGGAAATGCGCTAGCCTTCCACACTGGGTGATGCGAACCCTAGTGACAGCCCTGCTCAGAAGGGCAATAGGTATCTGTTCAGTCTTGTGATTTACCAAGTTTCAAGAGTAATATTGCTTTGGTTTTTTTGACTTCCAGTAGAACAGTGATATTCAAGCATTTCAGCACAGGACCCCCGTCTGAGAATGATAATCTGTCTGGGACTCCCCGAAGGTGATACCATGGCTGGAAGTGATATTAAAGGTGCTCAGTGCCAGATTCCAAGATGGCTGCATCCATATTTTAGTGACCCTCCTGAAATGAAGTTGTGACCACCCATGCAAGTTCCGAGCCCCACTTTGAGGACAAGTGCAATAGAAGGTGTCCACTGGAAAGTATATTGAAAAGAATTAATTCAATTCCTGGTGTGTCTCCCAGAATGTATCAGAATCTTAAGTGGATGCCATCAAAACCTGGTGCTTTGCCAAATTTCAGATTGTTGGTGGTTGTAATAATTTTGTCCAGAGAAAGGGTGGCAGAATTCAATGGGCATTCAAGCCAACTGCTGAAAGGCTAAGAGTGCTTTCTTGATTGTTGCAAGGCTGGTAGCTCTTTCTCCCTTAGGGATTTATAAAGCTGTGACTTAAACTTTTGCTTTGTTTTTTAATTGTGCTCCCACCAGTTGTCTCATTCCAGCAATCCAAAGCTCTCTTGAAATTTGCACTATGAATAAGTGCTCTATGAGGCCTCAAATCTTCTACCTTTCACCCAGGAAACCTCACCATTTCTAGTCATGGGGCTACAATATACCTCATGTCAGATAGCAAGGAGAATCTCATCTATTTTTCATCTTGCCCACTTGCTACTTGCTAAAATGATTGAACTCTCCTTGCTTCCTCTCCTTTCTTTATATTTCAGCTTCAAAAAAAAGTCACAGCATAAGGTTCCAGGACATTTTGATACTGGCATAGACATTTTGATACTGCATGACTAGGCAAGCAAATAATTTGTGGTTTGTCATCTGAGTCCACCAATAACAATAGCCATGAGCAAGCCCACCTGCTGAGTCTGGCGTGCATTTGAGCATCCACACCCACCTAGCCAGATTAGAGGACAGGCAAGGATGCCCAGAGAAAACATCTCTGTGTGGTCAGATTCTTACCTTTTCCTGGAGATAAAAAAAGTGTTATGGCCTCCTCAAGCTGATACAGGAGTTGTACAGTTGGGGAAGAAATTTGTTTAAGGAATTGTTCTGCTGTTATATCTGCTTGAAACACCTTTTTTGTATTTTTGCCTCCATCATCTTCATCATTGTCTTCTTCTTCTCTTCCTCCTCCTAGCTGGTGATTGGAGAGAGGGTCATCCTCTCAACAGGTGACACTGTTTTCCATGCATCATTCACAATACACTTCCATTCTTTGCAATTGATAGCAATGTTTTTAGCCTCATCAGTCACTGATTCCTTAGGTCTTCCTCAACCAGTCTGAACCATGTCTTTTTCAGTGCTGCTCACTGAACTCTCCAATCAATAAGTCACTCTTGCCAGAGGAACTTATATGGCAGCTGTTTAAGGTCTGTGGTTGGCGCAAGTGGCTAAGACACTTGTTAACCAGCAGGCCAGTGTTCGAGACCTGGGTCGGCCCCACAAGACAGGGTGAGCTCCTGTCCTTAGCCTAGCTCTGCAACATCAGCTGGATCCAATCAAATCGGCTCTGCCTTTCCATTGGACTAATTCAGTGGCGTGGAGAGGGGGGATTTGCTGCTTGGGTAATAGCCTATCCCCCATAACAATCCAACCCAGGCTTTCGTGCTTCACATGCAGCGTATGCAGCGCCGACCACAATACCACAGTCTTCCAAAACTGATGGAGGCCTGCCTGCTTTGGTGTTCATTCTACAAAGTGACCAAAGCATCTCAATCTGCATTTTTGGATTAGTTCTTCAACTGAGGGTTGATGGTTGCACCTTTCCTATTGTTATGGAAATTGGAATGGATATATCAGGAAGAACTCAGAAGATGCTCATGCAAGCAAAAGATTTCTTTATTGGAACTCCAGACTTCAGTCGGACAGAGTTTCGTCCCTCAAAAGACTGAGTGGCTAGTACATTTTGCACATACTATTTATATCTTTACTGTCATGTAGGCAAACTTCACATAAAGAGATTATTTCTTTGTAACAAAAGAAATTCATACAGGTTAAAAGATTTTATCTCTAGAGCTTCCTGGCTTGGAGAGGAACAGAATGTGGAAGGATACATATTTCTAGAGGCTTCCTGACTTGAAAGGAACAGAATGTGGAAGGATACATGGTTACACAATTCACAATGGAAAACATTCACTGTTATCTAGCACGTATAGGTTTTACATTTGTTGATCCATCCAGGCTTCTGTTCACACAAGGAGAAAGAATTAAAATATTATTTTAATTTTATAATCCTTGGGCTTCAGATAAGTCCTTCCGTCTTGTCTGACAAATAATATCTCCATTACATTATCTTTTCCTTTCTTTAGCGAAGCCGTTTCCATTCTATTTCATATTAGTGCTCTTTACTAGCACTGCAGGGTCAGCTGAGGACAAAAGGAGGGGATCCCCCTTGTAGTTCCGTTTGAGATAGGCAGACTTTACAAGTCTCAAGTACGCTAATTATTGTTAACTGCAACAATGCTTGACTGACAGCACTCAATGACGGCAGGGTACTGTGACATCATAATCTCTTCTCTAGGGAGCTAGTGAAAGTTGATTCAGGTCAAGTAAGCTAATCACTGCTAACCACAAGAATGCCTGAAGGGTTGACAGTGCATTGTGACGTCATAATCCCTTCTCTGGGAGCCTGTGAAAGTTGATTGAAAGGTTTTTGCCTGTCTGCAAACCGCCTGGGTTTACAGAATGATCTCAAAAGGTATCAAAATAATTCTAAATAATTCTAATAAATTCTACAAAATTCTAACATCTAGTTTTCTTCCATTATACCATAATGTCTTGTTACAGTGGCAGTCACAAAGAGATGTCTCCGGCATCACATTTGGAAGACCTCAGGCTTGTTCATACCTGATTTGAGCAGAATCCATATTTCTGACCCATACAGGAGAACTGGCAGGATTAGTGTTTGGAAGAGGCAAATTTTGGTATTGGTGGAGCTGTTTGTCTTCTTCCGAATACATGTAGGTGATTAGAGTAAGCAGTTGGGGAAGGAGAAATTATTAAAGTACTGTGTATTCCTGGTAGAATAGTAGTACTTGAAATGGGGGCTGTGACCTTGAGTCAGGTGGGGATGACAAAAGTGTGGGATCTGCTGTCTTGAAATCTGGCACTGGGCTTTCCTGGGAGTAAATCTCATTGAACACCATGGATGTAAGTACATGAACATACATGGAGGAACTCTGGCATCACAGTAATGTTACATCCCAGTAAGTTTTACAGGGGGTCCCTGGCAGATTTTTAAGTTTGAAGGTGTTTCTTGGGCTGAAAGATGCTTGAAGATTTGTTCTCTGAAATCTATATCATCATCATCATCATCATCATCATCATCACAATCTACATGTAACTAGGCCTGTCTTACATTAGATGCATTAGTGGATTGAAGGAACCCGTGTAATGTCTTCTACCAGTGGGTTCCCTCTTCTGTGTCTGTCAGCCTTGTCTTGATCAAGACTGCCTGCATATCATTTCCTTATAGAAATCTACTCAATGGTCTGGCTAGCTCTGGTAAATTTAGATTGGACACGTTTGGAACTAATAATTATAGAATCTTTGATGAGAATGACAATTGCGCATGAGTTCTTTACATTTCCCTGATGCCCACAAGTTGCCCCTACTAAATGCTGGTTGATAAGCATCTTCTGAGCAGAGGATATCATGATATATCTGCTGGGAGAAAATACATCTCCTCCTACTCCTTTCTTTTTCTAGGTTTCCAGTTTCCAGGGCTGGGAATGCAGAGGTGCAAGTTTGACAAAAGAGGAAATGAGAACTATCTGAGCAGTAGAGGTGACTGCCTTGGGAAGAATGCCTTGAGAATGAAGAATCCCTAGGGACTGAAATGGGAAGTTTTCCTGCAGAGGAAAATGTCCCAAGTTTCTGTGGGATATTTTTGTTTTTAGTCTATGGCTGATCCATCCATTCTATTCACTGAGGTGGTTATTCTCAGGCAGCTCAAAGCTGTGTGGGCCAAGTGGCCTTCACCAATCTTCAACCCTCTTCTGCTCCACTCTCTTCTTCCTTTTCAAATCCAGGAAAGAAAAGGAGGACTGATAGAAGCCAGTCTGTTGCCAGGTCAGGAGGTCTTGGACTGTGCTAAACTTATTGGTCCAGGAAAAGTAGATATAACAAAAGCTGGTTTCCAAAACTTCTGGCTGATTCACGCATGTTATTTTCAGCCTGAATCTAAACCTGCAGAACATGTTTCTCCTATTCCAGACTTCAGACAGCTAATCCTACTTTTGAAAGTTTCCCTGTATTAACCAAAAACAACTTCTTTCTACATGGAAAAACTGCATTGGGTGAAAAACTTCCCAGTTCTCAGCCTGCTGCGATGCTTTTCTATTTTCAAGTTGTCTAAACAGATGTATGTCTTCAAACATGTGATTTTCCTCCTTCACAAAATTAATGCTTTCTTTGGGGTAGCAATTGCTACCCCAAATTGCTAATACAGTGGTGCCTAACATAAAAACCTAAATTTGTTCTGGAGGCATGCTCTTTAAGTGAAACACTATTTAAGTGAAGTGGATTATCCCATAGGAAACAATGGAAACTCAGAAGATTTGGTTCCACAACCCAAAAAATATTCATATTAAAAAACTAACTGGATGTAAAACAGTTGATGTAAAACTGGATGACAAAACACTGGAACTGAATTCAAAATACTATAATAAAGACCAAATTACTGTAATAAAACACTGTAATCTCTACAGTCAAAAGAAAAGAAAAACCTTTAAGGCCAAGGATGACTAATTTTCACTAAAAGAGTCACTGGTGTCTTTTGGAGCATCTTTAACAAGGAACCTCTCTCTGTGTGAGATCTAGCTATGCAAACTAGATAGGCAGTCTGCAACAGCAAAGGGGCCAGATACTATGCTGTCTACTCAGAATCAAGCCCCACTGAATCCACGGGGCTTACTCACAGGAAAGTGTGTATGATGCAGTCTGACTCTTTCCAAGTTTGCATGAAGTGCAATAGCAGAAGGGCACAGAAGGGTCTCCTCAGAATCAAGCCCCATTGAATCCACTGGGGCTTACTCACTGCGGCTTACTCACTGGGGCTTACTCACAGGAAAGGTATAGGCAGGGAAGTTGGTGGGGGGAGAGGGTGGTTGTATTGGGGTCCAGGCAGGGGGGCTACCTTAGAGAGGAGACTGTTTGAGAGGGGCTCCAGAGGGGTTGCAGGAGGAGTTTTCCCTCTTATCTGATAGAGGCTACAGAGGCTGGGCTGGCCATTTTTTTCTGGTTGCAGGAGACAGCCATGTTCGTTCCTCCAACTGGAGAGGCTCCTCTCTTCCCTCTGCTGGCCTGTTCCCTGGTACAGCAGGCAAGGGAAGAAAGTCCTGCCTCAGTGCCTCAGCCCAGCCAATGCAGGGAGGAGGGAGAGCCCAACCAATGGGCACTCATTATGCAAATCATGCTCGTTAAGAGAGGCAGGAGCCACTCACAAATTTTTCTCATTATGTGGAACACTTGCTATTTGAGGCACTTGTTAAGTGAAGTACCACTGTACATTCCTGTTGCCTATAAATGAGATATGCAGAATTGTAATGGACTGTTAAAATGCCCACCTTACAGCCCCATGACAGGTGAACAGCCTTTCCACACTCACATCAGAGCTCATGACTGAACAGTTATGTCATTTGGAGATGACAGTGGATCCAAATCTCTCCAATCTCCAGAAATATAGGTGATTTCCTAAAGAGAAAGTGACTGACACCATTTGTTATTCAAAACATTATCTGCTTCTTCATTCTCTAGGCAAAGGAAATGCATCCACTTTAAGGCTTTTAAAAGCTTCTAAGGGAGAGAAGGAGAAAAATAACCTGCCGTGATCTAAAGATTGGACACAAAACTATCAGTATTGAAAACAGCTAGCCGGGCTTCAGAGAACTTCATTCATCAACATTCTTGCTGGCAAGGGCTCCATATCTCAGTGTTCATTTTATACTTTAATTTGGTTACTAGGCCTTTGTTTAATCATCCTATTCAAAGAGGAACAAAGAAGGTTTAGGTGATACAGAAGGGTAATGCACTATATTTTATCTCTGGAAAGCTCAGTCAAAATCAGGGTGTTCTGATACTCTCCAATTTTCTTTTCTTTCCAGGACATTTGGAATCACTAATCAGATGGAGGAGGATAAAGACCCCCACTGTACTTAGTGGCAGTCACCTTCCAGAGAAAAAAGAACACCTTGTCACTCTCAGAAATTATATTCACAGCTCTACAGACTGTTCCAAAGGCAAATTATCTCTGCTGAAGAATATCTCTATACCCATTAGTTAAAGGCATCACAACACATTCTTGCCACTGCCTCTTCAGAAAGTTTTATTATGAAAGTTTAATATGAAAGTTTTCCTCATGCAATTCTCTCCCGAAGATCTTGCTAAAGTCAATGTAGTATCATGGAGAAAGTATTCAATTAGGACTGTGGAGAGCAGGGTTCAAATCGTGACTCACTCATGAAGTTCCAGGATATACTTTGACAAGTCACACTCTCAGCTTGATGCACAGAATAAAATATGGGGGGAACACCATTTACAATACCTGAAAAAGATGGAATATAAATTTGATGTATAGTTCATATGATCTCATTTTGCTCATGCTATGGTATGTCAAGAAAGGCTGGTTTAACTGAGAAAAAACCAACCGTTTGTCTACTTGTATGCTTATGATATGAAGTTGTTTCAGACTACTGGCTTCTTGATCCCATGACAGTGTTATAGGAGGGTGCAATTGGCTTTTTTCCTCAGTTCCAAGTATCGGGGCTTTGAGGCCAGTCTGGTGCCATGAAAGGACCTTGGCTTGCTTGAGCTTGACCTTTGTGAGGGCCCTTTGTGAATTTTGATACAGAGGAATGCGTACAGGATATCCCTGGGCCATTGCTCCATTGGGAGCTGGCAGTAGTCATTGCTGACAAACAGGTCAAGAGTCAGGGGGTCAAACGTGTGGTTGATCCACGCAAAAACTTGAGAGTGCAGAGTCTACTTTAAAAAGTCAAACTCCTGATGGTTCAGCCAATTTGCTATGCTGTAATGTTTTCTAGCTCCAGGTTGTGCTCTATTTTGGTGGAGCTTAGATTCCTCTCTGCTTACAGAAAAGTCAGCAAACCTCCTTCTGGAGATTGGATGAGCAGATGCCACTGTGCTGGTTGACATAAACCCTGGTTGTTATACTGTCCATGTAAACTAGGATGTCCTTGTTCTTGAGGGGGTACACAAAGGTCTTGAGTGCCAGGAATATTGTCCTCAGCTCAAGTAGATTGATGGTCTCTCCCTTTTTGCTGGGAAAACCACCAACCCTGGGCCACTGTCCCATCAGTGTGGACTCCCCAACGATTGGTTTTGGTAGATGTTGGGATCTTTGAGGGAGATCTGCAGATGTGCCAGTAAGGGGAATTTCTGTAGGCCTGCCAGGATCCAGTGCAGGTATGCTAGCAAGAGGGACTTCTGCTTGTGTGCTAGGATCAGAGAGACACTGGAAACGGTTGTTTAGATCCAGTAGTTCTGAACATCTTTTGCTGTTTCTTCTCCTGACTGCAGCATGCCTCCATGAACAGCCATCATTGCTGAGGTTCCCATTGATGTTATTCCTACTTGTGGTATCTATCAAAACTTCCCTCTGGAGAAGTCCCATGTGTGTTGCAGCAAGGAACTCCTCAGATGCCTTAATTTGATGAAGAGTGGATACTTCTCCCTCCAGTGTTGTTACTTTCTCCTCCAACAGTGCAACTCACTAGCACTTGTAGCATTGATAATCCCTGAGGTCTTTGGGCAAGAAGACAAACATGGCACATGTGCTACATGTCATAACAACATGTGGTCTTGCCTCCCATTTCCTGTTGAGTTGAAACATGCTTCCTGCAGTAGTCTTGACTGGTCCCGGTGAGGCCTCCAACTATTGTCTTTCTTGGTGTACAGTTGACTGGGAGGCATGGAATGATGAGCTTCTGCCCTTTGCTGAAGTCCTCTTTGTTCACAGGCTCTTGCCCTCTCTTGCATCTCTTGCCCTCCAAAGGCTCACACCTCAGGCCCTGATGCTGCAGTTGAAACCCTTCTACCCAGGAGGCAATCAGCCAATGAGCAGGTAGCAGCAATTAGCCACCCAGGTAACCAGCCACTTCTCCTTCTCCTACCTTGACCATCTCAGCTGCTCCACAAAATCCTCAGGGCTGCTAGTATCCCAGAGTGGTGGGGTCGCTTTGGACACCCCCACTGTGACCGCATGTCAACGCCTGACCTCCCTCTTTGCCACAGAGAGAGAAGGCTCTGATCTTCATGCAACCTGGACATGCCAATCGGGGGCTATTGGATGGTTCTTGCATTATGAGGCCTCACAGTGGCAGCAGGGAGAAAGTTTCATGCGCTTAGAGTACACCACTCCAAAATATTAACTGGATGGTCAAAGTCAGGGAGGGTGGTCAGGGACTCATAGAATCCACTCCATATTTTCAGCCAGATAGGCTTAGAACTGCTTCAGAGGCCCTGAGGCACCTGGGGGCTCAGCAGCTCAACCTCTGTGCCTGCTCCTACTTCAGTACCACTCAAGAATGAGAACTTAAAATTGTGTGTGACTTGCTAATGTTATTCCTCAAAGTTATATTCCCTATTCCCTCCACCATCCCTCCAGGAATAGTGTATCAATCTCATTTCAGACAATGGGCCAAATGGCTGCTGGGGTACCTGCTGTGGGTCAGAAGTGATTTCATTAAACAGATAATTTCCAAAAGAAGTACTTTTGTTCTCATGTACTTAGAGGAGTCATAGGTGGGATCCCATGGGTTGATGATCTAATGGGGAAAGGGGCCCAAGATGGGTGGGAGCTCCTTAAGAGGCAGCTTCTACAAGCACAGTCAGAAACAATTCCAATGGAAAAGAAAGGGGGGGAAATGCTGAAAAAACCAGGTTGGCTCCACAGGCAACTTGGGGATCAGCTGAAGTTAAAGAAAGAGAAGTATAGGGAGTGGAAGACTGGCAAGATCACCAGAGAGGAGTACAGGCAGGTAGCCCGTCCTGTAGGGAGAGGGTCAGGGATGCTAAAGCTCAGTATGAGCTGAGGCTGGCCAGGGGAGTCAAAGATAACAAAAAGAGCTTCTTTAGATATGCCCAAAGCAACAGGAGGAGAGACGAGGGGCTGGGGCTGCTTTTGGACAAGGATGGACAACAGGTGTCTGGAAACCAGCAGAAGGCGGAGCTACTCAACTCCTACTTTGCATCCGTCTATTCACAGAAGGAGGGCTGTGCAAATGGGGGTGCGGGATCATTGACTGATTCGGGGATGTGTTTACATCCCCTAAGAGGTAATGAAAACATGGATGGTGCAGAAGAGCAGATTAAGATTGACAGAGAACTGGTTCGAAACCACTGAACTGGCCTAAATGAATTCAAGTCATTTGACCAGATGAGCTGCATCCACGCGTTCTTAAGGAACTCGCAGATGTCCTTGCAGAGCCTCTATCAATCATCTTTGAGAAATTTTGAGGAGTGGAGAAGTGCCACTGGACTGGAAGAGGGCAAATGTAGTCCCAATTTTTAAGAAGGGGAAAAAAGAAGACCCGGGAAATTATAGACCAGTCAGTTTGACTTCAATCCCGGGCAAGATATTAGAGCAAATCATAAAACACACAATTTGTGCACATCTAGACAAGTACTCCGTGATCAAAACAACCCAGCATGGATTTACCAAGAATAAACCTTGCCAGACAAATCTGATCTCCTTTTTTGATTGGGTTACGAGCTTACTGGACAGTGGCAGTGCTGTGGACGTCATTTATCTTGACTTCAGCAAAGCATTTGACAAAGTCCCACATGACATTTTAATTAGGAAGTTGGAAAAATATGGGCTAGACAAGGCAATTGTTAGGTGGATCTGCAACTGGCTCGATGGCTGCACTCAAAGGGTTTTAGTAAATGGTTCTGTGTCAACCTGGAGATCAGTTTCTAGTGGGGTACCCCAAGGCTCTGTCTTGGGACCGGTTCTCTTTAACATTTTCATCAATGACTTGGAGGAAGGGATACGGGGGAGCCTGATCAAATTTGCAGATGGCACCAAACTGGGAGGAGTAGCAAACACATCAGAAGATAGGAGAAACCTCCAGGAGGATCTGGATAAACTGGAATCCTGGGCTGTAACAAACAGAATGAATTTCAACAGGGAGAAGTGCAAGGTTCTGCACTTAGGCAATAAAAACCAAAAACATAGTTATAAAATGGGGGATACTTGGCTTGGCTGCACATCATGTGAGCGGGATCTTGGAGTCGCCATGGCTCACAAGCTGAACATGAGTCAGCAGTGAGATGTATCTGCAAAGAAAGCTAATGCCATTTTAGGCTGCATTAAGAGGACAGTAGCTTCCAAGTCACAAGAAGTTCTAGTTCCTCTTTATTCAGCATTGGTGAGACCTCACCTTGAGTACTGTGTTCAGTTCTGAGCTTTAAGAACTGTGTTCATTTCTCACTTTAAGAAAGATGCAACCAAACTGGAGCAAGTCCAGAGGAGAGTGACAAAAATGATCAGTGGGATGGAAGGGAAGCATTACGAGATGAGGTTGGGGGAACTTGGGATGTTCAGCCTGGAGAAGAGGAGGCTGAGAGGAGACATGATTGCCCCCTTCAGATATCTGAAGGACTGTCATAAGGAGGAAGGGGCCAATTTGTTCTTAGTGGCTTCTGAAAGCAGAACTAGAACCAATGGGTACAAACTGCAAGAAAGGAGATTCCGGATGGATATCTGGAAAAAATTCCTTTCGGTGAGGGTGGTTCGGCAGTGGAACAGATTGCCTTGGGAGGTGGTGGACTCTTCGTTATTGGGGATCTTCAAGCAGAGGCTTGACGAGCATCTGTCAGGGATCCTCTACAGGGATTTCCTGCTGTAGGTAGGGGGTTGGACTAGATGACCAACTAGGTCCCTTCAAACTCTATGATTCTATAATTCTATAACACACCAAATTAGAAATAAGAGGACAATTTATGCAAATCTTTTTGTATTGGTTAACTAATATAATGGGCTAACCAATTCCTGCTTTTGCACACCTAATGTACTCTCTGGTGTTCAAGTTGTATATAGTGAATACTAAGTGAATTTACTCATCATTGTGGGAATAACATTTAAAGAATATTTTTGGGCAGTGGGCATCAGCACACACTGCTGGACAATGGTGAGCACTGGACACCAGGAATTGTTGACACTGGGCAGTGGACACCAGCAGTCAGAGAGCATCAGCGGGCCCCAGTGGACCATGGGCACCACTAGACACCAGGTACAACCAGGCCCCAATGAGCAGTGGGCTGTCAAAACCCTCAAACCTCAAAACATGAAATTTGGGAAGGGTATTCCTTCTGTGACATTGGCACCCACTAAAAACAAATTTTTAGTAATTTGACCCCTAATGGGGTGAAAAGGAGAGCAATATGTTTTCATCCCTATATATGCAACTCAGAAAGAAGACAAAGAAGACAATTCAGAAAGAAGACATCCCTACCCTTTGAGCTGGACGTGCTAGTGGATGCTGCTCAAAATGTAGCATCTATCTTCCAAACTGGAAAGAAAACTGGGCAGATGTTGGAACTATTCCTTGCATTGTAGGGTGAGGGAAGATTGCTGGTAGGAGCTGTACATCTGAGTCACCTTCTTCTAACTATAGAACTGGCAGGGTGGAGGTAGGAAAAGAGAGTTTTTCCTTACCATAGACTCCTTTTCTGGTACAAAGAAAGTAGGGCGTTCTTAGACTGTGTGGGTGCTGGCCTTCCCCCATCAGGAGGCTGGACGAAGTCAGTTTTCCTCCCCTGGAGGGTGGTACCGTCCCCAGTCTCATATGCTGAGCTGAGAAGTAGTACCTCACCCCGTTTACGTGTCTGAAGGTAAAGGAGATCTGAATAGACCCTAGAACACAAGAACTAACAGCTCAAAAGAACAACAGAGGGAAAGTGTCCTTACAATTTTTCCCTAATAAACAACGGTCCTTACAATTTTAAGGAATTGTAAGGAAACAATGTGTCCTTACAATTTTTCCCTAGTAAAACCAAATGACCAAATGCTTGAAACTAACAACAGCCAGAAGCAGAAGGTCAGGAAGCGGTAGGCAGAACGCCCTCCTTTCTTCGTACCAGAAAAGGAGTCTACCAGAAAAGGAGTAAGGAAAAACTTGCTTTTCTCTATACTCAGAAAGGCAAATGTTCTTAGACTGTGAGGGATAGAGCAAAGCCATATCTGTCTGGAGGAAGGGGGGCTGACCCAATGGTTCTAGGTTGCCACTACCTTTTGTAACACCCGCCTGCCAAACGCTGTACCCGCAGACACTGCCTGGCCAATTGCAGAAGCCAGGGCAATCTTTTTCAAGTAGCATGTGGCTGTACATGAAAGTGACTTGTACTCTGTGGCTAGTTCTTTGGCCCATATACAGGTGGATCTAGAAAAAAATTGAGCTGGTTACTGCCACTTTAAAAGCTTGAAAATTAGACTAAAGCCCCTCTTCAGGGAATTCTCCACCTATTAACGGCATATCTTGGCCAGATTCACCCTCTGATGGGAGAGTGGTAGCTGAAGATACCGCAGGGGCATCCACAGAAGGAACCTTTGACTTAGCCGTGACTGGGTCCAGCAGGGTATAAAGATTATCCATAAACCTACTGTGTTGTTTGGAGTGGTTAAAGTGATCACATTCAGTGACAGGGCTTTAGGAAAACGGACCACTTGCGGCTTAGCAGGGCCCTGTGGATTAGTCTTAGCTCTGTGGGAGGTGTATCCAGTCTGGCCAGAGCAGCCGGCATAGGGAGAGCCATGATATTGGCAGACTTCATGAGCTCAGGACATGAGCTTCATGAGCATGGACAGTCCACCTTAGAAAGCGTAGAAAACTCTTGGTCCTCCTAGCCTAACAACTCACCCTCTTCCCTTTCAGACTGGGAGGGAGAGGACAGAGAATCAACCTGATCATGGTATTTTATAAATTGTAATGGTCATGGTAATTTTATAAAAGCTAAATTTTATAAAAGGTAATTTATAAAATTACCTTTTATAAAAGGAAATTATAAAATTACCTTTATAAAAGGTAATTTATAAAAGGTAATTTTATAAAATGATCATGGTAATTTTATAAAAGCCCTTGTGTTTTTTGTGAGGTAGGTCAACCTCCTCAGAGTCAGAGATATTGTGTCTATGCTTAGACTTCTGGACTGGGAGAGAGTTTTATGAGTGACCTGTATGGGTCTGGCAGGGTGATCATATGACTGGAAAAACCCAGATTTGTCCAGATATTTAATCACCTATCCCTTACATTTTGGCTTCATTTTTTAACTTCGCGATGGTGCACAATACCCCATCATGTCATATGTTATTGGATTTGGATTGAAGAGCAGAATCCAATGCAAAAATCAGTTTTGAGATATCTCCTCCCTATCAAAAGTTATAGCCAAAGAACAAAAAACAAAAATATAAAAAAAATTGCAATTTTTTTAAGCAGGTAAGAATTTTGGCTTTGCAGGGTAGGAATTTTGGCATGGGGATAGGAATTTTGGCCTTGGGGTTCATGAATTTTGTGCTTGGCATCTGATCACCCTGGTCTGAGGTCCTCCATTTGCTCCTGCAATACCCCCTTAACTCCCTCCCTTACCATTTGGGAGAGGGCAGAGGCCAAAATTTGGGAATCATCCCTGCTTTTGGAGGGAGTCTGGGCATCCCCAGCACTCTCCCCCAATTTGCGATCTTTATCCATGAAAATCTACTTTAAAAATGGTGCCTCCTGCGCCTGAAGGCAGAGTCAAAATGGCGACCAGGCACAAAGCCTCTCTTGAGACCACGCAGCTTTCCCACTACTGCCTGCTCCACTGTCCAACCTGGGAAGCAGAACTGGGTAGCGCAGAGCCTGATCGGGGCACTATCCTAGTGACCATCCAGAGCACAGGTCAGCTGCGCGATGCAGGCACATGCTACCTGCTGTGGCCTTTTTTTCTTTTTTATTATTTTTTCATCTAACATCCATGGATCTCAGAGGCATATCTGCATGTCCCCATCCAGGAGAAACACAGGAAATACTTCAGGTTCTGTTATGGAAAGCAGTGATGTGGACTCACTGCGGCGCCTCGCATTTTCATGAAACTCCTAGAGGCTCTGGTAGCTCAGCCCCACTGCAGAGTGCTACATCTCTATCTGGACGATGTACCGATTAGATCACCGTCCAGACAGAAAGCTCAGGAGGATCTGGCTCTGACCCTGTCTGGCCTGAGGAAATTAGGGTTTGTGGTCAGCATAGGAAGGAGTTCCCTAATCCCTTCTCAGTTGCTCCAGCATCTAAGATTGGTTCTGGAAATGCGTCTATTCAGAGTGTCCCTATCTCAGCACAGACAAGAATGACTTAAAGGAGACCTCCTGAGGGTTTGGGGACATGCCCAATGCCTAAGCCAGATACTGAAACTGGTAACGAGATACGGGTTAAGTCTTTTAAAGTATACCGTATATACTCGCATATAAGCTGACCCGCATATACGCCGAGGCACCTAATTTTACCACAAAAACTGGGAAAACTTATTGTCCCGCATATAAGCCAAGGGTGGGAAATGCAGCAGCTACTGGTACATTTCAAAATACCATAAAAATAGATATCAATAAAATAACATTTACTGAGGCATCAGTAGGTTACCAGTAAATGTAAAGATATTTTCCCAGGACACAAGAGTTAAAAGAGGACCTGTCCTGGGAAAAGAGGTCATATGGTCAGTCACTGCTTTCCTTGGAGTTAGTCCTTTGACCATGACGGCTCAATGCTGACAGCTCACAAGAAGGGCAATGTACTATTTTTCCCCCATCAGCATAAAATGCTAAAAAAGAGGACCTGTCCTGGGAAAAGAGGACATATGGTCACAGTACTTCCTGGGAGTCAGTCCATTGATCATGATGGTTCAATGCTGCAAGTTCACAATGAAAAGAAGGGCAATGTACTATTTTTCCCCATCAGCATACAATGCTAAAAAAGAGGACCTGTCCTGCGAAAAGAGGACATATGGTCACAGTACTTCCTGGGAGTCAGTCCATTGATCATGATGGTTCAATGCTGCAAGCTCACAATGAAAAGAAGGGCAATGTACTATTTTTCCCCCATCAGCATACAATGCTAAAAAAGAGGACCTGTCCTGCGAAAAGAGGACATATGGTCACAGTACTTCCTAGGAGTCAGATCATGATAGTTAGTCAGGTTGGGCTCTCAGGCTGCAGTTCCAGCCACTTTCCAGCTTATCCAGGACTGCAAGGACTGAAAGGACTGCGGCCTCAGAGCACCATCCTATGCAGGTTCTAGTTCCAGCCTGCAATGGAGGGTCTATGGAACTCCCTGCCACAGGAGATGGGATGACACTTGCAGGTGGAGAAAGAGAACTTTTTCCCCTCAACCACACCAGAGCCTGCAATGGAGGGTCTATGGAACTCCCTGCCACAGGAGATGGGATGACACTTGCAGGTGGAGAAAGAGAACTTTTTCCCCTCAACCACACCAGAGCCTGCAATGGAGGGTCTATGGAACTCCCTGCCACAGGAGATGGGAAGACACTTGCAGGTGGAGAAAGAGAACTCTTTCCAGAGCCTGATACTAGAACATGCACCACAGCCTGCAGTGGAGGGTCTATGGAACTCCCGGCCACAGGAGATTGATCAGCCAGCCAGCCAGGGGTATGTGTATCATGAGTGCATTCTGTCCCTGCACTGAAGGCAGTCATCGGCAGCATCACTAGCAGCAGAAGCAGCAGCATCACAGCACTGGGCTGAGTAAACATGGTCCCTGCTGGCTGGGTCCCTGCTGGCTGGTTGGGAATGAAGTGGGAAGGAAAGGGGAGAGCTTGGCACTGGGCTGGCAGCTTGAGATGGGGAGAGACTACCTAGCCCCTTGCAAAGTAGTGATGGAGAAGACAAGCTGAAGCTAGGGATATGTGGGGCTCTATTCTACTTGATTCTTTTAACCCTCACTCCAATGAATGGAAGCAAGCAATACAAGATAGGATCCTATTAATTGTTCAGTTAATAATGGTTAATAATTCAATTAATTGTTTAATTAATAATAGTTTAATAATGATTTAATTAATGGTTTAATCAATTAAAAATGGTTTAACTAATTAATGGTTGGCTGGTGGGCTATACAGGTATCCCCCCATATCTACAGTTGGAGGTGGGGGAAGGAGAGGGGTGTTTGGTACTGGGCTGGCAGTTTGACATGGGGAGAGGATCCAAAGAAGACATGTCCTGGGAAAAGAGGACGCAGGCGTCCCAGAGGTGGGAACTGCTTGGCACTGGGGAGACATGCTGGGGAGACCTGCTTGGCACTGCGGAGACTGGTAGAGGATCTCCAGAGGACATGTCCTGAGAAAAGAGGACCCAGGTGCCCCAGATGTGGGGGTGTGTGCTTAGCACTGGGGAGACATGCTGGGGAGACCTGCTTGGCACTGGGGAGACTGGGAGAGGATCTCCAAAGCAGATATGGTTTCAGCATCCTCATAGCCCAGACCCGTGCATGTCTACTCAGAATTAAGCCCTATTATAGCCAATGGGGTTTACCCCCAGGAAAGTGTGCGTTAGGGTTTGAATCTAATAATGAAACATGTTTGGTCAGGCAAGTTGGTTCAAAGCTGATGCAATACTGCAAAAGGCTGATGCAATCTAGCTGATGCAATCTGTAACTGCTCTTACAGCATGATTCAGCAGAATTGAAAGTGCTGAGTCACTGGTCACATGACTGCAATATCTCTAACTGATTGGTGTTTCACTATATTTAAGTGTGTATGAGATTATTGCAAAGTGTGGGTTACTGAGGAGGAGTATTATTACTGTTTGATACTCTGAAAGACTGGACTGTATCTGTGGACTGACTTGTGGACTGTTTAACTGGATTACTGAGATTGGAATAACCCTGCAACTGGATGTATGTATATGACTGATCTACTGCTTTGACCTTGGACTATGTTACTTGACTTATCTTCTGCCTGTCGTTTTGAACAATATAGTTATCTTGAACTATAAACAGCTGTGTGTTTACTTTGTGCTGCTGCCCTCTCATCCTCTGCACAACTACTCTGCTTAGCCCTGCTAATCCTGCAGGGACTCACATTCCTAACACTCGTTATGGGCCCAGAGACTGGCAGAGCTGGCAGTGTGCTATAGGTGAACTTTGCTGGAGTTGTTGGTGGCTATATTGACATTTGAAGGCAATTTTCCAGACGTTTGATTCCTGGAGAAAGTCCAGTGTCCAGATCATAAAATGGAGTCAAGTCTGCTATCACTGGGTGGATTCCCTATTACCCGTCTACATGGGACGAACTATGCCACTAGGGCGCAAAAGGTGCGCTTACTCCTTAGAAAGGAGGGGCTTTGGCAAGTCGTGTCCAACCCACCTAAATTGGAGGACTTAGATGAGGAAGATGATGCTGAAGAAATATCTAAGTACCACCATGACAATGAAAAGGCATTGTGTTTCATTGGCTTAACTCTGGAGGATCACCAATTGGTCCACATCAGAGGGATTGAGTCTTCAAAAGAGGGCTGGGACATTCTAAAAACTATCTATGTTCGTGATAGTGCAGGTTCTCAAATACACCTGACACGCAAGCTATTTCGAGCATGGCTTGCTCCCGGAGGGGACATGCTTGCTCATCTTGAGTTTATGAAGCACGCCCTCTATGAGCTGCAGGAGCAGGAGCTGATGTTTACTGAACTCCAGCAAGTGTACATTGTACTTTCATCGCTGGACGAAAGCTATGACAACTTCATCGCCAACATGGAGGTATTGCCACGCACTGAGATAACAATGGCAGGTATTACCAGCAGGCTGCTAGACGAAGCCAGATGCCGCAAAGACACTGCACTGCTTCGTGATTCCCGCCAGACCTCCACTACTCGATGTGACAGAGAACAGCCAACTGAGGACTGCACAGGACAAGCGGCAAGAGCCTACACTGTTAAGAAATGCCTGAAATGTGGTGCCACTGGGCATATTGCATGCCACTGCAAATCAAAGAAAGGAAAAAGTTTGGTGCTGCTGAAACCCATACTGGGGCTCATCTGGCTCTAACAGGCAAAGATGGTCTGGGCTCCGATGTCTGGATCGTAGACAGTGGTGCCTCTCACTCCATTGCAAAGCGCAAGGAAATCTTTGCATCATTTGAGCCTGTAAGTACTCAAAAAGTATCTTTGGCTGATGGGCTACGTGTAAATGTGACTGGGGAAGGAACTGTATATCTCCCTTGTTTAGCTAAATCCTTAAATATGATTTCTGTGCCTACACTAAAATACAATCTCCTGTCTGTGGGTGCTCTGGTAAAAGAAGGATTCAGAGTATCTTTTGAAGAGGATCAATGCCTTATTCAAGGAAGGGATGGTAATTCTGCTATTGCTATACTGCAAAATGGGCTATTTGTACTGAACCATGTAACTGCTCAGTCTGTATATGACAACAAGGAACCCCATGATAACTGTATTCATTTGCTACACAGGCGCCTTGGTCATGCTAATTTCAAAACTTTAAAAAAGACTGTAGAATTGTCAAAAGGAATAAAACTGAAACCTTGCAGCAAATATCTGGACTGTGAGGCTTGCAAGGAAGAGAAAACAAAAACTGCTCCAGCCAAACGCGGCAGTGAATTTAAAACTACTGACGTGCTCCAAATCGTGTTCGTCGATTTACTCGGTCCTTTTAAACCCAGTTTGGGAGGAGCTAAATATGTCCTGGAAATAGAGGACCATTATTCCAGATATGGTTTCTGTTATCTGCTAAAATCAAAAGATGAAACTTTTCAGCAGATTGCCAACTGGATTAAATTTGCAGAGCGAAAAACCAATAAAAAGGTAAAATGCCTAATTACTGACAATGGTCTAGAATTTTGCAATCAAAAATTGCAGAATATTTTGGCAAAGGCAGGCATCTCTCACAAACATTCTGCCCCATATTGGCCTCAACACAACTCATTTGTTGAGAGAAGGGGTCAGACTCTGCAAGCAATGGCAAGAAAAATGCTGAATGACAGTGGTCTCCCTAATAATTTTTGGGGTGAAAGTTTTATGTGCGCTAACCATTTACTTAATGTTCTTGCACACTCTTCCACAATGGAAATACCTTTTACGCGCTGGCATTGTAAATAACCAAACTTAGATTATTTGCATACTTTTGGTTGTCCTGCTTGGGTTCATATTCCAGCCCAAAATAGGAGAAAAGGGGGTCATAGAGCCAGAAAACTTTATTTCTTGGGTTATTAATCAAACCATAAATCCTATCGATTTGGTACTCCTGGTTCAACTCAAATTTGGAAAAGTGCTAGTGCAAAATTCCTAGAGCAAAGTGGATGGGAAAGGCTACAACATGAATTTGTGCCTCATTATTCCCTAGACTTTGACATTTCTGGAAAAAGAAATTCTGAATCTTCTATCTCATTGCCTAGCAACAAATTGGCTACAAAAACCAAAACTGAAAGTTCTGCTTTACCTCACTCTTAGGTCTTGGGAGAGGAGGAGCAAGAAACAAAAGAGGGGCTAAGTCCAATAGACTCTGTACAACAGGAGCCTGTACCACTGAGACGCTCCACCAGAGAACGAAAAGCTCCAGATCGCTATAGTCCTGGTGCAATTTGTCAAGTATCAGTAGAGCCACGATCTTATAATGATCTGCAATCCATGTCACCAGAAGACAAAAATGCTTGGGAAACAGCTGTTAACAATGAGCTTGATTCTTTAAAGAAACTACAAGTCTATGAGGATGCTGTACTGCCTCCTGGTGAGCATGCTATTGGCTGCAGATGGGTGTTTAAACTGAAAAAAGGAGTAAATGGTGTAACTAAATGCAAGGCTAGACTTGTTGCTCAAGGGTTTGCACAAACCTCTACTTGCTATGATGAAACATTTTCACCATGTTTACGCTCTGAATCGCTAAGGGTTGCACTTCTATGGGCTGCAAAACATAAATATATTGTAACTCATTGTGATATAGAAACTGCTTACTTGAATGCTCCTTTAGGGCATGTAATTTATATGCAAAACCCCCAGGTGTAACTGCAAATACTGGAAAAGATTGCTGGTTACTGAAAAAATCTCTGTATGGTTTAAAACAATCTGGTTATGAATGGAATACTTGTATTACTGATGCTTTATTACAGCTAGGTTTTAAAACTGGCCTAGCAGAGCCATGTCTATTTACAAAGGATACTGAACAAAACAAACAGATCATTCTTTTGTTCACAGATGATTTGGCCATAATAACCAAAACTGACTCTGAAGCTAATGAAATAATTCAGAAGCTAGAAAAGAAATTTTCACTGAGAAATCTTGGTAGAATCAAAAGGTACTTAGGAGTTGATATGTCTGAAACAAAACAGGGATACAAACTATCTCAAACTCAGAGAATAATGCAACTTCTACAAAAGTATAACATGGAACAATGTAATCCAGCAAAAACCCCTATGGAATACAACAATGATGACTCTCCATGTCCACTGTTTGATCCAGATATATACAGGTCTTTAAAAGGAAGTTTAACTTACATTGGAAACTGGACAAGACCTGATATTTGTTATAGTGTGAATCAGCTAGCTCGACACTGCTCTAAGCCAACTCAAAAACACTGGCAAGCAGCTAAAAGAGTGTTAAGGTATCTAAGAGGAACTATGAATCATTCTTTGTATCTAGTACCAAAAGGAGAACTGAAATTGAGTGCATATGCTGATGCAAGTTTTGCCTCTGATCCTACTACCCGACAATTTACTTCGGGAATAGCTATATTTCTTGCTAATGCAATTATAGGATGGAAATCACTGAGACAGAAACATTTGGCAGTTTCAACTACAGAATCTGAATTTTCTTGTTTGTCTTACCTATGTAATGAGCTAATATGGTACAAACAACTGTTAAAAGATCTAGAAATAAATACTGACTATCCAATTACTGTATATGAAGACAGTCAGTCAGCTATATCCATGGCTAACTCTTCTGCTGTGAAATCTAGATCAAGATACACTAATATAAGATACCACAATGTGAGAGAAAGTGTGAAAAATCGGTTAATATGTTTAGAATACTGTGCTACAGAAAATAATATTGCTGACCATTTTACAAAGGCACAAAACATTGCTAAGCAGAATGAGCATTGTGAACTGTATGGAATATGTATATGAAAACTGTATAAAATGATGCATATTATCTTAAACTGTAAAGGAACAACTTACTTGTCCAAAGGAGGAGAATGTTAGGGTTTGAATCTAATAATGAAACATGTTTGGTCAGGCAAGTTGGTTCAAGGCTGATGCAATACTGCAGAAGGCTGATGCAATCTAGCTGATGCAATCTGTAACTGCTCTTACAGCATGATTCAGCAGAATTGGAAGTGCTGAGTCACTGGTCACATGACTGCAATATCTCTAACTGATTGGTGTTTCACTATATTTAAGTGTATATGAGATTATTGCAAAGTGTGGGTTACTGAGGAGGAGTATTATTACTGTTTGATACTCTGAAAGACTGGACTGTATCTGTGGACTGACTTGTGGACTGTTTAACTGGATTATTGAGATTGGAATAACCCTGCAATTGGATGTATGTATATGACTGAACTACTGCTTTGACCTTGGACTGTGTTACTTGACTTATCTTCTGCCTGTCGTTTTGAACAATATAGTTATCTTGAACTATAAACAGCTGTGTGTTTACTTTGTGCTGCTGCCCTCTCATCCTCTGCACAACTACTCTGCTTAGCCCTGCTAATCCTGCAGGGACTCACATTCCTAACAGTGTGGATAGGACTGCAGCCTCAGAGCCCAGTCCTAACCAAGTCTACTCAGAAGAAAGTCCCATTATAGGCAGTTGGCTTACTCTCAGGAAAGTACACAGGGCTGGAGGAACAGGGGACAAAAGCCCTGGAGGATCTCATCCTAACAACACTCAGATGCTGCTCCTAGGTTCCCACAGCTTTCTTAGCAACTGTGGCTTTTGTATTCCTGCCCAAGAACCCCTTTGTAAAGCTGTCAATCAAAGTGCCTGATCCGAGGCTGCCTCATCTGCATATGAGAAACCAATCATGCTTTGCGAACTGCACAAGGAAATACTGAAAACTTGCTAAAAATAAAGTTTTTAATCAAAATAAGATGTTTTTTAATCAAAATAAGACAGCCTTCCTGAATAGCCTAATACAAAGTTTTACAGCATTAAGAAACTCTTCACCCTGACTTGAAAGTATTGAACTTTGAGAGATTTATATAGTGCTCCAGACCCCTCCCACCAATGCCTTGTCTGAATGATGGTCATGGGAACAGACTGTTTGTATTTTAAAATTAAAAAATAACCTTTGGGAGGGGAAGGAAGGTGGAGAGAGAGCCCCCCTCAGAATGTGAGGGAGGTTCAGAAGGGGAGGAAGGAGGGGGAGTGGTGCTTCAACTCTGGGAAGACAGACCCAGAAATCCTTTAAGAGAAATTCAAACACACTTGCATGCAATTCAAAGATGACGGCCCCCTTTTTAACAACTGGTTCACTAATGTCCTCCCTAAATTAACAACCGGTTCTACAGAACCGGTGCGAACCAGCTGCTGCCCACCTGTACCTGCCTCTTAGAGCAGTGGTTCTCAATCCTCCTAGAGCAGTGTTTCTCAATCTTCCTAATGCCATAAAACCTTTATAAGTTCCTCATGTTGCGGAGAACCCCGAATCATAAAATTATTTTTGTTCATACTTTACAACTGTAATTTTGCTACTGTTATGAACCATAATGCATATATCTGATATATGCATATATTTGTATTTTCATTGTTACAAATGAATTGTGTGTTCTATGCACACATTGAACACAATGGGATCTATTTCAGAGCAGGCAGGCATATGATTGGGCCCTAAGGCTGCAATTCTACCCACATTTACATGGGAAAAAGGCCGCCTCACTATAATGGGATTTATTTCAGAGTAGGCATGCATAGGATTGGGCCCTAAGGCTGTCAGTCAGGCCCAATGTGTGTGCAGCTACAGCCAGAGGTCTGGCAAACCTGACCTGGCCCCCTGCACCAGGGGTCTTTAGGCTACCCCCAGGAAATCTCTAGGCAACCCAAAAGAGGTCCCAACCCCCACTTTGAGAAACACTGTCCTAGAGCATCCCAGACAGGTGCTTGCTAATCCTCTGCGTGAAGATCCTTAGTGAGGGAGAGTCCACCACCCCAGTGAGGGAGACTCCACCAACTCCCTTGGCAATCTGTTCCACCGCCGACCCTCCCTCACCGTCAGGAATCTTTTCCGGATATCCAACCGGAATCTTGTTTCTTGAACTTTGTACCCATGGGATCTAGTTCTGCTTTCAGAAGCAGCTAAGAACAAATGAGCCAATTCCTCCATACAACAGCCCTTCAGGTATCTAAAGAGAGCCCTCTGCCTCCTCTTCTCCAAGCTGAACATCCCAAGTTCCCTCAACCTTTCCTTGTAGGACTTCCCTTCCATTCCACTCATCATTCTTTTCGCTCTCTTCTGGATTTGCTCCAGTATGGCTGCATCTTTCTGAAAGTGAGGTGCCCAGAACTGAACACAGTACTCAAAGTCAGGTCTAACCAATGCAGAATAAAAAAGTACTTATCGCAACTTGGAAGCGACGGTCCTCTTAGTGCAGCCTAAAATGGCATTTGCCTTCTTTGCAGACATATTACACTACTGACTCATGTTCAGCTTGTGATCCACGGCAACTCCAAGGTTTCGCTCACATATTGTGCTGCAAAGTATCCCCCATTTTATACCTGTGTTTTGGTTTTATTGCCTAAGTGCAGAACCTTGCACTTCTCCCTGTTGAAATTCATTCTAATTGTTTCAGCCCAGTATTCTAGTTTATCAAGATCCTCCTGGAGATTTCTCCTGTTTTGTTGTGTTTGCTACTCCTCCCAGCTTGGTGTCATCCGCAACTTTGATCAGGCTCCCCCATATCCCTTCTTCCAAGTCACTGATGAAAATGTTAGAGATCTGGGCCCAAGATAGAGCCCTGGGGCACCCTACTTGAAACCCTACTTGTGTCAACTCGGTTGACACAAAGCCATTTTCTAAACCTTTAGAGTGTGGCCATTGAGCCAACTGTGGATCCACTTAATGATTGCCTTGTCTAACCCACAATTTTCCAACTTTCCAATTAAAATATCATGTGGGACCTTGTCAAATGCTTTGCTGAAGTCAAGATATCCACAACATTTCCACTGTCCAGTAAGCTTGTAACCCGATCAAAAAAAGGAGATTAGATTTCTCTGGCAAGATTTATTCCTCGTAAATTTATGCTGGGTTCTTTTGATCACCGAGCACTTGTCTAGATGTGCATAAATTGCATGTTTTATGATTTGTTCTAATATCTTCCTTGGGATTGAAGTCAAACTGACTGGTCTATAATTTCCTGGGTCTTCTTTTTTGGCACTCCTCCACTCCTCAAGGATTTCTCAAAGATGAAATTTTCTTCAGAACTCGAGGATGCAGCTCATCCGGTCCAAATGACTTGAATTCATTTAAGCAAGTTAAGTGGTTACGAACCACTTCTCTGTGAATCTTAATCTGCTGTTCTGCACCATCCATGTTTTCATTACCTCTTTGGGAATGCAAGCACATCCCCACATCAGTCAATGATCCCGCACTCCCATTTGCATAGCTCTCCTTCCGTGAATAGACGGATGCAAAGTAGGAGTTGAGCAGCTCTGCCTTCTCCTGGTTTCCAGACACCTGTTGTCCATCCTTGTCCAAGAGCAGCCCCACCCCCTTGTCTCTCCTCCTGTTCCTTTGGGCATATCTAAAGAAGCTCTTTTTGTTATCCTTGACTCCCTGGGCCAGCCTCAGCTCATACTGAGCTTTAGCATCCCTGACCCTCTCCCTACAGGACCTGGCTACCTGCCTGTACTCCTCCCTGGTGATCTTTCCAGTCTTCCATTGCCTATACCTCTCTTTCTTTAACTTCTGCTGATCCCCAAGTTGCTTGTGGAGTCAACCTGGTTTTTTCAGGTTTTTCCTCCCTTTCTTTTTCATGGGAATTGTTTCTTACTGTGCTTGCAGAGGCTGCCTCTTAAGGGGTTCCCCACTCATCTTGGGCCCCTTTTCCTGTTGGTTCATCAAGCCATGGGATCTCACCTATGACTCCTCTAAACCTGTGACCAGTGGAATATGGAATTAACCTTAAGGAGGAAAGAAGAAAGAAATAAGTAAGACCATTCTGTCCTCCTGGAAACTGTAGAGGGCAGGCGTAGAGCAGGATCCAAGATGAGAAAGTTTGGTACCTTGGCATCGTCCGGAGAGGTGAAGAGGTCTACCAGAGGAAGGCCCAGAACATATGTCTTCAGGTGGAACGAGAGAGGATGCAGAGGCCACTCTTCTTCATTGACCCACCTGTGACTCAGTTGACCAGTTGGCCTCTATGTTCATGATGCCTGGTAGATGCTCTGGCTTGATGGATAACAGATGAAGCTCTGCCCACTGGGAGAGTAAAGTTGCTTTTTCATCAATCCCTCCGACCTTGTTCCGCCTTGACGACTGAAAAAAGCCTTTGCTGTGACATTGTCTGTTTTAATTAGCATGTGAGGATTTTGAACTAGGCTTGTGAAGTGTAGAAGAGCCCGAAGTATGGCTCTGAGCTCCAGTCTTTTCATCAAAAACCTCGGACTTTTGATGAGCCCTGCAACCCCAGAGGTTTGCATCTGTAGTGAGAGTGAATTGTGTGGGAGTGTCCAGACTTATCCCACTGTTCAGCCTTCCTGGTTTGAGTCACCAGCCCAGGGAGCCCTTCACTGAAGCTGGGAGTGATATGGTGATAGACCATGCGGCTATCTGGTGAGCATATGGACAAAGGAAACATTGGAGAGGCCTGAGGTGAAAATGGGTCCAGGGAACCATGTCCTTGTATGACACCATGAGACCCATCAATGACGCCAGTGCCCTCAGACTGGAGGAATGCGATCGTATTGCAGCCAAAGAGCCTCCCTCATCTTGAGCCTGTGCTCAGGAGACAGAAAAATGAAGTATGAGTTGATGTCCACCAGAAGCTCCAGATGCACTTGCCTCTGGGAATGTACCAAGGAACTCTTAGCCCGGTTGATGACAAAGCTGTGCTTTTCCAACAAAGTCATTGTGGTACACAAGGCCCTCCAGGCCTGATTCGAGGAAGAAGCTGCAAATTGGAGATTGTCAAGGTACACGAAATTGCGGATCCCCTCAGATTGGCCACCAGTGCTACAAGGAGTTTTATGATGACCCGTGGAGCCACCAAAGACCCAAAAGGGAGACCCCTGTATTGGTAGTGGCTCATCCCATAGGCAAAGAGGCATCTAGGATGAATCTAGAAGAGTCTAGCCTCCAATAAATCTATGGTCCTCCATGTCTCCATTTTGAATTTCTTTTTGATGGTAAACTGGTTCGACCACTTCGGGTCGAGGATGGTATACATCTCTCCATACCTCTTGGACTCTGGACAAGGAAAAAGACTGAGCAAACTCCTTTGCCTCTGTGGGATCTCGGAACCCTTTTGATGGCTCCGATGTCCAACAGGTGTAGAACTGCTAGGAGCCTCTGAGTGTGTTTCTCCGGGTCCTTCTGAGTGTCTTTCTCCGGGTTCTCCAGGTCCAAGACTGGTACTTGCCAAAACTGATGTAGGAAAACCTTGGAAAACTCTATCCAACAGCCTTGGGAAACAGTTCTTAGGACCCATGCATCTGAGGTAGAGTCCTACCAAAAGGGAGCAAAGCCAAGGGGGTTTGCTCAAATGGCCCTGGGCCCTGCTGAGGACCCAGCATCACATGGGTCGGGTGTTCTTCTCAACTGGCACTAGAATTTGGATCTGGAACTGTTGCTAGGCTGCTTGGGTCCTCAAGGAAGGACATTGGCGTTTGTCCATTATGAGCAGGATTGGGGCCTGGAAGAATCACGAAAGCATTGATGAGAGGCACGAAAGGACTGTTGCTTAGACTTTGCCAACTTCTCGCTGAGTGGAAGGACCTTGCTCTTGTCCTTGCCTTCCTCTAAAATTGGTTCTAGGGCCTTGCCGAACAGCTTGGAGCCTTCAAATGCTAAGTTGATTAGTTTTGAGTGGGAGCCCGCTTCGCCAGACCGGGAGTGAGGCCACAGGTCTCTCTAAGAGGAAACATAGGCCAGCATGGCCCTGGCGCTGAAACACATGGTATCCAGTGAAGCATCGGCGGCAAACGCAGAGGCTAAGGCAATCTTCTTAAGAATATCCTACAAAGACTTAGGGGTGTTCTTCTTCTTGACTGTCTCCTGAGCCCAGATGAAAGCCTTTCTGGACATCACAGAGTTGCCTGAAGCTTCTCTAAAGGACATCAAAAATTCACACCTGAGACAATTTTGTATCTTGCGATCAGTGGAATCCTTGGGCCATACATCCCCATCCACTGGAATCAAAGAAGAGGCCAGTGAAGCCACTGGAGAGTCCAGTAAAGGCACTGCAATTTTTGTCCAGCAGGTTATACAGCTTGTCTGCCACCCCAGAGCCGGAGCCTTTAGAGTTAGACTTCCAATCCTGAAAGAACACTGACTGGAAATACCTGGGGAATGGAAATATGGTGTGCCTAGACCAGCGTTTCTCAAAGTGGGGGTCAGGACCCCTTTGGGGGTCGCCTGGAGCTTTCCTGGGGGTCGCCTACAGTCTCCTGGTGCAGGGGGCCAGGTAGAAAGACCTGGCAGAAACACTGGAGCCGCTGCGGCTGGAAGAAGCAGCTCAGAAGGAGCCTCTGAGCAGCTGTGAGACAATGTGGAGCCTCGGGGGCGGGGAGGATTGCAGCCTTAGAGCCCAGTTCTATGCATGTCTACTCAGAAGTCAGTCCCATGATAGTGAATGGAACTTACTCCCAGGAAACAGTGGCTGGCTTGCTGCCTGAAATCCCAATCCTATGGAGGCCTCCTCTCATCCAGGTACTTGCCTACCCATTCCTCCCTCCCTCCCTCCCTCCCTCCTTCCCTCCCTCCCTCCCTCCCTCCCTCTTTCTTTCTTTCTTTCTTTCTTTCTTTCTTTCTTTCTTTCTTTCTTTCTTTCTTTCTTTCTTTCTTTCTTCCCAGTCAACCCCGCTTAGCTATGCCACATCTATCTATCTATCTATCTATCTATCTATCTATCTATCTATCTATCTATCTATCTATCTATCTATCTATCTATCTATCTATCTATCTATCTATCTATCTATCTATCATTACATATTGTTTTTATGATTAATCACTATGCTTTAATTATGTTCAATTTGTAACAATGAAAATGCACCCTGCATATCAGATGCATTACTATTCATAACAGTAGCAAAATTACAGTTATGAAGTTGCAACTAAAATAATTTTATGGTTGGGGGTCCCCACAACATGAGGAACTGTATTAAGGGGTCACGGCATTAGGAAGTTTGAGAACCACTGGCCTACACTCAGATTTGGGAAAAGCCTCCATCCTATCCTGATCTGAGTCAAAGTCCATGTCCACACTTCTGTGCACTTCAGGCACTCGAAGGAATAGTCCACCATCTTTTCTAGGAAGTCATGAGGAAAAATTCTGAAACCCTTGTGTACAGACTCTAGGTTGTCTGAGCCTGACAATTCTCCTTCCTCTTGCTCAGATGAAGTCGGTGATGCCGACAAAGAGGAGGAAGAGGAATCAGAGAAGTGCCTGGTGGAACATCTTTTGGAACCCCCTGGAACGTTTGCATTTGCGGGAATGATCCAGATGTTTTGTCTTGCATGTCCTTTTGCGAGGAGAAGGTTGGCCAGAAACCTCAGAAAAAAGGAGACAGATCTGGAGCAGGACTCAGGGTGTGAGGTCTTTTAGCCTTAGCCTTGCCTTTGGCCACAGTGGCCTCATTCACTGCTGACTTGACCAGGGCTGGAAGGCTAACTGACACAGCCATGTCAAATGCTCCCTTGAAGGAACTAAGTACAGGCTCCATAACATGCAGCAAAGGGGAAACTGTGGTCTGAAAGGCCATTGGTGCCGTCAGGTTCACAGACCTGGGACCACTGTCCAGGGTAGCATCCACCCCCTGCTCCTGTATATCTGACAAAATTACCTCAGAAGAAGATCTAAAGAAGACTTTACCTCAGAAAAAGTTAACCCCGACGCAAGGCTAGGCCTTGCCACTCACTGTGCACCAGACGGGCAAGATGGCTGCTGCTGTACCTGTGTGGGAAAGGTGGACTAAAAATGGTGGCTCCGCATCATTCCTCCTCATCACGGGCCTCAAGATGGTGGCCGTGATGTTTTCCGCTCCCAAACCGGCCCTGAGGAGGCACGTGGAGACGCATGGAGGCAGCAGCTTGCACTAGACCCAGCTCACCTCTAGCACTCTGTGGAGGTTGATTGGCCAGCGTGCTCTCTGATGCTCTGAGGGAGAGGCGAGGTGGACAGTGAGAGGACCGGCAACTTTGAGACCTCCAGCCAGCCGATCAGAGTGAGCGCGGTGCAGACGAAGAGAGGGGGCTAATTTTCAGAGACTGCCTTGCATAGCGAGCCTTGCTTTACTTAATGAGCCTTGCTCTTGGGGAAAATTAAAAAATTTTTATTTTAAATTTTTTTTTGCCCAACTTACCCCTGGCAGTGGCTAGAGTGGGCAGTTAAGGCCCACTGGCAGTTAGGGCTCTCATGGTATGTCCGCCGCTTCTTGGAGCTCATTTCGGGGCTTGGACTCTCCTCTGATAAGCACATGGTCCCCCTATGACTTTAAATAGGAACTGCTCTAGGAAGGGGATTTTCCCATAGAGAATTTGGCTGAAGACACAGAAAATGCCTCAGTTGAACTCCCCTAGGCAGCATTTCTCAAAGTGGGGTCACCTGGAGCTTTCTTGGGGGTTGCCTAAATACTCCTGGTGAAGGAGGCCAGCTTCCTCCTTCCTCCTCCCCGCAGATCCTCAGTGTGCCTGTGGGCTGAGAGTGAAGCGTGCTGAGGTGTGAGTGTGGTGTGAGCATGGTGCCAAAGCTCTCGCGGGTGGGCTATCTGGTAGGCGCCCAACCTGTGCATCGACCGTTGTGCCCTGCTCCTTGTGCTCTACTCAAAAGGAAGCCCCCTCAATGTTGTTTATGATAAGTGATTGGGACTTACTCCCAAGAAAGTAATAGAACTGCAGCCTTAGAGTCCAATTCTATGCATGTTTACTCAGAAGTCAGTCCCATGATAGTGAATGGGACTTACTCCCAGTAAACAGTGGCTGGCTCTGCTGCCTGAGATCCCAATCCTATGGAAGTCTCCTCAGAAGTCAGTCCCATGATAGTGAATGGGGCTAACTCCCAGGAAAGTGCTAGGATTGCAGCCATAGAGCCCAATTCTATGCACGTGTACTCAGAAGTCATTCCCATTGAGTTCAGGGAGGTTTACTCCCAGGAAGGTGTGCGTAACACTGGAGCAGTTGCAACGAAAATATTTTTATGGTTGGGGTCCCCACAACTTGAGGAACTTATAAAGGGGTCACAGCATTAGGAAGATTGAGAACCACTGCTCTAGGGGATCATCAACTCTATTGTTTAGATAGCTAATACACTTCAGGTTCCCAAGTGGCTAAATGATTATCCACTTCACTTGGGAGCCTGAAGTGTATTAGTGATCTAAACAATAGAGTTGACGATCCCCTAGAAGAGTTCAACTGAGGCATTTCCTGTGTCCTCAGCCGAACTCTCTAAGGAGATTCCCCTTCCTAGAGCGTTCACTATTGAAACCAATGCAGGGAGCCATGTGCTCGCCGGAGGAGCATCCAAGCCCCGAATGGAGCCCCCAGAAGCAGTGGACGTGCTGCGAGAGGGGCCAGGGCACCCCAGACAGCTCAATTGCCCCCCTATGGCTACAGCCAGGGGTAAGTGGGGCAAAAAAATTAAAAAAATTTTGTGTGTGGAACCAATTGTTTGAGTTTTCCTTATTTCCTGTGGGAAACTCTGCTTCACCTAACGAGCATTTCACATAATGAGCATGCCTCTGGAATGAATTAAATTCATTATGTGAGGCACCACTGGATGTGAAACTGATGCAAGAATGTGACTTGATATATACAAGAATATCTTGATGAGAGTAAACCTGGAAAATGTAACTAGAGAAGCTGAGACAAGGACAAAGTTTGTGAGAATGTGTTATTTCCCCATTTTTTCAAAATCAATCAGTAAGCCAGCATGGAAAAAAATTTGTTAAAAATCATTCCGTTTCAATGTCTGAAAATAACCAACAGTACCAAACACATATCAACATTCTAATTGACTAAAAACACTTTTAAAATTGAAGTGCTTGGATATACCAGTGAAATGTACAAGCAACGAACAGAAGAAGATGTTAGATTCATTCAAATTGTGGTGGGGTTGGGGCAGGACAGTCTCTTATGTATTGCTGTCATGCTGAACAAAATACTTTTTTGTATTTTTGTATTTTGTATTTTGACAGAACAATAGCCATGATAAAAACTTTTCTTTTTTAAAAAAAAATAGAAGCTTTTCACAAAAAGCTCAAGCATGTTTATTTATGTTAGGTCTTAAAAATCAAGGTTGTAGGGGAGCAAGGAGAGAGAGAGAGAGAGAGAGAGAGAGCTTCATATGTTTTTATCAGAAAAATATTTACCAGTCACTCTCCCCTCCCCACTGCAATGTCATTCATGATTTTCTGGCCAGAAGGGATCTAAGAGTTACAGAAATCTATATCTGGTATCTAAGAATTACAGAAATATTCTGAGTGGTTCCAGAGTAAAGCCTCATACATTTGAACCCAGAAGAGAAAAACAAAACTGGGACAAGAATGCAATATTTACAAGCGTCACTGCTACCAACAAACATAGTAGCTTCCTTCTTCAGCAATACATTCCTCTGCTGCTCTCTGGCCAGTGAGTCTCATTGATCATTTTGAATCAAGACCTTTATTGTCTGGTGAAGAGACAAAAAAGCCAGTGCAGAAGAGGGCAGTATGTGTTCTAAATTTTCTCAAGATTCTAATCCTTGAAACTTAATGGTGATGGGTGAGGCAATGGAAACCCCACTGAATCTGTCCACAAAAGAAGTCAGGGCAGATGTGCTTAAGCACCAGTCACCACCATGACTGACAAGTTCTCACCACCATGACTTCAGTGTGCTTTATGTTTCCATTTCTTGTGTTTTTTATCTTTCTTTTTGCTGGCACACCTGGAGCAGAACCATTGCATTTCTTCTGGAGGAGCAGCTGTAATTCCGACACAAGTCCTGTGCATTTGATAGAACACAAACAAATGCAAAAAATGGATGAGGATTTTAACAAGTGAAGCACCTGCTGTTATTTTAACTAGGGCTCAAGCTTTTCTCTGTGTGATTAGTCAAGAGAAGCATTCACTGCAATTCTTGGGGAAAATACTTGGGGGAAAATTCTGGGCTCAGGTACATTCCAAATAAACTGCAGGTAAACATGAACCACTATATGTCAATTACTAAATGTCAACCACTATATGTCAATTATTTGAAATGACTTAATTCCAGGACGCCCATTATTTTTATAACACAGGGCTAACTATACTGGGATAGTATTTGGGGTCTGCATGGAATCTATGATGGGGTTTATTTCTATGAGGTAACTTGATAACTTACTGGTATACTGACAGCCCATCATTTCAAAATATTTTGGATATATGAATAAAAAGGATGGAATTTCCTTACCGTAAATGTCCTTTTCTTGGAGTTGGGGACAGGGTACATTCAGTACTGTCTGGGCTATGCCCCGCCCACTCCGAGACAGGGCTGGACTGAAGTCTTCTCCCAGTGTGGGGCATGGCCTTCCCAGTCCGTTTAACAGAGCCGAAGAAACGAACTTCACCACCGCACACCAAAACAAGAACGGAAACTCCCTGTAATGAATAGAACTGGAACAGTGAGGTAAGAAAGAAGAGGACCCGAACTGCAGGTCCCACAGAAAAGTTAGATAGGAACCAGAACCAGGATCCAACCTACTGGAAAACCTGTTCAACCCCCGAAAAGGGAGCATAGAACCTGCAACCAACTTGCAAAAAGGAATCTGTTTCTCTGAAAAGGTGGGCCTGCATGTACCCTGTCCCCATCACCAAGAAAAGGACATTTACGGTAAGGAAATTCCGTCCTTCTCTGGAGTGGGTGACAGGGTACATTCAGTACCGTCTGGGATATACCAGAGCCTCACACTCAGGGGGAGGGGGGGAGAGACACAGACTACTTTAAGGGGAAACCACTGACTGCAAGACCCTCCTGCCAAACGCAGCCTCAGCCGAGGCGGCGCGGTCCACCTTATAATGTTTGATGAACGTATCAGGAGTGGCCCAAGTGGCCGCCCTGCAAATAGCCTCTAATGAAGGCAAACCCTCAAAGATGGCAGAGGTGGCCACACCACTAGTGGAGTGTGCTTTGATCCCTCTTGGTGGTTCCTTGCCAACTGCTATATAGGCTTCCTGAATCGCGGAGCGTAACCACCTGGACAAGGTGGCCAGCAAGGCATGCTTACCCCTGGATGGGCCCCCAAAGAGGACAAATAATGCCTCAGGTCGTCTGAAATCCCTAGTCCTATCTAGATAGAAATTAAGGGCCCTCTTGACGTCAAGTGAATGCCAAGCCCGTTCCTTGGAGGAGGTTGGTTTCAGACGCAATATGGGTAGAGCTATGTCCTGTGTTCTATGAAATATAGAATTGACTTAAGGAATAGAGGAAGGGTCCAGTCTGAGCAGGACCCTATTGTCCTGGAACTGACACAGATTAGGATGTGTGGAGAAAGCCCCTATTTCAGACACCCTTCTAGCAGACGTAATGGCAACCAGAATTATGACCTTTAAGGTCACAAATCAGATGGACACCGTGGCGAGGGGTTCGAAAGGAGGAGGTTCAAAAGAGCCTTCAGCACCAAATGCAGATCCTAGTTAGGGAAGTGATGCTCTGTTGGGGGGTTAATTAATTTCAGGCCTTGAATGAATCTCCTGCAGTCTGTGTGAGATGATAGTCCCTGATTTAGAAGGCCCCAGAATGGAGCTGAGGATCAACAGTTGCCTCTTTATGGTGTTAGTACTGAGGCCCTTGTCAACACCCTCCTGAAGGAACTGCAGAACATGCTTACGCTTCACCTTGTTTGCCAGCAGACCACCCTCATTTGACCACACAACAAACTTGTGCCATGTTCATGAATAGATCCTGTTGGTTGAAGACCTCCTGGAAGACAAAAGGGTGGAAATGACACATTGGGAGTAGCCCTTCCAAGTAAACTGGCTCCTTTCAAACGCAAAGCTGACAGACGAAACCTGCTGGGGTTCGGATGCAATACTGGACCCTGGGACAACATGTCCGGTCCTGAGGGAAGACGGAACGATGGACCCTGAGCCAGGTTGACTATTCCTGGATACCAGGGTCTCCGAGGCCAGTCCAGAGCTACCAGGATCAGGTCTGCCGAGAATTGACGTACCCTCCACAGGACCGACTGGATAAGTGGAAACGTTGGAAAGGCGTACAGCAAGGGTTGAGGCCATGGGAAGGAGAGAGCATCTGTCCCCACTGCCAGGAGATCTGGAGTCCGGGTAAGGAAGGCTGGGACCTGAGCATTGTCCCAACTCGCGAACAGATCCAGGTCCAGAAGACCAAAGAGAGAGGCAATCTGATTGAAGACCTCGGGATGGAGTGCCCACTCTTCCTCCTGCACGCTTTGCCTGCTTAACCAATCGGCCTCCAGTTTTGACACTCCTCGTAGATGTTCTAGCCCTGATGGACGCTAGATGTGTTTCGGCCCAATCAAACAGCTGGACGGCTTCCTTCATGAGGCCCCGGGATGTGGTGCCCCCTGCCTGTTGATGAAAGCCTGGGTGGAGACGTTGTCCGTTCGCACAAGGAGATGTGCTCCCCGTGTCAAATCCTGAAAGTGCAGTAACGCTAGGCGAATTGCTCTCAGCTCCAGCCTGTTGATTGAATACCGCATCTACCAGGGTGACCACATGCCCTGAGTCCATTGACCATTGAGATGGGCCCCCCAACCTAGAGACTGGCGTCTGAGGTCAAGACCAGCTGGTCCAGTACCTCCGTGCTTGTCCCCTGAAGGAGACGATGGTCGCCCATCCACCACAACAGAGATGCTCGAACTGGGGATGGAAGCTTGAGAGACAAGGAGGTCTTCCTCTCAATGAGTCGGGCATAAGGCCTCTAGGAAGGCCTGGAGAGGTCTCAGATGATAACAAGACCATGGCACCACGTCCTGGCAGGATACCAGGAGACCCAACAACGTAGCTAGGGAGCTCAGGGAGGTCGACTGGGAAGCCCAGATCTGATGCAAGAAGAAATTCAACTTCACTTGCCTTTCCTGAGACAGAAAAACGTGGAAGATCTTTGTGTCTATCTGGAGCCCCAAATGCGTGATCCGTTGAAAGGGGATCTGGGTACTCTTGGCAAAGTTGATGATGAACCCATGATCCGTCAGATAGTCCTGGTCACCAGGATATCTCTGGAGACATGCTCGCTGGAAGAACCCGCAATGAGGATGTTGTCCAGGTAAGGAAAAGCACGAATGCCCCTCTTCCTGAGGTTCGCTATGAGCACTACCAGGACTTTGGTGATTACTCTCAGAGCCGCGCAGAACCTGAAAGGCAGGGCCCTGTACTGATAGTGACTGGTACCGTAAGAGAACCTGAGGAACCTGCAATAACACGGCAGGATAGGAATATGCAGATAGGTCTTGGACAGGTCTATGGAAGACAGAAAGTCCCCTCGTTCTCGCGCAGCCATGATGGTCCGCCAGGTTTCCATCCTGAATTTCCAAAAAATGAGAAACCTGTTTAGCCAACTTAGGTCTAGGATGGTACGCCAATCCCCGTTCTTCTTTGGGACCAGGAAGAAGATGGAGTAGACCCCTGCACCGTGCTGACGACAAGGAACCGGCTCTATTGCCTCGATAGCAAGTAAATGCTGGATGGCTCGGAGCTTTTGAAGATGCTTCTCCGGATGACGAGACATCGGGACCTGCCAGAACCTGTCTAGAAGGCGCCGACGGAACTCCAGCACCAGACCCTGAGAAATGGTTCGCAGTACCCATGCGTCGGATGTAAATTCCTGCCATAAGGGAGCAAAGCCAAGCAGCCAGGCCCCAACGTCAGAAGGCACCGCGGTCCTTGCACCCCGCCCTTCTGTTGTCACGGCGCTTGGTGTAGGCAGGCTTGTTGCGTGGCAGGACCCTGGCGTTCGTCCACCGGGACTTGAACTGCGGTGCTGAGGCATCTCTGTAACGGGAGCGAAAGAAGCGGAAGGAATGAAAGGACGTAGGCTTTCCCCTGGAAGACTCCTTCTTGCCTGGAGGAAGTACTTTCCTCTTATCCTTCACTTTCACCAAGATGGGATCTAGGGCCTTCCCGAAGAGCTGGGTTCCCTCGAACAGGAGATTGATCAACTTGGAGTGCGAGGAACCTTCTCCCGACCAGGACCAGAGCCACACCGCCCGTCTAGCTGCGACGCCAGAAGCCATGGCCCGGGCTGAGAGATGCATAGCATCCAACGAGGCAACTGAGGCGAAGGCGGATGCGAGGGAGATCTTTTTGAAGATGCTCCTGACGGACTACGGAAGGCCCTTGATATGGGCCGTGTTCTGCACCCAGACGAATGCTGCCCTGGACATCACAGAGTTGGCGGCGGAAGCCCTGAACAAAAAAGAAGACTGTTCAAAATTACGTTTAAGATTACTTTAGATCTTTCTATCAGTGGAGTCCTTTGGCCAGACGTCTCCATCCACAGGGACAGTGGAGGAAGCCAGAACAGGAGGGTCCACCAAGGGAACCTTTAGGAGAGCCATCTGCTTTGCCAGAAGCGTATATAGCTTATCTATCAATCTGGGTCCTAACCCCTTGGGATGAGAGGCCCATTCATGCTCAAAAGCGCTGTTGAAAGGCTTAGGAAAGGGGAACACAGTTTGCTTGGTGGAACCCCCTGAGAAAGCCTCCAACCAGTCTGGATCCGAATCGGACTCCAGCTCCTCCGGATGACTAAGGCGAAGTTCCACTCCGAGGAACTATCCACCATAGTGGGCAGGAAATTGGAAGGAAAGAGGCGTTCCTTTTTTGCTTTAGGTTCCTCATGGTCAGATAGCTCCCCCTCCTCCCGATCAGGAGAGGAGGAACGAGGAGAGGAATCCGAAGGCGAATCAGATGAGAGCCGGGATTTGGTGCCCCTGGAACGACGACCCTGGTGGTAAGAAGGGTGCCGTTCAATGTGCTTGGTCTTTCTTTTCCTCTTGTGTGGAGGAGATTCCGAAGAAGCCTCGGACAGGGAAGACCAAAATGAAAAAGGAGACCTTGCTCTGCCCTGTCTACTATTGGGAGACCCAGCTCTACACTTGGACTTAGAAGCTGCCTTGACCACCACCTTGATGATGCCAGGCAGGCTGAGGGACACTGCAGAATCAATGGCACGCTGTATATCAGATGCCAACAACAGACCTTCAGAGGCGAGAGACCCAGTTGAACCCGAAGCTTGGGTTATATTTGATGCTGCAGGGATGGGTACATCCTCCCCTCCCACAACATCAACCTCAGAGTGCCCCTGAGCCATTCTGTCCAGGTTGCCACCGGGCCTCTATCAGGCCTGCTAGATAGTCACGGGCCCCAAGTACTCACTGTGACCACCAGAGGGCTAAAAGCAAAGCGTGGGCCTCGAGGGAAGCCTCAAAATGGCATCCGCGACAAGAGCAGGAAAAAAGGAGGCCCCCTAAGATGGCTCCGGCCAAGCGCACATCCCAGCGCCAACCACCCCTCAGGAGCCATTTGCTGGCCTGCGGAGCGAAAGGCCGGGTCGGGGCTGAGGTCCGCTGCCTCCGACAGCCTCTGGCGGTACCTCCGGTGCGCGTGAGGCTAGCATGGGAGATGCTGCTCCTCCGCAGCTGTGTTGGAGCCGGCTGAAGGACGCGTTCCTGGCAGCGCCTCAGAAGCAGCAGCTGCAGCTCGCGAACGGCATGCCCAGCGACGAGGCGATCCCACGGCTCCCGCCCATGAGGGGCTGCAGCCGCGCCTGCCAGTCAGGCGAGAGGCCTCCAGAGGCCCAATGTAGAGTGGCACAGGGACACAGAGAGGCACAAGGCAACCCGGCCCCAAGCCGGAGACTGCAAGTGGTTGTGGCACCGCCGGCTCCCTGCCTCCAGAGGAGGTCGGGAGGGGCAACCTGCAGAGCCGGTCCCCATGGGAGTGGAAGCCCAGTGGGGGAAAGGCTGTCTATTGGTTGAGCCCTGGTCCGAGGGGAGAGCAGAGTAGATGAGGAGATGAGAGGAGAAATATGTGCTCTAAGGAGCACAAGAGAAACGTGGCCCTTCTCTGAGGAGACAGAGCCAGACTGGGAAGGCCATGCCCTGCACTGGGAGGAGAAGACTTCGGTCCGGCCCTGTCTCAGAGTGGGCAGGGCATAGCCCAGACAGTACTGAATGTACCCTGTCACCCACTCCAGAGAACTTACTGATATACTGACAGCCCATCATTTCAAAATATTTTGGATATATGAATAAAAATAAGGTAATAACATGATTTCAATGGTATGATGACTGAAATGTGTTAAAATCAGTGAAGGTAATAAGAATATCAGGATGACCATATAGAATGGAGGACAGAGTGTCTGTACAATCATTGCAAAGAAGAGGGAATTTAAGCAGATTTAAAGAAGGGTTTAAAGAAGAGAGAATTTAAACAGATTTAAAGAAGGGTTTAAAGAAGAGGGAATTTAAGCAAGTTTAAAGAAGGGTTTATACAAGGGTTTAAAAAACAGCACCTGCCTAAATTCCCTCTTTAGGATGGTTAGGATTTTGCTCTAAGGCACACGACTCTTGACTGTCATTATTAATGAACTGGTGAGTTTAAAATCATGAAAAGTTGAACACAATCAGCTGATTTCAGAACCACTGTATCTTTGCCAGCCTCAGTTGCCTCATAACGTCATAAATTTAAAAAAGTAAAAGCTACACAAATGTTGTGAAAATAGTGAAAAATGTCACCTCCATTAAAGAGGGAAATACTGTTATTCAGCAATTTGATGAAAGCAACAACAGAGGACTGAATCACTTACCAGTGATACCAGTCATCACAGTCATCACAGCCAATCATTGGGCTGCCATCATCAGGCTTCTCACAGCCAGGGCAGATCCAGATCTTGTTTCCCCATTCATCTCTTATCTGGGGGTAAAAGAAATCAGGGAGAGGTTGATGGCATGGACAGTCAAAAGATGCATTCAGTGTAGTCAGTTTCTTCCAAAGCTATTTAATGGTCCATGTATTTCTGGTATAGAGTATGCATAAACACTTTTTTTTTAACATACAAATGATATATAAGTACAGTATATGAAAGGCACACTCTTTAACTGTTTTATAAATAACCATGTTACTTGTTTCCTCATGACTGAGAATGCTGAAATTTTGTATGTGTCTTCATACCAAGAAAAAAAGTATCCTCTTTTCAAGGTGTACTACATACCCCCTCCCACTGTTCACTGCTTTCTTCACCAAGGACCTTTTGCTCAGATGGGATACCGTATTTACTCAAATGTAATGCAAACCATTTTAAGTAGAAATCTTCAAAATAGCAATGTGCATTACATTTGATGGCGCCTCATATTTGAATACATACAGTACTTTCGTCCTTTCTTTTGGCTGCTGCTTCTGGACAGCCTTGCCCCACCCCCTTGTCCTTGGGACTGGTAGGCATGCAGTCTTTCTCCTCATGAGGAGGATCGATGTCCTCCCTGTCCCTGGGATGACTGTGTCGTCTGCCTTCTTCCCTGATCCTAGGATCCTTGCCTTCTTCATGAGGAGAATCCTTGCTTATCTCCCTCTCCCTGGGAGGGCTGTGTGGCTCCTGGGATGGGGAGGAAGGTTCCTTATAGGAGGATCCTGCAAGCACTGCAGAAGTTGAGGATACTGAAGTTTTGAGATGCTCTGCTGATCTCAGCTCACTTCCCCCACAAAGTCATCTGGGGAAATCCCCTAATGCACATATCTAATATGCACTCCAATTTTAAAAGGCCTGAGATAAATCTGTGCATTACAATCACCAGTAAACTTTTTAAAATCTCAAGCCTTTTAAATTGTGCATTAGAATTGATGGCACATACAAGTGAAGACAGTAATTTCCTGTACTGGAGCTCTGCTGAGAAATACCTGGGAATGCAAGTTGTAGGGAAGGCCCTGTCCCTTGCACTCCAAAACTAGCTATTCAGACTGGTAACCTTCCATGTTTACATGCAGAGATCTTGTTTGCTCCATTTCTGCTTCTAGAAACTCTTACAGATAATACAGAATCTGGATCTTATTAATGCAAAGCATGTGCTCTACCTTTTCATCATCAACACACCTTCTTTGTGGGCTTTCAAGAGGCAGCTGGTGAGCATTATTGGAAAGACAAAGTGGGAATAAGTACAGCTTGGTTGGATCCAGAAAGACAACTCTTATATTCATATAATTAAAGGAACAGTGATGAGTAGCAGGACAAAACTGAATGGAGATGCCACAGCTGTTAGTTTATACCTTCTTCCACAGCAAAACATTAAATAAAAAACTGATGCTCATGACAGCACTAAGATTCTTTAATTCTTTGCCACCTCTGCCAAGGCCAAGGAGCAATGGCCCTTCCCCCAGATGAAAATCTTGATGACGTGCATCTTATATATACAATACAGGGTGCTTGCATTGTGGTGTAATTACTCATTAGCCAAATGTTTTCAACTCAACTAACTGATAAGATCAAGGGTATAAAAATTGTTACTGAGTAACTTTCCATTCCTTTGACATTTATGCAGAATTCCATTTACTGGAGGGTAAATGGGAGACAGAGGGGAAGCAGCATGTTTACAGTCCCAAGCCACAGAAATGTACAGTTTGCCTCTTCCATTTCTTATAATGCATGGTCAGGATTTAATATAATTGTGATCACCTTACTATCAAATAATTAACTAATCATCCCAGACTAAGACCGAAACCTGTTTCATACTGTGGTCCATCAGTTGCCTCTCAGTATTCCACAAAGAAGGCATACCTCTTCTCCACAGTTGCTCTCCTGCCAGCAATACTCAGAAGTGCACTACTACTGATTCTGGAGACAACAGATAGCCATCATCAATAGTAGCTAGTGATAGATATGTCCTCAGATAATAGGTCTAATTCTAAATTGAATATCACTATTAAAGAAGGTAGCCCACTAAATCCTGAGGTACTGAATTCCATTAATGTTGAACTGTGTGAACCTGTTTACAAAGGCCCAGGTAAAGGTGCTAAAATTTATGACATTATTATTTCTGAACTTTCGGGCCAAATCCTATTATATTTTTCAGTGCCAGTGCTTTTTGCTAACAGGTTGTGAGCTGCATGCTGCTGTGGGGGAGCAGACATGGAGGCCTTCTCAAAGTTACAGAACAAACATTACCTTGGGACTGCATTGCCATTGTACTAGTGCTGGAAGATTCAACAGAATTGGGTCCCGAGACATTTCAGATCATGAAATTTATGTAGGACATTTATCAACTGCCAACTATAGCCTTTAACAGAATACAGTTAGGGTGCAAAACAAAACTGCCCTTTTGGTTGGTACAAAATCCCTTGTGTCAGCTGAAAAGTGTCATGAATACTTTTCATGTCATAAAGCACTTTTGAACACATGTTAGACTGGGGCATAGATGTATTCTGAGCTCTGGGGTAAGGTTCTGGGGTTAGGTGAGGATGCCTCAGTTGATCTTGGCTGACATAGAGACCTAGGGGGAATGGGGTGGAGCATTTTTAGGCATAAGGTGGTACTTATGCTGGATCCTAACCCCACTCTCAAGTAGCTGTTTGAATTTGTGCCATCCATCAAGGAGGTGTAGGTATAAGCAGCTCCACTGGGGCTGCAGTGGCTCTCCCCAGGGTAAGGGAAAGTGATATGTCTTCTCTCTGAATGAGTCACCAAGTAACTGAATCTGTGCTGGATATAAGACACGCCAGCTGGCCTGCCTGTTTAAGTGCAAGTTAGGACCTGGCTGTTAAAAGGTGATGAAATTTGGTCATTAGCTGAAGTTATGTAATCAGTTTTACAAGCAAATATCAGAACTTGCTTGTTTTGGACATTTACCAATGAATCTTGGTAAATTTGCTCTTTTACTGACAAATTACTGACTAATTGCATACGTTTTTTGTTGATAGCAGGCAGATAATTACAGATTCTGGGCCAAATAGTGATATCTAATGTTTGAGATCTTTGACTGAAAAATGAAAATCTGATGTGAATCTTACTGGTGTGACTACAACAAAGGGGATATTTTAGTTTATTATTTAACAACATACATGTTTACTATGATCATGTTGTAATCCATCCATCTGTTTACTTTTATCCATATTGTAGTCCTTCCATCCTGAAGGAAGGAAGGCAGAATAAAATTATGTTTAACTAATAACAATAGTGGCTGGAAACCTGGTATATTAGCAAACATAGTACAAAAAAACCCATACAAAATAATCATTGCCAAAAATAACTTTGTACATCATATGTTCAAAAGATGTTTTGTCTTTAAATACAGTATGTGAGATACTGTCCAATACTTAACGGAAGCTAAGAAAGGAGTTAATGTTTATTTCAGAACAGAGCACTTGAGTTATAAAATCACCAACAAAATTAAAGTGCTCAAAGTTTTATGTTAAGGGAGTTTTATACACTAATTTATTTGAAAGGGATGAACATTTAATATTTTAACACAACCTGAAATACCAGAACATTAGCCAGAACATAAAACAAGCAGCAACACACATTCAGAATCAAATACATTATTCTACATACCACATAATTACTGACAGTCTCGGTCACTACACTTCTAACTGGAGCTTTGGATCCTCCTGTGGCAGATATGGCAGGAAAAGGTAGTGGAATAAGATTTGGGGAAATGGTGGCTGGAGGGAGAGCTGGAACTATTGGAGGAGCCAGAGGGGTGATGTGGACTGGAGTTGGTGGTGCTGGGGATGGTGGAGGTGGTGTTTTAGGATGAGCCAGAAGAGTGGATGGCTTATTTTCTGGAGCGGACACCACTTTGCTGATGACACTGTCAAAAAAGAACAGCCAGTAAAGCACTGTAATAATGTAAGTAGAACATAGGAAAAATATAAACAGAAGTTTGTATTAAGGGCAAAAATACCTTTACTTCTCATCGCATCAATAAAAAGCTTCTACCACATCCCATGCTTTGAAGACTACACACTGGCCAAAACATGATTACAAGAACAAAAGTTAACTAACACAAATCTTTGCTGCACCAGACCCCATGAGTTTAAAGCAAGCAACAAATTTTGATATAAGTTATGTATAGCAAATATTGTGTATAAAACATTTATTTAAAGTATTCACATCTACCCTTACCTCCAAAAGATTCAAGACAGATCATAAGAGGGTTAAAAACAAAACAACAAGAGAGCAGAATGGAACCATATCTTAATGTCATGACGTGAGACAGAAGTACCCTCAGAACCACTTTCTGGAAGCTACCATCTAGGAAAAGAGTGGCGTTCCTGAAATGGTGAATTTAAATATAAATTAAAATTACAAAAACCTCCTTATAGACAGACCCTATGAGGAAGTCATGATCTTCCTGAACAAGTAAAAGCAACATGGCACTCCATTTCTGGTAGCCTGCAGGCCCAATGAAGTTCAATTAGGAGATGTAAAACGGGAATATTGTAGTTGGTACATACACCTGGGTAGCAAGGAGGTGTTGCCTTAATTGCAAACACTGGGAGTATCTCCTGGTTATGTATATAAGAGATCAACTGCCCACTACTTTTTGTGGGCCATATTGAAGAGAGCAGCCAAAGGCTCTGTTGTTTTTTTACCCTTCCTTCTGTACTGGACTGTAACTATGCTGAACTACCTTTGGACTGTATCTTGATATTTGCTACCTGTGAATATATTTTATTCCTTGCAACTTGAACTTCAAGCAGAGGCTCGATGAGCACCTGTTGGAGATGCTCTAGAAGGAATTCCTGCTGTAGGCAGGGGTTGGACTAGATGACCTACTAGGTCCCTTCCAACTCTATGATTCTATGAACTCTGGCATGCTTTTTGCTCAGTACACCTTCCAAGGTGTCCCTGGTAATCTTCTTAGGTTATGGGCCCAGCTGTGTGAAAGCCAAAACTAGAACCTGGGGGCAGAGGAGGTGAGAGCTGAGTCCAGAACATTGGCAAGGCTTGTTGTGTTTTGTTTGCCGTTTGAGTACAGTTCCCTTTTGAGTACAGTTTGCCTTTTGAGTACACTTTGTTTTGAGTACAGTTCCCTGAGGATGGCAACTGCAGCCTTCCCTCTCACACATCTTAATGAGAGGAATTACCTGAGTGGGGCTGTCAAAATGGAGATGTTTCTTCAGAAGGAGGGGTTATGGACCATAATGGATGTCCCCCCAGTTGATCCAACTCTGGCCCAGTAAAGAGAAAATGAAAAAGCTCTGGCAAACATAATTTTCTGCATTGAGGATTCTTAGCGGATATATGTACGAGGTATGGACTCTGCACATGAGTGCTGGGCAGCCTTAAGATGCCTTCATGTACTTGATTTCATGTACATGTGTCTAAAATAAGTCTTACAAGAAACCTGTACAGGGCACAAATGATGCCTGGGACAAGTATGACAGAGCACCTTTGTTGTATGCGAAGGGATATTTGTAGAGCTGGAGGAGAAAGTTATGTTTTTGCCCAAACTCCAGAAGGTGTTCATAGTTCTTTCATCCCTTCCGAAATGTTTTGATAATCTTGTTACATCCTTGGAATCACTCCCACAATGGGAGCTTACTTTGGAATATCTTAGTGGACACTTGCTTGAAGAAGAATTAAAACAAACAGATAACTGAGCAGCCAGGGGAAAGTCCAGCACTGCATCCACAGCATCAGACTCTGCTGCAGTTCCACGCCAAAAGGCGACTGCTCCTGGCATCCATGTGGTAAAAAGATGTTATTGTTGTGATTTGACTTCTCATCTGCAATGTGCTTATCTGTCTCGTAATGCCAAGACTGCTAGAAACAAAGACCAAAGGTGCAGGAGAAGTTTTCGGGGCTCCTTGGTTTCTGTGATGCAGGCAACAGAGAAGTCCCAGGATCAGTGGCTTCTTGATAGTGATTCTTCTAATCATGTGTCTCATACTCAGGATTTTTTTACATCCTTGGGACCAACCTCTCTGGTCTCAGCGAACTTAGCGAATGGAATAAGTACTCCAGTGAAAGGCATTGGGATTGTATGTGCCTGAATTGGGTGAGTCTTTAGAAGATGTACTGTATGTGCCTCAGTTAAATTATAATCTAATTTCTGTGTCAGCACTTGACCAACAAGGCTATACAGTGACATTTGGCAAAGGCACCATGTGAGTTACAGAAGGACCAGACACAGTTGGCACATGGACTCCTATAAGGGGGATTGTATGTGTTGAGTACTCCCACAACTGCTAATGCAGCCCAAGCAGTGTTTCATAACAAACCAGAGCATGATAACTGTGTTCATTTATTATATAGGCATTTAAGCCATTCCAGTTTTCATGTCTTAAAAAAGACTGCTGAGAACACTTGTGGGCTGAAATTAAATAAGTGCTCTGTATTTCTTGATTGTGCTTTCTGTAAAAAGGAAAAATCAAAGGCTAGTTGTCATGTACAGCCATGCCTGAGCCTGAACAATCTTCTATGAATGTGTCTACTGTGTTAATCTAAAATCATTCTTGGTGTAGTAGATCCTGAAAAGCATGATGGGTATGGGAGGAGTTGGCTTGAGTGAAAGAGGAGGTGAAGAAGGAGAGATGAAGCCCGACACTGTAGTGAGAGGCTACATGATGATGGACTCTCCACATGAAGATGAGTCCTGGGTGGCTTTTGGACACTGGTACTTCCACACTGAGCATGACGTTGTTTGGAACATGTATTAGCTCATAGAGATGTGTTGAATAACTAAGATTAGTGGAGGAGGGTAGTTTTATTATTTTCATATTCCGAATGTTAATGTGCTTGAGGTTGATGCTTAAATTGAATATGAATTGGTCTTGTAATAAAAGTTTGACCTTAACTTAGAATGCTTTGTTGAAGTGTCACTATATCCAATGCCAGGTCAAAGTCTCTTAAAGAGGAGTAGAGACTGGTTGGGGGCAGAGGTGGGTCTGGCCTGGCCCAAGATCCGGTTTGCTGGAAGTTGGAGGGGCCAGGCTGGGGTCAGAGGGTGGGATGGGTCAGGTAGGGGCTGGGCGGGGCGAGGGGTAGGCAAGATTGGTGCCCTGAAGCGGGCGCCCACTTCAGGGCAAGCACCGCGCAAGTGCCAAGGTTGGTGCTTGTGCAGTGGGTGGGCGCAAAAACATGGCGGCTAGCCCGAACCAGCAGCGGGGAAATGGGAAGATACGGTTCGGGCGAGTAGGCCCAAACCGGCATCTGCCCACCTGTGGTTGGGGGGCTCAGGGATAGCCTGAATCCAGTGCTTGCTCATAATTCCAAGTCTCTGAGAAGGTGCAGATTTGGAAAGGTGGACTCTGGCACTGCAGAGAGACTTCTGCAGGACCTCAACACCCATTAAATTTGGCACAGGGGCAACCCAGTTCTGGCTCGAAAGCCAACCAGAACAGCACACTAGTCCTGTGTCCAAACATAGTGAAAGGCTTACAAACCAACCGTTTGAACTCTGCTATGCAGATTTGATAGGCCCTTATCAGAAGTTTTATGAGGGAGCTTGTTTTGTGCTTGTATTAATTGATAACTATACCTGATACATTTTTGTTTATGTTCTACAATCCAAGGATCAAGCCAGTAAATATATCCAAGAATTAATTTTGTGGAGCATAGATACGGGTACTTAGTTGGCTGGCTGCAAACTGCTCATGGCACTGAGTTCACAAATAAGCAGTTAGAAGACTGGCTAAGATCCAAGGGGATAAGACACAGTCTCTGTAATGTTACAGCACCAGCTGAGAAAGGGATGGTAGAAAAAAATGAAGTTTTGCAAAAAATAATGAGATGTTTATTGTCTGACTCAGATCTTGGTAAACAGTATTGGTCTGAAGCCACGTTTACAGCATGTTATTTATTGAACATAACGTGGAATTCATTTTTAAAATGTACACTGTTCGAGGCTTTATTCAATAGGAGGCCAAAGTTATCCCACATAAGACTTTTTGGTTGTTCAGCTTGGGAGAATGTCCCTAAGAAATTTAGAAGAAAGGCTCAAAAGACAGAGCCAACAAATTGACATTCCTAGGGTATGAACCAGCGACCAAGTCCTATCATTTTGTAAATAAGGAGGGGAGGATGGTACGCTCAAGGTCAGCATCTTTTATTGAGCAAACTGGATGGGACAGAGTAAATGATAGTACTGCCAGGTGGTTCTAATGAAGAAAAAGATATGACCCCAGCAGCAGTAGACATTAAAGAGTCTGTAGAAAGTGAGGCTGAAGATAATTTTATGCCAACCCCCATTAAACAAAGGGAAGAGGAACCTGAAGCAGATACAGTGGTTTTAGAGCACATAATACCTAGGAGAAGTGAAAGACAAAATAAAGGAAATCCGCCCCACAGGTTTTCAGCTGGGGATGTCACCTTATGCAATGGGTGGAGGTGTTGTTGGCGGGGTTTGTCGGGGCTGGTCTCTGGATGTCTTATGAACTTTGTTGTATGTCTATACAATGACAATAAATTATTATTTCATTTAATTTCAATGTGGCAGCTGAACCCCAGAGTCACAGCGAAGTCATGAGACTGCCAGAGGCAGAAAAACCAACATGGCAGAAGGCTATGTATAAGGAATATAATGCTTTGTGTACTAAACAAGTGTTCACATGTGTCAAGTTATCCACTGGGGTTAAACTAATAGGTTGTGGATGGGTATATAAACTAAAGCAGACAACTGATGGCGCTGTAGAGAATAAGGCCCGGCTTGTAGTGAAGGGCTATGCCCAAGCTAATGATGAAACATTCTCACCAACTGTAAGAAGTCAGTGCATCAGGCTGTTTAACATTAGCTGCTATAAATGGAGATTGTGTACACCACCTAGATGTGAATACTGCATATCTGAATGCAGACTTGAATCACACTGTTTAATTGAGTGCAGCACCAGGGTTTGAGAGTGAGACACGAAACGTAGCGTGGTTGTTGCACAAGATCATAAAGATATAGTCTACGTCAAAGTGCCTATGAGTGGCATTTGTGTCTTGCTGCCACTTTTTTGAGGCTAGGACTTACTGCCAAAGCAGATCCTTGCGTTTATGTCAAAAGGCAAGGTGCAGTTAGTACCACTGTCTTATGTCATGTTGATGACTGACTGGTGATAGCAAAGACAGAAGCATTAGTGAAACAATTCATGAGCTAAGTACAGTGGTGCCTCACTTCAAGAGCTTAATCTGTTCTGGAGGCATGCTCTTTAAGTGAAATGCTCTTTAAGTGAAGCGGATTTTCCCATAGGAAACTCAGACGATTGGTTCCACAACCCCAAAAACCCATATATATATATAAAAGAGAAAAGTCACTCACTGACTCACTGACTGACTCATCACCGCCCTGCCAAAACCGCCAGGCCTAGAAGAGTGAAATTTGGGGTGAGTGTTCCTTCCGTGACAGAGGGGTGCACTAAGAACCGGTTTTCGGAAATTCCGACTGAAAATTGCTGACTCATCAACATTCCACCCCAACTGCTGGGCCTAGAAACATGGAATTCTGGGAGGGAGTTCCTTTTGACACCTGAACACCCACCAAGAACCCATGTGGAGAAATTTAACCCTTCAGGGGCTGAAAAGGGGTCAATGTGTTTTTGTCCTATACTTTACATGGAAGACTGACCAACATCCAGCCAATTGGGTGCTCAGTACCTGGTGCACTGGGGGATGTTGTTCGGAGGAAGAGGTTGCACTGGCGAGGATGCTGTGCATGGGGGGAAGTTGCGCATGGAGGAAAGTTGCGCATGGGAGGATGATGCGCATGGGGAGAAGTTGTGCATGGGGAAGTTGTGCGTGGAGGAAGTTTCGCATGGGGGACTGATGCACATGGGGAAAGTTGCGCATGGGAGGATGATGTGCATGGGCAGAAAGTTGCGCATGGGGGAATTTGCGCCTGGGGAAAGTTGCCGCGTGCATGGGGGGAATGATGTGCATGGGGGAACGATGCATATGGGGGAAGTTGCACATGGGGGATGTTGCGCAGGGGGGATGATGCGCATGGGGAAATGTTGCACATGGGGAAAAGTTGCGCATCGGCAGATGATGCGCATGGGGGAAGTTGCACATGGGGGAAGTTGTGCATGGGGGATGATGCACATGGGGATAATGTGCATGGGGGTTGATACGCATGGGGAAGTTGCACATGGGGGGAAGTTGCACATGGTGGGGAAGTTGCACATGGGGATGATTCGCATGGGGGGATGATGCGCATGGGGAAAGTTGCACATGGGGAAAGTTGCACATGAGGGGATGATGTGCATGGGGAAAGTTGCGCATGGGTGGAAGTTGCGCATGGGGGGATGATGCGCACGGGGGAAGCTGTGCATGGGGGAAAATTGGGCATGAAGTTTGATGCACATAGGGGAAGTTGCACATAGGAGAAAGTTGCATATCTGGAAAAGTTGTGCATGGGGGAAAGTTGAGCATGGGGAAAGTTGTGCATGGGGGAAAGTTGCGCATGGGGGGATGATGCGCATGGGGGAAAGTTGCGCATGGGGGAAAGTTGCGCATGAGGGGAAGTTGCACATGAGATGATGCGCATGGGGAAAATTGAGCATGGGTGGAAGTTGCGCATGGGGGATGATGTGCATTGGGGATGATGCGAACAGGGGAAGCTGTGCACCGCGGAAAATTGGGTATGAAGGTTGATGCACATAGGGGAAGTTGCACATGGGGGAAAGTTGCACATTGGGAAATTTGCACATGGGGAAAGTTGTGCATGGGGGAAAGTTGCACATGGGAGAAAGTTGTGCATGGGGGAATATTGCGCATGGGGGAATGTTGCGCATGGGGGAAAGTTGTGTATGAGGGGAAGTTGTGCATGGCGGGATGATGCACATGGGGGGATGATGCGCACGGGGTGTTTCTGCACTATGGGAGGGATGGCATAGGGGAAAATGTTATACTCACAACGTGGGTACGCTTTTCGCTAGTATTCATATAAAAATATTAACTGGATGTAAAAATGATGACAAAACACTGAAATTGAATTCAAAACATGCATTCAAAGTGCATGATCCTATGAAGTCTTCTTGGGCTGCAATCCTAAAGACACTTTCCTGGGAGTAGGTCCCATTAAATACACTGGGCCTTACTTCTGGGTAGACATGCTTAGGAGGCTGCAACCGAAGACACTTTCCTGGGAGTAATCCCCATTTACAATGGGGCTCATTTCTGAGAAAACAAGGTAAGGAGGCTGCAATCAAAGATGCTCTCCTGGGAGTAAGCCCCATTTAACACAATGGGGCTTACTTCTGAGAAGACAAGGTGAGGAGGTTGCAGGAAAATGTATCAAATACATTTTCCTGGGAGTAAGCCACATTGAACACAATGGGGCTTCCTTCTGGGTAAACATGCCTGGAGGGGCGATCTGATCTGGAATCAGGCTGGAGTTAGGCAGGGGAATGCAGGAGGGTCTGGGAAGGCCTTGGGGTGATCAGATCGCCCCTCCAGCGCTACCCCACCCCTCCTGCCTCCCCATGCCTGACTCCAGGCAAGGAAAGGCAGGAGGGTCTGAGGAGGCGCTAGGGCTGTCCTCTCCACCTCCTCCTTCTCTTCTCTCTCTGTTCCCTGGCTCAGATGGAGAAGCAGGGCAGCGGGGGAGGAGGGGGACGAGTTGCTGTAGGTGAGTGTTCACTCGCCCACAGTGCATCCTTTGTGGCAGCCTCCTCTGTGGCTTCCCTTGTTCCCTCCCGGTTCCCTGGCCCCGCACTGGAGAAACAGGGAGACAAGGCTCCTAACAAGCTTTTGCTGACTGCCTTTTAAAGTTGAAAGGGCAGCCGGCAAGCGCTCGTTATGCGAGTCTGCCTCATTAAATGAGGCAGAACCCCCGCATAACAGAGTGCTCATTAAGCGAGGTACCACTGTACAGTGTTTGCTTTAAATGATCTGGGAGAGGTCCATAATTACTTGGGAGTGAGTATAGTGAAAACCACTACTGGAGGATATTGATGGCATCAAAAGGAAAAAACAGGGCAGCTCCTGAAAAAATACCATAAGCAGGATTGTAAACGCACCATAACTCCCATGACAAAACAGTTTCAAAAAGAGAACAGTCAGAACAGTGTGGCTTGTGATGAGACACTGTATCAGTCTGCCATAGGAAGTCTAAACTATTTAGCACAGTGGTCCTGTCCAGACATTGCCTGCGCAGACTGATACAGTGTCTCATCACAAGCCGCACTGTTCTGACTGTCCTCTTTTTGACATGTCTCCCATCCTACCGAAGCCCACGCTATAGCAGTTAAAAATAATGTGGTATTTGAGACATACTATGGATTTCTGTTTGACATTGAATTGATGGTGGCAGACTAAAAAAAACCCTTAGGTACTACTAAACACTATGAGATGGTGTCTAAACTGGACATGACAAGCCAAATCTAAAAGTGATGTAATGTATGTAAATACAGTGGCTCCTTACATAAAGAATGCCTCACGTAAAGTATGTTTCACATAACAAACAAAAATTTCTCTGGGATTCAGCTTCATGTAAAGAACATGCTTCACATAAAGAAAACATTCGTTGACAGTTGAGGCAGACTTGTTGGCCGGCAGCCTGTTTAAAAAGCATCAGGGAAGCAGAGGGCAGCAGCTCAGAGCTAGCCAAAAGGGAGCAGGGGAGAGAGAGACTCAGGATGGAGAGGAGAAAGTGGGGAGACACTCTGAAGGTGTCTTGGATTGCAGACTCCTAACCATCTTACTCCCAGGAAAGTGTCCCAGCGTTCTGTCATCATTTTTACATCCAGTTAATATTTTTATAGGAATATTTTTGGGGTTGTGGAACCAATTGTCTGAGTTTCCATTATTTGCTATGGGAAAAACGGCTTCACATAAAGAAGGTTTCACGTAAAGAACATGCCTCCAGAACGAATTAAATTTGTTACGTGAGGCACCACTGTACTGTGTAACTATTTTTATGAATATACATATATAAAGATGTCATTTACATCTCCAAATTGAAAGGAGGGGTGTTAGCCTGCAGGCCCAATGGTTCAATTATATGTAAAGAGGGAATATTATAGTTGGTACATACACCTGGGTAGCAAGGAGGGGTTGCCTTAATTGCAAACACCAGAAGCAAACTCCAGGTTATGTATATAACAGATCAACTGCCCACTACTTTTTGTAGGCCATATTGAAGAGAGCAGCCGAAGGCTCTGTTGTTTTTTTACCCTTCCTTCTGTGCTGGACTGTAACTATGCTGAACTATTTTTGGACTGTATCCTGTTATTTGCTGCCTGTGAATATATTTTATTCCTTGCAACTTGAACTCTGGAGTGCTTTTTCCTCAGTACACCTTCCATGGTGTCCCTGGTATCTTCTTAATTTCCGTTTCCCATAAGAAATGCATCATGACAAGGAGTGGTTGTGTTGAGAAAGAGCAGCAATTACCATGTACTGCAACACCAGCCAAGCTGGAAAGCAGAAGTCGTCCTGAACTTATTTCTGTAGTAGTAACTCCCTTCCTCTACCCTTCATAAGAAAAGCTTCTGTAGGGATGAGACCATCAAAATTCCTTTAAGTGAATGCCTCAGGCAAGCAACTTAAAGGCAAGCAACAAAGACAACACTGCTACTTTGTGGGATGTGTGCTCGTGCTTGCAGACATAGTACGAGTCATCCTAGTCCAACCCTTCATACCCATGTTACCACCAAGAGAAGACTATCTAGTCCAGTGGTTCTCAATCTTCCTAATGCCGTGACCCCTTTATAAGTTCTTCATGTTGTGGGGACCCCCAACAATAAAATTATTTTCATTGCTACTGCTGCAGTGGTATGCACACTTTCCTGGGAATAAACCTCACTGAACTCAGTGGGAATGACTTCTGAGTACACATGCATTGAACTGGGCTCTAAGGCTGCAATCATAGCACTTTCCTGGGAGTAGCCCCATTCACTATCATGGGACTGACTTCTGAGGAGACCTCCATAGTATTTGGGATCTCAGGCAGCAGCGCCAGCCACTGTTTCCTGGGAGTAAGTCCCATTCACTATCATGGGATTGACTTCTGAGTAGACATGCATTGAACTGGGCTCTAAAGCTGCAATCCTAGCACTTTCCTGAGAGTAAGTCCCATTCACTTATGAACAACAACAACACTGAGGGGGCTCACTTTTGAGTAGAGCACAAGGAGCAGGGCACAATGGTTGGCGCACAAACGGGGTGCCCACCAGACAGCCCACCCGCCAGAGCTCTGGGCACCATGCTCACACCACTCTCACACCTCAGTGCGCTTCTCTCTCAGCCCACAGGTGCACTGAGGATCTGCGGGGAGGGAGGAGGTGGAGGCTTCCATCTGTGGTGAGTATGTCAGGTGCCTCCCCACCCCCAAGACTCAACATCGGTCTCACACCAGCTCAGAGACTCCTTCTGAGCTGCTTTTCAGCAGCTTCTTCCAGCAGCTGTGACTCCAGCGTTTCTGCCAGGTCTTCCCACCTGGCCCCCTGCACGAAGGCGACCCCCAGGAAAGCTCCAGGTGACCCTCAAAGGAGTCCCGACCCCCACTTTGAGAAACGTTGATCTAGTCTTTCTTTAAAATTCAGAAAAATTAAGGGAAATTTTATTTGCTAAGACTGCTCTTGGGGACAGTGTGGGGAGGGAGGGAGAAGGCTGGGAGGGCAGAAAATAGGCAGGATGAGGGCATTCCAGTACTGGCATGGGTTGGCAAAGGGTGGGGAAAAAAGAGAGCAGAAGGAGAGAGCAGGTTGACAGTTATGTCAGATTCTAACCTTGCTAACCTCTGGAAGAATCCTTCCTCCAGAGATGGCCTATGTCTGAGTAGACCTATCGAGGCTGGAATACCCCTCCCATGGGAAAAGGGACAAACCTCCCTTTCCCTGCAGTAGCAGTCCCAAAACTTGAGCTGGATAAAGCTCAAGTTCTAGAGCACAGGTTCTTTCAAGAATTTAAAATACATCACTTTACTACATAGTCACTTTCCCTTGTGATGCATCTTCTCCCCCATGTTCTACCAACTTTTAAAGGCAATCAGCAAAAGAATGTTTTTGGTCGAATGTGTATCTACTGATGCACTGCTGCTTTCACATAATCATCACATTAAAATCTTCTTCCTTTTAGAGTTTCTTTGAAAGAGCCAAAAAAATGGAAATCAGATGGCACTAAATTCTCCATGACCTCCCACTTCAATTGTCTGAGGGTTTCCAATGTGTAGGCTGTTGTGTGGGGTGGAGATTGTATAACAACATAATTCCCTTTGACAGATAAAGTGCAAAATCCAGAGCAGTTATGGGTTCACATAGTTACGTCACCCTCTAGTGTTATTTTATGGGAAATCACCTTAACTGCTCCAGAGCAAAGGGCTTAATTTGATTCTAGGATATGGGCCTTACTTTTTTTTTTAGAATGGATTGCAGATTTCACTTCTCTCTGAAACATATCAAAATACATTGCACTTATGACAATTGTTCCCTATCTATACTGTAGATAGATAGATAGATAGATAGATAGATAGATAGATAGATAGATAGATAGATAGATAGATAGATAGATAGATAGATAGATAGATAGATAGATAGGTTTTGAGAATTGTGCTACAAGAGATTTTGGATGCTACCATTGCATACCATTGCTTGCTTTTAGCTCGTAATGGTGAACCCACGTTCACGTTGTTGGGAACAAACATTTCAGCACTTGCACTTATAATTTTCTGTCAGTTGCTTATATATCCACCTAGAATACACTGAACGTATGGCTGTCATGAATCAGAGCAAAGGCAAATCCAACATCCCAATAATTTTCCCTGCAACCTCTTCAAGTGTTACTCTTCTGTTTTCGCAAATCAGTTTCACTTTCCTCATTCCTTGCAATCAAGTTGGTAGCTGGACTTCTGAAGTGTTCTTGTGTCACACTAGTATTGCCATTTTCAAACATTTCAATCACTCATAGGCATCTCTATGAAAAGTACTTTATATCCATACTGAGCACACCTGAAGAAATGAATTTGTGCTCCCATCACATCTTCTGCCAACAAAAAGAATAAAACAGAACAATGTTCCTCTTCGGTGCAATTTATAAGTTTTGCATCCATCTTCACCACAGCATGACAACTCTTATACTAAAGTGCAAAGTCAGCTTACTTGCCAGACATACTAGTCATATGGCACTCTCATATGCAACCAATTACTCCTCCTCTTGCCCTCACCATTTCCAACAAAAACATAAAAGTGTGGAAACTTTTTGAAGAACCCTCATAAATTACTCCAAGAGGACATTCTCGGAGTCAAATTTGTCCACAATTTTTGCCTTAAAACTTCAGAGGACTTCCTTCATTGCAGTTTAAACAAATCTCTGCCCCAATAGGCTGAAAGTTTGCACTTTCTCAACTCTCTGGTTGGCTGGATTATATGGTAGCATGAGTTTGAAACAGGTCAGTTTGAAGGGTGGAGAAGTCAAGTGGTCCTTTGAAAAACCCAGTATTTTCCATTCCCAGGGTAAGGGCACAATCCAGAGTTAGGGCAGTGAGGAGTGCCCTAGCTGGGCTGCCCCAACTATTCTGAATCCAGAGGAGAAAGTTATGCTGCATGCAGAGAGTCAGGAATCCTGGGTTCCAGTAGTTGCTCCAGAGGATACTAAAAAGGCACCAAATCAGTGACACCTGGAGACGATTTGCTTCTGAGGAGACCTCCATCAGATAACACTGAACAAGGAACAGCTGTCCCTGATACAGAGTCCTTATATAGAGTCCTTGCCTTATACAGAGTCCTTATACAGAGTCCTTGCCTTATACAGAGTCCCTGATGAGACTGCCAGTACAGTCTACAGTTAATACAAGGAGCTTCTTAGAGTGGCCTGCTTGGTTAGTGGGCTGCTGTAGTTGTGCAATATTGTTGCCTTAGGCTGCCCCGAACCTTTTTCAGAATAACTATGGTGGCCCAACTTGCAGTTTGGTCAGTCCAGCGATAAATAGGGTAACCCAAGTGTATTTCTGGATTGTGCCCGAAGGCTGCAATTCTAAAAATACTTTCCTGGGAGTAAGACCCATTGAACAAAATGGGCCTTATGCAAGAAGTGCAAGAATTCACTTCTGGTCTTTACCTGGACCTATTTTTGAGTCTTGCAGACCAGCATTTTACTATTGAGTGAGTGATTGATTGGCTTTTTTTGAAATGTCTACCTAGAACATGTGTACAACAGGTCTGACCTGTTTATCTTGGCAAAGATGGTTGGGTATCAGTATAAAAGATCAGTGTTTTACAGAGCTCACACTCTAGGCCAGCCACCACTCCCTTCAGCTAATAAAGCAATGAAGTAGTAGACACAGAAATTGTTTGACTTGCACCATTTGATGTGTAATGGAGTCATCGTGGAGAGGGAGGATACTTTTGTCATCCTATCTGAAGAAAGAGGATATGTAAGCAGAAGCATGCAGGAGCAAATAAACCATATCAAATCAGGCCAAAGATTTGCTTTGAATGCTAAGAACTTAAACAGCAATTTATAAACATAGGCAAAACATTCTTAGTTAACTGCAACGGTTAGATATTAGGAAACTGAGTTGCAAGAGCTTGTGCAACATCTCAGCACAAGCAAACAGTGCAATCTACAGCAGACACCCTTTCCCTTGATTTTCAGATCATAAGAGTGTGATCTTATAAGTTGATGTGATCACATCTTTATCTTTATTTATATACAGTGGCGCCTCATGTAAAGTATGTCTCACGTAACAAACAAAAATTTCTCTAGGATTCTGCTTCAAGTAACAAATTGTGCTTCACTTAAAGAACACATTCATTGGCAGTTGGGGCAGACACACTGGCCAGCAGCCTGTTTAAAAAGCGTCAGGGCTGCCTAGCCTATAGACTTATGCCTATAGTGAAAGCAACACTTCCAAGGTGTTCCTCCTGTGGCCGGGCGTACACAGGGCAGAGGGAGAGAAGAGCAGTGGAGAAGAGTGAAGCAGCTCAGGGCTAGCCAGGAGGGAGCAGGGTTGAGAGAGAGGCTCAGGATGGAGAGAAGGAGAAAGTGGGGAAACACTTTGAACCACGTCTACCCAACGTCCTAACCAACGTTTCCTAACCACGTCTACCCAACAGTAAGCCCCATTGTGTTAAATGGGTCTTACTCCCAGGAAAGTGTCTTTAGGACTGCAGCCTAAGTAGACTTCATAAGATCATGCACATTGAATGCATGTTTTGAATTCAATCCCAGTGTTCTGTCATCATTTTTATATTCAGTTAATATTTTTATATGAATATTTTGGGGGTTGTGGAACCAATCGTCTGAGTTTCCATTATTTCCTATGGGAAAATCCGCTTCATGTAAAGAACATTCCACGTAACAAACATGCCTTCAGAACAAATTAAATTTGTTACGTTAGGATCACTGACTGACTGATTCACTGACTGACTGACTGATCAATGCCCTGCCAAAACCGCTTGGCCCAGAAGCATGAAATTTGGGGTTGATGTGAAATTTGGGAAGGGGTGTACTAAGAACTGGTTTTCAGAAATTCCTACCTGAAGGGGGTGAAAAGGGGCACAATGTGTTTTCCTCCCTATATTTGCATTGAAGAATTGATGACTCATCAACATTCTGCCACAACCCCCAGACCTAGAAGCATGAAATTCGGGGAGGGTGTTCCTACTGTCACCTGAACACCCACCAAGAATCCATGTGGAGAAATTTAACCCTTAAGGGGCTGAAAAGAGGTGCAATGTGTTTTGTCCTATACTTAACATGGAAGACCGACCAAACTCCAGCCAATTTGGTGCACGGGCGGGGGGATGTTGTTCGGAGGAACAGATTGCACCAGGGAGGATGCTGCGTATGGAAGGATGTTGCGCATAGGGGACATGATGCGCATGGGGCAGATGATGCTCATGGGGGAGATGATATGCATGGGGGTTGATGCGCATGAGAGGTTGATGTGCGTGGGTGGTTGATGCAAATGGGATGTTGTTGTGTAGGGGATGTTGTTGCACATGGGGGACTTTAATGTGCATGGTGAGAGGTTGCGCATGAGGGGTTGTTGCACATCGGGTGTTGTGCATGGGGTTGTTGCACATGGGGGGTTGATGTGCATAAGGGACTTATGTATCATCCCATGGGGACTTATGTGCACTGAGGATTGATGGGTATGGGGTTGTTGCGCATGGGGAGATGATGCACACAGGGGACTTACGCACATGAGGGGTTGATGCGCATGGGGGTTAATGTGCATGGTGAGAGGTTGACCATGGGGTGTTGTTGCGCAAGAGGGGTTAATGCCCATAGGGGACTTATGCGCATAGGGGACTTATGCAAACGGGGTTGATGTGCATGGGGATTGATGTGCAAATGGGTTGTTGCACATGTGGGTTTTGCACAAGGAGAGATGTGCAGAGGGGACTTATGCGCACGGGGCTTGATGCGCATGGGGGACTGTTGCACATGGGGGAATATTGTGCATGGGCAATGTTGCGCATGGGGGAGTATTGTGCATGGGGGTTTGCACATGGGGAGATGATGTGCATAGGAGACTTATGCGCATGGGGAGATGATGCACATGGGGTTGTTGGGTATGGGGGGTTGTTTCTCATAGTTGGATGATGCACATGGGGGATTGATGCACATGGGGAACTGATGCATATGGGGGGATGTTGCACATGGAGGGATGTTGCACCATGGGGGGATGTTGTGCCATGGGGGATGGCGTACAGGGGAATTTTACTTCTGCAACACAGGTACGCTTTTCACTAGTTAATAATAAAAATGCCATCATGCATTTTGCATGCAAAACAGGTGCTGTTTAGGTCTCAGGTTCAGGTATTGAGGCAGGAAAAAATGCTGGGTTTTAGGCCTGGAGGACCACTGTCTATAAAAAGGCTATATCGATTAAGATCTAACCTGGGAATAACTGCCGGGCAAAGATTTAGCTCCAACTTTCCACCATTACTCCAGAGGAAAAACAGAGGAAGGGGGGTCATTCAGAGTCTTCATCTGGCGTCATGGCTGTCATGCTTTTCAGCAGGCCATCTATCTATCTAGAGTATTTATATGGTCCTTTTCAACTAGAAAGTTCTCAAAGCGATTTACAAAGGAAATGAAAAAAATTCATAGCTAATTAATAGCTAATAGGTCCATAACCCAAAAGGGCTTACACTCTAAAATGCAAAAAAACACCAGCAAAAGCCACTTGGACAAACATTGCTGGGATGTGTAGGGCCATGCTGAAAGTCAGCCCTATGCTGCAAAATGAATAGTAAAAGTTACATAGGGGTATAATATCAGTATTGCAATTAACATAAATTCTGGAGTTATATAGATATGATGGGGGAATATTTTCTTGCTTACATTTTATGAATAGGTTTCAGAAATACTGAACCCTGTTGGATACCGTCTCCCATATTGAAAAAATGCATTGAACTTGTAATAGACTCAAGACAAGGGATTATTTTGAGATGGGAAGAATTCCAAACCAGACACACCACACATAGTCAGCCATTCGTATTGATTTTACAGAATTTTTCAACAGGAACTTCAAAAGTACAAAATGGTATAAAAGTATGCCCAATATATTATTCTAAGTAATAAAAATTCTTATTACTTATTTAATATACCAGTTTTGCAAAGACCACAATAATAACTGGAAATGAAAGGCTGGGCCAAAGGTAGAGAACCCTAAGGGCTAAAGGAAAGCACTTAGAACTCTGTAAAAGCTACAATTCTCTGCAGAGAATTATGCAGAACAATGAAACTCCTGTCTAGAGCTATTCATGGTTTCAAACCCTTCAGAAGATAATGCCTGCATAACTAGTTTTCAATCATGAAGGTTATGAACATATTCATTTAAAAAGTAGGCCAAGGCTCTTAAAAAGCAAAAATGTGTGCAGGATGCCACATTGTGCACGGACTCTTCCCCTCCTCCTACCCATCCACAACAAAGGCTGCAGCCTTCCCCATCAGGCAGTCTGGCAACACACCTTCTTAAACTGGGAGGAGTGACCATGGGAATCCCTCAATACATGGATAGTGACAACTTCTTAAACACATAATCAGGCCCACACAGAAATCTGCTCAAAGCATTTAGATCACAGATTAGCTTCTCTGCGGGTTGCTTCCCTGGCAGTGTTATTACAATACCCTTCATTAAGAGATAAAAATTACTTAATAAACTGATTGTTTTCTCCCAAGAAAAATCACCATCCCAGAATGAAGGAGTGCGTGAGAAATACCTTGGAGCCATGTTGGAATGAATCTTCAAGCAACCACATCAACTTAGAAGTTAAAAAGATACCACATGCCACTCCTTTCCCCAGAGATGTGAGAATGGCAGGAGAGCAATTTGGTCCTGTCCCACATACCTTTTTTTCTTTTTTCTTTAGAAGCATTACACTTGAAAACAAGTTATTGGAAAATAAGGCACATAATTCCAAATGTTGAAATATAATTCAGATATATATTTCTCATTTATACTACAATATAAAACACGTGACAATGGCCTAACTTCATCCAAAGGTATATGTGCAAAGAGACCTGAAGGGGCTTTAGAGGAAACAAGTCCCTTTGAATTTTAAACCCCAAACCAGAAAAGAGCATTTCAGTACAGCTCTCAATACTCCTGTTGACTGTATGTATGTATGTATGTATGTATGTATGTATGTATGTATGTATGTAGGTACCACTTTCATGGAATCAAGTCAGAATGGAATCAAGTCAGCTGATAATAGAATTCATAGTATCATAGAGTTCATATTCATAGTATCATATCATAGAGTTTCATATTCATAGTATTCATAGTATCATAGAGTTGGAAGGGACCTAGTAGATCATCTAGTCCAACCCCCTGCCTGCAGCAGGAAATCCCCCTAGAGCATCCCCGATAGCTGGTCGTCGAGCCTCTGCTTAAAGATCCCTAGTGAGGGGGAGTCCACCACCTCCCTTGGCAATCTGTTCCACTGCCGAACCGCCCAAACCGTCAGGAATTTTTTCCGGATATCCTACTGGAATCTCCTCTCTTGCAGTTTGTACCCATTGTTTCTAGTTCTGCTTTCAGAAGCAGCTATGAACAAATGAGCCCCTTCCTCCATATGACAGCCCTTCAGGTATCTGAAGAGGGAAATCAAGTCTCCTCTCAGCCTCCTCTTCTCCAGGCTGAACATCCCAAGTTCCCCCAACCTTTCTTCATAGGGCTTCCCTTCCATCCCACTGATCATTCTTGTTGCTCTCCTCTGGATTTGCTCCAGTTTGGCTGCATCTTTCTTAAAGTCAGGTGCCCAGAACTGAACACAGTACTCAAGGTAAGGTCTCACCAATGCTAAATAAAGAGGAACTAGAACTTCTCGCGACTTGGAAGCTACAGTTCTCTTAATGCAGCCTAAAATGGCATTTGCTTTCTTTGCAGACACATCACACTGCTGACTCATGTTCAATTTGTGTTCCACGGCGACTCCAAGATCCCGCTCACATGTTGTGCTGCCAAGTCAAGTATCCCCCATTTTATCCCTTAATTTTTTTTTATTTCCTAAGTGCAGAACCTTGCACTTCTCCCTGTTGAAATTCATTCTATTTGTTTATCCAGATCCTCCTGGAAGTTTCTCCTGCCTTCTGATGTGTTTGCTACTCCTCCCAGCTTGGTGTCATCCGCAAATTTGATCAGGCTCCCCCATAACCCTTCCTCCAAGTCATTGATAAAAATGTTAAGGAGGACTGGGCCCAAGACAGAGTCTTGGGGTACTCCACTTGAAACCGATCTCCAGGTTGATGCACACCCATTTACTAAAACCCTTTGAGTGCAGCCATCAAGCCAGTTGCAGATCCACCTAACAATTGCCTCGTCTAGCCCATATTTTTCCAACTTCCCAATTAAAATGTCATGTGGGACCTTGTCAAATTCTTTGCTGAAGTCAAGATAAATGACATCCACAGCATTGCCATTGTCCAATAAGTTTATAACCTGATCAAAAAAGGAGATCAGATTTGTCTGGCAAGATTTATTCTTGGTAAATCCATGCTGGGTTGTTTTGATCACCGAGTACTTGTATAGATGTGCACAAATTGTGTGTTTTATGATTTGTTCTAATATCTTGCCCGGGATTGAAGTCAAACTGACTGGTCGATAATTTCCCAGGTCTTCTTTTTTTACCCTTCTTAAAGATTGGGACTACATTCGCCCTCTTCCAGTCCAGTGACATTTCTCCACTCCTCAGGGATTTCTCAAAGATGATCAACAGAGGCTCTGCAAGGACATCTGCGAGTTCCTTAAGAACTCGAGCATGCATCTCATCTGGTCCAAATGACTTGAATTCATTTAGGCCAGTTAAGTGTTTCGAACCAGTTCTCTATCAATCTTAATCTGCTGTTCTGCACCATCCATGCTTTCATTACCTCTTTGGGGATGCAAGCACATCCCTGCATCAGCCAATGATCCCGCACCCCCATTTGCACAGTTCTAATTAAAAACAATAAAATAATTAAAAGCATTTAAAAACATTTTTTTTAAACATACATAAATTAAAAACAAGTAACTGCAGATGGAGGAGAATCTGGATTTAAAGAACCTGCATTTAAACTTTCCATAGACATGTTCCCATGAAACTATATGTAGGACTATTTTTTTAAGTGGGATGTGCACATATGTCCTTGCAATGGCAGTATGGGTAAGTAGTAAAGGGAGGTGTTGGGCCATGGTCCCAGCTGGGCCAAACCTGGCCTTCCCATAGTCACAAGAGAGAACAAAGCAGCCCTACACATATAGTGCTCTGTGTGCACAGCAGTTACAGTATTAGATTAACCCTACAATCCAGAGTAACTACGGGATCACATAAGAGACATTACGTGCACCCGTAGTTACTGCACCACTTAGTGGAAAATCTATGGGAAATTCATATTGCAATCCAGAGCAAATTGTTCTTATACCAGAGCAAGGACTCCCTGTAGTAACTCTGGATTGCATCCTAAGACTGTAATCCTATGTACATTTATTTACAAGGAAGCTCCACAAAAACTGGACTTAGACATGAATAGAATTTGAAAGTTAGGCACTCTCTTATTTATGCTCTCAAGAAGTTGAGAAGTTCGCAATTGCTTCTATTTCACCAATTGGGAAATCTATTGATTTGCAAATTGCTCTCCCTGGTGAATCTATGGTTGAAATTTCAGGCCAGGCTATATTCAGGCTGTGAATATATATGAAAGTATGCAGGCCTGTGCTGTGTTTAACCCATTGCTGTCTGAGGATCACAAAGATCTCAAACAATGATTCTTTTTACTATTTCTGGTCCTTTAAAAATGCAAATACTGGAGACTTCATCTGGAACCTTCTACATGCAACACTGCATCCCACCTCCCAGCAGCACAACAAACTGAAATGCATTTTTTATGCAAAGCAGTTAATGGCAAATCTTTTGTCATGTTGGACCTGAAGTTTTATTCAGATCTATCAAACCAACTTCCTTATCAAGCAGGGTGACCATATGACCAGAAAAACCCAGATTTGTCTGAATTTTTATCCTCCTGTCCAGGTGTCCTACATTTTTGCTTCATTGTCCTACATTTTGGCTTATTTTGAAACTTCGCAATAGTGCACAGTACCCCATCATGCCATATGTCGTTGGATTCGTATTGAAATCAGTTTTGAAATATCTCCTTCCTATCAAAAGTTATGAAACTGGACAAAAAAACAAAAAAACCACTTTTGGCAATTTTTTTAAGCGGATAGGAATTCTGGCCACGAATTAGGAATTTTGGCCCTGGGGTTCAGGAATTTTGGCTCTGGGGTTCAGGAATAATCTGGACACCCTGCAAACAGGATACTCCTAGGGAAGGCAAACCCTTGATCCTGAAAGAGCAGTGCAAGTTCTGCCAGTCATTACATCCCCACAGATAGGTAGGTGGGTTGCATGAACGTAATTGGATTATACAGACACAAGTTGCAACTAGCTGAATCTGAAGCATGGCAAGATAGGAAATTGTTTCACATCTTTGGAAATCATTTATTTGATTTCAATCTCATCCTTACAGGAAAAAGCATCTTGGACTGATTAAAATAAAAACGGTGTTGAGAGGAAGAACACCCCATAAGGCCTGAAGAAGAAATAGCTTTTTTAAAGAATCAGATTGGATTCCCAGGACTAAATGGCTGCTGCACCAAGTGTGTGGTTCCTCTGTTAAGACTCAAGCAATCTAGAATTTGTGCATTTAAGAAATATTCAGCATCTGCAACTAGAAAATTCATTTTTAATAAACAGAAAAATTATGGCAATTGTGCAGATTCACTTACCACTGTATTGGGCTTTGTTGTATAATTATTAACGGCATGCTGACATGTGGTTTTTGTGAAATAGCTTTATTAAGACCTCATTTCATATTCAAGTATGTTCCCTTATCCTTTGTTCCGGAATCCCCACAGATAAGGTTGAATACCCATGTCTGCAGTCTGGGGGCCACCCCATCCCATTGGAGGTCATAGTAGCTCTGCTCCCCTCACTTCCTTAGGGGAATCTGGGATCAGAAGATGCTGATGATGTTCATCTCCAGAGTCTGCTGGTCTCAGATTGATCTATATAGCTACAACACATGGCTTCCAGTTTTACGGAGAAATCAGAAGTGACATTTTTAATGACTTTAACACTTTCAAACAGGGGTCCACAAATCCTGATCTGTGGTCCAAAGCCTTGCTGGCTGAGCTAGATGGAGTCCTGCTGCCTCCAGGATTTCACTCATGGCCAGGAATGAATTGGACAATCACAGACTAGTCGCTGGGCACTTTGCTCCAGGCTGGAGCAAACTGAGGAGGTACAGCCTAGGTGCTGAGGTGTGCATAGTGACATCGTTTCTGCCTGGAGTGAACTGGACATGCGACACACAGCACCCAGGCTGCGCCTACTCATTTCACGCTACCCAGTGACTAGATGATGCATACCCAGATCACTCCTGCATGGAGCAAACTGAGCAGGTTCAGCCTGGGTGCTAGGTAATTCATACCCAGATCGCTCCTGTCTGGAGTGAACTGTGCATGTGCAGCCCTGACTGGTCTGTGGAAAAAGAAAGTTTTTTCTTACTGTAGACTTCTTTTCCAGGATGAAGGAAGGAGGGTGTTCTCTACCAGTGGGTTGTCACCCCTCCCCCAACAGGAGGCTGGACTCAGTCAGTTCTCCTCCCTGAGGGGCGGCCCACTGTCCCAGTCTCAAAGCTGAGCCGAACAGCAGAAGCCAACCCCAAAGAAATGAATAGAGGGTCTGGTAACCATACACGTGGACAAACCCTCTGAAAAACAGAAGTCATAACAAGACAACAGAGAAAAAGGAAAACCGAGTCTGTGCCCCCTAGACTTTTTCCTACCATAGCTGGAACAAAGGCTAGCAGGAATATCAATTGAATCAGGACCCGAGGGTCAGAGAGAGGTGGGCAGAACACCCTCCTTCCTTCATTCCGGAAAAGAAGTCTACGGTAAGAAAAAACTTTCTTTCCCTGGATTCAGGAAGGAGGGTATTCTCTACCAGTGGGATATAGCAAAGCCGTATCCGTCCGGAGGAAGGGCTGACCCGAGGGTCTATGATGACACTACCCTATGCAATACCCTCTGCCAAATGCTGCATCTGCAGAAGCCACTTTGTCAATTTTATAGTGCTTGATGAAGGTGTTGGGTGAAATCCATGTTGCTGCTTTGCATATGGATTCAATTGATGTCACCCCAGCATAAGCAGCAGATGCAGCTGCACTATGCATAGAATGGCTGGTGATACCTGCAGGAGGGGCCCTTCCTAAGCACGAATAGGCTAAAGCTATTGTCCCTTTTATACAGTTTGCCAAAGTATTCCGAGAAGGACGCTTGCCCATGGCTGGTCCCTTAAAAAAGACAAAAAAAGAATCAGTTTTACAAAATTCCTTCGTGCGGCCAATATAATAACTGACCACCCTTCTAGCATCAATTCTATGCCAACCACTCCCCTGTTTTGTCTTAGGTTGAGAGCAAAAGAAAGGAACCACCAATTCTTGAGCTCCATGAAACCATGAGTTCACGTTAGGAATGAAGGTGGGGTCTAAACGTAAAACCACCTTGTCATCGTGGAAGATGCATAGGTTGGAATTAACTGAAAGGGTGCCCAATTTGGACATCTGTCGTGCAGAGGTAATGGCGACCAAAAACAAGGTCTTAAAAATTAGAAACTTTAAGTCAACACTATGTAAAGGTTCAAAAGGCGGCTTTTCCAACGCCAAAAGAACCAAAGGTAGGTCCCATGAAAGGAAGTGGTGAACCTGTGGAGGACATAATTGCTTCACCCCTTTTAGGAACCTGGTGATATGCGGGTGGGATAAAACCTTCCTACCCGAAGAAGACCCCAGGGTGCTCCGTAAGGCTGCCACTTGCCGGCGTAACATGCTGGCAGAGAGACCTTCGTCAAGGCCTCCTGAAGAAATCCCAATGGAACCTTGACCTTAAAATTGAAGGGTGAAACCCCATGTGCTACGCACCACGATTTGAATTTGCACCAGGTCGCACTGTACACCCTTTCTGGAAGCCAGTAAGGTGTTAATTATTTTCTGACAATAACCCTTACGAGCTAATGACCGCCTTTCAAACTCCAAGATGTCAAGTTGAAGATTGCTGGCTGTGGATGCACAATGGGGCCCTGCATCATCAGTTCCATCCGTAGAGGCAGTTTCCAACCCGGCTCCATGGCTAATGCTAGGACATCTGGAAACCACGGACGCCTTGGGCAATGGGGCGCCACTAAGATAACTTCTGTGCCCAGACTTTGAACCCTTTTTAGGAAGAACAGGATCAGTTTCAGGGGTGGAAACGCATATAGAAGGCCCCTGGGCCAGCGTACCTAAGGGCATTTATCCCTAGAGTCCCCTCCACCTGAAAACGGGAAAAGAACCTTGGAACCTGTTTGTTTAGGTGCAATGCAAACTGGTCCACTACTGGAACTCCCCATTTGGATATCAGCAACTGGAAAACCTGCAGGTGGAGCATCCACTCCATATCATTTACTTGTTGCCTCCTCAACCAATCCACCATCAGATTCTCTGTGCCGGCCAGATGCTCTGCCCTCAGAGAACAGAGGTGTTGCTCTGCCCATGTGAAAAGACAGTTAGTCTCCACCATGAGAGTTTTGGACCGGGTACTCCCATTTGTTCACAAATGCATTGGTGGTCATGCCTGTTCGGACCAGCAGATGTGAAACGTTCACCAAGGACTGAAAGTGAACCAGGGCTAGGTGTATCACCTTGTGCTCCAGCCAATTGATGCTGTGAGCTACCTCTGATGGAGACCAAGCACCCTGCACCAGATTCCCCCAAAGGGGGGCTCCCCACCCCAAAAGAGAGGCATCTGTGGTTAGAACTTCCCAGACAGGGGGGCAGCATCGATGCACCCCGAAACAGTCTGCTTGGAGACAGCCACTAAGGAATGCTTTGAATGAAGTTCCGTGACAGCTGGATCAGCATGGACCACCCTTGTTCTATAAACCGAGCATAGGGACATAACAGGCCCTTTAGGGGCCTCAGGTAAAAATGGGACCAGGGGATGATATCCTGGCAAGACACCATCAACCCCAGAAGTGAAGTCAGATCCCCCAAATCCACTTGGGTTTGTCCCTAAACCCTCAAAAGAGTCTCCCTCAGAAGGTTCTGTCTCTCCTGGGAGAGTCATGACTGGGTGTCCAGGATTAACCCCAGGTGCTGCAAAGATTGAGTGGGAGTCAAGGAACTCTTTTGGAAGTTGACAACAAACCCCAAGTTCGCCAGACCCTTCAGTGTGGTCGCCAAGTCCACCTCTGCCCTTTCCCTGGATGGCAACCTGACAAGGATGTCATCCAGATAAGAGTGCAGTGCAATAACCTTGTAGTGAAGGTGAGCTACCAGAGCCACCAAAATTTGGTGAACACTCAGGGTGCTGCCATGAGTCCGAAAGGCACTCATGAGTCCAAAAGGCACTCATGAGTCTGAAAGGCACTGGTACTGTCGGTTCCTGTAACAGAACCAGACGTATATCTGTGTTTCTCCCAGATGGGAACATGCAGATAAGCTTCTGTGAAGTCCACTGATGTCATGAAGTATCCCTGTTGAAGGGAAGATACTATGGACCTCCATGTTTCCATCCTGAACTTCCTCTTTTTGAGGAAGCGGTTTTTCCAGTTCAGATCGAGAATGGCCCTCCAATCACCATTCTTCTTGGGCACAAGGAAAAACACAGAGTACACCCCCTTGCCTCTCTGACTCAAGCACACTGGCTCGATTGCACCAATCTGAAGGAGATGGGCAATGGCATCCAGCTTCAGGTAGTGTTTGATTAGGTCCTGAGAGATTGGAATCTGCCAAATCCAATCTCTGGGAAACTTGAGGAACTCCAAGGCGCCTCAAACCATGGGCCTGAAGTCTTCCAACTGCTCCTTTAATACCCGCTTTACCGCCTCTCTCAACATCTGTGAGAGCGCAGAGGGCAAAATTAGGGGATCCTCTTGAGACCTAAGGGGAATCTGGGGGTCCCCCTGACTATCCCCCACCTCATCCCCAGCCTACATGTTGAAGGAAGCCCTGAGGTACTTGAAAATGGTGCCCGGGCACCCTAAAGGGTCTCAAAATGGCCGCTGGCGGGAAACATATGGTTCCCGCCCCGCTGATCCTGACCAGAACGAGGTCCCTGGCAGCGCTGAGGCACAGGGCACTAGCCTAGGGAGCCTCGTGGGGGCAGCGGATCAGCTGTGCACTATGGGCATTGCCCGCTGCAGCCTCCTGGCTGCCGCCTGACATGGCCACATCTCCAAGCGCACATTGTTCTGTCCCACTCCTCCCTGATGCCCTGGGTCCTGCCAGCAAGGCGTCCCTTGCCAGAACGTGGGAATGCTGTCCCAGGCAGTCGGGCAGCTTCCCCAGGCTCTTCCAGCAGTCAGGTGGGCAGGACACAGAAGGGAAGAGGGGAACAGAAGAAAGAGAGAGAAAGAACAAGAAGAAAAAGAGATAGAGAGGAGAAGTTGGGAGAGAGAGCTCCCAGACTGTGTTGTGCCTGAGGCAAGGCTGGACAAGACTGGGGCAGTGGGGCTGCCCCTCAGGGAGGAGAACTGACTGAGACCAGCCTCCTGTTGGGGGAGGGGAAACAACCCACTGGTAGAGAACACCCTCCTTCCTGAATCCAGGGAAATATTTTTCCATGAAACTGAACCAGAATCCTGAAACATTGAAGACCCTTGCCTTAAAAAGGAAAGTTTTTCTTACCATAGATTTCTTTTCCAGTACGCAGGAAGGAGGGCGTTCTCAACAAGTGGGTAGTTGCCTCTCCCCCATCAGGAGGCTGGATGAAGTCAGTTCTCCTCCCTGAGGGGCGGCACCGCTATCCCCAGTCACATAACCCGAGCCAGGTAATAGCACCGTACCCCAAGTGTGGGTCTGAGGGCAAAGATGGCCTTTGCAAAGACCCTTCAACTTAGACAGAAAGTTTGAATATACAACAAAGGGAAAAAGATTAGAAAGACCATGTCCCCCAACTTTTTCCCCATGGAAAAACGACCAACAGTTGAACTTGTCATAGCCATATCCAGAGAGGTGGGCATTCTTTCCTTCATACCGGAAAAGAAGTCTGTCTCTCTAGCTATCTATCTATCTACAGTATTTATATACCGCTTTTCAACTGAAAGGTTCACAAAGCGGTTTACAAAGAAAATGGAAAAATAATAATAACTAATTAAAAGCTAATGGGTTTATGGTAAGAAAAACTTTCTTTTCCCTGTACTCATGGAGGGCATTCTCAAAAAGTGGGATATAGCAAAGCCATATCCGTCCGGAGGAAGGGAGGGCTGACCCGAAGGTTCTAAAATGACACCATCCTTTATAACACCCTCCTGCTGAATGCTGCATCTGCAGCACCTGCTTTGGTGATTTTATAGTGTCTAATGAAGGTGGTCGGTGACGCCCATGTAGCGCCTTTACAGATGGATACAATGGACGTCACCCCTTCATAAGCAGCAGATGCAGCAGCACTCCTTATTGAGTGGGCAGTAATCCCGGCAGGAGGGTCCCTTCATAAAGACAAATAGGCTAATGCTATGGCCCCCTTGAGCCAGTTAGCCAGAGTACTCCTCGAAGGATGCTTGCCCATGACAGGTCCCTTGAAGAGGACAAAGAGACAGTCAGTCTTACGGAACACTTTGGTGTGATCAATATAGTAACTGATTGCCCTCCTAGCATCTAGCTTTTGCCAACCCATTTCCCTTCTATTCTTGGGATTTTTGGCAAAAAGAAGGAATACCCAACTCCTGCACTCGATGGTATCAAGAGTTAACCTTAGGGACAAAGGCCAGATCTAAGTGCAAAACAACCTTGTCATCATGAAAAGTGCACAAGTTAGGGTTGACCGACAATGCCCCAATCTCGGATACCCTTCTGGCCAAAGTAATTGACACTAGAAGAATGGTTTTAAGTGTAAGAACTTTCAATTCAGCACTATGTAAAGGCTCAAATGGGGCCTTCTGTAACTCTGACAACACCAACGTTAAGTCCCACAGGGGAAAGTGATGGACCTGTGGGGGCTTAACTGACTCACCCCTTTAGAAATCCAGTAATGTGAGGATGTTGCAAAACTGCCTTGCCGGAAGATGCCCCCAGGGTGCTTCATAAGACTGCCACCTGCCGACGTACAGTGCTAGCCCTAAGCCCCTTCTCAAAACCATCCTGCAGAAACTCCAGTATCTACCTGGTCTGCAGTTTAAAAGGTGAGACTCCCTTAGAAAGGCACCAGGTCCTAAATCTCTTCCAAGTGTTATTGTAAACCCTAGCGGTGGAAAGCTTCTTAGAAGCTAACAATGTGGTTAGAAGCGTTTGAGAGTACCCCTTCCTGGCTAAGGATTGCCACTCAATCTCCAAGCTGTCAATTTGAAGATTGCTGGTTGCAGGTGCACTATTGGGCCCTGTGTCAGAAGGTCCATCCTGAGCGGTAGCGTCCACCCTGGTTCCACTGCCAAACTCAAAACGTCTAGGAACGAAGGATGCCTTGGCCAATGAGGTGCCACCAGAACAACTTCGGTGCCCAAGCTTCTTACCCACCTTAAGAATAGCGGCAGAACCCTTAGAGGATGGAATTCATACAGCAGACCCCTGGGCCAATGGTGTTGCAGAGCATCCAGCCCTCATATCCCCTCCATCTGGAACTGGGACAGAAAACATGGAACCTGCTTGTTCTGAGATGTGGCAAACAGATCCGCTTCTGGAATCCTCCACCTGGCAACTAACATTTGGAACACTTGCAGATGGAGTCTCCACTCCGAGTCATTGACCACCTGCTGACTGAGCCAGTCTGCAGTGACGTTGTTGATCCCCGCTAGATGCTCCGCTCTCAGAGAGCTTAGGTGTATCTCCGCCCAGGCAAACAGATGATTGCTGTCTGACATCAGGCTCCTTGAGCAGGTACCCCCTGCTTGTTCATGCAACTCCACCCCAGCAGGGAGGCATTGGTGGTCAACACCTCCATTGGTGGTGTCTGAATGGAAGTGCCATGTGCAAGTCTCTTGTGGGACAGCCAGCAGGAAAGGCTCTGCACAAACTGCTGGGATAGGTCATGATTGTCTCTGCTCCACTAAGTAGGAATAGGGACGGAGAAGACTTTGCAACGGTCGCAGTTGGAAGCACAAGCAGGGGATGACATCCTGACAGTACACCATCAGCCCCAATAATGATGTAAGCTCCAGTAAATCTGTACGCTCCAGTAAATGGGTTTTGTCTTGCACCTTCAAAAGAGCCTCTCTGATTTGTTCATGTCTCTCCTGAGACAGAGAGATCATGAACTCCCTCGTGTCCAAATGTAGACCTAGATATTGAAGTGACTGTGTAGGGATCAAGGAGCTCTTCTGGAAGTTGACCACAAAAACCAGGTCCTGCAAACCCTTTAGGGTCACCTTCAAGTCCTCCTCTGCCCTCAATCTCGAGGGGGACCTGATCAGGACATTGTCCAGATAGGGATGTAGTGAAATGCCTGTGAGGCGAAGATGCACCACCAGGGCTACCAGGAGTTTGGTGTAGACCCTGGGAGCTACCGTGAGTCTGAAAGGAAGTGCTTTGTACTGGAAATGCTGGTTTCCATAACAAAAAATGAGGTATCATCTGTGTTTTTCCAGGATGGGGATATGAAGATAAGCCTCTGTGAGATCCACTGATGTGAGAAAATCCCCCTTTTGAAGAGAATAAACAAGGGACCTCCAGAACTTTCTCTTTTTGAGAAAGTGATTCAACCATTTTAAATTGAGAATGGCTCTCCAATCGCCATTCCTCTTTGGAACCAGAAAAAACACAGAATACACCCCTTTGCCCCTTTGACTTACTGGCACTGGTTCTATCACCCCTAGAATCATAGAATCCTAGAGTTGGAAGGGACCTAGTAGGTCATCTACTCCAACCCCTTCCCTGCAGCAGGAAATTCTCCTAGATAATCCCTGACAGGTACTCGTCAAGCCTATGCTTGAAGACTCCCAGTGAAGGAGCATCTACACCTCCCCTGGCAGTCCGTTCTACTGCCGAATCGCCTGAACCGTAAGGAATTTTTTCCGGACATCAAGACAGGAATCTCCTGTCTTCCAGTTTGTACCCATTGGTTCTAGTTCTGCTTCTAAGTGCAGAACAAATGAGCCCTTCCTCCATATAACAGACCCTTAAGTGTCTGAAGAGGGCAATCATGTCTCCCTCTGCCTACTTTTCTCCAGGCTGAACATCCCAAGTTCCCTCAACCTTACCTCATAAGATTTTCCTTCCATCCCAGTGATCATTCTGGTCACTCTCCTCTGGATTTGCTCCAGTTTGGCTGCATCTTTCTTAAACTGAGGTGCCCAGAACTGATCACAGTACTCAAGGTGAGGTCTCACCAATGCAGAATAAAAAGGATCTAGAACTTCTCGCGACTTGGAAGCTACAGTCCTCTTAATGCAGCCTAAAATGGCATTCATCTTCTTTTCAGACACATAACACTGCTGACTCATGTTCAGCTTGTGATCCACGGCTACTCCAAGGTACCGCTCACATGTTGTGCTGCCAAGCCAAGTATCCCCTATTTTATACCTGTGTTTTTGGTTTTTATTGCCCAAGTGCAGAACATTGCACTTCTCCCTGTTGAAATTCATTCTATGTGTTACAGCCTAGTATTCCAGTTTATTCAGATCCTCCTGGAGATTTCTTCTGTCTTCTGTTATGTTTGCTACTCCTTCCAGTTTGGTGTCATCCAGATATTTGATCAGGCTCCCCCGTATCCCTTCCTCCAAGTCATAGATAAAAATGTTAAAGAGAACTGGGCCCTAGACAGAGCCCTCGGGCACACCACTTGAAACTGACCTCCAAGTTGACACAGAACCATTTACTAAAACCCTTTGAGTGCGGCCTTCGAGCCAGTTGTGGATCCACCTAACGATTGCCTCATCTAGCCCATATTTTTCCAACTTCCCAACTAAGATGTCATGGGAGACCTTGTCAAATGCTTTGCTGAAGTCAAGATAAATGACATCCACAGCATTGCCACTGTCTACTAAGCTCGTAACCCAATCAAAAAAGGAGATCAGATATGTCTGGCAAGATTTATTCTTGGTAAATCCATGCTGGGTTGTTTTGATCACAGAGTACTTGTCTAGATGTGCACAAGTTGTGTATTTTATGATTTGTTCTAATATCGTACCTGGAATTGAAGTCAAACTGACTGATCTATAATTTCCTGGGTCTTCTTTTTTCCCTTCTTAAAAATTGGGACTACATTAGCCCTCTTCCAGTCCAGTGGCACTTCTCCACTCCTCAAGGACTTCTCAGGATGCAGCTCATCTGGTCCAAATGACTTGAATTCATTTAGGCCAGTTAAGTGGTTACAAACCAGTTCTCTGTCAATCATAATCTGCTGGTCTGCACCATCCATGTTTTGGAAGTGGAAAGTACCTTTTGTTTTTCCTTGTTCACCAGTAGGGGTCCCAAGGCCTTCTCGAACAGCTGCTCACCTTTGAAGGGAAGATGTAACACCCTAGACGCCGAGACCATATTGCCTTCCCAGTGGCGAAGCCAGATCTGACTTCTTGCAAGGACCCCCATCTCCATAGCTCTAGAAAATAAATGCAGTGAATCATATGTACAATCGGCTGCTGCCACCGAAGCGAGAGCAATCTTTTTAAAAATACACCTATCTCTATTTGACAGGGATTTGTCCTCAGCAGCCAACTCCTTGACTCAGATGTATGTAGCCCTAGAAAAGATTGAACTGGTAAGTGCCACTCTAAAGTCTTGTGAACAAGACTCAAATGCTCTTTTTAAAGCATTTTCCACCTTTTTATCACGCGCATCCCTTGGCCCCAGCTCGCCCTCCAATGGGAGGGTGGTAGCTGATGATACTGCCACTATCTATCTCTCGTCCATGGTGGGGACCTTCAATTTAGTCATGATAGGATCTGGCAATGTGTAAAGCTTACCAATAGCACAACTGAGTTGCATGGAGTGACCAAAGTGTGCCCACTTGGTGGTAAAAACTTGTTCCAGGGCTTCGGGGAATGGAACCACCTGAGATTTAGCTGGGCCCTGAGAATAGTTCTTGGCCCTGTGGGATGGCATCTCCTGCTTACCTGGGGCAGCTGGCATAGTGAGATCCATGACTGTGGCAGATTTTGTCAGCACCCTGGTATACATCTCTGGGGGCAAAAACGGTCCATCTTCGGGGCATGGAAGAGTCCTGACCCTCCTCCCTAGATAATTCACCCTCCTCCCATTCTGACTGGGGGAGAGGACAGAGTCACATTGAACATCATGCCTTGAGATTCTGTGGATGCCCCTATGCTTCTTATGTGGTAAATCCACCTCCTCAGAATCTAAATCAGAGCCCTCATACCTATGTTAAGACTTATATTAGCCTTCCTAGGTTGATAAGCTGACAAGGATTGTGTGGGCAACTGATCCTCCAACTGCTCCTGAAACATCCCTTTCACTGCCTCCCTTTTTTCATGCTGATTACCCACAAAATGATGCCTCCTGCACCTGAGGGCAAAAACAAGATGGCAGCTGGCAGGAAACCTGATTTACCACATGGTTCTCCCACTACTCAGCTGCCTGAACCCCGCAGGGCTGGCTTGCTGAGCGGCGCCAGGAAGCGCAGAGGCCTGTGGGGTGCTTCACCAGCAGCTGCAAGGGCATGAATCAGCTGCACACAGCAGCTGCAAGGGCATGAATCAGCTGTTGCCTCACTGCACCCCCTTCTGGCTGCTGCCCTGCGTGCCCACTCTTCACCGCAGGACACGCTCCGATGGCCAACTCCTCTGTCCTCTGGCTCCTGCCTATGCAGGGTGTTCCTGCAGATGGGGTGGGAGACCTTCTCTGAAGACTAAGAATCCGGGGAGGCTCCATGTTGCCACCATGGTCGGGGAGAAGGAGCACAGGGAGAGGACAGAAAGAGAGATAAAGATAGAGAGGAAAGACAGAGAGGAGAAAAGAGGGAAGCAGAGCTTCCTGACTTGGTCCTGCCATGCTGCGAGGCTTGACTGGGGATAATGGTGCCGCCCCTCAGGGAGGAGAACTGACTTCGTCCAGCCTCCTGATGGGGGGGGTGACTACCCACTTATTGAGAACACCCTCCTTTATGAGTACAGGGAAATGTCACTTCTGATTATAATAGAATCGTCAGCGAAGAGGAAATCCCACAAGCATTTCAGCTGGACTTTGCTCTCAGTTTAGAGAGATTGAAGAGCTTTCCATCTGATCTGGTCCAGAGATAAATTCCCTGTTGCAGATCCAAAAGCATGTTTCAGCATGACAGCAAAACAGATCCCGAATAAGGTTAGCAAGAAGACACAGCATTCCTTCATGCCACTCCAAATGTCAAAGGAATTGAATGTTAAGCCATCAAAAACTACAATGCCCTTCATTTCCTTGTGAAAGGACCTGATGATGTTGAGGAGCTCAGGGGGGCAACCAATCTGGAAGAGGATTTTAAGGAGGCCATCCCTACCAACCAGATCAAAGGCCTTCGTGAAATCTAGGAAGGCTACAAAAAGTGGCTGTCTCTGATGTATTCTTGGCATCACCTGGCATGACAGAGCCTCAAATGGTGCAGTCTTGAAACATGTGGAATCTCTACCATGTGTGTACTTTTGAAACAGTGACTTGTATGTTGGCTTCAACATGTCGTGAGAATGGCTGATGGTCGGATTCAGAAAGATCTCCTGTATGGAGAACTAGTGCAGGGAAAACGCCCTATAGGGAGACCAGACCTGCAATATAAGGACATCTGCAAGAGGGATCTAAAGCCTTTGGGAATGGACATCAACAACTGGGAAACCTTGACCTCTGATAATTCAGCTTGGAGGCAAAAAACTCAGCATGATCTTCTCCAATTCAGAGACACTTGTTCAACAGGCTGAGGCAAAGAGGCAGTCCCGGAACCAGCAAAAACGGGGGGCTTGGCAGGGGACAGACTGCATATGTCCACAATGTGGAAGGAATTGCCACTCTCGAATTGGCCTTTTTAGCCAAAAAAGATGCTGTTTTACAACCTCAATTCAGAGCATGAATATCATAGTGTTTCGAGACTGAAAGATGCCAATAAACGAAGCTGGAAGTCATATGTTCTGGAAGTTCAGTCTGAGCCTACCATAGGATGCAGTTGGAGCTTGAAAAGATTTCTATTTTTTGATATACAATTTTTTTTTGTATTATTTAAAAAGATTTGTATCTTGTCTTCTGTATGTAACAGCACAATTTAAAGATAATAAAACATTTAGAAATTCAATAGAATTAATCAAAATATTACCATAGCTGAAACACCAGCATACACTTAATTGAGAGAAGAGATTTTTTATTCTCCTCTTTATTATTTAGCAAGGAAAGTAACTGAAAGTCCACCCAGCATAGTGTCTTTTCTAGTGACTATTTGCTGGTGAAATTTTTTGACTGTGAGATCTTTTAGAATAGGGAACTATTTACGGTAATCATTTAATTTTGTCTGCAAACTACTTTATGAACCTTTTTGTTGAAAAGCGGCATATAAATATTCTTAACAATAATAAAACACCAGTTTAGTTCTCCTATTCCCTTTCATGCTAATTCCCTTCCTACCCAGTCTCATCTGTTCCCTTATTTATTATTCCCTCATCTGTTTTGTGTGCTCATGACATTTAAAAATTGGAAGAAGCTGGAACGTTCATAGGTGATCTATAACATCTCAGCATCTGAACCATTGGGTAGGAGAAGACTCAATTAACTAAAGCTGGAGTTCTCATAGCCAATAACTTCTCTCAAGCCTCCTAAATACTAATACACCTCATACCAAGGAAAAAGCAAATAGTTTCCACATGTATAATATTTTGCAGTTACAACAGGTGCAGTCAATAAAGGCATTTACTAAATACATATTTATAGATTACTTTTCATACAAAAAGTTCACAAAGCAGCTTACATAGCAAAACAGATTGAAAGTATGATTGTCATAAGAATATAAGAACATAAAAAGAGCCCTACTGGATCAGGCCAAAGACCCTTCTAATCCCTTCTAGCCCAGCTTCCATATCTCACAATGGTCTACCAAATGTCTAAGGAAGCAATACACCTGCATCCTGGTGCCATCCCTTACATGTAGCATTCTGAGGTAGCCTACTTCTAAACGTGGAGGTAGAACATACTCATCATGGCTTGTAAACTATGAAACTTTTTCCTCAAGAAATTTGTCCAGTTCCCTTTTAAAGGCATATGCCAGATGCCATCACATAATCTTGTGGTAAGGCAGGGGTTTCCAACCTTTTAGCTTCCCTGGGTTGCACTGGAAGAAGACGAGTTGGTTTGGGCCCACATAAACACTAGCAACTTTTTAAAAAAATGTAGGACATCCTATATTTTGTCCTACATTTCTTTAAAATTGAAGTAGGTCTCATTGACTTTAACGGGGCTTACTTCTGAGTAGGCATGATACATAGGATATGCTGTGATCCACTCTAAGCTTAACCTTGGAGTCATGCTGCAATCCTGAAAACACTTTCCTGTCAGTAAGACCCATTAGGTACAATGGGCCTTACTTCTGAGTAGACATGGTTAGGGTTGCAGCATATATCCAAGCTTGGAGAGGATCACAGCCCATCCTATGCATCATTGGGCTCTCAGACTGCCACTTGGGAGTAAGTTTCAATGACTTTAACAGGGCTTACTTCTGAGTAGGTCTGAAGAACAGCATGCAGTGGCTGGGATAGAGGCTGAGGATGCAGTTGGGGAATGTGGGTGGGTGAACACGGCAAGGTCTGCAGGGGCCTAAAGCACTCTGAGTGCCTGGAGGCAGGTAGGGGATGGAGCCAGGCAGCCCGGATCAGCTTTGTGGTGGCCACCCAGGGCAGCACGCACAGAAGCGTGGGAAATTTGAAAATGGCTGCTGCCACAAAGCTGTTTTTCCAGTGGCGGTGACCAGCTTTGCAGGAGGGCCGCATTCACTCTCATCCTGAGCTGCATGCAGCCTGCAGGCCACGTGTTGGACACGCATGCGGTAAGGTGTTCCACAAATTAACTATGCTATGTAAAGAAATGTTTTATCTGTCCGAACTCTCCCAACAATTTTAGTGGATGTTGCCTGGTGTTATATGATAGGGATAGGAGCTTCTCTATTATCTACTCTATCATCCTCTGCATAATTTTCTCAATTATGTTCCCCCTCAGGATATAATCCCCTCAGCACATAAACACTCATGGTTTAAAAAAACAAAACTGTTTTTCTGCTGTTGTAGAGAGGTAGTCATGCAAGCCATCATTCCATTCTATTCAGTCCCAAACCAAACCCCTGCAGATACTGCAGCAGGCCTCCATCAGTTTTGGAAGGCTATGGTGTCATGCTCGGCGCTGCATACGCTGCATGCAAAGCATGCAATCCTGGATTGGATTGTTATGGAGGATAGGCTGTTACCCAAGCAGCAGATCCCCCCTCTCCACGCCACTGAATTACTCCAATGGAAAGGCAGAGCCAATGTTAACAAGCACAGTGTCTTAGCCACTTGCGCCACCCACAGCCCTTGCAGATACTGAGTCACTACCTTATTCCATTAGATGCAATGGAGGAGCAAGAAACCTGGAACTGAATCTTTATTTGTTAGATGTTTAAACCTATTGGTTCTGAGTAAGTTGTAGGCTTAGAACTTTCGGAATTTGAACTGATAGTTGGGTTTGTTGGTTGGAACAGTCAGGTGGAGTTGGCAGTTGGAGTTCAGTTTGTCAGCTGGAGCTCAGTTTAGAGCTTAGAGGTTAGAGGAGAGGCAAGCTGAGAGCTCTGTGATACTGATAAGCTCTGGGGTATTTTAGATTGAAGGACTTGAATTTATGTGTATGACCTGAAATGTCTTGAACTACTCTGAACTCTAAATAAAGTTAATAGAAAACTACTCTACTGTGTATGTGCTCACTCTTGTGGTACATAAACAGTCATAGGACATCCTGACACTATTTTTCCATTGTTTTAATCCAGTTTTTTATACACAGGAAGTTACAGAATGGAATTCTAGTTGATGGACATCTGTATATCCTTTTTAAGAACTGAAGGCAGTACTCCAGATACAGCCCCACATCAATTTGTATAATGGCATTATAATATTAGCTATTTTAATATCTCTTCTGATGATCCCAAGCAAAGCATTAGCCTTCTTCACCATTGCCACATATGGGGTTGACACTTTCATCAGCCTGCCCACCAGCACCCCAAGATCTCTGGGGTTTTCCGGACAGCTCAGAAACAAATAGACAAGTACTTGGTGATCAAAGGTACCCAGCATGGATTTACCAAAAATAAATCTTTCCAGACAAATCTGATCTTTTTTGATTAGGATACGATCTTACTGGACAGTGGCAATTCTGTGGATGTCATTTATCTTGACTTCAGCAAAATAACTTGGGATGTTCAGCTCAAGTTAATCTTGACTTCAGCAAGATTAACGTGGGATGTTCAGCCTGGAGAAGAGGAGGCTGAGGGGAGACGTGATTGCCCTCTTCAGATACCTGAAGGGCTGTCATAGGTAGGAAGGGGCTCATTTGTTCATAGCTGCTTCTGAAAGCAGAACTAGAACCAATGGGTATAAACAGTAAGAAAGGAGATTCCGGTTGGATATCTGGGAAAAATACCTGATGGTGAGGTCAGTACGGCAGTGGAACAGATTCCCCAAGGGAGGTGGTGGACTCTCCCTCACTAGAGATCTTCAAGCAGAGGCTCGAAGAGCACATGTCAGGGATGCTCTGGGAGGATTTCCTGCTGCAGACAGGGGGTTGGACTAGATGACCTACTAGGTCCCTTCCAACTCTATGATTCCATGATTTGTCTATATGAATGATTTTTTGCCCCAATTTGCAAACTTCACATTTACATTACTTTACACAGAATTACTTTACACTGAAATGCTTTTTGCCATTTTGAGGCCCATTTGTGCAGTTCTTCACAATTCCTTCTGGTCTTCACCACTTGGAAAAGTTTAGTGTCATCTGCAAACCTACCGACACTGCTGCTTAACCCTGTTTCCAGGTCATTTATATTCTGAATGTCACTAAATGACAGTGTGTCCTTGGGGCACACTGCTTTTCACCCTTCTCCATGGTGGAAATTGTTTATTGACACCCACCCACTTTATTGATAAAGGTATTAAGGGTAGCCCAAATGTCTGCCCTGCAAATGGATTCTAAAGAAGGCACACCTTCAAAAGCAGCAGAAGCTCGGAAGAACAGCCTGAATGAGAGGGAATGGTGGGAAAGCGTACAAGAGTGCCGGCCACAGAAAGGACAGTGTGTTTGTGCCAGCTGACTGAGGGTCCAGCGTCGAAGACAGAAAAGCTGGAACTTATGCGTTTTCCCTGCTTTCAAAAAGATCCAAGGTTGGCATGCTGAATCGAGACACAATTTGATGGAAGACTTCAGGGTGAAGAGCCCCTTCTCCTGCCTGCACCTGCTGTCTGCTCAGCCAGTCAGCTTCGGCCTTGATGGATGACAGTGTTCCTTGACCCAATCTAACAGAAGCGTCGCTGCTTTCCTAAGGCCCCGGGACCTGGTACCCCCCTGTTGATTTATGAAAGGCTTGGCCGAAACATTGTCCGTCTGCATTAAGAAATGTGCATTGTCGATCAGAGCCTGGAAGTGCAAGAGGGCCAGACGAATCACACTCAGCTCCAATTGGTTGATTGAAAACTCTACCTCTTGAGCCTATCAGGTGCCCTTTGTCCATTGACCAGCAAGATGAGCCCCAAACTTGGAGACTTGAGTCTGTGGTCAAGATCATTGTGACCGGAAGCTCCATGCCGGTTCTCCGAGACAGGCACTGATCGGTCATCCACCAAGATGGGGAGGCAAGGACCGAGGGCAGAAGCGGGAGGATCAGAGAGACTTTCTTCTCAATTAGGCGAGCGTAGGGCCGAAAGAAGGCCTGCAGGGATCTCCACTGAAAATGGGACCATGACACGACATCCTGGCTAGAGACCATGAGGCCCCGAAGGGAGGCCAATGTTAGAAGAGATGCTGACCAAAAGGATTGGATTTGATGTAAAGACTGAAGCAACTTTGCTATCCTTTCCGGGGAAAGAAAAACTTGAAAGGACCTGGTAGCTATCTGTACACCCAGGTGAATGATCTGCTGAGAGGGAGATAGCTTACTCTTCACCAGGCTGATGACAAAACTGTGGTCCAATAAGTAAGACATGGTGGCCCAGAGATCCTCTGAGACTCACTGCTGGAAGAACCTGCAACCAGGATGTCGTCCAGATAAGGGAATGCTTGAATGCCCCTCTTCTGAAGGTTTGCTATGAGCACTACCAGAATTTTGGTGAAGACCCTTGGGGCTGCAGAGAGCCCAAAGGGTAGGGCCAGGTACAGGTATGGTCTGTGCCATAAGAGAATCTTAGGAACCTGCAATGACTTAGTAGAATTGCCATGTGCAGGTAAGCCTCGGAAAGGTCTGTTGACACCATGAAGTCTCCTTTCTCGAGGGCTGCCACAACTGTCCACCAGGTTTCTATCTAGAACTTTCTGAAGACATGAAACCTGTTGAGGCAGCTCAGGTCTAGGATGGCACACCAGTCTCCATTTTTCGGGACCAGGAAGAAGATGGAGTACACGCCTGTACCCAGCTGGGGACCAGGAACCGGTTCTATGGCCTTGATGGAAAGCAGGTGTTGTATGGCCCGAAGCTTCTGCAGATGTTTCTCTGGCTGGCGAGACACCAACACCCTCCAGAACCTGTCCGGAGGGGGCCGGAGGAACTCTAAGACCCTGCAAGATGGTCCGAAGAACCCATGTGTCGGAAGTAGAATCCCACCAGGAGGGAGCGAAGCTAAGTAGCCAGGCCCCAATGGCCACTGGCTCTGCTGCAGGCCCAGTGTCAGGCTGCTCCATGATCCTTGTTCCCAGATCTGCAATTATCGCATTGTTTTGAGTAGGCAGGCTTGTTGCGAGTAATGACCCTGGTGTTGGTCCAGCATGACTTGACCTGTGGGCCAGAATTGTCTCTGTAGTGGGGATGAAAGGAGTGAAAGGAGGATGTTCTCCCCCTGGAAGCCTCCTTCTTTCCTGGGTGTAGTACCTTCCGTTTATCCTTGGCCTCCACTGGGATAGGGTCCAAGGCCTTACCGAAGAGCTGGGACCCCTCGAACGGCAGATGAATGAGCTTGGAGTGCAAGCTGCCTTTGCCTTCCAGAAGCGAAGCCACAGAGCTCATCTGGCTATGACACTGGAAGCCATGGCCTGGGCAGAGAGGTGCATGGAATCCACAGTTGCATCTGTTGCCAACGCGGAAGCGAGAGCAATCTTCTTGAAGATGCTCTTAATGGAACGAGGAAGCTTCTTCATTCTTGCTGCGTTCTGTGCCCAAATGAAGCCTGGACATAACCAAATTTGCTGCTGAGGCCCTGAAGGTAAAAGAACATTGTTCAAAGGTACGTTTAAGACTACTCTCCATTTTCTTTCATTGGAATTTTTTGGCCAAACATCCCCATCCACAGTGCCGGTGAAGAAGGCCAGGACAGCCACAGGAGCACCCACTGAGGGAAACTTGAGTAGGACCATCTGTTTTTCTGGGAGCATGTAGAACTTATCAGTCATGCTGTGGCCCAAACCCTTTGGATGAGAACCCCACTCCTGGGAAAAGACACTGTTAGAAGGCTTAGGGAATGAAAACACAGTCTGCTTGGACGAACCTCTTGGAAAATTCTCTGAACGGTCCAGGCCTGAATTTGAATCTAATTCATCTGGGGGGCTAAGCTGAAGACACGCAGCTGATCTGTCCACCATATTAGGAGGGTAATCAGAAGGAAAGAGGCGCTCCTTTTTAGCCTTAGATTCCTCAAGCTCATGCCAGAAAGTTTCCCCTCCTCTCGCTCAGGCAAGGAGGAATGGGAAACGGATGAATCCAATGGGGATTCTGAGAAGTGTTTGGTCTTGTTGGGTCTAGCATGCTTGCCTCATTTGTGGGAAGTGTGATACTCAATGTGCTTGGTCTTTCATTTCATTTTATGTGGTGAAGATCCAGGGGAATCCTCAAACAAGGAAACAATGAGGAAAGAGATATTGCCCTATCATGTCTCTTTGCAGGGGACCTAGTTCTGTGGGTAGGCCTGGACGCCATCTTAACTGTGACCATAATTATGCTGGGTAGACTAAGAGACACTGCTGAATCAATGGCATGCTGGATTGCCGATGCCGAGAAGATTGTATGCATTAAGGGAGCCAGTGGATCCAGAAGCCTGAGAGACAATTAAGTCGCAAAAATTGGGAAAATCCCTGGGGGCCGACGCTATAAAAGCAGAATGGCTGAAAGCGGACCAGGAATGTGGGCTCAACTACTATATGTAATCTTTGCTACAGTAAATAGAACTGACCAAATTCCAGCTAACTGGCGTAAAGCTATTATTGTCCCCATATACAAGAAGGGGGACCAAAAAATGCCTGGGAATTATAGGCCTATAAGTCTACTTTCCATACCCGGAAAGATATATGCCAAATGCCTTCTGGTTCATCTTCAACATTGGATTGACCAACATAGAATTTTGGGATTGAAGCAAATTGGATTTAGAAAAGGAAGGTCCACTATGGACCATGCCATAGTCCTCTTACATCTTGCCCACAAATACTCAGTCTTATTTAAATCCAAATTATTTGTGGCATTCCTAGATCTTAAAGCTGTGTTTGATAGCGTGGACAGAAAGCTTTTATGGAAGAAACTTCTGCATATGGAGATTGATATGGAACTATTGTGTCTTATTCAAAGACTATATATGGATACATCTTGTCAATTAAAACTTACCCAGGCTGAAAAGACTACTGAAGAAATCCCTACCAACATGGGTGTTAAACAGGGATGCTTATTAGCACCTACCCTGTTCAATTTGATCCTTAATGATATTGCTCCAACACTTGACCATTCTGATTGCCACCCACCAAAACTCGGCTCAAGGAGAACTTCATTGTTACTCTATGCAGATGATGCTGTTCTGCTATCTCAAACCCGATGAGGTCTATCCAATCTAATTAACAAATCACTTGCCTATTTCACTCTTAATAAACTTCAACCAAACTTTACAAAATCCAAAATTATGGTCTTTGCAAAAACATGATTGCCATATAGATGGACTTTTGCAGAAGGCGTGATTGACCAAGTGAAAACATACCTTGGAATCCATTTCTCCTTGGAAAACTTGGAATCCATTTCTCCTATAATTTTACCTTGACAATCCACTGAAATGCAGCCATGAATGCAGCTAGAACATCATCGCAAGCAATTCTTGGATTTTTTTAAATAAAAACGGGGGTCGACATATACCGGCTGCCTTGAAGGTATTCAAGGCCAAAGCTCTACCCCAAATCCTATATGGATGCCCAGTATGGATGGAGGCTACAAAGAGTTCGATAGAACAACCCTAAGCCCTTTTTCCAAGGAAAATCCTCGGCCTCCCTAACTGCGTACCATATGCTGTGTTATGCCTGGAGACAGGCCTATTGAAAATATGGCTGAGAATTTCCGGCTATTGGCTCAAATTATATTTCAACTATGATAAACATAGCTTACTCCATCATCTTTTAACAGACTCTCACAGCAAACCCAATGCCTGGTTAAAAAAATTAAAAAGTATAGGAATCTGAATAGATATTTTTGGAGCTCCGACTCAAAAAGAAGCATTTCGGCTTATTAAAACCAGACTCCTCGACATTCATCAGCAAGAACTACTTTCCGAAGCAAATAAAACCTGTTCACTGCTCCACCATCATATCTGTGTGCAACCGGATCAGACCCCCAATTACCTCTTTCTCCTAGAAGATCACAGGAATCGCAGAGCTATGTCCCTAGCTAGACGTAATGTTGTCCCATCGGAAGTCTTGTGGGGCCGCTTTAAAGGGATTGAATATACCAAAAAGACTCTGTCCATGTGCCCCGGATGTTGTGGAATCCCTGGATCATTTAATCTTTCATTGTCCTCACCATGACTGGAGTAGACAGCGTTATTTAATCCCTTTGTTGAATTCGAATCCCCACCTTGCTGACAAGTGGAACATCAAACGGCTTTTCGAAATACAAGATGCTGGCTTCACTAAACAGCTGGCTCGATATTTAGATACTATTATCAAAGTTAACTTATCTCGTTTTTGATGGACATGTTACTTGCTATGTCTGGTAGAGCTGTGTTTGTCTTTTTGTTTTATTTATGGATGTTTGTTACAATGCCAGTAAAGGTTACTATTACTATTACTATTACTGAGAGACAATTGGTGCTGACACAATGGGGTCCTCCCACCTCCATGGCATCCACAAGATTATGCTCCTGAGCCATGACACCTAGTTTGCAATGTCACTGAGGCAGCTTCTGTTTGGAGACAAAAAGAGACCCTAATAAGTCCCTTCATGTCCCCTGTAATCATTGCGACCACCAGGGGGAACACTGAGGGCGCCTGATGCTGGAGGAGCCTCAAAATGGATACCATGCGAAAGCGGGGGAAATTGAGGCCCCCAAGATAGTGCTAGGTGAAGTGCGTGTTTCTGCACACACTGATCCCTCAGAGACTGCGGGCTGCTTGCTGGAGCTGGAGTCAAGCTATGGCTCTGGCACTGGCCGGCTGGTCAAGCAGCCAATCTCCACACCTCCTCCTGTGTGCACTGGGCTGCAGTCGAGGACTGCGGGCGGCCAGCAAAGCGGCAAGATGCTCCCATGTTGTCTGTCCCTCAGGAGGCTGTGACGGCAGCGCATTCTGATGGGGGGACCCCTCCAAGGTCCCAGTCTTCAAGGCAGCGAGGGAGACACTCCTCGAACTGGCTCTCAGCTTCAGCCGGTGGCTGCAAGCGGTAGCACAGCTGCGATCTCCCACCCTCTGTAGAGGGGTGTGGAGGGAGGGGCTTGCAGAGCCAGTCCCCATGGGGGTCAGGTCCAATGGGGGAGAAGCTAAAGGTGTCTGCAAGTCACCCTGGTTCAACAGAGGTGAGCTGAGAGACAGGGCAGAAGAGGCAGTAGGGCAAAGGAGGGGGAGAGAAAGGCCAAGAAGAGAAAGAGTTGGAAGGAGAAAGCTGTGCTCTAGGGAGCACAGAGAAATGTGGCCCTTCTCTGAAGGAGACAGAGCTGGACTGGGGAGCAATGCCCCGCACAGGGAGGAGACAAGTTTTATCCAGCCCTGTCTCAGAGTGGGTGAGGCACAGCCCAGACATTCACTAAATGTACCCTGTCCTCACTCCAGAGAATTTCCATAACAGAATAATAACCATCTGAACATTTAATCCAGTAACTATTAAGGCTTAATTCACTAAAAGAGTAAGGTATGTGATAAGTCTCTGAATTCCAGCAAGACATCGCTGCTTCATGAGGGAGTATTTTTGGTTGTAGTCCCCTTGACAGCATCTCTCCACTCCCAAATCTGAGGTGAGGTGGTGGGACAAAACTTCCAAGAGAGACTAGCCACATGGAGCCATCATCAACCAAACTGAACACATGATCCCACCTGGGGTACTTCATATTTTCTGGTTGATTCAAATCAGAGTTTGTTCACAATGCTCACATAAGCTAATGTCACAGGCTAATGTCACAGGCTAATGCAAAGAAGTTGTGAGGGTGGGATAAGGCCGTAAAGCCCTAATGACCATGAAACTGGGTCACCCAAGAAAGCATAAAGCACCCTAAATACAACAACAAATGCCATCTCATTGATCATCACCACCATTATCAACTATCACTATTATCAACGTCCTGGGTTTGAACAAAGAACTGTAGAGATGTACTCTTTTTTGTTTATTAAAAATACAAATGAACAAGAGATGGCAGAGTAGTTCTCCTCTGGGTAACCAACACACAGTGACAGAAGAAATGGGTTGGACCAGACATCTTTCCAGGTAATTGGGTCTGCATGTTCCAAGAACCACAATCATAAAATTTCTGCACCATAGCAGAAAGTGTCCTAGCCTAGATTTTTTTTAAAGTAGCTTCTTTTGCATTTGTCCCATGTGGCAGTGGGGTCCAATATTCTGGATCACAGTCTATGGTGGGCCCAAGGGGGATCGCTCAGGTTCTGGGGAACCTGTTCTTCCAATCCCGCTACCGCTAGCGAGCCGGCAGTGGCAGGGGCCCCCCAGAACCATGCAGACCAGTTCTGCGCTCTCCCAGACTCTCAGCCAGGGAGGCTGAGAAGCATCCGCGCGGCTCTCCTCAGCCTCTCCTGGCTGGTCAGGGAGGCTGAGAGGGAGGAGGGCAGGCCAGGGAGGCTGAGAGAGATCCGCGTGGCTTCACCATGCTCTCCCAGCCTCTTCCAGCTGGCCAGGGAAGCTGAGAGGGATCCACATGGAGAGAACTGCAGCCTCAGAGCCCCATCCTGTGCAGGTCTACTCTAGGGAGGCTGAGAGAGATCCGCGTGGCTTCACCATGCTCTCCCAGCCTCTTCCAGCCGGCCAGGGAGGCTGAGAGGGATCCACGTGGAGAGAACTGCAGCCTCAGAGCCCCATCCTGTGCAGGTCTACTCTGAAGTAAGTCCCAGTATAGTCAGTGGATCTTACTCCCAGGAAAGTGTGGACAGGGTGCATCCTCAGGGAGCAAGGCTAGGCAGGTCTACTCAGAAGTAGATCCCATTACAGTCAGTGGGTCTTACTCCCAGGAAAATGTGGACAGGCTGCATCCTTAGGGAGCAAAGCTAGGCAGGTCTACTCAGAAGTAGATCCCATTACAGTTAGTGGGTCTTACTCCCAGGAAAGTGTGGACAGGGTGCAGCCTGAGAGCCCAATCAGATGCATGACTATTCCGAGGTAAGTCCCATGACAGTCAATGGGACTTACTCCCAGGAAAGTGGCTGGCACTCCAGCCTGGAGCCTCTCCCTCCTCTGGGGTGCCTGTATCCTCTTTTTCCAGGACATCTCCTCTGGATATCCTCTCCCCAGGGAAAGGACCATTTAAAAAACCCACTATGTACAGTTATCTCTCCCCTGCCATTTTATCACATTATATTGCAGTCTTTGTTTTTTCCAATCCTGACTACTCAGAAGTAATTCCCATGACAGTCAATGGGACTTACTCCCAGGAAAGTGTGGCTGGCACTGCAGTCTGAGAGCCCAATCCTGACCAATTTTAATTTTTTTTAAATTTTTTTAAATTTTTTTAAATTAAAAACCTCCCCGCCCTGCTTCCTGACCCTGGCCCCGCCTCTGACCCAGCTTGGCCCCACCCACTTCTGGGGAACCGGTTCTTGGGCCAGGCCGGGCCCACCACGATCACAGTAATCCAATCCATGTTTTGATGCAATATCAAGGAAATTTGGCAGCATGTCACCGAGGCCTGTCTCTGTGTTGTTATCTTCCCACCAAAGTGGTCCTTATTTATCTACTTGCATTTGCATGCTTTTGAACTGATAGGCTGGCAGGAGCTGGGACAAGTGATGGGAGTTCACTCCATCATGTAGCTCTCAGGTGTCAAACACAGCATCTTTTAATACCGAGCTACTGCACCTGCTGTTCTGACCTGGAGCCACCTTTTAAAAATAATTTGACTTTAACACTCACTGGACAGCTCCATCCATTGTTCAGCAAATGTACACTTTTTGCCGGCAAACATGTAAACATGGGTAACAAAACCCATACACATATGGATACTAGTATATAGTTTCCCAGAGATAAGAATATTTTAAAAAAAATATGTGCAAGTGTGCAACTATAGCTGCCATTTCAGAACTCCTCATTGTTAAGTGATACAGGCAAATGGAACACCCTTGGAGAGTTGTCTCGTTCCAAGGCCTAGAACTAAAAAAATGTCACTTCTGGTTTCTCTGTGAAACCAGAAGCAACTTTTAAATGCTTCCTAAGGCATTGAGAGCCTCATCGAAATTACTTTTTTAGCTCTAGACTCTGTCTGAGCTTGGCAGGAGCCATACTCTATGCCTTTGCTGGGATCAGAGGACCTTCTGAAGGCAAGAGGAGCCTTCAAAGAGGGATAACACAGGAAGGGTGCAGACACAATTCATGGACAACTGACTCAGTAGGATAAGCCCTCCTCCCACCCCCCTGAATAATGAAGTACACATTTAACTACAGAGCAGTTATTGTTCTGTGCTAACTAGCTGTGTTAATGAAAAAAATCCTGTGGCTCTGCGGTGTTGGCAGAATGAGTGTCTGCTTTGCTCCTGCTGGTCTATGCACCGAACCGTGCTCAGTTAGGTCTCTGTCTGGGCCTGCCTGAAGTTCCTTCCCCATATTTTTTAATTGAGATGTACAGCACACACGTGCTTCCCCTCTTGGGCAACAGAAAGCAGAATCAAAAGAATCTTTTCAGTTAGTAATGGGTCATTTCTTCCCAATGACTCAAACCTCTTTATGACCTTGGGAGTCATTGCTTGAGTGTGGCCCAACAACAAATGAAAATAATTTTGCTATAGTTCCCCACCTAACACAATTCAGAGAAATAATTCATGTGGTGGCTTCTGTAATTAAAAGAAGGGAAGAAGACCTAAATCAACTCTGGGACAGGTTCTCACACTTGCATTCTCAGTCGCCTTTAGGAGAATACAGGGAGGATGAATATCCAACCATTTTGAAAATGGCTTGACTGCCATAAACATAGCTTGATTGCCAGTGTTATCTGAAAAAGAAGGGAAAAATACAGCCCAGCAGTCCTGCCCACAAGACCACATATACAAAACAGGAATTGCATGTCTATCTTTATGTAAAATTTTCTGTGCAAGATGCTTTACAAATTATAACAAACATGGAGATTAGAGAAGAGAGAGAAGATGCACTTACTTTAGTTACATGTACTTTAGATATCCAAGATGCAGACAGGAATTGTGCTGAAAAAGACTTCACAGGATAGGTGGGTTTTGAGGAGGGATTTAAAAGAATGGAGAAGTGATATCATAGAATCGTAGAGTTGGTAGGGACCTAGTAGGTCATCTAGACCAGTCCCCTGCCTGCAGCAGGAAATCCCCCTAGACTAGAGCATCTCTGACAGGTCTTCATTGAGACTCTGCTTGAAGATTCCCAGTGAGGGACTGTCCACCACCTCCCTTTGCAATCTGTTTCACTGCCAAACCACTGTCACTGGCAGGAAATTTTTCTGGATATCCATCCAGAATCTCCTTTCCCATTGGTTCCCATTGGTTCTAGTTCTGTACCCATTGGTTCTAGTTCTGCTTTCAGAAGTAGTTATGAACATATGAGCCCCTTACTCCATATGACCGCCCTTCAAGTATCTGAAGAGGGCAATCATGTCCCCTCTCAGCCTTCTCTCTCCAGGCTGAACATTCCTAGTTCCCCCAGCCTTTCCTTGTAGGGCGTCCCTTCCATCCCACTGATGATTCTTGTTGCTTCTTCTGGACTTGCTCTAGTTTGGTTGCATCTTTCTTAAAGTGAGGTGCCACACAGTACTCCAGGTGAGGTCTAACCAATGCAGAATAAGGAGGAACTATAACTTCTCGCGACTTGGAAGCTATAGTCCTCTTCATCATTGTTGGCATCCATCAGTCTCGAAAGATTATGGTATCATGCTCGACACTGCAGGCGAAGCACAAAGGCCTGAATAGATTAATATGGAGGATAGACTGTTACCCAAGCAGCAAATCCCCCCTCTCCATGCCACTGAAATAGTCCAATGGAATGGCAGGGCCAATATGATTGGTTCCAGCTGTGTCACAGAGCTCGGCTTAAGACAGGAGCTCAACCTGTTGTGGGGGGACCCGGGTCTCAAACCCTGGCCTTTTGGTTAACAGGTACAGCTTCTTAACTACCTGCATCACCCACAGCCCAACAGTCCTCTTAAAGCAGCCTAAAATGGCATTTGCTCATGTTCAGCATGTGATCCACGGTGACTCCAAGATCCCGCTCACGGGGGATGTTGTGCTGCCAAGCCAACTATGTTTTGGTTTTTATTGCCTAAGTCAGTGGTTCTCAACCTTCCTAATGCCCTGACCCTTTAATACAGTTCCTCATGTTGTGGGGACCCCCAGCCATAAAATTATTTTCGTTGCTATTTCATAACTGTAATTTTGCTACTGTTATGAATTGTAATGTAAATATCTGATATACAGGATGCATTTTCATTGTTACAAACTGAACATAATTAAAGCATAGTGATTAATCACAAAATAATATTTAATTATATATTGTGAAATATTTATTTCTAATTACAAATAAAAAAGATGCAAAATACCTTACAAGTCCCCCTACAACAGGGGTCTTTAGGTGACCTCCATGAAAGGGTCAGGTGGCCCCCCAAAGGGGACCCGATCCCCAGTTTGAGAAACACTGGCCTAAGTGCAGAATGTTGCTCTTCTCCCTGTTAAAATTCATTGTATTTTTTACAGCCCATTATTCCAGTTAATCCAGACACTCCTAGAGGTTTCTCCTGTTTTTAATTGTGTTTGCTACTCCTCCCAGCTAGGTGTCATCTGCAAAGTTGATCAGCCTCCCCTGTATCCCTTCCTCCAAGTCACTGATGAAAATGTTAAAGAGATCCAGGCCCAAGACAGAGCACTGGGGCACCCCACTTGAAACCAAACTCCATGTTGATGCAGAACCATTTAGTAAAACCCTTTGAGTGCGGTCATTGAGCCAATTGCAGATCCACCTAACGATAGCCTCATGTAGCCCATATTTTCCAACCTCCCAATTAAGTTGTCATGTGGGACCTAGTCAGATGCTTTGCTGAAGTCAAGATAAATAACATCCACAATATTGTCATTGTCCAGTGAGCTTGTAACCTGATAAAAAAGGAGATCAGAGGTCTTCTTTTCCCCGCTTTTTAATGATAGGGACTACATTAGCCCTCTTCCAGTCCAGTGGCATTTCTGCACTCCTCAAGGATTTCTCGAAGATGATTGACAGAAGCTCTGCAAGGCCACCTGCGAATTCCTTAAGAACTTGAGGATGCAGCTCATCTGGTCCAAATGAGTTGAATTCATTTGGGCCATGTAAGTGGTTATGAACCAGTTACGAACCAGGTTAAGTGGTTATATCATGAAGGTACTCTGGGAGGATGTGGCAAACATAAAAAGTAGCAAGAGAGAAAGGGTAGAATCAGGGGTGGGCCTGGCCCAACCTAACAACCGGTTCACCAGAAGTAGGCAAGCCAGGCGGGGTCAGGGGGCAAGGCCGGGGTCAGGGGGCAGCCCCAACCCTGGCGCACTGTGCTTGTGCCAAGGTTGGCACAGGTGCAGTCACATCCTAAAGAGGACGCAACTGCGCTTGTGTCAAGCTTGGCGCAAGCATGGTCGCATCCTCTTCAGGATGCATTGTGCTTGCGTCACGTCTTCAGGACACGATTCCGCCTGCATCAAGTTTGACGCAAGCTCAGTGGTGGGCTCCTTCGAGGTGGGATCCTTGGTCAGGCTCCTCCTGACCGGATCGCGAGCAGTGGGCCAAAATTAACAACCAGTTCTATAGAAACGGTGAGAACCGGCTACAGCCTACCACTGGGTAGAATCATCTGAGGGAGCTGGAAGAACACTCATGGGCAGAATGTCATAGGAGAGGAGAGAATGGGGTGAGGGCATACTTTTGAGTGATATGAAGAAAAGAACATGCAGCTTTTTCAGGATCAACCAAGACTACCTAGGTCCCAACTGAAAAGAAAAGTGATCAAATTTAAACCAGTGTGATAATGAACAACAACACAACATCCACCACCAACCTACCGAAATTATGATAAAGTCAGGATTGGAATCTGGTATGAAAGGATCATGAATTCAGTTATGGTACTGAAACCAAGTTCCTGGATTCCTCACATGACTTCCAGGTCTGGTTCACTTTGAGTTCATCTCTCTCTTTTCCCCTTTTACAATTCATGAAAATGTATTGTGTTGTATAAGAGAACTCTGACTCTCAAGCTACATAAATAAAGACCTTCTCCATCCCTGGACATAGAGGTAGAGCATTGGTATCAGAGATCAAAGATTGGTATCCCCAACCCCCAATGGATATCAAAAACCACAGATAATGAAATGAAAGTTTTGGCCCCTTTACACCCTCAAAGGCAACTGGAGCCATGTTTTGGTCACCTATAGAGGTCTTTCTGAAGCACATTTTCACCAACTATCTCTGTAGACTTCAGAATAGCCATAAAGATAAGACTTTTGGTTTCCCTCCAGAGCCTCCTCTTTTCCAGGCCTCAGAATGTTTTATAAGGCATTAATATACTATATTGAATCTAAACATGATGACGTTTCCCCTCTTCTGTTTTAAAGGCATGTAGAAATTACTCTAATTTCGAGGACTGAATGTTGATCCTCTTGTTGGGAATTGACAGGAAAGAAAAGCATATGCCTTGCTCCAGGACTAAAAACCACCACCATCTGTACATACCCTTACTAATGCAATTCCTAAATGTTCCTGAAGGTAACACTGTGAATGAAAAACAAAGTGCTACACCAGTTATCAGCTGTAGGCCAGGGTGGTTTATTTGAAGTCCCAAATATATTAGAAAGAGTTTGTTAATAACAACAAGCAAAAAAGAAAGGATGTGTGTCCCCTGAGTCTAATAATTAACCTTAACAATTGTAAGAAAGAATAAAACAGCTAAGGAAAGATTGGGATGTTGTCAGCACTATATAGTCCAATACCAACAGTGGCCTCTGTTAGATAAACATATGTACACTACACTACATATTTTCACTTTATTAGTTTCATATTTCTACTTATAACCATGGAAACATGATTTTAGGACCAACCCAATTCCAATAACTCTGGTTAGCATATTAAAATAACGAAGTAGCCAAGTTAAAATGAATCCAATCCATACAAATGCTAAATGTTTGGAACCATGTCATCCATAGGTTCAAAATATTCCTTTTCCATAATCCCTATTCTACACAAAAGTTTCATCAATAATTTCCTTTAACAGGTCTATTTTTTCCAGGAGTCAGGAAAACACTGAAAAATGAACACAAAAAAAGTTTCATTTCTATTTCCCCACTGCTCACTCTTAGTCTTTCACTGCTAAGTGCTCTTTTGTGTAATAATTGGTCTAACCTTGAGAACTAAAATCAACAGAAGACACTCCCTGCCAAGTCTTTATTGTGCCACGATTGACTTTATACTGCCACGATTGACTACCCCCTTCCTTGCTATGATTTAAGCCCTCTACATTTTTCTCCCCCAGGTATCACTTGTTCCCCTTCTTTCTATTTAATTCCACAGTCAAGTTTTCCTTCAGAGCTTTCCACTAAATGGACAGTGTCTCATAATATAACCAACATTGCCTACAGCTGCAACCCACAATAACTCCCTTCTGCTTACATTACAGCATGTGGAAGACTTGGTCACAGTGCTCTAACTGTGGCAAACACTGGTCCAATTCATAAAAAACATGCAGGAGGAGGAGGGGTTTCTAGCAGGATTCCTTTACCTGTTTTCCCAACCACAAAACAGGGAACTAGATGGCATAGGTCATGAGCAGCTTGGCCTGTAACGCTACCCTACTACCTGACAAGTCAATAAAAAGCCAACCCTTCCCTCCCCAGCCACACATAGAGAGCCAAGGTTAGAGGAAAACACAATTTGGGTAGGCCTACACAGGGCGCTTAATGAGCCCATTCTTCGGCTTTTGTGGGCAAACACTATGAAGCCAGCAATTTAAATTACCAAAGTCTGAATAACTTGCTGCTAAATGGCACGTGAAGTTCAAAAGAAGACTTACAATGGCTTACTTATTTATCCTTTAAGAGAATAAGAATTGTCCCACCTGAAGCCTAAAATAAAAGACTAGGAGACAAATTATGACTCTTTAAGCATTACCAAAGTAATGCCTTTCAGCAGTCTGAGTTATCCTCATATGCCTTTAGGCTTTTTAAAACAAAATATATATGTTATAATAATAAATTTTATAAACAGAACACTACATTACCTGAAAGGATGGAACAAAGTCTAGTGTGTGGAGAGCACAGCCTTCAAGACACCCAGCAGTGATATTGCTTTGCTCTCAGCCATGCTCTCAGATATGTCAAGACCTCCTTCTTATGTTTTAGTGGATTTGTGATCTCACTGCTGCTCTTGTTCTTTCAGGAGGTAACAGAATGATCAGAAAATGTCCACCACCATCATTCCTGCCTCTTCTGGATGTCACAATGTCAGTGCCCCAGGCACCACTGCCTTCAGTAACTCTTCTGGTAGGAATGACAGTATATACCTCCATGTTCAGAGGCAGTATGCGTCTGAAGCCAATTACAGGGTTTCAACACTTGGAAAACTTTCATCGGCAAAGTTCTTCAGAAAGATTGCAAAATTTTCCAGGTAAATAGCTGGCTCTGAAAATGGTGTCTTCGAGAAGGATTTGGATTCTAGGATCAAGGGTTGAGCTTCCTCGAAGAGGGACTCCTAGCAAAGTTTGGACTATAACTTATGGGTTGGGGGAAGAATGTCTTTAGAGGGGCCTGGCCTTACAAAAAAGGAGGGAAATGCATTGAGTTCCAACCTCCAGGGCTTAAGTTGCATTTACACAAATGCACAAAGCCTGGGAAATAAACAAGATGAGCTGGAGCTTTTAGCAAGTGAAGGGAAATTTGATTTGATAGGAACAACTGAAACTTGGTGGGATGACTGCCATGACTGGAACACACAATTGGAAGGCTATCAGCTGTTCCGGAGGAATAGAAGTATCAAAAGAGGAGGCGAAGTATCATTATATGTCAAGAACGCATATACCTGCTCTGAAATCTAGGTAACTGGTCTGAATATCCCTGTGGAGTGTGTTTGGGTAAAGGTTAGGGGGAAAAACAAGAAACAAAACATTGTGGTGGGCATCAACTATAGACCGCCATACCAAGAAGAAGGAGTAGACAATGTCTTCTTGAATCAACTGGAAGGCATTGCAAGGAAATACGAGGTAGTAGTAATGGGACCTTTAACTATCCAGTAGTAGTAATGGGGCCTTTAACTATCCAGATATTTGCTGGGAGACAAAACTCAGCCAAATATGGAAGCTCCAATAAATTCCTGATGGGCCTGGAAGATAACTTCATGGTCCAGAAGATGGAGGAAACGACAAGCGGAGGGGCCATCCTTGACCTGATCTTAACTAATCATGAAGAACTGATTGACCGGGTCAAGGTAGTGGGAACTTTAGGGGAAAGCGAGCATGAGCTGCTAGAATTTAGAATATTGTGGGAAATAAAAAGAGACCACAGTGAAACCTTTATATTGGAGTTCAGGAAAGCTGATTTCAACAGGTTTTGCGAAGTCATAGGCGGGATCCCAGGGTTGATGAGCTAACAGGAGAAGGGGCCCAAGATGGGTCGGAGCTCCTTAACAGGCAGTTTCTGCAAGCACAGTCAGAAACAATTCCTATAAAAAAGCAGGAAAAAAACCTGAAAAAACCAGGTTGGCTCCACAAGCAACTTGGGGATCAGCTGAAGTTAAAGAAAGAGAAGTACAGGGAATGGAAGACTGGAAAGATCACCAGGCAGATAGCCCGGTCCTGTAGGGAGGGGGTCAGAAAAGCTAAAGCTCAGTATGAGCAGAGGTTGGCCAGCGGAGTCAATGATAACCAAAAGAGCTTCTTTAGATATGCCCAAAGGAATAGGAAAAGAAACAAGGGGGAGGGACTCCTGGACAAAGATGGAAAGCAGGAGAAGGCAGAACTGCTCAACTCCTACTTTGCAAACAAAGTGGACAAAGAATTTCAGGGAAAATACCAATCTCCGAGAACCCACTGTGAAGGCATCAATTATTACAGGAATGTAAACTTCAGAATAACCATTTAATTCCCAAAACATTAGAATATTAACTGCATCAGAACATTATCCATTAGTTGGGGTCAAGGTACCTAAAAGTGTCCGTAATAAATTGTCCAACATTAATTCCTGAAGACAATTGGTGTCCAGCATGGATTTACCAAGAATTAATCTTACCAGACAAATCTGATCTCCTTTTTTGACCGGGTTACAAGCTTACTGGACAGTGGCAATGCTGTGGATGTCATTTATCTTGACTTCAGCAAAGCATTTGACAAGGTCCACAAGACATCTTAAACTGGGAAGTTGGAAAAATAAGGGCTAGATGAGGTAATCGTTAGGTGGATCTATAACTGGCTTAATGGCTGCATTCAAAGGGTTTTAGTAAATGGTTCTTTGTCAACTTGGAGGTCGGTTTCTAGTGGGGTGCCCCTGGGCTCCTTCCTGGGCCTAGTCCTCTTTAACATTTTCATCAATGACTTCAAGGAAGGGGTACGGGGGAGCCTGATCAACTTTGCAGATGACACCTAGCTGGGAGGAGTAGGAAACACAGCAAAAGACAGGAGAAACTTCCAGGAGTATCTGAATAAACTGGAATACTGGGCTGTAACAAACAAAATGAATTTCAACAGGGAGAAGTGCAAGGTTCAGCACTTAGGCAACAAAAACCAATAACACAGGTATAAAATGGGAGATACCTGGCTTGGCAGCACAACATGTGAGCAGAACCTTGGAGTTGCCATGGATCACAAGCTGAATATGAGTCAGCAGTATGATGTGTCTGCAAAGAAGGTAAATGCCATTTTAGGCTGCATTAAGAGGACTGGAGCTTCCAAGTAGAGAGAATTTATAGTTCCTCTTTATTCTGCATTGGTCAGACCTCACCTTGAGTACTGTGTTCAGTTCTGGGCATCTGACTTTAAGAAAGATGCAGCCAAACTGGAGCAAGTCCAGAGGAAGCGACAAGAATGATCAGTGGGATGGAAGGGAAGCCCTACGAGGAAAGGTTGGGGGAACTTGGGATGTTCATCCTGGAGAAGAGGAGGCAGAGGGGAGACATGATTGTCCTCTTCAGATACTTAAAGGGCTGTCATATGGAGGAATGGGCTCATTTGTTCTTAGCTGCTTCTGAAAGCAGAACTAGAACCAATTGGTACAAATTGCAAGAAAGGAGATTCTGATTGAATATCTGGAAAAAATTCCTGACAGTGAGGACAGTTCGGCAGTGGAACAGACTGCCAAGGGACGTGGTGGACTCTCCCTCTCTTGAAATCTTCAAACAGAGGCTTGATGAGCTCCTGTCAGGGATGCTCTAGGGGGATTTCCTGCTGCAGGCAGGAGGTTGGACTAGATGACCTACAAGGTCCCTTCCAACCATAGCAATGGTTGTGGTTTATTCTTCTTCATCTGTAGATTACAGTTCAAGATTTACAGATTACAGATCTGTAATCTTATAAGATCTAAGAACTCAATAGAATTGCAGCAAAATAAAATATGCATAAAGAACTTCAAATATGATCTATATTTAGTTCATTTTTCCTCTCATGGTTATCACTGGCTGCCCAAACTAGAAACAATGCACACACAGACTTTTAGGGGTTGTACATAAATGACACAGAAAACTGACATGGAATAGACACATGTTTATCAATGTAAGAATTGCCTGGGTGGTTCAAAACCCATAATTTGTTAACAAGCAATCAAGAGGTTCTTTAGGCAGGTTCTTTAGTAATATGCCCATGGTCTACCAGAGGACTGATCTGTTCCTTCTGACAAATCCTGGTATAGATTATTGAAACAAATTTATTACAAATTTATACATATTTATAAATAAACAAATTTCACAGGCCTCCATCAGTCTTGAAAGACTATGGTATCGTTCTCGGCACTGGCATACACTGCATGCGAAGCATGAAAGCCTGGGTTAGATTGTTATGGAGGATAGGCTGTTATCCAAGAAGCAAATCCCCCTTCTCCATGCCACTGAATTAGTCCAATTGAAAGGCACAGCCAATACGATTGGATCCAGCAGGCGTCGCAGAGCTGGGCTAAGGACAGGAGCTCACCCTGTCTTGTGGGGCCGACCCAGATCTTGAACCCTGGCCTGCTGGTTAACAGGCACAGCATCTTAACTGCTTGCGCCACCCACAGCCCTAATTTTATTTATTTATTTATTTACAAATATTTATTTACAAATAAACAAATTTATTACTATAGCAGTGAAGAGCAAAGAATTACCAAAAAGCATTTTTAGCACCTTGTGTGGGACATAATATACCTTATTAGATAATAATCAGTCAATAGTTCTAAAAAGCTAGTTTGTGACAAAAGTAAAGGTTGGTAATTGGTAATTGGTAACTAAAGTCCTAGAGTTCCATACTAGCCTTTTCCAGATAACCAATTTTAAATGCCTCCCTACAGAGCCTGAATTAGTGATCATGCAATTGTCATAACACAGCAGAGATTGCACATGTACCAACAGATCAGTCAAATCATATATAAAAAGTAGTCACAGATTTCTTTATAAACCTGAAACCTAATAAGTCCTCAATCCATTAAGGATAAGATCTTTCACAACAAATTAAATAAAACAATTTATGGAGGCCTGAGCTTGAGATAAACTTGATTTACAGGATGACCTTTTATTCATTTAAAGAACAAAATTAGGTCTAATTGCTTTAGAATGGAATCCAGTAAATTTCTTCTAATGTTGCTGTAATAGTTTACTACAAGATAGAAATGCTTTCATTATAATCTGTTTTCCATTTGGCTTTATTATGTAGTCAAAGCTCTTGCAAGAAACAACCCATGAAATGTAATACGTTCTCTAGATCTTATTCAACTTATTTAGAAGAGAGACCTGACCTGAGCCCATTGACCTAAGCTTAGATTTAAATGATCACAAAGAAACTAATTTTTGGAATGTTAATGTACATTTAAGCAGCAATCCTAACTTCCACGTAGGCCAGCCTAAGTCCTGTGCTGACCTGGCATTTCTGCCCCACTCTTGATTTGGGGGAGGGGGGTTAGGCCAGATTACAAGTATTCTCACACTATCATAGGATGATATGCCAGGAGAGTTAGGCTGGCCTAAATTGGTTAGGATTGTGCTCTTAGGCAGTAGAGCCTCACCACATAGAGATAAGAATGCAGGGCTATCCTCAATACAATCAACAAAACTAAAACCCTAATTGTATTGAGATTGTAATTTTAAAATGTTTTAAGCCACCTTGATTTCCTTTTGGAAGAAAGGTGGGGTATAAATGAATAAAATAAATAAATAAAATCATTAACAGTTAACTATGGATTTTAACCAATGAATACTCCCAATAATTCACATAATAAAACCAACATATTGAAGTTGAAAAAAACCTTGGGATTAGCTAATTAGTAATCAGGCCAAAGCACAAGCCATATTGGAAGAATCATTCATTTCTTTCCAAGAGAAAAAGAATCTCTTTCTATAATGCTACCTGCAGTTTATGCAAATTTATTAAAAATAAACTATAATCCATTTCTTAAAAGCCTGCTGCTCTTGATCTGTTAAAAAGGTGCTCACAACAACTGCAGCCCTAACTGGCAGGTATTTGCTTTGGGATCTGAAATTTGTAAGTTTTAGTAAGAGATGTCCACTTCTTAAAATGTCTTCTTCATACCCTGGCTCTTTTTTCTGATGGAGTTGTGGTGTGACTTTATTTGTAAGATTTATATCCCACCTTTCCTCTTCCAATAGACTGAAGGTGGCATTTAATACTATAAGATATACAGCTAAGAATATCAGGAAGCCATTGCATATTTAAGCTTGGTCACAGAAGTTTCAGGACAGGAGGATTCAAACAATCTAATACTGGATACAAAAAAGTTAATCTTGGATACAGTCAAAATCAAATTACCAAAGAACAGTCTATTTTATTTTAAAGTACTTAAGAGTCTTTTCCTCAATCAAAAAAGAACACTCATGTCAGCTTAAGAGGAAAAGATCTTTTCAAAACTCAAAAATACTAAAATTATAAAACAGTTACAACTTTGCAGCTCAACAGACAAAAGTCCAGCCTAAAAAATTGGAATAAAATTAACAGATTTTAAAGATCTTGAAAAATAGAGGGGTCTCATCTGATGCAAGATAGAGGTTTTGTGTAGGTAACTGAATGACCCCTCAATCCAAAGGAAAAGACTGTCTGAACCAGTGCTAGATTTAGAACCAAATGCATATATTAGGCTAAAATAGTCCATCAGCCAAAAGCCAAAAGAAATAGCTTCCACTGTAGCTATATTATATTATATACTGCAAAAGGCATAAATGTGGCATTGCCAAAGGTTTTAGATTATGTTCCTCGTATAAAAGCATTATGGTTTGTATGGATACAATCTTATTTAGTTATTACAGTGGCCAATTAGTTTGTACTTATAAAGGGTCCGGAAATTTGATTTAAGTCAATCCACACTGAGGAAGCAACGTATCTGTGCAGCCCACAGGTCTCTCTGTACTATAGGTCTAACAGCAGAAAACAGGTCTAACAAGTCTGGCTAGAGAAAAGCATTAAATACAACCCCTAATTCTGCCAGAGCAAACTGTCAGCCCACTGCTCTGCATTTGAATTAAAGAAAGAAAAAAATTAAAGAAATAAAAAACCTAGTGGTCCCAAGTTCATAGAATATGGTGATTTGACAAGAGGTTGTACAATGGAGGTACTGAAGGTTCACAGAAAGCTAAATGTAATAGTTTGTAAATAAAAAGGATTGTGGTGGCTCAGTGCCACTGTACTTGTCAACCTGAAGGATGGCAGCTTGAGACCCAAGGACCCAAGATGAAAGGAGCTCTTGCAAATTGCCCAGCTCCTGCCAACTTTTATCTGCTTGTGTTTCCATGTTTTGGTACCACTTTGGTGCTAAGGTGGGGCTAAGCTAGGTGGTGCTAAGCTAGGGTGGTGCTAAACTAGGGCAGTGGGTGACACAAGTGGTTAAGACACTTTGTCTGTTAACCAGCAGACCAGGGTTCGAGACCCAGGTTGGCTTCCACAAGACAGGGTGAGCTCCTGTCCTTAGCCCCGCTCTGCGACACAGCTGGAACCAATCGTATTGGCTCTGCCTTTCCACTGAACTATTTCAGTGGCTTGGAGAGGGAGGATTTGCTGCTTAGATAACAGCCTATCCTCCATATTAATCTACCCAGGCCTTCATGCTTCACATGCAGCCTATGCAGTGAGCATGATACCATAGTCTCTCAATACCAATGGGTGCCTGGTGCTAAGGTAACAGCATTCCATGTGCTTTGGCATTTAGTCATGCCGACCACATGACCATGAAGATTTCTTCAGACAAAACAGGATGAGGATGTAATGAGGATGAGCACTAACCTTAAGAATTCATTCACAACTAGCCGAGCAATACCTTTACCTTTATGTCACTTTTAACAGTAATAAAAGAGCTTATTTAATTCAAACCATTTATTGAATTGGTTTATTGAATCCAAAATCTGGATGTCACCGTGCCCCAACCAACACCCACGAAAATTCTTTGTACTTACATCTTGTCCTGACCAGCCCCCACTCTCAGGGTCAGCCTGGGAATCACAGGAGATGGTGCAGAAACAACGGGTTCAACTTTGATCTGCTAAAAGGAACATATTTCACCTTTTAATAGACTAAATCCCCCATCATGGACATTTAAAACAAATTTAATTCTGTCAAACTATACTGATGAGGAAATCACTAGAGCTTCAATCTGCCTATGAGAAAAAAAGGGATAGTGCCTATTCAGAGCCTTGCTAACTCCAGTTTTTAAAAGTACTTTTTAAAAAACAATAGTTTTTTCTGTCTGTCATATTATCTAGGGCAGCCATCTACAAACTAGAAATCACTATGTCCCCAAAAGCTTTCCTGTTCTGAGCAGAATTTGCAGTTCTGTTGCAGAGCTTTCTTTCAAGCTGTCCTGGGCACAAGGATGCAGAATGCTAAGCACAGTTCATGGAGGTGTGTATGTGTGGCTTTTTCCAAATTCTTGATCCAGCTAAAACTCTGGGATTTGAAAATCCCTGAATACAGCACCTTTTTAGCTGATTACAACGACTGTGAATAAAGCTTCTGCACAATTGTTGCAAGAATAAATCTAAAATGAACTGTTTTTAACTCACTGGTTCTCAAACATTTTAGTACTGAGACCCTCGTTTCTGGGGGGAGGGGGGGAGAGCCCCCCACGAAGCTTTACCAGACTTTAAAAAGCAGCTCTAGAAATAATTTTTTATTTATTTGTATTTATAACCAGAAAAAGACACTCAACCATTTATTTACCTATGTATACAAATGCTTGTAGGAGCTGAACTCTTTTTAGAGTAATCAGCAGCAACAACACCTGGTTTTTCAATAGTCTCAGAGCTTGAGGCAGTTATCTGATCTTTCAATCACCCTTTGGTGAACCATCAAATGTCAAGTTGCAATCCACCAGTGAGTCCTGACCCCCTGTTTGGGAACCACTGGTTAAGCTGATTACCTGATTGGTTGGCAGATTAAAAATTGCAGCCTGAGGTGACCATATGTTCCTCTTTTCCAGGACAAGGATGGATGCAAAATAGTCATTTTTTTATTTTCAAGAACAATTGGAAGCTGGATAAAGATTTATTTGCATGTATGATTTTTTTTTAAAAAGTTAAGGGAACATGAATCATAGAATCATAAGGTTGGAAGGGATTCAGTAGGTAATCTAGTCCACCCTGCCTGTAGCAGGAAATCCTCCTAGAGCAGTCATCAAGCCTCTGATTGAAGATCCTCAGTGAGGGAGAGTTCACCACCTCCCTTGGCAATCTGTTCCACTGCTGAACCACTCTCACTGTCAGGAATTTTTTCCAGATATCCAACCAGTATCTCCTTTCTTGAGCTTTTACTCATTGGTTCTCATTCTGCTTTCAGAAGAAGCTATGAACAAACGAGCCCTTCCTCCCTATGAAACCCCTTCAGATAGATGAAGAAGGCAATCATGTCTCCAATCAGCCTTCTCTTCTTCAGGCTGAACATCCCAAGTTCCCCCAACCTTTCCTTGTACGGCTTCCTTCCCATCCCACTGATCATTCTTGTCATGTTAAAATTAAAGTCATGTTAACATTAAAGTGTTGCAATTCTAGAGTAAAAGTGAGAATCCAAGCAAGCAGAAGAGAATTTGCAATTGATTACAAAGCTTCTGAAATCACCAGAGGTAAAATCCAGCAAATATAAGACTCTTTTGTAGCTAACTAAAAATACATTGTCAGTTGATTTGTCCGTTTTATATATAAGCAATACCCCTTTCACCTAAACTAATACTAGTTGTCATTTAAGCCCCTTATTGCCATGTGCTGCATTTTTTCTTTTTCCTAATCTTCAAGGATTTAGCTTCTTTGCCACATACCTCAGGACACCAACTGATAAAGCTCTAACTCTCCATTTTTCCAGGACACCAGCAAAGTGCAAAAAATGAAAATCACTCAAGAGATTTAAAGGGGGAAATTTATTTTCAAAAAACTGATTTGCAGCAAAGAGGTGGACTTTTCTCCTCCGGTTTAAAAAAAAATGCTTATCTATTTTGATCAGTTTAAATTTTAATTCTATCTAGGACTCTTTCATGCAGTCTAGCTTTAAAGTTCATCTTTTGACAGGGACTTTTCATCAAGATAACAGGAAGCTATGTCACTGTAATATGTCCAAGCTTATATTGCTTTTCCATATAACAATATAGTTTAGGTCTATAAATAATAGTCTTTTAATATGTTACATTTTATTAAAATCCTAATGCCAAGTTCTAAAAGAATCAAGAGATTAAAAACTAGACAGGAACTAGTTATAGAATGGAAAGAGAAGTAAATGATGATTTAATTTTGTCTAGATTAATTTTGGTCATGAGAAAGTTGTTTATCTTGTATGAAGTACAGTTCTGGGTGCTCTGCTTAACATGTGAATACTATAGAGTTGTGGATTGGTATTCATTGGTAAAAAAATAGAAAGCCACCTACAAATATTTCACACATGTAGCTTCCCACAAATAAGTATTGTTCCCTATCTGGCTTAGCCATTATACAGTTTTAAAAAATAATTTCTTATTCTCAGTGCTCATGTTTTTTAAAAATGGAAATGGTAGAGGTTAGAAATAAATTAAAAATGGAAATGGTACAGAAAAAACAAGAAAAAATGCAAGAGCATTTATACCAAAATCCTTTCTAACCACTTTTCTCATTAAAGATTCCACCTCTTCAACAGCTGGGTTACTATTCAGTTGTGGAAAACTGTCCCTTCATAATCATATCGTCCAGAAAAATCATATGGTCTATAATTTCATGGTCCAGAAAGTGGAGGAAACAAACAATGGGAGGGGCCACTCTTGACCTGATCTTAACAAATCATGAAGAACTGGTTGATCAGGTCAACATAGTGGGAACTTTAGGGGAAAGCGATCATGAGCTGCTGGAATTTAGAATAATGTGGGAAATAAAAAGAGTGCAGACTGAAACTTACATATTGGATTTCAGGAAAGCTGATTTCAACAGGCTTAGAGGAGTCATAGGCGGGATCGCATGGGTTGATGCTCTAAAGGGGAAAGGGGCCCAAGATGGGTGGGAGCTCCTTAAGAGGCAGCTTCTACAAGCACAATCAGAAACAATTCCAATAAAAAAGAAACGGGGGAAAATGCAGAAAAAACCAGGTTTGCTCCACAAGCAACTTGGGGATCAGCTGAAGTTAAAGAAAGAGAAGTATAGGGAATGGAAGACTGGAAAGATCACCAGGGAGGAGTACAGGCAGGTAGCTGGGTCCTGTAGGGAGGGGGTCAGGGATGCTAAAGCTCAGTATGAGCTGAGGCGGGCCTAGGGAGACAAGGATAACAAAAAGAGCTTCTTTAGATATGCCCAAAGGAAGAGGGGAAGAGATGAGGGGTGGGACTGCTTTTGGAAAAGGATGGACAACAGGTGTCTGGAAACCAGCAGAAGGCGGAGCTGCTCAACTCCTACTTTGCATCCGTCTATTCACAGAAGGAGGGCTGTGCAAATGGGGGTGCGGGATCACTGAGTGATGTGGGGATGTGCTTGCATCACCTAAGAGGTAATGTAAACATGGATGGTGCAGAACAGCAGATTAAGACTGACAGAGAACTGGTTTGAAACCACTTAACTGGCCTAAATGAATTCAAGTCATTTAGACCAGATGAGCTGAATCCTCAAGTTCTTAAGGAACTCGCAGATGTACTTGCAGAGCCTCTGTCAATCATCTTTGAGAAATCCTTGAGGAGTGGAGAAGTGCCACTGGACTGGAAGAGGGCTAATGTCGTCCCAATCTTTAAGATGGGGAAAAAAGAAGACCAGGAAATTATAAACCAGTCAGTTTGACTTCAGTCCCGGGGAAGATATTAGAACAAATCATAAAACACACAATTTGCACACATCTAGACAAGTACTCAGTGATCAAAAAAACCCAGCATGGATTTACCAAGAATAAATCTTGGCAGACAAATCTGATCTCCTTTTTTGATCGGGTTATGAGCTTACTGGACAGTGGCAATGCTGTGGATGTCATTTATCTTGACTTCAGCAAAGCATTTAACAAAGTCCCACATGTCATTTTAATTGGGAAGTTGGAAAAATATGGGTAGACAAGGCAATTGTTAGGTGGATCTGCAACTGGCTCAACGACCGCACTCAAAAGGTTTTAGTAAATGGTTCTCTGTCAACCTGGAGGTCAGTTTCAAATGGGGTACCCCAAGGCTCTGTCTTGGGCCCGGTTCTCTTTAACATTTTCATCAGTGACTTGGAGGAAGGGATACGGGGGAGCCTGATCAAATTTGCAGATGACACCAAGCTGGGAGGAGTAGCAAACACATCAGAAGATGGAGAAACTTCCAGGAGGATCTGGATAAACTAAAATACTGGCTGTAACAAACAGAATGAATTTCAACAGGGAGAAGTGCAAGGTTCTGCACTTAAGGCAATAAAAACCAAGAACACAGGTATAAAATGGGGGATACGTGGCTTGGCAGCATAAATTGTGAGCGGGATCTTGGAGTCGCCAAGGATCACAAGCTGAACATGAGTCAACAGTGTGATGTGTCTGCAAAAAAGGCAAATGCCATTTTAGGTTGCATTAAGAGGACTGTAGCTTCCAAGTCACGAGAAGTTCTAGTTCCTCTTTATTCTGCATTGGTCAGACCTCACCTTGAGTACTGTGTTCAGTTCTGGGCACCCCACTTTAAGAAAGATGCAGCCAAACTGGAGCAAGTCCAGAGGAGAGTGACAAGAATGGATGGAAGGCTAGCCCTACAAGGAAAGGTTGGGGGAACTTGGGATGTTCAGCTTGGAGAAGAGGAGGCTGAGGGGAGACATGATTCCCCTCTTCAGATACCTGAAGGGCTGTCATATGGAGGAAGGGGCCAATTTGTTCTCAGCTGCTTCTGAAAGCAGAACTAGAACCAATGGGTACAAACTGCAAGAAAGGAGATTCCGGTCAGAAATCCGGAAAAAATTCCTGTTGGTGAAGGCGGTTCAGCAGTGGAACAGATTGCCAAGAGAGGTGGTGGATTCTCCCTCACTGGTGTTCTTCAAGCAGAGGCTCGACGAGCACCTGTCAGGGATGCTCTAGGAGGAATGCAGGCAGGGGGTTGGACTAGATGACCTGCTAGGTCCCTTCCAACTCTATGATTCTATGATTCTATATTTTCATCCTACTCTCGATGAGTTCTCAAATTTCCATTAGCTTTGCATAAACTACACTCTACATAGAGAACGAATATCTCACTGATGGTGGGGACAATATTAAAAGAAAGGATACCAAGACAATATAGATACCATTTAGCAATGTGGATAACTGGAGGTCATCACAAAGCTTTGGACCCTTCCCAATACATTGGGCCCAACTCCCCAAAACATTACTATTTTCAGGGAGAGATAAATCCATGAAATGTGTAAGTTTCATGGCACTGCAAATGAGGTCCATTTATTAAACTGACATGCAAAAAATGTCAGCAACATAAAGGCTGTCCTACACAGGTTTCTGAAGTGAAGGCCTGGACAAGTGGAACTGGGTGGCATACTAGAAAAAATAAAAACAAAAGCTTTTTCACATTCATTTACACTCTGTCCCAATTCAGACTGTAAGCAACTTGGCCTGGGACTTGTGAAGGAAGTTGAGAACTAAGGTCTCCCTTCCCAACAATGCCTTACCTTCTCATGTTTGAGTTTCTCTTTTTCTTTCTCTTTTTTCTCCCTTTCTTTCTTTTCTTTCTCCTTCTCCTTCCTTTCTTTCTCCTTCTCCTTGTCCTTTTCCCTCTCTTTCTTCTTTTTCTTCTCCTTTTTGTCTTTCTTCTTCTCTTTTGGTTTCTCTTTTTCCTCAAACAGTTTTTCAGGCATAGTGGAGAGGGGAGGCAGCACTGATGGGAGTTTCATAGATGTTGGGGTGCTAAACAAGGGCAAAGATATGTCTTTGGAATGCAGAATAAGTGGTCCTGATGAGGCTTTAATTTTTTCTTTGTTTTTAACTTTGTCTTTCTTCTCTTTGTCCTTTTTTCCCTTTTCTTTCTCTTTCTTCTTATCTTTATGCTTCTCTCGCTCTTTTTTGATACTGCCATCTTTTAATTTCACTTTTGTGTCGTCATCAAAGTCTTTCATTTTGAACTTGTAGGAATCCAAATCATCATCTCTGATTAAGTCTTTCCATGGAAATTTTGTTTTCTTTCCACCCTCCTTATCTTTGTTTTTTTCCTTGTCTTTGCTCTTCTCTTTGTTTTTATCCTTATCCTTCTGTTTCTCTTTCTTCTTCATTTTTGTCTTTAGTTCTTTTTTCAACTTCTTTTTTATCTCTACTGATGATGCCAGCTTAATTTTCTCATCATAAACTTTGAGCAGAGGTTCAGGAGTTGGAGGAGAAGCAGAAGGAGATGAAAAATAAGGAAAGTCCGTAGGTAGATTTGCTGATGTACCCATCTTTGCTTTTCGAATGACCTCATCAATAGAATCATCCATTGTCCATGAAATGTCTGAACTCGATGTCCCACCAGACGGAGGAAATGGAGTGCCTACTGCTTTATTTAAACTATTGTTGGCTGAAATAAAAGCTTTCGGTGTTGTAATCTCTGACACAGAGAGTCTTTTCAGGCTGGTAAAAACATCTCCTTCTGATTCTGAACCTGAAGAAAACTCAAAGGGGTCAGGATCCCGTTCAGCACATGCACGGGCAATTACAGCATCAATTGAATCATCAATTGTCTTATCAATCAAAGCCACTTTCTTTGCTGGATTCTCAGTATTTGGTTTCCCTGGGTCAAGTGGGGTTGGCCCTGGTTTTACTTGGATATTCTCTTTTCCTACTTTTTCACTTGTTGTCACTAGTGGAATTTTACTTGGAATCTCTTGCTTATTTACTACTTGAGGATCATGAGCTGAATCCTTTGGACTCTTAGGACTTCTGGGGCTCTTGGTCCGGCTTGGAGATTTCTTCTCTTTTGGTCCTGATTTTGGAGAACAAATGGGGCTTCCGATAGTCGCTGACATTGGTGATACTTTATGCATTTTAGTTTTTTGCCCCGGAGAGCTTGTTTTCACCTTTGTTTTAGTTACTAATATTTTCGATTCCAATGGTTTGGGAACTGGCAGCTGTGATTTTGCAATGGGAGCCGGTACTGGTGGTTCGAGAGAAAGAGGAACAAGATCTGCATGAATACAAACTGGAGATAGCATTGGTGGTATCTTCTGGGCGTTTATTGAACTAAGAGGTTCACGTGGCTCCTCTGCCCCATCCACAGCATCTCCTTTCATGCTAGAGATTTTTGGCAGCTTTGCAGATGGCATTTCCTCAGATTCAAGACTTTCTAGTGGCCTCTTACTTAAGTAATTTTCATCATTAATTGTTTCATCTTCTTCCATTTCTCCTTCCTCTTCCAAAGGAACTTGCATGGCTTCTGCAGATGTTCCTCCTTCAGTTGGTACTTGCTCTTCCTCCTCTTCTATTATGAGAAATAGGAATGGAAAAATAATTAGCAATCTTAAAACAAACTTTAAATAAAAAGGTCACCTACACAGAAAAACCTACAGAGATTTCATTAACCCATTTTAACAAATGAATTCAATAATTAACAAGAAATTTTACCAAATAAAGATATAGCATTTTAAGTCTGTCTGAGAGTAAGATTTTACCTAATATTTAGAATTATTTTATACTTTCAAATGAATTCCAGGAACTGTTTTGCCCACTGAAATCCTTTTACTCAGTGTGGCGAAACAATATCACTACTTAGCAGCACTGTCAGCAAGCTGACATTCGTCTGTCATTGCAACTGAAGCCATTTGGAGCTGGGAAGCGAGCTTGATGTGACTCCTCTATTTGTTCTTTACAGGGAACAAGAATAATGCTAATCATGAGGGACGTTGAGCTAAAAGATGAAGGAAATAGTTGTAGACAAATTCTTCTGAAAGTGATATGGTTTTTTCATTAGATAATGGACATTTGACATCCAAACATCTTTTAAAGTGAGTGATTTTCATTTATGTCCAGTTGTGTAGCTAACAACATATTTCAATCCTAAAACGATTTCTGGCTCTGCAACTGCTGCACAATGTTTATGTGGGTTCAGAAACGCAACTAGTATAGAATGTGGCAGCCTGCATGATTGAGTCTTTTGATCTGCTACTTACAGTGGCTACATTTGCTCCGTATTTATTTCTGGATTGAATTCTAGGTACTGGTTTTGACCTTCAAAGCTCTAAATGTCTTGGGGTGAGGATATTTGAGAGACTGCCTTCTTCCATGTACCAGCCAAATCTTATTTTATATAGAAATAAGCCAACTCAAATGGCCACTACAAATGATAAGGAAGGTGTTGATTCCTGGAGAAAGAGAAATATGCACGGCTTTAAAATCACAGGTAAAAAACTATTTTTCTTCTTTCCTTTCTTCTTTCCTTTGTTGTAGAGAGGCAAAAAATAAGCAATCATTCTATTCTTCAGTTGAGCCAGCACAGGGTCCTTTGCGTTTCTAATTGCTGGCTGCCTTTGTACAACAGTAAGAAAAGTTGTTTTTAAACCACTGTAAAGGGACTGCTTTTAAAAAAATACTTTTATTTAACACATTTTTTTTGTATCAGCAAGGGGTCCCAGAACCAAACTCCCATGGATAACAAGGCATAACCTATTACATTAAGAAAAACAGAGGAGCAAGAAACCTGGAAGTAGGTCTTTAAACCTATTTTTCCTTGTTTTTAAATTCACAGATTTTTTTATCCTTGGGAGACTCTGGAACAGAACCCTAGAGGATAATGAGAGACCTGTAATCAAACTTGTATTCTCTACTCATCTGAGAAGACCCTTTTATGCTTATCGCAACCTATGGAGGTGGGTGTGGTTTCAGCAAGGAGTAGAGACTTCTTCACAGTGATAAGTGTTCCATAAAATTCTCTCCCTTTCAGTTTATTAACAGCATCCTACTCAGAGGCTTTCAGCAGGCCTTAACCCTTTGTCAGGCGTAACTGTTTGATTCAACTGTTGGGCGCAGTGCACACAAAATTCCACTGTTAGAAATCTGTCATAAGCACCTAATTAACTCAATTGTAATACTCTTAAAGTGTTAAATGACATTCATTAGGATGTACAAAGAGACAATAATAAAAAATCCTCATTTGTTAAAATATAAAACCAAAATCACTGAAAACCAAAATCACTGAAAATTAATACTCGCCTCCACATTGCCTTATGTTTTCATGAAAAAGAAAGACATATGAGCATTAATTAGCTGAACTGGATATATAGGCACAGTAGAGTCACCTTGAGTCACTGTTGGGAAGTTCAGCAGTTCAGTTCTGTGACTGAAAGGCTTGTCCAACAAGAGCCTTGAGGGCCGCATTTGGCTTAGAAAACCCATAGATGTGGCCCTTGTTGGACAAGCCAAACTTCTCTGCATGTGTACTCTGTTCCTGTTGAAATCAACAGGAAAGTGAACAATAAAATTCAGGAGATGCTGCTATCCCTGGAAGGTGAAACCAACACCTCAGCAAAGTAAGGGGGAATGGGGAAAGAGCCTTGGAAAGGAGAAATATTCATATCATCAACAGGGTCAGGAACCCTATGAACAATGGGAGAGTCCTACCTCAAGGCAAAGAGGACTTGTTCATTAGCATGTGCATAGATAGCAATCAAAGGTGTGAAGACAACATGAGCAAATGGTCAGTAAAATGCAGGCTGAAATGGCTTTTTTCAAAGAGAAAAAGACAAGAGAAAAAGCAAACAGGAGTACATGCTTGAACTGTATCTAATTGGCAACCCAAGACAAAAATACATATTTCTGTACAAAATATGTACAATATTATGAACAAAATCATAATATCCACAATCTTTGTAATTTCCATTTATAAAAAGAGCTAAATAAACAGTTATGATGAATATAAAAGGAAATAAGAAACTTCCAAAAATCAGCTTAGGAGGGGCGACAGTGGTAAAAATTTGCCAGGGGGCAACCAAAAGCTCCCCAGAAAAGAAGCTGGGGTTTCACACAGCATCTAGAACTATGAAGGTGGTAGGAAGGGCAGGACTCTTGGCAGAGAGGGAGCAAAAACAAAATCACATGGAATTCAAATCCTTGCTATGCCTAACATAGGGACATATCTTTTTACTCCCACCTTAGAGGTTCTGCCTTTTTACATGGATGTTTAAAAGCTTTTAAGCATAGTTTTATGAACTTGTATTTGGTGTTTCCTCTGCTGTTTGTTCTTGGCTTTTAAGTAGATTTTTAGATGATACACTTTTTAAGATGATATACTTTTTATATTTTTATATTTTATATTTTATAAACTTTATGTTTTCACTGATTTTTTTAAGCTGCTTTGAAAAAAATCATTTGGGAGATAAAGAATGAATCCTAACCCTATCTACTCAGATGTAAGCCCCATTATAGTCAATGGGGCTTACTCCCAAGTAAGTGACATTAGGATTGCAGCCAAAGTGGGGTATGAGTTTGTAAATAAATAAAAACTTATGTTGTAGTAGAAATGAAGTAGGTACCAGCAGGAAAGACCCAGGAGATGATGATGCAAGCAAGAGATTTCTTTATTCAGAGCTCTGGACTCAGCCAGACAGAGTTTTCTATCTTACAAAAAGACTGAGTGCTTTGTCCAAATTGACTAGACCTTTTATAGCACAACTGTTTCTCTACATAATAAGATGATTCTGTTCATAACAAGAGGATTTATACAATCAAAGATTTTATCTTCAGTGGCTTCCTGAGCCGAGATGGGAAAAATGTGTGGCAAGACATGACATTACACATCAGTACAATGAAGAACACTTGTGGCAATCAAACACCTGTATTCTGACATTGGTTGATCCATCTGAGTTTCCTTTCCCACAGGAAGAAGAATTAAAATTTTATTTTAATTTTATAATTTTGGGCTTCTTTATTATTGCCACAGGGTCAGGTGAAGACCAAGAGAGTTTCCTGTCTTAGCTTGGCTGGTTTTACAAGCCTTAAATGGCTAATCACTGATAACCATCAAACTCCTGGGAAAGGAGAAGGGGCATTGTGATGTTATCATCTCCTCTCCGGGGAGCCTGTGAATGTTGATTGGAAGCTTCTGTCAGGGAGTGTGTGTCTGCGGCCGTTGTTTAATCTCTGTAAGGTGCTTGGCTGCGTGTCTTTCACTATAGGCAGCCCACAGAATGATTTCAAAGGTATCAAATAATTTCAATAATTCTAATAATAATTCTAATAAATTCTGACAGCTGGTTTTGTCTACCATAATGTGACTTCATCTACCTAACCGTAAAGCAAATATTTCATCACTAGCAAAAAGTGTACCCATGTTGCGGGAGTAACATTTCCCCATACGACTTTCCCCCATGACGCATCAACACCCCATGCGCAACTTCCCCCATGTGCAAAATTCCCCCATGTGCAACATTCCCCCATGTGCAACTACCCCATGCACAATTTTCCTCCATGCGCATGAAACCCCATGCACATCATCCCCCATGTGCATCAGTCCCCCATGGGCAACATCCCCATGCGCAACTTCCCCCATGTGCAACTTTCCCCCATGTGCAACTTCCCCATGCGCACCATCCCTCATGCACAACTTTCCCCATGCACATCATTCCCCATACACATCATTCCCCATGTGTATCATCCCCCATGCACAACTTCCCCCATGTGCAACATCCCCTCATACACAACTTCCTTCATGCGCAACTTTCCCCATGTGAGTAATCCCTCCATGCGCAACTTTGAACATGCGCAACTTTCCTCCATGCGCATCTTTCTTCCATACACAGCTTTCCTCCATGTGCAACTCCCCCATACGCAAGTTTCCCCATGCTCATAATCCCTCCATGTGCAACTTCCCCATGCGTAACTTCCCTCCATGCGCAACTTTCCTCCAAGCGAAACTTCCCCATGCACAACTTTCCTTCATGCGCATTATACCTCCACGTGCAACTGCCCCATGTGCAACTTCCTCCCATGCACAACTTCTCCTCATGCGCAATTTCCCCATGCACATCAGTCCCCCATATGCAACTTCCCCCCATGTGCAGCATCCTCTCCAGTGCAACCTCTTCCTCCAAACGACATCCCCCAGTGCACCAGGCAGAGAGCACCAAATTGGTTGGAGGTTGGCCCATGTTAAGTATAGGACAAATTGGCTGGAGGTTCCATGTTAAGTATAGGACAAAAACACATCACCCCTTTTCAGCCCCTAAAGGGTTAAATTCTCCACATGGATTCTTGGTGGGTATTCATGTCACAGAAGGAATCTCTCCCAGAACTCCATGCTTCTAGGCCCAGCAGTTGGAGCGGAATGTTGACGAGTCATCAATTCTCCAATGCAAAGTATAGGGAGGAAAACACGTTGCGCCCCTTTTCACCCCCTTCCAGTTGGAATTTCCCAAAACTGGTTCTTAGTGCACCCCTCCGTCACGGAAGGAATACCCACCCCAAATTTCATGCTTCTAGGCCCACCGGTTTTGCCAGGTCATTGATGAGTCAGTGATTGAGTCAGTCAGTGAGTCAGTGATCTTTCTCTTTTATATATATAGATTATCTTAGCATCATGGGAGCTGCTGCAGCAAAAACCCTCTTGCATTGACTTCTATTCCAATAACAGAAGATCAAAGGCAGTGGTTCTTGAGCATTTCAGCCCAAAACCCTCTTAAGAAAATGACAGTTTGTCCAGGATCCCCACTTGAGATTCATTTTCATGAAAGCAGCCTGAGTGCTTCATTCCAACATAGTGCCGGTGCCAGATTCCAAGATGGCAGCACCCAGCTTTTTGTGATCTCTCTAGAATGAAGTTGCAACCCAAGAAGTTCCGAACCCCCACTTTGAGAACCAATGATGAGAAGAACAAATTTTATGGCTCCTCTTTAGTGTCAACACTGCTCCACTTCCTGAGAAGTATGGGAAGAATGCTGGCATGGGAAGAAGTTGCAGTATGAGCTCCTCCCATCTGGCCCAGATTTTCTGACATTAGAAGAGTGATTTGGGAGTCACTTATGGGGCAATGACTTCCCACACTACTAATATCACATGCGACACTACTTTTTGATGAGCACTACTTTTCCTGTGAGCATGACACCTTGTTACTTTAACTTAAAAAGAGTAAAATTAAATTTCAAAACAGAAAAAATCTACTTTTAATACAACTAAAATATTCTCATTCTGAACAGTTTCTTATCAGGACTAGGAAGGTGATATTTCTTTCCTTCAAAAATATATCAGTGCCCTGATTTAGGAGAACTGAGTCAAGAGCCTACAGCCAGTGTGAACTTGTGCCATCATCACAAATTAGTAAAATGAGCTAACAAACTGAGGTTTGCCAAGACCAAGAGGATTTAGACAGCAAGTCCAGAGTGGAGACTCTGCTTGATATAGTCTTAAACTTCTGTGAAAAACAGAAAAGTATTCGGAAATTCATTTTTGCTTGGATGGACTACACCACAGGTGGGCTGATGCCGGTTCTGACCAGTTCAGTAGAACCTGTTGTTAATTAGGGGCTGACGTTAGCGAACCGGTTGTTAATTGGGGGCCATCATCTTTGACTTGCATGCAAGTGTGTTTGAATTTCTCTTAAAGGGCCTCTGGAAGCTCTCCTCTCCTCCTCCCCTCCTCCTCCCTCCCCTTCTGAGCCTCCCTCCCCTTCTCTCTCTCCCCCCTCCTTCCCTCCCTAAGGTTATCTTTTAATTTTAAAATACTAACAGTCTGTTCCTTTTACCATCACAGCACATTCAGACTCTGACTGCTGAGATGGGGGTGTTTGGATCACTGTTAGTTCCATGCTTTAAAGTCAGAGTGAAGAACTTCTTAATGCCCCAAACCTTTGAATGAGGCTATTTAGGAATCCCGACTTTGCTAAATATCTTATTTTGATTAAAAACCTTATTTCTAGCAAGTTTTCAGAAGTTATTTCCTGGTGCAGTTTGCAAAGCATGCAGGGTTCTCACATGCAAATGAGCAGACTCTCTGGAGATGCTGTTTTTTGAATCAGGCATTTGATGAGCAGCTTTACAAAGGGGTCCTTAGGAGGAAATACAGAAGCCAGCATACAAACCTCTGGGAGGCTGAGGTGAGTAATAGCAGTAATAGCCTGCCTCCCTATCTTCCCTGGGTGCCTTTGCAGCCCAGTACCAGGCATGGAGAACTACTTAGTACTACCCAGTACTACTCAGGAGTAAGCCACACTGTATAGTAGAGGACTGCAGCCCGTGGCCACAATCCTAGCCACACTTTCCTGGGAGCAATTCCCATTGACTATCATGGGATTTCCTTCTGAGTAGCATAGGATTTGAGGCTACTTTCCCATCCAGACTTTCCTAAGAGTAAGCCCACTGACTATAATGGGACTTACTTCTGAGGAGATTGGCAGAGGATTGGATCTCTCCCTCCAGCCCTGTTCCTCCAGCCCAGTCTACTTTCCTGAGAGTAAGCTCACTGTCTATAATGGGATTTTCTACTGAGTAGACATAATTAGGACTGGGTTCTGAGGCTGCACTCATATCCACACTTACATGGGAGTAAGCCCCACTGATTAGAATGAGAATTACTTCTAAGTAAGCCTGCATAGGATTGGACTGTAAAGCTAAAATCCTGACCACACAGTTTTGGGAGTAAACCCCATTGACTTGAATGGTACGTACTTCTGAGTAGACACAGTTAGGATTGGGCTCAGGCTGCAATCCTATCCACACTGTAGACCTTTTGCTCCCCCCCCCCAAGAGATCTCCCCACCTCATCTTGCCCCTCGGAGAAATCTCTCCACCTAAGATTGAGGGCAGGAAGTATGGGGGGTACCTGAAGAAATAACCCCAGTTTCCATCCTGCCCCCCCAGGAGCCCACTCCACTGCCTACTCTGAAGTAAATCCTATCCTAGTCCCATCCTAGTCAATGGAGCTTACTCCCAGATAGTTGTGGATAGGATGGCAGCATCACAGCCCAATTTTTTGCATGCCTGCTCAGAAGCAAGTACTGAGTGACCATATGTCCTCCTTTCCCAGGACAGGTCCTCTTTTTACTCCTCCTTTTCCTTATGAGAAGGCAACATGGAGTCTTCTTATTATCCATACTTTTTTCCAGGACCACAATAAACCTTCATTGTCCTCCTTTTCCTTACAAGCAGGCAGCATGCAGCCTTCTCATGAATTTTATTTTTTCCCAGGACAGGTCCTCTTTTCACACTTCTGCCTGGGAAAAAAATCTTCATTGTCTTCCTTTTCCTTATAAGCAGGCAGCATGCAGTTCCCATCCTGCACCCCCAAGAGCCCAGTCCACTGCCTACTCTGAAGTAAATCCTATTAAAGTCAGTAGGTTTTACTCCCCTGTGAGCATAGGAGTGTAGCCTCAAAGCCCAATCACTGTCTACTCAGAAGTAAGTTCCATTATAATAGTGAAGCTTACTCCCTGAAAAGAAGCTGGTTTCTAAAAGCTTGTAATCCTATGCCTGACTACTCAAAAGTTAATCCCATTACAATCTATGAAGCTTACTCCCAGGAAAGTGTGCAGAGGAGTGCAGCATTAGAGCCCAATCCTATTCTTGGCTACTCAGAAATAAGTCCCATTAGAGTGTGTGGAGCTTACTCTCAGGAAAGTGAATAGGATTGGAGCCAGAGGCTGGTTACTAAGAGCTCAGTCCTTTGCTTGACTACTCAGAAGTCCTATTATATTCAATGGAGCTTACTTACAGGAAAGTGTGGACAGGATTGTAGCCTTAAGTAATGGCTTAAAGGAAAACCTCTGCCTGTAGAGGGGACACCACAGACTCTGGTCCTAAACTGTAGATCAGTATTTCTCAACCAGTGTTATGAGTACCACCTGTGGACTTGAGGTGTGTCTGCTGGTACTGAGGCACCTGGATGTAAGGGTTATATTGCAGCAAGAGGCAGGGATTCTAAGAGCCCAAATCTTATGTATGACCATTCAGAAGTACTGGTAAGTCCCATCACAGTTAATGGAGCTTGCTTACAGGAAAGTCTGGACAGGATTGTAGCCTTAAGTAGGGGCTTAGAGGCAAACCTCAGCCTGCAGAGGGGACACCACAGACTCTGGTCCTAAACTATAGATCAGTGTTTCTCAACCAGTGATATGAGTACCACAAGTGAAACTTGTGGTAGTGTCTGCTGTATTAGGCACCTGAATGCAAGTGTCATGTGGTCCCTGAGGCATTTGGTGGGCTGCTGTGTGATTCAGGAAGGTGGACTAGATGGGTCTTTGGTGTGATCCAGTGGAGGCTTTTCTTATGCTTTTATTTTCTTAATTGTGGCACACATTCCCCCTGAGAGCATAACAAAGTGATATGCATAGGAATAAATTACACAGAACCCAGGGGCTTAGTATTGATTGATGCCATCACAAGTGATACAATTTTTTTGGTAAACTAAGGGTTAAGGTGGCATGCCCTCCCCTGCCCCCTGACCCTGGCCCCGCCCCCTGATCCACCCTGGCCCCACCCACTACAGGAGAACGGGTTGTTAGGGCAGGCTGGGCCCACCACTGACTTACACATTTCTGTCTCTTAGGAAAAAAGAAGAAATCCAAGAAAACTGAATCACTATTGACAAAGCTGCCACCTGATAAAAACAGATGAAGCCTCCAATCTGTTGAGGCAGGTTTCACAAATCTGGTTCTAAAACAATCTGATTTTTTATGGATACAAAATATGTTCTTATGCTCTACAGCAGGCGTGTCCAACATGCAGCCTGGGGGCCGCATGCAGCCCAAGACAAGGGTGGATGTAGTCCTCCTGCAAAGTGGGCCACCACCATTGGAAAAACCAGCTTTCTGCAACAGCCATTTTCAAATTTCATGTGCTTCAATGCATGCTGCCCTGGGCAGCCACTTTTTAAAAACAAAGCTGGTCTGGGCTGCCTGCCTTCTCCCCATACCTGCCTCTTTAGCACTCAGAGCTCTTCAGGCCCCTGCAGACCTTGCAGCACTCACCCACCCGCATACCGCAAAAGTAGCCTCAACTGCTGCTGAAAGTAGCAAAAGTAGCATCCCAGCTGCTGCCTGCTGCTCTTGAGACCTACTCAGAAGTAAGCCCTGTTAAAGTCAATGAGGCTTACTCCCAAGTTGCAGTCTGAGAGCCCAATCCTATTGCATGGCTACTCATGCATGAAACCCCCATGATAATCAATGAGACTTACTCCAAGGTTTAGCTTGGAGAGGATCGCTGCGCTTCCTATGCATCATGCCTACTCAGAAGTAAGCCCCACTAAACTCAACAAGACTTACTCCAAGGTATAAAAATGTAGGACAAAATATAGGACATCCTACATCCTATATTTTGTCCTACTTTAAAATTTTTTTAACTATTTATGTATGGCCCAAATGAAAACTATGAAATGTTTACAACACACAAAAAAACAGGCCTCCGTCAGTCTTGAAAGACTATGGTATCGTGCTCGGCGCTGCATACACTGCATGCAAAGCACGAAAGCCTGGGTTAGATCGTTATGGAGGATAGGCTGTTACCTAAGCAGCAAATCCCCCCTCTCCACGCCACTGAAATAGTCCAAAGGAAAGGCAGAGCCAATATGATTGGATCCAACTGGCGTCGCAGAGCTGGGCTAAGGACAGGAGCTCACCCTGTCTTGTGGGGCCAACCAGGGTCTCGAACCCTGGCCTGCTGGTTAACAGGCACAGTGTCTTAGCCACTTGTGCCACCCACACACATCTTGCATAGTAAAAACATACAGACCAATCCAGAAATACACCAAGACATAATTTGTTCAGAGATTATAGTGGCAGGGAGAGTAAAATAATGCCCAGGGATTTCCACTGTATTTATTAATATTTTCAATAGTTTATGTAGTTTATAAAGTTTATAGTTTATAGTTAAAGTTTGTAATTTATAGATAATGTAGTTTATAAAAAGACATAGTAACAAGAAAATAATGATACATAATACAATGAAATCAACAATAAAATCTCAATTAAATTTAAAGAGAAGCCCAGAAAAATGAACAGTCTTTTTCCACTGTTTCTGGAAAGCCAAGAGTGCGATCTTAGATGAATCGCTCTGATGAAATAACTACATGGGAGCCTCTTTCCCAGACTAGGGTGACCATATGACCAGAAAAACCTGGATTTGTCGGGATTTTTAGCCTCCTGTCCAGGTGTCCTACATTTTGACTTCATTTTGAAACTTCGTGATAGTGCACAGTACCCCATCATGCCATATGTCACTGGATTCATATTGAAGAGCAGAATCCAATGCTATCCAATCCAATCAATTTGGAGATATCTCCTTCCTATCAAAAATTATGGTCAAAAAACAAAAAACTACATTTTTCGGCAATTTTTTTAAGCAGGTAGGAATTTTGGCCTGGGATTAGGAATTTTGGCCCTGGGGTTCAGGAATTTTGGCACTGGGGTTCAGGAATAATCCTGAATAATAAGGAATAATCTGGTCTAGACACTACTGAATAATCAGGAATAACCCTGTCCTAGACACTACTCACCTCAACTACTGGTAATTTTACAAACAGCAGATGAATATGTAAGACTGTTTTGGGATTTACTTCAGACTGAAAGTCAAACATGACAGAGGAAAAAAATGCCAAATGCAAAGAACCAGACATAAGGATAAAGACTAAGCTGGAATCCTTTCTCCCCAACATGTTAGGGAGAAACGTGTGATATAGTGAGACGTGGACCAGATATGGTAATTTTGTAAACCACATTGAGTTCCAAAATTTATGCATTGGTGATTACTGCTCTCAAAAGAGACTTGGAATAGAAAGGCACATCTTCCAAGAGACTGTCTAGAAGAGTCCAAACTTTTGTTTTATGGAGGCTACTTCTGAGAAGACATGCAAAGGATTGGGGCCTTAGAGGCTGCAATTCTACCTTGAATTTACTGTGAGTAAACACCATGGATTTTTTGGACTTACTTCTGTAGAGGCAAACAAAGTCTTGGGCTTCCAGCCAGCCAAAGAAAGAAGAAGAAGCCAGTGAGTGCTGGCAATTACCTGCCTGGTTCTGACTATGAGAAGGAAAAAGGGAGAGTTCAGTCACTCAGACTGCTTGCGTGTACTTAATTTGGTGATGTGTGTGTGCTCCCTTCAGAGCAGTGAAACAAAAGTTGTTGGATATGAGTTGGGAGGCTGCAGAGGATATTTCTTGTGGAGGATATTGTCTTGTGCACTGGGGAATTTGGGGTGGTATATACTGAACTGTTGAACAGCTACAATAAAGTGGAGCTGTCTCTGAGCATGTGCAGAGTACACCTCCTACCTGTGACTGCTAAACATATTTTAAGCATGGTTTTTGGACATGTCATGTCCCTTCTCTCCCTCACCCCACCTCACTACAGGCAGAATGGAGCAATGGAAGCAGCTGGAGAAAGTTCCAGATAAGATACCAGGCTGTTCGGAGGGGAACTTACCCCAGCAGCACCTGCCTGGAAGTCAGCTGGCTGGTGGATGTGTGCAGAGAAGCTAGGCAGCAGGAGCTTCCTCTCCAGGAGTGGACTGCACAGCTTAGCTGCAGTTCTAGAGTGCAGCAGGTGGCTTCTTCTCACCCTTTCCACTACTCCAAGCTTGTAGTAGTGCATGCATGGGATACTGCAAAGTTCTATAACTGCTGCTTGGAGCTAGGGCAGCATACAACCTTAATTTTGCCTTCTTCTTAGAAAGATAAACTGATGCCATCAGAGTCCTATGGTGGGACTTTTAGTGCTTAATGTACACCTTGTGGGCATCATTTTCATTCTGGTGTCTCCCTGAATGGAATGCATACGTTTCTTGGTCACCTGCTTTAAGGAAGCCATTGGCTATGGTGAAGATACAAGTGAAGTGTCAGAGGGAAGCAGGTGCTCCATTGCAGTGCTCCATAAAGTTTTGCTCCATTTGCAAGATTGACTGCAACTTGTAGATTGCAAAGTCTCCTCTTGGGAAAAATGACAAAAAATGAATGCACTTAAAATCAAAAGGCCTCAGAAACAAACTGCAAAGCTGAGCAGGTTTGCAGCAGGCTCCTCTCTTTACTAATCTGTCTTGCCAGCCCCTCAGCCATAAATTAGGATCCTTGGACCAAATAACTCAGTAAAGTATATACACTGTATTTAGCGGTGGGCCCAGCATGTCCCAAGAACCAGTTCCCTGGAAGGGGGCGGGGCCAGGCAGGGTCAGGGGGCATGGCCAGGGTCAGGGGTGGGGCCAGGGAGAATTTAAAGGGGGAATTTAAAAAAAAATTAAAAAATTTATTTTCAAAAAAAAATCTAAGTTTTTGTTAGTGGGACTTACTGTCATGGGACTTACTTCAGAGTAGGCATGCATAGGATAGGGTTCTCAAGCTGCAGTTCCAGCCAAACGTGCCTGGGAGTAAGCCCCACTGACTGTCATGGGAATTACTTCAGAGTAGGCATGCATAGGATAGGGTTCTCAGGCAGCAGTTCTAGCCACACTTGCCTGGGAGTAAGCCCCATTGACTATCATGGGACTTACCTCTGAGTAGTCATGCATAGGATTGGGCTCTCAGGCTGCACCCTGTCCACACTTTCATGGGAGTAAGACCCACTAACTATAATGGGACCTACTACTGAGTAGATCTGCCTAGCCTAGATCCCTGAGGATGCACCCTGTCCACACTTTATTGGGAGTAAGACCCATTGAGCACAATAGGGATTACCTTTGAGTAGACATGGTTAGTATTGTAGTCACCAGGCTAAGGAAAGAGGTTCTATCATGGAAAGGACGCAGGCAAGAGTTAAAAAGAAAAAGGGGCCAGGGAGGCTGTGTCCTCCTCCGGCCAGCTGCTGCTCCGTGCTGGAGGAAAGACATTCCATGCTGGAGCCTTTAACTGCTGGCGTACCAATCCCGTTGGTTGAGCCCCCTGCCGCTGCTACAGGCTCTCCAGCAGCTGGGGATTTGGAAGATCCTATTCCCGGGGACTGGACTGAATAGGCCTCCGCCCACCTGTGACTGTATTCCCTGTTTAAACATATTTCATTTTTTTCTGTTAAAAGTGAAATTATTAGCAAAGACTAGGTAATTAGGCAGTGACAACTTGCAAGCTGCAACCAATCAATAACTCAAGTATATTAAGCAGGCTGACAGGTGCAAGCAGTAAAGATGCTGTGCCTCTTAACCAGCAGGCCAGGGTTTGATTCCTGGGTTGGCCCCACAAGACAGTGTGAGCTCCTGTCCTTAGCCCAGCTCTGCGATGCCAGCTAGATCCAATCGTTACAGCTCTGCCTTTCCATTGGACTAATTCAGTGGAGTGGAGAGAAGAGATTTGCTGCTTATCCCCCATAACAATCTAATCCAGGCTTTAGTGCTTTGCATGCAGCGTATGCAGCACTGAGCACGATACTATAGTCTTTCAAGACTGATGGATGCCTGCTTTTTAGTTGTATGTCACTGATAGGTTATGAATGGCTCAGGACTACCCTGTGAAAATGCATTTCCTAACACTGTGCACAATAGAGAAGAGAGAGAGAGAGAGAGAGAGAGAGAGAGAGAGAGAGAGAGAGAGAGAGAGAGAGAGAGAGAGCCCTAAAATGCTATATAAGCAAGCTAACCTGAAATGACACCTACTATTATAAATGGCCTAATTTGTATGTTAATATGGTTGTATCACATAATTGCAGCAAGACTAAGATAACAATATGACTTTGGGGTTTCTATGGCTACCATCCTGGACAAATGCACTAGGAAGTGCGTTGTTGCTGACACCATGCAGGCTCTCTGAGGGCTTCTCTTTGGTTATTTATGATATGATTTATAATAACGACAACATCTCCTATTTTCTCCCCTTGTCAGATACAATAAATTGCCATAGTTAATCACCACTCTTGGTTTGGGCCCGATTACAATAGTATCGTAGGAGCACAGCAATGGTAAAAGTGTGTTCACACCCAGTCGCTCCTGATAAAAGAAATATGAATCCGGAGATCATCCCAGACAATATTACTATCTGGAATATTTTATAATCTTCCTTTCGAGTACTTCTGGATTGGAATTTCTGAGCCATCTAAGATTTTCCATTGTTCCTCCAACAATAAGATCATGTTTTATTATCTAAGATTGGAAAACCATGCAATAGTTGTATTCTACATTTCTCATGTGTACTGCTCATGGAGTCAAGTGTATGAGAATATTTGATAGATTTTTTTTCTTGAACAGAAATAGATAGTCAATCTTTCTATTCTGTGCTTACGTATTATTGCAAGGAAAGATACTGAAATTTAAAAATATAATATCCTAACAAGAAACAAGCACAAAATTTGATCATTCAAAAACATATAAACAAACTCAATGGAACAATGCACCCAGACCTGGACTGCCTCCACTCTCTTCACTAAAGCTGTGGCCCCTTGTATGCAACCAAACAAGGGGGTAGAAGGGGAAAGATTGGAACAATCTATGCCTCCTGGCCAAAACTGGCCAAATCCCATTTGGGATGGAAATACACCCTGTGTGGAAATGGACAATATATGTGGGTAGGACCTATGGAATTAGATTCAGCAATGCCATATTATAAAAGCCCATTAGCACCACCTATTAGAGCCTATTTTCTACTGAGGAGATAAACTTTTGGGTCTTGTCTGTTCTCATTTAGACTGCAGGAGAGGATGGAGTGCCCTGCCACATAAAACTAACTAATACCACTATGCATATGGCATTATTTTAATAAAAAAACAGCCAGGAATGCTAGATAACACTTCAAATTTGGAAGAGGAGGAGAAAATGATAGCCAAATAGAACCTCCAACTTCAAAGGCAGCATACAATAAAATAGTAAAACCTTGGACTGAGAGCATTTTGGATTGAGAATGTTTTGCAAGACAAGCAACCATTTCTAATAAATTTTGTCTTGCAATACAAGCAATATCAAGCAATATAAGCAAAAAACTGGAGTTTCTTGCCTATGAGACTCCCGTTCTTGTAGGAGGAAGGGGGAGCGCTCCTAACCAAAGGGTGCTGTCCTCCCTGGAGGCTGAATGCAGTCAGAATTCTCCTTCCTGGGAGGGCATCCTGGATCCCCAATCTCTATACTGAACTGAGTAAACCCAGAACACTCTCCAACCTTTGCTTTTGCTAGTTCTATATCAATAGACTCAAAGCTAAGGATTAGCAGAGAAAAGGCATCGCCTGACAACAAACCCCAAAGCAAAGAGAAATAAGCATAGAGAAGGGTAGAGAAGAACATAACCCTACTCCACTGTCAGACCCCCACCAATGTAGTTTGAAAGAACACTAGATGCAAGGATCGAAGTAAGCGGTGGGCGGAGCACTCTCCCTTCCTCCTTCAAGAACAGGAGTCTCAAAGGTAAGAAACTCCAGTTATCTCTACAGGAGGAAGGGAGAGTGCTCCTAATCAATGGGATAAAGCCAAGCAGTATCCATTCGGAGGAAGGCCGGGAAGATCCAAAGACCCTAGGTCACCAACACTTTCTGTAACACTCTCCTGCTGAAAGCTGCATCAGCCAAAGCTGCCTGAGCAATCTTGTAATGCTTTGTAAAAGTAGAGGGGGTAGACAAGGTTTCTGTTCTGCCGACAGATTCCAGAGAAACCACTCCGTCAAAAGCAACTGAAGAAGCTGCACTATGAATTGAATGGGCTGTAAAACCAACAGGTGGAGTCTTTCCTAAGGACGAATACACAAAGGCTATCATCCCTTTCAGCCAGTTAGCCAAAGTAGAGAGGGGAGCACAGTTACCTAGAGATGATGCTTTAAACAGGACAAAAAGACTGTCGGTTTTATGTAAATCTCTAGTCCTTTCCAAATAATACTTTAAAGCTTTTCTAGCATTTAACACGCCAGAAGGCCTCTGATGTACAAGAAAGGTTATGGCAAAAGTGATAACCAATTCTTGGGCCCCATGAAACTATTGAATTTATCTGGGTATAAAGTAAGGTTCTGTCCATAGAACCACCCTGTCCATGTGGAATATTGTGGTAGCTGCCTTACCAGTCGCTGCCAAAGAGGCTACACCCTCAAAAGCAGCAGAAGCAGCAGCACTTTTGATGAAATGTGCAGTGATACCTTTCCTAGGGATATCTTCCTAGGGATAGATACACCATAGCTAAAGCCGCAGTCATCCATTTAGCTAAGGTAGTTTTAGATGAACGAAGCACAACTGATTTCTTTTTGAATGATTTTCCTTTGATTGTCCTTTGAAAAAGGGAATCAGTTTGGTTCTGTCAATGTAGTGCTTAAGCACTCTCCTAATGTCTAATTTAGGCCAATCAGCTTTTAATTGACATGTTGGCTTGGCAGAACACTGTCCAGAAAAAGATGGCAGAACACTGTCCTGAGACTTGTGGGCCCATGTATTGATCTTAGGGATAAATGCAAAGGCAACTTTGAACACATCCTGATCACTGTGGAAAATTCAGAGATTAGGGTTGAAGGATAAGGCACATAACTCTTACACTTTGTGAGTTGAAGTGACAGCTACTAGCAGAGCAGTCTTGTAGATCAACTGAAGGATATCAATGGAAGATAATGGCTCAAAAGACAACTTTTCCCAAGGCAGAAATCCCAAGGTGAAGGTTCCAGGAAGGAAAACGGTGAACTTGGGGAGGATTAAGATGACTTACCCCATTCAGAAACTGACTCACATGCAGATGAGACAGAGGTGCATTGCCTCCAGCTGCACCCAGAGTACTTCTCACAGCCAGCTGCCTTCTTAAGGTACGGCCAGCTGCCACCTGCCCTCTTAAGATACTTGTGCTGATACCGCTGTTGAGACCATCCTGTAGAAACCCTTGGACCATGAACTGAACTACTTCCATGTATTTTAGAAGTAGCGCCCTTCTTGGAAGCTAATAGGGAAGCTAAGATTGGAAGCTTAGCTTGGAAGTTAAGAGGAGGAAGCATCTCCTCTTAGCAAGTGCCTGCAACTCACCCTCCAGGGTGTGAGCTGGAAAAGCTCTGAATGGGGGTGGACAATGGGTCCCTGAGTTAGAAGATCTAACCTGAGAGGTCAGGACATTGCTCACAAAAGTGCAGAGTAGGAGACTTCCGGTTTGGACTGGAGCACTGTGGCTGGGCACTTACTGTGCTCCCGATTTCCTTGATATTTTACGCGGAATAACTGCTTCTCCGTGAACTCTGTGTAGGCAGCACGAAGGTCAAAGTGTCGCTTTCTTCCCAGAGGACAGGGAGATTCGGCAGGGGGGAGGATTTGGAGGAATCCCCCTCTCCTGCTTTGAGTCAGACCGTCCGTTTAACTGGGCGCGCTTCATCGCTTCAAGGATCAATCGGTGTTCGGGTTTTAGCCTGAACTTAGACAGTGCCAGTCCAAGCTCCAATTTGGATTACAACTCCATCAACAAAATACAAGGATCCCTACAAAACCATAAAGAAGATTTACAGCAAGGTACTGGAAAAAGGATTTTAAAGATGATTTGTTGTGAGAAGTAGAAAAGCTTGGAACTTGAAAAGCAGAAAAGCTTTGAATCTAGCAGAAAAACTTTGTAAAATTTTGTAAAGTTTGTAAAACCTTGAAAAACAAAGTAGAAAAACTTTGAAATTAGAGTGCCAAAGACCCGGATCAAGGAAGTAAATGAGCAAATATTAAGGAGAAAGTTGTTCCAGGATTATTGCAAGCGAGCATAGTTAAGGTGGACTGGAAGTGTTGTGGAGATTTAAGGAGGCATAGCCCTAATCATATTGCCAGAATGGATTATTTTAAGTGACGACATTGAGCTGGCAATTCAAAGGTACAGTTAAGGTGGACTGGAAGTGTTGTGGAGATTTAAGGAGGCACAGCCCTAATCATATTGCCAGAACAGATTATTTTAAGTGACGATATTGAGCTGGCAATTCAAAGGTACAGTTAAGGTGGACTGGAAGTGTTGTGGAGATTTAAGGAGGCATAGCCCTAATCATATCGCCAGAATGGATTATTGCAAGTGACGACATTGAGCTGGCAATTCAAAGGTACAGTTAAGGTGGACTGGAAGTGTTGTGGAGATTTAAGGAGGCATAGCCCTAATTATATTGCCAGAACGGATTACTGCAAGTGACGACATTGAACTGGCAATTCAAAGGTACAGTTAAGGTGGACTGGAAGTGTTTTGGAAATTTGAGCACTCATAGCTCTAATTATATCGCCATAACGGAGACAAGATCTAAAAGCAATCTGCATAAATTGGGGGGGAATCTCATGGCGACCTCATGTAAAGGCAGTCTAGATCTCAATGCTGTGTTAGAAACTATAAAAGCTGAATGTGGGGCTATAAGAAAGGATATCAAAGATGATTTAAGGGAAGTTAAAGAACAGATTTCTAAACTAGATACTAAATTTGAGGCTCGAATGTCTGATGCAGAAGAGAGGACTAATGATTTACAACAAAATGTTTTGGACCTGAATAAGTATTCAGATACAGTCTCACAAAAAATTAAGATAATTCAAGATAAATGTACATTGTTGGAGGTCAGATCGATGGAGTCTATGATGCGCCTACATGGTATTCTTGAAGATCCTATGACTAATCTTAAGCAATTGGTGCTAAATTGTTTAGCAAAATTTTTGGCGATAATGTGGAAGAATTGTCTAAAAGTATTGAAAGTATATATAGAATAAGCTCAACATATGCATTAAAGAGAAAACTTCCAGAAGATGTGATGGTGAAATTTACTTCGAAAGAACTCGCCTTTAAAGCACTGGCACAGCAACATAGTAACCGATTAAAAATAGGGGAAATAGAAGTTAAAAATTCTGATAGAACTTCCAAAGAAGGTGTTACAAAAAAAAAAAAGATTATAGGAATCTAATGGACATCTTGAAGCAGTGGAATATTAGATATAGATGGATCTTTCCACAAGGATTGACATTCAAATGGTATTCTCAAAAGAAAGTTATTTTGTCCATTGAGATGATGCATCAATTTTTAGCAACGATGGAAAGAGGATCAGGGAAAGAAATGGGGCTTCCCCAAATAAATAAACAATTAACTCAAGGAAATGGAAAATAAAATACTTATTTGGAATGTCAATGGACTAAATTCACCACAGAAAAGGAGACAGATATTTCATTGGTTATATAAATTAAAAGCTTCAGTAATATGTTTACAAGAGACGCATATTAAAAAATTGGATGATAAATTTTTGTTGAATGAAAAGTTGGGACAATGTTTTTTTCCATTGGCATCTAGTAAGAAAAAAGGAGTAGCTATTTACACTCAAAAATCCCTCCAACCACAATTGATTAAACAGGATGAAGAAGGGAGGTTTGTGATGGTGGAAATTGTCCTGAATCAACAAAAAGTTATATTAGTGGCTATATACGTGCCAAATGGAACAAAGAAAGATTTTTTTTTAGAAATCCAAACACAGCTTTTGGAGATCCAATATCAGCAAATTATTATTTTGGGAGATTTTAATGGTGTAACTGATCCAAAATTGGATCGAACACCATCTAAAGGAAAATGAAAAAAATCAGATGAGGGTAGATTGCCTCAAACTTTTTTTTATTTGGTTCAGCAAGAATGCTTAGTGGATATTCGGAGAGTGAGAAATAAAGATCTAAGGGAATATACGTATCTTTCATTTCGGCATGATTCTGCGGCTCGGACTGATGCGATTTGGGCGACTAAAGATTTGGAATTGATAACGAAAAGAATTGAAATTTTAGCAAAACCTTATTCAGACCATAATCCTATATTATGGACTGTAGGTAATGGGTTAAGAGAAAGAAGATGGAGACAATTTGGAAATTTTTGAGAATAAAGAAAATGTAAAATTTTTACAGAATGAAATTAAACAATTTTTTGTAACAAATGCAGAGGACTCCGTGAAATTACAAATTAAATGGGATGCGTTTAAAGCTGTGATGTGAGGAAATATGATTACATTGAACAACAAGATAAAAAGACAAAAAACACAAAAATGGATTTTTCTACAAGAAGAATTAAAAAAGAAAGAAAAGGAATTATGGAAACGACCAGGTAAGAAATCTATTCATAGAGAGATTGGAATTTTGAAACAACAATTAAATGTAATAATTAATCAAGAACTTGAATGGAACTTGAAAAGACTTAAATTAAAGTCATTTGAGGGAGGTAATAAACCAGGTAAATACCTGGCCTGGCAATTAAAAAAGAAAAAAGAAAAGAAATGGATTCACAAACTTATTGTAGATGGCTCAGAGAAATTCCTGAGGGAGGATATCAAAAGAGAATTCTACAAGTATTATGCCAAACTGTTTAGGAAAGAAGAAATAGATTTAAAAAATGCAAGGAAATATTTGGAGAAAGCAATTATTCTGGAATATCAGATGAACTTAAACAAAAAATGGAAAGACCAACTGAGGAAAGTGAGATTTTGGAGGCTATAAGAGACGCCAAATCTAGGAAAAGCCCAGGCCCGGACGGCATCCCAGTAGAGCTTTACAAAATATTTCAAGTGGAATTGATACAAGAGATGAAATGTCTTATGAATGTGATTGTAAAAGATACAGAAATGCCTAAATCGTGGACAGAAGCAATAATTTCATTGATCCCAAAGGAAGGACAAGACCTTACAAATGTAAAAAATTATAGACCAATTTCTTTACTATATGGGGATTACAAATTATATACCAAGATCTTAGCGGAGCGATTGAAAAGAATTTTGCCTGAGTATATCAGCAAAGAACAAGCAGGAGTTCTACCAAAGAGACAGTTGAAAGATAATATCAGAAATGTTTTAAACATTATTGAATATTATGACAAAAACCCAAATAAAGAGGCTGGATTATTTTTTGTAGATGCGGAAAAAGCATTTGATAATGTTAACTGGGATTTTATATTTTTGACCATGTTAAAAATGAATGTAGGGGAAAAATTTATGCAGGCTGTTAAAGCTATTTATTCAGAACAAACGGCAAGAATCCTTGTTAACGATCAATTGATGGAAAAAATCCAAATCGAGAAAGGAACTAGACAGGGATTGCCCTCTATCGCCTTTGATTTTCATTCTGGTATTAGAGATTCTATTGAAAAATATACAAAGTGAGAAAAAGATAAGAGGCTTGAAAGTAAAAGGGACAGAATATAAATATAGAGCTTTTGCAGATAATGTGATGTTTATTACAGAAGACCCCTTGAATTCCATTCCTGTATTGTTGAAAGAAATTAAGAAGTTTGGAGACCTTGCGGGTTTCAATGTTAATAAACAGAAATCAAAAATTCTATGTAAAAATGTACTAAAAAATAAGCAAAAAAAGGTCAAGAAACACAATGTGAAGTTGTAAATAGAGTGAAATATTTGGGTATACACATAACTAGCAAAAATATAGATCTGTTTAAAAATAATTACGAAAAAATTTGGAAAGATATCAAGAAAGTTTTTATAAGATGGAATAGGTTGAATTTTTCTTTGATGGGTAGAATTGTGGTGGTAAAAATGAATGTGTTGCCAAGGTTGATGTTTTTGTTGCAGACAATACCAATTATCAAGAATGATAAGCAGTTTGACAAATGGCATAAAGACATATTAGAGTTCGTATGGGCTGGGAAAAAACCAAGAATTAAAAGGAAAGTTTTGTATGATAGGAAAGAAAGAGGAGGATTTCAACTTCCAAATATAAAATTGTACTATGAGGCGGTCTGTTTGATGTGGTTGAGAGATTGGTGTCTGCTCAAAGACCATGATATGTTGAATTTAGAAGGTTATAACAATCTCTTTGGGTGGCATGCCTATCTACAATATGAAAAATATAAGAGTGATGGAATTTTTTTACACCACTGTACGAGGTAATTTGATGAAAGTTTGAAATAAATATAAAAGATATCATGGAGAAGGGGTGCCACTCTGGATTGTACCGATAAATGTAATCAAAGAGCAGAGGAGAGATGAAAATCTATTGCCCTATAGTGAATGTTTGGTTTGGCAGGGAGATGAAATAAAACTCTTGGAAAATAAATTGAAAGACAACTATACTTGGTTGGAATATCATCAGATAAGAGCTCTGTTTTTACAAGATAAGAATAAGGGTTTTAGAAAACAACTATCTGAACTAGAAAGAATAATGTTGAGTGAAGATGCAAACATATCAAAAATGTCTGATTTATTGTTGAAGTGCTATACAGAAGATGAACTAGTTAAAGTTCAAATGATAAAATGGGCTGTGAATATTAACAAAGAGATACCGATGACTACCTAGGAACATCTTTGGAAAACATCAATGAAGATTTCAGCCTGTACGAGTATTAAAGAAAACTGCATGAAAATGATTTATCAATGGTATCTGACACCTAAGAAATTAGCGAAAATGGATAGTAAACTATCAGATAGATGTTGGAAATGCAAAGCAGTTACAGGATCCTTCTATCATATGTGGTGGACTTGTCCCAAAGCACAAATTTTCTGGACTACAATACATCAAAAGCGAAAAATTTTAAAAATTAACGTAGAGAAAGATCCTGAACTATTTCTGTTAGGTATGAACTTAGAAAAGTTCCAGCATATCGATAGAACATTGATTTGGTATATGACTGCAGCGGCAAGGATGATGTACGCACAAAAATGGAAACAAGAGGAGATTCCAGAGCTAAACGAGTGGTTGTATAAAATGATCCAATGGTGTGAAATGGATAAAATATCGAAGAAACTAAGGAATCAAGATATAACTATATGCCAACAGCAATGGGTTAAACTTAAAGATTATTTTGAAAAAGAATTTAATATGAAAGGAAAGTGTTTATTTTTGAATATCTAGTTAAATAAGATATGTAATGAATATCAAAGCTATATTCAGTTTAAAGGATCATGCTGTGAGTACCTTTACTGAAATAATAATTAACCTGGTTTTTTGTAGGGAGGGAAGTCCTGGGGAATTTTTTTTTGGGGGGGATGAAAATAGCACAATTGAATTATTATGATGAATGTATCTGGAATTCTTATTATATAAAATCTAATAAAATTCATTAGAAAAAAAAGTGCAGAGCAGGATATCATCCAGGCAGGGGTCAACAATGATCCCCTATTGGAACCAAAAGCCACAATTGCCACCAGGATCTTGGTGAAGACCCTTTGGTATGACATCAAATCAAATTTCAGTGCTCCCAATAAAATAAGCATTAGGTATCTGAGCAGAAAGGCATTAGTTCTGCTTTTGTCCTGTCTGGAGGACTAGCTGAAAGATTGAAAGTTGGAGGACGTTGGTGTGGGATCATGCAATCTAAATTTGCTCAATCTTGAATGAGATGGTCCTTATAGACAAAAATATCATCTTTGGTCCAAAATGACTAAAGCCAGGGTTAATGTTTCCTACATAGAAGGGAGATAAACTTTCCGTTTATCCCTGTTATCAACTGACACAGAGTCAACAACTCCCCAGAATGTTAGCTGCCCATAAAGAGCAGGACTGCCAGCCTAATCAGGGATTTTGCATCAACATCCCAAAGCCCAAGGCAGACATTGAAAATGGTAACTAGGTAAAGGTTAACGCTTTAACTTCCCAGGATTGGTGAGAAAAGAACCAGGCCAGATTGTGAAGTTGCCCAGATCATAAACCATTGGTCTGAAGATCTTTAAACTTACAGGTGTAGTGTTTTTAGAATTACACCATTACAGTCTCCTCCTCCCAGTAATTTGCAACACTGGACATGGAAACTGGAATCCAAAGTCCTGAGCCCAAACAAGAAGCTTTTACACTTTCTCATTGTTACTTCAACTCTCATGTTATATAAATCTTCTGGGTCTTTAAGACAATGCAACCACCGGACTTCTACTTTGGAAATCTGCAATGGCCAAAGTTTCCTGAGGTAAATTATAAAGCTTACTGACCATCTTGACATGTGCTCCCCTGGTGCAGACACTGTTCCTTCTGCTTCCATGATAGAAGTTACTGCATCAAAGAAGGGAGCATCTGCCATCTTATGAGTGCCCTGGAAAGACAAAAACTTCAACTGCTGGCTTTTTAGCTTGGTGGAAGAATAGACTAAACATTGGGACTAAAAGGAGGGAAACCATTATTACAAAGCAATGTTGCTTGAGACTTGATACATTCAGAGCAAGTCTCAGCCAGTCTGAGCTGGTTTAGGCCAGTTCTTCAAATAGTTCCTCTGCTCTGCAGTAGGTTAAGAGATATGATTATCTTGGACAATAATCTAAGGAACTTTTCCACAGGAAAGAAAAAGGCATATCTAAGATGTTGTACACACCAGTTTCCTTCCCCTGAGGTTTTGTCCTTTAGGAAACCTTAGAATAGCCTAACTCCATGAGTCTGTGAGAGGCCTTATGTTTGGATGATCCTTTAAATGAGGAACACTTTACAGTGCGTTGAAGCCTCTAGCTTGAAAGGATGAAGAGTGAGTGAGGAATATGGAAAAGGCAACAGAAGCCTTGTAGACACCTCAAGAACCCTGCAAGCAATGCTCCTGTGGAGACTCTGCTGCAAAAGAGTTTTTCTGTCACAGCTTTTCCCCAGAAGGTTCTGGACCCACCATGTCACATGTGCCTGGGCCTCCTGAGAGTCAGGGATTCTGCCCAGGAAAATAGGAAAGTTCCCTGAAAGTAGACAGAAAAGCCAAATTCAGCCTTCTCCTGAAGTATCTAAGGCTAAGTCCACCCTTAAATAATTTTATCGGTCACTGGCCATTGCTTCTTAGTTTCTACAGTTTGGCCAGTAGCTTATGGTGTTTGGGATGATTGAAGTTTTATGTGAAGGGCTCTCATCCTCTGGCTTGGAGTCAGATACCAAAAATTTGTATTTGGTGTATGATGAAGGTGACCTTTCCCACTTTGCTTTATGTGGCTGGTCTGTTACTTGAGAGGGAGCAGGAGGCCAACACTGCCGGTAATTGCTCCTTGAGAGCTCTCTTCATAGCCCCCTTAATCATTTCTGAGAGGCTATATGCAGATAGGTTGGTGCCTTTTTTAAGGCTCCTGGGGCCTTTTGACACCCCCAGCCTTGTCCCCATGGCTCAGTAGTACAAAGGGACTCTTACCCTTGACAAAATGGTGTCCGCAGTCAGAGACCCAGACAAAATGGCCATTCTGTGGGAAGTGGCTGAAAAATGGTGCCAAGTGCCTCACGTCATACTCTCTCCTCTGAAAAAGCAGCTTGGTAGCAGAAACAGGTCAGGGGTAGCGCTTAACTGATTTGGGGCACTACCCTCCAGACCACAAGAAGTGGTCTAGCAGTGGCTGCAATAGCTGGGGGGCACCCGCCACATGGAGAGGCTGCTGTGATCCCCTCCTCTTCAGTCCACACCTCAGGACTGGCTGCTGCTTCACAGCAGCATGGTCCGACTAGCAATCCCGCTAGTCAGGGAAGCCCTGTCACACTTGGCAGGGGGCTGGAATCCCCTGATGAAGCTTCCCCCTTACTCTGTCTAAGGGGGAACTAAGGATGGAACAGAGGGGATGGATGAACGAGAGAGAGAGAGAGAGAGAGAGAGAGAGGAGTAGAAGGAGAAGGGAACCAGAGCTCCCAAGGCAACATCCAGTCTTCTACGAGGCCGAATAAGACTGTGACCCTGGGTGCCCTCCCAGGAAGGAGAACTCTGACTGCATCTGGCCTCCAGGGAGGACAGCTCCCATTGTTTAGGTGCTCTCCCTTTCTCCTGCAGAGAAACAAAAACCCAGTCCCAACCGGGATGTGGCCTGTTTCTGCATTCCACCAGCACCTCCTCAGCCTCTCCTGAGAGACCAGCCTATGCATGTCTACTCTGAAGTAAGCCCTATTACAGTCAGTGGGGCTGAATTCAATGTAAGCATGGCAATGGAGAGGAGCCTGAGAGACCTAGCCTTGCATGTCTAATCTAAAGTTATGTAAATGTAAAATTATGCACATCGGAGCAAAGAATCCCTGACATTACATATAGGTTACATTACATATAGGTTACATAAGTAACTTTACAGATAGGTTAATGGACTCTGAGCTATCTGTGGCAGAGCAGGAGAGAGATTTAGGGGTGCTAGTAGTTAGCGTGATGAAAGTGTCAGTCCAATGTGGAGGAAAGGACGATCACAGGTTACAAGCCATGAGGGTATGTGTTGATGTGGACAACCTCCAAAGGCCAAATGGAGGGCATCTGGATGCAGGTGACATGTGTGCTTTCTGAGGCATCTGGTGGGCTGCTGTGTGATACAGGAAGCTGGACTTGATTGGCCTTTGGCCTGATCCAATGGAGGGGCTTCTTATGTTCCTATGTTAGATGATTTTTGTGAAAATGGTAACTTCACCATCTGCACCTTGCTGATCTCATTGGCTGATCTGCACTACCCCACTCAACTCTCACTGCCTTCCACAGTCCACACTTTGGGTAGGGGAAGGCCTTCTTGGATGATTGTCTCACTAGTTTGCGGAATGAAGCTCTCTAGAATCTGCCCTATTGTCTTTCTCTCCTATACATCATTCTTCCCCAAACTTCCCATTTTTGCAAACAGAGCAAATCAAATAGAGTAGATGTGGGTGTCCTCAATGTGTTCACCACAGCGTTAGAAACTTGTGGGTATGCTTTGCTGTTCATGGAGTAGCAGAGAAATCAAGCAAAATAAAAACTATTGTGGTGCTTTGTTGTTATTTAAATTCCCCCGCCCCCCCGCCCCCCCACAAAAATATGGCAACTTTGCATGTGCCACTCAGAAACTGTCTGAGTCATTAGTGGCAAGCATGCCACATGCTGGCCACCTGTGAACTAAAAAAATTATTAGGGAAAATATTGCAAGTCCATTGGCAGCTCTCTTAAAACCTATTAATTAAAGGCCAACATCAGTAAAACAAACAATATTTCTTAATTAAAATTCATGCTTTTGCATTTTGTATATACACCAGCATATAACCATTTTGGTATGTGTCTAAGAAGAATATACAATACAGTCCTCACTGTTCCATCTATTTGTTTCCACTGTCAGGGATGTGCTAAAGAAGGCAAGGCAGCTGCCATATTCTTACCTGACCTATTTACATCAGGTTTCTTGCATTCTACCCACTTCAGAACAATTTTAGTAGGAAGCTCCTACTAAATTCTTGCCTGCTTCTGTAGTAGGCCATTAATATATCCCACTCTTGCTAGATGTTTTAACTCTAAGCCAATTTCAGAGAATATGCAGCTAGGCAGCATAAAAGGCTGTACTGAGAGATATTAAAATTTGTACAGCCCACCTTTGCCTGGTGCGTCTACAAACTGTCAGTATAAGACAAATTGTTATGTGCACATACAAGTTGTTCTGCTCTCAGTAAAATGAAGGTACTGTAAAAAAATGTTCAATACAGATATTCTCTTCTGGCACACTACAGCACAGGAAGGTAGGTTTTCATAGCTCAATTAGCCAAGTAGCTTTTGGCACAGAGTAAATTAAATCTGTGCTGTGCTGGATAGTCAATGGCAGGACCTTATAAAAAAGGCAGGACTACCCTTGCAGATTTCACGTTCTTGGTGCTCAAAATTTAATGGATCTCTACAATTAGAACATTTTGTGCATTACAAGAAATTGACAGTATCAGAGCACATCATATCATTTTTTTGCCAACATTCTCCACACCCACTCATCATACATTCCCCAAAGAACAGTTTCATGGTATGCAACAAGAGTCCAACAAAAAGGAGACACCACAAACCTTGCAAAAAAATAGGCAAATGGTACAAGTGCTGAGACATTGAGACACTTGCAAGGAAACAAAAAATATTGTCTGATAGAAGATAGCGCAGAAGATGCTGGTGGATTTCCATCCCTGGAGTAACAGGGAAAAGCCTTCGTGAAGTTTTGGAACCCTTTGTACTAAGCAGTATGTGGCATATGCACAACTGATGGGTCACGGTGGAAACAACCATTGTCCACATACCCACTAGGCTGTAATTCCAAATTGCAACAGAACAGAGGAAAGGGATAGAATCATAGAATCATAGAGTTGGAAGGGACTTAGTAGGTCATCTAGTCCAACCCCCTGCCTACAGCAGGAAATCCTCCTAGAGCATCCCCGACAGGTGCTCGTCGAGCCTCTGCTTGAAGATTCCCAGTGAGGGAGAGTCCACCACCTCCCTTGGCAGTCTGTTCCACTGCCGTACCGCCCTCATCGTCAGAAATTTTTTCCGGATATCCAACCGGAATCTCCTTTCTTGCAGTTTGTACCCATTGGTTCCAGTTCTGCTTTCAGTAGCAGCTATGAACAAATGAGCCCCTTCCTCCCTATGACAGCCCTTCAGGTATCTGAAGAGGGCAATCATGTCTCCTCTCAGCCCCCTCTTCTTCAGGCTGAACATCCCAAGTTCCCCCAACCTTTCCTTGTAGGATTTCCCTTCCATCCCACTGATCATTCTTGTCGCTCTCCTCTGGACTTGCTCCAATTTGGCTGCATCTCTCTTTGTGATATGCGTTTGATCATTCAGATCAGTGATGACCCTGATCACATGCAAAGAACATAGGAGTGTGTCTTTTTAGTTTGTTTTTCATACACCATGGCTGAATTTCCTTCGATTGTTTCTGGGTGTCTACAAAATCAAATCCATTTTTTCCCTTAAGTTTCAAAGGACAGGAAAAAAGACAGCTACTCCCTGCTAGGCATGCTAGGGTGCAATCCTAACCAATTAAGGCTGGCACAATTCATCTGCCCCCTGTTCCTGTGATGGTGTGGAGAGACCTGAGCATGTCTGTACACTGGCCTACGACTCCCAGGAGTGGCTCACAATGGGACCTTGTGTCAGCCTAACTGGAGCTTAGGATTGCAGCCATAAGCTTTGGAAAAACAAAGCAGTTAAAATCTCAAGAAATTTATCTGCGTACCAACATTTGGTTCCATTGGGTCCAAAGGGTAAGAGAAGGGGATGAACAGGGAAGAGAATGGTAGTGAAAAGAATGTACAGAATAGAGGAGGGGGCAACACAGCAGGAGGAGGGTCAACATGCAGAAAAGTGCAACAGAGCGTAGGATTACTGGGCTTCCTAATGCAGAGCCCAGGTCTTTCTGCCTGTGCAGTGCTGGTAGCTAAAATATTGGGTGGTACCTTGGGTACCCAAGTGGTACCTTGGGTAACGAATGCCCTGGGTAAAGTATATTCCAGGTAAAGAACATAACTGTTCCCCTGGGCTTTTGACTTGGGTAGAAAAGCTGATTTAGGTAACAAAGGCCAGCTGGCATCTCTTTAAAGTTTAAAGAGCTGCCAGCCTGCACTTGTTACCTGAATGAACAGCTGGCATTCCAACCCCAAGCTCACTGCGGAGCTTTTCAAGAGGATGGAGAGCAGGCAAGGGGATGCTCTTCAACTCCAGCCGGCTCTGCAGGGAGCCAGGCTTTTAAAGTGGCAGCCACTACTCCCGGCTGCCTGAATCTCCCCACCACTGTCTCCAAACACCCTCCCACCCCCCAGAAAACCTCCAGACCCCCCAATGAGGCTTACTCCCAGGAAAGTGTCTAGAATTGCACATTCCTAGCCATAACTACTCAGAAGTAAGTCCCACTGTGTTCAACAGGTCTTAATCCCAGGAAAGTGTCTATGATTGCCGATTCCTAACCATGCCTACTCAGAAGTAAGCCCCATTGTCTTCAATAGGCCTTACTCCCAGGAAAGTGTCTAGGATTGCTGATTCCTAACCGTGCCTACTCAGAAGTAAGCCCCATTGTGTTCAATAGATCTTACTCCCAAGAAACTCTTAAGTTGCTGATTCCTAACCATGCCTACTCAGAAGTAAGCCCCATTGTCTTTGATAGGTCTTACTGCCAGGAAAGTGTCTTAAGGATTACAGGCTCCTAAGTGTCTTTAGGATTGTGCCTTTAGGATCACAGCCTAAGTAGACTTCATAGGATCATGCATGTTGAATGCATGTTTTGAATTCAATTCCACTGTTTTGTCATCATGTTTACATACAGTTAATATTTTTATTTGAATATTTTTTGGGTTGTGGAACCAATCATTTGAGTTTCCATTATTTCCTATGGAAAAATCTACTTCACTTAAAGAATGTTTCATGTAACAAACATGCCTCTGGAAAGGATTAAATTTGTTATGTGAGGCGCCACTTTATATGGAAAATCGAATACATTCCCAAGTGTTTTTTAAATTCTCTTAAATATAAAAATTGCAGAAAATCGGCCTCATTGTAGTTAGGCTCTAGCTAGAATGGAAAGTATCCTGCTTGCACCAAAACATACTTCTTTAGAAGCTGTAGATCCACAGCTGTGACCCTGAGGTCCTACATGATAAGTGGATCTACACTGCAGCTACTGTAGCAGGTCCATATGCTCCTAGATTTGACACTGTTAAGGAGCATCACGTATGCATTCCTTGACCCAGCACAGGAATAGTAGCAGCCACACAACCAGCATCCCACGTGGGAAATAAATCTGGAAAATATAAGATCCCAGGAAATTTCTGGGCCCTTTTCTTTGACTTCTGGGCTTCCTTTTTGACCCTAGGCTGGGGTACAAATTATCCCATCTCATGGATCCCGGACATAACAGTGTGGGGAGGGGAGAGGAATTATCAGTTAGTGTGATATTCTCTGCAGTTACACAGTAGCACTTCTCAGGCAGTGCTCAGCAGTCATTTGAAACTGGAGAGTTCTACTTTATGTCAGCTTCAAACGCTGCTGTCAACACCTCTTGAAAAGTGCTTCTCATGTTCCAAGGAATCACATGGAGTAATAATTCTGTGGGTCCTTTTCTCACTCAAGCGAGAAGTGAAACTGATAGGGTACGAGAAAAATTAAAACCACCTCCACCTAAGGGTCTCTCGCTATTTATGATTACCTTCACATAGAAGAGCTGTCGAAATTCGTTATTTCTTCTTCCAGGTCCTCATACATCTAGACAATGCCTTCAAACAAATCTTATTGCTGAAGTTTGATCACATCTCCATGGATTTGGAGGCTACTGCAGGAACATGCCAATTTAAGACTCTTAAATCTTTATTTGCTAGGTCTGTTATTTGATGTTAATTAATTGATTGATTAAAGTTGCATGAAATGTGCTGAGTTCAAAAGCAATGGCACATACTTGTCATGTGTCATCCTAGCAATCCTTACTTGGGAAAAACCATTCCTTCTGTATTCCAGAGAAGAGGGAAATTGCCTCAGAAGTCAACTACAGTCTTTGAAAGTACATGAAGTAATCACATGGAGTATGACTGCAAAATGATTGCAAAACATACTGCAAAATGAGCTGTTCAAATATGCAACTCAACATATTTTCTTAAACTTTTTTCACTTTCTGAACCTAATCGATGAATTTTAAGTGCTTCAGCCTGATACTTCACACTATGTTTCCTGAAATTAGAAGGAACTAAGCAACAGAAGTATGGAGCTTCACTAAAAATTCCCCTACTGAATTTTGTGATGTCAAGTTATCCCCACCAAAAACTTGGCAATCTTCCCTGCTCTGCCAATGCTTAGGAACCAAGGGGCTATTTGGATGTCATGCAGAAGCCTCCTTTATTTGTGCTTCCAACACAGTGTTTGAGAAGGACCACATGCAAGTACATTTCTCCTGTTGATATCTAGAAGAATAAAATTTAATAGTTCGGGCATTTTAAATAGAGATTGGAGAAGTTAATGTGAAAGTTATCACTTAAATTAATTAATCTCCATGTTCCCATTTTGCTTGAAGAAAACAATAATTTTGTGATTCCAAATCTTTTAACAACAACAAAAACAAATTCAATGATAAACAGTGACAATGTCCAAAGGAAGCACACAAAACAAGCATTGTCCAGGCCCTTTTCAATCTATATCAAGACCTGGCCTTGTTGCTACAAATGACCTTGACAAAATGGGAGGAGGGGAATAGTACCTGAGGCTCTAAAATTTTTGAATGAGCTTTGAATAATTGTCCTACAATATGGATTTTTTGATTAATTGCTTAAGATTAGGTCTCCTTTTCCTTGCTGGCCTCCAATGGCTCCCCCTCCTTCCCATAATCACTTGTGTCCCATTTTTCTGAGCACTGGGAATGGCTTACAGAGAGGGGGAAAAATGAGACACACGATTCCATTACTTGAGGATTAGCCAAAAGAAAACAATACTTATTCCATTACTGATCATTGAGTAATTATGGAATCAAAATTGAACCAATTTGAAAGATACCCTAATTTTTTTCCAAGTCTTGATCAAGCTGTGTGTCCAACTAAGTCAAATTGTGGCTATTCACAACACAAAGTTACATTCAGACTACCAAAGAGAAATTAAAAGAAAAGAATTCAACTTTTTAGAAAGTCAAATAGGCTGTTGAAGGAACCACTCACATGAAATACAGAATTCAGGATCTAGTTTGATCAAGTATATGTCTCAAATAATTGAAGACATGCAAAATTCAGATATAAAAATTTCTAGCTAAAGTTTTCCATCAACACAACATAAAACTTGTAGTTGGTCATTAGGTTTCTGGCAGAGCATCAACATATAGTGGCGACTCATGTAACAAATGCTTCACGTAAAGTATATTCCATGTAACAAACAAAAATTTCTCTAGGACTCTGCTTCATGTAACACTGTGCTTCACGTAATGAACACACTTTTTGGCAGTTGGGGCAGACGCATTGGCTGGTAGCCCTTTTAAAAAGTGTCAGGGCTGCCTAGCGCGCCTGCCCATAGCGAAAGCAACATGTGTGCGCTGTTCTTCTTGTGGCAAGGCATCTACTGGGCAGAAGTAGAGGACAGCAGTGGAGAAGGAAGGCATTTCTTACCATAAATGTCCTTTTCTTGGAAGATAGGAAAATGGACCATTCAGATAAGATATGGGTTATGCCCTGTCTTCCGATGCGTCAAAGCCAGAAACATCTTTGTCTCCTTCCTGTGGGGCAGCCCATCTTCCCCAGTACAGTACCAGAGCCTGACGAGCAGAATCTTGCCACCACCACAATCATGACTGCCGAGAGAAAACTCGGAGAAGAGAAAGACACCAGAGAAAAAAAGGTGAAACAGGACAAGGCCAAACAGGAAAAACCTTGTTCTAAACATGTAGAATAATAAACAAGACCAGGAACCAGAACTTCTGGACAACTGGGACAATGGTCCAAGCCGACTCAATCCCACAGGGACATACCTTAAGTGAACTGGAGGGAAGCTATAGTGCCGTCTCTCCTGAGTTGGGCCTGAATGGCCCCTTTTCTTATCCTCCAAGAAAAGGAGATTTACAGCAAGAAATTCCTTCCTTCTCTGGAGGCTTCAGAAAAGGGGCCATTCAGATAAGATGCAAATAGCTTCACTTCAGTACCACTGTCTGCAACACCCTTCGACTGAAGGCAGCCTCTGCAGATGCTGCCTGATCGATCTTATAGTGTCACATGAAGGTATCTGCCAAGGACCAACCTGCAGCCCTGCAGATAGCCTCTAAAGAATTGTGCCCTTCAAAGAAGGCAGAGGTAGCCGCCCTCTGGTGGAATGAGCAACTAAGCCCTCCGGAGTGTCACTCCCAACAGCCTTATAAACCTCTGTAATGGCCACCCTTAACCACCTTGATAATGAGGCTACAGAGGCCCTCTTCCCCTAAGATGTGCCCCAAACAATACAAATAAGGCTTCTGTCTTTCGATACTCTTTAGATAATCTACGTAGTAGCTAAAAGCCCTTTTAACGTCTAAAGGGTGCCAGGCCTTTCTAAGGGGGCTTTCAGATTGGGACACAGGGTAGGTAGAACCAACTCCTGTGACTGGTGGAATATGGAATTAACCTTAGGGAGTAAAGAGTGGTCCATACATAAGACCACTCTGTCCTCCAGGAAACTCTAGAGGTTTGGATGAATGGACCAGGACCCAATTTCAGACACCCGTCTGGCAGATGTGATGGCCACCAGGAAGATAGTATTTAGAGTCAAGAACCTGACATGCACTGAATGGAGAGCCTCGAAGGGAGACCCCATCATGGCCTTCAGGACCAGATGCAGATCCCAGGTTGGGAACCTGTGAACGATGGGAGGATTAATGAGTTTCAAACCTTGTAGGAAACACAAGGTTGTGTGTCTGGATGACTGGAAATAGGTCCATAATATTTGGGTCCCAAGATGGAACTCATGGTGGAGACTTGCCTTTTAATAGTGTTGATACTCAAACCTAGCTCAACTCCCTCCTGCAGAAAGTCCAAAATGTCCTTAATTTTAGCTCTTGCGACCAGGATCCTTTTCTCTCTGCACCAAGAGACAAATTTTGTCCAGGTTCTGGAGTATATTTTGTTAGTGGAAGCCCATCTAAAAGCTAGGAGTATAGACAGGACCCCTTCCGAATAGCTCTGCTTTTCTAACTTTTGCCACTCAAAAGCCAGGTTGTCAAGTTGAACGTTTCTGGCTTGGGATGTTGCAGGGGACCCTATTGAAGTAGGTCCAGCCTTTACGGTATCTTGAATGGTGGACCAACTACTAGATTGACGATGGTTGGGTACCACATTCTGCAAGGCCAATTCGGGGCCACCAAGATTAGCCGTGCTCCTGTCTCTTTACCCTGCGGTAGGACTGCTGGAATCAAGGGAAAAGGAGGGAAGGCGTAGAGCAGGGTCCAAGGCCAGGGGTGATGAAGGGCGTTGCACCCCAGCGCTTGAGGGCATGGTGTCCAAGTCAGAAAGTTTGATATGTTGGCATTGTCCGGAGAGGCAAAGTGGTCAACCAGAGGAAGGCCCAGAGCATTCATGATCAGGTGGAATGAGTGAGGATGCAGACTCTATTCTCCTTCATCGACCCACCTGTGACTCAACCAGTCGGCCTCTATGTTGGTGACGCCCAGTAGATGCTCCGCTTTGATGGATAACAGATGAAGCTCTTCCCACTGGAAGAGTAGAGTTGCTTCCTTCATCAATCCCTCTGACCTTGTTCTGCCTTGATGATTGACAAAGACCGTTGCAGTGACATTGTCCATTTGAATTAGCATGTGAGAATTTTGAACTAGGCCTGTGAAGTGTAAAAGAGCCAGATGTACGGCTCTGAGCTCCAGTCTGTTCATCGAAAACCTTTGTTCCTGTGCAGACCAGATCCCAGGGCTATCTCGAATCGCAGGTGAGCCCCCTGGTTCCAGAGGCTTGCGTCTGTGGTGAGAGTGAATCATGCAGGAGTATCCAGACTTATCTCGATGTCCAGCTGTCCTGGCTCGAGCCACCAGCCCCGGGAGTCCTTCACCGGGAGGCTGGGAGGGACATGGTGATGGGCAGTGGTGGGCCCAGCCTGGTCCAACAACTGGTTCCCTGGAAGTGGGCGGGGCCAGGCTGGGGTCAGGGGTTGGGACGGGGTCAGGGGCAAGGCCAGGGAGGATCAGGGGCAAGGCTGTGGGTGCAGATGGGTGGGATGAGCGGCGGGCCAAGGTTGGCGCCTGCACAATTCCTACCCTGAAGCTGGCTCGCCAACCTGAACCAAGTCCGCCTGGTTTTTCCCTTTTCCCACCGCTGCTGGATCACCAGCAGCGGGGAAATGGGAACATCCAGTTTGGGCAATCCAGCCCGAATTGGTAATAGCCCACCACTGGTGATGGGTGACTGTGCTGCTGTTTGGTGAGCATAAGGACGAAGAAAACATTGGAGAGGCCTGAGGTGAAAATGGGTCTAGGGAACCACATCCTAGCATTACACCATGAGACCCATCAATGATGCCAGTGCCATCAGACTGGAGGAATGCAATCGTATTGCCAGCTGTAGAGCCTCCCTCAGCTTGAGCCTGCACTTTGGAGACAGAAAAGTAGGAGTTGATGTCCACCAGAAGCCCCAGATGCACTAGCCTCTGGGAAGGGACAAGGAACTCTTGGCCCGGTTGATGACAAAGCCGTGCTGTTCCATTGTGGTGCTGGTCATTGTGGTGTGCAAGGACCTTGAGGCCTGAGCCGAGGAAGAAGCTGCAATAAGGAGGTCATCGAGGTACGGGAAAATGCGGATCCCCTCCTACCTGAGATTGGCCACCAGAGCTATGAGAAGTTTCGTGAAAACCCATGGAGCCACCGACAACCCGAAAGGGAGAGCCCTGCACTGGAAGTGGCTCATCCCATAGGCAAAGAGGAGGTACTTCCTGTGGGCTGGATGTATTAGGACATGAAGATAAGACTCCCATAAATCTATGGTCCTCCATGTCTTCATTTTGAATTTCTTTTTGATGGTAAACTGGTTCAGCCACTTCAGGTCAGGATGGTACGCATCTCCCCATTCTTCTTGGGGACCAGGAAAAAGGACTGAGCAGACTCCTTTGCCCCTGTGGGACCTTGGAACCCTTTCGATGGCTCCAATGTCCAACAGGTATTGAATTGCTAGGAGCTTCTGGGTGTGTTTCTCTGTGTCCCTGGGCTCCAGTACTTGCCAAAAACGATGAGGGGGAACCTTGGAAAACTCGATCTGATAGCCTTGGGAAACAGTTCTTAGGACCAATGCGTCTGAGGTAGAGTCTGACCCAAAGGGAACGAAGCCAAGGAGGCACGCTCCAATGGCCCTGAGCCCTGCTGATGACCCAGCGTCAGATGGGTCAGGTGTTCTTGCCCATGCTGGTGCTGCAATTTGGATCTGGAACTGTTGCTGGACTGCTTGTGTCCCCGAGGAAGGACTCTGGCATTGGTCCATCATGAGCGGGATTGCGGCCTGGAGGAATCATGAAAGCGTTGATGAGAGGCATAAAAGGATTGTTGCTTGGACTTTGCCAACTTCTTTTTGCTGAGCGAAAGGACTTTGCTCTTGTCCTTGTCTTCCACTAAAATTGTGTCAAGTGCTTCCTTGAAGGAACTAAATATAGGCTAACATGCAGCAAAGGGGAAACTATTTATCCGCCCCATGGTCCTGCATATCTGACAAAATTACCTCAGAAGATCTAAAGAAGATTTTACCTCACAAAAAGAAATTTTTACCTCAGAAAAAGCTGACCCCCTGACACAAGGCTAGGCCTTGCCACTCACTGTGTACCAGACGGGCAAGATGGCTGCTGCTGCAGCTACGTAGGAAAGGTGGACTAAAACAGCAGCCCCGCGTCAATCCTCCTCGTCACAGGCCTCAAGATGGCAGCTGTGATGTCTCCCATTCTGAAACTGGTCCCTGACGAGGAGTGTGGTTGCAGCAGCTTGCGCTAGACATGGCTTGCCTCTAGCACTCAGTGGAGGTAAGTGACGCTCTGATGGAGAGGCAAGCTGGGCAGAGGGAGGACCGGCATCTTTGGTGCCTCCAGCCAGCCTATCAGAGTGAGCCCAGTGCAGGGAAAGAGATGGGGCTAAGCCGCGGCAGCCCCGACCAATGCCTGTGCATCCTCAGCAGGGACAAAGCTGAGATGAGGCAGAGAGAAGGGGATAAGCCAATGGGCTTATCTTCACTTCTTCACTTCCTCCAGTGAAGCCCAAAGCAGGGGGGGAGTGCTCTGCGGGGGGTCCCCCAACCGGCTGACAGCCCCAACCTAGGGCAGAGCCTGTCCTGAAGTCCTGGTTCCTGCAATAGTATAGCAAAGAGGAAGAAAACAGGGCAAGGGGGTTGAGAGGCTGAAGAGAGAGAGGAGAAATAGGAAGAAGACTAGCTGTGCTCTGAGGAGCACAGCAAAACGTGGCCCTACTTGAAAGGAGTCAGAGCCGTACTGGGGAAGATGGGCTGCCCCACAAGAAGGAGACAAAGATGTTTCCAGATCTGCCTCATTGGGAGGTGGGGCATAACCCAGATCTTATCTGAATGGCCCCTTTTCTGAAGCCTCCAGAGAAGAGGGAAGCAGTTTGGAGCTAGCTAGAAGGGAGCAGGGTAGAGAGAGTATCAGGATGAAGAGAAGGAGAAAGTGGGGAGACACTTTGAAAGTGTTTTGGATTGCAGAAAAAAGTGTCGATTACAGTCTCCTAAGCATGTCTACCCAGAAGAAAGCCAGACTGTGTTAAATGGGGCTTACTCCCAGCAAAGTTTCTTTAGGATTGCAGCCTAAGTAGACTTCATAGGATCATGCAGTTTGAATACATGTTTTGAACTCAATTCCAGTGTTTTGTAATCATTTTTACATCTAGTTAATATTTTTATATGAATATTTTTTGGGTTCTGGAACCAATCGTCTGAGTTTCCATTATTTCCTATGGGAAAATCCACTTAACTTAAAGAACTTTTCATGTAACAAACATGCGTCTGGAACTAATTAAATTTGGTATGGGAGGTGCCACTGTCTATTGTTCTTGGAGAGAGAATGCTTATCTAAAGCCAAATGAGAACTGGATCAAAAAGCATGGAAAGGGAGAGGGACAAATGCATCAGAAGATAGGAGAAACCTCCAGGAGGATCTGGATAAACTAGAATCCTGGGCTGAAACAAATAGAATGAATTTCAACAGGGAGAAGTGCAAGGTTCTGCACTTAGGCAATAAAAACCAAAAACACAGGTATAAAATGGGGGATACTTGGCTTGGCAGCACAACATGTGAACGGGATCTTGGAGTTGCCGTGGATCACAAGCTGAACATGAGTCAGCAGTGTGATGTGTCTGCAAAAAAGGCAAATGCCATTTTAGGTTGCATTAAGAGGACTGTAGCTTCCAAGTCACGAGAAGTTCTAGTTCATCTTTATTCTGTATTAGTGAGACCTCACCTTGAGTACTGTGTTCAGTTCTGGGCACCTGACTTTAAGAAAGATGCAGCCAAACAGGAGCAAGTCCAGAGGAGAGCAACAAGAATGATCAGTGGGATGGAAGGCAAGCCCTATGAGGTAAGGTTGAGGGAACTTGGGATGTTCAGCTTGGAGAAGAGGAGGCTGAGGGGAGACATGATTGCCCTCTTCAGATACCTGAAGGGCTGTCATATGGAGGAAGGGGCCAATTTGTTCTTAGCTGCTTCTGAAAGCAGAACTAGAACCAATGGGTACAAACTGCAAGAGAGGAGATTCCGGTTGGAAATCCGGAAAAAATTCCTGACGGTGAGGGCGGTTCGGCGGTTCGGCTCGATGAGCACCTGTTGGGGATGCTCTAGGGGGAATTCCTGCTGCAGGCAGGGGGTTGGACTAGATGACCTACTAGGTCCCTTCCAACTCTATGATTCTATGAAATGCCCCCAATGGCAGAAAAGCATGCTTGGGCTGGAAGTCTATTTGGAAGGAATTCTTATCAAAATTTTTAAAAAGATTTACTTTTCAGTAAATATATTGAAGAATGCAAATTCTTAAAATAAAGCAAGACTGACCCAACATATAAGACAAATGACTGAAACAAATGACTGCCATAGAAATCCATGTTTTTGAGTAGCGAAGAATGTAGAAGTTTGCTAAAAATCCTATTACTTTTAATGCATACATCTAGAAATGTGATTTTTTTTTCTGCTTGCTCTAACTGAGAATCTCAGTGTACTGCATAAACAGAGCCCAATCCTGTGGGCTGGTGGCATCACTATGCGAGACTAAAGAGTGGTGCCAAAGTGGCATGTACTATATCCTGGGATGCCAGGAAAGCTACTGGAAAGCTACAACTGTTTCCTTAACCTATGTTGATCCCAGTGGCTCTTCTCAGATCTGCGGCATCTCCTGAGCTGTTTTAGATTGAGGCAGCCTATGTGGAGCTCCATGTTCCCTGACATAATCTGTCCTCTATCCCTCCTCTGACCCATTCCACCACCTCCTGAACCTTTCCCATCACAAGAAGCTTCCTTACTGTCCAGTTGGGCTAAATACTGTCCTGGCTCTCTTCCATGTCTTTCCGCCTCAAGCCAACTGGTGCAGCCAACTCCTCTGAGCAGCATGCTTCACACAACCAGCAAAGTGCCTTACAGCATGGTTTCTCAACCCCCAGACTAGGGACCACTGGAGTGCCTTGGCAATTGCCTAACCAGTCCTTGAGAGGACTCGTCTAAGTGCCTCTTCACAGCAAGAGGGCTCTGCTGGAGAATTGCAGCCTCAGAGAACATTTCTATGCCTCAGAAGTAAATCCCATTGTAGTCAGAGGAGCTTACCCCCAGGAGAGTGTGGATAAGAGTCCAGTCCAAATCCTGTCTACTCAGAAATTACTCCCATTATAGTCAATGAGGCTTTCTCTCCAATAAGAGTGACTTTGTGCATTTTCAATGCATCCTGCACTGAAAAACATTGGAAATCCTGCTCTGAGTAGATATGCATTGAGACGCTGAGCTCTCACCTGCAATCCTATCCATAGTAACCCAGCAATAGCTCTATTTATCAATTTTTTAAATGGAATTTACAGCTCGTGGCACCTATGCTATGCTCTAGGTGATGAGATGTACTCCCTCCAGGTCGCCTGAGGCATAACCTGGGCTGGTCCCTGGAAAAATGTTTTCCCACAAAACCATTCCCTGGGGCAAAAAGGTTGAGGACCACTCCCTTACATCACTTTTATGATAATAGTTGCCAGGGCAGCATGAAAGCCACCAGCACTGATTAAGTTTAGGATTGAGCTGTTAATTGGCTTACTATATTATACCACATATGGGATTACAGCATAGAGAAGTAGTGAAGGGAAAGATAGAAAACACAAACCAAGCTGTTGTGAGAAAAGCCACTATTTTATTGCATACATTCTAGGAATTTGCTATCTAAGAGTAAGAATCACTGAAGCTACTGAAAGTCTGACCACTAACAGGAAATGAGACATTCATGTAGACAAAAAGAAGCAAGGGTCAAGAAGCAACAGTACAGGTTGCTCATGTTGTTTATGGTCATTAATGTGTGAGACAGAGCTGTCAGACTGATGCATTGGGATATGTACCTCCCAGGACTATTGTCCATGTCCAGTGCTTAAGCACTGGGTGAGATGAACAGCTACATAACCTAACCTTTAAACAGGTTAGGTTACACATCTATGACATTATTCTTGTATGTTGTAGGCACCACTTCCCATCCAGACCAGGGAGGTGCAGTTGATACCAACACACTTCTAAATTACAATGTTTACTTAGAATCATAGAATCATAGAGTTGGAAAGGACCTAGTAGGTCGTATATTCCAATCCCCTGCCTGCAGCAGGAAATCCCCCTAGATCATCCCTGACAGATGCTCATCGAGCCTCTGCTTAAAGATCCCTAGTGATCTTTATAATGCATGTTATGCATTTGTGCATAGTGATCACTTGAGCAAAGTTATCTTTGTAATGCATGTTATGTAAACAGGAAAGTACACATCCATCTAGGGCTTTGGTTGTATTGACACATAATGCACATACAACCTAAAGCTTTACTGGGATCAGAGTGTGGACTCTTCTGTGCCTGAGACTGTTGAGCTATGACACACATCCACAGCTAATTTGGAAAATTTCAGAGTACAAGAGCCATGTATAGCGGGGAAGCAAGATCAAACTTTTTTGCTCTGTTCATTAAGCAAATCCATCTGATCACTGAATAGCCAGGTGCCTGCATCATACTTATACAGGTCCTTGTACACATGCTAAAACCAACACAAGAAAACCCTATGCAAACAGTGCATTAATTTAAATGGATATCTTATGGGTTTTAGGGTAGTGCAGGTATGCCTAATAGGCACAATGGTATGGCCATTATCTTTCTTTACTACAGGGCTTCATGGGCTACAAAGTTTATCCAAACCATTCCTTACCAAATTTGGCTTGTAGTGGGGCAAAATTAGAAATACATTTTGTTGCCCTTACCCACATGTTTACTCTCTTAAACTATTTACAATAGTCAGCTTATTTGATCTTCCTTTCCCATCAGAAAAATCCTGTTTGTAATCCAAAGATAACTCTTGCCTCCAGAACAACCACAAAATTTTGCTTGCTATACCTTGGATCATCAGCCCAAGATATTATCTGGGCTGCCAACAACACTTTTTAATTAATGACTGCCTCACTTAGACATTTAATTAATTGCATTTTAAAATTTAGATTTACACCCTATGCTATGTCATAAGCCTCTGGGTGGGCAAGGTCTCCTTATTTAATATATCCTCAAAACATCCCTGCAAGGTAAGTTGTGATTTTCTCCCACTGTACAGAACTAAAGATTGTGATAAGGGCTTGTGCAAAACCACCCAGTGAGTAGATAGCTGAGATTGGATTAATTAACTGACAGATCTTAGCAGAAGTGATATTTCTGAAGGTATTCAGAGGAAAACATCATTTTTACATTAAAGCAGGCCTCCATCAGTCTTGGAAGACTATGGTATTGTGCTCGGCATTGCATATGTTGCATGCGAAGCACGAAAGCCTGGGTTGGATTGTTATGGAGGATAGGCTGTTACCCAAGCAGCAAATCCCCCTCTCCACGTCACTGAATTAGTCCAATGGAAAGGCAGAGCCAATACAATTGGATCCAGCTGGTGTTGCAGAACTGGGCTAAGGACAGGAGTTCACCCTGTCTTGTGTTGTTTATGGTCATGTTATGGCCGACCTGAGTCATGTTCATGTTATGGCCGACCCGAGTCATGGTGATGTTATGGCCAACCCGAGTCTTGAAACCTGGCCTGCTGGTTAACAGGCACAGTATTTTAACCGCTTGCACGATCCACAGCCACCCACACCCAGTGTTTTATGCTAAATATCTACTCTCTAAACTCTCATCTTGGGCGCGCTCAAACAATTTACCAGGGATAGAACAATCAGGTTTCTGTCCTGGTGTTTCTACCCTCGATCATGCTTTTCTTTTATCTTTTCTTGCTGAGAAATACTCTATTTATCACAAAGTCAGTTTGTTTGTTGCCTTCGTCGACCTTCAAGGGGCCTTTGATTCAGTAAATAGAGATCTTTTATGGAATAAACTTAGTAATTGGGGAATTGACCCCAGTCTTCTTTTTTTACTCCGCCAACTCCACTCACAAAACCAATGTCAGGTCCGTATTCCCACTTCAAATATTCTTTCTTCAAGTTTTCCTATTAACAAGGGTGTGAGGCAAGGATGTATCCTTGCCCCAATCCTTTTTAATATATTCTTGGCTGATCTTCCTCAGCATTTTGCCTCCAGTTTCCTTCCTTTTCCTGTAATCAGTTTGCTACCGGTTCCTTTATTGCTTTATGTGGATGACGCTGTTCTACTCGCCCTAACAAAATCTGGGCTGCATGATCTTATGATTTTCACTCTTATTGCAAAAATAACGACCTTAAAATCAACTTAAAAAAAAACCCAAATCTTAGTCTTTTCACAACATTGGTCTCCTTCTTCCTGGTCAATTAATTCTCACACTTATTTACAGTTTAAATCTTCCAAATATCTAGGCCTTATGTTTCACCACAAATTATCTTGGTCTTGTCACAAAAAGGCAATCATTTCCTCTACTACCACCCATCTATCCACTATAGTTAGTTTCCACTTCAAATTTGGAAACCAGTTCATCCCAGCTGTAATTCAAATTTTTAAATCTAAGATCATTTCTCATTTATTTTATGGGGTTCCAATATGGATTAGCGCCATTACTAAGGAAATAGGCCAGTTGGCAGCTTCCTTTTTCCGAAGAACCCTTGGAATCCCAAATCTTATTCGATTGGCTACAATACTGATTGAACTTGGTCTCCATCTCTCCTCCACTTATGCATGGCTACTAACATTCAAATTTTGGCTGAAAATTCATTTATCCCTGTCCCCCGATTCCCTCATTTCCTTTTTATTAAAAGACTATTATATTTCTTCCTGGTTTCAATTAGTGGAAGCTAAACTTTTTTCTCTCAACCTCTCAATTGAAGCCCTAGCTGATTTAAATCTTTCCCAAGCTTATAATACTATCAAGGAGCACCTTTTTTTGGCTGAATTTAATTTTCTTAGAAATTTCCTTAACCCAACCTGCTCTCCTCTTTCTTTAGGCTTATTGCCTCAACATGCTTCTACTTCAAATTACTTCTGCACCCTTGTAAATCCAAAACTGAAAAGGGTTTTTCTGCTAGCCCGATTTAACATATTTCCATCCGCCATTCACTATGGTCGCTATTTGCGTATTCCTCGCAGCAAACACCTCTGTTTATTTTGTAAAGAAGCTCCTGATACTCTCTCTTATATATTATTTTTCTGTCCATCTCACTCTTCCCTCCGTAATCAATATTTAGCCACTTGGCTCTTACTTTATCCTCCCACCGCTACAGCTTCTCTCTCAATGTTAATGGAAGATACTACTGAAGCCTTGACATATGCTGTTGCCTCTTTTTTTGGCTCACGAGTTAACAAAAACCCCTGGTTTGAAACAAGCCAAACTTGCTCTAGTAAATTCTGCAATTCTCTAAATTCACCTACTTAACTCCAACTTCTTTTTAAACCTTTCAGACCTTTTGTATTGTGACTAACCAGTTCTGTATATACAATGGCAGTAGTTCTGATTTATATTTTTGTTTTTAATGTATTTATATACTTTATCATTGATGTATATGCCAGTAAAGGTTACACAAACACAAACAAAAACAACCGCTTGCACCATCCACAGCCACCCACACCCAGTGTCCTAAGCTTAGGACAATGTGAATTAACTTGAGCCAAGTGAATAGACAGATCATTAACAAATAAATTAAATACTTGTCCAAATAAATTAAATACTTGTTAAATACTTGTCCATTACGTGATTAAACAATAGAGACAAATCACCCATTTAGGGCCTGCGAAAAAACCTTAAATTTATTTCCTCAGTCCAGAGATATAGAATACTTAAATAGCTGAAAGAGTTAAGTTTTTTTAAACACCCTGCTCAGTTCTAATGACTTAAAAAAAGAGCCTAGGAATTTGAAATATTTACTCAGTCCTGTTTACAACTTTCATTATTTAAAGGCCACTTGCAATTTGTATGTGGGCCTGGGCATCAAGTTCCATATCTGTTCTCTAAGTGAAACCATCTAAGGAAACTGACCAAGGAAATGACAGCACCACAAGCAAAGTAACTGTGGTTGATTTTCTTCTTTTCCTGCCTAGAGAGTAGTTGTGTGTGCAGGCACGATGACAAGTGGGACCTGATCAGATTGCCTAGAAACAGATTGCCTAGGGAGATGGTGGACCCCCCTCACTGGGGATCTTCAAGCAGAGGCTCAACGAGCACCTGTTGGGGATGCTCTAGGCGGATTTCCTGCTGCACTAGATGACCTACTAGGTTCTGTCCAACTCTATGATTCTATGATCCACACTAGTCAGACATTGGCTGAAAAACTTGGGGGCTTCGAAATCCCACTTTTCCTGCCGCTTGACTTTCTGTACTCCACCCTATGATGTTCTAGGGTATTAACTTAAAGGGAGGCACGTAGGTTGGAGAAGAGGAGGATCTGATCGTCAGTGAAAAGAAACATCAAGAACAATATCTGGAGAAAACTCATGGAGAACACAACCATTCATATAAGGCTTCCCATATAAGGCTTGTTCATCAGTTTGGAGAGATGTCCGGAATACAACTCCTAAGGGCAGTGGTTGAAAGAATCTCCAAGGGGACATCCGGCTGGCTATTCATCATAGTAGTAGGGTCAAAAGTTAAAAGGGGGACTGCTTGAGTCTGAGCATCGATGAGAGTAAGAGCATCACTTTGTAAGCTTCTGTCCACTACACAAGTAGGTGGTAGTGCGCACCTGAGGGATGTGAGGGTTGTTGCAAAGTGGGAAGACTTCCATCAGGAGAGTCAAGGTTATCACAAGGAGAGGTAGACAATGATAGATGTTTCAAAACCTTGTGAGCTACGGTCTCCAAAAGAGGGGAAGACCTAGAAGAAGGAGGAGAAGGACATTCTGGTGGCACTCCATTGAAGTAATTGTTTGGGGGTTTGGGGTCAACATGCCCCCGGGTTTGGGGTCAACACGCCCCCCAATCAGCACTTATCTGTGGGTGTGCTGCAATAGTGGCTACATCTGAACCAGGATACTTAGGCTTGAATCTCTGCTCCATTATGAAGCTCAGTTGGGGGCTGATTCCATTTCAATTGCTCTTTCTCAGCCAAAACGTAACTGAATTATTCAGAGGTAAAAACAGCATAATCCTACATAGCCACTTTGACCATGATGCAGGATAGACATGATATGGATATGTTAGGCTATGTCTCTCAGGTTCCTTTCCATTGCCCCACTTACATAGGAGTGAGCCCCAATGAATGTAATAGGCTTACTTCAGAGCAGACATGAATAGCCTGGTGATTCACGAGAGGCTGAGGAGGTAGTGACAGAGCACCAGAACCAGCTGTACTGTAGCCAGGACTACTTTTTTTTGCTTGTTTATCAAAGTATCGCTTGTATATCAATTTAAAATTTATGAGAAATGTTAGGCTTGACTTGCAAAATACACCAAGGTTTTATTGTATACTAGTGAATAGCGTACTCATTGTGGAAATGGTTGTGGAAATAAAATTCCCCCGGACGCCATCCCCACACGGCGCAACATCCCGCCATGGTGCAACATTCCCCAATGCGCATCAGTCCCCTATGTGCATAAGTCCCCTATGCGCATTAACCCTCCATGCACATCATCCAACCATGTGCAAAAACTTCCATGCGCATAAGTCCCCTATGCTCATCAACCCCCCATATGCAACAACGCCATGCACAACCTCTCATCTTGCCCATTAAATCCCCATGTGCAACAACACCCCCTGCGCAACAATACTCCATGTGCATCAGCCCCCTATGCACATCAACCACCCATGCACATCAACCCCAAGCACATCATCTCCCCCCTGCACATCATCTCACCCATGAGCATCATGCCCCCATATGTGCATAATGTCCCCATGCGCAACATGCATAATGTCCCCATGCACACATCATGAGCACCCCCAATACGCAGCATCCTCCCCAGTGCAACCTCTTCCTCAGAACAACATCCCCCCCAGTGCACCAGGCACCAAGCACCAAATCAGCTGGATGTTGGTCAGTCTTCCATGTTAAGTGTAGGACAAAAACACATTGCACCCCTTTTCAGCCCTTAAGGGTCAAATTTCTCCACATATGTTCTTGGTGGGTATTCATGTGACAGAAGAAATACCCTCCCCGAATTTCATGTTTCTAGGTCCAGGGGTTGGGGAAGAATGTTTATGAGTCATCAATTCTTCAATGCAAATACAGGGAGGAAAACGGGTTGCACCCCTTTTCAGCCCCTTCCAGTTGGAATTCCAGAAAAATGGTTCTTAGTGCACCTCAACGTCACGGAAGGAACACTCACCCCGAATTTCATGCTTCTAGGCCCAGCTGTTTCGGCAGGGCGCTGATGAGTCAGGCAGGCAGGGAATCAGTGACTCAGTGGTGACTTTTCATTTTTGTATATATTGACTAGAGAAAAGCATATCTGCATTGTGGGAGTGAAATTCCCCCATGCGCCATCCCCCACGGTGCAATTTCCCCCCATGTGCAACATCACCCATGCGTAACTTCCCCCATGCGCAACTTTCCCCATGCGCAACTTCCCAATGCGCATCAGCCCCCCATGTGCATCATTTCCCCATCTGCATCATTTCCCCATGCGCATCAGTCCCCCGTGCGCATCAACCCCACATGCGCATCAACCCTGCATGCACAACTTCCCCCATGCGCATTAATCCCCATGCACAACACCCTCATACAAGACTTCCCCATGCACATTGTCCCCCATGCACAACTTCCCTCCATGCGCATCAACCCGTATGCGCAACATTCCCCCATGTGTATCAGTTTCCCATGTGCATCAGTTCCCCATGTGCATCAACCCCCATGCTCATCAGTCCCCATGCGCAACTTCCCCCATGTGCATCAACCCTGCATGTGAAACTTCTCCCATGCACATTAATCCCATGTGCAACCTTCCCACATGTGCATCATTCCCTCATGCACATCATTTCCCCGTGCACAACTTCCCCCCATGCGCATCAGTCCCCATGTGCAACATCCCCCACTTGCAACATCCCCCATGCGCATCAACCCCCCAGGCACAACATCCCCCCAAACACATCATCCCCCATGCACATAAACCCCCATGCACAGCATCTCCCCATGCGCATAAACCCCTATGCACAATTTCCCCCACGCACAACATCCACCCATCTGCTACATCCCCCCATGAACACCAACCCACCATGTGCAACATCCCCCATGCCCATCAACCCACCATACACATCTTCCCTTGCACAGCATCCTCCCCAGCATAACCTCTTCCTCCGAACAACATCCCCCCAGTGCCCCAGGCACGAAATTGGCTTGATGTTATTCAATCTCCCATGTACAGTATAGGACAAAAACACGTTGTACCCTTTTTCAGCCCCTTAAGGGTTAAATTTCTCCACATGGGTGATTGGTGGGTGTTCATGTCACAGAAGGAACACCCTCCCCAAATTTCATGCTTCTAGGTCTGGGGGTTGTGGCAGAGTTTCCCTCAGTCATCAATTCTTCAATGCAAAGAATAGGGAGGAAATCACGTTGCAGCTCTTTTCACCCCCTTCTGGATGGAATTTCCAAAAACCTGTTCTTAGTGCACCCCTACATCATGGAAGGAACACCCACCCCAAATTTCACACTTCCAGGCCCGGCAGTTTTTACAGGGTAGTGATGAGTCAGTTAGTCAGTCACTCAGTGATAGGGCATGTATCTTCTTCTTATATATATAGTAGTAGGGTCAAAAGTTAAAGCGGGGACTGCTTGAGTCTGAGCATTGATGAGAGTAAGAGCATCACTTTGTAAGCTTCTGTCCATTACACAAGGTTGTAAGAGCACACCCGAGGGATGTGAGGGTTGTCGCAAATTGGAAAGACTTTGTTGCAAAGTGGAAAGACATCAGGAGAGTCAAGGTTATTACAAGGAGAGGTAGACAATGATAGATGTTTCAAAACCTTTTGAGCTACCGTCTCCGAAAGAGGGGAAGAACTAGAAGAAGGATGAGAAGTACATTCTGGTGGTACTCTGTATATATATAAAAAGATACATGCCCCACTGCCACTAAACAGCAAACCACTCTCAAAATTGCAAAGCATTCTTGTTATAAATGCAAGACTTCATCAATGAATTCTACACATTCATATTTTTATTTATTTGTGTACATTTCTTCAAAGTGTCCAAGCATAGTTGGGGATAGATGGATAAGAAGAGATTTATGGCTTGAAGCATGAACCATGGACATTCCCATGATTTGGTTAGAATGAAGAGAGAATCTTCTCAACCATAGCTGGGCAACTTCTTCCAATTTAGGATTAAAGTCACTGCTTGGGAAGTTTCCCTTTTAATGGATAAATAAGTGCTGCGGAGGATGCTCAGCCAATTTCTGCCACTGCTTCACAATTTGCTCATGAACAGGGCTCAAAACTGGGTGGGAAAGGGGGATTATCCTCTTGCAGCAGCATGCCATGTTGAGGAATACACAACCAGTTAATCTAGTTAAATGCCACGCAGTAAGCAGCAGTCTGATCAAATCCTATTAGCAACAACATGCCAATGCCCACTCTCCCCTAACCTCCAAATGCTTCAGTCTAGGTTGCCTCCGTGAAGAAAGCAGAGATACAGAGTGAATTTGAATCTCAACAAGTTTATAAATCATACTATGTCCTTTACTTGGTGGACCAATGGAAGACTGAATGAGACTCTGCCCACTGCACTTTTGCTCCCCTCAAAAGCTACTGACCCAATGTCTATATTGCACAGATTTAAAGAAGGAAAAGGAAGGTGCCAGTTCCCGTGGTAGATGCCAGTGGAGAAGTACAAAGAATTAATGATCAAAATTTCATTTTACCAATCTGAGCAGGAATAAAGGTAATTAATAATATTCTGGAATTTACTAGCCAATTATTGAATAGTATAATACATGCAATCCATATGAAAAGGTTAGAAAGTCTTTAATGATGTATATGAGCCTAGGAACTGCCTCACACTGAACTAGATTACTGATACAATTCAGTACCACCAACACTGGATAGCAACGGCTCCCGAAGGTTTCAGACAAATATTTTTCTCTTTTTTGTTTGGAGATGGTAGCAGTAGAACCTGAGACCTTCTTCATGCAAATCAAATGCTTTACCACTAAGCCACAGCCACAACACTTAGAGCACAATCCTAACAATGCCTACTCAAAAGAAAGCCCTACTGGGTTCAATGGGATTTACTCTCAGGAAAGTGTTCTTTAGGATTGCAGCATTAATCTGATAACATTATTTTTCAGTCAATATAAACAGTATACTGATGAGAAGCAGTGAATTGCAATGAAGCAACATTATAAGTAGTGACTAGATAACATGTCATTGTATTTTTCAAAATATAATTAGTCTCAATTCTTGGTTCATGAATTATATTCTTAAATAATAAAAATGATACCTAAGCAGAGGAAGAAGGCAAAAAGGCTTAAGAATAGGCCGGACATAGGGCCAAACAAAGAAGCAGATGAGAACATGAGAAGATAACAAACTAAAGAATGTAGGTAACATGGGTAGGCAACTATGAGAATGAAAAAGGGTAAGTGGCCCAGAACATTGAAAACACCAAAGACAAAATATGAGGGAGGGAAAAGTGAACAAAGAGATGCTCATAGTCAGTGATGATGAAGATGCAAGTAAGGATGAAATGTGCACAAGTTATTTGAAATTACTAACCAAATCCTGGTGGCAAGCAACTACAGTAATCTAGACAGCAGTAAGTGGCCACCCACATTTTTAGATCAACTCTTTCCTTCTGTAGCAGAGTACACTTTTTCTAAATATGTGAAATCAATGGGTTTTAAAGTTTCTATGGCAACAGTTGCACCATAGAATACAGATTAAAGCCTCTATAGGAGAATAGGATAACTTAGGAACCCGGAAGAACTTCCCACTACAAAGACACCTCTTGTAGATTCTGAGATTTATTTCAACACACAAGCAATATCTACAAGAGTGGAAAAAACTTGAAAGGGGACTGAGCTTCTTGCAAGTAGGAAAAGTGGAGCGTCCAGCAAGGTACAAAACAGGAAGGCAGATGCACATACAGAGGCGCCTCACATAACAAGTTTAATTCATTCCCGAAGCATGCTTGTTATGTGAAATGCTCTTTATACGAAGCAAATTTTCCCATTGGAAATAATGGAAACTCAGATGATTGGTTCCCCAACCCAAAAATATTCATGTAAAAATATTAACTGTGTGTAAAAATGATGACAAAATACTGGAATTGAATTCAAAATATGCATTAAATGTGCATGATCCTATGAAGTCTATTTAGGCTGCAATCCTAAAGACACTTTCCTGGGAGTAGGACCCATTTAATATAATGGGGCTTCTGAGTAGACATGCTTAGGAGGCTGCAAACCTAAAAACACTTTTCCTGGAGTAAGCCCTGCTGAACACAATGGGGCTTACGTCTGAGTAGACATGGTTAGGAGGCTGCATGGAGGATAGAGGGTTTATCTGGGCTGCTGCTGGAGGCAGAAGGCCTTAGGGGCATATTTAAATAGTGGATTCCAATGCGTTGCCGTGCATATTTACAGGAACAGGTTACAGTTATTTAGATACAAGTTAATACAGCATCTTCACTTGATCAAATGCAATGTTGAGGAACAAAGTTCTGCGCCAGACTCTAGGTTCCCTCGCACAGCCAAAGTGCAAGGAACTTGCTTGCCTAAAAACAAAACTGCGGGGTTTGGCTGTCCAATCATTCGGCTACTGCTGTTCTGGGCAAAGGTATGAAATGCTATCGCTGCATACACCCCAGCAACTCCTGCAGGTGCCAGTGATTGGACCTAATTGCCTCTCCCATGGCTCTGTTAATTGCAGGCCTATTCTGACCAAAATACAAACTGTGGCTTATGCCACATAGACTATAGCCTTGCTACAGTTCCCTCATATTTTCTCAACTTCTAATACTCCTTCTGAGCTTCAGTGGTACTGTAGCATTCAGTACACATAAATAGTTTCAGATATTTACAGATTTCTCCTTTCTTACTGTCATACCTTCCATTCTCCTTCTTACCTTTCTATTAAGTTTGTTTACAGAAAGAGATCTTTGCAGCTTTGCACATCAATATTGTCTTTCATTGCAGCATATACATCATTATGCATTGCTTGTTTATGAGCAAGTACATTGATGTCATGTGTCACATTATCATTGTGCATCTCCATGTTTACAGACATTTAATTCTTTTCTGTTTCAGTTATTATGTTCAAAGCCTCGATCATTTTCTCATGCTTATTAATTTCTAGTGGTTTAGTTAGACCATCTGCTAGCATCTTGTCAGAAGGACAATGTTAAGTATAGGACATAAACATGTTGTATCCCTTTTCAGCCCCTTAAGGGTTAAATTTCTCAGCATCGGTTCTTGGTGGGTGTTCAAGTCACATAAGGAACACCCTTCTCAAATTTTATGCTTCTAGATAAGGGGATTGGGCAGAGACTCCCTCAGTCAGGGATTCTCAATGTATAGGGAGGAAAACGCATTGCGCCCCTTTTCCCTCCTTCCAGTTGGAATTTCCAAAAACCAGTTCTTAATGGGTGTCTCCATCACAGATGGGGCATATCCTCCCCAAATTACATGCTACTAGTTCTAGCTGTTTTGGCTGGGCATTGATGAGTCAGTGAGTGAATGAATCAGTCAGTGACTTTTCAATTACACACACACACACACACACACACTAGTGAAAAGCATCCCCGCATTGGGGAGTAACATGTCCCCATATGCCATTCCCCCACAATTCATCAAAACCCCATGCACATCAGTCCCCCATGCACATCAGTCCCACATGCACAACATCCCCATGCGCATTAACACCCATGCACATCAACACCCCATGTGCATCAGTCCCCCATGTGCAACTTCCCCATGCGCATCATCCCCCCATACACATCAGTCCCCCATACGCAACTTCCCCATGCACAACTTCCCCTCATGCGCAACTTCCCCTCATGTTCATCAACACTCACGTGCATCAACCCTGCATGTGCTTCAACACCCCATGCACATCAATACCCCATGCACATCAGTCCACCATGCACAACTTCCCCCATGAGCATCAGTCCCCCATGTGCAACTTTCCCCAATGCACGACATCCCACATGCACATCAACATCCCATGCGCAACTTCCCCCATGTGCAACTTCCCCTCATGCACATCAACCCACATGTGCAACTTCCCCCATGCACAACTTCTCCCCTTGCACAATTTCCCCTTGCGCATCAGTCCCCCATGCACAACATTTCCCCATCCAAAACATCTCCCCATGCTCATCAACCCTCCCATGTGCATCAACCCCTCAAATGCAGCATCCTCCCCAGTGCAACCTCTTCCTCTGAATAATATCCCTCCGCTGCATCATAGTCTGAGAACCAAATTGGCTGGATGTTGGATGTTGGTCCTTTTAAGTATAGGACAAAAACACGTTGCACCCCTTTTCAACCCCTTAAGTCCTGGGGAAAATGTGCTCCTGGGAAAAAAAAATAAATTCATGAGAAGGCTGCATGCTGGCTGCTCATAAAGAAAAGGAGGACAATGAAGATTTTTTCCCAGGCAGAAGAGTGAAAAGAGGACATGTCCTGGGAATATTGTGGTCCTGGAAGAAAGTATGGATGATAAGAAGACTCCATGTTGCCTGCTCATAAGGAAAAGGAGGACGGTGAAGATTTTTTTCCCAGGACACAAGAGTAAAAAGAGGACCTGTCCTAGGAAAAACGGATATATGGTCACAGTAATTTCCTGGTAGTAAGTCCATTGACCATGATGGCTCAATGCTGGCAGATGACAAGGAAAAGCAGGGCAATGTACTTTTTCAATACCAAGATACAAGGCTAAAAAAGAGGACCTGTCCTGGGAAAAGAGAACATATGGTCACTCAGTACTTGCTTCTGAGCAGGCATGCAGAGGATTTGGGCTTTGAGGCCCCCAGTGAATGGAGAGAGAAAAGCAGCCACTCAAAGGTTCTCCTTTCCAGCTCAGGAATTTTTAGTTGAGGGACACAATGGGCTCATTTGCATACACCTGCCTTTGCAAATGTGCAAAAACAAGAAAATATCTCCTCAAAACTTGCTAGAAATAAGGTTTTTAAGCAAAATAAGATGTTTAGCAGAGAGGAGCTTCCTTCCAAGCCATCAAAGCAGAAATTGTTTATCACCATGTTTCTCACCATACAGCTGTTTTAGACAACTACTTAGGCGCTTCATGGGAGCCAGTTGGAATGATGGCTTTTGCATGTGGTTAGCAAAGTGATTAGGAGGGGGAGGGATGGAGGAGCCTCCCTGGAGGGGGAGGAGGGAGAGGAATGAGCAGAATGGAGAGAAACCTGTGCCTGCCAGGGAACTCCTGGGTGCTTGACCCGCATATAAGCCTTTTTGAACTCCAAAAAAGGGTTAAAAAAACTCAGCTTATATGCAAGTATATACGGTAGTTACGTTTTCACAGGAACTTTTTGCCTGATCTTCCTGCTGGCAGAGAGGAGATACCCACCATAGGATGACTGACTGACTGACCCTGCCACATCCCATTGAAGAATGTGTCATTTAACAATCACATTCCCATAGCAGTTTGTGAATAAGCATTAGCTGGAAACTCTTAGCAATATCTCATGCACACTGAGCCAAAGCATTCAAAGGCACAAAAATCACTTAAAAAACATTGAAATTACACTGACATGCTTGTTTTAAAAAAGGTCTTCAGTCTAAAAACCTGACAGGACTGAATCTCAACCTATATCACAAATTTAGGACTGATCTATAAAACTATGCATAGTCTTTTCAGGTGATTGCCATGGTCCAGCTCCCTTGTCTAAAAAACCCTAAACTAATCTTAATAGAAGGGGGATAACTGCCACTACAATAGTTAAATTTAAAAATTAAGAGTAAAAATCAATATTAAAAAAGAAAAAAGTTAAAACTAAATCTAAACAGAGACTGAGGCAAAAAACCTAAAATGTAATCTGAGGAAAATGTCAAACTTTGAGGAAAACTCACCAAAGCTAGTAGGTGAAACATCAGGCTTTTAGTTTTTATTTCTAGTTTTAGCTCTAATTCCAGTTTTTTTAGATTCTTTAAATTTAAAGATCAGATTCTTTATTAACAAAGACCAGCAAAACAAATAAAACCAACAATGTAAAATACATAAAAATCACTTTGGTATTACAATAAGCCAAGATTTAGTCTGTTAATTACTACTCAAATTCGAAATAATTGAACTAGAAAGTAAATAGATCTAATTAACACTCGCTCTCAACTGTCAGCAGGTAATGGTACTCCCACTCGGCATAAAGATTTTAGGCTTACAATTGTCTAGTGGTTTCAGTGGAGCCTTTATATGTCTTTACACATCTTTTTGTATGGCAATAGCCTTCAAACAAAACTTGGCAACAGCGTGCATAATTCCTCTGTTACTGTCCGATAATAGCAAATTCATAGCGTTACAGTAAGCAGTATCAGATAGTGTCTTAGTCAAGGGTGTTAAATGGGTGTCTCGAATATCTCAGTAAAAAGAGCAGAAAGAGAATGTGTTCAGTAGATTCAATCCTCTCAGAGCCACAAGGACATAGTCTCTCCTTGAAAGGGACCTTTTTAAAATGTCCCTGAAGAACAGCGGATGGAAGACAGTGGCACTTAGCTAGAGTGAAAGCCCTACAAAGTTTAACAGCCTCTACTTTATTTAAATAAGGGCCCTGGCATGAGATATATCTTCGTTCTTCACTTATGGGGAAGCTTGGAACATTAAGAATATCAAGCTGTCTTTCAGTATCATAAATCCTCTGGATTAAGGTCGTTTTCACCTGATCCCAGCCTGTGATGAATAGGCAGTTAGTTGGAAGGCCCAGTGAGATCATTTTCTTTTCAACTGCTTGTGTCCATTTGGATTTGTAATCATCCAACAAGTCCAGCAAGCCGAATAGGACAGAAATGCACTTTCAGCCAGCAATTAAAGATGGTTTTCCAGATTCTAGCTTCTATCCTAATTTGTCCTGTCTCCAATCTCAAAAAGGCATTGCAGACGCATTTTGGGACACCAAGCAAGGCTCTGAGAAACTTAGATTGAACATATTCTAAGTGAACTATATCAAGAAATTTCCTTGCTGGGCTCTTTACAAAAAGTGGGCCAAGGCTAAAGAGCTTCATGGCTGCAGGGATGAAATGTCCACCCCGAGTACGGGAGGAGCAAAGAATTGCTGAAGCACTCTTCTGGGCATTTGCAAGAACATGATCTCCATGAGCTCTTTTATATCCCCTAGAATGGAAACAGGTATTTGAAACAGGATACCTGCTCAATCCTATGCACTGGTTTGTTGTAGAGTGGCCTTCTCTAAAGACAGCTTGTTCCTCAGCAAGGAGGTTTTCTTGATTTACCCAATCCTGTAATTTGCCTAGAAGATGTCTTGCGTACATCTTACTGATTATATTAAGCAAACTGACCGGTCTGTAATTTAAGGGGTCACTTTTGCTGCCTTCTTTAAATATAGGGACCACTATTGCTGATTTCCAGTCTTCAGGAATTAGAGCTGTTCTGTTGATGTTTGTAAAAAATGAGGGCAGCACAAGAGCCCACCATTCTGGATTGTGTTTAATGAGTTCTGTCAGGATCAGGTCTTCCCTTGGAGATTTGCCTATTTTCAGCTGGTTAATCAGGCTATGCATCTCTGAGACTGTCACTAGGGACCAAGCAGGTAAGTCCCCCGCCTTCGGTAACCAGTTAGATTCTATGTCAGGATTTTATACAAATCCATAAAATATTTCTCCCATATGTTAGGTTGGATAAGGCAGTCTGTTTTTCTTCATCTGGGGAAGAAAGATGATCTAACTAGATGCCAAAAGGCGGATTGCTCCCTTGATTGAGCTGCAGACCAAGCCTCTTTGGATGTCTTTTTCTTCTTGTAACACAGAAATTGTTTATATAGCCTTTTTTGTTAGAAGAAGGCTGACTGAATTTTGTCAGAGTCAGGCTTGGACTTGTATTGCTTATATATTGTGTGGAGGACTTTTTTAGCTGTTACACAGTCTTTATCAAACTACGATTTGAATTTGTGGTGTGCAGGATTATGGTGTTGGCCTTCCAGTGAGTAGTTGTGAGTAGTTGGTAGAGCTGCTCAATTAAAGTTCTAAAAGCCTCCAGGGGTGAGTAAGTGGGATCATTCTTTAAAAAAACAATTATAAATATCCTTAAGCTGGAAATAATAGAGCAGCTTATGATTTCTGTCCTCCAGCTGGATTGTAGAATGGGCATGGCAGTAGAATTTCCCCATATAATTAAGGGGGTGGATGGTTGCTAATATCTCACATTCTGAGGCAGTGGGAACGATGTCCGTAAATATAATTTTAGCGGGAAATGGTCACTAGTAAAGCAGGGAATAACCTCCATCTTTGAAATACATGGGAGGAAATCTAGTGTTATGATAAAATAAACAATTGTACTCACCTTAGCCCCTGTTAGATACATAAACTCGGCAGGGTGGTCACCCAAAATTGCAACATCTAAAATGAGCAGGTCCAAGTGATCAATCATCTGTTTCATACAGAGGCCTGCATAGTTTGTTTTTGGGTCCTTTGAGCAATGACTCATTAATTCTTCTTCAATAGGGGAGCATGGGTACAAACCATACTTTGAAAAAAGAAGATCATCAGGACCCATAATAGAATTGCAGTCGCCTCCAATTATTGTATGTGCATATGAATTTCTCTAATCCAAAACAAGAGTGGGTGGCACAGGTAAACCAGCAGGCCAGGATTCGAGACCCAGGTCGGCCCCACAAGACAGGGTGAGCTCTTGTCCTTAGCCCAGCTCTGTGACGCCAGCTGGATCCAATCGTATTGGTTCTGCCTTTCCATTGGACTAATTCAGTGGCGTGGAGAGGGGGAATTTGCTGCTTGTTCATAGATAGGTAACAGCCTATCCTCCATAACAATCCAACCCAGGCTTTCGTGCTTCGCATGCAGCATATGCAGCGCCGAGAACGATACCATAGTCTTTCAAGACTGACGGAAGCCTGCTGAATGTGAGATTTACGTTGTAAGGAGGGGAAATAAATATTGAAAATCAATAATTTTCACTGACAAACTTGACAAGTACAGCAATTGCAGTTTGATTGAATGTCCCTGCCAGGCTTGATTTCAAGTAAAGAGTCATGGCTATGAGTGTGCATATCTGTCACTTGTTTCAACCTCTAGCATTACTGGGGACAGCATTGACCGCATTTATCTGGAACCCATTAAAATGAGGGTCATCCAGGGTCCTTGTCTCCTGAAGTAGCAAGATGTCTCGCTGTGAAATAAACTCTTGGGATATGCGATCTGAGATTAATGCATTCCAGCCATGTATATTCCAGGTGACAAGGCTAACTTTATGATGGTCTGCAATACATCATTGAGAACAATTTAGAGTATGTAGAAGGTAGTGAGTCTACTGTTATAGAATCATAGAATCATAGAATCATAGAGTTGGAAGGGACCTAGTAGGTCATCTAGTCCAACCCCCTGCCTGCAGCAGGAATTCCCTGTAGACCATCTCCAACAGGTGCTCATCGAGCCTCTGCTTGAAGATCCCCAGTGAGGGAGAGTCCACCACCTCCCTTGGCAAACTGTTCCACTGCCGAACCGCCCGAACCGTCAGGAATTTTTTCCGGATTTCCAGCCGGAATCTCCTTTCTTGCAGTTTGTACCCATTGGTTCTAGTCCTGCTTTCAGAAGCAGCTATGAACAAATTGGCCCCTTCCTCCATATGACAGCCCTTCAGGTATCTGAAGAGGGCAATCATGTCTCCCCTCAGCCTCCTCTTCTCCAGGCTGAACATCCCAAGTTCCCCCAACCTTTCCTTGTAGGGCTTCCCTTCCATCCCACTGATCATTCTTGTCGCTCTCCTCTGGACTTGCTCCAGTTTGGCTGCATCTTTCTTAAAGTCAGGTGCCCAGAACTGAACACAGTACTCAAGGTGAGGTCTCACCAATTGTTCTTGCAGATTGTTGCTCAGTTCTAGGTGCTCAAAGGGTATCCACCAGATCACTGAGTAATGGTAATTCTGGCCCTGTTAACTAAGAGGTAATTGGTCATGTGCTCTATAACTTTCTCCCATCCTTAGATGGAACAGGCTGCAGCCTGACCTCCAAACAGGAAGGAGCTTGAGCTGAATCGATGTCATATTTGCTATTAATGACCTTCCCAGTAATTCATCTGTATCTTCTGTGTTTGGAAATAGGAGGTTAGTGAGAATAGTAAATGTGGATCATGCCAGAAAAGAGCCCCAGGTCTAAGATCTAGTACTTGGATTACAGAAATAGCAAGCCTAGGGTCAAGAGCAGAGATCTGATGTTGCATGGCTTTCTGTTTGTGCAAGCTAGGAGACAGAGGTATAACTAAACCCAGCTCAGCACGGAAAGCCTGGCTTGCTTCTGATGGCTTGATATAAAAGTCAATCAAATCTGCATCAGCACGGACAGCACAGTCAAAGCCAGGAGTTTTGATGGTTTCCAAAGGGGGACTCAACAGTTTCCAAAGGGAGAGTCTTTCAGAAGACAAAACTAAGCCATCCATGCTTGAAAGAGAACAACCCATCTCTGAGTCTATAAGTGATTCTCTGGCAGTTAATTTATGTGTGAGTTTTTAAATTTTTCCTTCTATACCCATAGCATAAACTATATTGGAGAATTGAGTGCTTTACAATTTATTCAGTTGTTCCATGTCTATATTGCAACTCAAAGAGAGGGGAGGGCAAGAAGATGGCTTTAGGACCATTGTGGCTTTCTTTTTAAATTTCATCAGGAATCCAGCTTTCTTAAACATTCTCTGAGTAGAAATATTGCAGAATCTCAAATGGGATCTAATATTTAATAACTTATTGGGTATATGAGCAGAGGTAAAAGATAAATAAATAAATTCATTTAAAATAAAAGCGAGTGGGAAGAAAAAATACTCCTGTATCTCCTCTGGGCAAAATTCTTGACCCAACTTTGATAAGGAGTTCATGATTATTGGCTTATTAGTCCAAAGAAATGCATCCTGGCAGGGAGTATGTAAAACAATGTCTGTAGGACCTAATAACAGCTGGGTTTTACAAGAAGTCTTCTCTGCCAAATATTTACTAGTAGCCGTTGCAGTTTCCGTTGGAGATAAGGTTTTCAGTGTCTCCAATTCTTTTACACCAGGCAGCAAGCTGTGAGATATTCTGAGACACAGAGAGAACCTGTTCTCCAATCCCACCTAGTCGTTCCACAATCAATAATAGAGTGTGCGCAGAAATTAAACATGCATCACTCAACTGTTGCATGAAAGACCTAGGTAGCAGGTTGGTTCCTGGGGAAGACTGTTCCCCCTCCCAATCAGACTCCATTCTGGAGGAAGAATTTTTCTCCTTTTTTCCTTCCCTTGTTGTTCTTGGATCACAGAGTCCAGACAGGTGCAAACAAGGTCACCCAAGTCCTCTGAGAAGGGAGACAGGGAAGGGTTATTACCCATGTCCTTGAAATCCTGTGCGGCTTGCTGTGCCTTTGCAGAGGAAATGAAGGAATCTATTTGAGACTTGTTTTATCATTGCTTTTTTCCCCGCTGCCCTTCTTCTTCACCTCCCTTGTATCCATCCTATCATCTGGACGGCTAGTTCTTGATTTTTTTCTTCATTTAAATTGGAGACATATTAAATTGTCTTAGGAAAATACTTAATCTTCTAGAAAGTATTTATGCTCTCTTAAAGGAAAGGCCCCCAATTTCAACAGTCAATGGCACCAAACAGAGGAAAGGAAGGAATTCCCTTACCGTGAATGTCTTTTTCTTGGAGTTCAGGATAGGGTGCATTCAGAGAAGTACTGGGTAATGCCCCACCCACTCCAGAGACAGGGCCGGATGTAGAAAGTTGTCCCCTTCCTGCGCGGGGCATGACCTCCCCAGTCTGATGCCAGAGCCGAAAAGAGGAAGCTGCCACCGCATCGTGTCATCACCACTGGATCTAGACAACTCCGATAGACTGACAAAGGAAGAACACAGACAGCAGAAAACAGAGTCCCCGCACTGGGAGCTCTGAAAGAAAGAGCCAGAAGACTTCAAAGAAGGAACCAAGGCCCAAGAACTGCAATAAAAAACCAGGGCTCAACACTGGCCGAACAACTGGACTTAACTAGGAAAAAATTGTTTTAAAAATCCCCAATATGCCTATGGTACAGAATATGAAGATGTCCTGCATCTCCATCTGGGGTGGGCCTGAATGCACCCTATCCTCAGCTCCAAGAAACGGACATTCACGGTAAGGGAATTCCTTCCTTCTCTGGAGTGAGGATCAGGGTGCATTCAGAGAAGTACTGGGATATACCAGAGCCACACACCCAGAGAGGGAAAGGCGCAGGACACCTCATGGGGAAACTACTTTTTGTAGAACCCTTCTACCGAAAGCAGCTTCTGCTGAAGCCGCTTGGTCCACCTTATGATGTCTTATAAAGGTATCGGGGGACGCCCATGTCGCTGCCCTGCATATGGTTTCTAGGGAAACAGGTCCCTCAAAGACTGCCAAAGTTGCGGCTGACCTGGTGGAATGGGCTTTAATACCTGCAGGTGGATCCCTACCAACCGCCTTGTAAGCCTCTGCTATGGCAAGCCTGAGCCATCTGGCCAGGGAAGCTAGGGACGCCTTCCTACCTTTGGATGTACCCCCGTAGAGGACAAAGAGAGCCTCTGACTTCCTGAACTCCTTTGTCCTATAATATAGAATCTAAGCCCCCTCTTTACATCCAGGGAGTGCCAGGCTCGTTCCCTTGTAGAGCCAGGGTTCAGGCACAGGGTCAGAAGAACTATCTCCTGTGAACTATGGATTATGGAGTTCACCTTGGGAAGGAACAAAGGATCCAGCCTGAGTGTCACCCTGTCGTCCTGATAAACACAAAGGTTAGGGCGGATTAACAAAGCCCCCAGTTCCGACACCCTCCTAGCCGAGGTGACAGCAACCAGGAGGATGATTTTCAGGGTAACAAACCTGACATGCATGGTGGCCAGAGGCTCAAATAGGGGACCCATAAGGGCCTTCAGGACAAGATGTCAATCCCATGTCGGGAAGCGGTGCACCGGTGGAGGATTGATCAGCCTTAGACCCTGTATAAAGCGCTTACAGTGAGGGTGAGTGGATAAAGGTCCTGACTTACGTGGTCCCAGAATGGTACTGATGGTGGAGAGTTGCCGTCTAATGGTGTTTGTACTTAGACCCTTATCCACCCCCTCCTGCAGAAATTCTAGGATGTGTTTCAGTTTGACATTCCGTGTGGAAACCGTATTCCTGTCACACCATTCAGAGAAGCATCTCCAGGTTCGGTTGTATATTCTATTGGTAGAAGGGCGTCTAGCTGACATCATTGTGGAGAGAACCCGCTCCGAATAGCCCACACGGGCTAGCCCCTTCTTTTCAAAAGCCAGGCAGTCAAATTGAATTTCCCTGGCTCCGGATGGAAGAGAGGACCCTGGCTGAGCAGGTCCGGCCTGTTCTGTAGCCTGAAGGGAGCCACCGTCGACAGAGTCAGAAGGGACGGGTACCAGGGTCTCCGTGGCCAGTCCGGAGTCACTAGGATGAGAGACGCCCGAAACTTCCTCATCCGCTGGAGAACCGCCGGAATGAGGGGGAATGGAGGAAAGGCGAAGAGGAGTCTTTCCGGCCATGGGAAAGATAGTGCGTTCAAACCCTGAGCTTGTGGGTCTCGGTACCTGGACAGGTACAGCGGGACTTGGGTGTTGTGTTTTGAGGCGAAGAGGTCCATGATCGGCAGCCCAAAGTGATCCAGCATTTGACTGAACACTTCAGTTGTTTGACTGAACACTTCAGAGCGGGTGCCACTCTCCTTTGTCCACCCTCTGTCGACTCAGCCAGTCGGCCTCCAGGTTTGAAAGGCCCGGAATGTGTACTGCGGTGATGGAAAGAAGGTGCTGTTCTGCCCATTGGAACAGCAGAGCAGCCTCCTTTGTCAGGCCGTTTGACTTGGTGCCCCCTTGGCGGTTTACAAACGCCTTTGCGGAGATGTTGTCTGTCTGAATCAAGATGTGTTTCCGATACACTAACGGTTGGAAAGACAGAAGGGCCAGCCGAATTGCTCTGAGTTCTAGTCTGTTGATCGAATAAGTCAGTTCACGATCCGCCCAGGTCCCCTGAGCCCAGTGGGACTGCAAGTGTGCCCCTCAGCCCTGAAGGCTGGCATCCATCGTGAGAAGCAGTCTGTCCGGAACTTCCATGCTGGAGCCCTGATCTAGACGACCCGGGGATTGCCACCAGGTCAAATCCTCCAGAAGATGGCTTGGCAAGGACAGGGTTCAGTGCGCTTTCCTCTCGATGAGGCGTGCAAAAGGCCAGAGGAAACTCTGAAGTGGCCTCAGGTGAAAACGGGACTATGGTACCACATCCTGGCATGATACCGTGAGCCCAAGCAGGGAGGCCAACTCCAACAAAGTTGCACACGATGCCGACCTGACACGTTGGAGAACCTGGGCCATCTTCTCCCTGCGTTTTTGAGACAGAAAAAGCAGGAAAGAGGTCGTGTCTATGAAGAGGCCAAGGTGAGTAAACAACTGCGCCGGGATCAGAGAACTCTTTTCCAGATTGATGACGAAGCCATGCTTTCTCAGACAAGTCATGGTGGTATGTAGATCCTGAGAGGCACGAGAGCTGGACGAAGCTGCAATAAGTACGTCGTCAATGTACGGAAAAAGCCGTATCCCCTGTTTGCGCAGATTGGCCATGAGTGCCACCAAAATCTTTGTGAACACTCTGGGTGCTGCAGACAATCCGAAAGGCAGCGCCCAATACTGGTAATGGTCGTTGCCATAGGAGAACCAGAGGTATCTTCGATGGGCTGGCAGAATTGGAACATGCAGGTAAGCCTCCGCTAAATCGAGGGACACCAGGAAGTCTCCCTTCTCTAGGGCCGCAACGATTGATCGCCAGGTTTCCATTTTGAAACGCCTCTGGATGACAAACCTGTTGAGCCACTTGAGGTCCAGGATCGTCCTCATGTCCCCGTTCTTCTTCAGGACCAGGAAGAAGACCTGATCCCTGCTGGCTTGATGATCACTCCTGATCCCTGCTGGCTTGATGGTACAGCCTCTATGGCTCCAATGTCAAGTAGGTGCCTGATGGCCCAAAGCTTCTGTTGGTGTTTGATAGGATCGCAGGATACTGGGACCCGCCAGAACCTGTCCGGTGGGGTGGTCCAGAACTCCAGGGAGAGGCCCCTGGAGACCGTACACAGCACCCAAGCATCGGAGGTAGACTTTCGCCAGCAGGGAGCGAAGCCAAGCAACCGGGCCCCAACGGTTGGTGGCTCTGCTGAGGGCCCAATGTCATGCTGCCCCAGAACCCTTGTTCCCTGACTTGCGGAAGTCACGGCGCTTGCCGTAGGATGGTTTTCCTCTGGGGATGACTGGGGTGTTGGTCCAACAGGACTTTGGTTGGTGACTGCTGTCCTGGTACCGGTCGCGATATGACCGAAAGGGGCGAAAGGATGGCTGTTTGGATCTGCCCGACGTCTTCTTGCCTAGTGGGAGGATCTTCCACTTGTCTTTAGACTCGACTAGGATTGGATCCAGGGCTTTCCCAAACAGCTTGGCTCCCTCAAACGGCAGGTGGATCAGCTTCGTGTGGGAGCTCCCTTCCCCCGACCAAGAGCGAAGCCAGAGGGCCCTGTGGGTGGAGACACTGGAGGCCATTGCCCGGGCTGACAGGCGCATAGAGTCCCGTGAGGCATCTGATGCGAAGGCTGAGACCAATGCAATCTTCTTTAAAGTCTTTTTGAGAGATCGAGGAAGCCCCTTGAGTTTGGCTGCCTCCTGGGCCCAGATGAATGCTGCTCTCAACATCACCGAATTAGCTGCTGAAAAAACGTTGTTAAAGGCCTTTGGGAACGGAATTATGGTTTGCTTGGAGGAGCTCCAGGGAAAAGCTTCTTCCCTATCCTGCTCTGAATCAGAATCCATGTCACTAGCATGCCTGAGATGGAGACAGGAAGCTGACATGTCCACAGCCTTGGTAAATAGTCAGAGGGAAAGAGTCATTCTTTTTTGGACCTGGGGTCCTCCCTCCCCCCACTCAGACAATTCCCCCTCCTCCAGTCCCAAAGAGGAAGATGGGGAGGAAGAAGCCAAGGAAGAAGAGTCCAAGAGGAATTTGGCTCTGTGGCCCTTGGGGTCTCCGTGGTGCTTGTGTTTAGAATGGAACTAAATGTGCTTAGTTTTTTGTTTCCTCTTGCGTGGAGGTGACTGTGATTCTTGTGAAGAGGAGGACAGCTCACTGGAGGAGGGCCTCAGGCGCTTCCTACCTGACTCTTTGTGGCGTGGTTGCACCTTGGTAGCCGCTGCCTGCACCACCATGACTATCGTGGGGAGGCTCTGGGAAACTGCAGCATCAATGGCCAGTTGTAAAGCAGATGGAGCACGATGTTGGTCATGGGAGGAGAGGGTTACTGAACCAGAGGCCTGCTTGGTGCAGTCAGGTTGCTCCCTTCATCATCCTCCTCCCTCTGAACACCTGGGCTATGAGCCATGCTAGCAATAGGGAGACCCCCCTCAGGCCCAATCCCTCTAAGGGCCCCTTGTACTCACTGCAACCAAGGCCCCAAGGTGGCTGCTGCTGCCCAAAATGGCGCCCGTGGCTGCAGCAAGCAGAGGACAGCGCGGGAAAAAGAGGCACGCTCTCTCAATGGCGCCGGGGCGCTGAGAGCGGGTTTCAGCGCCTGACGCTGAAGGAGAATGCTGTCGAGCGCCTGGTGGGCTCTGTGCGGTGCCGCTGCTGGATGCAGCAGCCTCAAAAACCCCGGGTGTGCTGGGCGGGAGGCCGGCAATGCACGAGTGCGTGCAGCTGGGGGGGCGTCTGGAGTGCCTGTCGTCCTTTCCACGTGGCGCACCAGAGCCACGAACAGGCGGGGAGACCCGGCCCTAAGGAGGTCTCCCTGCGCTGGCTGGCCACTTTGTCCCATCCAGGCCCTCAGGCTACCCCCGCCAAGGGGAGAACGTCGCTCTGGTGAACGAGCTGACAAGGCAGCGGGGGGGAACCCGCAGGAGCCCCTGCGCTGAAAGGCAGAAGCATCTGCTGTCCTGGGCCCTGGTCTTCTAAGGATGAGAGTGAGAGTGAGAGTGAGAAAGTGAGGAGTAGAAAAGAAGAAGCTGAAAAGGGGACTAGCTGTGCTCTATGGAGCACAGCAAGGAAAAAACCCGACCTTGCTCTTGAGGAGACAGAGCCGGACTGGGGAGGTCATGCCCCGGGCAGGAAGGGGACAACTTTCTACATCCAGCCCTGTCTCTGGAGTGGGCGGGGCATTACCCAGTACTTCTCTGAATGCACCCTGATCCTCACTCCAGAGAAGAAGAGCTTTCCTTTAAAGATGCAGAGATACAATCCCCACCTCTCTATACACATCAATACCCTCCGTATCTAGGTGATGTCTACCCCTCAAAGCTAATCTTAAAAGCGGAGAGTGTAGCTCTCTTACTTTTTAAATAGCCAGGGCTGACACCGGACTGGTCCCAATTTTGGAAAATCAAGAAACACCTAGCATCCATCCTAAAACTTAAACAAGCAGACATCAATCAACTCAGTATGGAGCAATTGCCCTCCCCCCCTTGGCAACAAAGAGTCCTTGTATATTTCTATTCTGGTAAAATTCCCAAGATGATATTTTCCCAAATTCAAAGGTTCAAGGCTTCTGGAATTTTTCCCCAAAGACATTTCCAAAACCAGATTTAAAAAAAATCTGATTCCAGCAAAACCTGCGACTGCAACTACTACCTCGAAGGAAGTCTCCTCTCCAAACTGCAACTTGACTTCTGAAACCACAGAACCATTATCTGGGCAAGCCACTTTGACTCCTCTTAATCACAACCTTATTGACTTAAACCCAGATCACTCACCACCTGCTTCACCCTGTTGGCCTTCCTCTATCTCCCATATGTGTGATAGATCGGACTCGTCAAAGTGGAAATTTTGTTCTTATTAATGCATTTTCTGACACTACAGATCCTGCTGAGACCGTGATTTCTAATATCCCAGATCCTTTTTCTAGAGCGGCAAGGCCTCTCTTAGTCGAAGATTTCTTCCCTAATCAGTATGAGCTGGAGAGCCCTGAGGAGGAACCACAGTCATCATTGCACATTTCAGTCCCGCACCAGTCAGCTGTTACTACTCCAAATGTCAGTCACTTGTCTCCTATTCACCCTGAATATATCAAGGACAATTCGCCGCCTAGGTGTGATTGACTACAATTAAGCAAACCTGATCTAAAATCCTCAGTAACCTTACCTCCTCACCTGAGTCAGCTCAAGTTAGTCTCGTGGAATATTGCAGGATGGAAGAGTAAGTATAACAACAGTGACTTTTTAAAATTCATTTTGAACTTTGACATCATTCTACTCCAAGAGATATGGAATCCTGATAGTATAAATATTTTGGACTTTCAATCCTTCACCTTTCCTGCATACAGACCTAATAAGAAGGGCCGCTCTAAAGCTGGTCTCGCCATTTCAATTAAACCTGCCTTCAAACCAGAACTTGTGACAACTTTTCAAAACCAGTGCAGCGTGATAGCTGTTAAATTGTCTTTCAGTGGCCTGCTGTTAGTGATAATCAATGCCTACCTCTTGCCTAGCCCCAATCTTACCCAAAATACCCAACAACAGAAGCAGCTCACAGCCCTTGAGGGAAAACTGGAGACAATGTTCCCTTCTGCTCATCTTTTACTGGGGGCAGATCTAAATGCCAGAGTGGGGGTGCAAACTGATATTTACTACAAGGAATTAAAGGCTGACCTAGTGGACCAGATTCCACACATCTGTTCTCATCAAAGATCATCCAAAGACAAACTTAGGAACGAGGCTGAATGGTGTCATCGGGAAGGATTTGGATTCTGGGATCACAGGATGAACTTCCTTGAGGAAGGACTCCTAGCAAAGGATGGACTACATCTTACGGGTTGGGGGAAGAGGGTCTTCAGACGGGAGATGGCCAACCTTATCAGGAGAGCTTTAAACTAAACTAAATAAGAAGGGGGTGGGTTACGTCCAAAGGGAACCTAGGAATGAGGAAAATGCTCTGGATGAAAGTTGCCAGGGCACAGCTGTAACTCAAAAATCTTTAGAGGGGCCCGGCCTTACAAAAAAGGAGGGAAATGCATTGAGTTGCAACCTCCAGGGCTTAAGTTGCATTTACACAAATGCACAGAGCCTGGGAAATAAACAAGATGAGCTGGAGCTTTTAGCAAGTGAAGGGAAATTTGATTTGATAGGAATAACTGAAACTTGGTGGGATGACTCCCATGACTGGAACACAAAATTGGAAGGCTATCAGATGTTCCGGAGGAACAGAAATGGCAAAAGGGGAGGTGGAGTAGCATTATATGTCAAGAACATATATACTTGCTCTGAAATCCAGGAGAGTGGTCCAGATATCCCTGTGGAGTGTGTTTGGGTAAAAGTAAGGGGGTAAAATAAGAAACAAAACATGGTGGTGGGCGTCTACTATAGACCGCCAGGCCAAGGAGAAGGAGTAGACGATGTTTTCTTGGAGCAACTGGCAGGCATTGCAAGGAAATATGAGGTAGTAGTAATGGGGGACTTTAACTATCCAGACATTTGCTGGGAGACAAACTCAGCCAAACATGGAAGCTCCAGTAGATTCCTGATGGGCCTGGAAGATAACTTCATGGTCCAGAAAGTGGAGGAAACGACAAGGGAAGGGGCCATCCTTGACCTGATCTTAACAAATCGTGAAGAACTGGTTGATCAGGTCAACACAATGGGAACTTTAGGGGAAAGCGATCATGAGCTGCTGGAATTTAGAATAATGTGGGAAATAAAAAGAGTGCAGAGTGAAACTTATATGTTGGATTGCAGGAAAGCTGATTTCAATAGGCTTAGAGGAGTCATAGGTGGGATCCCATGGGTTGATGATCTAATGGGAAAAGGGGCCCAAGATGGGTGGGAGCTCCTTAAGAGGCAGCTTCTACAAGCACAGTCAGAAACAATTCCAATAAAAAAGAAAGGGAGGGAAAATGCTGAAAAAACCAGCTTGGCTCCACAGGCAACTTGGGGATCAGCTGAAGTTAAAGAAAGAGAAGTATAGGGAGTGGAAGACTGGAAAGATCACCAGAGAGGAGTACAGGCAGGTAGCCCGGTCCTGTAGGGAGGGGGTCAGGGATGCTAAAGCTCAGTATGAGCTGAGGCTGGCCAGGGGAGTCAAGGATAACAAAAAGAGCTTCCTTAGATATGCCCAAAGGAACAGGAGGAGAGACGAGGGGGTGGGGCTGCTCTTGGACAAGGATGGACAACAGGTGTCTGGAAACCAGTAGAAGGCGGAGCTGCTCAACTCCTACTTTGCATCCGTCTATTCACAGAAGGAGGGCTGTGCTAATGGGGGTGCGGGATCATTGACTGATTCGGGGATGTGTTTACATCTCCTAAGAGGAAATGAAAACATGGATGGTGCAGAACAGCAGATTAAGATTGACAGAGAACTGGTTCGAAACCACTTAACTGGCCTAAATGAATTCAAGTCATTTGGACCGGATGAGCTACATCCCCGAGTTCTGAAGGAACTCGCAGATGTCCTTGCAGAGCTTCTGTCGATCATCTTTGAGAAATCCTTGAGGAGTAGAGAAGTGCCACTGGACTGGAAGAGGGCAAATGTAGTCCCAATTTTTAAGAAGGGGAAAAAAGAAGACCCGGGAAATTATAGACCAGTCAGTTTGACTTCAATCCCGGGCAAGATATTAGAGCAAATCATAAAACACACAATTTGTGCACTTCTAGACAAGTACTCTGTGATCAAAACAACCCAGCATGGATTTACCAAGAATAAATCTTGCCAGACAAATCTGATCTCCTTTTTTGATCGGGTTACGAGCTTACTGGACAGTGGCAATGCTGTGGATGTCATTTATCTTGACTTCAGCAAAGCATCTGACAAAGTCCCACATGACATTTTAATTAGGAAGTTGGAAAAATGTGGGCTAGACAGGGCAGTTGTTAGGTGGATCTGCAACTGGCTCGATGGCTGCACTCAAAGGGTTTTAGTAAATGGTTCTGTGTCAACCTGGAGGTCAGTTTCTAGTGGGGTGCCCCAAGGCTCTGTCTTGGGACCGGTTCTCTTTAACATTTTCATCAATGACTTGGAGGAAGGGATACGGGGGAGCCTGATCAAATTTGCAGATGACACCAAACTGGGAGTAGTAGCAAACACATCAGAAGATAGGAGAAACCTCTAGGAGGATCTGGAAAAACTGGAATCCTGGGCTGTAACAAACAGAATGAATTTCAACAGGGAGAAGTGCAAGGTTCTGCACTTAGGCAATAAAAACCAAAAACATAGGTATAAAATGGGGGATACTTGGCTTGGTAGCACAACATGTGAGCGGGATCTTGGAGTCGCCGTGGATCACAAGCTGAACATGAGTCAGCAGTGTGATGTGTCTGCAAAGAAGGCAAATGCCATTTTAGGTTGCTTTAAGAGGACTGTAGCTTCCAAGTCACGAGAAGTTATAGTTCCTCTTTATTCTGCATTCACCTTGAGTACTGTGTTCAGTTCTGGGTACCTCACTTTATGAAAGATGCAGCAAAACTGGAGCAAGGCCAGAGGAGAGCAACAAGAATGATCAGTGGGATGGAAGGGAAGCCCTACGAGGAAAGGTTGGGGGAACTTGGGATGTTCAGCCTGGAGAAGAGGAGGCTGAGGGGAGACATGATTGCCCTGTTCAGATACCTGAAGGGCTGTCATATGGAGGAAGGGGCCAATTTGTTCATAGCTGCTTCTGAAAGCAGAACTAGAACCAATGGGTACAAACTGAAAGAAAGGAGATTCCGGCTGGAAATCCGGAAAAAATTCCTGACGGTTCGGGCGGTTCGGCAGTGGAACAGATTGCCATTGGAGGTGGTGGACTCTCCCTCACTGGGGATCTTCAAGCAGAGGCTCGATGAGCACCTGTTGGAGATGCTCTAGGGGGAATTCCTGCTGCAGGCAGGGGGTTGGACTAGATGACCTACTAGGTCCCTTCCAACTCTATGATTCTATGATTCTATGCTGGCCAGACTAAGCATTCAAGTCAATCTGATATGGTTAAACAGCCTTAACTGTTTCAACCAAGCCTCAGAGTTTACCTTTGTTTCTCCAGTAGGCCGCAGTGTAATAGATTATATTTTAATTTCAACTTCATTGCTATACCAGGTGGCTGAATTTTCAATCAGTGATTTTAAAGTAAGTGACCATTTACCATTGATACTTCTTCTAGATCTGGACACACCCAGTCAACGGCCGCCAACATCAACCCAACGCAGGAAGGTAATTCTCCCTACGTTCAAGTGGAATAGTTCATCCTTGTCAAAAGTTCATTCTTTATTAAAGAGTCCCATATGCCACGCATTCAATTCCTGTACATACATGGACAAGAACCCTATAAACTTCATTAAAACCTTTGAAGAAACAATTAGCTATATAGTAAACAATATTGCTCCTCCCCCAAACCAATCTAAAGCAAAAAATTTGTGAGCGTCTCCTAGTTGGTTCGACAATGAATGTTTATGCCTGAAAAGCTTAGCCAGGGAGCGCTTCAGAGCATTCAGAAGCTCTGACTCTAGAGAGACTCTACACTCTTATTATGTGGCAAATGCCCAGCTTAAGGATGCTGCAAATCGAAAAAGAATCAGCTATATGCTAGTGCAATGGGAAAAACTAATGCGAGCTATGAGGCAGAACAATTCAAGGTTTTTCTGGAAAATTGTTAATGGAGCCTCCAGAAATGAACAAAGAACTCCAGGAGCAATTTCTAACTATTGTTGGACTGAACACTTCTCCAATCTTTTTCATGACAAGGCTATATCCTTCTCCTCTGGGCCTATAATCAATATGACTTCTATGTCTGATTGGCCTCCGGTTTCTCCCGCATTGATTAAAGAGATGATTCTGAGTCTAAAATCAGGAAAAGCAGCGGGGCCTGATGCTGTCCCTATTGACTGGCTGAAAGCTGATGTTGATTGGTGGGCCCCAATTTTATCAGATCTTTTTGCATCGGTTAACTGCACTGGTATAATCCCAAATAGTTGGTTGAAGTCTATTATAGTTCCCAACTATAAAAAGGGGGACCCTACCTCGCCTGACAATTATAGGCCTATAAGTCTTTTATCAGTGGTCAGGAAATTGTACGCTAAAATTTTATTAATGTACCTTAATCAGTGGGTCGCCCAAGAGAAGATCTTGGGGCGGAACAAATAGGATTTCGCAAAGACAGGTCCACATTGGATCATTGTCTCACTCTCTCCCATCTAATTCACAAGTATGCATTAAAAACCAAATTAAAAATGTATGTTGCTTTCCTTGACTTAAAATGTGCCTTTGACAGTGTGGATAGAAATGTTCTATGGTGCAAACTTACCCAAATGGGAATAGACAGCAAACTTCTATTACTTATCCAAAGTTTATATACAAATACATCCTGCCAGGTGACAACCTCAAGTGAAGGCCACCTAACTGAAAACTTCCCTACTAACAAAGGAATAAAACAAGCATGCCTGCTTGCACCTACACTTTTTAACCTCTTTTTCAACTATTTTGCCTCTTTTTTGGAGCCAGTTGAGAGCCACTCTCCTAAACTTCGGAATCGCACAATCCAACTACTCCTTTATGTGGATGACGCTATTTTGATCTTGTGTTCTCGCATAGGATTGAGGAGGCTGATGGACAGGTGTATACACTATCTAAGATTGAATAAATTACAGTTGAATTATGCCAAATCTAAGATTATGGTTTTCTCTAAGTCCTGGAAACCCTTGACCTGGAAATTTAAGAACCATGAGATTGAACAGGACAAATCTTTTAGGTACTTAAGCATACACTTCTCTTATAATCTCTCCTGGTCCCCTCATCGGAATATAACTATAGCCTTTGCTAAAACAACATCCCATGCGATCACAAGGTTTCTCTACCATAAAGGTGGACATTTCATTCCCTTGGCGCTTAAGGTTTTCAACGTCAAGATCATGGCGCAAATCCTTTATGGAATACCGTTGTGGATTACAGCCCTCAATTATTCTGCAGAGCAATTACAAGCTGCTTTCCTAAGAAAAATCTTGGGAGTGCCCAACTGTGTCCCTTACTCAGCCTTATGTTTAGAGACGGGGCAATCATTGATTACAATGCAGGCCTGGCTGAGAGTGTCTAACTACTTATTAAAAGTTTTTTTCAATCAAGGGCTGACCAATGATCAACACAACCTTCTGGGCCATCTCCTAGAAGACCCTCACATGGCTTTTCAGTGCTGGAAAGACAAGATGAAGGGTACTGGCATATGGTCTGACGAGGTTCAATTACCAGGGCAGAAGCTTTCCGGATTATTAGAACCAGGCTATTTGACATTCAAACCCAAAATCTTCAGAGTCTGGCAAACAAGGTGTGCTCGCCACTATTTCTACACCTACCTGTTTCCCACGACAAAGTGCCAGACTACCTTTTCCAGCTCGGTAATCCACATCTGAGAAGAGCACTGAGAAGAGCCCGCTGCAACATTCTCCCCTCGGCTGTCTTGCAAGGCAGATTTAACAGCATTCCCATGAGGGAGAGACTTTGTTCCTGCTCTTCTGGTGCAGTGGAGTCGATCAAACACATTTTCTTATTGCTTCTTGCATGTGGAAGCACGCAATAAGTTTTTAACTCCTTTCCTTCCAGAGACCCCACGCCCACCCGATAGACTGGTGTGAAAACAGTTGCTTTCCTCACCAGATCCCATCTTAATAAGACAGACAGCCATCTTTGTATCAGCCATATTGAAGACTAAATTGGAGCAATAGTCTTTAATTTGAGAATTATAGACCTTTGAATTGCGCTGCTTTTTATTTTTATTTTAAATTTGTGTTTGAATGTTTTTGTATACTCTATGCCAATAAAGGTATTTGTATGTGTATATTAAATTGTCTTCCAGTGGGAGCTGGAGCCAGAGTAAATAAAAGCACTTGCAAAAATTCAGCGCAGCTAATGTTTCCCCCTTAAAAGAAGTCTAAAAGCACTTAAAAACTAAAAGAAAGAATTAAAAAGCGCTAAAAACTCTTAAAAACACTAAAAGCGCTAAAATATAATCTGAGGAAAACTTCAAACTTTGAGGAACACTAACCAAAGCTAGTAGGTAAGAATAATAGAATCATAGAGTCCAAGAGTTGGATAGGACCTAGTAGGTAAACTAGTCCAACGCCCTGCCTACAGCAGGAAATCCTCCTACAGCATCCCCAACAGGTGCTCATCAAGCCTTTACTTGAAGATCCTCAGTGAAGGAGAATCCACCCCCTCCCTTGGCAATTTGTTCCACTGCTGAACCGCCCTCACTGTCAGGAATTTTTTCCGGATATCCAAGTAGAATCGCCTTTCCTGAAGTTTATAACCATTTGTTCTAGTTCTGCTTTCAGAAGCAGCTATGAACAATTGAGCCACTTTCTCCATATGACAGCCCTACAGGCAGGGCCTATGAGAGGGGGGTCCAGCAGGTACATTATTCCGGGGCCCAAGAGCTATGGAGGTGCCCATGACTGAAAGACCATTTGAGTATTTGTTACTAACAAATTAATACAGTATATGTGCACACACACATATACATACATACACATGTATACATGCATATATACACATGCATACACACATACATACATACACATGCATACATACATATAATTTCAAACATTGTAAGTTTTTTTACTTTTGTTTTGATATCATTTTTAGAAATTGTGCACATAAAAAGCCAGAAAAGCACTTATTAAATAGTTTATTTTTTTCTAATTTTGTCTTTGATAGATTTTAGTATTTTCTATTGTCACATTACTGGAATACAGGTATGTTTCATATCAGTGGTTCTCAACTCTGCTAATGCCGTGATCCTTTATTACAGTTCCTCATGTTGTGGTGACCTCCAACCATAAAATTATTTCCATTGCTACTTCATAACTATAATGTTGCTACTGTTATGAATTGAAATGTAAAAATATGATATGCAGGATTTAAGTGGACTACACAGGATCATGCACCTTCTGCATCCAGGGAGAAGTCTTGAGTACAACTTTCTCCCCAGCACTCCCTTCCATGCTGGGAACCCCTGTTCAGAGGGCATAAATTAGAACCTGAGAGCACAACCCTAACCATGTCTACTCAGAAGTAAGCCACATTGTGTGCAATGGGTCTTACTCCCAGGAAAGTGTGTTTAGGATTGCAGCCTAAGTAGGATCATTATCCTAATGCACGTTCTACATCTAGGAAATTACTTCTGAGTAGGCATGCATAGGATTGGGCTTGAAAGCTGCAATCTTATGCACTTTCCTTGGAGGCAGTCCCACTGAACTAAATTGACTTACTTCTGAGTTTGCATGCATAGAATTGGGCTCTACTGCTGCAGTGTTATGCACACTTTGCTGGGAGTAAACCCCACTGAACCCAATGGGAATTACTTCTGAGTAGGGACGCATAGGGTCGGGCTCCACGGCTGCAATCTTATGCAGTTTCCTCCAGACTCCAGACCACAAGAAAGTGGTACTCCATATTTACATGGGGATTAATTCCAAGTAGACCACAGGAGCAGGGCTGACCACAATGGTCCACAAGCGGTGCACCCAGCAGACAGAGGAGATCTGATGGTGTATTCAACATTCAGCTTGCTCAGTGCTCAAGGCACTAGAAAAAATGCTGACCGGTCGCTCCGAGGCCCATGCAGGCACAATGAGGATTTTTGATGCGCACACAGTGACCACGGGGGACTGCTTTATGTGGTGAGAGTACCGGGTACCTCATGACTCCCACCCCAAGGCTCTGCTCTGGCTCCACATCACCCTATTCGGAATGTGCTCCATTTTTCCTGAAACACACCAGCCACTTCTCAGGCCTCCCATCAGCTGCATCCTTTCCGCCTGGCCTCTCTGGGTCTTCCTACCTGGCCCCCTACACCAGGGGTCCTTAGGCTACCTCTCTAAAAGGTTCAAAAGGAACTCCCAAAGGGGTCGCGGCACCCAGGTTGAGAACCGCTGTTTTATATGATCAATAAATGTCAGCATCTGCCATACAATGTGCCATTGACTCTGCCGTGTCCCTCAGTCTTCCCGGCATAAGGTGGCAGTCCAGGCAGCTTCCAAATCTAAACGCAAGTCTCCCACTTGTAGGAAGGCCAAAGCTAGGTCTCCTTCCTCATGGTCTTCTCTGTCTGAGGTTTCATCGGAGTCCCCTCCACGCAAGAGGAAGAGGAAGACCAAACACCTTGAATACCATTCTTCCCATCATCAGGGGCGTCATTCTAGAGGTGCCAAGGCCCGGCTCTCATCTGATTCATCCTCGGACTCTTCTCCTTCACATTCCTCATCTCCGGATCGGGAGGAGGGGGAGCTATCTGATCATGAGGAGCCCAAAGCTAAGAAGGGAGCCTTTTTCCTTCCGATTTCCTACCCACCATGGTGGATAGTTCTTCGGAATGTCTTCACCTTAGTCATCCGGAGGATCTGGAGTCCGATTCCGATCCAGACCGTTCAGAGGCCATTCTGGGGGTTTCCACCAAACAAACAGTATTCTCCTTTCCTAAGCCCTTCAGCAGGGTCTTCACGCAGGATTGGGCCCCTTGCCCCAAGGGATTGGGGCCCACCTTTATGGATAAGCTTTACACGCTCCCAGCAAAGCAAATGGCCCTTTTAAAGGTCCCTTTGGTGGATCCTCCTGTGGCGACCTTGGCTTCGTCCACTGTCCCTGTGGATGGGGACGTCTGGCCTAAGGACCCCACTGATAGAAAAATCGAAAGTAACCTTAAACGCAATTTTGAGCAGTCTTCTTTTTCATTTAGGGCTTCCGCCGCCAACTCCGTTATGTCCAGGGCAGACTTCATCTGGGCACAGAATGTGGCTCGCATCAAGAACCTTCCGAGAACTGTCTGGAGCATCTTTAAAAAGATCACCCTCGCGTCCGCCTTTGCCGCAAATGCCTCGCTGGACGCTATGCAACTTTCAGCCCAAGCCATGGCTTCAGGTGTGACGACTACACGGGCGGTGTTACTCCAATCCTGGTCGGAACAGGGGTTCTCACACTCCAAACTCATAAATCAACCGTTCGAAGGCGCCCAGCACTTCGGTAAGGCCCTGGATACCATCTTAGTAAAGGCCAAGGACAAGAGGAAGGTCCTTCCACCAGGCAAGAAGGAGTCTTCCTTCTAGAGGAATGACACCAGGGGGGACCCCAGCAATGATGTTTCTTCATGGAGACATGTGACAGTCAGGAGAAAAAGGGGCAGGAGCAGTCGAGAACCACTGGAGCTATACAACCGTTTCCAGAGTCTCTCAGATTCCACCATGCTGGCAGAAGTTCATGCTAGCACACCTACACCGCATCCTGGCATTGCCCATACTGGCATGCCTACAGATCCCCCTCATAGACAGCAGCCACAACCAGTTAGTGTGGGGGAAGCTAGACACAGAAGGAGAACACGGAGGAGGGTGGTGGTGATTGGAGATTCTCTCTTGAGGGGCATGGAAGCTGTATGCCGTCCAGACCCGTTTTCCCGTGAGGTGTGCTGCCTCCCTGGTGCTAGGATACGGGATATCACGGAGAGGCTACCGAGGATGATAACACATGCTGATCATAACCCAATCTTACTAATCGACATAGGAACAAACGATACTGCTTGGGAAACTTTCCAAAAGATAGTTGGGGATTATGAAGCTCTGGGGAGGAAGATTAAGGACCTGGGGGATACCCAGGTGGTATTCTCATCCATCCTCCCAGTAATTGGCAAAGGTCCTCAGAGAGATAGCAAGATTTTTCAGGTCAATAGCTGGCTTCGAAAATGGTGTCATCGGGAAGGATTTGGATTCTGGGATCACAGGATGAACTTCCTTGAGGAAGGACTCCTAGCAAAGGATGGACTACATCTTACGGGTTGGAGGAAGAGTGTCTTCAGACGGGAGATGGCCAACCTTATCAGGAGGGCTTTAAACTAAATAAGAAGGGGGTGGGTTATGTCCAAAGGGAACCTAGGAATGAGGAAAATACTCTGGATGGAAATTGCCAGGGCACAGCTGTAACTGAAAAATCTTTAGAGGGGCCTGGCCGTACAAAAAAGGAGGGAAATGCATTGAGTTGCAACCTCCAGGGCTTAAGTTGCATTTACACAAATGCACAGAGCCTGGGAAATAAACAAGATGAGCTGGAGCTTTTAGCAAGTGAAGGGAAATTTGATTTGATAGGAATAACTGAAACTTGGTGGGACGACTCCCATGACTGGAAAACACAATTGGAAGGCTATCAGCTGTTCCGGAGGAACAGAAGTGGCAAAAGGGGACATGGAGTAGCATTATATGTCAAAAACATATATACTTGCTATGAAATCCAGGAGAGTGGTCCGGATATCCCTGTGGAGTGTGTTTGGGTAAAAGTAAGGGGGGAAAATAAGAAACAAAACATTGTGGTGGGCGTCTACTATAGACCACCAGGCCAAGGAGAAGGAGTAGACGATGTCTTCTTGGAGCAACTGGCAGGCATTGCAAGGAAATATGAGGTAGTAGTAATGGGGGACTTTAACTATCCAGACATTTGCTGGGAGACAAACTCAGCCAAACGTGGAAGCTCCAGTAGATTCCTGATGGGACTGGAAGATAACTTCATGGTCCAGAACGTGGAGGAAACGACAAGGGGAGGGGCCATCCTTGACCTGATCTTAACTAATCGTGAAGAACTGGTTGATCAGGTCAACACAATGGGAACTTTAGGGGAAAGCGATCATGAGCTGCTGGAATTTAGAATAATGTGGGAAATAAAGAGTGCAGAGTGAAACTTACATGTTGGATTTCAGGAAAGCTGATTTCAACAGGCTTAGAGGAGTCATAGGTGGGATCCCATGGGTTGAGGATCTAATGGGGAAAGGGGCCCAAGATGGGTGGGAGCTCCTTAAGAGGCAGCTTCTACAAGCACAGTCAGAAACAATTCCAATAAAAAAGAAAGGGGGGAAAATGCTGAAAAAACCAGCTTGGCTCCACAGGCAACTTGGGGATCAGCTGAAGTTAAAGAAAAAGAAGTATAGAGAGTGGAAGACTGGAAAGATCACCAGAGAGGAGTACAGGCAGGTAGCCCGGTCCTGTAGGGAGGGGGTCAGGGATGCTAAAGCTCAGTATGAGCTGAGGCTGGCCAGGGGAGTCAAAGATAACAAAAAGAGCTTCTTTAGATATGTCCAAAGGAACAAGAGGAGAGACGAGGGGCTGGGGCTGCTCTTGGACAAGGATGGACAACAGGTGTCTGGAAACCAGCAGAAGGCAGAGCTGCTCAACTCCTACTTTGCATCCGTCTATTCACAGAAGGAGGGCTGTGCTAATGGGGGTGCGGGATCATTGACTGATTCGGGGATGTGTTTACATCCCCTAAGAGGTAATGAAAACATGGATGGTGCAGAAGAGCAGATTAAGATTGACAGAGAACTTGTTCGAAACCACTTAACTGGCCTAAATGAATTCAAGTCATTTGGACTGGATGAGCTGCATCCTAGAGTTCTGAAGGAACTGGCAGATGTCCTTGCAGAGCCTCTGTCGATCATCTTTGAGAAATCCTTGAGGAGTGGAGAAATGCCACTGGACTGGAAGAGGGCAAATGTAGACCTAATTTTTAAGAAGGGGAAAAAAGAAGACCTGGGAAATTATAGACCAGTCAGTTTGACTTCAATCCCGGGCAAGATATTAGAGCAAATCATAAAACACACAATTTGTGCACATCTAGACAAGTACTCAGTGATCAAAACAACCCAGCATGGATTTACCAAGAATAAATCTTGCCACACAAACCTGATCTCCTTTTTTGATCGGGTTACGAGCTTACTGGACAGTGGCAACGCTGTGGATGTCATTTATCTTGACTTCAGCAAAGCATTTGACAAAGTCACACATGACATTTTAATTAGGAAGTTGGAAAAATATGGGCCAGACAGGGCAACTGTTAGGTGGATCTGCAACTGGCTCGATGGCCGCACTCAAAGGGTTTTAGTAAATGGTTCTGTGTCAACCTGGAGGTCAGTTTCTAGTGGGGTACCCCAAGGCTCTGTCTTGGGACCGGTTCTCTTTAACATTTTCATCAATGACTTGGAGGAAGGGATACGGGGGAGCCTGATCAAATTTGCAGATGACACCAAAATGGGAGGAGTAGCAAACACATCAGAAGATAGGAGAAACCTCCAGGAGGATCTGGATAAACTGGAATCCTGGGCCGTAACAAACAGAATGAATTTCAACAGGGAGAGGTTCAAGGTTCTGCACTTAGGCAATAAAAACCAAAAATATAGGTATAAAATGGGGGATACTTGGCTTGGCAGCACAACATGTGAGCGGGATCTTGGAGTCGCTGTGGATCACAAGCTGAACATGAGTCAGCAGTGTGATGTGTCTGCAAAGAAGGCAAATGCCATTTTAGGTTGCATTAAGAGGACTGTAGCTTCCAAGTCACGAGAAGTTATAGTTCCTCTTTATTCTGCATTGGTCAGACCTCACCTTGAGTACTGTGTTCAGTTCTGGGCACCTGACTTTAAAAAAGACGCAGCCAAACTGGAGCAAGTCCAGAGGAGAGCAACAAGAATGATCAGTGGGATGGAAGGGAAGCCCTACGAGGAAAGGTTGGGGGAACTTGGGATGTTCAGCCTGGAGAAGAGGAGGCTGAGGGGAGACATGATTGCCCTGTTCAGATACCTGAAGGGCTGTCATATGGAGGAAGGGGCCAATTTGTTCATAGCTGCTTCTGAAAGCAGAACTAGAACCAATGGGAACAAACTGCAAGAAAGGAGATTCCGGCTGGAAATCCAGAAAAAATTCCTGATGCTGAGGGTCGTTTGGCAGTGGAACAGATTGCCAAAGGAGGTGGTGGACTCTCCCTCACTGGAGATCTTCAAGCAGAGGCTTGATAAGCACCTGTTGGAGATGCTCTAGGGGGAATTCCTGCTGCAGGCAGAGGGTTGGACTAGATGACCTACTAGGTCCCTTCCAACTTTATGATTCTATGATTCTATGATTCTTCCAGGGGGAAGTTCTCCTTTCGTTCCTTCTGCTCCTTTTGTCCTCGCTACAGAGACTTAACAGACCAGCAGTTTAAGTTCCAGTGGACCAACACCAGAGTCCTGCCTCGCAACAAGCCTCCATATACCAAGCGCCGAGACAACAGGCGCATGGGGCGCAAGGAGCGCAGCGCCTTCTGACTCTGGGCGCGTGGGCAAGCCTGCAGTCATTGGGGCCTGACTGCTTGGGTTCGCTCCATCATGGTGGGAGTCTACTTCAGACGCGTGGGTGCTGCAAACTGCGTCTCAAGGTCTGGCTTTAGAGTTCCGTAAGCTCCCTCCATACAGGTTCTGGCATGTCCCGGTGTCTCATCATCAGGAGAAACATTTTCAAAAGACCCGAGCCATCCAGCATTTACTGGCTATCGAGGCTATAGAACCGGTTCCCCGTTGTCAGTGTGGTGCAGGGGTCTACTCCGTCTTCTTCCTGGTCCCGAAGAAGAACGGAGACTGGCATACTATCCTGGACCTCAGTTGGCTGAACAGGTTTCTCATTTTTCGGAAGTTCAAGATGGAAACCTGGCGGACAATCGTGGCTGCGCTAGAACGAGGGGACTTCTTGTGTTCCATAGACCTGTCCGAGGCCTACCTCCATGTTCCTACTTGACCAAGTCACCGCAGATTCCTCAGATTTGCTTACGGCTCCAAGCATTATCAGTACCGGGCCCTGCTCTTCGGGCTTTCCTTGGCCCCGAGGTTATTCACCAAGGTCCTGGTGGTGCTGGTAGCGAACCTCAGGAAGAGGGGCATTCGGGCCTTTCCTTACCTGGACGACATCCTCGTTGCAGGTTCTTCCAGAGAGCAGGCCTCCAGGGATGTCCAGACGACTATAGACTGTCTCTCGGCTCACAGATACATCATCAACTTCGCCAAAAGTTCCCTGATCCCCTCTCAACGGATCACCCACTTGGGGCTATAGATAGACTCTGAGAGTTTCCACCTTTCTCTGTCGCAGGAGAGGCAGGTGAAGTTGACTACTTTGCTACGCCGGATCTGGGATTCAAGTTCGGTTCCCCTGAGCTCCCTGGCATCTCTGTTGGGTCTCCTGGTATCTTGCCAGGACGTGGTGCCATGGTCTCGTTACCATCTGAGAACTCTCCAGGCATTTCTGAGACTTTATACCCATCTCATTGAGAGGAAAGCCTCCTTGTTGATAGATCTCCCTGCACCTGTTCGTGCGTCCCTGTCCTGGTGGCTGGTTGACCAACGTCTTCTGCAGGGGATAAGTATGGAGGTGCCAGACCGGCTTGTCTTGACTTCGGACGCCAGCCTCCAGGGCTGGGGGGCCCACCTCAATGGGAAATGGGCTCAGGGCAGATGGTCACTTCGGGAGAAGTGCTATTCGATCAACAGACTGGAGTTGAGGGCCATTCGCCTAGCGCTGAGGCATTTTCAGGACCTGATCCGTGGAGCTCATCTTCTCGTGCGGATGGACAATGTCTCGGCCAAGGCCTTCATCAACAGGCAAGGGGGCACCAGGTCCTGAGGCCTCATGAAGGAGGCTGTTTTGCTATTCGATTGGGCCGAAGGTCATCTGGCGTCCATCAAGGTAGAACATCTACTGGGAGTGTCAAACCTGGAGGTTGAGCAGGCAAAGCATTCAAGAGGGAGAGTGGGCACTCCATCCCGAGGTCTTCAATCAGATCATGTCTCGCTTCGGCCTTCCGGATCTGGATCTGTTCGCATCTCGGGGCAATGCTCAGGTCCCAGCCTTCCTGACTCGGACCTCAGATCCACAGGTGGTAGGGACGGATGCCCTCTCTTTTCCATGGCCTCAAGCCTTGCTGTACGCCTTCCCTCCTTTCCCACTCATCCAGTCGGTTCTGCGGAGAGTACGCCAGTTCTCGGCGGACCTGATCCTGATTGCTCCGGAATGGCCTCGGAGACCCTGGTACCCAGGGATAGTCAATCTGGCTCACAGACCAACATTCAGGCTTCCCTCCAGGCCGGATCTCTTGTCTCAGGGCCCAGTGCTGCACCCGGACCCCAGCAGGTTTCGTCTGACAGCGTGGAGTTTGAAAGGAGCCTGTTAGTCCGGAAGGGTTACTCCCAAGGTGTTATTTCCACCCTTTTATCTTCCAGGCATTCTTCAACCAATAGAATATATTCGTGGACATGGCACAAGTTCATGACATGGGCCAATGAAGGTGGGCTGCCAGCTCACAAAGCAAAGCATAAGCATATCTTACAGTTCCTCCAGGATGGTGTTGACAAGGGCCTCAGTACCACCACCATAAAGAGGCAATTGTTGACCCTCAGCTCCATTCTAGGGCCCTCTAAATTGGGGACCTTATCATCTCATCCAGACTGTAGAAGATTTATTCAAGGATTGAAGTTAATTAATCCTCCGACTGTGCATCGCTTCCCTAACTGGGATTTACAGTTGTTGCTGAAGGATTTGATGGGTCCTCCTTTTGAGCCCCTCGCTACAGTTTCCATCCAATTTGTGACCTTAAAGGTCATCTTTCTGGTTGCCATTACATCTGGTAGGAGGGTGTCCGAAATTGGGGCTCTTTCCACTCACCCAAATTTGTGCCAGTTCCAGGATGATAGGGTACTGCTTAGATTGGACCCTTCGTTTATTCCTAAAGTCAATTCTCTATTTCACAGAGCACAGGACATAGTTCTTCCCACCTTGTACCTGAACCCAGCCTCATCTAAGGAACATTCCCTTTACGTTAAGAGGGCTCTAAGTTTCTACCTGGACAGGACTAGAACTTTCAGGAGGTCTGAGGCATTATTTGTCCACTTTGGGGGCCCTTCCAGAGGTAAGTGTGCCTCCCTGGCTGCTCTGGCCAGGTGGTTGCGTACGGCGATACAGGAGGCTTATAAGGTTGTTGACAGGGAACTACCTAAAGGTATCAAGGCACACTCCACTAGGGGTGCAGCTACTTCAACTGCTTTTGAGGGGCTTCCCTCTTTAGAGGCTATCTGCCGGGCGGCCACTTGGGCCACTCCTGATACTTTCATCAGACACTAGAAGGTTGACCGCGCTGCTTCGGCTGAGGCAGTGTTCAGCAGGAGGGTCTTGCAGTCTGTGGTTTCCCCTTAGGGTACTCTGTGTCTCTCGAACCCAGATAGTGAGGCTCTGGTACATCCCAGACAGTACTGAATGTACCCTGTCACCCACTCCAGAGAAGGACGGAATAAACTCACCGTAAATGTCCTTTTCTTGGAGATGGGGACAGGGTACATTCAGGCCCACCTCTGCAGAGACACAGATTCCTTGTGGTTCAAGTTGGTTACAGGTTCTAGGCTCCCTTTCAGGGGTTGATCGAGTCTACCAGTTGGTTGGTTCCTGGTTCTGGTTCCTTTCTAACCTGTCTTTTCGGAACTCTAGCTTGGGTCCTTTTTCTTGCTGTTCTTTATGTTTTCAGTTCTAGTATCCACAGAACTTTTGTTTATAGGCTTGGTGTGTGGAGGTAGACTTACCTTTCTTCAGCTCTGATACTCGGACTGGGAAGGTCATGCCCTGCACTGGAAGGAGAAGACTTTCGGTCCGACCCTGTCTCAGAGTGGGTGGGGCATAGCCCCAGACAGTACTGAATGTACCCTGTCCCCATCTCCAAGAAAAGGACATTTACAGTAAGGAAATTCAGTCCTTTCTCTCCAACTCCTTATGTCATCCTTATACAGCCATATACCACAGCTTTATCATGCTATGTGATTATTAGGGAAAAAAATAAAAGGAAGAAGTCTCTGCAAGAAGAGTTCATATATCAAATAGTATCTCTGCTTCCTTGCTAGCACCTCCAGCCAAATTGCAATATCCAAAATACTCTTCCTTCTACACTTTTACTCCTTTCTACTCATGCTTTCATCTTTTTTCCTATCGTTCTTCACAGCCAAATACAGATTGTATAAACAGTGTAACAAAATTACCCCTACTCAATGCTCATAAATGTCCTCGCCAAGCCCCAGTGAAGAAAGAGGTGCCGTTTAGCTATGCTTGTCAAGATGGCGACAAACTCCCTGCTTGTTTCTGTTACGGGTAATTTAGGAGCTCTAATCTAGCTGAGAGACCAGCCAGATGAACATAAATGCTCCCGACCCCTGCTATTTCTCCTAATAGCCCAGGGGGCTTTCCATCCAGAAAAGCCAGTATAACAAAGCAGCTCAAGACAGTCTCCTTGCAGCTCCTATAAAAGCTGTCTCCTCGCTACGGTAGATGGTCCCTATTTGGAAGGACTGGATAAATTAAAGAGGAACAAATTTTAATACAAGAGTTATATAATTTAAAGATTATATTTTAAAGTGGCGGATAGGAAAAGGACAAATAAACCACCGCCTGGTATTTCCTCTTCCCTTAGTACATTATCAGAAACAAGGTCAGAACAAAGAACTCAATCTCTGTACAAAGAATATTTCTGAACAAAGAACTGTAAAATCTGCAGATACATAGATATTACAGATGCTCAGACAAATTTCAATGGACATTAAACTGCTTAATGAAAAAGCAGATAATGCCACTAAAGAAAGACAGCAGATGGCCTGTAATCACAGAATCATAGAGGTGGAAGGGACCTAGTAGGTCATCTAGTCCAACCCTCTGCCTGCAGCAGGAATCCCCCCTAGAGCATCTCCAACAGGTGCTCATCGAGCCTCTGCTTGAAGATCCCCAGTGAGGGAGAGTCCACCACCTACCTTGGCAATCTGCTCCACTGCCAAACAGCCCTCACCGTCAGGAACTTTTCCAGATACCCAACTGGAATTTTGATGACCGAATACCTATCTAGATGTGCACAAATTGTGTGTTTTATGATTTGTTCTAATATCTTCCCCAGGGTCAAACTGACTGGTCTATAATTTCACTATGGAATGAAATTACACAGACTGGTCAGTTTGAAGTCAAACTGAATGGTCTATAATTTCCCGGATCTTCTTTTTTCCCATTCTTAAAGATTGGGACTACATTTGCACTCTTCCAATGCAGTGGCACATCTCCACTCCTCAAAGATTTCTCAGACAATTGACAGACGCTCTGCAAGGAAATCTGCGAGTTCTTTCAGAACTCGAGGATGCAGCTCATCTGGTCCAAATGACTTGAATTCATTTAGGCCAGTTAAGTGGTTTCGAACCAGTTCTCTATCAATCTTAATCTGCTGCTCTGCACCACCCATGTTTTCATTACTTCTTTGGGGATGCAAGAACATCCTCGCATCAGCCAATTATCCCGCACCCCCATTTGCACAGCCCTCCTTCCCAGAATAGACGCAAAGTAGGAGTTGAGCAGCTCTGCCTTCTCCTGGTTTCCAGACACCTGTTGTCCATCTTTGTCCAGGAACAGCCCCACCCCCTTGTCTCTCCTCTTATTCCTTTGGGCATATCTAAAGAAGCTCTTTTAGTTATCCTTGACTCCCCTTGCCAGGCTCAGCTCATACTAAACTTTAGAATTCCTGAACCCCTCCCTACAAGTCTGAGCCATCTGCCTGGTGATCCTACTAGTCTTGCATTCCCTATACTTCTCTTTCTTTAACTTCAGCTGATCACAGGTCGCTTGTGAAACCAACCTAGTTCTTTCAGGTTTTTTTCCCCGATTCTTTTTCATTGGAATTGTTTCTGACTGTGCTTGTAGAAGCTGCCTCTTAAGGAGCTCCCACCCATCTTCAGCCCCTTTCCCCATTAGATCATCAACCCATGGGATTCCACCTATGACTCCTCTAAGCCTGTTGAAATCAGCTTTCCTGAAATCCAGTGTATGTTTCACTATGCATTCTTTTTATTTCCCACATTATTCTAAATTCCAGCAGCTCATGACCGCTTTCCTCTAAAGTTCATGATTAGTTAAGATCAGGTCAAGGATGGCCTCTCCCCTTGTTGTTTCCTCTACCTTCTGGACCATGAAGTTATCTTTGAGGCCCACCAGGAATTTATTGGAGCTTCCATGTTTGGCTGATTTTGTCTCCCAGCAAATGTCTGGATAGTTAAAGTCCCCCATTACTACTACCTCATTCTTGTTTCTTGTTTTTCCCCTAACCTTTACCCAAATGCACTCCACAGGGATATCCAGACCAGTTTCCTTGATATTAGAGCAGGTATCTATGTTCTTGACATATATTGCCACTCCGCTTCCCCTTTTGCCACTTCTGTTCCTCCGGAACAGCTGATAGCCTTCCAATTGTGCATTCTAGTCATGGGAGTCATCCCCCCAAGTTTCAGTTATTTCTATCAAACCAAATTTCCCTTCACTTGCTAATAGTTCCAGCTCATCTTGTTTATTTCCCAAGCTCTGTGCATTTGTATAAATGCAGCGTAAGCCCTGAAGGTTGCCACTCAATGCATTTACCCCCTTTTTTGTAAGGCCAGGCCCCTCTAAAGATTTTTGAGTTATAGCCGTGCCCTGGCAATTTCCATCCAGAGCATTTTCCTTATTCCTAGGTTCCCTTTGGATGTAACTCACCCCCTTCTTATTTAGTTTAATGCCCTCCTGATCAGGTTGGCAATCTCCGGTCTGAGGACACTCTTCCCCCTACCTGTAAGATGGTAGTCCATCCTTTGCTAGGAGTCCTTCCTCAAGGAAGTAAGGTTCAATGTATTGAAACATCTCTCTCAACAATGCAAGAGCAATTATTGGATACAAAAAAAGAAAGATGGTTAAAACTTCTGTGAAGAAATGGACATACAAATTAATCAATTTAAAACCCAACGTAAACAAGTGCAATATTCATATTCTCAATTGGAAGAAAGTATAATGAAACAAGGACTATATCAAGCAGCTTATTTAATTAGACTTCAGAATTTTCCATACGTCCCTCAAGAACCTTTAGAAACCAACTTGGTTGAATGTATGGCTAAAGAAGTAGATATATCTGTAAAGGAGATAAAAGATGAAACAGAGCTAAACAGTATAATACACATAGAGAAATAATTGTTAAATTTGGAAGAAGGAAATTCAAAATCAAATTTTGAAGATACTGGAAGAGAAAGATAGATTTTTTGAAGAGAATAAGATAAATATTTTGGGAGAAATTCCTTGGAAATTAAGGAGGAAAAGACAACCTTATAAAATGTTTGCTGTCTTACTTAGAAAGAATCAGATAATATATAGGTGGAATCTTCCGGAAGGACTGCTATTTAATTTAAAGGCAAGAAGATTTAATATTCACTCTTCTTCTAAGATAAAGGATTTCTGAGAGAAATTTGGGAAGCCACTTGGAGCAACAGGTATAGAGATTACTGCTGAAGAAGACAGAGAACATCAAGTACAAGGAAAGATAAATTTGAAAGATTTACAACAGACACAAGAATATTCATCAAAAGACTCTCAGGGATCAACATAAGGTCAAGAAGGTTCGGATTCAAAGGAGTTAGGAGCAGCGGCATCATGACCACAGAGATCAACAAGAGCAACAAGAAAAAAAGAAAAATTTGGAGGCTTGGAATATAGAAGCAAAAATAATAATGGCAAGACTTCAACTAAAAATTCTTTCTGTGAACATTATTGGTTTGAACAGCCCGCAAAAAAGAAGAACATATCACCAATTAGGAAAAATGAAGCTGGACATTATATGTTTACAAGAGACTCATATTATGGAGGGACATGCTAAGTATTTGGAAAAACGAAATTTGGGGGAAATGTATTCTGCCTCTGACAAGATTTTTAAAGAGGTGTAGTAACATATGTAAATAAGAACTTGAATTCAAGATTAATATGAAGTCAGAGTTTGAAAGAATATTGATTGTTGAGGTTGAAATGAGTGGTAAAAAGATAAATATTGTAAATTTATATGTGCCAAATTGTCAGCTTAAACAATTTTATGAAAAACTTTATCATAAAATCTTGTTCTTTGAATATGAACGTCTATATATACTTGGAGATTTTAAATCAGTCTTTGATCATTCTTTGGATAGGAGTATAGGAAGAAAGGCAACTGGACTTTTACCAAAAAAAAATTTTTTGAAATGATTGAAGAATTGCAAATGATTGACTGCTGGAGAACACTATTCCTGATGAAAAAACAATTTATCTTTTTCACATAGGCATAAGTCTTGGTCGCATATAGATATGTGTTGGACCACGGTCCAGAAAACAGATGTAAATTTTGTTATAGAAATATTATCAATGACTTTTGCAGACCATAGTCCTATCTTACTAACTATAAATAAGAAAAGAAATTAAATGTAAATCTCTTGAAAGATAAGAAATTTTTAGAGTACAGTGGCAAGAGGTAAAGAATGCCTCTTGTAAAGTATGTTTCACGTAACAAACAAAAATTTCTCTAGGATTCTGCTTCACATAAAGAAAGTGCTTCACATAGAGAAACACATTCGTTGGCAGTTGGGGCAGATGTGCTAGCTGGCAGCCTGTTTAAAAAGCATCATGGCTGCCACGCGCACCTGCCCATAGTGAAAGCAACATTTCCATGCTGTTCCTCCTGTGGCCGGGTGTCCACTGGGCAGAAGGAGAGAAGAGCAGTGGAGAAGAGGGAAGCAGCTCAAGGCTAGCCAGAAGGGAGCAGGGGAGAGAGAGGCTCAGGATGGAGAGGAGAAAGTGGGGAGACACCTTGAAGGTGTCTTGGATTGCAGCCTCCTAACTATGTCTACCCAGAAGTAAGCCCCATTGTGGTCTTATTCCCAGGAAAGTGTCTTTAGGACTGCAGCCTAAGTAGACTACATAAGATCATGCACATTGAATACATGTTTTGAATTCAATCCCAGTGTTCTGTCATCATTTTTATATCCAGTTAATATTTTTATATGAATATTTTGGGGGTTGTGGAACAAATCGTCTGAGTTTCCATTATTTCCTGTGGGAAAATCTGCTTCACATAAAGAAAGTTTCATATAAAGAACATGCCTCTGGAATGAATTAAATTTGTTACGTGAGGCGCCACTGTATCTGAGAAAAGAAACAGAATTCTATTTTAAAACTAATATACAACAAGAGTCACAAATACAAATTGTATGGGATGCTTTCAAAGCAGTGTTTAGAGGTTGGGCAATAGATCAGGCAATTAGGCAAAGGACAGATAAAGAGTTTAAAAAGCAGCAGTTGGTTCAAAAGCTAAGGGAAGAAGAAAGAGCTGCACAGATAATTAAAGGAAGCAATTCAATTGATAAGATTAATATGCTGCAACATCAAATTAGAATTATACAACAATAAGAAATGGAAAGAGATTTAAAATTTGCTAAACAAATTTTTTTGAAAATGCAAATAAAGCAGGGAGATGGGTGGCATATAAATTAAAGAAAGAAAAACAGAAGAATGTTATTAATGTATTAAGAGATAAGTAAGGTAATAAGAAGACAACTATGTCTGAGATGAAATTGATAGTACCAGATTTCTATACAAATTTATACAGTAGCCGAAATTGTGACTAAAACAGACAAAGAGATTATTTGCAGAGGAATAACAAAGTTAAAATTTCAGAAGCAGAAAAGACTGTATTAGAAGAAGAGATTTCACATAAAGAATTATCAGAAGCTATAAAAAATAGAATAAACAAAACTCCAGGCATGGATGGAATTCCGGTGGAGGTATACAAAGTATTAGGAGATATTATTCAAGTCCCATTGAAAAGAGTTTTGGAAGGAATTTGGAAAATAGGAATTTGGAAAAGTTCCAAACTCCGGGAAGGAAGCTATGATTACGTTAGTTCATAAACCAGACACTGATAAGAAAGAAATAAAAAAATTATCAGCCCTTATCTGTACTCTGTGCAGATTATAAAATTTCTGCCACTATATTAGCAACAAGATTGAAAAAAATCCGAGAAAAGAAAATACATCAAGATCGAAAAGAATTCTTGCCAAAAAGACATTTAAAAAGTAATATTAGATTGGTAATGGACATCTTAGAATATTATGAATTTAATCCGGGAAAGAAAATGGGATTGATATTTTTAGATGCACAGAAAGAATTTGATAATGTCAATTGGAATTATATGTTTTGTCTGATGGAAGAAATGGATAGTGGGAATAATTTTTTAAGGACGATAAAAGGAATATATGAGGACCAACGAGCAAAGATCAGGATAAACAGTGAACTCACTGAGATAATTAAGATACAAAAAAGAACAAGACAGGGATTCAGTTATCTCCTGTACTATTTATTATGACATTGGAGGTTTTAAATGAGGTAGTGAGACAAGATAAGAATTTGAAAGGGCTAAAAATACAGAAGGCAGAGATTAGATTGGAGGCTTACGCAGATGACATGACTTTCCTGTTGGAAGACCCAATAACTAATATACAATATTGGAAAGATGATATCGAGGAATATGGTGAAGATGCAGGATTAAAAGTAAATTTTGAAAAGATGAAAATTATGTTGAAAAATATTGAACAGAGTGACCTTCAAAAAATTCATGAATATGGACTCTTAGTAACAAATAAAGTTAAATATTTCGGGATACAGATGACGACAAAAACAAGTATTTTAATGCAAGACAATTACATACAGAACAATTGACAAAGGTGGTCTGAATTAGGTGGTCTGAAATTGTCAATGATGGGGAGAATAGCAACTATTAAGATGAATATATTACCTAAGGTTTTATTTTTGTTCCAAACGATCCCTATTATAATGAAGAAATCCTTTTTGTGGAAATGAATAAAATGACCTCATAGTTAATTTGGAATGGGAAGAAGCCATGAATAAAATTGAGATGTTTACAGAACAGCAAAGCATTTGACAAAGTTCAGCAAAGCATTTGACAAAGACCCACATGACATTTTAATTAGGAAGTTGGAAAAATATGGGCTAGAGGTTAGGTGGATCTGCAATTGTTAGGTGGATCAATTGTTAGGGCAATTGTTAGGTGGATCTGCAACTGGCTCGATGGCCACACTCAAAGGGTTTTAGTAATTGGTTCTGTGTCAACCTGGAGGTCAGTTTCTAGTGGGGTACCCCAAGGCTCTGTCTTGGGACCGGTTCTCTTTAACATTTTCATCAATGAATTGGAGAAAGGGATACGGGGGAGCCTGATCAAATTTGCAGATAACACCAAACTGGGAGGAGTAGCAAACACATCAGAAGATAGGAGAAACCTCCAGGAGGATCTGGATAAACTGAAATCCTGGGCTGTAACAAACAGAATGAATTTCAACAGGGAGAAGTGCAAGGTTCTGCACTTAGACAATAAAAACCATAGGTATAAATAGGTATAAAATGGAGGATACATAGGTATTTTATACATAGGTATAAAATGGAGGATACTTGGCTTGGCAGCACAACATGTGAGCGGGATCTTGGAGTTGCCGTGGATCACAAGCTGAACATGAGTCAGCAGTGTGATGTGTCTGCAAAGAAGGCAAATGCCATTTTAGGTTGCATTAAGAGGACTGTAGCTTCCAAGTCACGAGAAGTTATAGTTCCTCTTTATTCTGCATTGGTGAGACCTTACCTTGAGTACTGTGTTCAGTTCTGGGCACCTCACTTTAAGAAAGATGCAGCCAAACTGGAGCAAGTCCAGAGGAGAGCAACAAGAATGATCAGTGGGATGGAAGGGAAGCCCTACGAGGAAAGGTTGGGGGAACTTGGGATGTTCAGCCTGGAGAAGAGGAGGCTGAGGGGAGACATGATTGCCCTCTTCAGATACCTGAAGGGCTGTCATATGGAGGAAGGGGCCAATTTGTTCATAGCTGCTTCTGAAAGCAGAACTAGAACCAATGGGTTCAAACTGCAAGAAAGAAATTAGGCTGGAAATCCGGAAAAAATTCCTGACGGTTCGGGCGGTTTGGCAGTGGAACAGATTGCCAAGGGAGGTGGTGGACTCTCCTTCACTGGGGATCTTCAAGCAGAGGCTCGATGAGCACCTGTTGGAGATGCTCTAGGAGGAATTCCTGCTGCAGGCAGAGGGTTGGACTAGATGACCTACTAGGTCCCTTCCAACTCTATGATTCTATGATTCTATGATTAACAATAAAAATAAAACAGGTATGTCGGGTCCCAAATTTGTTATTATATTAAAAAGCGACTGCTTTGAACAGGATTAAGGAATGGATAACTCCACAATTACAATCACAAAAATGTATAAAATTAGAAGTATTACAACTTGGGTGGCACACTTTCCTAATGTATGAGAAGGCAAAATATTATAATACTTTCAGACAGCATGCATTAAGGAAATCCCTGTTACGGGTTTGGAACCAAGTAAGAAATAAAATATATAAGAAATTATCAATTTGGATAAGACCACTGGAAATAGGCAATAAACCAGATTGGATTAAAATGGAGGCTAACAAAACATATAAAGAACTGTTAGACCAAAGAGGAGAGTTAAGAGACAGGGAACAATTGCTACAGGCTGGTATTAAACTATAATTGACAGATTAAGAGAAGATAAAAAAAATAGGAATAAATATGGAAGATTTAGCATTTGATAAGATACTTTTACATGAGGAAGAACTATATATTAAAAAATATATAAATATTTATTGCAACTTTAGATGTCAGAAAGGAAAGTTAAAGAAATATGGTCTGGTTGGGAAAGAAATATTGGACAAACATTTGAGGAGGAGGAATGGGATAGGATTTGGAGGAAAAATATTAAATTGACGAAGGCAACCGCATATAAAGAAAATGTATATAAGATTTTTTCAGATGGCATTTAGAACCTGTAAAATTAGCAAAGATGTATAAAGGAATCTCTTATATGTGTTGGAAACTCAAGGTACTTTCTATCATATGCGATGGTCATGTGAAAAGGCTAAAGATTATTGGAGATTAATGAAAAGATAATTAGAAGAAATATTAGGCTATGTGATTCCCCTAAATCCGGAGCTATTTCTACTTAATATGATTCTTGTACAGTTTGTAAAAGAAGATGTATATATAATTATTCATATTGTAACTGTGGCAAGAATATTATATGTGCAACGGCGGAAGACAACAGAATTACCAAAAATAGAACAATTATTGATGAAATTACATGAAATAGTTGAAATAGATAATTTCTCTGAGAGGTTAAAAGGAGACATAATGAGGGAGGATAAGTTTTATGGATGGTTAGAGCAGAGAATTTAATAGTCTAGAAATTGTAAAGATTACTAGAAGATAAGAGATGTTTATGTAAATATGTATCAAAATGTTGATTACCTGGTTATGTTTTGTTATAATAACCAAACTGGGCAGTGGGTGGCGCAAGTGACTAAGGTACTGTGACTGTTAACCAGCAGGCCAGGGTTCGAGACTCGGGTCGGCCCCACAAGACAGGGAGAGCTCCTGTCCTTAGCCCAGCTCTGTGACATCAGCTGGATCCAATTGTATTGGCTCTGGCTTTCCATTGGACTAATTCAGTGGCGTAGAGAGGGAGGATTTGCTGCTTGGGTCACAGCCAATCCTCCATAATAATCTAACTCAGGCTTTCATGCTTCACATGCAGCGTATGCAGCGCCGAGCATGATACCAGTCTTCCAAGACTGACGGAGGCCTGCTTTTTTAATAATAACAAAAATATAATAAACATTATATCATCTGCAAAAGCCCTGTATTTAAATACAAAGCCTTTGCATCTTAAACCTATTATTTTTGGATCTTTTCTGACTTGTCCCAATAAAACTTCCAAAACCATTATGAAAAGCAATGGGGAAAGAAGACATCCTTATTTGTTCCCCTCTCTACTTTGAAATATTCTGTTTTATCCATATTTATAATCAAATTAGCTTTTTGATCTTTGTAAATTGCTTTAATCACTCTTATACAATTTTCACCCATCTCCATTTTTTCTAACACTTTAAACATAAAATCCCAATTCAAATTATCAAAAGCTTTTTCTGCATCAACAAAAAAAGCCACTTCCTTTTCTGGATGTTTATCATAGTATTCCACAGCATCAAGTACTATTCTCATATTATCTTTAATCTGTCTATTTGGTAGGAAGCCCGCTTGTTCTTGTTATCAACTCATTTAAAATTCCCTTCAACCTTTGCACTATTATCTTTGTAAATATCTTGTAATCCACATTTAAAAGAGTCACTGGTCGAAAATTCTTAACATTAGTTATATCATGATTCTCTTTTGGTATCAAAGATATGCCTGCCTCCCTCCATGTCTCCGGTATCATTCCTGTTTTTAAGATATAATTGAAAAGATCTACCAACATACATATCATATCCGGTTTTAAAGTTTTATAAAATCTCGCTGTGAGGCCATCTTTGCCTGGTGATTTCCCATTTTTCATTTCTTGATTACTTCCTCTGTCTCCTTCTGGGTTATTTCACCATTCAGTTTAACTCTCATTTCTTCGCAAGCCTTTGGTATTTGTGGTGTTGATAAGAATTGATCAATTTCCTTTCCTTCCATTTCTGGTTTCTTATATAAATTTGCATAATATTTATAAAACTCTCTTCTTATCTCCTCAGGATCTACAATTTCTTTACCATCCTGACATATCTTCGTAATTTTTTTTCTCTCTTTTCTTCTTCAATTGCCATGCTAGGAATTTTCCATGTTTGTTCCCTCCTTCAAAAGATTTCTGCTGCAGCTTTTTAAAGTTCCATTCCATTTCTTTTACTGCCATCCCATTTAGTTGATCTTGTAAAAATTTTATCTTTCTTGATTTGTTTTTCCCCTGGTCTCCTCTTGAATTCTTCTTTTTGTTTTAGTTTCTCCATTAATTATTTTTGCTTTCTTTCCATTTCTTTTCTTTACTATTTAAACTAATCAAGTTCCCTCTCATTACTGCCTTGTAAGCATCCCAAACATTCCTAATCTCAACCTCATTGTCAACATTGGTTTGAATATAATATTTAGTCTCTTTTCATAAATATTCTACGTTTTCTTTTTTATTCATTAACTCCTCATTCATTCCCCATCTCTTATTCCTATTTCCTGAAATGCCTTTCCACAGCATTGGATTATGATCTGAAATTACCCTTGACGTTATTTCTACTTTTTTGGTTAACCAAATCAACTCTTTTGTCAAACAAATCATATCTATCCTTGAAAACATATTGTGTCTCCCTGAATAATATGTATAATCCTTAATTCCTGGATTAAATTTTCTCCATATATCTACTAAATTTTCTTGATTGAGTAACTCAAAAAAAGATATCAGTAGTTTCTCTTCTTTTTGTTTACTTCCATTTCTTTTATCTATTTTGGGGTCGAATGCCCCATTCATATCTCCCATTAATATAACTTGTTCATAATGAATCTGTTCTAATTTATTCTTTAATCCTTCAAAAAAAAACTTTCTTGGCTCCATTTGGTGCATACAATCCTAGCAATAAAGTCTTCTTATGGTCCATATTCACTTCTAAAGCTAGGAATCTTCCATCTTCATCTTTGAAAATCACGTTAGGTTGCCATTCTTTTTCATGTAGAACACTATGCCTCTTTTTTCACTTTAGCTACAGAAACAAATTCTACACCTAATGTCTTATTTATCAAAAATTTATAATCTTTTTCCCGGATGTGTGTCTCCAAATTATATTGGACAAATTATATTGGCTTTTTGTTTCTTTAACCAGTGAAAAATTATCCTCCTTCTTTGTGATGAATTTAACCTGTTTAACATTCCAGGAAATTAATTTGTACTCCATAAGTAGTATTTTTATTTTAGATTATATCTTCTTTGTCTTTCCTCTCGAATTGTGCCATTTCTTCAGGGGACTGAATTTTGTGCCATTTCTCTTTATAGTAAAAACTCATCCTTTGAGGTATTTCCCATCTATAATTCCTTTACTTCTCAGCTTTTCTGTTATTTCCTTATAATCCTTCCTTCTTTGTAATACTTCTCTTTCATTATTTTTATTTCTTTCCCTCCAATCTTAAATGGGTCTTCCCAATGCCTTTTTATTATTCCCTCACTCATCTTCCTTGTTGTAAATTGCACTTTTATATCCCTTGGTAATTTTCTCTGGCTTGAAGGTTTTGAATTAACTCTATAAATTCTATCACATTGCTCTTCCATTTGTTGTATTTCTGTATCCATATATTCTGCTTATATTTTAATCATTTCTTGTCTATCCGTGTAAGGCTTTTCAGGTAGTCCTCTTAATCTCACTTATGTTTCCATGGTCTTGCATTCCATCACCAACAATTTTTCTTCCTGTCTCTTTAAATCTACAGTTAATGTTTCTATCTTCTGTCTCCTTTGATTCCTTTTCTAAATTTTAACTTTTTGGTTTATAGACTGTACTTCATCCTTAACTTCTCTTATTTCATTTTTTAGTTCTTCTATCCCTTCTTTCACTCCTTTCAGCTGTATATTCATATTTTCCATTAGCTTGTTACACATCTCTTTCATCATTTCTGAAAGTTTTTTCTCTAAAAACTCTGGAGAAATTGTTCTCTTTCTGATTTCTTTGACATTTTGATTTCACTCCAGCTGGAGGCTCTCTCTCTCTCTCTCTCTCTCTCTCTCTCTCTCTATCTCTCTCTCTCTCTGTTTGCCTCTTAAATCATATGACATTGAAGACTTTTTCTGTTTACATACTGACTTTGAACTCTTTAGTAAAAGTCCTTTGTTTTCTTTTTCAATCAAGTTGAGGTCTTTACCATGTTATTATTATAATGTTGCGTCTTTCCACTTTTATCTGTATTTCTTTCCAAGAAATTGAGTCACTGGAGGTCTTAAGTCAATTTTATGACTCCAGAGATCTTGTTGTGGTTTCTGCCCAACCGTCCTTGGAGTGGGAGTTCAAGGCAATAAAAAAAGCCCTTCGTGCAGAGCTTTTCACTGAATCCTTTCTTCCTCAGTCTTTGATGCGTCTCTGTTTCTTTCCCTTCCTGGAAAAGATTTTTGATAGGCTTTAATTGCCTATCTCTCCAATAACAAGTATCTCTCGCAGGCACATAGTTTTCTCTGCCCTGCTCAGCCCTCCATGGCTCAACTGGAAGTTCCGTCTTTCATCTCATCCTTAGGCGCTCTCTACTTGTACAACCAAGAATTGTCTTGTTCCTTTTCTCAGGCAGTTTGGTGAAAGATTGTTTTTAAATCAGCTATGCATTCTTCTCACTGGTATATTACCCAACAGATGGCTAACTTTGCCCCAGCAGCAAATAAAATTCGCTCTCAGTTTTAGAAATTCTTATGTAATCCATAATTTTTTATTTATTTAACAATTGTACAAATGTGTTGTTTGTATTTTGCTATAACTCTTGATTTCTAAGTGAATAAACTTTGTATTTGTAATGGTATAATTAAAAGTATTCAGGTGCATATACACATGCCATTTTGACAAATCAACAAAAAGAATCAACTTTTTCTATTAAAAATGTTTAAAAAACCAAACAATCCTTCAGAAAAAATTCCACAATTCTAGTCAATTGGCTAATGGCCAAACACATTGATCATCAAAATCTGTTACACATTGATCATCAAAATCTCTAGTAATCCTATAAGGATGAATGGATAAAATGGATGAATGGAGCCACCAGTAGCAAGGACACATTTAATTCTGGTAACGTAGGTGGTTACCTACCTATATTAGAGCTTTATTCTTTAATTTAGGGAGTAACTGAGCTAAACCGGCACAGATCAAACCAACTTTATTACTGATATTCCTGCACCTCATCCTTATGTGGCATTACAGGGTGTTCACAGGAAAAGCCACATTCAATTCCTTCTTACTCACCATGTGTTCCCTTTTTGAATAAGAAAAGCATATACTGTACCAAAAAAAAGTGGATGGTGGAAAATGGAAGGGCTGTGCTAAATGGCAGAAGATAGCTTGCTTGCCATATAGTACAGTATGATGGGACTGAATTTCACGGCTGGCTACAAAAGGCCAGAAGCCTGATAGACACCTGATAACCAATACATTTCTACTGCATAATTGGTGTTCAGCACAACAGATCATTTACCAGCAACTGCTAATGATTCCACTCTTCTTGAAAATTCTGGAGTTCAACTTCAGACTAGATAAAGTGAGCTTTAACTGAAAGGGACCATTCTACTCTTTTCTTTTACTGCCTCCTTACAACAATCCAACTGAAATGACATACCACAACAAATTTAAGAATACTTCATCACATCCAGAAAGATTGCTATTCATGTTATATTTTGTGCTAATGCATCTTACTACAGGTTGTTCAAGTTGTTTATTTAAGGAAAATGTGGCATCTCACACAAAAGAATCTCAGCCCTAAATGCATTTAGTTTTTCAGAATATTTAGAATTTTCCCCTGCTTGGGACAGATCTTCTTTTTTACTTATATATAAGAGAAAAGTCATTCACTGACTCACTGATTAACTCACTCACTATCAACACCCTGCCAAAACCGCTGGGCCTAGAAGCGTGAAATTTGGAGTGGGTGTTCCTTCCATGACCGAGGGGTGCACTAAGAACCGGTTTTTGGAAATTCCAACCAGAAGAGAGTGAAAAGGGGGGCAATGCATTTTCTTTCCTATACTTTTCATTGAAGAATTGATAACTCATCAACATTCCGCCCCAACCCCTGGACCTAGAAGCATGAAATTCAGTTCCTTCTATAACATTAACACCCACCAAGAACCAATGTGGAGAAATTTAACCCTTAAGGGGATGAAAAGAGGTGCAACGTGTTTTTGTCCTATACTTAATATGGAAAACTGACCAATCTCCTGCCAATTTGGAGCTTGGTGCCTGGTGCACTGGTGAATGTTGTTTGAAGGGAGGGAATGCAATGGGGAGGATGCTCTGCATGAGGAGATGATGTGCATTGAGATTGATGCACATTGGGTGGTTAATGCGTATGGGGGAGATAAAGCACATGGAAAGATGATGAACATGAGGGGTTGTTGCGCAAGGGGGGTTGTAGCACATAGGGATTGTTGCTCATGGTGGAGATGATGCACATGGGGAGAAGATGCGCACTGGGAGACTTATTCCCATAGGGGATTTATGCGCATGGGGGATGTTGCACATGGGAAGTTGATGTGCAGGTGGGGTTGATGTGCAGGGAGGACTTATATACATGGGAGGACTTATACGCATGCACATGGGGGATGATGACCATGGGGGACGATGCACATGGGGAATGATGACAATGGGGGGACGATGCACACTGGGAGACTTATACACACGTGGGATTTATGTGCACGGGAGGTTTATGCGCATGGGGAGCTGATGCACATGGGGGGCTGATGCGCATGGGGGATTTATGCGCACGCGGACTTATACGCATGGGGAATGTTGTGCACAGAGGGTTTTGCGCACGGGGGTGTTGCACATGGGGTGATGATGTGCGTGGGGCACTTATGCGCATGGGGGGTTGTTGTGCTGGGGTGGTTGTTGCACTTGGAGTATTTTTGTGCATAGGGGGACTGATGCACATGGGGGATGGTGTACGGAGGAATTTTACTCCTGCAACATGGGTATGCTTTTTGCTACTTTAAGTTAAATGATGCCACCTTCCCAATTCCAAGATAGAAGCCCACTTACTAGAAAATTGATTTCAAGCTGACGTCAATAAGAAACAGCTACTACTGAAAGAGCAAGGGCCCTGTTAAAGTTTCACAACTGCTAGCAAGCCAGCAGCACTGCAAGAGGCATCTGGCTGGAAAGCTTGATAGACACAATAACAGACCCAATAGTAAAGTTCAAGTTCATTTGACCTTTGGGTGACTGCCACACTGCAGGCTACAGCTGTGGTCTCCTTTGTTGAAATCCCAGACTTCCAAGACAAAAATGGGGGTCGGTTTGAAGAAGTAACCTTCCAAACATCATTCACTTTAGAAAAACTGATGCCCAGATTAATTTCATTCACAGAGTTCTGTCTGTAGAACTAATGTTAAAAGAACAACAATGCAAAGCTTAACAACTTTTCCACAATTTTTGCAAATAGAATTTTTAATGAAGACAGCCTAGTTCTGTCCTTCATTTGATTATTTTAAGAGGTTGGAAGGCATTTTGTACCAAATATAAGTTGCTTTACAAAGATTTTGCTGTCTTCTAAGTTAGACCATTTTTTGGTATATTTCAGAATCAGAATTCAAAAATGGGAATAAGCTCCACTTTCTTGGGAGTAAGCTCCACTGACTACAATGGGACTTACTACTGAGTGGACAGGCATAGGATTGGTCTCTGAGGCTGCAATCCTCTGACAGACCTCCTGCTGTGAGTAAGGAGGTTGGGCTTAGAGGAGTCCTCCCATGGACCAGTCAAGCAGCTGCCATGAACCACCAGTGGTCCCTGGACCAGAAATTCAGACATTTGTTCCACAACCCAAAATATTCATATAAAAATGATTAGAATACTGTCATATACTACAAAATAATAAAAATACAAAATATGAAGAAAAATAATATAAAATAATATGCACTTAATCTCTCAGGCTGAAATCTGCCTCATAAACAGGAGGGAGCTTCACTGTTTGTAACAGGGCTTATCTTAGAGTAGACATGCATAGGCTGGTCTCTAAGAGAGGCTGAGCACGTGCTGACGGAGCACCAAAACCGGATGTAACCCAGCCTGCACTTTTTATTTTGCTTGTTTTACAAGGTACCAGTTGTATTGCAAGTTAAAATTTATTAGAAATGTTTGCTCATCTTGCAAAACACTCTCAATTCATGGTTTTGACTTTCACTTTTCTGTCACTTTTCACTTTGCATGAAGGTTTGTTTTGCTCTATAATGAACCAAAAAAAACATGTTTAAAAGAATTTGGCAGAAAGCACCGATATATATGGTATACAGTGGCGTCTCATGTAACAAATTTAATTCATTCCAGAGGCATGTTTGTTACATGAAACATTCTTTACATGAAGCTGATTTTCCCATAGGAAATAATGGAAACTCAAAACAATTGGTTCCACAACCCAAAAAATATTCATTTAAAAATATATGTAAAAATGATGACTAAACACAGGAACTGAATTCAAAACCCTGTAATATAACACGATTACCTAACTGTAATAAAACACTATTATTTACTGTATGTACACTAAAACAGAAATTAAAAGTATGACATCCTCAGGATTGTGATCTCAAAGTCAGGTCCTAATTTATGCCATTGGGAATCCCCTGCATGGAAGGGGGTGATGAGCATGATCCTATGAAGTCTACTTAGCCTGCAATCCTATAGATACTTTCCTAGGGGTAGGACCCATTTAACACAATGGGGCTTACTTCTGAGTAGCCATGCCTTCTGTCCTGGAAAGAGATTTCCATTGTCCTCCTTTCCCTTGTAGCCAAGCACCTTGAAGGACATGCTTAGCTATAAGGGAAAGGAGGACAATAAATAGATCTTCCCAGGACAGGTCCTCTTTATTAGCCTTGTGAGGACATGTCCCAGGAAGATTTCTTCATTGTCGTCCTTTCCCTTCTAGCCAAGCACCTCGTAGGACATGCTTAGCTACAAGGAAAAAGAGGACAATGAAGAGATCTTCCAGGACATGTCTTCCTTATTAGGCTGGTGAGGACATGTCCTTGGAAGTTCTCTTCATTGTCCTCCTTTCTCTTGTAGCCAAACACCTTGTAGGACATGCTTAGCTTAAACAAACAGGGAAAGGGAACAATGAAGGACAAATGAAGGGACCTTTCATTGGGAAAGGACAATGAAGAGATCTTCCTAGGGAAAGAACAATGAAGGGAAAGGACAATGAAGAGATCTTCCCAGGACATGTCCTCCTTATTCACCTGGTGAGGGCATGTCCTAGAAAGGAGGGGCTGGGATCTCCCAAGCCTGGTGGTGTAGCTAAAGGGGCAAAGGAGGGAGATGGGATTTCCATCCCAGGTGGATCCCCCAAGCGTGGTGGTGTAGCTAGAAAGAGGAAGAAGGGAAAGAGAAGGGAGACTGCAGAGGGAAGCTGTGGAGGTCTGAATTGCCTCTCCAGGTGAGTCAGCTGGCCCTCCACACCAGTCTATGCTGCCTGGCCTGGCCCCCCTGACCCTCCTCTGAGGCTTTGGGCGGATAGGCTGCAGGGGAACAGATAAGCCAGGAGCACAGGCTTCCATTTCTTCACACTCCTGGGCATGCCATGAGGTGAGGGAGGAGTTGCCTCACCCTCTTCAACTTGCACACGCAAGTTTAAAAATGGCCCCCTCTTCTGAGCCTGACCGAGAAGCTGCTTGTCACCATTCGTTACCCACAGCAGGTTAGTTACCCAAGGCACAGGTGCCAGCTAGTGGAAGATTCATTGCCTAGAAAACAGGAATTCTTACTGTAGGCTCCTGTATTGGGAGGAGAGAGGAAGGGTGCTCAGAACTGAGCTGGGTTGCCCTTCCCCCACGTCAGCAGTTTGGACAAAACTTTCTCCCTCTAGGGCAGAATTTCTCAAAGTGGGGGTCAGGACCCCCTTGCTGGTCGCCTAAAGATCCCTGTTGCAAGGAGCCAGGTCAGGCTTGCCAGACCTCCAGCTGTAGCTGCGTGTGCACTGGGGCTGACTTACAGCCTCAGGGCCCAATTCTAGGCATGCCTACTCTGAAAAAAAATCCCATTATAGAAAGGGGGCTTTTACTCCCATGTAAATGTAGATAGGATTGCAGGCTCAGGGCCCAATCCTATGCATGCCTTTCTTCTATATATATAAAAGAGAAAAGTCACTCACTGTCTGACTCATTGACTGACTCACTGACTGACTCACTCACTCATCACCGCCCTGCCAAATCCGCTGGGCCTATAAGCGTGAAATTTGGGGTGGGTGTACCTTCTGTGATGGAGGGGTGCACTAAGAACCGGTTTTTGGAAATTCCAACCGGAAGAGGTTGAAAAGGGGCGCAATGCATTTTCCTCCCTATACTTTGCATTGAGAATTGCTGACTCATCAACATTCTGCCCCAACTGGTGGGCCTGAAGCATGGAATTCTGGGAGGGATTCCTTCTGTCACCTGAACACCCACCAAGAACCATCTGGAGAAATTTAACCCTTCAGGGGCTGAAAAGGGGGCAACGTGTTTTTGTCTTATACTTAACATGGGAGACTGAACCACATCCAGCCAATTTGATGCTCAGATCCTGGTGCGCTGGGGGGTGTTGTTGGGAGGAAGAGGTTGTGCTGGCGAGGATGCTGCGCATGAGGGGAAATTGTGCATGGGGGAAGTTGTGCATGTAGGAAAGTTGCACAGGGGGAAGTTGCACATGGGAGGATAATTGCACATGGGAGGAAGTTGCGCATGGGGAAAGTTGCGCATGGGAGGAAATTGCGCATGGGGAAGTTGCGCACGGGGGAAGTTGCACATGGGAAAAATTGCGCACAGGGAAAATTGCGCACGGGGGAAGTTGCGCATGTGAGGAAGTTGCGCATGGGGAAAGTTGCGCATGGGAGGAAGTTGTCCACGGGAGGAAGTTGCGTATGGGGGAAGTTGCGCATGGGGAAGTTGCGCACAGGGGGAAGTTGCGCATGGGGAAGCTGCGCATGGGGAAAGTTGCACACGGGGGAAAGTTGCGCACGGGGGAGTTGCGCATATGGGAAGTTGCACATATGGAAAGTTGTGCATATGGAAAGTTGCGCATGGGGAAGTCACACATGGGGGGATGATGCACATGGAGGAAAGTTGCTCATGGGGAAAGTTGCACAAGGAGGAAGTTGCGCATGGGGGAAGTTGCGCATGGGGAAAATTGCACATGAGAAGAAAGTTGCATATGGGGAAAGTTGCACACGGGGGGATGATGCACATGGGGGATGATGCACATGGAGGAAAGTTGCGCATGGGGGAAAATTGCGCACGGAGGAAGTTGCGAATGGGGGGAAGTTGCGCATGGGGAAGTTGCGCATGGGGGAAGTTGCATATGGGAGGAAAGTTGCGCATATGGAAAGTTGCGCATGGGGGAAGTTGGGCATGGGGATGATGCACACGGAGGAAAGTTGCGCACGTTGGAAGTTGTGCATGGGGGGAAGTTGCATAAGGGGAGAAGTTGCACATGGGGAAGTTGCGCATGGAGAAGCTGCACATGGGGAGAAGTTGCACATGGGGGAAGTTGCGCATGGAGAAGTTGCGCATGGGGAAAGTTGCGCATGGAGAAAGTTGTGCATGGGGTTTGATGCATTTGGGGGAAGTTGCGCATGGGGAAGTTGTGCATGGGGGGTTGATGTGCATGGGGTAACTTGTGCATGCTGGGTTGATGCGCATGGGTGAAGTTGCGCTTGGGGGGTTGATGTGTATGGGAGAAGTTGCGCATGGGGGGTTGTTACGCTTGGGGGAAAGTTATCCATGGGGGTTGATGCATATGGGGGGATGGCATACGGGGGAATTTTACTCCCACAACGCGGGTACGCCTTTCACTAGTTCTGAAATAAATCCCATTTTAGGCAGGGGGCCTTTACTTCCATGTAAATGTGGATTTGATTGCAGCCTCAAGGCCCAAACCTATGCATGCCTACTCTAAAATAAATCCCATTACTAAAATAAATCCCATAGAACACACATTTCATTTGTAACAATGAAAATACATCCTGCATATCCGATATTTACATTACGATTCATAACAGTAGCAAAATTACAGTTATAAAGTAGCAATGAAAATAATTTTATGTTTGGGCGGTCCCAACAACATGAGGAACTTATAAAGGGGTCACGGCATTAGGAAGATTCAGAACCACTGGTCTCGGGGTAAGGCACCTACTTGTTCCAGTGAATAGCTGAGCAGAGAAGAGGAGTACCTTCCTGTATCCGTCCTCAGACATGGAGACATGGAGACAGCAAACTGAGTTATTAAACCACATCCAAGTCAAATAACAACTCAGCCAACTTGACAAAAATTTAATGAGGTCAGAGGAAAGGAAGAAACGAACAGGCCCCCCATGACTCTAACACATAACCATCGGTGGTGACAACCCCAGTCAGGGCCGCAGCACAATCCACTGAGGTGGGTTGAGCACACTTCCTCCCTCCTCCTCCCTCCTCTTCCTCCCTTCTCCTCTTCCATGGTAAAAACTCCTGTTTGCTCTGTAGGAGGGAGAAAGGGTGCTCAGAACTGATTGGGATATTCCAGAGCTGTACTCATCCACAACAGGGTGGGAGAATTGAAAGGCCCTGACACAACTTTTTGAAGGACCTTCCACCCAGAGGTGGCATCCGCCGAAGCTGCCAAATCTATTTCATAATGTTTAGTGAACACAGATGGGCTAGCCCATGTTGCTGCCTTACAAATAACCTCCAAAGAGGCAAATCCCTCAAACGCTGAGATCGCTGCACTTCTTGTAGAATGGGCAGTAATGCCAGATGGAGGAGTCTTCCCTGCGGATGAGTACACCAAACGGATAACCCCTTTGAACTAGAGCACTACAAGAGGCATGCTTGCCCACATTTCTACCCTGGAACAAAATAAATAAACTGTTTTTTTCTGATTTGTGTGGTTCTATCCAAATAATACTTCAAAGACCTAAGCACATCCAATCGATGCCACTTCTGTTCAGTTGGGCAAGAAGATTTGGGACACAGAGATGGCAGTAACAAGTCCTGTGCTCTATGGAACAAGGTGTTAACCTTCGGGATGAAAGATGGGTCTTGCCTCAAAACAACCTTATTCCTTTGAAACACGGAGAGGTTCGGATTAGTCGAAAGAGTACCCAGCTCTGAAATTCTTCTTGCCGATGTCTATGCTAATAAAAAGAGAGTCTTCAAGGTTAGATGCTTGAGGTCAAGAGTTGACAGGGGCTCAAAGGGGACATGCATCAGGGCATTCGATGCCAAATGAAAATCCCACAAAGGGAACATATGCAATGGAAGTGGTTTAATGTTAGGCCCCCCTTCATAAAACACTTGATATGAGCAAGATTCGTAGGTCTTCTACTCCCATACACCCCCAGAGTGCTACACGAGGCTGCTACCTGCCTACGCAGTGTTCTAGCGCTAAGACCCATATCCACACCATCTTGTAAGAGCCCCAGGATATGAACACTCTTGGGCCATAAAGGGAATATACTCTTTTGCAAACACCAGGTTCTAAATTTCTTCCAAGTGGTCCCATACAGCTTAAACATAGAGGATCTTTTGGAAGTGTGTACGGTGTCCACTACCCTATCTGAGTACCCCTTTCTAGAGAGAGCTTCCTGCTAATCTCCATGCTGTCAGCTGGAACATCTGTGGTCTGGGATGAAGAATCAGTCCCTGACACAAATGGTCCACTCTGTCTGACAGTTTCCACACCCTCAGCTGTCACTTTCACTTTCCCTGCTAGGTGCTCCACTTTTAGAGACATTAGCTGGACCTCTGCCCACTTAAAGAGGAGGGTGGCCACCTCCATGAGGTTCCTGGAGTGTGTCAAACCTTGACGGTTCACATATGCATTGGCTGTTATATTAGAATCATAGAATCATAGGGTTGGAAGGGACGTAGTAGGTCATCTAGTCCAAACCCCTGCCTCAGCAGGAAATCCCCCTGGAACATCCCCGCAAGTGCTCGTCGAGCCTCTGTTTGAAGATCCCCACTGAGGGAGAGTCCACCACCTCCCTTGGCAATCTGTTCCACTGCCGAACCGCCCTCGCATTCTCAAAAATTCTCAAGAGCCTACAAGAATCTATGTGGAAAGTTACAAGCTCATAGAAAGGAAAGTGGCAAGAAAGTCATCAAGATCACAAAACTCATTACAAGACATAGGCTCTATACAGTAGATGTTTTGTTTTATCTCTTCCTAGAAAAAGACCCAAATAATCTCAGAGGTTATTTTTAAAAGATACAAGCTATCTTTCATAACTGCTTGACTGTTTTAAACCACTTTGAGTCTTCTAACATGCAGTCTAACAAAGTCTTAGGTCTCAATCCACCTAACGATTGCCCCGTCTAGCCCATATTTTTCCAACTTCCCAATTAAAATGTCATGTGGGACCTTTTCAAATGCTTTGCTGAAATCAAGATAAATGACATCCACAGCATTGCCACTGTCCAGTAAGCTCGTAACCCAATCAAAAAAGGAGATCAGATTTGTCTGGCAAGATTTATTCTTGGTAAATCCATGCTGGGTTGTTTTGATCACCGAGTACTTGTCTAGATGTGCACAAATTGTGTGTTTTATGATTTGCTCTAAAATCTTGCCCAGGACTGAAGTCAAACTGACTGGTCTATAATATCCTGGGTCTTCTTTTTTCCCCTTCTTAAAGATTAGGACTACATTTGCTCTCTTCCAGTCCAGTGGCACTTCTCCACTCCTCAAGGATTTCTCAAAGATGATTGACAGAGGCTCTGCAAGGACATCTGCCGGTTCCTTAAGAACTCGAGGGTGCAGCTCATCTGGGCCAAATGACTTGAATTCATTTAGGCCAGTTCAGTGGTTTCGAACCAGTTCTCTGTCAATCTTAATCTGCTCTTCTGCACCATCCATGTTTTCATTACCTCTTAGGGGATGCAAGCACATCCCTGCATCAACCAATGATCCCACACCCCCATGTGCCTTGGCCACAGATAGTCTTGGCCACAGCAGCATCTGCTAACTGTGCTTTTGACTCACTGGAGCTTTCTGCTAGGGCCCTAGCCACTGGGGTAGTAGCCTGTAGGAATGTGTGGTTACAGCATTGGCAGGAGGATTCGGGTTCTGTTGCCAGATCAGTGGCAGCCCCCTTCAAGGGTGAGAAGCTCTTTGGAGATGCCCTTGAAACTCTTGTGGTGGAGGATAAGGCTAAAAGAAAGGTCCTAGAAGGTAACATCTTAGAAGGAGGCTCTGAAAAAGAGGCAGTCCTTTCAAACTTCAGGGTTTTGTCCCCGGAAGGGTTGGAAGCATGCCAAGCCCAAGTGGGAGAGGGGCAAACCTGCATTTAAGCTCAAGCCCATACCATCTAACCACTCCCAATGATCCAAGGCCCCAAGGAGCAATGTGCCACCTGACAGTCACACAGGCCCCTCACCTACTCCAGTCAGGGCCAGGATATCACATTTTGCAGAGAACTGGGTCACAATGGCCACTGACTCTTGAGCACTTCAGGTGGTCCACAGAGGTTACTCTCTGGTGTTCCTGAAGTTTCCCAAGGATCGCTTGGGTCAAGGGATATTCAGCGTCGCCATCTGTGGATGGATGCCATCTGATTGCTCTTCAGATAAGAGCAATTGAGCCAGTTCTGGTCAGCCAGAGGGGCACTGGGGTGTATTCTGTTTCTTGTCCCCAAGTGGAATGGCGATTGGTGGGCCATTCTGGATCTAAAATGGTTATACAGATTTCTACACAAAAGTTAATTTAAAATGAAAACCTGGAGGTCCATTGTGGCCCTCTTACAACAGTGGGATTGGTTGGTCTCTGTGAATCTCACTGAGGCTTACCTGCATGTACCAATCAGGAAGGAGCACAGAAGATACCTCAGGTACTATTATGGAAGGCAACACTTCCTGTACAGGGCCATGCCCTTCAGGTTGACTGCAGTGCTATGGGTGTTCACCAAGCTTCTGGTGACCACGGTGGCTCACTTACACTGTAAGGGGGTGGCCCTACCTCTGTACCTGGACAATTTGCTGATTCAGTCTCCTTCCTGGGAGAAGGCCTTGCAGGACATCCAGCTGACTCTGGCCTTTCTTCAGTCCATGGGGTTCCTAGTCAATCAAGAGAACAGCAGTCTCATTCCAACTCAGAGACGGGTTCACCTGGGGATATTGATAGATACCCAGCAGTTCCAAATCTTGCTGTCGCAAGATCATCAGCTGTCTTGCTCCCGCGCCCTACAACAGACTGCATGGGTAACTCAGCTGGATGTAATGGAATTGGCCAAGATCCTAGGACTTATGGTTTAGTGTCAGGACCTGTTTCGCTGGTTGCGATTTCACCTGCAGCCCCTTCAGGGCCTACTTTGCCCACAACTCAGTTGGATAGAGAGGAGGAAGCATCTTCCTAGGCTTCTCTCCAAGAGGTTTCACGAGAGTCTCAGTTGGTGGTTAGCTCCCAACAAGTTCACTTCTGGGGTCAGTCTTATCCCGCCCAAGAGAATGGTGTTGACCACAGATGTGTCCTTAATAGGATGGGGGTGCATCTGGAAGGACAGATGGCACAGGGATTATGGTCTCCCCAGGAGCTCAAACACAGTACAAACTCATTGGAACTCAGGGCAATTCATCTAGCCTTGCAGTTCTTTGTTCAGATTCTGTGGTCCACACATGTCTTGGTTTGAAATGACAATATCAACGTCAAAAATCTTTAGAGGGGCCTGGCCGTACAAAAAAGGAGGGGAATGCATTGAGTTGCAACCTTCAGGGCTTATGTTGCATTTACACAAATGCACAGAGCCTGGGAAATAAAGAAGATGAGCTGGAACTTTTAGCAAGTGAAGGGAAATTTGATTTGATAGGAATAACTGAAACTTGGTGGGACGACTCCCATGACAGGAAAGCACAATTGGAAGGCTATCAGATGTTCCAGAAGAACAGAAGTGGCAAAAGGGGATGTGGAGTAGCACTATATGTCAAGAACGTATATACCTGTTCTGAAATCCAGGATATCCTTGTGGAGTGCATTTGGGTAAAGGGTAGAGAGGAAAAAAAGAAACAAAACATTGTGGTGGGCATCTACTATAGACCGCCAGGCCAAGGAGAAGGAGTAGATGATGTCTTCTTGGAGCAACTGGCAGGCATTGTAAGGAAATATGAGGTAGTAGTAATGGGGGACTTTACCCAGACATTTGCTGGGAGATAAACTCAGCCAAACATGGAAGCTCCAATAAATTCGTGATGGGCCTGGAAGATAACTTCATAATCCAGAAGGTGGAGGAAACAAGGGGAGGGGCCATCCTTGACCTGATCTTAACTAATTGTGATGAACTGATTGACCTGGTCAATGTGGCTCCTTAAGAGGCAGCTTCTACAAGCACAGTCAGAAACAATTCCCATGAAAAAGAAAGGGGGAAAAAACCTGAAAAAACCAGGTTGGCTGCACAAGCAACTTGGGAATCAGCTGAAAGTTAAAGAAAGAGAAATATAGGGATTGGAAGACTGGTAAGATCACCAGGGAGGAGTACAGGCGGATAGCTCAGTTCTGTGGGGAGGGGTCAGTAATGCTGAAGCTCAGTATGAGCTGAGCCTGGTCAGGGGAGTCAAGGAGAACAAAAAGAGCTTCTTTAGATATGCCTAAAAGAACAGGAGGAAAGACGAGGGGCTGGGGCTGCTCCTGGACAAAGATGGACAACAGGTGTCTAGAAACCAGGAGAAGGCACAGCTGTTCAACTCCTACTTTGCAGATGTCTACCCCCGGAAGGAGGGCTGTGTAAATATGGGCTAGAAGGGGCAATCGTTAGGTGGATCCGCAACTGATTCAACGGCCTCACTCAAAGCGTTTTAGAAAATAGTTCTCTGTCAACCTGGAGGTCGGTTTCAAGAGGGGTACCGCAAGGCTCTGTCTTGGGACCGGTTCTCTTTAACATTTTCATTAATGACTTAGAGGAAGGGATACAGGGGAGCCTGATCAAATTTGCAGATGACACCAAGCTGGGAGTAGCAAACACAACAGAGGACAGGAGAAACCTCCAGGAGGATCTGGATAAACTAGAATACTGGGCTGTAACAGAATGAATTTCAACAGGGAGAAATGCAAGGTTCTGCATGGGCAATAAAAACCAAAAATACAGGTATAAAATGGGGGATACTTGGCTTGGCAGCACAACATGTGAGCAGGACCTTGGAGTCGCCGTGGATCACAAGCTGAACATGAGTCAGCAGTGTGATGTGTCTGCAAAGAAGGCAAATGCCATTTTAGGCTGCATTAAGAGGTCTGTAGCTTCCAAGTCGCGAGAAGTTCTAGTTCCTCTTTATTCAGCATTGGTCAGACCTGACCTTGAGTACTATGTTCAGTTCTGGGCACCTCACTTTAAAAAAGATGCAGCCAAGCTGGAGCAAGTCCAGAGGAGAGCGACAAGAATGATCAGTGGGATCACTGATGAGGAAAGTTTGGGGGAACTTGGGATGTTCAGCCTGGAGAAGAGGAGGCTGAGGGGAGACATGATTGCCCTCTTCAGATACCTGAAGTGCTGTCGTATGGAGGAAGGGGCTCATTTGTTCATAGCTGCTTCTGAAAGCAGAACTAGAACCAATGGGTACAAACTGCAAGAGAGGAGATTCCGGTTGGATATCCGGAAAAAATTCCTGACGGTGAGGGCGGTTTGGCAGTGGAACAGATTGCCAAGGGAGGTGGTGGACTCTCCCTCACTGGGGATCTTCAAGCAGAGGCTCGACGATCACCTGTCAGGGATGCTCTAGGGGATTTCCTGCTGCAGGCAGGGGGTTGGACTAGATGACCTACTAGGTCCCTTCCAACTCTATGATTCTATGATCTTCTTTTAAAATGACCAGACTTTGATGGGAATGGACTTGTCCACAGCCAGGCCATCCACCCATATGGCAGCTCTAGAATAAATGGAATTGGCTACTGAGGACATAAAATCCTGGGAAGAAGCCTCAAAATTACTTTTGAGCGTGGTGTCAATGCACCTGTCACAAGACTCCTTAGGACCCAACTCCCCTTCCAAGGGCAGCAAGGCAGGAGGACAAAGAGAAACTACTGGCCCATCTACCACCAGGACCTTGATCCTAGTTATCATGGCCTCTGGAAGTGTATAACGCTTGTCTAGAAGGCGGGAATTATGCTTGGAAGACATAGGATGTTACCATTAAAAAAAAAACTCTTTCCAGTTGCTCTGAAAAGGGTACCACAAAAGGCTTAGCCAGGCCCTGACAAAAGGATTTAGCCCTAGAGCAGTGGTTCTCAATCTTCCTAACGCTGTGACCCCTTTATAAGTTTCTGATGTTGTAGGGACCCCCAACAATAAATTTATTTTTGTTGCTACTTTATAACTGTAATTTTGCTACTGTTATGAATCATTATGTAAATATCCAAGATGCAGGATGTATTTTCATTGTTACAAATGAAATGTGTGCTCTATGCACACATTGAACACAATGGGATTTATTTCAGAGTAGGCATGCATAGGGTTGGCCTTGAAGCTGTCAGTCAGCCCCAGTGCACGTGCACCTACAGCCAGAGGTCTGGCAAGCCTGACCTGGCCCCCTGCACAAAGGGTCTTTAGGTGACCCCCAGGAAAGCTCTAGGCGACCCCCAAAGGGGTCCTGACCCCCACTTTGAGAAACGCTGCCGTAAAGGATGGATCATTAGGCCTTGAGGTGCCAGGAGTGACAGATCCATGGCTGCAGCAGACTTTGATAGAACCACTGGGTAGAACTCGGGGGGCATAACAAACCCACTTCACTAAGGGGAGGAATTGACTACATTATCCCGAGACAATTCCCCCTCTTCCCATTCTGAACCAGATGATGGTGATTCCAACTCATCCCCAGCGTCAATTGAAAGATGGGCCTCAAAACCCATAGCCCTCTTTGAACCCCTGGCATCTGTCTCTGACTCCTCAGAATCCACCTCAGAACATAGTGAACAGTCATGTAGGGAGGGCTAAGGGGATCGCATATGCTTGGCCTTGCCAAGCCCGGTATGACCAGTCTGGCCTTGGGAAGCTCTCAACATTTCATGGATCTTTGCTTCAAATATTTCCTCCCCTGTCTCCTTCATTATATTGGACAGGGAAGCTGAAGACAGGGCAATAGGGCTTTTGTTCTTACCCTTGCCCCCACCCTTGGAGGTCCCCCCTTTACCAAGGCCTGGCCCAGCCATACCTGAATAAGATAGCTTCTGGGTAGCTCCCCTCAAAATGGCAGTCACATGGGAAACCTGTGTTGAAGCCTTTCCCACGCATGCCAAACTGCTGCAGGTCATCTGCAGCCTCCCTCACAGCAGCTCTGCAAGGCTCTTCCTCAGGGAGGTAGCCCAGGAAGGCCTGGGTCTGGATCCTGCTTTGGGCCACTGGTGCCATCCAGGCAGATGTGGGGGCACTCCTCCTGAGGACATGCTCCTCTGCATGTCCTTTATGCCCAACTGGTGCTTTCCAAGCAGGGCTGGGGGCGCTTGCAGTAGCAGATTGTGCTTCTCAGATCCACCACAGCTCTTAGCACTCCCTCTTCTGTGGAGCCCCTGGCCAGCTGGCCTCACTCGTGCTGTGCGCTATCTTCCCAGGGCTTTCCCCCGACTAGGAGGATGAAAGGACTGGAGGGTGATCCCTCTGGCGCCTAAGACTGGCACTGGCGCCTGATGCTGTTGTTCTCAAAGTCAGGAGCAGTGAAGAATACAGAGGAGGAGGGACAGCAAGAGGAAGAGAAAGAAAACGAAAGAGAAAGTGAAAGAGAAAAATAGAGAAAGTGGAGCAGAGCGCTCCAGAAACACATCCTGCTCTGCCAGAGGTCAGACGGAACTTGGACCTATGGGTACCTTTCGCCTAGAGGGAGAAAGTTTCGTCCAACCTGCTGATGTGGGGGAAGGGCAACCCAGCACAGTTCTGAGCACCCTTCCTCCCTCCAACAGAGAACAAACTTTACCCAAGGCATGTGTTACCCAAGGTACTACTCTATATAATAAGTATATCTGCACTGCCAGATTGCCTCCTCCCTAATCACACATTTCCACTGGTGCCCTAGCATACCAATATCTCATAGACTTTATTTTTATGAAAAAGATAACATAGAAACATGGGGCTCTTATATCTTTTAAAAGTTTTATGATGTTCTTATTAACTCTAATGTTCCTGATTTCTACAGGAAATCAATTTGCCTTTTGTGGACCTCCCACATAATACAAGGTAGGACATAGAACACATATACTAAAGCTACGGCATTAGTATCTTTACTGACCAGGACTGGCTGCCATGTACTTCACATATTTTATTCCAGCATCAACATTTTTTTAAAAAAATATTTTCTTCAGGTCTCTATTCAGGGCTGTCTCCTACACATTCAGATACTGCTTCTCTCAAATTCAGAAATCCTGTAGCATAAGCAAAAGATTCTGGTCTTGCCGAGAGATAACATCAAAATGGCTTACTGAGTAGGTTTCTAAATCCCTTAAACCATGGTGAGGAATGGTCAAGTATGATGTCAGACTAGAGGTGAGGGAGGGGAAAAGGACCATTCATGCAAAACATGAAAAGAAGGCATTCCTACAGCTCTCGCTTGCCCATCATGGTTAGCATTACATTGGCACTGAATCAAGGAGGTGTGTCCGAGTGTGAGACTCAAAGCCCATTTAATCTAGCATCCTGTGGACCAAATGTCTTACAGGAAGGCTGCAAAACAACAAGTCTTTTTTTTCCATTTGTGGTCCCATGGAAATTGACAGGATTGCTACCAAATTACCTTTTAAAGAGACTGTTAGCTGCATTTCCACTAAAGGATGAGCCCTGACACTGATCTTATTTTAACTCACACCCATCACCACTAAAAACAAAAGTTTTCCTCTGCTCTGTGGATTTCAATTTAGTTTTAATTGCAACAGCTCTGAGATTATTCAAAATTGTTTGAACCAGCTGAGCAGCAACAAGTTCTTCAATTGTGACCGAAAAGACTACCAAACAAACAAAGGAACAAACAAAATCATAGACACTTTTATCTCATTCAACCTGCATAAGACCATCCACAACTGTAGGAACAGCACCACCCAATCACTGAAGAGCATCCTCCTTTCTTCCTACAGAGAACAGTGAAATCTAATTTTATGAGATTAGACTAAACTGGTATAGACTGTGCTACAATCCAGAAAATCTTTCACTGCCTTGACGCAAGAAAATAGGCTTGTGGAAATATTGAAACAGTGTGACAGAAGAGTGTCTGCAAGTTGCAAGTTGATGGGCTGTACCAGTCAAGTAGGGCAAGAGCATTTTTGGAAAATGCACAGGTCCAACCTTGTAATACATTATCTTTTAATACACAGATTTTACTCAACATGAACAGCCACTGCAAATAACAGTTTTAAAAACTTTTCTGCTTTTATGAACAAGGCAGTTATGCAACCAATTTTTCCATTCTTGAGCTGAGCCAGGGAAAGGCAAGGGATGAAAAATAGAAGTCTTGCTTCTAATTCACCTTATGAAGTAGCTGTTCCAAAGTAGGAGCAATTACAAGAGAAGCAGAAAGTCAGGAAGGCAAAAAATGGTTTCAAAAGGGAATGTGTTGACAGGAGGGAGCAGAACTGGGAAGGAGCTTATCTGAACCATTTACCAGATGGTAATTTAAGCAACATTTTGATCACAAAAAATGACAACAATGAAATTACAGGACACAAGTCAATTTGGCATTGTCCTATAACAATGCAATGAAGTGATAGGAACTCACAGAGATGCAAGGACAGTTATGCTTCTTTCAGAGAAATTATGATGATGAATTCTTTCTTTTGAAGAGCATGTTAATACAAATCCCCCTAAATCTTTCAAAATATTTGCATACAGCCTCCACTTGATAAGGGAGGCTCTGTATTTTAATAATCAGAAATATTTAGATTATTTAGATTATTCATAATCAATTTTAATAATCAGAAATATTTCATTGCAAATACCTTAACACACTTTTTGATTAAAAAATCAGGTAGGCAAATTGTCAAGTATAAATAAACCCTGTTTGATATAGCATCACAAATTTTTAAAAAAATAGTATGCAAAAACTCAAGTCAGAAATAGTCAGAAATAGTATGTCAGAAAACTCAAGCACAACCCTAAAAAACAACTTTTGCCTACATGAGTGCTCTTTTCTCACCCAAAAGAAGAAAGAATTCTGAAAGAAATGAATGCCCCTGCTTGCAAAAACAACACCGAACTAAGTGCTTCCTATATTGATAAAAACTTAACTTGATTTTAATAAGACTGATCCATGACATGCCCTTTTAAAGGTTAAATTCTATAACAATGTCAGCATTTCTTAATGTATTTCTCTACCCTTTTAAGTGATAACTGCCTCCTTTTCCTCCTGAGACACAGGGACAAGGGTAAATTTAAAAAAAATTAAAAAGTTGAATTGGTCCCATTTTTTTAAATCTCCCAGTTTTCTGAATATTGGATTATTGCTTTGTTTTAAAAAAGATAATGTCTTCAGAATAGTTTGTTTTTCTTCCTTCTCATTTATCACCATCCTAGCAAAAACCTGGCACTGAACAATAAAGGCATATATTGTTAGGGAGTAGATTGTGTGACACTATTTTATCCATATTAAAAGATAATGCCCAAGGATGCCTACAATGCAAAACTTTTATTCTTTTGTCTTCACAAAAACTCTGTAAGATAGGAGAGGCTGAGAGTGAGTGACTTACTCAAGGTAAGGCTGAGAATGAATGACCCAGGAAACTACATGGCTGAGCAGGGATTTGAACTTTGAATCTTCCAGATTTCAGTCCAGCTCCCTAACCATGACACTAAAGTACTGGTCAGTTACTGGTGGGTAACATATACAGGTATATATTGGTTGCTTGGATTCTTGCAACAGTTAATATACTGATCCAGCAAAGCACTCCATATGACATATTAATATCTGATCCAGTAAGGCACTCCATATGACCTTAAAGAAGTGTACTTCTGATCATTCAAAACAGTTTTATCTTAGTTTTAAAAAAGCAAGCCTCCGGTCAGTCTTGAAAGGCTATGGTATCATGCTCAGCACTGCATACACTGCATACGAAGCACAAAAGCCTGGGTTGGATTGTTATGGAGGATAGAAGTTAAGATATGCTAATTTTAACACATGCTGGTAGATAGGGATGCTACTAAAAAAATGGTGCAAAACAGAATTCAGTCTAACCCTAAGCCTATCAACAGGCAGATGGGACCCAAACCCAAGTGTCCTTTAGCTAAGAGGAAGAGCAAATACTTAAGAACCATTCAGAGTGAGCAAAGAGGATGTTTCTCACACAGGTTGACCAGATGCCAAATGCAAAATCCCTGAACAGCAAGGCCAAAATTCCTGATCAAAAGCCAAAATTCTTGCCCCCTTCCTGAAAAATGTAGGACAAAATGTAAGACATGTTAAAATAAGCTAAAAACAATAAAAATAAGCTCAAACACTGGTATTGCTTTTCTGTACTTAAAATATTACACTATATAACTTATTTTAAATTGAAAAATGATGAAACCCACAAAAGGACACATTTTTTGAAGGACACTGCAAAAAATGTAGGACACATGTAGGACATGAAAAAATAAAGCAGAAATACTCATATTGTTTTCCTGTATTTAATTTCATCACTTTAAAATTGAAAACCTTGTAAAATGCATGATTCAGACCTAGACATTAAAGAGACCATTTGTAGTTGCATAACACAAGCCAGTGACTCCTTTGTATGTAGTTCAGACCCAAACACACAAACACAAGCACACACTCATACACAAACAAGCATTCACTTACACACACAAACAAGCAAGATATCAAACAGGGAGGAGGATAGAAAGAAGGACATATGTGCATCAGGGAGGTGGTATCTGAAAACACCAAGAGAAAGCTGCAGTGCCCCGAGTGCACAGTGTGCACAGTGCAAAAGCAGACTGAGGAGAGCCAGAAGGACCAGGATGTAAAGGACTGGGAAGGAGGAAGCAGAGTATCCCCAGGTAGGATTTACCTTGCATGCCTAGAAGTGGAGCAGAGCCTGGATTTTTGGCTGAGAAAGGGTTAAGAGACACTGAAAGGGTTAAGAGCTGGGGTTTGTAGGGCTTGGAACCTGCATAGTTAGCAACAGTTTAAAGGAAACTGAAAGGGTTAAGGGCGAGGGAAATCTGAGCTGCTGCGCATGGCTCATAAATTTCAGAGGCACTCTTCTGTTTTCCTACTCCCTTGGACAAGGTAACATCCGGGGCCCACTCTGGGCCCTCACTGCATGTGACACAAAACACATCAAAGTAAAATATGCTACTATTACTCAATCAGAGAACAGGACAAAGGAAAAAAATGTGACGTTTGTCAAACATTCTCAATTGCCTGCAAGAATCTATATGGAAAGTTACAAGCTCATAGAAAGGAAAGCGGCCAGAAAGAAATCAAGATCACGAAACTCATTACAAGACATAGGCTCTATACAGTAGATGTTTTGTTTGATCTCTTCCTGGAAAAAAGACCCAAATAATCTCAAACAGAGGTTGTTTTAAAAGATACAAGCTATCTTTCATAACTGCTTGCCTGATTTAAACCACTTTGAGTCTTCTAACATCCAGTCTAACAAACTACTTAGGTCTCAGTCCTATCCAAATTTGCAGTGCCAGTGCAACTGTGCCAATGGGGCATGTGCTCCAGATTGCGGTGGAGGGAAGGTCACAGAGACATCCTCAAAGTAAGGGAACATTTGTTCCCTTATTTTAGGGCTGCAAAGTACCTGCTCCAGTGCAGGAAAGTTGGATAGGATTGCACTCTTAATTTGCTTAATTAAATTGGAAAATGGTCACACTTTCATTTTCCAAGGAAACAGCACTTTCTGGTGGAAAATGCTGTTTTCTGGAGGAAAAGGTTTTGTTTCCTGCTCACTGGGCTTCTTTAATTTCAAACACGAGTTCATGCACACAGATTCAGACCAAGTTGTGACAATGCAAACAAAGCAAGTTCCTATCTGAAAGGTGTCTACGAAGGCTGATAACTTTCAGAGAAGGGACAGGCACTGAGGACATACACTATGCTGATTGGAACACTTTTTTGGTCGGGAATTTCCCATTTAATAGTCTCTTGGTTTTACTTGCAAGCTTTAATCGTTTCCATGAATGTTTCCATTACCTAAATACTAGAACCAACATTTTTGTAAAAAACTCTCAATCTTTACTTATTGTTCAGATTATCTTAACAGATTTTGTAGGCTTCACTTATTAAAATCACACAGCTAAAATAAGGAAATGGCCATTAGGAGTCTGTGAAAAACAACTGGTAGTGTCAAACCTTTTCTGGGAAGATTTCACCTATTTTAGAAACAAAAATAGGTGCTAAAATAAGTCTTAAAAAGGACAAAGCAGACCTCCATCAGTCTTGAAAGACTATGGTATTGTGCTCAGTGCTGCATATGCTGCATGCGAAGCAAGAAAGCCTGGGTTGGATTGTTATGGAGGATAGGCTGTTACCCAAGCAGCAAATCCCCCCTCTCCACGGCACTGAATTAGTCCAATGGAAAGGTAGAGCAAATACGATTGGATCCAGCTGGCGTCGCAGAGCTGGGCTAAAGACAGGAGCTCACCCTGTCTTGTGGGGCCAACCCGGGTCTTGAACCCTGGCCTGCTGGTTAACAGGCACAGTGTCTTAACCGCATGTGCCACCCATAGCCCACAAAAAAGGACAAAGATGCTTAAAGGAAGTGGCAAAGCTTAAGCCACCAGACCGGCGGGGGGGGGGGGGAGCTACAACAATGGGAATTGGCAAAAATACCCAAGCACAACTTCCCTCAGGCTTCTGCAGACAAAGGCTTCTAGCAGGCTTCTGGAGACAAAGGAGTTTGTCTCCACAAGAGACCACAGCTTTATCCTGAATCCACGTTAAATGCTGCCCTCTTCCATGTCCAGCTAGTGGGCTCCTTTGCACAACTGCAGGAGCTGTGCACAGGCCCTCCTGTGCCATCCTCATGGAGAGGAGTCCCTGTGAGTATAAGGCTACACTGCCAGGGTCATAAGCATTGCTCTAGCCTCTCATGCTTCTCCTGGGTGTCACAGAGGCAAAAGGGCATGGGGCAGCAGATTCCTGTTGATGAGCCCCGCACTCAGGAGCCTTTACCACATCTTCTCCTTGGAACCTTTCTCCACAGCCAGGCAGCTTCAGCGTTAGCTTCAATCTTTCAGCTTCAGCTTCAATCCTTCCAACCCTGAGCAGCTCTGCCCCTGCCCCAACCTCCAATATGAACAAGTAACCCAGAGAGCTACAATAGAGCCACCATATTTCAGGAAATCTTCCTATTTTAGTCTTTAGCACATGACATCTGCTGGTTTTATTGATACTTTTCCTATAGATAGATCACCAGTGTTTCTCAATCTGTGGGTCAGGACCTACTATGTGAGGCTGAGTCAGGGTGACCAGATGCCAAACCCAAAATTCCTGAACCCCAAGGCCAAATTTCCTAATCCCAGGCCAAAATTCCTACCCGCTGAAAATGGTTAAAAAATGTATTTTTCTTGTTTTCATTTTTCTGTCTTTTGACCATAACATTTGATAGGAAGGAGATATCTCCAAACGCATTTTTGCATTGGATTCTGCTCTTCAATATGAATCCAGTGACATATGGCACTATCGTGAAGATTCGAAATGAAGCCAAAAAGTTGGACAATGAAGCCAAAATGTAGGACACCCCGACAGGAGGCTAAAAATCCGATCAAATCTGGGTTTTCCGGTCATCTGGTCAACCTGGGCTGAGTCAATTTCAGATGGCCCCATGCTATTCAGTATTTTAATAATATATTAGACTGCATGTTACTGCACTTGAGAAATACAGATCTGTACTTTTAGCAGGCTATTTTTATGCATATGTTTTTAACAATGAGATAAATGGAACTTATTCTTGGGTAAGTGATGGGTAGGAACCACAGCATTGTTAAAAATTCCATGCTTGATTATGTCACCTCAAGGCATGATATCAGCTCCAGTGGCTCTTGACAGATTCTTATTCTAAAAAGTGGGTCCCAATGCCAAAAGTCTGAGAATTGATGGATGTTCCAAATTTCATTCATTTTTTGTTCAAAATTTGTTCCCAAATTTGTTCATTGATTATGCCCATGATTGCTGATTTTTCATATTGCATTTAGCAGTTTTATTTTATATGTATACATACACTTAAATTGTTTGTAAGCCACTTTTTATGCCCCTAAAGAGAAAGTGGTATAACATTTAATTATTATGCTAAATAATTAGCAAAATTAATTAACTGGGAAAAACCAGCACAAACAATTAAGTAAATTAAAAAAACAACTTTGTTTTGATTCATAAAATTTATTGCCTAATTATTATTAAAGAGGTATTTAAGTGCTTGCTTTTTCAAAATACTAGCATTTCTGACTTTAACAAATAAAGGTTCCACTTTAATTAATTAAATCTGATGCAAGGGAATACAGTGGCACCTCACGTAACAAATTTAATTCGTTCCAGAGGCATGTTCTTTACGTGAAACATTCTTTACGTGAAGCAGATTTTCCCATAGGAAATAATGGAAACTCAGATGATTGGTTCCACAACCCCAAAAATATTCATATAAAAATATTAACTGGATGTAAAAACGATGACATAACACTGGGATTGAATTCAAAACATGCATTCAATGTGCATGATCTTATGAAGTCTACTTAGGCTGCAGTCCTAAAGACACTTTCCTGGGAGTAAGACCACAATGGGGCTTACTTCTGGGTAGACATGGTTAGGAGGCTGCAATCCAAGACACCTTCAAAGTGTCTCCCCACTTTCTCCTTCTCTCCATCCTGAGCCTCTCTCTCCCCTGCTCCCTTATGGCTAGCCCTGAGCTGCTTCCCTCTTCTCCAATGCTCTTCTCTCCCTCTGCCCAGCAGATGCCCAGCCACAGGAGGAACAGCTTGGAAGTGTTGCTTTCACTATGGGCAGATGTGCTAGGCAGCCCTGACACTTTTTAAACAGGCTGCCGGCCAGCACATCTGCCCCAACTGCCAACGAATGTGTTTCTTTACGTGAAGCATTCTTTACGTGAAGCAGAATCCTAGAGAAATTTTTGTTTGTTACGTGAAACATACTTTATGTGAGGTGTTCTTTACGTGAGGCACCACTGTATAGGGAGGAAAACGCGTTGTGCCCCTTTTCACCCACTTCTGGTTGGAATTTCCGAAAACCGGTTCTTAGTGCTCCCCTCTGTCACAGAAGGAACACCCACCCCAAAATTCACGCTCCTAGGCCCACTGGTTTTAGCAGGGCGGTGATGAGTGAGTCAGTGAGTGAGTGAGTGACTTTTCTCTTTTATATATATAGATCACAGTGAGCCTCCCTCCCCTTCTCTCCCCACTCCTTCCCCTTCCTAAGGGCATTTTTAAAAATACAAATATGTGAATCAATATATATGTGAGTCAAGCAGCCAGGAGTTTTCTGGCAGGCACAGGTTTCTCTACATTCCTCTCCCTCCCCCTCTAATCACTTTGCTATCCACATGCAGAGACCATCATTCAAACAGGCTCCCATTAAGAGCCTAAATTCTTCCCTGCCTAAGTAAGTGGTTGTCTAAAACAGCTGTGTACTTTCCACTGAGGGTGAAAAACAATTTCTGCTTTGATGGCTTGGAAGAAAGCCCCTCTCTGCTAAACATCTTATTTTGCTTAAAAACCTTATTTCTAGCAAGCTTTGAGCAGGTATATACTTGTTTTTGAAAAGGCATCTATGCAAATGAGCCCTCTTTTCTCCTCCCACTGTGTCCGCTCTACTAAAAATTCCTAAGGTGGGAGGGAGGGAGGACCTTTGAGTGGCTGCTCTTCTCTCTCCATCCACTGGAGAGCCCAATCCTCTCCATGCCTCCTCAGAAGCAAGTCCCATCCTAGTCAATGGAGCTTACTCCCAGGTAGGTGTGGATAGGATGACAGCCTCAGAGCCCAATTCTCTCCATACCTCCTCAGAAGCAAGTCCCACCCAGAAGCAAGTCCCAGGAGCATACTCTCTCCACATCACTAAATTAGTCCAATGGAAAGGCAGAGCCAATACGATTGGATCCAGCTGGCGTTGCAGAGCTGGGCTAAGGACAGGAGCTCACCCTGTCTTGTGGGGCCGATCCGGGCCATGAACCCTGGCCTGCTCGTTAAAGGCACAGTGACTTAACCACTATATACACAAGAGTTATGAGTTTTTATTTTGTTATGTTCTACAATTTTTTTGAGTGTCCTACATTTTGAGGGGGGCATTCTTTCATAAAGAAGGGGGCAGACAGGATTGGGGAGGGGAATGTGTGCATTGAGATTGAGGAGGATACTCTCTCCACATCACTAAATTAGTCCAATGGAAAGGCAGAGCCAATACGATTGGATCCAGCTGGCGTTGCAGAGCTGGGCTAAGGACAGGTGCTCACCCTGTCTTGTGGGGCTGACCTAGGTCTTGAACCCTGGCCTGCTGGTTAACAGGCACAGTGTCTTAGCCACTTAGGCCATCCACAGCCCCCAATAACAATAATGTAACGATTGTGCAATAATAACAATAATAATAATGTTATTATTAACATTATTATTAATTGTTATTATTAACATTATTATTATTGTTATTAGTAATAACAATGTTACAATTGATTGTAACAATAATGTATTTCAAAGTCTAATTGTGCTCTTGCTTCAACTGAATAGTCTTCATGCCTGTCAGGCAATATGCACTATTTCTAGTACACAGTGCTGATAATGGCATTAATATTTTTTTAAAAAAAATTAACAGCAGCTATTGTCTCTTTAGGGGTATTTGCCTGTCTCAAAGAGAACTAGTTTATTGTCATAATAACTACTTAGTATATGCTGTTAATTAAACAAGTATTAATTATGCTTGGGTGTAGCATAATTTAGATTTCAGTACACTTAGTACCTACCAATAACATTGTATAACTGCTTTGCAAAAATGCAGATGAAGCAAATTAGAGGAGAAAGTGTGCCAGGTAATAGCAAAGGATTTTCTTGTTTAGTTAAAAATCACATACACATAGTACTAATATATGCCTTTTAACACAAAAAAATGCTGCCCTGCATTGCTCTGAATGCAAAGACAAATAATATTGTGAGGATATGTAGCTACATTAAGAACTTCACAAAGAACTTTACCTAAAACACCCAAAAATAACCAGTAGTATTCTATTCTTGAGAAAGTGCACATCACCAAAATTCTGCACTGGAAGAGCAACAGCCTTTTCCACTGAATGAAGACGAACAGACAGAAAAAGAAATCTATCCACAGCAGCGGTACAAAGAATAAGGTTCCACTGCTAATTACTGAGGGAACCAAATTTAATTACAGAGAGAACATTAAACGCTTTCCAAAACTGGGGAAAGAATGAAGGAAAAAATACAAAAGAAAATTCTGTAAGCATTAGTGCTACAACAGTGCCCTCTACTGGTAAAATAATATATTGTTTTCAAGGGAAGAAACTACTTTTTTCTCAAGTTGGGCAGTGGTCAGCAAACTCATTCATCAATGGAGCCAAATATCAACAGCACAATGATTGAAATTTCTTTTGAGAGCTGAATTTTTTAAACTTAAACTATTTATGTAGGTACATTGTTATTAACTTAGGGTACTCCTAAGCTGTCCTTATCTAACAGAGCACCTAAAAATGTTTCATTTTATAATAATAAAGCCACCAACACAAAATAATTACAAATTGATAAAAAAATACTCCCATTAAGGTGTGGCTAGGGGGCAGCCTGAGCTGTTCTCCTCCTCTAGTGGCAGAGAGTTCCACAACTCTGCTTTTGTTCTCCAGTGCCACGCTAAGAAAACTGTCCAGTCCCCCATTCCCCCAAAGAGCAGGGTCCCTTTAAGACAGGAGTGTCCAACCTTTTAGCTTCCCTGGAGCTGGAAAATTAGTTAGTATTGATCCCCTAGTTGCTTATGGCTTAAAAATTTGTAGCAGAAGAGATTTATGTAGCAAACAAAGGTTACAATACTTTATATTGTTTCATTTATACTGCCCCTGTGAATAAAAGTACAGATAATTTTAAAAAAACATAAAAGCACATAGAATAGGAAAAATAATTCACCTTTATTTATATGCAACACTTCCTGGGAGTTCAGAATGGTGGGCCACTGATTCCCATAAGCTTTTCATTCAAGCAGCTTACAAGGTTAGACTAGCTCAGCTTAGTAAGTACCTTCAGGCCATTTTTTAGGGTTAGTAATGTTAGGCTGACTTATTAAGTGCTCTTTCTTCATTAAAAAAATGCCAATTGGTTTCTATCCCAAGACTAAAATTGCATTTGTATCTACTGTTAAGACCGTAGGGTGGTCTACGTAGTAGAAATGAATGAAAAATTCAGAATGCAACAGAAATTGCCACATTCTGGCCCCAAAGACATAGCACCTCATGCCTCTGAAAAAGCTATGTGTTTCACAGGCACTGTGCAGACAATTCATTTGTTGAGGAATGCAGCAATATCATGATCAGCAATATCATGATCCTTACACAGTCCTGCCTACAAAGCACTTAAAACTTCTAATTACTCCCTCCCTGCTCAAGAAAAGTAGTGGAGTCTGTTAGAAAGCCAAGAAGGCAGCATCATTCTTTGGCATTCTTCAGTCTCGAAAGACTATGGATCGTGCTCAGAGATGGAGGTCTTAAGACAGCATCTTTTGTGGCTAAAAAGGCCAATTCAAGAGTGGCAATCCCTTTCAAACTGAAGGTAGATACTGTCCCCTGCCCAGCCCCCAAATTTCACTGGTTCCGGGACTCCCTCTTTGCCTCAGCCTGCCACATATTTTGCCTCCAGCTGAACGATCAGAGGTCAAGATTTTGGAGCTGTTGATGTCCATTCCCAAGGCCTTTAAATCCCTGCTGCAGATGTCCTTATATTGCAGTTGTTGTCTCCAGAGGTGGGCCCGGCCTGGCTCAACAACCAGATTGCCAGAAATGGGCAGTCCAGGCCGGGGCCAGGGGCGGGGCCGGGGAGGGCACACCACCCACCCCAGTGTGATGCAGGAGAGGGTGAGCGGGGCAAGGGGCAGGCCTCAACCCCGGTGCACTGCACATGTGCTAAAGTTGGCGCATGTGAAGTGTGTGTCCTGAAGTTGGTCGACCAGCTTCAGCACACGCACTGCGTGTGCATCAATGGGCTGCCGAACAGGTATGCCCAGTTTTCTGCCGCCCCCCCCCCCATAGCTACAGGATCAGTAGGGGCAGGGGCAAAATTAACAACCAGTTTGGGTGATCCAGACCAAACTGGGCGCTGCCCACTACTGGTGGTCTCTCTCTTTAGGGTACTTTCCCTGCACTAATTCTCCATAAGGAGATCTTTTGGAATCTGACAATCAGCCATTCTCACAACATGTTGAAGCCAGCGGAGAAGGCAAGTCAAGAAGGCAGCACCACATCACAAAAGGGCTAAAGCTCTAATGGGTGTCAGTTAAGGGAACTAATTATTTTTAATATTTATATACAATGGTGCCTCACATAAAGAGCTTAATTCTTTTTGGAGGCACTTTAAGTGAAACGCTTTTTAAGTGAAGCACATTTTTCCATAGGAAATAATGGAAATTCAGACCATTAGTTCCACAACCCCCAAAATATTCATATAAAAATATTAACTGGATGTAAAAATGATGACAAAACAATGGAATTGAATTCAAAACATGCATTCAATGTCCATGATCCTATGAAGTCTACTTAGGCTGCAATCCTAAGGACACTTTCCTGGGAGTAAGCCCCATTTTACACAATGGGGCTTACTTCTGGGTAGACATGGTTAAGAGGCTGCAATCAAAAACACTTTCCCGGGAGTAAACCCCATTTAACACAATGGGGCTTACTTCTGACTAGACATTCTGGCGGTTCGGGCAGTTCAGCAGTGGAACAGATTGCCAAGGGTGGTGGTGGACTCTCCCTCACTAGAGCTATTCAAGCAGAGTCTCGACAAGCACCTGTTGGGGATGCTCTAGGGAGATTTCCTGCTGTAGGCAGGGGGTTGGACTAGATGACCTATTAGGTCCCTTTCAACTCTATGATTCTATGATTCTATTACACTGCAATCAAAGACACTTTCCTGGGAGGCTTACCTAGGCTGCTGCTGGAAGTTCCAGGTAGTTGGTGGGAGCACTTGGGGGCAGTTAGGGGCAACTGCCTCTGGCACCTCCAGACAACAGCCCCCAAGTTGGGGGCACTTGAGGTCAGCAGCGCTGGCTGGCAGCCCTTTTAAAGAGTCTGTATGTGGAGCGTCAGGGATGCATCACATGCGTTCCCATAGCACTCTTGCTTGTTAAGTGAAGTGGAATTTGTCCTGTGAAGCAAGATTCCTTAAATTTTGCTTGTTATGTGAAACGCTTGTTAAGCGACGTGGTTTTTAAGCGAGGTACCACTGTATGCCACTTTCAATCAAAGAAGCTTAGTGAGAAATCAAATAACCATATGGCTTACTACAAAATTAATAGTGGCCCCACTACATTTCAAGATAAAGTCAAGACTTGAAAGATTGCTTCTAGATCAGTGTTCTTCAGCCATTTCAGCCCAGGAACCCCCTTTCAATCTTTGCCTGGAACACCCCTGTCAAACTTGCCACCCCCATCCAGGACAGAAGGCTAAAAAAGAGGACTATTCTGGAAAAAGATAACTTATGGTCACTCTGCCCCCCAAGTCTCCATGCTCACTCCCTCCCCACTGTCCCCAACCCCACAGGTCCTCTCTTACCCCAACTGCCCATAAGCCCCCAGACTCTCTCCCACCCTACTGCCTCCAAACTCCACATGCACTCTCAAACACACACACACACACAATCGCTCACACCTTTCATCCCATGCACTCATTCAGATGCCCAAAGCACACATTCCCAGTCCATACACTCACACACACAACCCATGCTCCTGGGAGAAGGTGGGCTTATCAGGCACTTGTAAGGGCTCAGACTGCACCTGCAGCAAGTAGCGCTTTGGGAGAACATGATGTTGGCTAGGGATCTCAATGCACACATTCCCCTCCCCAATCCTGTCTGCCCCCTTTTTTATGAAAGAATGCCCCCCTCAAAGTGTAGGACACTCAAAAAAAATTGTAGAACATAACAAAATAAAAACTCATAACTCTTGTGTATATAGTGGTTAAGTCACTGTGCCTTTAACGAGCAGGCCAGGGTTCATGGCCCGGATCGGCCCCACAAGACAGGGTGAGCTCCTGTCCTTAGCCCAGCTCTGCAACGCCAGCTGGATCCAATCGTATTGGCTCTGCCTTTCCATTGGACTAATTTAGTGATGTGCAGAGGGGGGATTTGGTGCTTGGGTAACAGAATATCCTCCATAACATTCTAACCCAGGCCTTCATGTTTCACATGCAGCATATGCAGCGCCGAGCACGATACCATAGTCTCTCAAGACTGACAGAGGTCTGCTTTTTTTTTTGTTTAATTTAAACACCATATTACTGAATCTTACATTTAAAACTTCCACACATATAATTTATTACTTATAATTTATTAATTCCAAGCAGGCTATAGGCTGCATGCTCACATGGAAAAGGAGGACAATGAAGATTTTTTTCCCAGGATACATAGATAAAAAGAGGAGGTATCCTGGAGAAAGGAGATATTGATTAAAATAAGAAAACAGCATTAAACATCCACTCTCCCAAAAAAACCAACAAAACCCTAGATGGATAAGGACATGAAATTAGGCTTGGGGAGAGGGGGATAAGGAGATTAAAATATTTTTTACAAATACCCGGTAATTTTTTTCTAAAATTTCAGATTACCTGTAAAGCCAGTTTCTATTACTTTCAGTGAGTATATGTTTGGGAGGGGCTGCCTTCTGAAGCAAATTTAAGCTCCATGTGCCTGGGATCAGGGCCATTCTGGAAGCCTTGCACCCCTGGACTGATCTTCCACCATTCAAGTGTTTGCTAACTCACAAGTAAAAATGGCTGTGCAATTTACTTTTAATGGAGCTCAATGTTAAGGGAAAGCTTGGATGAGGGAACTTGCTTCTGGGGTGATTTTGGGGGCTGTACTAATTGCATCAGGATGCTTCTAGTGTCTTTGGATTGCTCTCAGCTTGCCCTTTCCACTGAACAATGGCACATTTGCCTACCTGTGTGTAAAACTGCAATATAAATTACCTTCATTTTCCTCATTCTATATGCATATTTTTGCTTTTTGGTTTTTTGGCCCTAACTTTTGATAGCTGTTGAAGGCAAATCCAACAACATATGACATGCTGGGGTAGTGTACCCCATCGTGAAGTTGATTTTTTGAAGTTTCCAGGTCAAGATGGTGGTTCTTCAGCCTTTGCATTTCCCCTGTTTGGGGTCCGTGACCCTCACTTTGAAGACCACTGTTCTAGACAGAGACATATCTTCCTGCAGAACTGTCTGAAGAAACAAAATGAATTTGTTCTACCCATAGATGAGGTGGAAAAGGAGTACCCATAGCAACACCGGGCACCAAATCAATTATTAGAGGATCCTTATATCACAGAAGGAATATGCTCACCAAATTTTATGTTTCTAGGTGCAGGGCTTGGGGCCAGTGGTGGGCACCAGCAGGTTCGCACCTACTCTATAGAACCAATTGTTAACAAGAGATAGGACATATAAAGTTTAAAAATAGCCATTTAAAAGTGGCTGCCAGATGGGCAGAGAACCGGTTCTTAATTTCTTTGAAGCCCATCACTGCTTAGGGCCTACATATTGATCAGTCTTCAACGTAAAATATAGAGACATAAACATGTTGCAGCCTTTCCTTTTCATCCCTTTAATGGTTAAATTTCTAAAAAATGGTTCTTCCTGGGTGCTCATGTCACAGAAGGAATATGTTCCCCAAATTTCATACTTCTCGGTCCATGGGTTTTGGCTGGGCATTGATGAGAGGGTGAAGAATCATGTACGCTCATTGAAGGGCTGCAACTGGCCTCTAGGTTTGGACACTCCTGCTTTGGAGAAATATAAGTAAACAATAAACAAATAATAATGTGCAAAGATAAGATTAAAGACTTCATCTTGCTTACTTAAGTTGAAAGATAGGAAAGGAATGAACAGAAAATGAAGGGAAACATGACCAGAAGAGAGGATTTGTTTCAACATAAGTATCCAGGAAAACCCCAGGGATCTAAATAAGAGTCCTTTAAAAGTCTATTACTGGAATTTGAAACAGAGTTTGCGTTTACTTTTTTTATTATTATATAAGTTATTATTATATAATATTATTATATTATACTATTATATAAGATTGTCATGCCTCTGTGAGTTCCTGGGCTGCGGGGAGAGGGGGTCTCATAAGGGCAGGCCTCTCTATCCTCCATTCCTTCCATACCTGAAGATCGGCGCATCAATGACTCTGGACACCTGTAAGTCAGGTAGGTACTTTGCTCTTTACTTCTTGTCAGTTCCAACTTTCAACAGGCACAACAAAACAGGTAAGTCAACAGTCCAACCTTCGAACAGATTGGAGCACCTATCAATCTGTGGTGAGGCTAAACCAGCTCTCGCTCCACCATGTGGTAATTTGGTGGAAGGCAGGGCTTTGATGCCTCCCACAAACCTCTATAGGAGACTGCTCCACCTTCCTCCTCTTTCCCGCTCTCCATTCTCTTTTATAGGGCTTCCCCTTTGCTCCTCCTTCAGGTGGATTATCCCACAGGTGGGGGGTCATGGGGGACTCCACTATTTCTTTGTACGTGGAAAACATCACACAAACACATCACTGGCTTCTGATCTCACCCTGGGTATGTCCCTAGGTGGTACAGCTTGCAGCTCTCCAGCTAGCTCTTGACACTCCCCCACCCCCAGTAAGGCAGGGGCAGTGTCCCCCGGTATCCACAGGCTGTCTTCGCTCTGTCAAGATAGAAAGTTGGCATTACCATAGCTTTTCCTTTTTTATGCCTAACTGTGAGTGCATAAGGTTGCAAACTTAAGTACCATCTGGTCAAGCAGGTGTTAGCATCTTTCATCTTTTGCAGCCATTTGAGGGGTGCATGGTCTGTTACCAATTTGAATGGTGCCCCTAATAGGTAATATTTTAACACCCCTACTGCCCACTTTATTGCCAGTGCTTCTCTCTTGATAGTCGAGAACTTTCTTTCTGCAGTCGATAGCTTTCTCCTGAGGAACATTACTGGTTTCTCGAACCCTTCTACTTCCTGAGCCAGCAAGGCTCCCAAACTCCTTCCTGAGGCATTTGTTAGGACTATAAAAGTCTTATTAAAGCCTGGCAGGGCCATCTTAAGCAATTTAAATGCTTCCTCACACTTGTCTGTCCAGACCCAGACTATTATTGACCTTCCCTTTGTAAGGTCTATTAGTGGGGCAGCAGTCTCTGAGAATTCTACATTCTATAGTATTCTATAGTAACTCATCATCCCAAGGAACTGTTGGACATCTCTCTTGTTCCGTGGAGGTGGAATAGCTTTTATGGCCTGCACCTTATCTCTCACTGGTTTTAGTGTACCTCCTCCCACTATGAACCCCAGGTATTGTACCTATTTGGCCCCAATCTTACACTTTTCAGGTTTGGCTGTTAGTCCAGTCCTCTTTAATTCTGTTAACACTTGTCTCAAATGTTCCAAGTGTTCCTTTCAGGTCTGACTGTACATGACTATATCGTCAGTATAGGCAGCCACATTTGCCCCATGGGGTGCCAGGCTTTTATCCACGAGTCTCTGGAATGTTGCTGCCGCCCAGTGACGTTCAAATGGCATCTTTACAAACTGGTATAAGCCAGTTAAAAACTGTTACAAACTGGTATAACCCAGTTACAAACTGGTATAACCCTGTGGGGTGGCAAAAGCTGTGCACTCCCAGGACTTTTTTCTAGAGGGATCTGCCAATAACCTTTGATTAGGTATAATGCGGAAATGTATTGAGCCTCTCCTAACCTTTCTAGGAGGTCAGAGATGTGAGGCAAAGGGTAAGCATCAAATTTTGACACTTCATTCACATTTCTAAAGTCTAGACAGACTCTTACTTGACCCTCACTCTTGGGGACTATTACAGGATAACTCCTCCATGGACTTTTTCATGGTTCAGTCAACCCCATGCATTCCATCTCTAGGACCTCCTTTTTAAGGCTAGTGCTAGGTTGCGTGGCCACCTTTCTGGGGGCAAACTTACCACTGCCCCAGGCTTGACCGGAATCTGGTGTTCAACCAAGTCCATGATTCCTGGGCTCTTAGAGAAGACCCCTTGGAACACCTTCTGCAAAACCTCCCTTTTGTGTCATTTCCAGCTGCTCTCCCAGGATTACCTTTCCAGTTTTTTACTTATCCTCCCCTGCACTTTGTCCCAGATCTTCTTCTTCACCTGACAGCACCTTGTGCCCTTCCTCAGATGAGATTTCCATAGCTTCAGCAAATTAACATGATATATCTTTGTTGGTGAATTCCTCCCTGGCATGCTTATCTCATAATCTACCTCGCCTGTCCATTTCAACACGTCAAACAGCCCCTGCCACTTCACCACCAACTTAGTATCGCAGGTGGGCATTAATAGTAATACCTGGCCCCCTGTCAAAAAGATCTCACTCTCACTCTTTGGTCATATTTGGCCTTCCGACCTTTCTGAGCCTCCCTTAGATTCTCCCTTGCCCACTGAAAAATTTGCTTTTTGAGGTGAGGGGCCCCACCAAATCCACCGCAATCCTTTCAAAGAGGACTGCAATGATTGGCATGAGTAACAACCTTCCCCTGGTGGCTCCTTTGGCTGCGTAAACTGGCAAGCTTTGCAGGAATCACAAAAAAACCTTGGTTTCTTGATAAATACTTGGCCAAAAGAACCTTGTAATTAGCCAAATCAAAGTGGCCTCCTCCATGTGGCCAGCTATGGGGTTTTCATGTATCAGTGACAGAGCTACCCCCTCCGTTTTTTGGCAAGACCAGTTGGTCTATCTCCTCCCCAGTGTGTCCATCCACCCCCTACGGTATAGGCACCCCTGCCTAATCTCAAACCATTCCCCTTCTTTGGGCATGTCTCTTTGATGTACAGACTGATTCCATGCTGATTTTAGGGAAAGGTCTTGGGCCTGCTCTCTGCCTATCTTTCCCCCACTCCATTCCATCTTTGGATTTTCCTCTGCCTCCACTAGCTTCACCTCTCTTAACAACTGGGAGAACCCTATTAGTAGGGTGGTCCCTACTAATAATGGCATCATATGCCAAGTCTGGGGCTACTCCTATCCACATCCGTGTGGGGATTCCCTGGATCTCAATCTCTGCCCACACTCCCTTATATGGTTTGATGTCAACATGTATACACCTGATCTACATCTTCCGTGAACCCCCACCTTCCCTCTTGCCAGCCTTCAGATGAGAGTCTGTGAGCAGTCTGAGTCCAAAAGTGCTCTCCCTCTCCTTCCTTTGACTTCAACCGTTGGGGTGATGGTTTATTTATCTGGGATCCCATCCAGGCCACCTCTTCTTCTCAGCTCCTATAGGGGCAGTGCCTTCTGTAATGCCCTGCGGCCCCACATTTGAAACATGATACCATGTATTCTGCCTGGCCTGGAGCTGTGTGTCCCGGTCGGTGTCTTGTGCTCCACTTGCTCCAGCTGCAGTATCACTGTCTTCCCTGCCGCTCCTCTGTTCCATCCCATCTCCTCTGACGTGCCTCTCCTCTTTCCATCTCTTTTTGGAGTGCTCCTTCTTGGGTCTCCTTTACTCTCCAGACTTGGGGGCTGCATCACTCTGCCTGCTGTGTTGGACACTTCCATGACCCAGACCATGGATGTGGGGACCTGGCAGAGTACCCACTTCCTTGCTTCCAGTTCACAATGCCTTAATGAACTGTTTTAGTAACAATGTCTCAATTATTTCCACTGAGGACTTGTTCCTCGGCTGCAGCCACCTATGGTCTTTTGCCTGGATCCTATTCACTAGGAGCTTGGGCTGTTCCCTTTGTCAAGTCTTGTCTCTCTCAGAGCCTCTGGTAGGTATCTGCAGACACCACCAGCAAACTCAGGATCGAGGCCCCACAAGACCTCATGAAGTCCTCCACCTCCTCTGGGAGCAGGGAATCCTCTGCAAGTTCTGCTACCTCTGACAGGCAGGGGGCCAGGATGACTGTCCACTGGCACTTGGGCCACTCTGCCGCCAAAGCCACTCGCTCCAAAGTTCTTAGGTACACTACTGGCTCATCTTTCCCAGTCATCTTCATCAGTTTTAACGGTGGGGACTTGCCATTGGATTGGGGCCACCCTTGCTCTGTCGTATTCACCAGACAGTCCAGGATGGCTGCTTGTTTCTGTCAGGGTATGCAACACACTTGCCTGCTTCTCTACCCACTGGGCCATCCATACTGTGGTTGGGGTTGGTTGTCTCCCGGGTGCACCAAGGTCCCTGTCTAGCCACCATTGTCATGCCTCCATGAGTTCCTGGGCTTCCAGGAATGGGTCTCATAAGGGCAGACCTCCCTGTCTTCCATTTCTTCCATACCTAAGGATTGGCATATCAATGACTCTGGACACCGATAAGTTAGGTGGGTACTTTCCTCTTTATTTCTTGTCAATTCCAACTTTCAACAGGAACAACAAAACAGGTAAGTCAACAGTCCAACATTCCAACAGACTGGAGCACCTATCAATCTGTGATGAGGTTAGGCCAGCTCTCCCTCCACCATGTGGTATTTTGAGGTCCGTGGTGAAAGACAGGGCACTGATGCCTCCCACCAACCTCTGCAGGAGACTGCTTTATCTTCCTCCTCTTTCCCGCTCTACACTCCCCTTTTATAGGGTTTCCCCTTTGCTCCTCCTTCAGGTGGACTCTCCCACAAGACGAGTCAGGGGGGACTCCTCCATTTCTTTGTATGAGGCTGCTACCCATAAACACATCCCAGGCTTCTGATCTCATCCTGCAAGTGTCTCTGGGTGGTACAGCCTGTAGCTCTCCAACCAGCTTCTGACAAAGACGTTAGTACTTTGTTCTAAAAATCTGATGTTTTATAGGTGTCAAGATCAGAATTCTGTACCTCAGAGCCTAATGAATGTAAATAAAAATGGATGATTTTCAGATTACCATTTTGTATGTATAATTATGATTCTGAATCAAGCCATAACAACAATTCATTAATCTGTTGAGCATTCTCCTTAACAGTCTCCTTAATGCTTAACAGACTTATGTTGCTATAGCTTAATGCAGAAAATCATCCATTTTGGACTTACTTTTATCTGGTTCTGAGGTACAGAAATATTTCAATTATGACTACAGCTGTGCTCTAATTTCACAACAAAATGAAGTCTCATCATAATAGGGCAGGGGTGTGGACAACCTAAGCAAATACCACAGAGGAAAGCCTTACCAAGAACATTAATAGAAGCAAATCTTTGCTTTTCCATCAGATAGAAACACTATTATCTATTTTCAAAGAATCACTTGTTCCACTGTGGCTTTCTTTGGCTTGTTACATGAAAATCCTAATTCTTTAGTGTTTAATTCTGTCTTTCTATACTTAGTTATAGACTCTAATATCCAACCATGTGAGTTCACATTGTGGGTTATGGGTGGCGCATGTGGTTAAAACGCTGTGCCTGTTAGGGTTCAAGAACCGGGTTAGCCCCACAAGACAGGGTGAGTTCCTCTCCTTAGCCCAGCTCTGAGATGCCAGCTGGTTAGTATCAGGCTTTGATAGATAATATGTATATAGTTAGTATCTTTATCTCGTTTGCATGTTGCACGGTAATCTACAACCATACTAACAATGTGTCACACTAACAATCTGTCTTACTTTTGCTAGCTGCCGTAGCAGCATAGTTTTTTTTCCAGGTCCCTAGTGTTCTCTGTCCTATCAGATTCTGGAGCCTGTTGGCATTCCCCTGCTTGGGTACAGTTCTAGAGTATTGGGGGATGCCCCCCATAAGGAGTCATCACCTGAATTAGTTCTGACTGCGAGGGAGGCACAACCCACTTCCTGAATGACATCACTCCTACTCCTGGAACAAGGATTCACGGTAAGGAATACAGTATGTTCTTCCAGAATGCAACAGAATGCACTCTGATGTGTAAGCCTAGTTTCAAGGTTTGGTCAAACACAAAATCTTGCTTTTTTAAATTCTCTGCCTCATAGAATCATAGAATAGAATCATAGAATCATAGAGTTGGAAGGGACCTAGTAGGTCATCTAGTCCAACCCCCTGCCTGCAGCAGGAAATCCCCCTAGAACATCCCCAACAGGTGCTCGTTGAGCCTCTGCTTGAATATCCCTTGTGAGGGAGAGTCCACCACCTTCCTTGGCAATCTGTTCCACTGCAGAACCATCTGAATGGTTCGCCCGAATGTCTAGTCAGAAGTAAGCCCCATTGTGTTAAATGGGGTTTACTCCCAGGAAAGTGTCTTTGATTGCAGCCTCTTAACCATGTCTACCCAGAAGTAAGCCCCATTGTGTTAAATGGGGTTTACTCCCAGGAAAGTGTCTTTGATTGCAGCCTCTTAACCTTGTCTACCCAGAAGTAAGCCCCATTGTGTAAAATGGGGCTTACTCCCAGGAAAGTGTCTTTAGGATTGCAGCCTAAGTAGACTTCATAGGATCATGGACATTGAATGCATGTTTTGAATTCAATTCCAGTGTTTTGTCATCATTTTTACATCCAGTTAATATTTTTATATGAATATTTTGGGGGTTGCGGAACTAATCGTCTTATTTTCCATTATTCAGGTTTGTCATCCTCAAACTTGATCAGGCTCCCCTGTAATGGGCTAGATGAGGCAATTGTTAGGTTGATCTTCAACTGGCTCAACGACTGTACACAAAGGGTTTTAGTAAATGGCTCTGTGTCAACCTGGAGGTCAGTTTCAAGTGGGGTACCCCAAGGCTCTGTCTTGGGCCCGGTTCTCTTTAACATTTTCATTAATGACTTGGAAGAAGGGATACAGGGGAGCCTGGATGACACCAAGCTGGGAGGAGTAGCAAACACAACAGAAGACAGGAGAAACCTTCAGGAGGATCTGGATAAACTAGAATTCTGGGCTGTAACAAATAGAATGAATTTCAACAGGGAGAAGTGCAAAGTTCTGCACTTAGGAAATAAAAATCAAAAATACAGGTATAAAATGGGGAAACATTGCTTGGCGGCACAACATGTGAGCGGGATCTTGGAGTCACCGTGGATCACAAGCTGAACATGAGTCAGCAGTGTGATATGTCTGCAATGAAGGCAAATGCCATTTTTGGCTGCATTAAGAGGACTGTAGCTTTGAAGTCACGAGAAGTTATAGTTCCTCTTTACTCTACATTGGTCAGACTTCACCTTGAGTACTGTGTTCAGTTCTGGGCACCTCACTTTAAGAGAGATGCAGCCAAACTGCAGCAAGTCCAGAGGAGAGGACAAGAATGATCAGTGGGATGGAAGGCAAGCCCTACGAGGAAAGATTGGGGGAACTTGGGATGTTCAGCCTGGAGAAGAGGAGGCTGAGTGGAGACATGATTGCCCTCTTTAGATACCTGAAGGGCTGTCATAGGAAGGAAGGGGCTCATTTGTTCATAGCTGCTACTGAAAGCAGAACTAGAACCAATGGGTACAAACTGCAAGAGAGGAGATTCCGGTTGGATATCCAGAAAAAATTCCTGACGGTGAGGGCGGTTCGGCAGTGGAACAGATTGCCAAGGGAGGTGGTGGACTCTCCCTCACTGGGGATCTTTAAGAAGAGGATTGACGAGCAGCTGTTGGAGATGCTCTAGGGGGATTGCCTGCTGCAGGCAGGGGGTTGGACTAGATGACCTACTAGGTCCCTTCCAACTCTATGATTCTGAGACTGCAATCAAAGACAATTTCCTGGCAGGCTTACCTGGGTTGCTGCTGGATGTTCAAGGTGGCCGGTGGTGGGATTTGGCGGCAGTTAGAGGTAACTGCCTCTGGCACCCCCAGGCAACTGCCGTCAATTTTGTGGCAGTAAGACACAGCAGCGTTGGCCTGCAGTGCTTTTAAAGAGACTGTGTGGAGCATCAGGACTGCACAGCACCCATGCCCATAGTACACTTGCTGATTAAGTGAAGCGGAACTTGTTATGTAAAACAAGATTTCTTAGAAATTTATACTCGTGAGACGCTTTTATGAGAGATACCACTCTAGCTGCATCCAGCTTTTTGCAACCCCCCTCCTAAACCCCACTTTGAAAACAACTGGCATAAGCAACTTCATAAAATAACACTTACTTAAAATATGTATACTTGTGACACATTCAACTTTCTGTTTCTGAATTCTTAGCACTCATGACCCCCATTCTGATCAGAACATTCTGATCAGAACACAATCCTAACAAATTTAGGCCAGCATAATTAGCCATTTAGGTATCCAAAGCGGCTACCACATTTTCCAAACTTATAAAGAGAGTATGGCTTAATATGAAACCCATGGAACATACAAAGATCTACGTCTACAGAGCCTGTGTTCTTAGCACACCATTGTACTGCAGAGAATCTTGGACCCTTTATGCATTTCAGGAGAGAAAGCTGAACACCTTCCATATGCACTGCCTCTGACAGCGCATATGTATTCTTGGCATCACCTGGCATGACAGTCTCAAATGATGCAGTCTTGGAATGTGCTGTATGGGCTGTGGGTGGTGCAAGTGTTTAAGATGCTATGCCTGTTAAGGAAGAGTTCAAGACCTGCGTCGGCCCCACAAGACAGGGTGAGCTCCTGTCCTTAGCCCAGCTCTGCAACACCAGCTGGATCCAATCGTATCGGCTCTGCCTTTCCATTGGAGTAATTCAGTGGCATGGAGAGGGAGGATTTGCTGCTTGGGTAACAGCCTATCCATAACAATTTAACCCAGGCTTTCATGCTTCGCATGCAGCATATGCAGTGCTGAGCAAGATAACAGAGTCTTTCAAGACTGACGGAGGCCTGCTGGAATGTGCTGGAATCTCTAGCATGTACACACTTCTGAAACAGTGACATCAACAATGGCTTGGGCATGTTATGAGAATGGCTGATGGTTAGATTCCGAAAGATCTCCTATATGGAGAATTAGTGCAGGGAAATCTCTCTAGAGGTAGACCTCAGCTGCAATATAAAGACATCTGCAAGAGGGATCTAAAGGCCTTAGGAATGGACATTAACAGCTGCGAAACCTTGACCTCTGATCATTTAGCTTGGAAGCAAAAGATGCAGCATGGCCTTCTCCAATACAAAGAGATACTTATTCAGGAGGCTGAAGCAAAGAGACAGACCTGGAAGCAGCAAAACCTGGGGGTGACAGATTTCATCTGTCCTCAGTGTGGACTCTTGAATTGTCATTTTAGCCACATCAGATGCTATTTTAGGACCTCCAATCAGAGCACAATACCATAGTCTTTCAAGACTGGAGGATGGCCATGATTATGGTATAAACATGGAGTCCCAGAATCAAACCCCTATAGATACTGAGGCATAACCTTATTCCATTACAAGCAATGAAAGAACAACCTATTTTTGTTTTGTTATTCTTAGATTTTTTTTTATCCATATGAGGCTTGAACATGAAGTAGTCTGAACACGAAGAATTTAAAGCCTTCAAAGTGGGGATCAGGCCCCCCTTGGACAATCACAATTTCATTTCATGAGGTGGGTGTCACAAAAAGCTGGATGCAGCTATCCTGGAATCTGGGACTGGTGATAGTCCCCAGGCAAACTGAAGCACTTTGCATCCTGATAGTCAGGCTCCTCTGCATCCCAGTATGCTTCTCCTCAGAAATTAATTATCACAGCAAGTCCTATCACCATCATCAGGTGATGCATTAGACACTTAAACCAGACGATTGAAATCTTAAATTTGCTCCAAGTAATCATTTGCTCATTTTCCCAGGGTACTTTGACACACCTAAAGATGAAATCTCTATAGGCTGCTATTTGTAAGTACAGAAAACTTGATTATATGCTAGGCCTACAGAGACTCAACAACTGCCAGTACACTATCACCTTAGTTCAATTTCACACACTCTCATGGTATTTAGGTATTTCAGCTTTCATTTCAGTTTTCAAATTCAAAAATTTGTACGGGATCCCCTATCAAACTTCCCTTCATGTCTACACAAAAGAAAGTTGTCTTCAATGACACTAAAGCCCAGTACCAGATTCCAAAATGATGGAACCCACTCCCTTCTGACCTCTCTGATCTGAGGTTGCAATTTCCCCAAGTGTCCTGATCCCAAATTTAAATACCACTGATAAAATATTACATATAGCCTGTAATTCTAACACTCACATGCCTTGGGAACATCAGTGTTCAATGTACAAGAAGGAAATTTAGAAATGGAGTGACCACAAACACTTGCAAGGAGGTAAGTTGCACAACAAAGGTACACACTCTAAAAATAGAGATTTTCAATCTTTTTCATCTCACTGAAAAGGGACTGAAATGTCTAGGTGCACCATCCATTTTTTTACTATTGACAAGGAACAGCATGCTGCTGATAGGAGGTTCAAATCCCCCAAGTGCTCTACAAATAAAAGATCTTCCCCAAAGTTTCCCTTCACACCTGCAGACCATACATGGCATACCAGTATCACGGTACACCTGCAGCCTATACTTGGAACAATAATTGAAAATTACTCATCTAAACTTAGAAAGGTGCCCCTGGAAATAAATTATTCCGTTCCCTAAACTCTCTGCTGAAGTCATCAACCTTAAAAATTTATACTGGATTTTTCTTTGGAAACCAAAAAAAGATCTTTCTGCTGTTGCACTTGTTGCTAGTTTCTAAGCAAAATTGCTTGTTTGCTACAAATTTCTTAACAAATTTTCAGTTTAATGATTACTGATAAACTACTCAGTTTATCTTTGAGATTTACCTTTGAGGTTTAGTGATCCTAAAACAATCATACACTGCTATATATGACCTCTTTCTATCTAATAGTAGTTGAAACCTTTAGGCAGGAGGGCTACATCATCTTTCTGACAATGTGTTGAAGACCTGGAAAAAATAATTGATTTACATTTCAAATTTGAATAAATTTACATAAATGAATATGTAATTTATGAATAAACATAACGTATGACTTCAACTTATCAATGAACAAACACATGAATTCAAATCAGTTCATAAACAAAGAGAGATGGTGTGATCTTCAAACCAACTCATAACCACTTTCATACATAGAGGTCATACATATGCAGCCTCTCTGGCCTTGAATCCCATCCAGAGAAAGGGGAAGAGATACCTCTGTAGGAATACAGAGCTTGCCCTTGGGCTGGATGAAAGGGGACTACATGGATGCATGCTGCAGGCTGCATCTGACCCCAAAAGTGGAATTTGGCCACCCCTTCTCTACAAGTAATGCTAACCTCAAATTAGAGTTATTTTGTGTTTGAGTAAGACACAGATAGGAAGACATATCCAGGTGTGAATGAGAAACATCCTTTATCACTTGGTGTCAAGCTACCTCATGGACTGTCTTCTCCTACAAAGACATACCCATTCCACAAGACAGCACTGCAGAAACTGGCTCACATTCTATTTGAGTGTCACACTAAATCATCCTCTTTTGGGAGACAGAGACACTCTAGGAAAAAATGTCCTTTTGCACAGGCTTCTCTGATGCTAGGCAGACAAGTTAACCACCCAGACCATTCCTCTCCTTCAAAAGATGTGGTGGTTACCCATCACCCAAGTGGAACATTCAGATGAAGTTCAGAAAGGAAACACAATCCATGAACGTAGTGGCATTGCTAAAGATTTTAGCAATGCTGCTCCCTAATCAAGACTAGGAGTGAGAGAAGGGGACTTTCCTGCATTGGCAGTTCCCTGCAATTACAGAATGTCCTTTCAGATGGCTTAGGAACTGCTACCTTCCTTGAAGCTTTTTGTTGTGGTTTCAAAACTTCATGTGGTGTTCTCATTATGAATTGAGTGGGGTAACTGGAATATTGGTTTTGCTACTACTTAATGTTTCAATGTGTTCACTTGTCTTATTATTACAGTGGCGCCTCATGTAAAGAATGCCTCACATAAAGTATGTTTCACGTAACAAAACAAAAATTTCTCCAGGATTCTGCTTCATGTAAAGATAAGTCCCCCCTTCTGCATCATCCCCCCTTTGCACGTCTTACCCCCGTGCGCAACTCCCCCATGTGTAACTTTCTCTGATGCACATCATCCCCCATGCGCAACATTCACCCATGCGCTTCCTTCCCCATGCGCAACATTACCTCATGAGCATGTCCCCAATGCACAACTTTCTGCCCATGCACATTATCCCCCATGTGCAACTTTCCACCCAAGAGAATCATCCCATGTGCATCATCCCCATTGCGCAACTAACGAAATTGTACCCGCGTTATAGGAGTAACATTTTCCCATATGCCATCCCCCAAGGAGCATCGACACCCCATGAGCAACCTCCTCCCATGCACAATTTCCCCCATGCGCAACTTCCCCCATGCACAACTTTCCCCATGTGCAACTTTCCCCCATGCGCATCATCCTCCCAGGCACAACTTTCCCCCACGCGCAAATTTTTCCCATGCACAACTTCCTCTCATGCGCATCAGACCGTCATGAGCATCATCCCCTCATGCGCATTATCCCCCATGCGCATCAGCTCCTCATGCGCACCTTTCCCCATGCGCACCTTTCCCCATGCGCAACTTCCCCCATGCGCAACTTTCCCTCATGCGCATCGTCCCCCCTTGCGCATCACCTCCCTTGAGCATCATCCCCTCTTGCACATCATTCCCCACCTGCATCTACTGTGCGCAACTTTCCCCGTGCGCAACTTTCCCCATGTGCATCTTTCCCCCATGTGCAACTTCTACATGCGCAACTTTCGCCCATGCGCAACTTTCTCCCATGCACATCCTTTCCCATGCGAAGCTTTACCCCATGCACATGTCCCCCATGCGCAACTTCCCCATGCGCATTATCCCCCATGCTTATCATCCTCCATGCATAACTTTCACCCATGTGCAACTTTCCCCATGCACATCCTTTCCCACACAAAACTTTACCCCATGCGCATGTCCCCCCATGTGCAACTTTCCCGCCATGCACAACTTTCCCCCATGTGCCACTTTTCCCCATGTGCAACTTCCTCTCATGTGCATCCATCCCTCATGAGCATCATCCCCTCATGCGCATCATCCCCCCATGCATATCATCTCCCCATGCGTAACTTTCCCCATGCACATCATCCCTCCATGTGCAGCTTCCTTGCCAGTGCAACCCCTTCCTCTGAACAGCATTCCCCCCACTGCACCAGGCACCGAGCACCAAATTGGCTGGATGTTGGCCAGTAGTCCATGTTAAGTATAGGACAAAAACATGTTTACTCCTTTTCAGTCCCTCAAGGGTTAAATTTCTCCACATGGGTTCTTTGTGGGTGTTCAGGTGGCAGAAGGAACTCCCTCCCAGAATTCCATGCTTCTAGGCCCAGCAGTTGAGGCGGAATGTTGATGAGTCATCAATTCTCCAACACAAAGTACAGTGGCACCTCACTTAACAAATTTAATTCATTCCAGAGGCATGTTCCTTACTTGAAACATTCTTTACGTGAAGTGGTTTTTCCACAGGAAATAATGGAAACTCAGACGATTGGTTCCACAACCCCCAAAATATTCATATAAAAATATTAACTGGATGTAAAAATGATGAAAGAACACTGGGATTGAATTCAAAACATGCATTCAATGTGCATGATCTTATGAAGTCTACTTAGGCTGCAGTCCTAAAGACACTTTCGTGGGAGTAAGACCCATTTAACACAATAGGACTTACTTCTGGGTAGACATGGTTAGGAGACTGCAATCCAAGACACCTTCAAAGTGTCTCCCCCCTTTCTCCTTCTCTCCATCCTGAACCTCTCTCTCCCCTGCTCCCTCCTGGCTAGCCCTGAGCTGCTTCCCTCTTCTCCACTGCTCTTCTCTCCCTCTGCCCAGCGGAGGCCCAGCCACAGGAGGAACTGCATGGAAGTGTTGCTTTCACTATGGACAGGTGCGCTAGGCAGCCCTGACACTTTTTAAACAGGCTGCTGGCCAGCGTGCCTGCCCCAACTGCCAATGAATGTGTTCTTTACGTGAAGCACAGTTTGTTACGTGAAGCAGGATCCTAGAGAAATTTTTGTTTGTTACGTGAAACATACTTTATGTGAGGTGTTCTTTACGTGAGGCACCACTGTATAGGGAGGAAAACGCATTGCACCTCTTTTCACCCAATTCTGGTTGGAATTTCCAAAAACCGGTTCTTAGTGCTCCCCTCTGTCACTGAAGGAACACCCACCCTAAAATTCATGCTCCTATGCCCACCGGTTTTGGCAGGGCGGTGATGAGTGAGTCAGTGAGACAGTGAGTGAGTGACTTTTCTCTTTTATATATATAGATCACAGGTGGGCTGAGGCTGGTTCTCACTGGTTCTGTAGAACCGGTTGTTAAGTAGGGGCTGACGTTAGCGAACCGGTTGTTAATTGGGGGCCATCATCTTTCAACTGCATGCAAGTGTGTTTGAATTTCTCTTAAAGGGTCTCTGGGTCTGTCTTCCCAGAGGAGAAGCTCTACTCCCTCCTCCTTCCTCCCCTTCTGAGCCTCCCTCCCCTTCTCTCCCCCCTTCTTCCCCTTCCTAAGGGCATTTTTAAAAATACAAATATGTGAATCAATATATATGTGAGTCAAGCAGCCAGGAGTTTTCTGGCAGGCACAGGTTTCTCTACATTCCTCTCCCTCCCCCTCCTAATCACTTTGCTATCCACATGCAGAGACCATCATTCAAACAGGCTCCCATTAAGAGCCTAAATTCTCCCCTGCCTAAGTAAGTGGTTGTCTAAAACAGCTGTGTACTTTCCACTGAGGGTGAAAAACAATTTCTGCTTTGATGGCTTGGAAGGAAGCCCCTCTCTGCTAAACATCTTATTTTGCTTAAAAACCTTATTTCTAGCAAGCTTTGAGCAGGTATATACTTGTTTTTGAAAAGGCATCTATGCAAATGAGCCCTCTTTTTTCCTCCCACTGTGTCCGCTCTACTAAAAATTCCTAAGGTGGGAGGGAGGGAGGACCTTTGAGTGGCTGCTCTTCTCTCTCCATCCACTGGAGAGCCCAATCCTCTCCATGCCTCCTCAGAAGCAAGTCCCATCCTAGTCAATGGAGCTTACTCCCAGGTAGGATGACAGCCTCAGAGCCCAATCCTCTCCATACCTCCTCAGAAGCAAGTCCCATCCTAGTCAATGGAGCATACTCCCAGGTAGGTGCGGATAGGATGGCAGCCTCAGAGCCCAATCCTCTCCATGCCTTCTCAGAAGCAAGTGCCATCCGGGTCAATGGAGCTTACTCCCAGGTAGGTGTGGATAGGATGGCAGCCTCAGAGCCCAATCCTCCCCATGTCTGCTCAGAAGCAATCCCATCCTGGTTAATGGAGCTTACTCCCAGGTAGGTGTGGATAGGATGGCAACCTCAGAGCCCAATCCTCTCCATGCCTCCTCAGAAGCAAGTACTGAGTGACCATATGTCCTCCTTTCCCAGGGCAGGTCCTCTTTTTTAGCCTTGTATCTTGGTGTTGAAAAAGTACATTGCCCTGCTTTTCCTTTTGTATTTTAAAAATACAAATATGTGAATCAATATATATGTGAGTCAAGCAGCCAGGAGTTTTCTGGCAGGCACAGGTTTTCTGCGGGGGCAGGTTTTTCTTCATTGTCCTCCTTTTCCTTATAAGCAGGCAGCATGCAGTTCACAACCTGCCCCCGCAGGAGCCCAGTCCACTGCCTACTCTGAAGTACATCCTATTAAAGTTAGTAGGTTTTACTCCTCTGTGAGGATAGGAGTGTAGCCTCAAAGCCCAATCATCTGTCCACTCAGAAGTAAGTTCCATTATAATAGTGAAGCTTATTCCCTGGAAAGAATCTAGTTTCTAAGAGTTTGTAATCCCATGCCTGACTATTCAAAAGTTAATCCCATTTCAATCTATGAAGCTTACTCCCAGGAAAGTGTGCAGAGGAGTGCAGCATTAGAGCCCAATCCTATTCTTGGCTACTCAGAAGTCCCATTAGAGTGTGTGGAGCTTATTATCAGGAAAGTGAATAGGATTGCAGCCAAAGGCTGGTTACTAAGAGCTCAGTCCTTTGCTTCATTACTCAGAAGTCTTAGTATATTCAATGAAGCATACTTACAGAAAAGTGTGGACAGGATTGTAGCCTTAAGCAGTGGCTTAGAGGCAAACCTCAACCCGCAGAGGGGACACCACAGACTCTGATCCTAAACTGTAGATCAATGTTTCTCAAGCACATGTGGTGTGTCTGCTGGTACTTAGGCACCTGGATGCAAGTGTTATATTGCAACAAGAGGCTGAGATTATAAGAGCCCAAATCTTATAATCAGAAGTACTGGTAATGACCATTCAGAAGTACTGGTAAGTCCCATCACAGTTAATGGAGCTTACCTACAGGAAAGTGTGGACAGGATTGTAGCCTTAAGTAGTGAGTCAAGTAGTGAGTTAAGTAGTGAGTTAAGTAGTGAGTTAAGTAGTAAGTAGTGAGTTAAGTAGTGAGTTAATGGAGCTTACTTACAGGAAAGTGTGGACAGTCTTTAGTAGTGGCTTAGAAGCAAACCTCAGCCTGCATAGGTACACCACAGAATCTGGTCTTAAACTGTAGATCAGTTTTTCTCAATCAGTGGTAGGAGTACCACCAGTGAAACTTGTGGTGTGTCTGCTGGTACTGAGGCACCTGGATGCAAGTGTCATATGTGCTCCCTGAGGCAGCTGGTGGGCTGCTGTGTAATTCAGGAAGTTGGACTAGGTGGGTCTTTGGGGTGATCCAGTGGAGGCTTTTCTTATGCTTTTATGTTCTTATTTGTGGCACACATTCCCCCTGAGAGCACAACAAGGCATAATGCATAGGAGTAAATTACACCAAACTCAGGGGCTTAATACTGATTGATGCTGTCACAAGTGATACAATTTTTTTGGTAAACTAAGGGTTAAGGTGGCATGCCCTCCCCTGACCCGCCCCCTGACTATGGCCCCGCCCCCTGACCCAGCCTGGCCCTGCCCACTCCTGGAGAACTGGTTGTTAGGGCAGGCTGGCCCACTATTGATATAGATAAGTATTCTAAAATGTATGTAAAATGTGCTTGGAAAATGAAATCAACAGCTAGCTTGACATTAATAGAAAGCCAAATGGAGTGGAGGTATCTAACAGGAGGATGCCATCATGTCTCCAAAATATTTATTTTTTCACAAAGATGATCCAATCCTCCAATATACTCCAATCCAGTTACCTGAAGCCAAGCAGCACAAAAGAGCTCACAAATCCCTGCTTTCTATCCAACATTATTATATTATTTTAACATATAGTCTTTGACTGAGGTTTTGTTCATTGGTGGCTGTTTGCACTGCAAATTCAACTTCTTAGAGTTCTCCTCTGGGAAAAAAGCAGGACAGACGTGTTCAAATAAATATCAGAATATACCAATAAAATACAATCACTCAAATGATTACACTGTAATATAAATTGAAAAAAGCAGCAGGACAAATTGAAATGATATTTTTGTCCAACCAACATATAGGACTCTCATGTTACATCATCACAAAATGTGCCTTCTCGCACCTCCTGTGAAAGCTAGTTACACTGAGAAAATCGCAGAGTTCTCTGCATCTGAGAGGAAGGCAATCAATGAGAATTGTTTCATTAATGTCTATTTCCTCATTCATAGAAATAAGTGCAAAATAAATGATGCTTACCATAGAGAGCTCAACAGAGAAGAAGCAGCTGTTTGCTGGTACACTAAAAACATTTGAAAAAAATATTTCAATCTTTCAAATGGAAATAGTGAAAGAAAGACATGCTATGTGCCACTTGCACAAGGGGAAGAGGGTGGAAAACTACCAACAATATGAAATTTGCACTGTTTCATCAACAGGCAATTGTTGGTTCATGGTTTTTCCACCCTTTTTTTTACATCTTTCTGCCTCCTGGCTTTGAAGGCCAGGAGAGTGATCCAGATATGTAATTACCATGCAATGGAAACAATCCATGCAGTTATTTTCTCCTTTTATCATTTCATAGGACACTGATAAAATACTGTAATTGCCTTTGCACACACTTCTTAAAAAGTGACAAGGCATGCTGATTGTGGGGAGCTCCAAAATCCAAAATGAACATCAGTGTGTCACAGCACAGTGGTTGAAAATGGCTAATCTGGAACTTCTCCAATATATTTGCCACTGAACTATAAAGTCAAGATATGAAAAAGAAGTTCTCCTAAAATAAACACAAAATAGGCTCCTTTTCCTTTGTGGTTGGGTTATACTCTTCTTCTCTCTTGCTCTCTTGGTAATGAAAATTGTATTTCCAACCCAGATAGTATGATTGCCCAGGCTGTGGATGGCGCAAGTGGTTAATTGTGCCTGTGAACTGTGCCTAAGTGGTTAACTGTGTTTAACTGTGGTTAAAAGTGGTTAACTGTGCCTGTTAACCAGTAGGCCAGGGTTCGAGATCCCTGGTAAATGTAAATGATGCTTACCATACCACCCATACCATCCCAACAACGCAGGGTGAGCACCTGTCCTTAGCCCAGCTCTGCAACCCAACTGGAACCAATCGTATTGGCTCTACCATTCCATTGGAAAATTTCAGTGGGATGGAGAAGGGGGGTTTGCTATTTGGATAAAAGCCTATCCTCCAAATCAATCTACTCAGGCATTTGTGCTTTGCATGCAGTGTAGCGCACAATTCCATTGTCTTTCAAGACTGATGGATGCCAATTATGATTGCCCTTTAAATATAAAGAATTGAGGATTTCCTTCTGACCTTACAACAAACCTATGAGCTAATAAAGCTGAGAGATTGAATCTGGAACTTACAGGCTGAAGACTAACTCCCAAACCATCATCCTATATCTGTTAAAGATTGGTTTAAAATTATGTTATTCAGAAAGAAACAGAAATAGAAAAAACATTTCTCTTTGAAATTGCTTCTTTTTTATACAGTCTGAAGCAGGGATTTCTGAACGTTGCAATTCCCTGACCCATCTAATCCTCTGCAGTGGGTCTTGGTATTTTGGTTGGTATTGGAGGGCGTGTCCTGGTCTGGAAACCCACTCTACAAGCCTCAGCAGGTCTCAGAATGGCAAATTATAGAGTTTGAAAGCAAACTGGAAGTGGAAACCCAGAAGTGACTTACAAAGGCTTCAGACAGCTATTCTGAGGCTTGCAGAGTGGGTGCTAGACTAGGAGAAACATCTGCAGTCTCCATTAAGTAATGGGTCTTCCAAAATGGTTCCTATTTAAAGACAAACTGGTGCAAGGCCACACAGGAGAGCCCAGATTGCAACCCACTGTGCTTGAGCTCATGACTTACCTGTGGACTGCAATATATACACTCTCATAAGTGCTGATCCGAGGCATTGTAGGTCACTTCCCACCTTTGACTTCAGATGCTTACCACAGGGCTATGCTGTCCAACGACCTGGAAACCCTCCCTCCCCTCTGTTGATTTCCAAACTCTCCCCAACCTCTCCCTGATGCCTGCGCCCCTTATATTTTAATGTTTAATTGATATTCTAATTTATTATTGCTTGTTTTGCTATGGCATTTTTGCTAATGCAAATAAAGTTTGAATTTGATTTGACATTATATCTAAGCTGCTAGATGTCATAAAATATTTGGGAGGAAAGCTGTGTATAGGGCCAAGGAAAAGTAGGATAAAAAATTATGTTACAATACTGTGCTTTGACCTTCTAAAATGACATCCCAAGTGTTACTTCTTGCTAATTTAAATTGTATTAATTTTAGTACTCTCAAAGGTAAAGCAGTTGGTTCCTAAGTAGAAGGAAATCTTTTAAGCATAGATTCTTTGCTGTGTTTTGTTGTTGCTTACAGTCATACTACTGCCTATGGGAATTGCATAGCCACAGATTTGGAAGAGTTGCCTTTCCTTGTCTTTCTAGCTTGGGGAGCAGCCTGGAGCAACTTTTCCTAGCCATTGTTCATGCCTGATGGCTAAGTACTGAAAAAGACTGAGTTTTCTTCTTTCGTTTCACTTAAGTGCCAGACACTGATTGCTTTTATACGAATGAAGTTCCACATATGTATCATCTTAGATCAGTAGAAGCAACAGGAGAAACAATAAAAAATGAGAAAGGCAACTGAGCTTGAGAAGCAGACAAGGGATGCTGTTGGAGATGAGGCAGAAAGAAATATACATTTTCACAGGATGAGAAAGGAAAAAAGAAAGAACGAAGCTGAGTGTCAATCAGAAGGCCTAGATGTTCAATCTGTTGAGATGGATCCAGGGAACTTTTGGCGAAGTTCACTACAAACCCGTGGGACTGTAAACAGGTCAGCATCTGCTCCACTGCCTGTTCGGCCAGGATCCGAGAAGAAGACTTCAGAAGCAAGTCGTCCAGGTACGGATAGATGTAGATTGCCTGGAGCCTGAGATGCGCCAGATGAACCTGAGATGAACCTTGGAGAAAACTCATGGAGCACTCCCTACTCCAAAAGGCAGCACCTGGTACTGTAGATGTTGATGACCATAACAGAAGTGCAGGAAGCGGCAATGCGCAGGATGAATGCTGATGTGTAAGTAAGCCTCAGAGAGATCTGCCAAAGCAAGCATGTCCCCCTTCTCCAAGGAGGCCACGATGGACCGCCAGGTTTCCATCTTGAACTTCAGATGGACCAGGAACTGATTGAGCCACTTTAGGTCCAATATGGCTCTCATCATGCCATCCATCTTGGAAACAAGAAAGAAGATGGAGTAAACCCCCCGCCCCCTCTGAGAAGGTGGAACGGGTTCTATGGCACGAGTGTCCAGGAGATGTTGGATGGCCTGTTTCATGTTTGCATGGTGAAGGGGGTCCCAGGACTTGGGAACTGGCCAAAAACAGTCCCTTGGAAAACGTTGCAGTTCCAGGGAATAACCATTAGACACAGTCTCCAAAACCCATCGATCGGTAGTGGACTGGCTCCATTGATCTGCATAGAGCTGCAGATGTCCCCCAATGGGTGGAAATGGGGGTCTGAGTTGGCGACATGCACGTCTGGGGTCCTTGGGCTTGGGGCCCAAGAATGCGGAGGACTGGGCTGGATGCTGCTTGAGTTAAGAGTAAGGCCGACCTTTGGAATAGTAGTTGGGCCTGTTGTAAGACTGGGTGTGGGTGAAACCCCCTCTCTGACTATACCCAACCCTTGAGGCACGAAAAAAGGGCTCTTTCTGTCCCTTGTGCTGGTCCCCAGTGGGGATAAGGATATGCTTATCCTTGTTTTCGGAAAGGAGCGGATCAAATGCCTGTCCAAAAAGATTAGCCCCCCTAAAGGAACTGTAGCTAATCTGGACTGAGCTCCCTGGTTCACTGCCCAATTACATAACCAAAGGTTGCGCCTGGCAACCACGTTTGAGGCCAAGGATTGGGCTGTGTAGTTAAAGGCATCCAGAGCCACGTCAGCATTGAAGGTAGCCGTAAGCTAGCTTCTTAAGGGTGTTCTTAAAAGGGGTTGTGAGATGGACCTTAAACTGTTGAAGATCCTCCACCCATGCTAGAGTAGCCCTAGCTAGAATGGAAGAAATAGAACAGGCCTTCAAAGCTGAGGAGGATGTCTCAAATCCCCTCTTGAGAGCTGAATCGACCCTGCGGTCACAGGAGTCCATGGGCCCACCCTCCCCTTGTGCTGGGTAAAAGGTGGAAGATGATAGAGGCCACAGGTTGGTCCACGATGGGGACCTGGAATGCATTCTCTTCTTGCTTAGCAGGGGCATAAATCCTAGATATGGCACGTGGAAGACATCTACGCCTAGCTGGAGCTTCCCACACCCTATCCCTGATTTTGACAAACTCCTCTGGAAGGGGTGCTGTGAAACCCTGAGAGCTCCCATCTGAGGGCATGAATCTGCATCTGGATGAGTTAGACCCCTGTTCCTGTTTAGAGGACTCCCCGGTGGTAGTGGATAGTTGTAATTTTTCATAAGCCTTGGAAAGCAACTTGGAGGAAAGATCCAAGGAGCACAATCTGGATTGGGGAACCTGCTCTGATTCCCCTTCGTCCCCTTCCTGAGAGCTCCCCCTCCTCCACTGAGGTCTCTGAGGGGCTGGAGTGGTCGGTAGGCCAGGAATAATCGTCAGGAACTGCCTGATGGGATAGATTCTGGGATTCTCTGGAGAGAGAGGCTGGGGTTTGAGAGCTGGGCCTAAGGCCTGAGGAACGTTTACGCTTGATGGATGTGCGCCTGCGTTTGGGTGGGGGGGAGGCCACTGAAATATCAGATTCCGTAGAGTTGGGGCAGGAATCCTGGGCTGAGAGACTGTGTTCCCGCTTGTTTGGCGGCGGGGGGAACAGCAGTCGGAGGTGGCTGAGAGTTCTGAGATGCCAGCGTTGGAATAATACTGTCCAGTGAAGTAACCACTCTAGCCAGCAACTGGGTCAATTCAGGAAGCTGCTGGGGAACAGCCTCTGATCTTGTGGGAGGGGGGCCAGAACCCTCTTGGGGGACAGGGGGAAAGGGTTCCCTTTCCTTCTCCATACCTTGGCTGATGATGATGAAGATGATGAAGATGAGACTTTAAGTAAAGCATCAGGCTCCGCAGTAGTGGTGGAGGAAGCTGCAAAAGGGCTGAAGAGAAACCTCAGCCAGTCTTCAATGATGATGATGAGACTTTAAATTAAGCAGCAGGCTCTGCAGTAGTGGGGGAGGAAGCTACTGTTGCTGCTGCTGATGATGAGACTTTAAGTTAAGCAGCAGGCCCCGCAGTAGTGGGGGAGGAAGCTGCTAAAGGGCTGATGAATAACCTCAGCCTGTCCTCAAACTGGCGGCCACAGCGTTTTTTTGGGGGGCTTGCCAGAGGAATGCCTAGGCTGGCCGTTTCCACAGGCTCTGAATGCAGGAGAGCAGCAGCAGAAGGCAGACTGAAGATGCAGACTGAACTGGGGTGGGTGCCGCTGGACGTGGGGGCCTCTTCCCTGGTGATCCCTTCTGGTTGTCTGTGAGCCGCAAGCCTGCCAAATTCCAGGCGCGGCAAATTCAAAAAGGGGCAGAAGCCCAGAAAAGCACGGGTGGTGGAAAAAGAACATTTGCCTTGTCTGCGGTGAATGCAGTGGGGGAAGGACCTCACGCTGTGCCTGGCTTGTTGCAAGCTGTGCCTGGCTTGTTGCAAGTGGCTGAATGTGCTGGCCTTCAGAGAAGGCTCTTCCCATGTGGGCTATAAGTCCAGACTAAGGGGAAAAAAAGAGCCTGGAGAAGGGGGGGGAAACACAGAATAAAAAATAAAATAGAAGGAGTCAATTTTGGCTGCAAAGGCAGCCCCTAAAAGAAAACCTTGACCTTTCTCTGCGAAGTCAGAGCAAGATCTGGGAGATGCTCCAGGGACGCCCACCACAAGGGGAGGAGTCATCTCTTGACCTAGGCTCTGACTGAAGCATGGGCAACCCATTGTAGGAATGGTATCGCTCCCCCTTCTCCTGGGAAACTCAAATCCTTCCATATGCTACATGTGTACTTCCTTTTCTTCAGTTCCCTTCTTTTGTGCTCTTAACTAACACTCAAACCTATACCCATTTCCTTTTCATTACCTTTCTCAATCTGACACTTTCATACTCTACCAATCCAGGCTTCTGTAACATCACAGAAAGTAAGACAATGATAGGGAGGAAAAGAGATTGGGGATGAAAACAGTAAGCTAATGTTTACTTCTGGCTGTGATGGTAATGGGTTTTGTCTTAAGGTACTGTGACTTTCTCACAAAATGGCATAAATAATATTTGTAAATGGTCTAAATGTATTGTGCTTTTATTTGGTGTCTCATTCACATCTACAACGTGGTCTTGCAGCCTAGAACACAATCTACTAGAAATACAATGTACAACTATATTTTAGAAATAAATATCTCTGAAAAAAATTATATATACAGTTGTACCTTGGTTTATTGGCATAATTCTAAACTAAATCTATAGATGGGGCTGAATCTCTACATCTATACGGAACAGTCAGCAGAATAAACTAGTTTTGTATCCTGAAACTAGTTTTGTATCCTGAACATAGCTATTTGTTTAATCTGGATGCACATTTCAGCTCATAATAACAAGCAGTAGACACAAGCTAAAACCAAGTCTTATGAGGTAGGACAGCAACACCTGCTGGCCATACAAAAAATATTCTTTAAGTTCGCAAGCTTGCAAAACATGAACTTCTCTAGATAACTGTAAGATTACAGGTTGAACTTCTGCAGTGCACATGGTTTGGTTCCAGAAACCTCAGTGGATACCCATTTTAATGTTACAAAAGTAGATGTTTACCATGGTAATGAGTCAGGCGATCAATCAATGTGAATCAATTTCCCTTTCCAAGGTTTAATACAGCTTAGTTTCAGCTCAGATGCAGATACCTCCCCTTGCAAAGCAATTAGGAAACAGCTGGGAAGCAAAGCAATTGAGAAGGGATTATCACTATCAAGTACTTTTTAATTTAAAGGGCCAACCTAATCAAAACTGAGATAAAATTGCTGAGTGATGTGATAAAATTGCTGGTAATATCTGTATAATCCTAGTTAACAATTCTAGTGATCATGGACTCCCAAACCCCATACAAACAAAATGTAAAAACAGCCATTCATTCTCTAGCCCTATTCACACAGAATTAGACCTCAATGCAGGTCAGAACCATTTGAGAGGAAGAACCTCAGGTTTGGGTATGAACCTAAAAGACAACATCTGCAAAAGTTCACAGATCATGTTTCTGTTTCCAAGGCTTTATCTGAATCTACTCCTTGCTTACTTTAGTCTCAGATACTGTATGGCCAATTGCAATGGCTTAGTGGTTAAAGATGCTGTGCCTGGCCATCTCTAGATGGGTAGACCAGCAATTCAAGTCCTGAGTACTGCAAGATGGAGTGAGCTCCCAGCCCTTGCCACCCAAGCAGTGCCAAGATTTTGAGTCAGTAGCCTGGTTTTCAATTGGCAGATGCTGGGTACAAGATAACAGACCACTGGCATTGAGTGGGTAATGCAGCACACCTGTGTACAATAATGTGCACAATGTGTACAACAGTTAGGCCTGTGAGTTATGGTAGACTGCCAGTGATTCCAGGGCAGCTGGGATAGCTGGGATATATGCCAGCTGAACGTAGCACTCAGGTGATAGGTAGGGAGAAGTGACATAGCTGGAAATGCTGTTGATTGGTAAAGTAATTTGCTGTTTTGGACTAGACCAGGAGGTCTACAAACCATGGCCCAGAGGCCAGATGCGGCCCACGGTGACCCTCAATGTGGCCGTCGACAAGACCCCTCTATCCAGTTCTTGGGAAAGCCTTCTAATCCACTCCAATACATTCTTATATGTAAAATTTATTCAATTTAATTTTCTGATCCCTGACAGTGTGCAAGAGATGAAATGGCCCTCCTGCCTAAAAGTCTGGAGATTCCTGGACCGTATTGTGTATTGCTTTTGTTCAATTCTGATTGAACAAAAGTCTGATTACTTTTGTTCAATTCTGAGTTTGGATGCATTTATGTCTGGATATCTGTGAGTCAGGGGGGCCAGGGGCATTGGGGGCTGGGAATCTCAGGCCTTGCTGCTCCTGAGATAGTTGGATTGCCAGGAGGGTTTGGAGGCTGGGCATCTCAGGCCATGCCTTGCTGCTCCTGAGATAGTTTGATTGTTTTTGTTCAATACTGACTGAGTTTGGATGCATTTGTGTCTGAATATCTGTGTGACTCAGGAGGGCCAGGGGAGGCTGGGCATCCCAGGCCTTGCCTTGCTGCTCCTAAGCTAGTTTGACTGCTATTGTCTAGGTTTCTGAGTGTGGGCGATTGGCTAGTTCTATCTGACCATGAGGCTGAGGAAAAAGGGATAGCTCAACCTCAAGGCAAAATCCGGAGTTGGAGTCCCAGAAGCAGTTCGTGGCCATGTAAAGTCATGTTCAGGTAACTCCTGCGACGCAGCTAGAACAAATCGTATTGGCTCTGCCTTTCCTTTGGACTATTTCAGTGGCATGGAGAGGGGGGATTTGTTGCTTGGGTAATAGCCTATCCTCCATATCAACCTACCCAGGCCATCGTGCTCTGCTAGCCACACAATGTGTGGTGGGCCCAAGTTGAAAACCGACAAGAAGATCAACAACTCTGCATCAAGCAACAAACACAAGAAAATCTCAGCCCTAAAGCTGGGTACTTGGAATGTTCGGACAATGATCCCCAGCTTTTCTGATGACTTGCAAGAAATACACGATGTTCGAAAGACAGCTATCATTGACATGGAGCTGAGCAGACTGCAGATGGACATTGTTGCCCTTCAAGAGACAAGGCTATCAGACTCAGGATCTATTAGGGAGAGAAGCTTTTCATTCTTCTGGCAGGGAAAACCATCAAACGAGACTAGGGAATATGGGGTTGGCTTTGCAGTCAGAAACACCCTACTAGGATCCATTGTTCCAGCTACAGGAGGAAGCGAAAAAATCCTGTCCTTGCAGCTACACTCATCAGCTGGACTGATCACTCTTATTAGTGCATATGCACCAACCCTTTCATCTTCAGCAGAATCCAAAGATAAATTCTATGACGAACTAGCTGCCACTATTAGGAAAGTCCCTGAGAAAGAACCATTGTTTATTCTTGGCTATTTTAATGCAAGAGTTCTTGGCCCTCTTGCCTGGTCATTCTGGCATTGGGAAGATGAATGAAAACGGCCAATGCCTGCTGGAGTTTTGCTACTATTACAGTTTTTGCATTAGCAATACATTCTTTAATACAAAACCCAAACACAGAGTCTCTTGGAGACATCCAAGATCAAAGCATTGACACCAGCTTGACCTGATCCTCACCAGGCGCTCCAGCCTTTCCAGCATTAAGATAACACGCAGCTATCAGGGTGCTGATTGCAATATAGATCGCTCCCTGTTGTGCAGCAGAGTAAAACTGCAAGCAAAGAGGTTGCATCACACAAAGAAGGAAGGAAGACCACAAATTAACATCAAGACCCACAGTCTGGAAAAAGTGAAGGAATATGGCCAAGCACTCAGGAAAACGCACCCAGGTCCAGCACAGGCAAATGCTTCTGAACGTTGGGAACATTTCAAGAATGCTGTTTATAATACCGCCTTGTCAGTTTTGGTAAGGAGGTTAGAAAGACAGCAGATTGGTTTGAAGCCAACTTGGAAGAGCTGATTCCAGCCCTTGAGGAAAAGAGGGGTGCTCTAACTGCATATAAAGCCTGTACTAGTGAGCACAACCTACAGGTCCTGCAAGCTGCTCATAGCAAATTCCAACAGACTGCCAGGAGAAGTGCTAACAACTATTGGCTGCAGCTTTGCTCTCAGATCCAGGTAGCTGCCGACACAGGCAACATCAAGGGGAAGTATGATGGCATCAAGCAGGCCCTTTGTCCGACAGTGAGGAAATCTGCCCCCCTGAAGTCTGCTACAGGCAAGGTCATCCAGGACTGAGTACAGCAGATGGTGCGCAGGGTGCAGCACTACTCTGAGCTATGCTCCAGAGAAAATTTAGTAACTGAAGAAGCCTTAAACAACATTGAGTGCAAGCATGTCTTGGAGAAGCTTGACAATGAACCAACTCTAGAAGAAGTAAACGCAGCCCTGGATTCCCAAGGCACCTGGGAAAGATAACATCATTGACAAAATCCTGAGGTACTGTAGGGGGACCATTCCCATTGAACTATAAGAAATCTTCTGTCTCTGTTGGAGGGAAGGTGGAATACCACAGGACATGAAGGATGCCAATATCGTCACACTGTATAAGAACAAAGGCGACAGGAGCAACTGTACAACTATCGCGGCATCTCTCTTCTTAGTGTTGTAGGGAAGCTACTTGCCCACATTGTACTAAAGAGGCTCCAAGTGCTTGCAGAGAGAATCTATCCTGAATCACAGTGTGGATTTCAAGTCAACAGGTCCACCCCTGATATGGTATTTTCCCTTAGACAGTTGCAGACAGTTAGATAGTTCCCTTAGACAGTTACAGAGAACAAAGAAAGCCACTTTTTGTAGCCTTCATAGATCTTACAAAGGCTTTTGATCTGGTTAGTAGAGAAGGCCTTTTTAAAATTCTCCCCAAGATTGGATGCCCACCTAAGCTCCTCAACATCATCAGGTCCTTTCACGATAACATGAAGAGCACTTCATGTTTTTGATGGCTTAACATCAGATTCCTTTGACATTTGAAGTGTAGTAAAGCAGGGCTGAGTCTTCATGCCAACTTTATTTGGGATCTTTTTTGCTGTCATGCTGAAACAGGCTTTTGGAAATGCAACAGAGGGAATCTATCTCCGGACCAGATCACATGGAAAACTCTTCAATCCCTCCAGACTAAGAGTAAAGTCCAAAGTCCAGCTGAAATGCTTGCAGGATTTCCTCTTCACTGATGATGCTGCTGTTACTGCTCACTCTGCTGAAGACCTCCAACAACTTATGGACCATTTTAGCAAAGCCTACCAAGACTTTGGACTAACAATCAGCTTGAAAAAAACACAAGTCATGGATCATAATGTGGATTCACCTCCCTGTATTACAATATCTGAACATGTACTGGAGGTTGTCCATGACTTTGTGTACCTTGGCTCAACTATCTCCAACTCTCTCTGTTTAGATATTGAGCTAAACGTATCAGTAAAGCAGCTACCACGTTTTCTAGACTTCAAAATGTGCAGTCTTAGAACGTGCTGGTATCCCAAGCACATACACGCTTCTGAAACAGCAACATCTACGCTGGCTTGGACATGTCGTGAGAATGGCTGATGGTAGGATTCCAAAAGCCCTCCTGTATGGAAAACTAGCGCAGGAAAAGCGCCCTAGAGGGAGACCAGAGCTGCGATACAAAGACATCTGCAAGAGGGATCTAAAGGCTTTGGGAATGGACATCAACAACTGGAAAACCCTGACCTCTGATCGTTCAGCGTGGAGGCAAAAGACGCAGCATGGCCTTCTTCAATTCGAAGAGACACTCATTCGGCAGGCTGAAGAAAGAGGCAGTCCCGGAAACAGCAAAATCTGGGGGCTGGGCAAGGGACTGACTCTATCTGCCCTCAGTGTGGAAGGGGTTGCTACTCTCGAATTGGCCAGTTTAGTCATAAAAGACGCTTTTTAGGACCTCTGCTACTGAGCACGATACCATAGTCTTTCGAGACAGAAGGATGCCAATGATTGTGTATTGACCTTGGAATGCTCTGTCACCTGATTTATGGTGTACAAAGGGGTTTTACTCCTACAACAGAAAGTACAGTAAATTTCGCTAGTATGTAATAAATTACATTTTAAATTTTGTAATAAGTAATATACTGTTTAAATTAATGACAAGGGCATTAACAATATGGGCATTAAGGATCTCATTCTAATCAATCCCAAACAAGGCAAATCTAAATTTGGTGGCAAATTATAGAAGCCTTCTGATTACTTAGGCCTAGCTGGCTTTTTCCCAGTGCTACTGTCTGAAAGAGGATGATGGCCTACATGGCAAGTGATCCTGGGATAACCCTTTTAAAGTAACCCTTTTAAGTTGGTATGGCAAGGGATAGTCACAATAAAATAACATAAATAGCAATCATTTTAGCATTTTACTCTGATCAATAAAATGAAGTGTATTTCAGGCTCAGTGCGAAGACCTAATATCCTAAAAATTTGAGAAGCCTTTTGCCTGAGATCGTATGCTTTCTGTAATAGAGAGCATACGAAGTCTATGTACTGAAGGTTACCCTATGACCAGACTTTGCCAGAACTGCCAAGGGGAACTTGACAAAATCAAAGCTATGTGCTAAGGCATCATATCTATGGCCCCTCATCTAGAAAGTCTCTCTTAGGAAGAACATGAGGGTCTAATTGAGAGACAATGGCTGCAATCCTAAAGACACTTTCCTGGGAGTAAGACATGGTAAGAATTGCACCCTATGTCTCTGCTGGGAATTCTCCAAACTCAAAATAAAGGACTCAAAATATCCTGAGACAGAGGGAACAGTTACCATGACTGAAGACCTCACAACGAAGATGTACTTTGATATTGCTGATATTAAAGGGAACTCCATGGAACACTATTCTGATTTTCCAAAAGAAAAATGCTACCATCATTAATAACAGTTCTTAAGTCATTCCAAGGGATAAAAATAAAGCACAGGTCTGTTAATTCAGTGGTCAAACTGATGATTCAGTACACTAATCTGTGGAGTTCCTCAGTACCGTCAAGCCTCCTGGTTTTCCAGCCCCCAAGCTTCTCTTCAATGTGGGGGCTGCAATATTGTTGTTTTAGAACCTCAGTTTATTCAAATTCAACAACTGCCCCAGGCTGTGAGTGAATGTTCTTTACAAGAACATCACTATGGCCATAGTGTTCAGCGGTTGTGCTAGGGAAGAAGTCAGTGCACATACCTATTATAACATCAGAATGTTCCAAGATGCTGCAGTTCCCCTCAGGTCTACTTTGCTATGACCATCATGAGTTCCATGGACAATCACTGAAATTGGCACGGATTGACTTAAGGGAGGACTGCTTTGCACATGGGCAATTCTACACAGACAACTCCAGAGTAAGCTCTCTCAGTAGCCTGGTGTCCCTAGCACCTGAGAGGAGAATCACCAATGTGATCTACAAAGAGGTGGTTAAGTAGAGACCCAAAGTCGTAGTAGATATTTTTCACAATTTTTCAACTATAATCTTCTCATTATTTCTTCATCAAATGTTATACAGTAGTACCTTGTAAAACAAATAACTTTTAAGAAGTACACTTTGTAAGACAAACTAAAATTTCTAAGATATTCTACTTTGTAAGACAAACAGTGCCTTGTAAGACAAACAGTTTTGGCAGTTTGGCAAACAGTTTTACATGGAAAATCTGTTGTAAAACGAACAAATTGATGGATGTGCATCATAAGCAACAGCAAGAGGTTATGGATTTGATCTCATCTTCAGAAGAGGAGGAGAATAAGGAAGAACATCCCTCACATCAGATTAAGGACACTTGTAAACGTTGGGAAATTATGCAAAATTTTGTAGAAAAGCATCACCCAAATAAAGCTATGGAAGTGCAAGTAATAAGTCTGTTTAAATACAATGCAGTGTCACGTTTCTATGAAATCCTCAAAAGGAGACAAAAGCAAGTGTCATTAGACGGTTTCTTGTGAATGTTGCTCAAAAAGACACCAGTGACTCTCTTAGTAAAAAAAAATAGTCATCCTTTCCTTTTAAGGTTTTTCTTTTCTGTTTTACTGTACAGTATATTACAGTGTTTTTATTAATAGTACAGTACATGTGTTCTGTATTATATTACAGTGTTTCCTCATTATTTTTACATAGTCAATATTTTTATATGAATATTTCTGGGGTGTAGAACAAATCGTCTGCGTTTTGATTATTTTCAATGGGAAAATCTGCTTTGTAAGAAGAACACTTTGTAAGACAAACATGTTTCCAGAATGAATTACATTCTTACAAGGCACCACTGTATTTTGAATTTTACTTCATCAATTTGCTTCTCACACTTCTTTTTATTCAAACAACATTTTTCTTACTGTTCTCCTTTACTTCTGCAAATACTTTTGAAAAGTACAGCTACTATAGTATTTTCACAACAGAAGAAATTCAAAATACAAAATTATAATTTATTAAATAAAAAATTACAAAATCATGATTTTCAATAATCACAGGATTTTGCATGGAATAGTTGTAATAAATTTCAGTTGCCCACTGCAACTGACGTAATTCTAATTACTTTCTAGACACACCTCATATTGTACATATAAATGTATAACTGTAATTTACACACTTAAATTTGTACATGCACACACAAGGTACATTTCTAACAAATTTAGGCCCACACAGCTCAAACATCTCACCATTCCTGTGGAGATGTGTGGAGTGGGCTGGTTGGTGCAAGTCTGTACACTGGCCCAGCAGGAGTGGCACAAAAGTGCCATCGGTCACACACCTGCTAGCATGGGATGTGTACCAGCATAACTGGGGATTAGGATTCAACCCCACCACCACCACACATACACATTCAATTTAAAATGTTCACTGTGCTTCTTTGGCATTCTGGTGTTTCATTTCAAGTAATGACAATTACTGAAAATAATTTTGTCTGTGGAAAAATTTATCCACTCCAGGTGCCGAATGACCTTGATATGCTTACTGAGCTATTCAAGGATTTATACCAATATGGTACTAATGAACCTAGTGGAATTATTTTAGTGGAACATGCTTCTTTAAAGTATTAATACAGCATTCAGTTTCTTCCTTGTGAACTACTAGGAAATTATAGACTAATTATACTTGGTCAATTATACTATAGCATCTTGTTGAACAGCAAAATTGCCATTACAGGTTAGAGAATCAGGGCTGCTCTACATCAGTGCAAACAGGTATGACTATTCAAAAGTAAGCAAATAAAAGTAAAGGAATGGTTAATTTCTCACCTTCCTGAGAAGAGACAATGGGTGGCATGTAATCAGGAATATATTCTTTCTTCTCTTCAGCATTGTTGCTCCCAGGCTGGGGAAACTGCAGGACATTATTCTTGGTGACGGGGAACGAGGGGATTTGATGCACAAAAGTGACTGGCTCAATATTGAGAATGTAATCTTCCAGTTCATGGAAGCTGACCCCCATAAGCTTGAAAGCTTTATCTACATCCTCCAAAATTGGACCTCTCCTGCCATCTGTAACAAACGAAGTTTTAATAGGAATCAACTGTAAGTTTTTTTATTTAAAATAACCAACACAAGTACATCCTAGATACAAGAAATCATTTATTTCATCCAGTTCATTTATCAGGTCTAACAGCAAAGCAACACATTATTTGGAATTGCTTCCCAAGGTGAACTACATACCCTGCTTTTTATTCTATTATTTTAATATCTATTAAAGATTGGTTATACATAGTTTAAAGATTGGTTATAAAATATGAATTGCAGCCTGAGATGATGGCAAGCACCCAGAGCTTGATTCTAAGATGGTGTGAAGCTTTTTACGACCCCTTTGAAGTCAAGTTGTAACCGCACCAAAGAGGTTCTGATCTCCTCTTTGCGAACCACTGCCTTACAACATTTCTCTACCAAAGGGATGGGTACTATCAGTGGCACTTATCAGTGGTACTTATCATTGGACCTGAGCCCCTGCTGCTTGGCAGTAAGACCAGAAACATGATACAAATCAGATGAGGCTTAGCCTGGTTCCAAAGCATCCTTTACTGCCTTTGAAAAAGGCTTCCTGTCCATCCTGATCATCTCACTGGTGAATGTCATAACATATCTGGCCTCCCAGACCAAAAGTAACTGGTGATGTCATCATTACCAGTTGCTTCTGTTAATACTTAAATTAGTGGACCATGTGGTGGAGGAGAAACCTTGAGAAACACTATCTTACAACATGGTGCGATGCACCATGCACTACAACGTACCTATGTTAGTTTATACAAAATCAAAACCTGTCACCAAGGATTCAGCATTCCAGAAATTCAATCCAGTTCAACTATGGGTACACAGTCAAGGTAAGACACACACCCCTCTCCCCAAAAACAACTTAGTTTCCATACCATTATTTTTCAGCAGCCAATATAGTAGTTTGAATACTGCTACAAAATGGCATAGAAAACAACTGTTAACCTGTCTCAGTCAACAGAGGTAATCTGGTACACACTGATCTGAATCAATTAGCATAGCATTTCCAATCTTACCTCCATTCCAAGGCACTCCATGCAGTGCTTGGAACCCAAAAATAAGTGGTGGTGATATGTAATGCCTTTGCCAGTTACTTCAGGGTTGGAGAGCACAGAGCAACTCTGGAAATGGCAGTAAGAGGCTCAAAGTTAGTGGGTGGGCTCTTCCAGCAGTTAAAACATTGCACACAGAAGCTACCCACCAAGCTTCTTCAAGTCCAAACCTCTCAGAGGCTTGGGCACTCTGAGGAGATTCTGCCCTGGCCTCACGAGACTGGGAGAGGTCCCACGAGACCCTCCCAAACCTTATGCGGCTAGGGCAGAGCCTCCGTCAGAGCATCCAAACCTCTGAGAGGCATGGACGCTTTGAAGGGGGGTCTGCTCTCCCTTTCGGACCTGCCAGCCCCCTCAGGGGATTGGCCTCTCTGAGAGGGAGGGCAGACCAGTGCTGTTTCCCTCAGAGCAAAGCTCTGAAGAAGGCAGCACTTGTCCCTTAGCACTGTTCCCTCCCAGTGCATCCAGCTCCCTCAGCGCTGCCCTGAGAGGGAGGGCAGGTGGTGGTCGTTTTTGCTGCTTTGAAAGGGGCAGCGCTGTTCCTTTGCAGGGCGGCCAGTTCCTTCAGGGGATTGGCCGCCCTGCAAAGGAGGGTGGTCCAGCGCTGCCCTTCAAGCGCTACCCTTCGTGGAACAATGCCGCCCCCTTTAAAGTGACCAGCTCCATCAGGGTGTTGGCCGCTTTGAAAAGGGCAGCACTGTTCCCTCGCAGAGCAGCCAGCCCTCTGAGAGAGAGAGCACTGGTCACGCGAGGTTCCCAAGACTCACATGATCAGACCCCCCTTCAGAGCGCTCCAACCTCGGAGATGCTGGGACGCTCTGGAGGGGACAGTGGTCTCTGGCCCTGCGGGGCTGGGAGAGATCACTCTCTCAGTCCCTCAGAGAGCCCTTCTCCAGTGTGCTCAAGCCTTGGAGAGGCGTGGGCGCACTGAGGCCCAGTTGCACCGGACATTAAAACAAGGTGCGCCTCATAGTCCGGTGTGTCTCATGGTCCGGGAAATACAGTATATACTGGTGGATCCATCTACAAAAGTATAGCAGCAGGGAAGGCTGGGGTTTCTCTGTCAGTTGGCAACCCTACTTAAAAAATATTAATTCTTCCCTCTCCTTTCTCTCCAAGCCAAACTCATTTCAGAGCATGAAATATTTCAGAAGAGCTCCACTTGCAAGCTTGCCTCCTTCCTCTGCTCTTCTCTGCTCTCCAGCAGTATCAGCTCCCTCCTTCCTTCCTTCCTTCGCAGCAAGCAGTTTCCTCCCCCAAATCTTTTTTCTACAGGGACCAGAAGCCACTGCCTGGCACAGCCATTTAGGAAGGGCTACTTTGAAGCACATTTAAAGGCCCACATGGGCCTCTGGGAATCAAATGGCAATGTGGCATGATATATTCTGGGAGATGTAGATCTTCTACTAACAGCTTGGAAAGTGGCTTTAGCAAGGGGAGGGGGGAACTACAATTCCCTTCCTTCCCTCTCTCCTCCTCCGTTACCCAGCAGCCTCAGCAGGCCTAAAAAGCCTAAAATGGCCAAAAACAGGCCTAGAATCCCAGGGAATGGCTGGAAAGGCCTCTAAAGTCCCCAAATTCTTGACAGAGGCCCCAAATTCCTGACTTCAGGTTCCAAGTCCTCATTTCAATTTCTGTCAGGGAAATTCCTGTCATACTGTAACCCTGATTGCGAGCACTTTTGGGACTGGGAGCCATTAGGTATTTGATTTATTTGAAAACTGATTTGTTAACTTTTGTTGAAACGCAATTTAAAAAAATTGTTATGCATCTCACTGATGGGGAGAAAGCGGCCTGCATCACCACTGTGGGCTTGTCCTGACACCTTGTCCTGACACCAGGGAGAAAGACAAACCATCATTGGTACAAAAATTGCTAGAAGCTGGGAGGAAACATATTTCCCTGTCTTTATTGTGATTCTCTAAAACTATGCAAATATTATATGCTCTTTATGTCTGCAATTCATACTAACGTCTGTGTTCCAAAAGCTACTTTTCCTTGTCATGGCACTTCAATTAAACTTCCCAAAGTCAGGTTTCTATCCTGCATCTTATTAGTGTAGTGGAACCTTGGATTTTGAGTAACCTAGACAGCAAGTGTTTTGCAAGTCAAGCAAATATTTCTAAGAACCTTTTCTAAGAAATCTGATGTCATGCCAAACAAGCAGGGCAGGCACTTCATCACTTTCCAGACTTGAAATGCCTGTCTGCCTCAGCGTGAGTAATGAAACAAGCTGGCATTGGGACCCCAAGGATGCTGGCTGCTTCAGTGTAGGATGCTGATGCAGACTAGCATGTGAAAAACAAATCATCTGCATTTCCATTATTTCTTATGGGAAAATTATCATTGATGTACAAGTGTTTTGGATTAAAAACATGTTTCCAGAACAGAGTATGCTCATAAACCAAGGTATTGCTATACTTATTTCTACAGTTAATTCTTTTGAACTCACAATTCCACCTACTGTAAAATGTTTTCATTATTCCAACTGCCCAAAAATGAAATGTATGCCTCCGGTGCAATTTGTTTCCCCAGAATTGGCAATAGCCTTTTTCTTCTGCAACAACTCTACTCAAATTCTCTATCTCCCATTCTACCATGTTTCCCCAAAAATAAGATCCTATCTTATTTTGGGGGGGTCAAAAAACACCACAGGTCTTATTTTCAGGGTAGGCCTTATTTTAATTAACAGTGACAGCAAAATATTGGACAATGAAGCAAAAATGTAGGACACCAAGACAGGAAGCAAAAAATCAAGACCAATCTGGTCATATGGTCATCCTGGGCACAGAAGTAAGTCCTATCCATCCCCATTACACTCAAAGGGCTTACTCCCAGGAAAGTCTGGCTGAAAGATCCCTATTTTGTGTGTGTCTGCACAGAAGTGTTGGGCTTTGAGGCTGCTATCCCATCCATACTCTCCCAGGAGTAAATCCCACAGATTATAATGGAACTCCTGAGTAGCAATGAAAGGATCAGGCTCTGAGGCTACTATCCTATCCACACTTGCTTTGGAGTAAGTCCCACTGACTATAATGAGGCTTACTTTTGAGTAGCAGTACTACCAGGCTATAAAAGAGGACATATCTTGGAACAAAAGGACACATGGTCACCCAGTACCCTAACGAAAGCCAAAGCCAAGGGAAGGGAGATGGGTCTCTAGAGAACACCATGTCCTGGAAAGAGAGGACACCCTGATCCCTAAGGGAAGGCAAAGCCAAGGTAAGGGGGGTCTCCAGAGGACATGTCCTGGAAAAAGAGGACATAATGTCACCCTGTGCCAAAGCCAAGTGAAGAGAGGGGGGACTCCAGAGAACACCATGTGATGGAAAAGGAAGACACTCTGTTTCCTAAGGAAAGCCAAAGTCAAGTGAAGGTAAGGGAGGGCTGCAGAGGATATGTCCTGGAAAAGGAGGACATATGTTAACCCTATGCCAAAGCCAACTGAATGGGGGCTCCTCCTGATAAGGGAGTGAAGCTCTCCAAGCTGGGGGATTCTCTCCAGTGCAGCTGCCAGGGACCAGGGAGGCAGGAGAGATGGACAAGCCTCCCCAGGGTGAGGCCAAGCCAGCAAAACACATCTTGGGCTTCCAGCAGCAGCAGCAGCAGCAGCAGCAGCAGCAGCAGAAGGATCTGAGGCTAATATCCTATCCACACTTGCCTTGGAGTAAATCCCACTGACTGTAATGGGGCTTACTTCTTAGTAGCAATACCTCATTCATTTCATTACCTTTATTGGCATACAATACAAAAAGAAAATAATACATTACATAATACATACACTAGATTTAGGAGAAGAGTAATAAAAAGACTAGTCTAAACTAAACATGGCAATAGAATGGAGAACAGTCAGGGAACAAGGAGTGCCGAAAAGGGGACAACACCTGGGTGATCAGATGTGGATGATTCTCTCTTCAAATTTGCCGCCACAATTTGAGCATTGAAGGTAGCAGTTTGAAGGACTATGGAGGAATCAGTGGCGGATAGAAGAAATCGTATTCTGGAATTGTCACCAGAAAAAAGGTTCAGGCAAAATGAAAGGGCCTGACATTTACTCCTCACTTCGCTGTGGAGAGGACAATGGAACAAGAGATGACCTAGGGATTCGACAACTCTCTGAGGGCAAAGACAGAGGCGGTTCGCAAGAGGAACACACTGTTGAATCTGCCCCAGAGGGCTGCTGAAGGGATGGAATTACAGCGAGCCAGGGAAAAAGAATGTCTGAGACTAGGGCTTGTCAAAATGTGCAGGTAGGCAGGAGTAAAGCCGATTTTAAATGGGAGATTGAAGTATACTGGGGAGCACGTGGTTTTGATCGCAGCAGAGATCTTGTCAGCATGGAGGTCCAGAATTCTCCATTTGATGAGGCGAAATGCCTCAACAAGTGAGAGGTGCCCTAGTAAGTCAGGCTCAAAGCCCAGTTGGATGATTTTTAGCACCCATGGGTTGTCTTTAAGATTGGAGTCTTCTAGGAAATGGTATACAAAAGAGTTGGGGTTGGTGTTACAAAAATTTTTTAACCAGAACTTTGTAGCTCTGAGCCATGCAATAGTTTCCAATTGAATTTGACCAGTCTTGATGCAAAGGACCTCATAGGGTACACACCGAGGTAGACCTAAAATGCTCCTAAGGAAAACAGAATGTATCTGTTCAAGTGATTTGTTAAAGGACTGTATCCAGATTGGTACCCCATAAAGAATTTGTGGGGGGGGGACATTTGGCGTTAAAGGCCTTGAGGGCTGCTGGAACAAACGACCCACACTTGTTGTAGAAGAAACCAATTAGAGCTTGCGAGGAAGCTTTAGCCAAGCTGCTGGTCATTGAGTGGTGGGGAATCCAGGATAAGTTGTACGAAAAGAGCAGCCCCAGGTATTTAAAGGTTGTGACCTGTTCCAGTAAGTGTCCATTGAATCGCCACACTCTGGGTTTCCGGAATCTTTCAAAGACAATTTTAGATTTTGAAAAATTGAGTTGCAACATGTTGGAGGTGAAGTACTCAATGCACTTGTTGATAAGGCATTTTAGCCCCACCCTAGATCGAGATAGGATGACTGTGTCGTCCGCATACAGAAGGATTGGGACCGGCAGGTCCTTCAGCTTAGGAGGGTGGCCGTCGACAGCAGCGAGAAAAGGAGCCAGATCATTTAGGAAGAGGTTGAATAGGGTGGGCGCCAGGACGCTGCCTTGTTTAACACCTTTGTTGGTGGTGAATTCTTCAGTTAGATTTCCTTCTGGGGAACATCTAACTTGCACAGAGGTGTTGGAATAGAGACCGCGGATGAGGGCAAGCAACTTGGGGTCAAGACCCATGCTAGCGAGTTTGGACCAGAGGAGATTTCTAGAAACGTTGTTGAATGCCCCCTTGAGATCAAGAAAAGTGACAAAGAGTTTGGACTTCTGATAGAGTATTTCTGGGCTAGGTGGTGGAGAACAAGAACGTGGTCAAGAGTGGACTTCCCTTGCGTGAAGCCAATCTGTTCCCGGCCCAAGATATTGAAATGAGAGGTCCATTGGGTAAGTCGATGAAGCAATGTTTTGGCATACAGCTTGCCAATTATGGATATCAAGCTTATGGGTCTGTAATTGGCTGGGATGTTCGCATTGCCCTTCTTAAAGATGGGAATCACTAAGGCCTTGAGCCAGTCTTTGGAAAAAACTCCGGTTGCATTTATGGCAGAGAATAAGGGTGCCAAGATGGAGGACCAGAAAGCAGGGTGTTCCTTGAGCAACACTGCATCCTCATAATCACCTCCGGCTCATCTCTTGGAATATCGCAGGCTGGAATAATAAGAGGTACGACAAGGAGTTCCTTGCCTTTATATCCTCCTTTGACATCATACTTCTCCAAGAAACCTGGTCTACGGCTCCAATCCACCTTGCCAATTTCCAAACCTTCCATCTTCCTGCCCGCAGACTAAATAAGACCGGCCGTGCACAAGCAGGTTTGTCAATCCTTATTAACCAGTGTTTTCCAGCAACCCTAGTGGAGGCGTCTTACAACTCCTGCAACCTACTAATTGTTCATCTAGCCATCCATCAGCAGTCGTATCTTATTATCAACACCTATCTACCCCCTTGTCAAAAAAAGCCACAAAGGGAACTAGCAATACCTCATTTTGAGGGGCCCATGAGGGGGCAGGAAGGGAGGGGCTTCTCTACTTGTGCCTCTTTAATAATTACCTGTTCCTCTCTTGGCCAGCAGCAGCTGCAACAGAAGAACCACACCAGGCAGCAGAGGCAGAGCAGCACCAGTGTTGCTCCGGTGGCCATGAAGCTGGGAGATAAGCTTTACCAAAGAGCAGTGATCAGGGAACGGGGTAAATTACCCCAATTGGGGTAAATATGAAATTCCTGGGGGTAATGGACAGCAGTACTGCTGAGACACAGCCGGGAATGTATATGAATCTATATGGATGCCTGACTGTGTCTCAGCAGTGCAACTGTCCATTACCCCCAGGAATTTCATTTCATTGCATATAGAATCTATATATTGATTATATATGCATGCCCAGCTGTGTGTGTTACAGTACTGTAGTGTACAAGAACCTGCCACAGCGCACTATATTAATATATGATTTCCTTCTTTTCAAATCAGGTGGATAACATTGGCATATCTAAATATATTTTGGGGGAAAGGTAAGAAAGTTCCCTGACCCCTGCTCTAGAATAAAGTGTTGGGCTTTTAGGCTGCTATCCTGTCCACATTTACCTGGGAGTAAGTCTCACTGACTATAAATGGGCTTACCTCTGAGTAGCAATGCCTCATTGTGGGGTGAGGGGGCAAGAAGGGAGGGGCTTCTCAGCTTTGCCCCTTTAATAATTACCTGTTCCTCTCTTGGCTAGCAGCAGCTGCAGAATAACCAGGCAGCAGAGGCAGAGTGGCAACAGCAACAGCTGCTAGTCCATTTCTCCAGTGGCCCTGAGGCTGGGGGAGGAGGTTCCTCCAGAATAAAGTGTTGGGCTTTGAGGCTGCTATCCTGTCCACACTTGCCTGGGAGTAAGTCCCACTGACTATAATGGGGCTTACTTTTGAGTCAACCTGCATAGGCTTTGATGCTGCACTGCGGAATTGGGATTTTAGTGGGTCTTATTTTGGAGGAAGGTCCTAATTTAGACCTCAAAGCAAAAGTCGAGGTAGGTCTTATTTTCTGGGTAGATCTAATTATAGGAGAAACACGGTATTCCTTCAACAATTCCTCCCACACCATGTTCAACCCAAATGATCCCCTGCATTCAACCATCTTGCAGCATACCCTTGTTGATCTCCATGGCTACTCCCCAGAGAAAAAGCTTATGTTTCTCTATATCACAAATACCTATCCTTTTCAGTGGAGCTCAACCCTGTTGTGTGAGCAAAGACACTAATGCTCACCATGGTAACAGAATTTGGGATTGTCAAACAACATTGTGGCTGGAATCCTAACCACTCTTTTCTGGGACTAAGTACTATTAAACACAATGCGGCTTGTTTCTGAGTAGGGGCTCATTCAAAGCATGAATTGTACTGTAAGTGTCACTGTGCTATTCCTTCCCCATGATGGCACTATTTCCTCAAGACAAGCAAGCTTGACCACACAATGGACTGAAAAAGATAGTTTTGGGCACTTCCACAAGCATGAGGTACATCAGTTTCATAATTTTTTTCCTTTGGAATTAACAAGGCAAGTTCAGTCTCTCAGGACATAATTCTACCAAATTTGGGCCAGCACAACTCATCCATCTCCCTTTGGTGGTGTAACGAGGCTGGCAGATATCTGTGCACTGGTCTAACTCCTCAAGGAGTGGCATAGAAGCGTCTTACGTCACTTTTGCAGTATTACAAGGCTAGCATGGGTCTTGTGTTGGGATTGGCCTAACTGGGGACTAGGACTGCAGCCTCAGTTGCTATCTGGCAACCCTCTTTTCACCAGTCTACCAGTCTCTTCTTCCCAAACCATGGTTTTCATCTCCAAACTTGCCTTAGCCAAATACTAACTGAAGGGCCCATGCCCCCGTATGCAACAATGCCCTATGCACAACATTCGCCATGCACAACATCCTCCAATACGCAAATCCCATGTGCATCAACTCCCCAGCGCAAAACCCAATGCATGACAACCCCATTGTGCAACATCCCCCATGCACATCATCCCCCAATCACAACATCCCCCCATGTGCAACAACTCCCCATGAACAACAACTCCCCATGTGCATCTGCCCTCCATGCCATCATACCTCCATGTGCATCATCCCCCAATGTGCAATGCCCCATATGTAGCATCCTCCCCAGTGCAACCCTGATCCCTGAACATCCCCCCAGTGCACCATGCATCGAGCACCAAATTGGCTGGATGTTGGTCAGTCTTCCAGGTTAAGTATAGGACAAAAACACTTTGCACTCCTTTTCAGCCACTTAAGGGTTAAATTTCTCTACATCGGTTGTTGGTGGGTGTTGATGTCACAGAAGGAACATCCTCCCCAAATTTCACGCTTCTAGTCCAGGGGTGCAGCAGAGCATCCCTCAGTCACCGATCCTTCAATGCAAAGTATAGGGAGGAAAACCTGTTGCACCCCATTTCACCGCCTTCCAATTGGAATTTCCAAAAACTGGTTCTTAGTACAGCACTCAGTCATGGAAGGAACACCCACCCCAAAATTCACGCTTCTAGGCCCAGCAGTTTTGGCAGGGCATTGATGAGTCAGTCAATAAGTGATTCTTCTCTTTTATGTATATAGATTACATGCTTTGCAGAAGTAAAATTCGTCCATATGCCATCCACCCACTGCACATCAATCCCACATGCAAATCAACCCCCATGTGCATCCACCCCATGTGCAACATCCCCCATGTTTTTCTACCCCATGCACATCATCCCCCCATGCTCATCATCCCCCATGCGCAAAATCTCCCCATGTGCATCATCCCCCCATACACATCATTCCCCAAGCGCATTAACCTCTCATGCGCATCAATCCCCCTTGTGCATCAATCCCCAATCACAACATCCCCCCATACACATCAACCTTTCATGCAGATCATTCCCCATGTACATCATTCCTGCATGCGCATCAACCCCCCATGCACATCAACACTCCATGTGCAACGTTCTCCGATAGTCAACATTCCTCCATGGGCAACACCTCTGCATGCGCAACATCTCCCCATACGCAGCATCTCCCCATGCACATCAACCCCCATGCAGATCAACCCTTCATGCGCAACATCCCCGATGTACATCATTCCCACATGCGGATCAACCCCCATACCCAACATCCCCATGCCCAACATCAACCCGCTTGCCCAACATCAACCCCATGTGCATCAATCCCCCCTGCCAACATCCACCATGCCCAACATCTCCCATGCACATCAACCCACATGCGCATCTATCTCCCATGCACATCATCCCCATGAGCAATGTTCCCCATATGTATCAAATCCCCATGCGCAACATTCCCCCTGCACATCACCCATGCTCAGCATCACCCATGTGCATCAAACCCCCATGTGCATGAAACATCTATGTGCATCAAACATCCATGCGAAACATCCTCAAGCGCAACATTCCCCCATGCGCAAATTCCCACATGTGCATCATTCCCACATGCATCATCTCTCCATGTATATCATCTCTCCATGCGCATCAACCCCCATTCACATTTCCCCTGCGCAACATCTCTCCATGTGCATCATCCCTTCATGCGCAACACCCCTATATGCATCATTACCCCATGTGCATCAACACTCCATGAGCAACAACCCCCATGCGCAGCATCCCCCATGCACATCAAACCCCCATGTCCAACATCCCCCATGCCCAACATCAATCCCCATGCCCAACATCAACCCCCAAGTGCATCAATCCTCCATGCCAATGCCAACATCCCCCATGCCCAATATCCCCCAGGCGCATCAATCCACATGCACATCTGCTCCCCCAGGCACATCATCCCTATGTGGAACATTCCCCATAAGTATCAAAACCCCATGCTCAAAATCCCCCATGTGCAACTTTCCCCATGTGCATCATCTCCCCATGTGCATCACCGATTTACAACATAACCCATGCACATCAAACCTCCATATGCATGAAACACCCATGTGCATCAAACACCCATGCGAAACATCTGCCATGCGCAACATTCCCCATGCACATCAACCCCCATGCAAATCATCTCCCCATGCGAAACATCCCCATGTGCAACATCACCCATGTGCAACATCACCCATGCGCATCACAGCCCCATGCAAATGAAACCCCCATGCGCAACATTCCCCATGCAAAACATCCCCATGTGCAACATTCCCCATGCGCATCAACCCCCCTGTGCAAATTCCCACATGCGCATCCATCCCCCATGCACATCAACCGCCCATGCGCATCATCTCTCCGTGTGCATTAACGCCCATGCACAACATCCTCCATGTGCAACATCCCCCATGCACATAATTCCTTCATGCCCAACATCCCCCATGCGCATCAACCCCCCATGCGCAACATCGCCCATGCGTATCAAACACCCATGGGCATCAAAACCCCTATGCACACAAACCCCCATGCACATAATCTCCTCATGCACATCAACCTCCCTTGTGCATCATCTTTCCATGAGCATCTTTCCATCCGCAACCCCTCCCCTCGCCATGTGCAACATCCTCCCTTGTGCAACCTCTTCCTCCAAACAGCATCCCCCAGTGCACCAAGCACCAAACTGGCTGGAGGTTGGTCAGTCTTCCATGTTAAGTATAGGACAAAACTCATTGCACCTGTTTTCCGTCCCTTAAGGGTTAAATTTTCTCCACATCAGTTCTTGGTAGGTGTTCATGTGACAGAAGGAACAAGGAAGGACAGGCTGGAGAAGATCATTCATGGCTTCTGTAGTGCTGAGTGAGATGGAGTGAGAAAGAAAACCGGTAAGAGCAGGAGCCGGGCACTTGGTTATTTTGTATGGAGAGAGGAAGCAAGAAAATGCAAGTACTTAGAGGGTTGTGTGTCTGATAGAAATTAGTGAAATAGCTAATTAGGGTTCATACTAATTAGGGTTCCTACTGCTCCAGAGCAGTGCTGGAAGGAGACTTGCTGGCTTCTGGAGCACAGGGCAACTTCAACCTTTGAATGAAAAGGCAAAAAACAGTGGCAGCAGCTGCTGGGCACTTGGTTCCTTTAAGGGGGCTTATAAAAGAGAGGAGCAGGGCTAGAAGTTAGATGGGTTCAGTCTATGACCAGAAATGGAGTTGGAAGGAGGAAAGATTTTTTTCAAAATCCATTCCTCTTCTTCTGTCCCTTACTTATCCATTCCTTTTCTTCTGTCCTTATTTACCCAGTCCCTTATCCAGTCCCTTCTGTCCCTTATTTATCCAATGTGTCAGATAAACAACATGGCCCTAGTGTTGAGATGTTTGGAGACCCACTGCTCTAAATAATATATAAACAGCATTATTAGATAACATATGTTTACAGTTGCCCCGTATTTCCTTGACACAATCCTCCTATAACATTATTATTTATACAAGAGGCTTGATGTACATCAAGTATTGAGATATCCAGGTTGAACGGCAGATCTGCCACCAACTCAGTAGGTGGTCTTCTGCAAACCATTCCCTCCCAGCTTCATCTCCAGTACTGGAATCTTCATCTCCAAGGATCATGATACCCTTCTAGTTCAGTTCTAAAAGATATAACAAAATACCTGTGATGCACACTCCATGCCCCATCAGAAGCACTACCCAGTGTATATACCAGTGGTTCTCCATCACATTAGTCCAGGAACCCCTTCTGAAAATCTGTCTGAGACCCCCAGAAGTGATGTCATGGCTATAAACAGGAAGTGACATCATCATGGAGCCAGAGCTCCTCCATGTCTATTTGGAAATATGTCCCACTGTGCTCAATGAGACTTACTCCCAGGAAAGTATGGGTTGCAGTCTGAGTGCCCCATTCCCAAGATGGTGGCACCCCACTTTTCATAACCTCCCTAAATTGAAGTCATGATCCCTCCTTTGAGAACCACTAGACTACACTAATACTATACTATTCTGATTATCAAGCATTTCAGCCCAGAACCCTCTTCTGAGAATGACAGCCTGTCCAGGACCCTGGAAGTGATGTCATGGTTGGAAACATTATGTCTCCTCTACATCGACTTGAAAATAAATTCAATAGTGTTCTGAGATTTACACCCAATAAAGCAGTTCAAATGCCGCATACAAAGATGATGGCACCCACAACCAGATTCATGGGAGAAACACTTGTATATAAGAATGCTAATGGTTTACCCACACCTTCCCTCATATGAGCGCAAGAACCTTCTCTCCGGCTTGAGCGCAAGAATAGACTAAGGCTTCCAGAGCTCTTTTCTATGCCATGGTGTGCTTGGCTAAAACAATAGGTTTACTCATTAATTGTGCATGCATCAGCCACACCATTATTCACCACACCAGAACGCTTAAAAAATGCATACTATGGGAAAGACACATAACTTATGGCCTGTCCAAACATGTCTGCGTAGTACCAGACAGTACCAGATAGAATTTTCATTTCGCATATATAGATTACCAGAAGGTGGTGACACATTCAGAGCTTATTCAAGCAGTAAGAGACAGAATTTAACAGAATTTAACAAGCAGTAAGGACTCTGCCTAGGCGGGAATAATGCCAAAATGATGAAGACAAGATTACCACAAGGTGGTGGGTAAGACACATAACTCAGAGCCAGTTCAAACACAAAACTACATTGCATTCCTAAGCATGTCTACTCAAAAGTAAGTCCCATTGTGTTCAATGGTACTTACTCCCAAGAAATTGTGGTTAGGATTGCAGCCAGAAGTTGCCCCTGCCTGGACAGGAATAACACTGAGATGATGAAAATAATACTACCATAAGGTGGTGGGTAAGACACATAACTTCAAGGCTGTCCAAACAAACTCAGAGATAGAATTTCAATTATGCATATATGCACTTATATGTAATTATGCACTACCAGATGGTGGGCAAGATGCATAACTCAGAGCCTGTTCAAACAAACTAACCCACAAACTAAGATACATAATTTAACAAGTGGGCCCTATGTGGGTGGGAATTATGCTAAAACAATTAAGCTATGGTTACCACGAAGTGGCATCCAAGACACGTAACTCAGAGCCTCTTCAAACATGCAAACAAAGAGACAGAATTGAAGAAGTTTACCTAGATGGGGATAATGCTAAGATGATGATATTTCCACAAGGGGCAGGCAAGAGACATAGAGTCTGTTCAAACATAGTAAGACACAAACTAAAAGACAGAATTTCAATTATGCATACTGTGTGTGTGTGTGTGTGTGTGTGTATGTATATATGTGTATGTATGTATGTATGTATGTGTGTGTGTGTGTGTGTGTGTGTGTGTATATATATATATATATATATATATATATATATATATATATATATATATATATATATATATATATATATATATATAACTACAGCAAGGCAGCAGGCAAGATGCATAAATCAGAGCCTGAACTAACCCACAAAGAGACAAAATATAACAAGTGGGCCCTGCTTAGGCAGGAATAATGCTAAGATGATGAAGATGAGATTACCAGAAGAGGGCAGGTGAAAGACACTTCACAGAGTCTGTTAAAACAAACTAGGGGCAAAATCCAGAGTTAGAACAGTGAGAAGTGCCCTAGCTGGGCTGCCTCAACTATTCTGAATCCAGAGCAGAAAGTTATGCTGCATGCAGAGAGCTGGGAAACCTTGGCTGCCATAGTTGCTAGAGCATGTGCAGTAGGCACCAAGTAACACATGGGAAGGGCTTGCTCCTGAAGAGACCCCCCCATCAGATAATACCGGACAAGGAACAGCTGTGGTGCCTACCTTATACAGAGTCCCTGATGAGACAGCCAGTAGTCTACAGTTAATACAAAGGGCTTCATGGAGTGGCCTGCTTCCATAGGTTAGTGGGCTGCTGCAGTTGTGCCATATCCTGAGGTTGAGAGGCAGGATTGCAGCTAGATTGGCCAAGATCTCAGATTTTTTTGCCATTCTTACTCTGCCTAATCATGGATTCCTATGGGTCTACTCATTACTATACCTGCATCTGAGGTGGTCTAATTCTGAGGTGCTCGAAAAGGGAATTTCTGCCTTGGAAATAGGCTCTGGATATTATGTAACTGCTCTGTCCTAGGCAATGCTAAACATGCCTTCAACATGCCTCTCCTGGACTGCCTATACTGCCTCAGCTAGGGCATCCCAGGTCCCCCAGTCTTGGGGCAGCCTATGTTGCCTTGCTCTGCCCCGAGCCTTTTCCTGAGTAAGTAGGGTGGACCATCTTGCAGTCTGGTCAGCCCAGTGATAGAGAGGGTAACCTAAGTGCCCTTCCCTCAGGCAGAAACTAAGCGGCAGCACTTCTACAGATGACAGCCTCACAGAGCCTTCCCCTGGGGACTCCCACCCTGCCCTGGCCCGGCCCTGGCCCACCTGGAGGGGCTTCTCCTGCCCCCCCCAGCCCCTCCATGGGGGGGTCTCCTCCCCACTGCTCCCCCCGCCACCACAAAGGCCGAGGCACTCACAGAGCTCGCAGTAGCGGCGGCATCCCTGGCCCAGGCTGTGGAGGTACCGCTGGAGGACGTCGGTGAGGAGCTCGCAGGCGGAGAGCTGCACCGAGTCCCAGCCCAGCGCCTGGCACACCTGCGCCACCGACACCCGCAGCAGCCACCGCGGATAGCTCTCGCTCATCCTCCCCTCAAGGCGGCCCCGTCGCGCCTGGAGAAGCTCCGCGGGCAGACAAGGCCCGCCGGAGGAGAGGAGAAGAGGGCAGGAGCCCCTCAAAACGCAGTCCCCTCTGCCTTGCACACCGACGCTGCCATCTTGGGGTCGCCCGGCAGACTGTACGCATAGAGAACAGAGAGCACCGATGGAAATGCTGCGGATACGCCCCTCCAATCGATAGCTCTGCTATCTACCATCCAGGAGGGAAGGAGCCTCGCGCTGGACCGTGACCTCACTGTCCCCGCTGCCATGGCAGCGCCCTCTTATTCAGTCCAGGGTTCTAGGCAAGTACCACAAGTGCAGGGCGGGGGAGGGAGCTGCGCCCCCCTCCTCCATCCCAGAGCTGAGGTGTGGGGGGGGGGAGGGAGTCCCCCTACACTAGGCCTCTTAGGCCAATGCCATAGCTACTGGGGGGTGGAGCAGTCACTTGTAGAAAGAAGTGACCCAGGGATGGGCCCGGCCTGGCCCAAGGTCCAGTTCGCCGGAACTGGGAGGGGCAAGGCCGGGTCAGGGGGCGGGTCAGGGTTGGGATGGGGCTGGGGAGGGTCAGGAGTGGGGCGAGTAGCGGGGCGAGGGGCAGGCCAACATTGGCGCCTCCGCAGTGCCTGCCCTGAAGCTGGCTTGCTTCATTGATGCTTCCGCAGTGGGTGGGCCAGCTTCAGAGCAGGCACTACGCAAGCATCAACATTGACCGAGTAGGCCCGAACCGGCATCTGCCCGCCCCTGATTTACTCGCCTGATTCAAAGAAATTAACAACCGGTTCTCTGCCCATCTAGCAGGCACTTTTAAATGGCTATTTTTAAACTTTATATGTCCTATCCTTAATAGCAGGTTCTATAGAGCCCACCACTGTTCAGCCCTTCTTATCTTCCACCCTGTTCATCACTGACTCCAAGCTGCTGAAACTCATATCCCCCAATGGCTCTACCACCAATGTGACCCTCCCATGGCTCACCTACAGACCAGGGCACACCAGTGTCCCACAGAGAAACTTCTTGCATGCACCAGCACCCTCTGAGGTCCTGTCTTTCATAAGACATCATCCAATAGTGAAGCTCCTCGTCTTGACATGAGTCTCCCCTCAGCTATGCTCACACTCACATGGGGCTGGAAATTTGTAAAGTAGTTAAACATTAAAATAAACTTCCCAAAAAAGGCACCAGCATTTGATCAATATTTGCATAAATATAAAACGTAAAATCAACTTCTCAAATGGGTAGAAAACTCAGAAATGAATGCACGGAAGCGGTTTCTGCTTTGCTGAGTGGCTTCATCATTTTTCTGAATCCAAAGGTTCAGCCGTTTCCACATGTAATGTATTCTCAGCTCAGATTTTCTTTTTTGTGAAGACATAGAAGAAAGGTGTCCTATACATGAATGCATTGTTCCAATAGCGTTGAGGGGGCACTGTGTTCAGGCTGGAAGCCATGGGATCAAATCCATCACTCTATATATGTAGCCATAGGCATGTCAACTGAAATGGTCTCCGACTCGGGAAAGGATATAAAGAGCAAAGCAGAACAGGTTCCACATAACTTTCACATGAGTTGGAAGTGTAAGGTATAAGTTCGTGGGGTAAGACCATGAGGTAGTCTAACATCTCAAACTCCTGAAATCTATTATACTTTTTCATGCATTCCCCTTTTGCCCAATGTTGTACCTCAGTAAAGTTAGTTTGGGCTCAATACAAGTGAAGTCTCTATATCCTGGGGGATCTATTCTTGGACCCAGTGTCCTGCAGATACCAAAAAAGTATAAAATTGCAAATTGCCTTAAGACCTCCAAAGGGAACTGGAGTCAACCCATCCAGAGGACTTTCTGAAAACTGCAAAAGATATACACAACTCAGGGCTTCAGAATGGCCCCATAGCGCAAAAATACACTTGTTTCTATGTCTTTAGAAAAGAGTAAGGTGGTAGAGGGAAGCTCTTCTAATGTCTTTTTAGGGAATAAAAATATTACTTCTGGTTTCTGTAAAAAATCAGAAGTGGGTTTTTTTTACAGTTGGACCACTCTCAAGCCTAGAGCTTCACAGACATGTTTAGCTCCTGTACCTTTCAGAAAGCCCTTCCAGATCCAGAGTAATAAAATGATAATTAAGATATTTAGATAGATAGATAATTAAGAATCTTGCCCTTCTCCCTGTTGAAATTCATTCTATTTGTTACAGCCCAGTATTCCAGTTTATTAAGATAGTTAATTAAGACAGATAATTAAGACTCCACCTGTAACCATTAATATCCCCAAGACAAGTTAGACATAACTGGTTCCATGAATTTAAATGGGACTTAGCCATGACTTAATTTCTTTGGGATAAAACTTCCAGGCTTTCTCCAAGTCTAAGTGTGAGAATTAAAAAAAATTGTACACATCTAGACAAGTACTTGATGATCAAAAGAACCAGTATGGATTACCAAGGATAAATCTTGACAGACAAATCTGATCTCCTTTTTGATCAGGTTACAAGCTTACTGGACAGTGGCAATGCTGTGGATGTCTTTATACGGGGATACGGGGGAGCCTGATCACATTTGCGGATGACACCAAGCTGGATCTTGACTTCAGCAAAGCATTTGACAAGGTCCTACATGACATTTTAATTGGGAAGTTGGAAAAATATGGGCTAGACGAGGCAATTGTTAGGTGGATCTGCAATTGTTAAGTGGATCTCAATGGCTGCACTCAAAAGTTTTTAGTAAATGGTTGGGTGTCAACCTGGATGTCATTTAAGTGGCGTGCCTCAGGGCTCTGTCATGGGCCTGGTTCTCTTTAATATTTTCATCACTGACTTGGAGGAAGGGATACGGGGGAGCCTGATCACATTTGCGGATGACACCAAGCTGGGAGGAGTAGCAAACACATCAGAAGACAGGAGAAACCTCCAGGAGGATCTGGATAAACTGGAATCCTGGGCTGTAACCAATATAATGAATTTCAACAGGAAGAAGGGCAAGGTTCTGCACTTAGGCAGTAAAAACCAAAAACAAATATAAAATGGGGGATACTTGGCAGCACAACATGTGAGCAGGATCTTGGAGTTACTGTGGATCACAAGCTGAACATGAGTCAGCAATGTTATGTGTCTGCAAAGAAAGCAAATGCCATTTTAGGCTTCATTAAAAATGCAGTTTCCAAGTCGCGAGAAGTTCTAGTTCTTCTTTATTATGCATTGGTTAGAACTCACCTGGAGTAGTGTGTTCAGTTCTGGGCACCTCGCTTTAAGAAAGATGCAGCCAAACTGGAGCAAGTCCAGAGGAGAGTGACAAGAATGATCAGTGGGATGGAAGGGAAGCCCTACGAGGAAAGGTTGTGGGAACTTGGTATGTTCAACCTGGAGGAGGCTGAGGGGAGACATGATTGTCCTCTTCAGATAACTGAAGGACTGTCATGGGGAGGAAGGGACTCAATTGTATATAGCTGCTTCTGAAAGCAAAACTAGAACCAATGGGTACAAACTGCAAGAAAGGAGATTCTGGTTGGATATCTGAAAAAAATTTCTGATGGTGAGGGTAGTTCAGCAGTGGAACAGATTGCCAAGGGAGGTGGTAGACTCTCCCTCACTGGAGATATTCATGCAGAGGCTTGACGAGATTTGTCGGAGATGCTCTAGGAGGATTTCCTGCTGCAGGTATGATGTCGGAGTAGAATACCTACTAGGTCACTTCCAAATCCATGATTCTATGAAATTGCCCCACTGTTGAAATTCTGCTCCAAGTAAGCACATCTTACAGTACTTTTGGACAGTGCTCATGCTAGGACCATGGCAACCACCAGTTATCTATCCTCTTCAGATACCTGAAGGGCTGTCATAAGGAGGAAGTGGCTCATTTGTTTACAGCTGCTTCTGAAAGAAGAACTAGAACCAAGGGGTACAAACTGCAAGAAAGGAGATTCTGGTTGGATGTCTGGAAAAAATTCCTGACAGTGAGGGCGGTTCGGCAGAGGAACAGATTGCCAAGCAAGGTGGTGGAGGAATCTTCAAGCAGAAGCTCGATCAGCACGTGGATGCTCGAGATGCTCTAGGAGGATTTCCTGCTACAGGCATTGGATTAGACTAGATGACATATTAGGTCCCTTCCAACTCTATGATTCTATTATTCTAAGGTCCCTTTCTGAAATATCATTTAACCACCTCATTCCACCTTTTCACAGATTTGAGAAATCTTTGGTATATAGTACTGCTATGCAACTGTCATTTATTTCAACAGGGCTTGCATGAGCAAACTCCCAAGTTAACAGGACACAATGAAGAGAACTCCAGTATAGGTACAAATGCATCCTTCAGTGTTCTTTATGTAAATGAAAAACAAGCAGAAAGCGTAAGACATTGTTCTCCAGTACTGCTTCCCCACTTCCTCTTAGTTCAAAACACATACTTATTATTTCATGAAGGATCTTTATTATATGATTTAGAAACAGTTGCAAGGTCTTTGCTTAAAATTCTTCATAGACCCATACACCAGCAGTTTTGACCGCAAAGAAAGTGAGAAAAGCCATTTGCCACTTGCCAATATCCAATGGCAACTTCTCTTCACCTACAAAATAAGTATTGCATTAAATTAAGAATAATCACAGCCATGATTACAGTTTGCTTCTGGAACGAATAATGCTTGTAAACCAAGGTACCAGTGTACATGTATATGTTCTTGCTTCTTACAGAGAAAAAACTTGATTTAACCCATTTTTAAGAAGCTAGAAACTACATATGGAAGACGCAAAGTTGACATATCCTCCTCGGATATGTAGTGGAAATGCTTTCTTTGATATGCTGCTGTGCTTGTTAACCAGCAAGCCAGGGTTCGAGATCCGGGTCGGCCCCACAAGACAGGACGAGCTCCTGTCCTTAGCCCAGCTCTGCAATGCCAGCTGGATCCAATCGTGTTGGCTCTGCCTTTCCATTGGACTAATTCAGTGGTGAGGAGAGGGGGGATTTGCTGCTTGGGTAACAGCCTATCTTCCATAACAACCAACCCAGGCTTTCGTGCTTCACATGCAGTGTATGCAGTGCGAGCATGATACGATAGTCTTTCAAGACTGACGGAGGCCTGCTTTTGCAGTATACATGCATAATTATATTGTAATGATGCATTTATATATTGTTTTGGTCCAATATATAAATCAACCAAAGTTTTACTTGAATGACAACAACCGTAGCAAAAAGGTAACTCATTGTCATTGTAATGTATACCGGGCAACAGAGGAAAGTCTCCTTCAGTGAAAGATCAGCATGATCTGAAAACACTTTCCATTCATTGCCCAATGTTGCTGTTATACCATCTGTGCTGATTTACTTATGCTTTGCCTGCTTGAGAGCCCAAATTTGAGACAGTGGTGCCTCACTTAAAGAGCTTAATTTGTTCCGGAGGCATGCTCTTTAAGCAAAGCATTCTGTAAGTGAAGTGGATTTTTCCATAGGAAACAATGGAAACTCAGATGATTGGTTCCACAACCCCCCAAATATTCATATAAAAATATTAACTGGATGTAAAAATGATGATAACACTGGAATTGAATGCAAAACACTATAATATAAAATAGACCACAATTACTGTAATAAAACACTGTAATATTCCGTAAAGTAAAAAAGAAAAGAAAAACCTTTATTGGCAAGGATGACTGATTTTCACTAAGAGTCACTGGTGTCTTTCTGAGCAACTTTCACAAGGAACCTCTCTCTGTGTGTGAGTTCTATCTATGCAAACTAGATAGGCACTCTGCAACAGCAAAGAGGCCAGATCCTATGCCGTTTACTCAGAATCAAACCCCATTAAATCCACTGGAGCTCACTCACAGGAAAGTGTGTAGGCTGCATTTTGCATGCACAGAAACATCAGAAGGGCAAGATTCTATGCTGTCTACTCAGAATCAAGCCCCATTGAATAGACAGGGGCTTACTCACAGGAAAGAAAAGTGCAGGCAAGGAAGGTAGTGGGGGGGCAGAGGGGTGGTTGTAATGGGACCCAGGCAGGGGGGGCTTTCTTGGGGGCAAGGGGTCTGTTTGAGGGGGCTGCAGAGGGGGTACAGGAGAGTATTCCCTCCTACCTTATTCCCTCCTACATAGGCTGGGCTGACCAAGTTCTCTGGCTGCAGGAGAAGAGCAGCCATCTTTGTTCCCCTAATGAAGAGGCTTTTCTGCTCTTCTGCCCCCTCTGCTGGTCTCTTCCATGTACTGCAAGGGGGAGAAAGTCCCACCTCACTCCCTCAGCCCAGCCAATGCTGGGGAGAGACAGGGAGCCCAGCCAATGGGCACTCTTTATGCAAAAAAATGCTCTTTAAGCAAAGCGAAACCACACAGAAATTTTTGCTCTTTAAGTGGAACGCTCTCTATGGAAGGTGCTCTTTAAGCAAGATACCACTATATTTCCAATAGACAAAACTTCCAAAAGTAGAACTGTAAGAGCATCCAACTCTCATCTTCTGCCTCTTAGGAATGACATATGGATTGCTTTCCTGTAGAAACCTTAACACAATCAGCACATTCTTTTTATATGGCAGATTTTATAATGCCCTGGTTTTCACAGGTTTAGCAAGAAGACAATGTACTAATATTTCTTCATAACTGGTACATTGTTAATTACACTGGCACCTCTTTAGAGGTGAGAAAATTGATTGATGTACTACAGTACATCATTACAATAATTTAAATACCTTTATTCAACTTGTGTCATTAAACAGTGCTTCAAACACAGTTATACAAGAGATGACCACCATATGCAGTTAAGTTCTCTAGAAAGGTTCTGCACCTCATTTGCGAGTCTAGTACAGTGGCGCCTAACATAACAAATTTAATCTGTTCCAGAGGCTTGTTTGCTACATGAAACATTCTTTACATGAAGCGGATTTTCCCATAGGAAATAATGGAAACTCAGATGATTAGTTTCACAACCCTAAAAATATTCATATAAAAATATTAACTGTATGTAAAAATGAGGACAAAACACTGGAATTGAATTCAAAACATGCATTCAGTGTGCATGATCCAATGAAGTCTACTTAGGCTGCAATCCTAAAGATACAATGCGAAAGACACTTAGGAGGCTGCAATCCTTAAAACACTTTCCTGGGAGTAAGACCTATTGAATACAATGGGCTTACCTATTGAATTCAATGGTTAGGAATTAGCAATCTTAGACACTTTTCTGGGAGTAAGACGTATTGAATACAATGGGGCTTACTTCTGAGGAGGCATGGTTAGTAATCAGCAATCCTAGACACTTTTCTAGGAGTAAGACCTATTGAACCCAATGGGACTTACTTCTGAGTAGGCATGATTAGGAATCAGCAATCCTAGACACTTTTCTGGGAGTAAGACCTGTTGAACACAATGGGGCTTACTTCTGAGTAGGCATGGTTTGAAATCTGGAATTCTAGACACTTTCCTGGGAGTAAACCCCATTGGGGGGACTGGGGGTCTTCTGGAGGGGTGGGGGATGTTTGGGGGACGGGGTGGGGAGATACAGGCAGCTGGGAGTAGTGGCTGCCACTTTAAAAGCCTGGCTCCCTGCAGAGCAGGCTGGAGGGAGCAGTGTCCCCTCTTCAACAGCTCTCCAGTCTCTTCAACAGCTCCGCAGTGAGCCTAGGGTTGGAATGCAGGCTTTTAAAGTGGCAGACACTGCCATATCTCCCCCACTGTCCCCACTCTCACACCCCCCCCAGAAGACCCCCCCAGTCCCTTCAAGCACCTTCCCACCCACCCCCCAGAGGAAGGGACCTTCTTTACCTGACCTGTTTATTCAGGTAACAAGTGCAGGCTGGCAGCTCTTTAAACTTTAAAGAACTGCCAGCCGGCTTTCTTTACACAAATCAGCTTTTCTATGCAAGTCAGAAGCCCAGGGGAACAGCCTGGAACATACTTTACTCAGGACATTCTTTACCCAAGGTACCACTATACTTTAATCCAAAACAGAATACTGAAATATCCCTTCAATACCTGTCATACATACATCTAAAATCCAACTAAAAAACCAACCTTAAGTATGACATTTTGTTTCCCCCATCCCTCAAAGTTCTCAGAATCACTTTACCTGTTGACTTTGGAAGATACTCACCTGCTGATTAGTCCCTAGTTTCTAGTGAAAATGATGTAAAAAAGCAGTGAAATGAAGCCATGCAAATTAAAAGAAAACAAGCAATGCAATTTAACTATACACTGAAAGCAGAAGGGGAATATAAATAGTTCAAAAATGCTCATTAAACACATATACATGGATCATGGAGCTAAAATAAAGATTATAAAATTTAGCAAGCAAGTAAGACAAATCAACAGAATGGATTAAAAAAGCAAACATTCTAAATGGCACAAAACACTGATTATTTTTTCTAGAGCAAATTGTAATATTTTACACATTGTTTCCCACAGAGCCCTTCAAAAAAGAGGTCAGTAAGCAATCAAACACAGGTTTTATGCATGGAATTCACTGCCATGAAAACACAGCAAAGGCTATCAGATCAGTATGCAAGGGAATTAGAACTTTCTTAGACTACCTGCCACTTACTAGCCCCGGCCTTGAACACATGAATCACATCTAATCATCTTTTTTGCATGCAAAGCAGCCCAATCCTTCACAACTCTGCAAATGTGTCAATGTGAAGCACACTGCATAATGCAACATTTGTCCTTTGCCCCAGGTTAAGCCTGCATTGCATAAGATTGCACAAGAAAAACTGTAGGCATAATCTTGCATGGACTTAAATTTGGGGATTGCAGCTAAAGGAAAAAGATATTGGCATTTACCACTGCTGTCAATGCCTCTCCTTTCCTTGCGTTGAACCACCATCTTCCCTGTACTATCACTGTCCCATCTTCCTCCCAACACTCTGTTTCATCCCTTGCACTCTTACAAGCATTGGCAGGCCCACTGGCAGCATCCCTGGCCCACTTTCCAATTTTATCAGCAGTCAGGCTGCACCAAATGACTTGTGGCATTTTACAAGTGCTAAAAAGGGCCTTATGCCGAAGAAAAACCTTTCTGGCAGCAGAAGACCTGAATAGTATTCGTCCAAAAATGAAGCTTTTGCATTTAGAGGCAGCATACCTCTAAATAGCCCTTGATGGAAATACTGGAAAAGGACTATTGCATTCATGGCATGCTGATACATTTCCAAGAGGCATACAGTAGTCACAGTGAAAAGCAGGTAACATGGACCTTACAAAGTTTCACCTTATTAACACTTGGCTCCATCCCACTGAAATAACTCATCTTGGATATGGGATTTCTAATGTAGTTTGGCTAGTCCACATAAGGCACACAGTAAAATGGAGGAGATAACACACCACACACCTCTGCATTCACAGCCATGTGAAAATGTATCAGTATCAGCCAAAAGCTGTTAGGACTAGTGCTTTTGGAGTTATTCAGCATTCCAAGCAGTACTCAGGTCATGCATATTTTAGAGCGTAGCAGAATAGGTTATAAATACAGCATCCCTCTTTTTTCTCCATCAGCTGCCCATTATGTTGATGATATATCCAAGTCAACAATGACAACAGTGAAAGGTTTGAACATGACAGAGGCCTCCATGCCAATACTTACAAAGCAGCAGCACCAGAGATTATTTCAATAAGCTCCTTGGTGATGACAGCTTGGCGGGTGCGGTTGAAAGTCAGAGTCAGCTTGTCAATCATTTCAGCTAGAGAAATATGAACAATTCAGGTGGATAAGCAGATAAGCATGTCATCTCTTATTTAACCATTTTAATTGGGTAATGGCAACAAAGGATAGGAGTTATTCTATCTACAATCACATGAAAGGGATTGGTCTTTCACAAAATACTAAAAACTGGGTATATCTGAAAGATTGAACATTAAAAGCAAGCATTAATTACTGTGGTAGCCACAGTTTCGGCTGAGATCCACATTTCTTTTTACTACCATAGGATAGTTCCCTTGATAGATCCTACACTAAAAATGCAGCATTTTAAATGCATACAAATGCATACAAATTTTAAAATGAGAGTTCATGAATACTTTAGCACAGAGAAGGGGTATGTGCAGCCTCCTCAACTCTTAGAGCACACCCTAAAGTGGAGGAGAGCTTCCCTTGCCTCTGAATGATTACATGTCTGAGCTCCAGTCAGATGGAAAGGGCTTGCCGTGGTTCATATGCAAGCTCACAGTGAGCTGCATTAGACTCCAGGCCAAGGATTGGGTACCCCTATCTTAGATGCCAAGCCTTCTGGAGAGAGCAGATTGAAGGGCTTATTTTAGGTAGCATGGAAATTAATCTTGCCTTATTACCACACAGACTTATTTACATCTAAGCTGTTCCTGAGAACTGAACAAAATGCACAGTATTTTCAAAAGTTTTCCTTACAAGCATTTTTACTAGCGTTGTCCATGGCAGTCATCCTAGCACTCTGTTCACTTGTTGTAGATTCCTTCAGCGAATAAAAGATTATGTTTGCCAGTGTAAATTCTTGATAGTTTCGGAGGACATTTGCATCAATGTCATCATAGATGCTAATGCTTTCTGCATAAGATGAAGAAATAATATGGTTAATTTATTGCATCTTAAAGCAAATTTATATAAAACAAATCAAATATATAAAGCAAATCAAATAAATTTCAAATGCCATCATTTTTTTTATCAAAGATCATCATTTCTTTAATAGAGAAGGTTGTAAATAATTTCTTTCTAGGAGGTTACTGAATCAACAATCACTCTCACATTATAATCTGAAAAAAGAAAATAACAAAAGTCACATGAAAAAATGCCCAGCTATTTGATGTACATTATCACTAAAATCCAAAAGTGAAAAGATACTTCTATCTTCTCAAAGGAAAAAAATTCATGATGAAAAATTGTCTCCTAAGTAAGTTTGCCAGCCTTGAGCTTTGGACTTACCAGCACCTGCAACTGTCTCAAGAGAATAGATTGACTTCTCATCTGTTCTGTAGGAGATAACTGACCTAAAGCAAGAAAAAATTATTCAGAATGATTTCACTGGCTTGCCTAAAAGCACAATCCAAACCATGACTACTCAAAAGTAAGTCCAATTGTGTTCAATGGGCCTTGCTTCCAGGAAAGTGTCTTTAGGATTGCAGTCTGATACCAGTGTGTTTTCTCATATGTTTTCTATGGTTGGGTGTGTATGTAAAAAATCCAATAATTTTTTTTAAAGGAGAAAAAAATTACTGTTATGGATCAAAAAATGTTTGATACTAGTTTCAAATTCAGACACATCTACTACACACAGAATTTCAAGGAGCCAATGCAGAACAGGCAGATTTAAACACCGCTGCTAAATCAAAAAACAGTAGAACAACAATTTTCACACAATATTCTACAGCACAAATAAATCACAGGTGTGGTATGAGATCTTTTCAAGGAATGTCATTTGTTGGAAGGGCCACTGGGGGATGTGACCTACAACCTACAACAAACTGCCTTACCAAAAGACAGATGAGGTGTCTTGCCAATTTTAGCATCTTGTAAAGTGTGCAACAGGGTAAAAATGATTGAAAATCACTGGAGTAGAAGGTACCACTCTTTATTGCTCTTCTTTTTGCCTACTCTTTGGGCTCTGCCAACATAAATAGTTTGCCTTCCTACATAAGCAGTATACAATTCTACTCATATGTTCAACTTATTCAAAACAATCTCTTCTATATGTGACCAAGGAGAGGGGCACAAGTGATGAACTCCTATTTCCTCCCTAGATTTCATTGTAGATTTTGCAGGTCAATCCATGAAATGCTTATCTGTGGAGAAGCCTGTTTTGGAAAAAAATAGGTGTTCAAAGAGTTTGCCAAATCAGTTACTGATGTCTGTCCAAAAAATGGTCCCCATCTGGCCTGGAGTTTATCATTCCACTTCCATGCTGTGGGTATTTCCAGTAGCTTTCCATGTGTTTACTGTTTCCAGACCTTTACAGATACTGGCAACAGTTAAGGTGAAAAGCTCCCTCTGTACTCTGCACCTAACCCCAACACGATCCTAAGAATCATGCTGCCCCCATTCCTTGAGGTTACAAAGCCCAAGACACTCAGTCGGGGGTGTCACAAACACTCTAGTTTGAGAACCACTGCTGTAATCCTATAATATAGGAAGGAAAATGTGGCGTGCCCCATTTCACCCCCTACACATTGAAATTTCAGAAAACCAGTTCTATCATGGGATCTACACCCTCCCTAAATTTCTAGGTTCGGCAGTTTCGGCCGGGCGTTGATGAGTGAGTGAGGGAGTCATCAGTCAATGACTTTTCAGTTTTTTATATATAGATGACAGAAAATACAGGAATTCCTTACTTGGGAATGTCCTATTCCTGGAGAGAGGAAATGGGGGACGATTTATTTCTAAGTGGGTTGCCTCCACCATCCAGGAGGCAGGGCCGGACGTGCTGAGACGATCCCTTTCCGTTGGGGGCAACCCCTTCCAGTGAGAGAGCCCAGAAGGATACCCCTTTGATGCTTGTAGAAGTTGCGTCTAAATGACGTTCCCTCCAATGGTATTGTGAGGAAGGTAGGAAAACTTGAGTGGACAGTGAGAGGCAGAAGACTGAAGGCGAAGGAAAACAAAACAAGATTGTAGGAGGAAGGACGGGTATAGGGCCTTGACCCTGGGAACCCTGTGTTAGCTATACACTGTAGTTGTGATTTGACCAATGATCCACTGGGGCGGGCCCCACACCCTCCTTTTCCTCTCTCCAGGAATAAGACATTCCGAGGTAAGGAATTCCTGTATTTTCCTGGAGTTCGGAAAAGGGGGGGTTGAAATTACTAAATGAGATATAACAGAGCCATCTATTCCTGGGTGGGAAGGGTCATGGCATGGGAAGGGTCACCACTCTCTGCAGGACTCTTCATCAGAAGGCAGCCTGGGCCAAGGCTGCCCTGTCAATCTTTTAATGCCTAATGAAAGTATTAGGAGTCACGCAGGTGGCTGCTTTGCAAATGGTCTCCAGGGAAGCTATATCTTCATAGACCACGGAGGCAGCAGCACTCCTGGTGGAGTACAGTGTGATGCCCTGTAGGCATCACAAGCAGCAAGCCTTGTACACTTCGGTGATGGCGGCCTTTCGCCACCTGGAAACAGAGGCCCTCTTCCATGTTGTGCCCCCCCCCCCCCAACAGGACAAAAAGGGATTCAAACTTTCTGAGGTTCTTTGTGCAGTACGTGTAGTACCTCAGTGCTCTGTGTACGTCCAAGGAGTGCCACTCACGCTCCTTCGGAGTGCCAGGAGTGGGGCACAGATTGGGTAGGACTAACTCCTTGGACCTATGGAAGAGTGAGTTTATTTTCAGCATGAAGGAAGGGTCTGGTCTTAGGACCACTCTGTCGTCGTGAAAGATGCAAAGATTTGGGTTGTTGGAAAAGGAGCCGAATTCTGACACTCTCCAAGCTGAGGCGACCACAACCAGGAAGAAGGTCTTGAGAGTAAGGTCCTTAAGGGATGCTTCGCCCAATGGCTCAAAAGGACTTCCCATCAGGGTTTGAAGAACCAGTGGCAGGTCCCAGGTAGGGAATCTTTGCACTGGGGGGAGGATTCAGTAAGGCCACTCCCTTCAGGAATTGCTTGACATGAGGATGACATGCCCCTCTTAGATCTCAGACTGCATTGAGTGTGGCCATTTGGCATTTTAATGTGTTAGTACTTAGGCCTTTCTCCAGGCTTTCCTGGAGGAACTCCAGGATATGTTTGATTTTTGCCATGGGAAGTTGGAGGTTCTTGTCCTTACACCAGAAGGTGAATTTTTTCCATGTCCTAGAACAGTGGTCAGCAAACTCATTCATCAACGAAGCCAAATATCAACAGTACAATAACTACAATTTCTTTTGAGAGCCGAATTTTTTAAACTTAAACTGTATAGGTGGGTACATTTTTATTAACTTAACTAGCAAAAAGCATACCCACGTTGCGAGAGTAACATTTCCCCATATGCCATCTCCTGATGGCACATAAACACCCCATGCACAACTTCCGCCCATGCACAACTTCCCCCATGTGCAACTTCCCCCATGCGCAGCATCCTTGCCAGTGCAACCTCTTCCTCTGAACAACACCCGCCCCCAGTGCACCAGGCACCGAGCACCAAATTAGCTGGATGTTGGTCAGTTTCATGTTAAGCATAGGACAAAATCACATTGCACCCCATTTCAGCTCCTTAAGGGTTAAATTTCTCCACATCAGTTCATGATAGGTGTTCATATGACAGAAGGAACACGCACCCTAAATTTCACGCTTCTAGGTCCAGGGGTTGGGGCGGAATGTTGATGAGTCATCAATTCTTCAATGCAAAGTATAGTGAAGAAAACGCGTTGTGCCCCTTTTCACCCCCTTCTGGTTGGAATTTCCGAAAACCGTTTCTTAGTGCACCCCTCCATCATGGAAGGAACACCAACCCCAAATTTCCTGCGTCTAGGACTGGCGGTTTTGACAGGGCATTGATGAGTCAGTCAGTCAGTCACTGAGTGACTTTCTCTTATATATATACTAGTGAAAAGCATACCCGCATTGCAGGTGTAACATTTCCCCCTATGCCACCCCCCCATGGCGCAGAAACACCCCATGTGCCACTTCCCCCATGCACATCATCCCCCATTCGCATCATCCCCCATGTGCAACATCCCCTCATGCACAACTTTCCCCATGCGCAATTTCCCCAGTGCGCAACTTTCCCCACGCGCAACTTCCCCCATGTGCAACTTTCCCCCATGTGCATCAACCCCAATGCGCAACTTTCCCCCATGCGCAACTTCCCCCATGCACACCATCCCCTCATGCGCAACTTTCCCCATGTGCATCATCCGCCGATGTTCATCATCCGCCAATGCGCAACTTCTCCCCATGCGCAACTTCCCCCCACGCGCAACTTCCCCCATGCGCATCACCTGTCAATGCGCAACTTTCCCCCATGTGCAACTTCTCCCAATGCGCAACTTCCCCATGCGCAACTTTTCCCCATGCGCAACTTTCCGCCATGCGCAAGTTCCCCCATGCGCAACTTTCCCCATGCGCATCATCCCCCATGCGCAACTTTCCCCCAAGCACAACTTTCCACCATGCGCATCAACCCCCATCCGCAACTTTTCCACATGCGCAACTTTCCCCATGCACAACTTTCCCCCATGCACAACTTTCCCTATGCGCATCATCCCACATGCGCAACTTTCCGCCATGCTCAACTTTCCCCCATGTGCATCATCCCCCCATTTGCATCATCCCCCACGCGCAACTTCCACCCATGTGCAACTTTTCGCAACTCCCCATGCGCATCATCCCCTCATGCGCAACTTTCCCCATGCGCATCATCCGCTGATGCGCAACTTTTTCCCATGCGCAACTTTTCCCCATGCGCAGAATCCTCTCCAGTGCAACCTCTTCCTCCGGAAAACATCCCCCAGTTCACCAGGCACTGAGCACCAAATTGGCTGGATTATTATTCAATCTCCCATGTTAAATATAGGACAGAAACATATTGACCCCTTTTCAGCCCCTGAAGGGTTAAATTTCTCCACATGGTTCTTGGTGAGTGTTCAGGTGACAGAAGGAATCCCTCCCAGAATTCCATGCGTCAGGCCCAGCAGTTGGGGTGGAATGTTGCTGAGTCAGCAATTCTCAATGCAAAGTATAGGAAGGAAAACGCGTTGCGCCCCTTTTCACCCCCTTCTGGTTGGAATTTCCGAAAACCGGTTCTTAGTGCACCCCTCCGTCACGGAAGGAACACCCACCCCAAATTTCACACTTCTAGGCCCAGCAGTTTTGGCAGGGCGGTGATGAGTGAGTCAGTGAGTGAGTCAGTGAGTGAGTGACTTTTCTCTTTTATATATACAGATAGATTAGGGTACTCCTAAGCTGGCCATGTCAAATAGAGCACCTAAAAAACATTTCATTTTATAATAATAAAGCAACCAACAAAAAATAATTACAATTCTTAAATTGATAACAAAAATACTCCCAAGAAAGTGTGGCTGGGAGGGCAGTATGAGCTGTTCTCCTCCAGTGGCAGGGAGTTCCACAGCCCTGCCTGTATCCTCCAATGGCCCTGCCTGTATCCTCCAATGCCTGTATCCTCCAATGGAGAAGCCTCTCCAGACACCTGTCGCCCCAAAGAGCAGGGTTCCTTTATGAAAAGGATTAGTCCTTCCTGGTTGCCTGGCTCCCTCTTGGGCAGATCTACTTTACAAGTCCCATTACAACCAATAGGCTTACTCCCAGAAAAGTGTAAGAAAAAAGAAAACAATTACAATTCTTAAATTGATAACAGAAATACTCCCAGGAAAGTGTGGCTTGGAAGGTAGCCTGTGCTGGTCTCCTCCTCCAATGGAAGAGCCACACTCAAGGGGACAAAGAGCCACATGTGGCTCTAGAGCCGCAGTTTGCTGACCTCTGTCCTAGAGTAACTCTTGTTGGAAGAGGGTCGTCTCGAGGCCAGTAGCGTTTGGAGAACCTTTTCCAGATATCTCTTCTTTACTAGCTCACTGTTCCAATGCCAGGCTCTTAGATGGAACAGCCATTGAGGTGCAGAAATGGACCTTGTTGCAGCAGGTCTAGTCCGTTTGGAAGTGGGAATTGTTGTGCCACTGATAGTTTGACAAGCACAGGGAACCAGGGATGGTGAGACCAATGGGGGGCAATCAGAATCACTTCTGCCCCCAGTCTGTGGATCCGCCTGAGTGTCTTCTGCAGTAGAGGGAAGGGAGGAAAGGCATAGAGTACACCCAGTGGCCATTCCGTGGTTAAGGCATCTGCTCCCTCTGCTCCTGGGACCATGCTCATCTAGAAGAAGTGGGTAGTTTGAGTGTTTTCCCCCGAGGCAAAGAGGTTCAAGATCGGTAGTCCAAAACTCTCCACGACCAGCTTGAAGATTGCTGGATGTAGGCTCCATTCACCCTCGCTCAGGTACTGCTGGCTGAGCCTGTCTGCAGCTATGTTGCTTGCCCCAGCTAGGTGTTCCACCCTGGCGGAGGCCAGATGTTTCTCGGCCCGGTGGAAGAGGAGCTTTGGCTCTTTCTTCAGGCTTTTTGAGTGGGTGCCACCTTGCCAGTTGATGTAGGCTTTGGTGGTCATGTTGTCCATCCATATGAGAACATGGGCATGAGACAGTTGTGTGGCAAATGACTGAAGAACCATGCAGACTGCCCGGAGCTCCAGAAGATTGATGGACTGCTGCTGTTCCTTTGTTGACCAGTGTCCTAGGGCAAATGCACAGGGAACACAGAGGAACCTTGCAGGTCTGCTCCCCAACCACTGAGGCTGGCATCCATTGTCACCAGCATCCTGTGGGGGGTCTCAAGGCTTACTTCCTGAGAGAGTCTATTGGGCTCCAGCCACCAGTTGTGGGAGACCTTCAGAGAGCTTGGAAGGGGGACGATTGTTGTGCTCTATTAGGTGCAGATACGGGTTGAGAAATTGGGAAGGGCACTGTGGTGGGCTTGGAAGAAACTTGTGGGAAAACATCTTTGGAGTGGGAGGTAGAAGGATCAGGCTCTGATTCAGATGCGTGGTTGGTCTTGCTCTGGGTTCGCCGACGGAGACTGAGGCACTTTGCTGCTTTGCCCATTATCCTATTATAGAAGTCAGGTGGGGTGATTCCTCCAGTGTGACTCCTCCTCCTCCTCCTCCCCAGACAGTTCTCCCTCCTCCCTCTCCGACTCCGAGGACGAATCAGAGGAAGAGCTGGAGCTGGGGGAACATGCCTTCTTGTATGTCTTCATATGGGCCTTAGGGAGTCTTGTGCTTGGCTTTCTTTTTGTGCCCCTTCTTACGGTGCTTCCTGCATGGAGAGGAGTCCTCACAGGACTTTGTGGAAGATAGCAGAGGGCTAGGGGTGCCCTTGGCTTTAAGCTCCGTTGCTTGATGCTCCTCTTTGAGGGCCTTCCTGACAAAGGAGGGGATCTGGAGCTTCATGGTCCCAGCCAGGTCTTGCTGCACCAGACCAAGTACTTAATCAGCAGGAGGCTTGGCAGCAGAGGAAAGACGAGGTGGACAGGCCTGTGGTTCCCATTTCCTCCCACCTTCCCAGAGGTGGCCCCAGTCTGCTGGGCATCCATTACTGCTGTGGTGTCCCCCCCCCCACTCGCGAACACCACCAGTGTCCCAAGCACTCATGGTTAGGAGTTTGCAGCCATGTGCACCCAATCCAAGATGGTCCACCAGGTGGAGCAAGGAGGATGGGAACCGGGAGACAAAGGGAGCAATGCCGGTGCCCCCTCCCAAAGAGGAAGGAGCTCACCGTGTGCTGCCCATGCCTCCTGAGTGATCCAGCCGCTGGGAGATCACACAACCTGCTGGGTCTTCCTCTTTAAGAAGTGTAGTGTTTTAAGAGGCGTTGCCCCTTTAAGGGATTAGTTGCTGCTGCTGCTACCGCTGCTGGTCCTAGCTAGGCTGGGAGTCTGGCAAAGGAGCACTGCTTTGCCAAGTGGGAGGGGGGAGCATGCTGGCCAGGCTAGAGCTGGGCGAGCGTGACCCTGGGCTAGAAGGCCAGCCAACCCAATCCTTCCTGGCTCCTTGTAGGACGTAGGATGGGAGAGCGCAGAGTGTTGAGAGGGAAGGCCAAGGAAGAGGAAAAAAATAGAGAAAGGAAGATCTATGGAGCTCAGCACATGCACGACTTGTCTCTGAGGAGGCAGAGCCAGAACTGGAAGCGGTTGCCCCCACCAAAGGGGATCTTCTCAGAACATCCAGCCCTGCCTCCTGGATGGTGGGGGCAACCCACCTAGTAATAAATTGCCCCCCTTTTCTGAGCTCCAGGGAACTTTTAATCATATTATAAATGACATAAATTTTAAGAGAATAATTTATCTTGCCTGAACCGATTGTAGATGACAGATCCTTCATCAAATTCATACCCAGAATTCAGCAGCTCCAAGGCAATGACTGATGCATCGCCAAAGGTGGGGGGCTTCCTTCCCACTTCTTTAAAATTCAGCAGGAAGTTATTGCCATGTGTCCTAAAAATATCAAACTTGAATTTAAAGAGGATTCCTCATCTAAGCAAACAAGGAAAAAACTAATTTAGTTTATTATACCAGTCCTTGGTTCTCTTGGGAAGCTCAACAGTGCTTTTCTGAAACTGGGCCTGACAAGAAAGTATTCCAGTGTTCTATGCAAGTGGTCTGAAGACATTCTAAAATCACCCCTGCTTGCAGGACTCTCCACTTTGCAGTGACATAGCTAATGATTGTGTAGTCCACTGCAAAGCTCAAAGTGTTGCTCTGGAAGTGATGTCACAACCACAAGTGATGTCAAGCTTATGGTTATTCTCTCCTTTCTAAATATAAGAGAATCACCACTTGAAAAAGAGCCTCTACAGTTACCAAAGATAAATATAATATTTGAAAATAGGAGCTGACTCATATTACACCGTATTAGTTCCATGCTATATCATAATTGCATCTCGTTTAATCTCAGAACAATCAGTCTCATAGGTCAGATCTGAGTTAAGAAAATCCTGTTTTTATTCCATAGGCAGTTGCATGTTTTCATTCTCATGTGAATAAACCATGATCTTTGAAAAAATATGAATATTCAATTGGAATTTGTTTCATTGCATTCTGTATTAAATTGCCTTTATATAACATGATGGTATTGTTCCAATATACCAGTTTTTCAAAATTTTGGGCACTGGTTTCAACTATGTAGCCATGTAAAACATTTCGCTTGGGGCAACTGCTGCTTTCTCAGCTATGCCACTGCCCCTCTGCACATCTGTACAGGCCCCTCAGTTTATGTCTCTTCCCCATCTGTACATGCCCCTCTGTACACCCTCTGCCCCAGCCATCCAAATTGCTTCTCAAATCTTTGTCATATTCTCATAATTGTCTCTGGTACAATTGTAGAGTACAATTGCAGAGGTACAATTGTAGGGACTACTTTCATATCCAGGCAGCTGTTTCGTCCTCCAGGATTCAACAGTACCTCGCAATCTCTTTTGCACAGCTAAGCAAAAATGGAAGGGGCTTCATCATCTCTTCTTTTCACAGGCAACCAACATAGAGAAAATAATGCATTTGAGAGGCACTCTTCCCACCTACTCATCGGAGAAATTTAGCTGGTTAGCACTGGTGAATTCCGGGGAGGGGACTGTTACTCTCAAGTTACCTTTGAAGTATACCCCTCAGCTTGTCACCCACTCCAATCACCATGACTTCCTTGCCTGCACCAGTGAGGGTGCTAATCTGATTCTTGATGGCTTTAGCAACAGAAGTGTGGATAGCACCACAAAGACCACGATCAGATGACACCCCAATGATAAGATGTTTCTTCTTGTCCTCAGCAGCTTTGATTTCTGCTTTCTCATAGAGAGCTATAAAAGTAAAGGAAATACAGGTCCAACCTCATTATACACTGACTTATTATGCACAGATTTGGCTCAATATGATTGGCCATGGTCACCACATCAATTTCCTTTCAAAAAAATCCCTTTGAAACAGGTGTGCTGGGATAGGGCATTCCATGTTTGTCCAAGTTGCTTGCTTTCATGTTCATAGCTGCTGCAAAATGAAGGGGTGGATGGTGAAGCAAAGATATGTTTGACATATCTAAGAAAGTCTAAGAAAGTTCCAACTTTGTGGAGGTGGGGTGGGTAGTAGGCTGATTCCACAAATGCTGCAGTTGGAAGGAGGGCTCACATTGTGGCAGTCTCTCAGGGCTCTGAGGAAGTGAGGACAGTCCATAGTTGCTTGGCACCAGTTTCTTCCCTGTGGCTGCTGGGGATGTGCCTTTAAAATGCCTGCAGAGAAGATGGGAGTGAGGCTAGCCAAACTGGAGCAGGGAGTGACTTGGTAATGGAAGGGAGGGCGGATGCCAAGAAAGGGTTAAAAAACCCTGGGAAGAAGGAGTTAATCCTGGGAGGATTCTCACTGTGCATGCATGTGCATGTTTGAGACAGTGCTTGCCAGTTTTCCTAATTTAGTTAGACTTATATGCCACCTTTCTTGCTAAAGATAGGATACCTAACGCTATTCTTCTGCCCATCCAGCCAGCAGTCACCAATCACTCCGGGAGCCAGCAAGCAACCCCTGAACTTAATGTGATTTTGTTTCACAGAGAATTCAGTATCTGCAAGCGAGCCAAAAACAGACCACCCGTGTATAAGGAAGGTCCACTGTGCACACTACAACCAGTAATAGCTATTGATCTTTAAAATACATTGGTAACAAGAAAACATGAGGGCAAATATCCCAAGAAGAATGACTTCTACAAGCCCTACAATCCAGAGAAATTATGGCAGCACATAAGAGACATTACGTGTATTTGTAGTTACAGCACCACATAGTGAAAACCTATGGGAAACTCATATTGCAATCTAGAGTAAATTGTTCTTACACTGGAGCAAGGACTCCCCGTAGTTACTCTGGATTATGCCCAGGATGGATCAAATTCACTATCTCTCTTAACTGATATTGTAATTATGACTGATAACTCAAAATTAATCATCAAAACTTTAAAAAGCCTCATCAAAGGTGCCTACTTCTCTACATGATGATAGCTTTCAGATGAGGCACAATTAAATGCAGCCAATACAATCTCAGGTTGCACCAATATGGAGAAACAAAGTTTATATGCTTCCCCCCTCCCTAGGTTCAAAAAGCTAGAAAGGCTTGTATTTCTAGTGAGAAGCTGTTCCCATTGAAGATACACATCAGGAGATTGTGGGCAGAAATGTGTTCCTTTTGTAAAGACAGGAAAATACAGAATTTGATCCTGGGCACAGAATATAAGATTCTGAAAATTTTGGCTTAGTTTAAAAATTCTGAAAATTTTGGCTTACCTTAAAAACGAACACCAAGATTGCATTCTTTACAATCAACAAAGTAGGCAAAGAGGTACAGGAATAGTACATATTGAAATCACCAAAACCAGACCGAGATCAATAGTGTTTCCAACAGAAAAAGATAATGGGCAAAATCCAGAGCAGTTATAGGTCCACACAGTTACGTCACTCTCTAGTGTTATCTTATGGAAAGTCACCTTAACTGCTACAGAGCAAAGGGCTTAATTTGACCTTAGGATATCGGCCATGTCTCAGAGTCTTGGCGTAATTCTTTACCTACTGCCAACTGGCAGAAAGACATTATAACAGAAAATGCTTCTCATTGTTTAATTCCTGGCTGCCTGGTTTAATATATCCAGGCTGCCAGATTCAGCTGTATTTGGTGCATAATCTGGATTGCTTAGGCTGAAGAGACTGATTTTATTGAAAACAATAAAACACTGGATCCTCTAAAAATATGGGTGCAAGTGCTCACTCACCAACTTCCACCAAGACAAGTAGGCAAAATGGCAAATATCTGCCAGCCACTGGCTGAAAGGATGGGACTGCCAACAAGCATAATGACATTGTTATTTTTTTTTTACTGTACTATCCCAGATGAAGACAGATTTGAAAAGGTTATTTACAAGACTGCTTTTAAAGAATAAAAAAAACTTCAGAAAGTACCAAGTCAGACACATCCTCCCCAATTTTTTTATTTAAAACTCAAAACTACACAAAACACAACAATCTTTACCTAATGCACCTACTCCATAAATTCTGGCAGGCTTTAGTTCTCGTTCTGCCCTGGAATACTTTGCTGCAGCAACCATTTTCATGGACTTTGTGATTTTCTGGATGTTCTTGATTGACTTCAAACGTCGGGTAACTGTATAGATTAGAAAATATGAGCTGAGGCAGAATTTAAAAGTTAAAAACAGCATTAAAAAAACTGTGTAGGGGAGAATTCTCTAAACCCTGGCTCTGGGACCAAATGCTGCCCTGGGTAAGCCTCCATCCAGCTTTGGCAAGCCCCTTAGTCCCTCATAGGTGAGGGGAGCTCTGCTCTCCACACCTCAGGAGAGTATTTTGAGGCCTGAGACTCTTTCTATGTATGAAATGCTTATGCGCTGCTTTGAAGGTCCCCCCTCTCTTTGTGCTGGAAAGTATTTATGACACGATTTGGATTCATTCATTCACTCACAACTTCCTTCACTAATATATTCATTTATGTAAATTTATTCAAATTTGAAATGTAAATTTTTTTCTTCCAGTGCCTGGCACAAAATCAGAAAGTCAATATGGCCCTTCTGCCAATAACGTTGAGAGACTCCTGGTATAAGGAGTCTGAACAGATTAAACCCAATGCAGTTACAGACTGGTGAGAAAGGAATGCAACCCATTCTCTGGATATCACCATGGTAAGTTACTTAAGATACAATACATGGGAGAAATTAAACTATAAAGGAATTTATTACATGTTCAAAGAATGATGGCTAAAAATTGTTTCTTACAGATCCGTTTCATGCATGGGCACAAGTCCAACTGTGTTCAGTGGGACAAAGGGCCCAATCCTATCCAACATTCCAGCATTGATGCAGCCATGACAAATAGGTACATGCTGTATCCTGAGGGGGAGGAAGCAATTACAGAGATCTCAAACACTGTTATGTTCCGTTTAGAAAGCACTGTCGGAATTCACATTACGTGCAACCAGAGATGCTCATTCTTCCCTAGTCTAAAGAGCAGACCAAGCATAGTTCAGAAAATGAATATGGCTGCAATCCTAACGTCCACTTAGGCCAGCATAAATCCTGTGCTGATTTGGGGATGTCACAAAATGCCACCAGGCACTTCTGCTCAACTCTGTGAGGTGGGGATGGTATTAGGCCAGTGCTCCAGCATACGCTGACATCTCCACACCGTCACAGGAAGATAAGCCAGGTGAGTTAGGCTGACCTAAACTGGTTAGAATTTCACCCTCAGAGTGTCAAGAATGAAAGCAGGATCCCTTAAAGTCCACTTGATCCCTTTATATTCAGAATTTGCTACTGTCCAGCACCCCTCCATTTTCCATCTTCAGAAAAATTCATTAAATGGAAGAATACTTACTGTCTTTCAAAGTTGCCATATTTCGAACTTGGGCCCTGAAATAGTAAACACATATTGTGCATTTTATAACTTAATAGAATTCCTTCCTGCTGCTGGAGTAATACAAACATAGACTAGACACAGATGCTACTCCCAGAATATTTATACAGTTGGAATTAAAGAATGCTAACCAAAATAGAGTAGGAAATACATCTAAATGTGCCAGATCTTATTCCTAGGAAAGTGACTTTAGGACTGCAGCTTAAGAGATGCTGTTATTTAGTCTGCAACATCCTGCAAGCCTACCACATGTATATCCATCAAGAGAATATAAATGTCTCTTCCCTTATTCATATACAGTAGAGCCTCACGTAAAGAATGCCTCACATAAAGTATGTTTCACGTAACAAAAATTTATCTAGGATTCTGCTTCACGTAACAAACTGTGCTTCACGAAAAGAACACATTCATTGGCAGCTGGCACAGACGCGCTGGCCGGCAGCCTGTTTAAAAAGTGTCAGGGCTGCCTAGCGCACCTGTCCATAGTGAAAGCAACACTTCCATGCTGTTCCTCCTGTGGCTGGGCCTCCGCTGGGCAGAGTGAGAGAAGAGCAGTGGAGAAGAGGGAAGCAGCTCAGGGCTAGCCAGGAGGGAGCAGGGGAGAGAGAGGTTCAGGATGGAGAGAAGGAGAAAGGGGGGAGACACTTTGAAGGTGTCTTGGATTGCAGTCTCCTAACCATGTCTACCCAGAAGTAAGTCCTATTGTGTTAAATGGGTCTTACTCCCACGAAAGTGTCTTTAGGACTGCAGCCTAAGTAGACTTCATAAGATCATGGAGATTGAATGCATGTTTTGAATTCAATCCCAGTGTTCTTTCATCATTTTTACATCCAGTTAATATTTTTATATGAATATTTTTGGGGTGGTGGAACCAATCGTCTGAGTTTCCATTATTTCCTATGGGAAAAACCACTTCACGTAAAGAATGTTTCACGTAAAGAACATGCCTCTGGAACGAATTAAATTTGTTGAGGTGCCACTATATTATGGAAATCACAGCTCCTCCCTTCAAGAGTTGAAGAACTGAATCAATGGTACAATCTGTACTTAATTCCCCAAAACATCTTGCAAATCCACCCTCACTCTGAAAGCCCTTCCTGTCCACCCATCCTGCCACTTGTCTGGGGTCTTACGGTGACTAAGGAAGCAATCGTACCAATGTGGGCCAGTGCAATCCATCTTTCTTTGGCACATGTCTTTGCATCAGCTTAATCCCTGCAGGAATGGTACAGATGTGCCTTATGGCACTTTTATGAAACTCCCAGACCAAAGCCGATTTAATGCCAGCCTAACCGGAAGTTAGGATTTCTGTCATCAATTAAAAGTAGGATCTCTGCAGGGGCTTGAAAATTCTCTTTGGGATTGTTCATCATATTGAAAGTCTAATTTCTCAACACCAATTTTTACTATGCAATGCCACAATGACCAAATGTACTCTTTTTTCCAGGACTTCTTCTCTTTTTTAGACTTGTGTCCCGGAAGAAACTTCATTTTTTTTAACTGAGCAGGTAGCATGTAGCCTTTTTAATGTTATACCTCACAAAAACTATATACAGTGGTACCTCTCATAACAAACGCCTCACATAACAAGCGTTTCACATAACAAGTATAAATTTCCAAAAAATCTTGCTCCACATAACAAGTTCCGCTTCACTTAGCAAGCAAGCATGTTATGGGTATGCATGCTATGCAGCCCTGAAACTTCACGCATAGGCTCTTTAAAAGGGCTGCTGGCCAGCGCTGCTGCTTCTAACTGCCCCCAACTTGGGGGCAGTTGCCTGGGGTTGCCAGAGGCAGCTACGCTTAACTGGCCCAAGTGCCCCCATTGGCCACCTTGAACCTCCAGCAGCAGCCCAGGTAAGCCTCCCAGGAAAATGTCTTTGATTGCAGCCTCCTAACCATATCTACCCAGAAGTCCCATTGTATTAAATGGGGCTTACTCCCAGGAAAGTGTTTTTAGGACTGTAGCCTAAGTAGACTTCATAGGATCATGCACATTGAATGCATGTTTTCAATTCAACTCCAGTGTTTTGTCACCATTTTTACATTCAGTTAATATTTTTATATGAATATTTTGGGGGTTGTGGAACCAATAATCTGCGTTTTCATTATTTCCTATGCGAAAACCCGTTTCACTTAAAGAGCATTTCACTTAAAAAGCAGGCCTCCGGAACAAATTAAGCTCTTTATGTGAGGCACCACTGTATGAGCATTTTTAGCTTTTATGATGTCATGTCGTACATTTTTCCTGGGTGTTCTACACTAGGACTTTGTCCTCATTTCTTGGTTATGACATATTGTCACTCTGTTTAGCAGGCCTCCATCAGTCTTGGAAGACTACGGTATCATGCTCGGCGCTGCATACGCTGCATGTGAAACACGAAAGCCTGGGTTGGATTGTTATGGAGGATAGGCTGTTACCCAAGCAGCAAATCCCCCCTCTCCACGCCACTGAATTAGTCCAATGGAAAGGCAGAGCCCATATGGCTGGAAAGGCAGGATCCAGCTGGCGTCGCAGAGCTGGGCTAAGGACAGGAGCTCACCCTGTCTTGTGGGGCCAACCCTGTACATACTAATGTTTTGGCTTTTTTTCTGCCGTGTCCTACATTTTCCTTGGGTAGCCTATACTTGTATGGAGGGCGTTGTCCTCTTTTTTTTCTGGTCATCACAGATGGTCACTCTGCGCTTTGGAACGGATCATTTTGGGGCTCCCAGGGTTCTCCATCCAAGTACCAACCAGACCAAGCCCTGCTTAGCTTCAGAGAGACTACTGCTGTTTGTGCCCTCAGGCCAATTCCGGGTGTGGGTGAGCGATCTTCGAGGAGGCCTCTTGAAGAGGCAGCTGCGAGCCCAGCCTCGACTATCCCCGTGCCCGTCCCTTAACCCCCGTTGGGCCCCTTCCTACCACTGCGGCTGGGAGACTACGGCCACGAGAGTTCCCCGGGAGAGCATCCTGACTCCGCGTCCCTGTATCCTCCTTGAAGAAAAGCCCGTCCGGGTCCCGGCCGCTGAAGGTCAGGACGACCGCACTGCGCATGCGCAAAAGCCTAGCCTCGCTGATGGGAACAGGCCAACTACGGTGGCCGACAGGAAACAATAACTTCCGGGTTACAAAAGGTCACGTCAAAACCTGACGGACACTTCCGGTTTTGTATAGGAAACCATAGAGTCGCTGGGCTCGAGCGGCACGTGCGGTAAGGGCTCCAGGCATCCCTCACTGCCTCTCAGCGGCTTCCCCGAAAGTTCTCCTGCGGGCTCCGTTTCCAGGGCTCGTTTCCAGGGTCCTGGGGAAGCAGCAGCAGCCATGGGGAAGACGGACTTCCTGTCCCCGAAGGCCATCGCCAACCGCATCAAGTCCAAGGGCCTGCAGAAGCTCAGCTGGTACTGCCAGATGTGCCAGAAACAGTGCAGAGGCGAGGTGAGGGCGGTGGACGCCACGAAGGCCCTTCTGTGCTCTGTAGCTCTGGTTCCCAAGGGGGGTTACGAAAAGATGGGCAACGCCTTCTTGGAATCTGGCACTTGGGTGCCGCCATATTGAAATGGGGCACTCACTTCCTATTTGATGGCAATTCAGCTATGACGTCATTTCCTGGATCCTCCGAAGGGGGTCAGGCTCTGTCCTGTGTTCCAAGATGAACCCACCAAGGCACAGTAGTTCTCAAAGTGGGGATCGGAACCCTCTTGGGGGTGTCACAATCTCAGACCAGGTGGGTCACAAGAGGGTGGGTTCTGCCATCTTGGAATGGGGCAACCCGGCTACTTTCCTGAGAGTAAGTCTCATTGAACACAAAGGGACTTACTTCCGAGTAGACATGGAGGAGCTCTGGCATCACTTCTATGATAGCACTTCTTGTTCCAACTGTGACATCCCCTACAATCCAGAGTAACTACGGGAATACGTAAGAAGCACTTACTCTGGATTGCTCTATACATTTCCCTTAGGTGGTACTGTAACTATGTCAGTGTAAAAGGTCCCAAAGTTACCCTGGATTGTGTCCATCATTTCCGGAGGAGGGGAGGGGGAGGAGAGAAACAGAATGTCATTCTCAGTGGGGGTTCCCAGGCTGAAATACTCAAGAACCACTGATCTAAAGTACAGATAAAGTCCCTCGTCTTCCACTAGGTTTTCCATTCTGGAACTATATTTTTTATAAAAATCAGTGTATAAAGAAAACAATGGAAAAATAGGTGTAAAGACCCACTTCCAGATTTATTGTTTCTCTGTTGCACCTAATAGAATAAGGTAGTGCATCTGCACCTGCAGGGGTTTGATTCTGGGACTGAAGAATGGAATGACTGCTTCCATGACCATCTCTCTACAACAGTAGAAAAGCAGTTATTTTAAACTGATTTCACTGGCCATTTGTGTTGCAGGTATTAAAAAATCCATGTGTAACAAAAAAGCATAAAGATAGCAACCCAAACAATTATTGGTATGAGGCACCTCCATCATAAATAAAGGCTACAGTGTTTCAAGCTACAAAGCAGACAGCTGACAAAGAGTCATGATTGAGGCGTATAAAATTATGCATGGGATGTATTGAACGAAGTTCGTTTCCCTCTTGGACAGCTCCAGAATCAGAGGGATGTCTAGTAAGATTGAAAAAGCAAAATAAAACATTTCTTAACACAGTAAACAATCTGTGGAACTCCTCGCTTCAGAATGTTACCCAACGTAGACTGAACACAGATAGCACCCAACCTTTCAAAGGGGGTTGATTAGATTTATGGAAGAAAAGTCCATCGCGGATTAAGAGCTGTGATAACTAGTATATACAGCCTATGGATTTTTGAGGCAGCTTATCTGTGAATGCCAGCTACAACTTGATAAAGATGTATTGTGTGTACTTTGAAGCTTCTGGTGGACCATTGTGAGATGCAGGAAGCTAGACTATATGGCCCCTTGGCCTGATCTGGCAGGGCTCTTGTTATGTTGCTGGAGAAGAATTCTGTGCCCTCCTGCTCTTTACTATGAGCAGGGTTAGAGAAAGTTATGCACAGTAAAAAAAAGTGAGCAGTTTTGTTTATTTATACATAGAATTCAGAGGATGTGCTGCAGAATTTGGTGTACCTTACAGAAAAAAACTGCACTTAAAAACTAGGTTTTTCGGCTCTGCTTACTTTGTGTTCTGTAAATAAACATCTGCGTTATTAAACCAGTAGCTTAGCACTAAAAAGATTCTCTATTTTCGTTCTGAGTTTTATAAGAGTGAAGCTTAGTTACTTTTGCTAGTTCTTGGAATTTATTTTTTTCTATCTTTTCTAGAATGGCTTTAAATGTCACTGCATGTCAGAATCTCACCAGAGACAGCTGTTACTTGCTTCTGAAAATCTTCAACAATTCATGGATTACTTCTCAGAGTAAGTTTGGCTAATATTTTGGTTTTGATTTCCTGCTGTTTCTATTTATAGAATAACATTTAACATGTCACGAGGTAGTACTTCTTTTCTCCCTCCTGTGCTTATGCAGCTGAAATGCCTGGTTTTTAAAAATCATCATCCTGCAGCTCATGAAAAATGGTCTGTGATGTGTCATTGGCTTCCAAGTGAAGATATTAAACTAGAGTTTGAAATTTATTCTGGTTTTGGGAAACTGGAGTTAAGTCACTGTTCTCAGCTTACAGTTAAGCTGCATAATTGCAATTTAAAGAAATCAAGCTTTGTAGTGGAGGCCTGGAGCAGGTGAACATGGAGTTCACCATTGCTTGTTTACACAGCAGGAAACTGTGGTTTTCCTTTCACAGCCCAAAGACTAAAGTATCTGAAATCTTCATTTTGGTTGTTTCCATTAAAACAAACTGTACATAGGTGGCATGAAACATTTTGTTCTCTCCTTATTTGGATGGTAAGGCTGCAGTCCAGGGTTGGGACAGTGAGGAGTGCCCTAGCTGAGATGCCCCAGCTGAATCCATATCAGAAAGTTATGCTGAATCCACAAAGAAGGTTATGCTGAATCCAGAGAGTAAGGGAACCTGGGCTGTCTTAGCTGCTCCCAAGCTGCTCTCAGCATGTCACCAAATCAGTGACACCTGGGGAGGGCTTGCTCCAGTGATGGGCCCAGCCTGGCCCAACAACTGGTTCCCCGGAATTGGGTGGGGCCAGGCCAGGTTAGGAGGCAGGGCTGGGTCAGGGGGAGGAGTCGGGGGCAGGGGGCGGGGCAGGGGGACAATTAAATTTAAAAAAAATTTAAAAATTAAAATTGACTGTCATGGGACTTACCTCTGAGTAGTTAGGTTGAGCTCTCTGGCTGCAGTTCCAGCCACTTTCCTGGGAGTAAGTCCCATTGACTATCATGGGACTTACCTCTTGAGTAGTCAGGTTGGGCTCTCAGGCTGCAGTTCCAACCACTTTCCTGGGATAGGGTTGCAGCATCCTCAGAGCCCAATCCTGTGCAGGTCTACTCAGTAGTAAGCCCTATTATAGCCAATGGGACTTACCCCCAGGAAAGTATGGATAGGGTTTCAGCATCATCATAGCCCAGACCTGTGCAGGTCTACTCAGATGTAAGCCCTATTATAGCCAATGGGGCTTACCCCCAGGAAAGTGTGGAAAGGGTTTCAGCATCCTCATAGCCCTGACCTATGCAGGTATACTCAGAAGTAAGCCCCATTATAGCCAATGGGGCTTACCCCCAAGAAAGTGTGGATAGGTTTGCTGCAGCACCCACTGTCCTTTCCCTGGCTGCTGGGGCTTGCTGGCTGCCGCTTAGAGTGGCAAATTTAAAAGTGCCCGGCCAGCGTCTTTAACTCTTTAACTTCCTCCAGCTGCTGAACGAACTGGTTCTCAGTTATCGCCCCCTCCCTGCAGCTACTGGATCGCCACCAGCTGAAATATTGGAACAACCAGTTCTGGCAATCCGGGGCGATCCGGTCTCAGCCCACCTGTGGCTTGCTCCTGAGGAGACCTCCCTCAGATCACACTGAACAAGGAACAGCTGTGGTGCCTGCCTTATAAGGAATCCCTGACAACCAGTAACAGCTGCAGCATGAGACCAGGAGATTGTTGGAGTGGCCTGTTGTATCCACAGGTTGGTGGGCTGCCATATTGTGCAATATCCTGAGGTTGAGAGGCAGGGATTGCAGCTATGATGACTAAGAATTCAGATTTTTTTGCCATTCTTACTCTGCCTTAGCATGGACCCCTATGGGTCAATTCATGATATACCTGCTCCTGGGGTGGTATAATTCTGATGAGCTGGAAAAGGGGATTTCTACTCTTGAAATAGGTTGTGGGTATAGCATAACTGATCTGTTCTGAACATGCTCTCAGCATTCCTCTCCTGAACTGCCTAGGCTGACATAGCTAGGGCAGCCCAGGTCCATCTGTCATCTCCCATGCACAACTTCCCCCATGCGCATCAACCCCATGCACATCAACTCCCCATGCACAACTTCCCTCTATGCGCATCAAACCCCCATGTGCAACTTCCCCCTTGTGCATCACCCCCATGTGCAACTTCCCCCATGCGCAACTTCCCCCATGCGCACCAACCCCCATGCGCAGCATCCTCCACAGTGCAACCTATTCCTCCTAACAACATCTCCCCAGTGCACCAGGCACTGAGCACCAAATTGGCTGGATGTTATTCAGTCTCCCATGTTAAGTACAGGACAAAAACACGGTGACCCCTTTTCAGCCCCTGAAGGGTTAAATTTCTCCACATGGGTTCTTGTGGGTGTTCAGGTGACAGAAGGAATTCCTCCCAGAATTCCATGCTTCTAGGCCCAGCAGTTGGGGCGGAATGCTGATGAGTCATCAATTTTTAATGCAAAGTATAGGGAGGAAAATGTGTTGTGCCCCTTTTCACCCCCTTCTGGTTAGAATTTCCAAAAACCAGTTCTTAGTGCACCCCTCCATCACAGAAGGAACACTCACCCCAAATTTCACGCTTCTAGGTCCACTGGTTTTGGCAGGGCGGTGATGATTGAGTGAGTGAGTGAGTCAGTGACTTTTTTCTTTTGTTCTTTTTGTATTCACCCAGGGAATTTCGGAATGATTTCTTAGAACTTCTCAGGAGATGATTTAGTAGATCCCTTTTGTTATAATAAAGACATTTTTTAAAAAGTTCAGTGCTCAATATAAAATGTTCAATTTTTCTAACATTTTTTTGTTCTTGGAACAAAAAGAGTTCGCAATAATATAGTGTATAATGAATATATTGGCCATCGGAAACACATTCATATGAATGCCACCCAGTAAGAAACACTGACATATTTTATTAAGTGGCTGGGAAGAGAAGGTAATTTCTGTAAGCCATTGCTAGAAAGATCTGTTAAAAATGTGATTGTCTTTCAGAGGAAAACAAGTGTGTTTAGTTGTTTTATTCTGCTCGTTGACTAAAACCATGAGTTTTTTATTGTGGAAGGGATAGTGAGTGCATAATAATTTGCCTATGATCACTCAGTGATCTCAGGACTAAGATGAAATTTGATCTTTCAGTCTGTATCCTTTTTAACACAGCACTATTAACCTAGTGAGTGTGGAATGCTATTAAAAAGGGATGAAGTTGCTCAGTGGTTAAAGATGATATGCTTGTCAATTTGAAGGTCAACAGTTTGAGACCCAAGTACTACAAGACCATGTGAGCTCCTGTTACTTGCTCTTCTCCTGCCAACATTGCAGTTTGATAAATAAATAAAAATTGCTCATCTCCTGCCAACATTGCACATTGATAAATAGGTACCACTTCCGCAGGAAGGTAACAGTGTTCTGTGCACTTTTGGATTTTAGTCATGTTGGCCACAGGAACATTTTCAGACAACTCTGGCTCTTTATCCTTGTAACAGGAATGAGCATCACTTAGAGTTTTTTAAAGACTAGCAGGGCAATCTGTGGGCGAAACCTTTACATTTACTAGACCTATTGAAAAAGAGTGGTGAGCCCAGGCTTATTCTTACATGAATTTTTTTCTCTGATTCAGTAAAGACTGTAACTGTTGTAATGTGGTTTTTAAAGGTTACTGTAAAGTGGATGAAACTCCCAAAGGCTGGTACGTTCAGAATATTGACAGAGATTCTGAAACAATCTGTAGACAACAAGAGCAAGAAAAGAAGAAATAGCAGGATCTGGATGATGAAGAGAAAACAGCTAAGTTCATTGAAAAACAAGTCAGGAGAGACTTGGAGGAAAAAGAATAGGTGAACAGACGTCATGTAAATTAGTTTCAGGTTTGACATATTCGCACAAAGCAGGCCTCTGTCAGTCTTGAGAGACTATGGTATCGTGCTTGGCGCGCAAAGCACGAAAGCCTGGGTTGGATTGTTATGGAGGATAGGCTGTTACCCAAGCAGCAAACCCCCCCTCTCCATGCCACAATTAGTCCAGTGGAAAGGCAGAGCCGATATGATTGGATCCAGCTGGCGTCGCAGAGCTGGGCTAAAGACAGGAGCTCACCCTGTCTTGTGGGGCCGACCCGGGTCTCGAACCCTCGCCTGCTGGTTAACAGGCACAGTGTCTTAACCGCTTGCGCCACCCCCACAAAATCCACAAAAACATGGATTAAGGAGGCCATAGTGGTCATCCTTCTCATTTTCCCCTTTTCTCCAAAAATGTCCCTGACAATAGCTTTTGCTGCTTCTATTTTTATTTTTCATTCGTTGTAACATTATGACCTTTAAAAATACAAAGTATAATACAAAGTAATACAAAGGGAGTCATATACATTTGAGTGCCAACTCAGGCACTCAAATATACTCTGTTTACTCAAATCTAACACCCATCTTTTTCAGCTGAATTCAATCTCCAAAATCAGAGTGTTCAATAGATTTGATGGTGCATTAGATTCGAGTAAATATAGTATTGGACCAGCTCTGTCTTTTGGACTGACTCTTTACCACTTCCAATTGATGTCCCTCTAAGCATGAAGCAGAAATATCAAAACCAAGGTGCAGTCCTCCCCATTCTTGTGGTGGTGTGAGGAGGCTGGCACATATCTGTGTGCGGGCGTACCTTCCGCCCTCCACCTGGGCATAAGTGTCTTACAACACTTACAACACAACACCCACAGGCCAGCACAGGATTTGTGCTGGAACTGATGCCACTCTAACTGGGGTGGTGCAAACTGTTAAGCCAGTGCACATACATGTGCCAGCCACCTTGGGAACAGTGAGGGGGCAAGTTATGCCAGTCTAAATTAGTTAGGATTTATCCCTCAGTCTCTATTTCCCCTGATTTATCCCTCAGTCTCTATTTCTGCTGTCTTGAACAACAGGTCATGACATTACTTAACTTTTTGGTTATAGGATGAGCCAGTCTAAACAGGAGCGATAAGCAGTTTTGCCCTTGTAACTGTGGGGTAGGCAGAAGTAATCAGCAGAAGAGCCTCTGATCTCTCCTTCTCTTCCAGAGCCTTCTACTGGGCAAACCCTGGGGTCTCTCTCAGTCACACAGGGGATGGCTTTAATACCTGTGGGGAGGCAGAAGTAATCAGCAGAAGAGCCTCTGATCTCTTCTTCTCTTCCAGAGCCTTCTACTGGGCAAACCCTGGGGTCTCTCTCAGTCACACAGGGGATGGCTTTAATACCTGTGGGGTAGGCAGAAGTAATCAGCAGAAGAGCCTCTGATCTCTCCCTCTCTTCCAGAGCCTTCTACTGGGCAAACCCTGGGGTCTCATGAGCCAGTCTACACAGAACTAAACAGAGAAAATGATGAAGAAAAAGGTAAATGGATGTAAAATGCTGTGTGACACTATACTTTTCAAGAGGAAGTCAGCTTGAATTCTTGATACAATGCAGGAAAACTCTGCAATCACATCTAGAATTTCATAGCTCTGTGTGTTGCTGGCATGTAATTTCTGCACACACACACCCTACAAAGTGCTGTATGTTTCTTTTGCTTTAGCCCTTTTGGATGCAGGTAACAGCTTGGATATGTAGAGATGAAAACTGAAGAAGCTTTGGAAGCTGAAGCTTCTGAAAGAAGCTTCCGAAAACTGAAGAAGCTTCAGAAGCAGCGTTGCTATTGGCTGTGGAAGAAAGGACAGGCCATATCAAACTGGATCACATTTTAGTATTGTTGCCAGTCCACCTTGGCTCCTTGCCTCAAGGAGCTGAAGGGAGCTATCAAATTTCAACATAGCAATCCTGTGAGATAATGGCTTGCCCAGGATCTTCCATGAACGCCACAATTTCTCTGGAGGAGGGAAAAAGTGCATTCAGTAATGACTGGGTTTGCCCTGCCCACCAACGAGACAGGGCCGGACGTCGTTTTGTCTCCTTCCTGTGCGGGGCAGCCCGTCCCAGTCCGGCTCTGGCTCCCTTTGAGCAAGGCCACGTCTTGCTGTGCTCCGTAGAGCACAGCTAGTCTCCTTCTCTTTTCTACCTTTTGGCTTCTGTTTCAGCTTCTTTTCTGTCTGTCTGTCTTTATACTGCCTCTGGCCTTCTCTTTTCCCCTTGTGGAGTGGATCAGTCCAGGACAAGGCAGGAGAGGCCTTCAGGGCCAAGGAAGCCTGCTGAGGCCTACAATGCAGGAGAGGCCTACAGAGAGGGCCTGTCTCCTTTCTTCTACATCTTCTCTACACCTGCCTCCATTTCCCTGTGCTCTATTCTTTTTATGGAGTGGATTAGTCCAGCACAAGGCAGAAGAGGCCTACAGGGCCTAAGAAGCCTACTGAGGCCTATGATGCAGGAGAGGCCTACAGAGAGGCCCTGTCCCTTCTACTTCTGCTCTACACCTGTCTCCATTTCCCTATGCTCTTTTCTCTTTGTGAATTGGATTAGTCCAGGACAGGGCAGGAGAGGCCTACAAGGCCTGGGAAGCCTACAGTGCAGGAGGCCTACAGTGCAGGAGAGGCCTTCAGAGAGAGCCTGTCTCTTTTCTTTTATTTCTTCTCTATACCTCCCTCTGTTTCCCTGTGCTCTTTTTATGGAGTGGAGTAGTCCAGGACAAGGCAGGAGTGGTCTGCAGGGCATAAGAAGCCTACTAAGACCTACAGGGCAACTGAGGCCTACGACTCAGGAGAGGCCTACAAAGAGGGCCTGTCTCCTTTCTTCTACTTCTTCTCTACACCTGCCTCCATTTCCCTGTGCTCCTTTCTCTTTATGGAGTGGATTAGTCCAGGACAAGGCAGGATAGATCTATAGGGCCTAAGAAGCCTACTGAGGCCTACAGGACAACTGAGGCCTACCATGCAGGAGAGGCCTACAGAGAGAGCCTGTCTCCTTCCTTCTACTTCTTCTCTACACCTGCCTCCAATTCCCTGTGCTTCTCTCTCCATCCTGCCCTGTCTTTCCCTTTCTGACCGACGCTTGGGAACCAAGGCATCTGGACAGGCTTGCCCCTCCTGGCCTGGGACTACCACAGACCCAGAGGGAATCTGGTGCTGGGGGCCCTATATGGATCCCCCCTCACCACACTTTGGCAGCTGCAGCCGTGGTCGGTGGCCTTTTGGGGCGACGAGGAGGGTATCCTGAGGGCCCTGCCCCCTCATTCGTGCCCGTGGGCTTTTGGGCGATGAGGAGGGTATCCTTAAGGCCCTGCCCCCTCGACCCACTCAGTGGCCGGGTAGAGGTCGCCTGCGGGCACTGCCTCCATTCCAGCACTAGAGCTTGGTTGGGAGCAGAAGAAGGGTACGTATGGAGACAAATGCATGGAAAAAGCTCCCTGGCTGTGTGTGCACCAGCCGCCACAGCGCCCACCACTCCTGCTTCCCCGAGAGGATTTGCCGGTGCACGGAGGACCAGCGTACAAACCAGTGCACAGAGGAGCCAGTGCTATCAATGGCAGCGGAGGTCTCAGGGCGGGCACCACCACTCGCATCTGCCACTTTGAGGAACCAAGTTTCCCGCGCCTCACACTGGCGCTTGCAGCGGCACCCTCCTTTTTCCTGATCCTGGTGGTTATCGGCGGACATTTTGCCTGTTTCAGTTTTCCGTCAGCAAGGTGCACAGTGAGTTTTTCAAGGCCCAGGCCTGGATTGGAGAGGGGAGGCAGGAAGGATATTAAGGTTGTCTGTTGTCAACTGCATGCAGAGCACCTTTGGAGAGGTGTTTTCATGACAGGAACTGTATTACTTGTCCTCTTGTCTGTCCAGCAGTGACCAGTGGCGAGGGCAGTGATGGTGCAGAGACATGGAGGTGCCAAGTGTCTCATTCTCCACACCCTACAGAGACCCAGATGAGTCTCAAAATGTAATGCCTCATAGCTGTTGCCTTAGCAAAAGTAAAATTACTCACAAGGTTCAGTAATTTACCACATATTTCTGAGGTCATGGACTAGTAGGTGCGAAAGGGAAACAAAACAATGAAACCAAAACAAATAATAATAATAATAATAATAAAAGAAACAAAACTCAGGAAGCCTAGGCACATGTGGCATTGTGGGTCCAGAACCTTCTGGAAAAAGCTGTGATAGAAAGATTATGCCCTGCAGCAGATTTTCAACCTTTTTCATCTCAGGGCTTAACAAGGACTTAACATCTCACACTTAACAAGGAACTGAAATTGTCAAGGCACACAATCAGTTGTTTCTACCATTGACAAGGCACACCAGGGTGTTCAGATATCTCAATTTCCTATTAATTAATGTCAATCTCCAAATTCCCACGGCACACCTGAGGACTATCCACGACACACCAATGTGCCACGGCACACTGGTTGAAAATCACTGGTCTAAGGTAATCATATTTCTTACCCTGCTGCACAGTAGAGGAACTGTTTTAAGAACCAGCCTAAACCAGCCCAGACTGGCCGAGTCTTGCTCTGAAGGTATCAAGCCTCAGGCAAGACTGCTTGGTAATAATGGCTTCCCTTGTTTATAATCCCAAGGTTTCGACTATTATTCCTTCCACCAAGCTAACAAAGCCAGCAGTTGAAGTTTGTGTCTCTGCAGGACATTCCCAAGATGGCAGAAGTTCCCTTCTCTGAGGCAGGCCCATCTATCATGGATGCAGAAGGAACAGTGTCTACACCAGGGGAGCACATGCCAAAAATCGGTCGGTAAGCTTTATTATTTGCCTCAGGAAACTTTGGCCATTGCACATTTCCAAAGTAGAGGTCCTGATGGCTGCATTGTCTTGATAAAGGTCCAGAAGACTCATGCTATACAAGAGTTGAAGTAACATTGAGAGAGTGTAAAAACTTATTATTTGGGTTCAGGACTTTGGATGCCAACTCCCAGGTCCCAAGTTAAGAATTGTTGGGCGGAAGAAGCTGTAATAGTGTAATTCAAATACACTACACCTATAAGTCTGAATGACTGCAGATCAGTGGTTTGAGACCTGGGCAAATTCACAATCTGGCCTAACTCTCTTCTCCACAATCCTGGGAAGTATATTTTAAAAGGGTTAATCCTTGTTACCTTTTTCAATATCTTACTTAGGCATTGGGTGTTTGAAGCACAGTCCCTGTTTAGACAGGCAGTTCTGCCTCTTGGGGCAGCAAACGCTCTGGTGGAGTTTTTGACTCTGTCACTTGAAAACAGGGATAAGAGGACAGTTGATTTTCCTTCTGTGTAGGAAACATTAACCCTGGCGTTAGTTATTTTGGACCAAGGATGATATTTTGGCCTATAAGTTTCTAGAAATTAGATTTGTCATCCTCTACTTCTTCATCCTCATTGTCTGCCTTAGACCAAAAGACCCTTACTGCACACATGATCAGCTTTCCTCCTCGGTCTTATTGAACAAGACAGTATACAAATCATCGTTGTGCCTTAATCTCCATAGGGCCACTTGACTCCAATTCTGACCAGGATAGAGTTGAGGTCTTTCCCAAAAAATGCTCCAAAACAATTATTTTCCCTCAGGCCTTCCAAGTATTGTCACTCAGGAATGGCAAACCCATTCCAAAGGACTTGGTTCTCCTTCTTCAAATCAGGGCAGCATCTTTGACAGTTCTGGTGACCCTGAGCACCTTTCGGGTTTCATGGTATCATGTCAGGTTGTGATCCCGTTGTCCTTTTTTCACCTGAGACTTCTGCAAGCTATCCTGGATCACTATGCAGTTAACAGTGAGAGTCTAAAGGGGTCTAATTCTAAAGGTGTGCATTTAAAGGGGTCTCAGTAGGGAAGCTTAAAGTAACGCATGTGCTGGAATTTTTTCAGGGGGTGTTGACGAAGGACTGAGCACTAACTCTATTAAGAGGCAAGTTTCCTCTTAAGTACCATTTTAGGTCGTAGGCCGTCTGGAGCTTTCAAGTACCATTTTAGGTCCTAGGCCGTCTGGAGCTTTCTCCGGCCTTCCTGACATCTAATATTTTATAAAAGGTTTGAAACTTTTAAAGCCACTACTGGGCACCGTTACCTGAGTTGGAATCTCCATCTGGTCCTCAAGGCCTTGATGGGTTTACCCTTTGAATCCTCTTGCCTCAGTGTCTGTCAGGTTCGTGACCTTAAAGACCATCTTCTTGGTGGCAGCCACTTCAGCCAGATGGGTCTTGGAATTGGGGTCCATTTCTATTAATCCTAACCATTGCGTGTTCCAGGATGATAAAGTAGCTCTTAGGTTAGACCCCTCCTTTCTTGTACCTAAGGTAAACTCACCCTTTTCATAGATCACAAAGACTTGTGTTACCCACTCTTTGTCCTACTCCAAATTCTCCTTTGGAAAGGGCTTGGCATCCCTTTAACGTTAAATGGGTTCTAAGTTTTTATTTGGATGGTACAAAAGATTTTAAGATGTCAGAAGCTCTGTTTGTCCTTTTCGGGGGTCCTTCTAGGGGCAAGACAGCTTCAATATCGTCTTTTTCTTTTTTGCCAAGAACAGCCATCTTTGAGGCATGTAAGACAGTAGGGAGAGATCCCCCTGAGGGAGTGACAGCCCATTCAGCAAGAAGGGCCACTACCTAAGTTGTCTTTGAGGGAATTGTATTTTTAGACTGAGTTTGTATGGCGGCTGCTTCATCCTCCACAAATACCTTTATTTGTCACTCCAAAATTGTCCAGGCAGCCTCTGCGGAAGCTGCTTTTGATTGTAGAGTACTCCATGAAGTGTTTTCTCAGTGAAGTGGATTGCGTCTCTCCCACCCTGAGTGTGAGGCTCTGGTATATCCCAGTCATTACTGAATGCACCTTTTCCCTCCTCCAGAGAAGGCAGGAATTTTCTTACCTGTAAATGTCCTTTTCTTGGAGGAGAGGAAAAGGTGCATTCAGCCCACCTCAGCAGAGTCGCAACGTAACTTCACTTCTCTTCAGCCCTTTTTACTTTTTCAAGGGATTGTGTTTTTAACTAGGGTCCAGGAGTTTTCAGTGGGTCCCTGTTATTGTTCAAGTTGGAGAAGGCATTCCTTTTCTCTGTTGTAAGTGTCCTCTCGTTGGTTCTTGGCTGCTGTTCTTTTTTCCAAGTCTGTTTTTTCCTCAGCAACTTCGTGTTCTGAGTTTAGAAGGTTCCTTGGAATCTTTGTTGTCAGTGGCAGTGATCCTCTCTATGGTCTCTGGTATCCGGACTGGGAGGGGCTGCCCCGCACAGGAAGGAGACAAAACGACGTCCGGCCCTGTCTCGTTGGTGGGCGGGGCAAACCCAGTCATTACTGAATGCACCTCTTCCTCTCCTCCAAGAAAAGGACATTTACAGGTAAGAAAATTCCTGCCTTCTTTGGGATCAGAATCCTGATCTTCTATATTTATTTCTTTATTTATTTCACACTGACTCTTATCATATACAGTCTCAATAGGTCCTAGTAATAAGTCTTGAGAAAAGTCCATTGCATTGTGAGTATAACTCACTTTTCCAGAGCAACTCTGCTTATTTAGCTCTTTATCTTTTTTCTTCCTTCTGATACTTCTATCCGTTTTTCTTCTTGCAGCAATTTCTGGACACTAAATTGTGGAATTTGTGGGCACTACAAATGCCATCTGTTCTGAGAAGATGCTTAAGAGATGCAGATCTGGCACAAAAAGATCCACTTATCTTCCACTCCGCCAATCACATGCATCACCTGGGATCTCTGTCAACCTGGTGGCACTCTGTTCTCAGTACCCCATTCAGAGTGAGGGAAAAAAGTGAGCACCTATGGGAGAATGGCTGCAGGAGCCTGCCAAAGGTCTTATGTGATGCTTGTCAAACAGACCACTCTGCTGCCTAAATGATGGAGTCATTAGATGTAGGGGCTTTCCTAGGGACAATTTCCTAGGGCTTTCCTAGGGGTAGGGGACAATGAAGCATGCATAGTATGGGGAAATCAAGCCTGTGAGGATCTCCCCCCTTTATGAACCACAGTGAGTGTGTGGAAAAGTCCCGCTCGTATACTGTGGGGATTAAAAAGGGTGAGTAATTCTAGGCTTCTAAATCAGCAAAATTAGAAAGGCATATGCAGGGAAACACACAAGAGTGTTGTACTGCTGTTACTAAGAAACATAATGGAATTTGAACTCTAACATAGCATAACTATTGTATTGAAACGTGCTTGTACCTTTTTGGAACTGCACAAGACAACATAAACTCATGAGAAAAGGAATGCTTTAAAGAACGGAACAAGCTGTATGGTACATTTTGTATAGTAATGAAGATACATCATGTAAAGCTTTCCTGCCACAAAATCAGAAGTCCAATTCTCTTTTTAATTGATCAACTTGTCCAGTATGTTTGTTTGTGTTGCTGTTAGTTTCTGTTTCTGTTAGTTACACTTCAGTTATCTTGCTTCATGTTTCCCAATAAATATGGGATTGGCTCAGTTAGTCAACAGAGCTTCCCTGACAGAACTACTTGGTCTCTTTTTGCTGTGATTCAAGCTCTCCTTTGCCTTGGAACACCCCCAGCTCTTGCTCCCAGCAAGTGCCCCTGGCATCTTGCTACACATAGTGTGCACCAGAAGGTTTCAAAGACCTGAAATAAATGTTTGTGATTCTCGGGAGATTCACAGGGATTCACTGACAAAAAGAGGCAGAGAAGCAAGGGAAATTACTTTGCAACTCTACTTCCAAAGATACTCTGTCAACCCCTCATACGTCCCTTCTGACTGTTGCACATGCACACACAGTAATATTGCAATATCTTGGTGCATATCTGTATTTAAAGGGGACAACAAAATTGGAAAAGTGGATAATAGGAAGAGAAGGCACTGTGCATTGCAGTTCTCCCTAGCAAAACAGTGCTTTTGCTGTAGCATTGCGATCTTGCAATTGTCAGGTATAACAAAGACAATGAAGCAGGGGCTTCAGTATTTCATATACAGTAGGGCCTCACATAAAGAGCTTAATTTATTCTGGAGGCATGCTCTTTAAGTGAAGCGGATTTTCCCATAGGAAACAATGGAAACTCAGATGATTGGTTCCACCACCCTAAAAATATTCATATGAAAATATTAACTGTATGTAAAAATGATGGCAAAACACTGTAATTGAATTCAAAATATGTGTTCAATGTGCATGATCCTATGAAGTCTACTTAAGCTGCAATCCTAAAGACACTTTCCTGGGAGTAAGCCCCATTTAACACAATGAGGCTTGCTTCTGGGTAGACATAGTTAGGAGGCTGCAATGAAAGACACTTTCATGGGAATAAGACCCATTTAACACAATGGGACTTACTTCAGAGTTTCATAGAATCATAGAATCATAGAGTTGGAAGGGACCTAGTAGGTCATCTAGTCCAACCCCCTGCCTGCAGCAGGAATTCCCTCTAGAGCATCTCCAATAGGTGCTCATCAAGCCTCTGCTTGAAGATCCCCAGTGAGGGAGAGTCCACCACCTCCCTTGGCAATCTGTTCCACTGCCGAACCGCCCTCACCGTCAGGAATTTTTTTCCGGATTTCCAGCCGGAATATCCTTTCTTGCAGTTTGTACCCTTTGGTTATAGTTCTGCTTTCAGAAGCAGCTATGAACAAATTAGCCCCTTCCTCCATATGACAGCCCTTCAGGTATCTGAAGAGGGCAATCATGTCTCCCCTCAGCCTCCTCTTCTCCAGGCTGAACATCCCAAGTTCCCCCAACCTTTCCTCGTAGGGCTTCCCTTCCATCCCACTGATCATTCTTGTCGCTTTCCTCTGGACTTGCTCCAGTTTGGCTGCATCTTTCTTAAAGTGAGGTGCCCAGAACTGAACACAGTACTCAAGGTGAGGTCTCACCAATGCAGAATAAAGAGGAACTAGAACTTCTCGTGACTTGGAAGCTACAGTCCTCTTAATGGAACCTAAAATGGCATTTGCCTTCTTTGCAGACACATCACACTGCTGACTCATGTTCAGCTTGTGATCCACGGCAACTCCAAGATCCCGCTCACATGTTGTGCTGCTAAGCTTAGTATCCCCCATTTTATACCTATGTTTTTGGTTTTTATTGCCTAAGTGCAGGACCTTGCACTTCTCTCTGTTGAAATTCATTCTATTGGTTACAGCCCAGGATTCCAGTTTATCCAGATCCTCCTGGAGGTTTCTCCTATCTTCTGATGTGTTTGCTACTCCTCCCAGTTTGGTGTCATCTGCAAATTTGATCAGGCTCCCCCGTATCCCTTCCTCCAAGTCATTGATGAAAATGTTAAAGAGAACCGGTCCCAAGACAGAGCCTTGGGGTACCCCACTAGAAAATGACCTCCAGGTTGACACAGAACCATTTACTAAAACCCTTTGAGTGCGGCCGTTGAGCCAGTTGCAGATCCACCTAACAATTGCCCTGTCTAGCCCATATTTTTCCAACTTCCTAATTAAAATGTCATGTGGGACTTTGTCAAATGCTTTGCTGAAGTCAAGATAAATGACATCCACAGCATTGCCACTGTCCAGTAAGCTCGTAATCCAATCAAAAAAGGAGATCAGATTTATCTGGCAAGATTTATTCTTGGTAAATCCATGCTGGGTTGTTTTCATCACCGAGTACTTGTCTAGATGTGCACAAATTGTATGTTTTATGATTTGCTCTAATATCTTGCCTGGGATTGAAGTCAAACTGACTGGTCTATAATTTCCCGGGTCTTCTTTTTTCCTCTTCTTAAAGATTGGGACGACATTAGCCCTCTTCCAGTCCAGTGGCACTTCTCCACTCCTCAAGGATTTCTCAAAGATGAGTGACAGAGGCTCTGCAAGTACATCTGCGAGTTCCTTAAGAACTCGAGGATGCAGCTCATTCAAATGACTTGAATTCATTTAGGCCAGTTAAGTGGTTTCGAACCAGTTCTCTGTCAATCTTAATCTGCTGTTCTGCACCATCCATGTTTTCATTACCTCTTAGGGGATGTAAACACATCCCCGAATCAGTCAATGATCCCGTGCCCATGTGGACTTTAGTTGTTTGAAGTTGATGTCCACAAACTCACAGTATTCCTTCAATTTCCCAACCCTTACGGCATTTATGGAGAAGTGATTATAGATCATGTTAACAATGCTCTCTAAATGAATTTCCAATTGCTCAGCACCATGCTGAATGCAATTGTGCAGGATGTGTGCCGGACACCCAATCCCAATTAAAGTTTTGCTGACCGAATTCTTCAGCTTTGTAAGCACATTATTACCCTCCACCCTTCCCACTCCCCCAAAATTAGTATTTATGTTGTCACCGCCCAATGCCACACACTTCTCAGCAATCCCAAACTCTGTCAGAGTATCTATAATAAGGGTTGAGATGGTGTCTGCAGTCTCATTTGGTGTAGATTTAACCTGCAGAAGTTTGACCTGCAGACCTCCCTGTCTGTAGTCAAAAAACTGAATGACCACAGGAAAAATCATCTTGTTCCCATGGTTGCTTCCATCTGTGGACACTCCAAAACATGAGATCTCTTGCAAAATCTGCAGTGCCTCATCTACTGAATGAGGCCCAAGAACATTATTCACAATGGCTTCTTTCTTTGTCCTGCCACATTTTACATTCTTGAGTATAGCAGAATCTTGGGCGTTTTGCAAAGCATTTTGGGAAAACAGTCCATGGTACGAAAGACAAGGTGGTGGCTGGCAACGTAATAAGCGAATGTGGCCTCAGCAAAACTGGTAGCATTGGAAATAGTGCTGTTCTGCCCAAACGCCTTTGCTATGTCCTGAGTCCCAGCGCATACTTTCACACTTCTTTGGTGTTTCTGGGACCGGATGTGGGTCTCCAAATCTGTAGCCCATGTTAAGAGTGAACATGACAGAAGTAGATAAAGATTCACCTAACCTAACCCATACATTTGGAAAATTGAGACAAAAGATGACATAATTTATAAAAAATGCAGTCTAACCTTTATGGGCCACTGAGACGTATGTCCCTGAAGGACAAATGTGGCATTCCGCTTCATAACTGTTTCGGCCACGCCTGAAGGAGGACTTGAAATTAAAGGAAAATTAAAGGAAAACTGAACTTTGTGCTTTGGCATTCTGGAAAATAAACAGCAGATATTTCTTTTAATGACCAGACACTACCATCATTCTCTGCAGATGTCTGCACTGGTCAAACTCCCAGCAGGCAACATTTTTGCAATTGCAAAGGACCATACACTGATGCACAGACTTTTTGCACCAACAACCAACCACTTTATGTACAAAATACCCATATATATACATATTTGCAAATACATATTTGCATATTCTCTATCTCTTGGAGGGATTGCTTGTGGGGGTATTCTTGGGGGGTACTGTGGGTCTGGCAGAGCCAGGGGTGGCAGGGTTGGTGGGAAGGGGGAAATTTCTTCAGGGGGAAGCTGAATTGAGTAAAATGGAGTTTACTTCTGGATAGAAGACACACTTTCCTGGGAGGGAAGCCCATTGCATAGTGTGCTTTACTCTGGCCAGTGAAGTGCAGATTGCAAACACACACACAATTTTCCTGGGGAAGCCCATTGCATAGGATGCTTTACTCTGGCCAGGGAAGTGCAGATTGCAAACACACACACACTCAATTTCCCTGGGGAAGCTCATTGCTTAGGATGCTTTACTCTGGCCAGGGAAGTGCAGATTACAAACACACACACACACACTCAATTTTCCTGGGGAAGCCCATTGCATAGTGTTTCGGCCACGCCTGAAGGAGGACTTGAAATTAAAGGAAAATTAAAGGAAAACTGAACTTTGTGCTTTGGCATTCTGGAAAATAAACAGCAGATATTTCTTTTAATGACCAGACACTACCATCCATTCTCTGCAGATGTCTGCACTGGTCAAACTCCCAGCAGGCAACATTTTTGCAATTGCAAAGGACCATACACTGATGCACAGACTTTTTGCACCAACAACCAACCACTTTATGTACAAAATACCCATATATATACATATTTGCAAATACATATTTGCATATTCTCTATCTCTTGGAGGGATTGCTTGTGGGGGTATTCTTGGGGGGTACTGTGGGTCTGGCAGAGCCAGGGGTGGCAGGGTTGGTGGGAAGGGGGAAATTTCTTTAGGGGGAAGCTGAATTGAGTAAAATGGAGTTTACTTCTGGATAGAAGACACACTTTCCTGGGAGGGAAGCCCATTGCATAGTGTGCTTTACTCTGGCCAGTGAAGTGCAGATTGCAAACACACACACAATTTTCCTGGGGAAGCCCATTGCATAGGATGCTTTACTCTGGCCAGGGAAGTGCAGATTGCAAACACACACACACTCAATTTCCCTGGGGAAGCTCATTGCTTAGGATGCTTTACTCTGGCCAGGGAAGTGCAGATTACAAACACACACACACACACACTCAATTTTCCTGGGGAAGCCCATTGCATAGTGTTTTTTACTCTCTAGGGGCAAGATTCTTATTAAGATTTCAAACACAGAGATTGGATGCAATCCTAACCATGTCTACTCAAAAGTAAGCCCCATTGTATTCAATGGGTCTTACTCCCAGGAAAATGTATTTAGGATTGCAGCCATTGTCACATAGAGAGAGAAAGCATTGCAAACACAAACACAACAAATAGGGCCAGTTCAAGTTCATGGGCTCACCTCACAGGGGTCAAGACTTGCAGCAGCAGCAGCTGGTCTGGAGTCTGAGAGGCAGCGATGTACAGGGCAGGCAATGGAGGCAGATGTCTGAGGCAGTCTGCAAGGCAGCGGATGGAGGCGAGCGGCCTGCGGGGGTCCTGGGACTGTCACCTAGGCTGCACGCATCAGAAGAGCGGAGAGCTCTGGCCACGCAGAGGAGACGCTGGGGGTGGAGCTTTCTTCTCCCACGCACATTTTCCCCCTGCTCTGGTGGTGATCAGCATGCAAGTCGTCCTGATCAGCACCAAGGACAGCAGCGTTTCAGCTTCAGGAGCGCACATTTTCCCGCGCTGGTGCTGAAGTGGCAAATTTGAAACTGCGGCTGCAGGGAACCATTTTTCCCGGTGCGCGCTTGCTCTTTTCCGCTTGCCGGAGGCGGGGACAAATCATCCAGAGGTAGAGCTTATTTGCCGGAGGCCTCCGGGGGATTCCGGTCTTATGGCAACTCTGCCACAGATGGTACCCTTCTCCTCCCCCCGCAGATCCTCAGTACACCTGCGGGCTGAGAGTGTTAAGCACGCTGAGCTATGAGCATGGTGTGAGCGTGGTGCCAGAGCTCGGGTAAGTGCCCCACTTGTGCACCGACTGTTGTGCCCTGCTCCTTGTGCTCTACTCAAAAGTAAGCCCCTTCAATGTTGTTGTTGTTCATGATAAGTGAATGGGACTTACTCCCAGGAAATAGTGGTGACTCTGCTGCTTGAGATCCCAATCCTATGGAGGTCTCCTCAGACGTCAGTCCCGTGATAGTGAATGGGGCTACTCCCAGGAAAGTGCTAGGATTGCAGCCTTATAGCCCAATTCTATGCATGTGTACTCAGAAGTCATTCCCATTGAGTTCAGTGAGGTTTACTCCCAGGAAAGTGTGCATAGCACTGCAGCAGTAGCAACAAAAATAATTTTATGGTTGGGGGTCCCCACAACATGAGGAACTTATAAAGGGGTCACGGCATTAGGAAGATTGAGAACCACTGATTTAGATGGTTTCTACTCTCCTTCACAATGAGAAAAATATAACAGCATGTTGTAGGCAGACAACGCATGAAAAAATGTATTACGTGCACTCGTCATAACTCATATTCCAAATTTGCAAAGCAGATTGATGGGGAGAAATTTGCATTGGAAATTCAGCAGGCACCAAATATACTTGAACAAACAGATCTTAGCTCTTTCCAGAGAGACCCAGAGTTGATCATTTAGCCAAAGAATTTCACAACTTCATTTGGACAGCCTCATACACACTTCCCGAAACATCAACCAGGCAGATTCTTGGGATGGAACTTTGTCCTCTAGTGCCTTTGATGGTTAGAATTTTGTCTCGGACCAGGAAATTTGGAGTCATCAGGATTTCTTTAAATGTTAGTGCAGTGTTTCTCAAAGTGGGGGTCGGGACCCCTTTGGGGGTCGCCTAGAGCTTTCCTGGGGGTCGCCTAAAGAACCCTGGTGCATGGGGCCAGGTCAGGCTTGCCAGACCCCCTGCTGTAGCTGCACACGTACTGGGGCTGACTGACAGCCTCAGGGCCCAATCCTATGCATGCCTACTCTGAAATAAATCCCATTGTGTTCAGTGTGTGCATAGAATACACATTTCATTTATAACAATGAAGATACATCCTACATATCAGGTATTTACATTATGATTCGTAACAGCAGCAAAATTACAGTTATAATGTAGATGAAAATAATTTTATGGTTGGGGGTCCCCACAACATGAGGAACTTATAAAGGGGTCACGGTGTTAGGAAGATTGAGAACCACTGCTCTAGAGTCCATCTTTCTGAAATTAATGGCCATAGCAATTTTATTTGAGTGCACAAAGCCCTCTGTCTTGGCCATGAAAGGAGAGGAGCACTCCTCATCTGTCACTTGTCCCTGTTGGATAACCCTGAGTGGTAGGCAGGGAGATTGGAGATTGCAAGAGGCAGTGGATCCAGTTAACAGTGACACGTCTGTATCCTGTCATCCTTGCAGCAAACTCCTTGCTGCCTTTCTCTCCTTGGACTTGTGCCACTTAAAGAGCTGTTATGGCAGTTGCTATGAATTTGAGTTGAAAATTATCCATTGTCTCTTGGCTGTTGTGGATTCTATTTTTCTCCTTTAGAATTGTTTGATAGAATTTGCTGTGAGCTGTTGGGGACATTTTACTGGAAAATGAAAAGTTGAGCTACATAAAGAATAAGTCAAGAAGAAAGTCTCCAAACTCAGTTGAAAAGGGAAAGTTTGATCCTGTTTTTACATTGCATGGTTTGGAAAGAAGCTTGGTTTTAGGATTGTCTTTGATTTGCTTCTATCTCTAGGGAGCTTTTAAAGGACGTCGAGTTGAAAGTATACCATATGAAGACATTTCCAAGTTGGCTTGGAAATGCTGATAAATTCTGGGAAATTCAGTTTAAGAATACCCTGAAGAATGAGCACCACTGCAGTAGACACTGCTATGACATAGCATGAAGAGTTCTACAGAAGTAAAAAATTTTTTAAAAACAAATTTGTTGGACATTTGTTGTCCACTCACTTCTCCTTTTATACAATAAATGTATTTAAAGTGGGGAAAAAGGCAGTTGTTATTACCCATTGTTGTTACTGCCATTAAAGTAGATCTGCAACCTATGTTCACAGTATTCCACCAATTTAGAACCCTGTAAAAGAAGGATTTCCCGTTGAACGGAGCACTATCTATGTGCAGATGCTTGTCTTGCAGCCACGTTTCAACATATACAAGAGATATATGAAGATTTTGCCTCCCATTACACTCATTTATTGTATTTGGCAGTGCAGGGGGGACAACTTGTGAACAGGTATTGCTCTGGCAGGGCTCTTGTGGGTATTGCTCTTGTTGCCAACCAGTGGGAAAAAACTCATCACATGGTGGCAGGGCCCTTTTGAAGTACTGGAAAGGGTAGGAAAAGTAAACTATAAAATCAAGATCCCAGGAAGCTGGGAAGAGACAAAAGTCTACCATGTAAACCTGCTAAGATTGTGGAATGACAGGCCAAGAGAGGTGGCTGTAGGAGAGAATGAGGATCTTAGACCTTCCACCCAGGAAATAAAGGGCTCAGAAGAACTGGTCCTGGGAGAGGAACTCCTTGAGGGACAGGTAGAGCAGGTGAAGGCACTCCAAAGGAAGTTGCCGGGGTGTTCTCTAGGCTGCCAGGGTGCACCTCACTGGAGGAGCACAGGATAGAGGTAAAGGAGGGGGTAGTAGTTCGGTTTGCACCCAGGAGGTGGCCGAAGTATTTGGAGGAGCAGTTGAAAGAAGAGGTCACGGAAATGATGAGGCTAGGAGTAATTGAACCCTCACGTAGTGATTGGCGGAGTTTCCCAGTTATAGTGCCAAAAAAGGATGGTACAGCTTGTGTCTGTTTGGACTTTCGCAAGGTTAATGAAGTGTCCAAGTTGACGCTGGATATGCCCTGGATAACGCTGGATAATTGACGTTATCCATGCCCTGGATAACGGGGTTTCTAGAACAATTGGGTAGTGCACAGTACTTATCAACAATGGACTTAATCAAAGAATACTGGCAGATCCAATTGCAGGTAGAGTCGCGTGAGTACACGGCTTTTTCAACACCTTTGGGTCTGTACCAGTTCATCCGAATGCCATTCGGGCTACATAGGGAAGCCGCCACCTTCCAAAGACTCATGGACAAAGTCTTACAGAGAGATGGACGGTACACCGCCGCATACCTGGACGACATCATCTTTAGTAGTACTTGGGAGCAACACCTAGAACACCTAGAGAAGGTCCTCTCGGCATTGCAATGTGCAGGGTTAACAGCTAATCCAAGTAAGTGCAGGATAGGGATGAGACAAACAAAGTTCCTGGGGTTCCAGGTAAGAAAAGTACCTTTTCTAGGTAGGAAAAGTTCCTGGGGTATCCAGGTAAGATAATGTGGGAAATAAAAAGAGAGTGGAGTGAAACTTACATATTGGATTTCAGGAAAGCTGATTTCAACAGGCTTAGAGGAGTAATAGGCGGGATCGCATGGGTTGATGATCTAAAGGGGAAAGGGGCCCAAGATGGGTGGGAGCTCCTTAAGAGGCAGCTTCTACAAGCACAGTCAGAAACAATTCCAATAAAAAAGAAACGGGGGAAAATGCTGAAAAAACCAGGTTTGCTCCACAAGCAACTTGGGGATCAGCTGAAGTTAAAGAAAGAGAACTATAGGGAATGGTAGACTGGAAAGATCACCAGGGAGGAGTACAGGCAGGTAGCTGGGTCCTGTAGGGAGGGGGTCAGGGATGCTAAAGCTCAATATGAGCTGAGGCAGACCTAGGGAGACAAGGATAACAAAAAGAGCTTCTTTAGATATGCCCAAAGGAAGAGGGGAAGAGATGAGGGGTGGGACTGCTCTTGGAAAAGGATGGACAACAGGTGTCTGGAAACCAGCAGAAGGCGGAGCTGCTCAACTCCTACTTTGCATCCGTCTATTCACAGAAGGAGGGCTGTGCAAATGGGAGTGCGGGATCACTGACTGATGTGGGGATGTGCTTGCATCACCTAAGAGGTAATGTAAACATGGATGGTGCAGAACAACAGATTAAGACTGACAGAGAACTGTTTTGAAACCACTTAACTGGCCTAAATGAATTCAAGTCATTTAGACCAGATGAGCTGCATCCTCAAGTTCTTAAGGAACTCGCAGATGTACTTGCAGAGCCTCTGTCAATCATCTTTGAGAAATCCTTGAGGAGTGGAGAAGTGCCACTGGACTGGAAGAGGGCTAATGTCGTCCCAATCTTTAAGATGGGGAAAAAAGAAGACCAGGAAATTATAAACCAATCAGTTTGACTTCAGTCCCGGGGAAGATATTAGAACAAATCATAAAACACACAATTTGCGCACATCTAGACAAGTACTCAGTGATCAAAAAAACCCAGCATGGATTTACCAAGAATAAATCTTGGCAGACAAATCTGATCTCCTTTTTTGATCGGGTTATGAGCTTACTGGACAGTGGCAATGCTGTGGATGTCATTTATCTTGACTTCAGCAAAGCATTTGACAAAGTCCCACATGACATTTTAATTGGGAAGTTGGAAAAATATGGGCTAGACAAGGCAATTGTTAGGTGGATCTGCAACTGGCTCAACGACCGCACTCAAATGGTTTTAGTAAATGGTTCTGTGTCAACCTGGAGGTCAGTTTCTAGTGGGGTACCCCAAGGCTCTGTCTTGGGACCGGTTCTCTTTAACATTTTCATCAATGACTTGGAGGAAGGGATACGGGGGATCCTGATCAAATTTGCAGATGACACCAACCTGGGAGGAGTAGCAAACACATCAGAAGACAGGAGAAATTTCCAGGAGGATCTGGATAAACTGAAATCCTAGGCTGTAACAAATAGAATGAATTTCAATAGGGAGAAGTGCAAGGTTCTGCACTTAGGCAATAAAAACCAATAACACAGGTATAAAATGGGGGATACTTGGCTTGGCAGTACAACATGTGAGCAGGATCTTGGAGTCGCCGTGGAGCACAAGCTGAACTTGAGTCAGCAGTGTGATGTGTCTGCAAAAAAGGCAAATGCCATTTTAGGCTGCATTCAGAGGACTGTAGCTTCCAAGTCATGAGAAGTTCTAGTTCCTCTTTATTCTGCATCGGTGAGACCTCACCTTGAGTACTGTGTTCAGTTCTGGGCACCTCACTTTAAGAAAGATGCAGCCAAACTGGAGCAAGTCCAGAGGAGAGCGACAAGAATGATCAGTGGGATGGAAGGGAGTCCCTACGAGGTAAGGTTGGGGAACTTGGGATGTTCAGCTTGGAGGAGGCTGAGGGGAGACATGATTGCCCTCTTCAGATACCTGAAGGGCTGTCATATGGAGGAAGGGGCCAATTTGTTCATAGCTGCTTCTGAAAGCAGAACTAGAACAAATAGGTACAAACTGCAAGAAAGGAGATTCCGGTTGGAAATCCGAAAAAAATTCCTGACGGTGAGGGTGGTTAGAATGAATTGCTAAGGGAGGTGATGGATTCTCCCTCAGTGGGAATCTTCAGAGGCTCGACGAGCACCTGTCGGGGATGCTCAAGGGGGAATTCCTGCTGTAGGCAGGGGGTTGGACTAGATGACCTACTAGGTCCCTTCCAACTCTTTGATTCTATGATTCTATGAAAAGGAGAGGTAAGGCCGATAAAGAGCAAGGTGGAGGCGATATAGCGTGTACTACCACCACGCACCATAAAGGAAGTTCAAAGACTTCTGGGGATGATGGGTTATTACCGAATGTTCATTCCTCTTTTCTCCCAGTTGGCCGCTCCCCGCATAGACCTCACTAGCGATGTGAGGAATAGGCCCATACAGTGGAATCCCCGGTGTGAGCAGGCCCTAAAACAGCTGAAGGAGGCTTTGAGTAATCCACAGGTGTTAGCCTCCCCTGACTTCACCTGTCCTTTTATAGTTCACACAGATGCCTCTGGAAGGGGCTTGGGAGCAGTATTATCCCAAGAGAAGGCTGGGGTAGAGAAACCGATACTAATCCTAAGCAGAAAACTAAATAGGGAGAACAGAATTACTCTACCATCAAGAGGGAGGCTCTAGCAGTAAAGTGGGCCATCAACACTTTACGTTACTACCTTCTAGGAGCTCCCTTTTGGCTAGTGACAGATCATGCACCCCTTACTTGGTTGTTAAAAATGAAGGACACAAATGCCCGGTTGACCTGATGGTACCTGAGCCTTCAACCCTTCTCGTTCACTGTGAAGCATCGAAAAGGAGAGATGCATGCTAACACTGACTTCCTCTCCCGGCAGGAGGAGGAGGCCCCGTGGGGTCCAGAAGACCTGGCCCTCATCTTACCTGGGGAGGGATGTGGGGGTAAGTGGGAGACGACAGAGAGGGAGGCTGGAAGTCTACACCAGAGTTTTGGAGGAGGGGCAAGAACTGAGCCAGCTTCGGAATGTTGAGGGGATGGACTGTTGGTTGGCAGTTGGTGGCCAGTTATGGTGGGAGTTGGGTGCTGAGACTGACTGCTCACCTGATATAAGATATAAGAGTTATAAGATATAAGAGATATAAGTTGTAAGATATAATAGAAATACCTCCATTATGGAAGACAATAAACATACTGTTGTGAACATGCCTCGGTCGTCTCCTTGGCTCTACATACCTAAAAAGCTAGGGCTGGAGTCCTTTCCTTCCCGGGCTGAGTTTATGCACCCACACACATTACCACCGAGGACCCACCTCACACATCCCATGCTCAACAATCTCCCATGTTCATCCACCCCTTGCGGATCAAACCCCATGCGCATCACCTCCCCACGTGATCACCTCCTCATGTGCATCACCTCTCCATCTGCAACACCCCCATGCGCAACTGCCTTCATGCATAACAACCTCCCATGGGCAACAACCCCCATGCGCAGCATCCTCCCCAGTCAACCCCTTCAATTGAACAACCTCCCCCCAGTGCACCAGGCAAATTGGCTGGATGTTGCTCAGTCTTCCATGTTAAGTATAGGACAAAAACATGTTGCACCCCTTTTCAGTCCCTTAAGGGTTGAATTTCTCCACATCAGTTCTTGGTGAGTGTTCATGTGACATAAGGAACACACTCTCTGAATTTCATGCTTCTCAGTCCAGGGATTGGGGCAGAACATCTCTCAGTCCCCGATTCCTCAATGCACTGTATAGGGAGGAAAACACATTGTGCCCCTTTTCACTCCCTTCCAGTTGGAATTTCTGAAAACCGGTTCTTGGTGCACCCCTCGGTCATGGAAGGAACACCCACTCCAAATTTCACACTACTAGGCTCAGCGATTTTGGCAAGGCGTTGATGAGTCAGTGAGTCAGTCAGTGACTTTTCTTTTATATATATAAAAGAAATAAAATTATTTATAAACATAATTGTTTATATATAAAATTATATATAAACATAATTGTTATATTATTATCATATAACTCATTGTTATATACAGTAAAATTAAATTTTGCACCTGCTTTGCAGCTGTGCATTAGGATCACCAGTAAACTTTTAAAATCTCAAGCCTTAATAAGGATGTGCACTAGATTCAATGCTGCATTAGGTTCAAGTAAATACAGGTACATTAGCACAAACTCAAGGGGTATTATTTTAGTGCAGGCAGCCCTGGTATGCCTGTAGCTCTTCTGCCCATTCTATCCCATGACTAGCGTGCTTATTTTTGGCATCATCCTCACAAACCTCCATTGGGATGGATTCCCTCTATGTACTTCTTGGCGGCCTCCGTCTGTGAAGGGAAGGCTTGCACTAAACTATCTCTCCAGCATCGGACGTTGTGGTTAAAGTCAAGAATTGAAAATTGGTCATCAGAGCGGAGATCTTCCAAGATAGTCTTCATGGCTTCAACTGTCTGAAAATTGAGCAGTTGGGATTATGGTCACTTTTTATTTAAAAAAAGTTTATTTTATTTTTATTAAAAATAAGTTAATCACAGAATATTCAGCCTACCTAACATTATTGATCTTCGAATATACACCAAATTATAAAACACATATACACACAACTGCCCCTTTTGAGCCATGGCCAGCCCAGTCATTTTTCTCAACACTTTTCTTTCTATATGCAGCACATGAACTCCCACCACTTCTTTTCCCACTACTAAATTCAAAAAAGAGAAATTCCTAAATTCATTCTGGCCCATCACTTTCCTCCCTCCACTCTCTCTCTCTCTCTCTTTCTCTCTCTCTCTCTCTTCCAAACTTAATGAATAGGAGAATGAGGAGCAGTAGAAAGTGATGGTATGCTCTGCCAACATGTTGCAACATTCCTATAAGGCAACATCCCAATAAGACTTCATGGGTGGTCTGGTTCACCAAAGGAAAGTCATTATTAATTTCCACACCAAATTATATTTTCAGGAAAACCATTTTAGATCAGATACCCAAAAACTCATTATGAGAGTAGATATCTTAAAGACAGACTCATTCTCCTAAATGAAAGAAGGAATTTTGATGAATGCTATGTTTCCTCCCTGCCCATTCCCTTTCAAGGACCATGATTTAAGACCAAAACAAAGCTTCCTCCTAAAGGATAGTGTTCTATAGCAGATGTCATTTTGTTGATTCAGATTACCTGCTTCATTTTCAATCCCCACATTGAGCCACTGTGAGCCAATCCAATAACAAATAGAATATTTTTGGGGAGAGGATCCAGATTTTCAGAAGCAAAGTAATAGATAAAATAACCTCCAGAAATTCTTTTATTTACCATTCATTTCGGCCCCAACAGACTTTCATAACAACTTGGCCAATGTTTCGTACAAGAGACTCTATTTATCCTTTGCTATGGCTAGGACCCCCAAAGAAATAATTAAACACCACATGCTTTTTGAGTCTCTGAACATTTATTCACAACAGGCCTTTAGGCAGACCAACCCTCCTGTAATACTCTTCAAGAGCACAGAACCTCAAAGGATCTCTGGCAACTCCTACGTGTCTGAACAATGTCCACTCAGGCATCAGTATAGTGATAATTGCCTTGGCCCTCTACTCCCTAAAAGAGCCCAACAACCATCCTGTGGTCTCATTAATGTGGTTTCTGATGACATAGTCAAGGACATCATACCGCACATTAAGAAGAGCCAGCCCAACATTACTCCAGCCCCACTTTACTGTGAGCCAGGCCACAGAAACATTAGTAACTTAGATCTGACCATTTTGTCCATGGACAGTTGCAACTCAATAGTTCATGCTCTTGGAAATATAAGAAAGAGTGCTGAAGAGCCGGTACAGAAGAGAGGCATTGGGAACCAAGCTGGTCTGGAAAATATTGACGTCTCTCCATCTTCCTTTCCGACCATTGAATTTCCATCGGACATGAGACCGGGGGCACTATTTAAAAATGATCCATATTTTACCAGCTTGATGGAAGTGCTTTTTCCAGAGGAGTTTACTGCATCACAACTTACCCAAAAGCAACAAAGACCAAATGTGTCACAGCCATCTCCTCTTCAGGGCTTAGACAACACTCAGGCCTCTCTCCCAGTGGACCGCTCCTTATGACACTCTAACCCTAACCTGCCCTGCTTCCACACTTTTATATCATGGAACATAGCAGGGTGGCGGACCAAAACTCTGGACCCGGACTGTTTGGACTTTCATGCCAAGTTCTCTGTCATCTGCTTACAGGAGTCCTGGTCTTTGGACCCAGACCCCACCACTTACCTTCTACGAGGATACAAGGCTTCGTTCAGCCCACCACAAAACTTGCCCCTAGCGGTAGAGCAAGTGGTGGTTTGGTGACATTTGTCAATGAAAAAATGGACATGAAAGCTGAAACCATTTTTGGGGATGACCAGATTTTAGCGGTCATGATCACAGGGAATTGGGGCTTAGGAGCCCTGATTTGCATTAATGCTTATTGCCCTCCAGGGTCAGCCTCGAATTCAACCTCCTTTTGGTGCAGACTTGAAGAGACCCTCACTTTTTGCAAGATTAACTTTCCAAAAGCCGCATATGTGGTCTGTGGCAACTTCAACGCTAGAGTTGGAATTGGACCATGCACTGTAGATTTTAACTGCCACGACGTCTTCTGGCCCGAGCGTCTCTCTCAAGATACTGTGGTCAATTCACAAGGCAAGAGCCTTGTTGGCCTTATGTCAACCTTCCAATTAACCTGCCCACATGGCAGCTCTATGGACAAATCATTTTACATTCCAAAAAATTGTAGACCTATTTCAGTAATAGATTATATTTTTTGTTCTCTCATCCTACTTTTTTTGGTAGCCCACTGTGACATCCTGGTAGCACACTTTGACACTGTGATCACCTCCCAGTCTGTTTAACACTCACTGCAGGTAATGACCTCAAACTAAGGTCTCCCTCTAAACAGAAGGAAAATTCACTCACTTTAGGAAAATGCGCTAAATGGTCCCTCTCAATTGATACTTCCGAGTGGCTCGGGAGTTGGACTCTGCTTGATTTACATAAGGATATTCTTCTGAACACCCAGGACCCCATACAAGACTTAAATTCCATATCTGTGGCTCTACGACCTTTATTAGTAATTAAGGCTAGTAGACCTCCCCCTACTAGTTGGGGTACAAATGGTATGATGCAGACTGCAGGTGATCCAAAAAGCTTCTCCTACGTCTAGCGAGATGGACAAGGAAGCACAGAACATCCACTAACTGCGAGGCTCTAGCCGCGGCAAGGAACAGGTACCAAGACCTTATTAGACTCAAAAGAAAGCGTTACATGTTATCTAAATGGGAAGAACTTAGTGCTGCCTGTAAGATAAAAGACGAACGTAAATTCTGGTCACTCATCTCATTAAAAGATGCTAAATACAATTACATCACACCTCCAATTTTTTCTGATAACTGGTGCTTATACTTTGAAAACATTTTTGACAGCAACAACACTCCATGAACTTGTGTTCCCAATGCATCTCATACTTCCTTAGATACACTGCCGAAATGGCCATCCATCTCTGAGTTCGAGGTGAAGGCGATTATTACTACTTTAGCAGCAGAAAAAGCACCAAGAATTGACCTCTTACCCCCTGAGGTCTATAAGAACAATCCAGATTGGTGGGCTCAAATCCTGGCAAAACTTATCACCCACATTAATGGCACTGGTATCTTCCCTGACAGTTGGAAACAAAGTATCATATTTCCAATCCATAAGAAAGGGGATACCACCAACCCTCAAAATTACCGTCCCATTTCGCTTCTAGACATTAGTCTTAAGATATATGCACGGCTTCTGCTTGATAAATTGTCATCCTGGGCTGAAGATAATAACATCATTGCCCAGGAACAAGCAGGATTTAGGAAAGGGTTCAGCACTACCGACCAAATTTTCATTTTAAATCACTTGATCCAAAAATATGTGAGCAAACCAAAGAAGCGTCTTTATGCAGCCTTTATAGACTTTTCTTCAGCTTTCGACACGGTGTCAAGATCTCGCCTTTGGGAAAAGTTGGATAGCACTAGTATCGATAAATGACTCCTATACCTGATCCAACAGCTCTATTCCAACACATTCTTAAGAGTCAAAGTTAACCCTGAAGGCAGATTGACCAAACAAATCAACACCACAAGAGGAGTCTGGCAAGGTTGCCTGCTTGCCCCGCTCCTGTTCAACTTATATCTTAATAACATTGTCGAGGAAGTTTCACACCCCAATTTTTTCCCTTCAGCTATTGGAAAACGGAAAATTGCAATTCTTTTATATGCAGATTACATCGTGCTTCTTTCTCTTAACAGAAAAGGCTTGTTGAGACTTCTCAAGAAACTGCATGAGTATACCATTAGAGAACAACTCAAATTAAATCATGGAAAGTCTAAGGTGGTCGTTTTTGGAAAACACTCATCCGCCGCCACATGGCCTATTGGGTCCCATAACTTAGAGCAGGTCCCATTCTATAAGTATTTGGGAGTCTTATCTGACAACAGACTAAATTGGAACCTACAATACAAGCACACAAAAAACATGGCGCAAAGAACCACACTCTCTATCATTAAGTTCTTCCACTCAGGAGGAGGCAAATTAGTTCTCCCTGTGCTGAAGGTCCTCTTAGGGAAAGTGATACCTCAAATTCTCTATGGTGTGGAGGTATGGGGGATAAACAACTCTAAGATAGTTACCTTGGAACCTATCCAGAATAAGTTTCTGAGATATATACTTGCTCTCCCCCCAGAGACTCCAGCCGCACATCTCAGAACAGAAACCAATATGTTCTCTATAGATGCCAGAGCGAAAATGGCCATTTGCGCATATTACCAAAGACTTTTGATGATGCCGGATAGCCGCCTCCCTAAACTGTGCTTTATAGAACAACTGAAAATTGGCGGCTGGGCCAAAACAGTTCAAGTTTTACTACGGTCAAACTCCCTCTCTTCTGATATTTATATTTTTGGAGATCATAAACCATTTCTTAAAAAAATTTTGTTTACTCGAGATAATATGAATGACATGGTTCTCCTGAAAGATTCCAAGTTTGATCAAATTTATAGCTTGTTCAAACTTTCACACTCGAGACCTCACTATCTTTATGCATTGACTCATGCAAATTTAAGGATGGCTTTCACTGCATTACGATTTCAAACCATGCCAACAGCCTACCAGGATGGCAGATATCTAGCCCTATCCAAGCACAACAGATTTTGTAATTGTGCTTCAGGAGCCATAGAAGATGTGATACATTACGTCTTACACTGTCGCCTGTATATACAGCCTAGACAAAGATTTTTAGGTCCCATTCTAGACTCTATCCAATTTGATAACCCATTATCAATAATATGTTATCTGTTGGCGGATATTGACCTGCAAATCACATATATGACTGCACTATATGCTAGAGCAGCTATGTCTTTCTGTCTCAGTGTGTTACAAACACTCTTTGATTCCGAATCTTCTGGAGACATGGACTGATAAACCTTGTATGTTTTCGTATTACAAACTCAATGATGTTGGGCCCTGTAAAGTTTAGGATATATGCATCACCATATTTTTATATTTTGTATTTGTATTTACTAATTTAATTGTAATGGCAATCAAAACTGATTGATTGATTGATTGATTGATTGATTGATAAAATAACCATTGAAAATCTGCAAAATAAACTAGGACATTCAGTCAAATTCATTTTCTGGAAAAGGTTCCACTCAAAACAACATTTTTTTTTCTTAAGAAGTGCTCCATTCTTTGAGATTGGCTGGCTTTGACCCTCAGACCCATGTCAGAAGAAGGTGAAGAGTGGTGTACCACTGCTATCACCATCAGTAGGACTGCTGTATTTCTCTGTCTTGTTTCTTGTAAAGGGAAAAAATGCCAGAAGAAACAGCTAAACCAGTGATGGCCATGCTTACTGCTGTGCAGTAATGCACTCTTGCACAGCACTAGCAATATAAACTCATTCATATATAATGACAGCTTTGCTGTCTCTGTTCACATCATACACAGGGGTGGATCCAGCCAGCCCCAAGATCTGGTTTACTGGAAGTTGGGGGGCAGGCCAGGGTCAGGGGTGGGGCTGGGGTCAGGGGGCGGGGCGAGGGACAGGCCCCAACCCCACCGCATTGTGCATGCGCCAGGCTTGGTGCATGCGCACTGAATCTCCTGAAGCTGAGCTTCAGGAGACACAGCGTGCTACTGTCCAGCTGGACGCAAGCGTGCTAAGTCTCCTGGAGCTCGGCCCCAGGAGACTCAGCATGCATGCGTCCAGCTGGACGCAAGCGCGCTAAGTCTCCTGGAGCTTGGCTTCAGGAGACTCATCGCGCATGCATCCAGCTGGACGCAAGCATGCTAAGTCTCCTGGAGCTCAGCTTCATGAATGCGCATGCATTCAGCTGGTCCATGCGTCCACGCGCTAAGTCTTCTGGAGCTCAGCCCCAGGAGACTCAGCGCGCTAGCACACTGCGTTTCCTGTGGCCAAACTTCAGGAGACGCGTGGCGGCCGCTGCCAAACCAATCCCCGCGGTTCTTGCCAGCTGCGGCTCTGACCGGTTCGCCAGCGTCTCTCTCTCTCTCTCTCTCTCTCTCTCTCTCTCTCTCAATCTTTCTCCCATTGAAAAAGCACTTCTTGAAAGAATGACCAGGCATTCTCTGCAGATTTGACATCTTCCCTTTCCCCTATCACCCTGCTTCTCAAAAGCAAATTTGAGAAATATTTTGAGGGAACCAGCATCTGGTCTCCTAAGAGTCTCTAACCAAGTTGAACAATCAGAACGGGAGATGTGATAGTATGGTAGGAGAATAGGGGTCTTATTAAATGTGTGATGGTGTTCACAAAAATCCTGGAAATTTAAGCCCATTTATTAATTAATCTATCTCAAATGTATTTAAATTTTATATTGAAAATATTTTATCTGATTTTGACACTGGTAAAGGCCAATTGTTTTTTTCCATTCTTACCTTTTTTCTCCTTTAGTCATGGTATTAATTTCTGCAAATTGATCTCCAAGCGAATTTGAAATATGAACAAATTCAATCCCCTGAGGCTCAATAATGCGAACATCCACCTATGGGGAGTGAAGTGGACCGAAAGAATTATAGCAATCAGACAAACTCAGGAATGAAGACAGCTCTAGACAAACTCTTTCTGAATTTCCCTCCAACACACGCAAGAAATAGTCTGAATTTATTGGGGAACCATAGTACAATAATAAAGCCCATGTGCTGCATGCAGAAAGGTTCCAGATTCAGACCCTGGTACATCCAGTTAAAATTACTGCAGGTAGCAGGGTTGGGAAAGACCTTCCCTGGAGACCTCAGAAAGCCAATGTCAATCCAAGCTGACTGATCAGATCGACAAGTGTATGACTCATTATATACTGGGTATTGTAACAGATAAGCATTATTAATCTCTAATAATCTATAGTATTGATCCTCAATACTAACACCACTAAGTAAAGAGAGCAATACTTTAAAGCAACACTCAGGCTAGGCCTCCAGTTCCAAGTTGTAAAGCATTATGGGTAAAGTATGAGTCTAAAGACTGCAAGTAAGCAAAATAAGTAGAAGCACATAAGAATGTGGCAACATGGTAAATGTTCTAGTCCTTGACCAACAATGGAACAATATAAAGAATGATACATAGCATGCTATGTGTTGCAACAATTGTATGATACATGCGTCATATAGTGTGGACTAAGTTAGCGAATCAAAGTTGTTCTATAAAATGAAGTAATGCAGCATGTGATTGGAGGGATACTTATGAGTTACTATTGGTAAGAACTGGTTTGATAGACAATGTCAAGTGCAAATCAAAATGTATGATTTACTGAATCTTGGTAATGTAAATTTGAGTATTTAAGACCCAGCACATCCGGTGCTCAGGGTTCTAAGCCATTTTTATGAAGGAATCCATAAGGACGAGGCATAGATCCTATTGTATCTACAATAAAGACATTTGCTACTCTTTAATCCCTGGACTCTGGACTTAGTTATTTCTTGGGAGTTTGAAAGTGTTCCTAAGGTTGGAGGTGTAGGAAACCCACTTGGCAACCCGTGTCAGGATTTTCTGCAACAATATAAACAGTATAAGACAGATTCGTGTGCTCATAAGAGACTGAGGATACAATCCTAACCAATTTACGCAAGCACAACCCATCTATCTTCCACTTCTGTGATTCAATGAACTAAATAGGGCTTTCAAGGGGGCATGTATCACTTCCATATTAGTCACGCAGGTCAACAGTGGCCACAAGTGAAAAATCAGTGGCTTATCTGGGTGGTAACAATCTCTGACTCAACAGATTAATGTAAAACACTTGACCAGACTAAACTGTTTTTGCAGAGAACTTTCAGGGCCTCACTTCTTCCTCAGCAGCTAAGTATGTGACTCAGGCTATCTCCCCAGAGACCTCCACCTCAAGCCTTTCCTCAGCAAACCCCAGAAATGGAGATCATAGGACTCCATGGAAAAAATTAGGAATGGATGTAGCTCAGTGGTAGAACCAATGCTTTATGTGAGTTTCAATTTGTGTTCTTGGATCAGAAAGGTGGTAGAATCCATGGAGAGCTCACACTGCAAAGAAAGAAGCCTGAATAGAAGGAAGTTTCACAGATTCATCAGCAGAGCTTCAAGTCCCTGAATTACCTCCAGGTGCTTGGCCAACCTACCTGTTTGCAGAGGGATTAGATGCTCATAAGACAATAATTTTCTCTGGATCAGCTCTTGATAATGGATTTCAAATTCGACCTTGCTTCCTCCAGGCACGTTGAGTTCAGCTTTAAAGTTCTCCATGTCAAGGGCATTGCTCCTAGATAAAGTACGTAGAAAACATTTTAAAAATAATCACCAAACTGCAATTTACAGCACAGTTTTATCCCCACCATTGGTAATGATTCAGTCATCCCAACTGGATCCAATGGTGGTGTTGGATGATCAGAAAATCTTGGAGAGGTAAGGAGGCTTATGTCTCCATAGGCCACCCATTGACCTTTTGGGACCTATGACAGGGGCCTTCTTGGCATAAGAAGTCAAATCTGCAGAAAGAGAAGGGACAGTTTTGAAAAGAGGGAATAAGATGCTAGCATATACTAGTGCTGCTAGATCCAACCCTCTTTCTTCCAATAGGCCCCTGCACTCCTCCCTCATTGCCCAGAAAGTCCCTTGATTTTTCCCTTGCTGCTCTGATGAATCTATCAAAAACAGTGGGGAGCCGCTGGCGCATGTCCAGTGCTCTGCCCATATGCATCAGTGGCCTGCAAGTGTACTAATTTGGCCAAGCTTTTGGGCCACTGAATAGGACCTTATGCAGCCAGGATGTGAGTTTTGACCATGTATGGCCTAGGTAGGATTGGCTCATTAATCTCACGAATAAGAAAGTTTTTCTTACCATAGACTTCTTTTCCGGTACGAAGGAAGGAGGGCGTTCTTAACTCATGTGTTGTCGCCCCTCCCCCAACAGGAGGCTGGACAAAGTCAGTTCTCCTCATTGAGGGGCAGCACCACAACCCAGACTCAAAAGCCGAGCTGAGTAGAAGTACCGAACTCCGACTGCGGGTCTGAGATACCAAATGGCCAGGACAGACCCTGCAACTTAGATAAAAGCTTTAACACATAACAAAGGGAAGAAGGTTAGAAAGACCAAGTCCCCCAACTTTTTCCCATGGAAAAACCACACGACCAACAGTTAAACTTGACACAGCCAGGAACCGAGGGTCAGAGAGAGGTGGCCCTCCTTCCTTTGTACCGGAAAAGAAGTCTACGGTAAGAACAACTTTCTTTTCCCTGTACTCAGGAAGGAGGGCGTTCTTAACTCATGGGATATAGCAAAGCTGTATCCGTCCGGAGAAAGGGAGGGCTGACCGAAGGTCCTAAGATGTCATTACCCTTTGTAACAACCTCCTGCCAAATGCCGCATCTGCGGAAGGTGCTTTATCCATCTTACAATGGCCGATAAAAGTATTAGGTGATGCCCATATAGCAGCCTTATAGATAGATACAATGGACGTCACACCTTCATATGCAGCAGATGTAGCTGCACTCCAAATAGAGTGAGCAGTAATCCTAGCAGGAGGGACCCTTCCTAAGGATGAATAGGCTAATGCTATGGTCCCCTTGAACCAATTAGCCAGAGTGCTCCTCGATGGATGCCTGCCCATGGCTGGCCCCTTGAAGAGCACAAAGAGACAGTCAGTTTTACGAAATGCTTCAGTGTGCTCGATGTAGTAACTGACAGCTCTCCTAGCATCTAACTTATGCCGGCCCACTTCCTTGCCATTCTTGGGATTAGGGCAAAATGATGGAATAACCAACTCCTATGCCCCATGATACCAGGAGTTGACCTTGGGAATAAAGGCCGGATCTAACCGCAAAACGACCTTGTCATCATGAAAGATGCACAAGTTTAGATTAATTGACAGTGCTCCAGTCTCAGACACCCATCTAGCTGAGGTTATTGAAAGCAAAAGGATGGTCTTAAATGTAAGAAATTTCAACTCAGCACTATGTAATGGCTCAAAGGGAGCCTCCACTAACTCTGACAACACCAAAGGTAAATCCCACAAGGGGAAAAGATAAACCTGTGGGGGACTTAACTGATTCACCCCCTTCAGGAAACTGGTTATGTGTGGGTGGGATAAGATCGCCCTACCCAAGGAAACCCCCAAGGTGCTCCACAAAACTGTCACTTGTCAGCCTAACGTGCTGGCGCTAAGCCCCATGTCAAAGCCATCCTGCAGAAATTCCAACATAAATTTGCATTCCCCACCGGGGATGCCTCCTTGGAGTCGGAGTTCTCATGAAGTCTGGGATCCCTTGGCGGGCTTCCCCGCAGAGGAGGGAGCCGGACCAGGACGCTTCTTGAACTGGGCCTTACTCCTATCCCTTTTGGGCTTGGAATATTGGCCAAACTCTTGGCTTTAAACCCTGGGTTAGCCTGACGAAAGGACTGGGAATGCTTGGGCAGTTCTTTCTTGGTGGTGGGAAGCACTTTTTGCTTCTCCTTGCTCTCCAGTAACAGAGGCTCTAAGGCCTCTCCAAAGAGCTTCTGACCCTTAAGGAGAAGATGTAACACCCTAGAAGCTGAAGCTGCGTCACTTTCCCACTGACGAAGCCAGATCTGTCTCCTAGGCAGAAACCCCATGGCCATGGCTCTGGCAGACAACTGCAGCAAATCATAAGTGCAATTGGCCGCCGCCACCACTGAAGCAAGGGCGATCTTCCTTGCCCTTCTGGTGTAGAGGCAGGCTGGACAAAGTTCTGCTTTATCTCTGGTATCATCTGACATAGAGTCAAGGACTCTACCAGAACAATTGCTGCCCATAAGAGGCAGGACTGCCAGTTTAACTGGGGATTCTGTATCAACAGCCCAATGCCTAAGCCAGATATTAAAAATGGTACCTAGGTAAGGGTTAATTCTTTTAAAGTATACTTCCCAGACTTTGGGAGAAATTAACCAGGCCAGATTGTGAGGTTGCTCAGGCCTCGAACCACTGATCTGCAGACCTTCAGACTTACAGGTGTAGTAGATTTTTTTTCTTTGTTTTTAGAAATACACCCTTACAGCATCTTCTGCTCAACAATTCGCAACTCTGGACATGGGAGTTAGTATCCGAACCCCTAAGCCCAAATAAGAAGTCATTACACTCAGCATGACTTCAGCTCTCTTAATGCATGGGTTTTCTGGACCTTCTTCCAGAAAATGCAGCCACCGGGAGTTCTACTTTGGAAGTCTGCAAAGGCCAAAGTTACCTGAGGTAAATAATAAAGCTTACCGACCAATTTTGGCATGTGCTCCCTGGTGCAGCCACTGTTCTTTCTGCATATGTGATTGGTGTAACTGCATTAGAGAAGGGAACCTCTGCCAGCTTGGAAATGCCCTGAAGAGACAAAAACTTCAACCACTGGCTTTGTTAACTTGTTGGAAGAAGTAGCAGGCTAAACCTTGTGGCCATAAAGAAGGGAAGCCATTATTACAAAGCAATGTTGCATGAGGCTTGATACATTCAGAGCCAGTCTCAGCCAGTCTGTGCATCAGGTTAAGAAATATGGAAAAGGCAACAGAGGCCTTGTAGAGGCTTGTTAAGAAATATGGTTAAGAAATATGGAAAAGGCAACAGAGGCTTGTTCTCTTAAGTCAAGAACCCAGCGAGCAAGGCTCCCATGGAGGCCCTGCTGCAGGGCATTATCACAGCGTTTTCCAGAAGGTTCTGAACCCACAATTTCACGTATGGTAAGGGCTTGGGGATTTTGCCTGGAATGGGGATTTTGCCTGGGATGGAGATGGGATGGGGATTTTGCTGGAAAAAAGAAAGTTTTTTCTTACCATAGAATTCTTTTCCAGGATGCAGGAAGGAGGGTGTTCTCTGCCAGTGGGTTGCCATCCCTTCCCCAACAGGAGACTGGACTCAGTCAATTCTCCTCCTGGAGGGGTGGCCCCACTGGTTCCCAGTCACAAAGCCAAGCCAACCAGCGGAAGCCAACCCCAAAGAAGATGGTCCAGGGTCTGGTCAAACTGTAGAACTGGACCGACCCTGCGAGAATTCTTACTTAAGATAAGAAGAGAAACAACAGGAAATGGAAAGGTGAGACTGTGTCCCCCTAACGTTCCCACACCAGAATGACTGGATCAAAGGCCAGTCATAAAGCCGAATACATCAGTATCTGAGGGTCAGAGAGTGGCGGGCAGAACACCCTCCTTCCTTCATCCCGGAAAAGAAGTCTACGGTAAGAAAAAACTTTCTTTTCCCTGGATTCAGGAAGGAGGGTGTTCTCTCCCAGTGGGATATAGCAAAGCCATATCCGTCCAGAGGGAGGGCTGACCCAATGATACCACCCTTTACAATACCTGCCTGCCGAAGGCCGCATCCGCAGAGGCTGCCTTATCGATTTTGTAGTGCCTGATGAAGGTGGTGGGAGAGATCCATGTCGGGGCTTTGCAAATGGACTCCAAAGATGCCACCCCATCGTAGGCGGCCAAGGCCGCTGCACTACATGTAGAATGGGCAGTAATTCTGACAGGAAGGTCCCTTCCTAAGGATGAATAAGCCAATGCTATTGTCCCCTTTAGCCAGTTCACCAGGGTACTCCAGGAAGACCACTTGCCCATGGCCGGGCCCCTGAAAAATACAAAAAATGAGTCCGTCTTACGAAAATCCTTAGTGCAGTTAACATAATAAGAAACCGCCCTTCTAGCGTCCACCTTATGCCAACCCTTTTCCCATGCTGTCTTAGGGTGAGGGCAAAAAGAAGGAACCACTAATTCCTGGGATCTGTGGAACCAGGAATTAACCTTCGGAATGAACGTAGGATCTATACGTAACACCACCTTGTCATCCTGGAAGATGCATAAATTGGGAGTAACTTACAGAGCACCCAGCGCTGAAACTTGCCTAGCTGAGGAAATCGCCACCAAAAACAACGTTTTAAAAGTTAAAAACTTTAGGTCAACATTGTGTAAAGGCTCAAAGGGTGACTTCTCCAGCACCGAGAGCACCAAGGGCAGGTCCCAAGAGGGAAAACAATGGACTTGTGGGGGGCAGAGTTGTCTAACCCCCTTCATGAATCTGGCAATATGCAGGTGAGCTAGCACCTTCCTACCCGAAGAGTACCCCAGAGTGCTTCATAAGGCAGCTACCTGTCTGCGTAAGGTACTGGCCGAAAGACCCTTGTCAAGGCCATCATGAAGGAACCCCAACAGAACTGAAACCTTAAAATTAAATGGTGATGCTTCGTGAGCTCTACACCATGCCTTAGACTTAGACCAGGTTGTGTTATATACCTTATTGGTGGAAAACTTTTTAGAGGCCTCTGCGAGTACCCTTTAGTAGCTAAGGACTTCCGCTTAACCTCCAAGCAGTCAAGCAGTCAAGCTGAAGATTGTCGGCTGTGGATGCACAACTGGACCCTGTGTCAATAAGTCCGTGCAATGGGGCAGTTTCCACCCTGGCTCCACGGCTAGGTTCAGTACGTCCAGATACCAAGGACGTCTTGGCCAATTGGGGGCGACGAAAATTATGTCCGTGCCCAGACTTCGAACTCTTTTTAGGAAGAGTGGGATCAGCTTCAATGGCGGGAATGCATAAAGCAGACCCCTGGGCCAAGGTACCTGTAGCGCATCTATCCCCATGGTCTCTTTCACCTGAAACCTGGAGAAGAACCTGGGAACCTGCTTGTTCATTTAAGAGGCAAACAGGTCCAAAACTGGGGTCTCCCACCTATCTATCAGCGATTGAAAGACCTGCGGGTGGAGCATCCACTCGGTGTCATTGACCTGCTGCCTGATAAACCAATCCACTGTCAGGTTCTCCACCCCAGCCAGATGTTCCGCTTTGATGGAGCAGAGGTGTCGCTCCGCCCAAGTCAGAAGAAGGGTGGCTTCCAGCATGAGGGTCGTGCCCCCCTGCTTGTTCACAATCTCCATCTCGTGCCCCCCTGCTTGTTCACAAATGCCTTGGCCGTCAAGTTGTCTGTTCAGACCAGCAAATGTGAACCCCTGACTAGGGTCTGAAAGTGAAGCAGGGCTAAATGAATAGCCCGGAGCTCAAGCCAATTGATACTGTGATCCAACTTTGATGGAGACCACAGACCCTGGACCATGTGTCCCTGAAGATGAGCTCCCCACCCCAGGAGGGAGGCATCTGTAGTGAGGATCTCTCTGACCGGAGGCATCATGGATGCCCCCTGAGTCAACCTGTCCAGCGATAGCCACCAGGAGATACTCTGAATGAATTTGGTAGACAGACGTAGCAACATGGTCTGGCCCTTCTCTATCAGATGTACATGGGACCACAGGAGACGTTGAAGGGGCCTCAGATGAAAACAGGACCAGGGGATGATGTCCTGGCAAAACACCATCATCCCCAGTAACGAAGACAGATCCCTCAGGTCCCCCCAGGTTTGTCCTTGAACCTTCAACAGGGCCTCCCTCAAATGGTCTTGCCTCTCTTGTGAGAGAGCAACAGTGCAAGACTGGGTGTCCAACAGTAACCCCAGATGTTGTAAAGATTGGGTCGGAGTCAACAGACTCTTCGGGTAGTTGACAACAAATCCCAACTCTGACAGACCCTTCAAAGTGGTTGCCAAATCCACTTCTGCCCTTTCCCTGGACGACGACCTGATGAGGATGTCATCCAGATAGGGGTGCAGTGCAATCCCCTTGCAATGCAGGTGAGCCACCAGAGCCACCAAAAGCTTGGTGAAGACTCTGGGTGCTGCTGTGAGTCCGAAAGGCATGGCTCTGTACTGGTACTGCTGCGCCCCATAATAGAACGTGAAGTATTTCCTGTGTTCTTCCCGGATGGGAACATGTAGATAAGCCTCTGTGAGGTCCACCAATGTCATGAAGTCCCCCTTCTGAAGAGAGGACACAATGGACCTCTATGTTTCCATCCTGAACTTCCTCTTTTTGAGGAAGCGGTTTAGCCACTTCAAATTGAGAATGGCCCTCCAATAGCCATTCTTCTTGGGCACAAGGAAAAACACCCCTTTGCCCCTTTGAATAGACCCCTTTTGCCCCTCTGACTCAGGGGCACCGGCTTGATTGCACCTATCTGAAGAAGGTGGGAGAAGGCTTCCAACTTCAGTTGGTGTTTGATCGGATCCCGAGAAATTGGGTTCTGCCAAAACCGATTCCTGGGGATCCTGAGGAACTCCAAAGAGTAACCCTCTTTCACAGTCTGCAGAACCCAAGAGTCCGTTGTCACCAAACTCCAGGCTTCTGCAAAGCACAGGAGTTGAGCCCCCACTGGGAGGACTCCCCCCTGTTCCAGACAGTCAGGTGGATTGTGAGTCCTTGGCGGGCTTCCCTGCATTTGAGCACCACCATGCTTTTAAAACGGGACTTTACTTTTGTCCCACTTGGGCTTACTCTGGGGCTTACTCTGGGGGGCAAAACCCTTGGAACCTGAGCTGGGCTGACGAAAGGACTGGACTCTTTTCAGGGCCTCCTTCTTCTTGGTGGGAAGGACCTTCTGCTTGTCCTTATTCTCAATCAAGAGGGGCTCCAAGGCCTCCCCAAACAGCTTCTCACCTTTGAAAGGGATGTTTACCACTCTGGAGGCTGACCCGGCATCGCAGTCCCAGTGACAAAGCCAAATGTGTCTTCTAGCCAGCACACCCATGGCCATGGACCTAGAAGATAACTGAAGAGAATCATAAGCACAATCAGCCACTGCTGCTGATGCCATTGCTATCTTTTTAAGGGTACAGCGGACCTTATGCGACAAGGATTTATTTTCTTGCGCCAGCTCCTCCGCCCAGATATAAGCTGCCCTGGAAAAGATGGAGCTTGTTACAGCCACCCGAAAAGATTGGGCACTGAACTCAAACCCCGCTTCAGTGCCCCTTCAATTCGTTTATCACAAACATCCCAAGGGCCTGATTCCCCTTCAGAAGGGAGAGTGGTAGAAGCAGATATGGCCACCACTGGTGCATCCACAGTTGGAACCTTCAGCTTATTCATTATCGGTTCAGGCAAAGTGTATAACTTGTCCATCAGTTTGCCATGCTGCTTGGAATGGCTAAAATGACCCCATTCAGCATCAAAAACCTTTTCTAAAGCCTCGGGAAAAGGAATGACCTGTGGCTTCAAGGGGCCCTGTGGATAAGTTTTCGCTCTATGCACCAGGGAGTCCGGCTTAGCCGGGGCAGAAGGCACTGTAAGGTCCATAGCCATAGCCGACTTAGAAAGCACTCTGAAGTATAGCTCGGGGGGCATAACCAGTCCACCTTGGGGACCGTGGTCTCTTGTTCTGCGTGAGATAGTTCCCCGTCTTCCCTTTCCGAGTCTGAAGGGAAGGACAAGGAATCCTCCGGAACCTGGGCGCTCCTGTACTTCAGAAAACCCTTGTGCCTCACAGGGGATAAGTCCTCTTCCTCTGAACCAGATTCAGAAGAGACTTGCAGGTGCTTAGTCTTAGACCTAGCCTTCTTAGGTGGAGGAGCCTCTTGGACTACAGGCCTGAGCTCCTCCATTTGTTCTTTAAGCACTCCTTTAACAACCTCCCTCACCACTTGGGACAGGGTAGAGGGGAGAATTAGGGATTCTCCCTGGGACACAAGAGTAACCACACTGGTCCCCTCTGCCTCCCTGGGCTCCTGGTTAGCCTGGTTAGCCTGCATATTGTCCAAACAGAAAGGAATAAAAATTGTCAGAAATTGCATATTGTCCAAACAGAAAGGAACAAAATGGCGCCTGCGCACCAAAAGCAGGCTCCCAAGATGGCCGCCAGCGGGAAAATGCAAGCCACGCGGCTCCCTCCTGGCCAGCCCCAAACAAAGTGAGGTCCCCAGCCGCGCTATAGGCCAGAGCTAGTCTGTGGGTCCTCTGGGCACGGGTCAGCTGCGCCCTATGCACGCTGCCTGCAGCAGCCTCCTTGCTGCAGCCAGACACAGCCGCTTCTGAGGCACGCGTCCTTCCTCGCCGCTCCTCCCTGGCGCCTCAGGTCCTGTCGGCAAGGTGCTATTTGCCAGAGCGGGGTGAGCTATCCCAGGCTGGCTGGCAGCTTCCCCAGGCTCGTCTGGTGGTCGGCAGGCAGGACACAGAGGGGGAGAGAGGAGAGAAGTAGAGAGAGAGAGAAGAAGGGAGAAGAAAGATTAAAGACTAAAAAGAGGAGAAGGTGGGAGAGAAGGCTCCCAGACTGCGTCCTGCCTGAGCGGAGGCTGGACGAGACTGGTAACCAGTAGGGCCGCCCCTCCAGGAGGAGAATTGACTGAGTCCAGCCTCCTGTTGGGGGAGGGACGGCAACCCACTGGTAGAGAACACCCTCCTTCCTGAATCAAGGGAAATAAAGAATCCCTAAAAAGTAAACTGAGTAGACAAACTCAGCCCTCCCCTGAAATATTTGAGGCTAAGCCTGCACAGTTATCTGAGGCCATTGCCAAGGACTTACCTGAAGTAAAACCAAGCACTTACGCCACAGTTTTACCTCAGAAATGTGAGGTAAATTACTGAAGCTTGCGAGTAATTTCACTTTCTCTAAGACAACAGCCATGAGGCATGAAATCTTGAGCTCATTTTGGTCACTGCAGAATGTGGAGAATGAGACACTTGGCACCTCCATGTCTCTTCACCATCTTTGCTTTTGCCACTGGTCACTTTTTGTTGGAGGAAGGGTATTGTCCCCAGACTCTGAATCTAATCTGGGTTCTGGTTTTAACATCACCTTACTCCTCCTCCTGAGAGACCATAGTGTCCCTGAGGTAAAGAGCACTGGGAACACAAAATGGCATCTTGGAGGGAAAATGGAAAGTGAAAAAAATGGCACCCTACAGTCCTCACCACAGAAAGGCCATATCTAGTTTCCTCTCACCAGGGGGCACCCAGACCTTTCAGTCCATCTGAAAGCAAAACTGGTGGTCCAGGAACCCCTGCGAAGATTTCAACTACCTACATATAAACCAGTAGTTCTCAATCTTGCCATGACCCCTTTATAAGTTCCTCATGTTGTGGGGACCCCCAATCATTAAATTATTTTTGTTGCGACTTTATAACTGTAATTTTGCTACTGTTATGATAGTAATGTAAATATCCGATATGCAGGATGTATTTTCATTGTTACAAATGAAATGTGTGTTCTATGCACACATTGAACACATTGGGATTTATTTCAGAGTAGGCATGCATAGGATTGGCCCTGAGGCTGCAATCCTATCCACATTTGCATGGGAGTAAAGGCCCCCCTGACTATAATGGGATTTCTTTCAGAGTAGGCATGCAAAGGATTGGGCCCTGAGGCTGTCAATCAGCCCCAGTGAGTGTGCAGCTACAGGCAAGCCTGATCTGGCCCCCTGCACCAGGGGTCTTTAAGCGACCCCCAGGAAAGCTCTAGGAGACTCCCAATGGGGTCCCGACCCCACTTTGAGAAACACTGATCTAAACTATATTTGACAAAAGTCAAGGTAGTTAGTAGACAAAGTGAGTAGAGACACCTGAAAGGATAAATGAAGCGAGGTTCCGAATGCCCTAGTCTGTCTAACCAAATTGGACATAAGGTTGTCCAATGAATTCTTCTTCAACATACACCTTGCTCTGCTTTACAAGTACTTGTCTGCAGCCAGCTCCTTGGCCCAGATATATGCGGATCTGGAAAAGATTGAACTGGTTAATGCCACCCGAAAATCTTGGGAATTAGATTCAAAGGCCCGCTTTAGAGAAGTTTCCACCCTCTTGTCACATGCTTCCCTCGGTCCCGATTCACCCTCCAAGGGGAGTGTGGTAGCTGAGGAAACTGCCACCACCGGTGCGCCCACTGTGGGGACCTATAGCTTAGCCATGATGGGGTCTGGCAAGGTATCCAGCTCATCAATTAGTTTGCCATGTTGTTTAAAATGGCTCTGCTTGGTGGTAAAAACTTAAGGGCCTCGGGAAAAGGCACCACTTGAGGTTTGGTTGGACCTCAGATTTAGTTTACTGCAGATTGGAAACCAACACTGGACATCCTCAAAGGACCTTCAGATGTGACCAGACATCCCGTCTAGAAGATCTTCTGAATTGCAGAGGCTCTACACACCTCAGAGTGCTTGTCAGAGTCTATGCTTTTAACAAAAACAGGAAATTCCTGTCAGAAGGCTCTAGCAGGCATATTAACTTGTGTGGAGGTTGGAAGATCTCCTACACCCCAGAACACAGTCAGTCAATCTCATTATCTGCTGTTTTTGGCATTCACAGGTAAGACAGGGAATCATGATAAGACTCCTGCTGCTCCAGGAGCTTCTATCAGAAGTGGAGAAAGTCTGAGAAAGTGCATGGTGTGTATGTTTGTGTGTATGTGTGTTTATGTGTGTGAATGCTCTGTATTTCTGTGTGTGAGTATATCCATGTGTGAGTGCATGGTGTGTGTTTATGTGTGAGAGAGAATGAGTGTTGGGAGTTAGTGCTGTATGTATGTATATGTGTAGATGTATGTGTTTGTATATGTTTATGTATGTAGTTCCAAGTTGCGAGTGAGTGCATCGTGTGTATGTGTGTTTATATGTGTGCATGTGTATTTATGTGTGTTAGTGAGTGCATGGGAGTCAGGGATGCTAAAGCTCAGTATGAGCTGAGGCTGGCCAGGGGAGTCAAGAATAACAAAGAGCTTCTATGGTAAGAGATCTGCATGCTAAGATGTCACCAGGTGCAGCATAACAATTTAAATAGCCTATGTTGACCAACATAATCTTGGTCAGCATGTGGCAGAAAAAATAAAAAAATAAGTATGTACTTCGTAAAGATACTCTATATAAGTGATCAAAGTTTCTTTTAACTGTATTGTATTCTAAGATTTTAGTGACTAGAAGCATAAAAATTGTTTAAAATGTGTTTAAAATAATATGTGTGTGTGAAAAACTCTCCTACTTTCTCCCTAAAAGATTAGAAGCCTAGGCGAAAAGCCAAAAGGTTGTAAGAAAATGCTTTCTTTGTCTTAAGCTAAAATAAACTGGTCTCTAAAAAAATTAAGAACTGTGAGTAAAATAGTTATTTGACAACTGAGAGTGATGTACGATGAGTATAAAGCTGTAAATATAAAAATTATAAAATATACAGGTAAGAATCGTCTCTTTTATATACATATATAAATATATATAGTTCTTTGATTATAAAATTAAAAATGAATGTTCTAGCTCAGAGCAAAACCCCTTCCATGCATGCAACTAGACACTTTCCAAAAAAAAAGGTATGATCTGCAGCAACAAAATGAACTTCTAAATTTAATTCAGTATTGCTTTAATGTGTTAAAGGTAAGCGCCTTTCTCTCTTACCACTTTAGGTGGTAAAAAAAATGTAAAATACTAGATTTGTGTTGCTAATGGCCTTTTTTCCTCCATAGTGATGTTTAAAGTATGTTTTTTTCCTCTGCCAATTACCATTTCAGTCTTTTTGTACAGAATCTCATATTTTTGAGCTTACCTCTTAATTTAAGGTGTCCATTTTTAAGCTTAATTCTGTCCAATCAATGAAATAGAAAATATTAATTCAGTATTGTTTAAAATGTGCAAACATGTATTTCTATTGCTATCAAATGCATCTATCGAACAAATAAAACCTGTAATAAAAAACTAGCAAAGCATTAAAAATAAGTTTGAAAAGAGAGTGATAAAAAAGTGTATAAAAATATAAAAAAGCATGTTGGTAAGGTAGGCTAACCCCCTCTTAAAGAGTGGCACTGAAGTTAATGTTGAGGCTTATGCAGGCCTAATAGAAGTTAAAATTGGTGATTTAAGAAAGAAATGTGTAAGTTAGTATAAGTTGGTGTGTGGCTATAGAGAGATTCATATTTGTTGGCCAAGAAGTCTGTGGTTTTGGCTTAATTGTATTGTAGTAAGTCCAGGAAGGCGCAAGGACCCTGCAGGTCAGCAAAAATAGTTAAAGTTCAGTCAGAGTAAGTGTAGTAAGCAAAAGCATTAAAAGTTTGCAGATTGATTACAAAGAGGTGAATTTCATGCTAGTTTGTGGATTGATTCTGTAAAGAAAGCCAATTGCTCCTTTTCCTTTGTGTTAGTTGTTTTTTAAAAAACCAGGAGTTATGGTGTAATTAAAGCAATTTGTCTGGGGCCCTGTGTGCCTTTTAAGTCACAGTAAGTAAGTCACAGCAATCCTGAAGTTGTGGAGGAGCTTTGTCAGTATGTATAGTCTAATTGGTCTTAAAAAATAAAGAGAGTTTTGAGTACAATAGTTATATAGCAACTAAAAGCAGTGGACTCGAGTTCCTTAGGGTTAAAAAAATTGTGCAAGAAGTGTAAATTAAGTAAGAAAAAGTGCATGTTCTGAAGACTGTGTGAGTCAGAGTATGCCATCAGGCACCTTGTTAAGTTGTGCTGTAGGATCTGCCTGGTCTCCAAAAAGTAAAAAAAAAGTTTCACATTTACCAAGACAGCAGTAAAAATAGGGAAATTAGCTTGTGCTTCTCTTTGGTTCAATACAGGACCTGGGCAGGACTTAAAAACAGCATCATGCAGAGGGGATACCTCTATTAGAAAGGGAACTACTAAGGAAAACTGATCACAAAGATGCAGATTTTAAAGCATAAACCAATATTACATACATTCAGTAGCATGAGAGTGAAGTGTACCTGTTTCTTGCATAGAGTGTACCAAGGAAAAGGGGGAGCAAAGGAAGGGGAAGAGAGGAAGAAACCATATCTACCTTCTTCAAACCATGCCAGGATCCAGGAAGAAGAGAGCTGATCCAAGGGGAAGGGAGATGATCCAATGGGAAGAAGAGTCCAAGCGAAAAGAAAGAGAACAATAGGGTGCAGCGTTCTTTATACCCTAGGTCCAGGAAGGACATGCCCACCTAAGTGTGGTCACCTAGGAAAAAGGGCAAGCCTGGGGAGGGGCTGTTTACCTTACAGGAAGGGGAAGGCTGGAAGACTATCACCAGAGGACCATCACCCAATCAGAGCCAAAACAGAATAGGCATGCATAGGTGTGGTCAAGATTTGAAAAGAGAAAGAATGGGGAAGGGACTATGTGACTGATTTAGCCTTGGCAAAGGCACATTAGCATATAAATGGCAGAAGGCAGAGTAGTTAACTAACAAAGGGATGAAGAATTACAGGAATAGTTGTTTGTGAGCCCCAAAGGTTGATTTAGAAATGAGAGAGGGGGGAAGGAAATGAGAGACTTTGAGCAACACATTTATAATATTAAATTAATAAAATGTATAATGTAAAAAGGGAGCAATTCTTGTAACAACAAGCATGATCAGATTTTAAGCAACAGGAGCCTGGCAGAGCGGGATCAATGCTTATTAAAAGAAGAAAGATAAGTGCAGTGTAGTTGAGACGGTTTGCCTAGAGCCCAGTGTGCATTGCACACAAGTAGGCTATGGCAATCATGAAGTTATTATGGCAGTCTTGGTTCTTAGACATGAAAAAAGAAGTCTTGCCAGTGGTGGAGTTTGAGCAGTGTGTTTAAGTTGAGGTATACATTGTCCCATGGAATGTGTAAAAATCCAGTGCATGGTTTCTGATTCTGTGTATATAGTGTTGTGGCAATAGGGAGTGACCAGCAGCCATCTCCTGGTAAGAAGCCTTATGCATGGCACATAAAATAAATATATTAAGTAGTAAAAAATGCTCTTTTTTGTGAGTGTCCCTTGTTGTTTAGCAGATTAAAACTTAGCTGGCAATGTGCATCCCAGCATAAGCAAATTCTAAGTGGTTTGTGCAGTTCATTTTCTTGCAAGTAAAACTCTAGCTGTTTACAGAAAGGTGCTCTCATAATAAGCTATTTAGATTGTTGCATGAAAAAGAGTTGTGCTGGGCCTGGTTTAAGTGGTGCCACTTGTCAAGGGTGTGTGTGTATGTTCAATGTTAACTCCTGGTTTTGCCTTGGGGTGCAAAACAATTAATGGTGGGTTCTAGAGTTATCTGTTATCTGTTCAAAATATCAGTGTAATATGTGTTATCAGTTCAAAATATCAGTGTAAGTGTTGAAACTGCCTCTAAGCACAGAGTGCAGAAACTAAAATTTGAAGTCCTAAAGATGCTTTAATCTTTTTCCAGAAAAAAACCTTATCTTCAAGGACTTTCTAATCCTGATTTACATACCCATTGTTTCTCCCACAGAAAAGGAGGAGGCAAAATGTCTTGTGTTTTAAGTGCAGTGCGCAAAAGCCATTTTATATATATATACATAAAAAGCTTATGCTTAAGAGTGTGTGTTGTATCCAATGTATGAGCACTCTAGAAGTTGCATCTAATAACAAGTGGCAACAATGTGATTGTAAAATAAATGTATTAACAATAAAAGATGTTAAAGTGTGCTATAAATGGTGGAAGCCACTCTTTCAGATGAATGTTCCTTTTGATGAGCAGAAAAAGAGTGGCTGGCTGTCACTCTCATAGCCCCAGCAATGTCTGTTCTATGTGGCTTGTGCTGGTGTCCTTTTGCATTTTAGATTGTAAACCCTTTTAAAACAAAATTCCATTACTTTAGTTTCCTAATATTTCATTAAGCAATTGTTTCTTTAAAACAGGTGCATAATCAAGTAAGTGCAAGAACTTATATAAGCCCTTTGATTATAATTTTGTACATTTTGTACATTTTGTACATTTGTGTCTTTTATAATATAAACCATTTGTTTTTATATAGTTTGTAAAAAATAAAGCTTGTGTTCATTCTGTTTGAAATGCAGTGTAGTATCAACAAGTAAGGCAGGCAATCTGCCAAAAGTAAAATTCCACAAAAAAAAAAAAATCTTGTACACTGAAGCTTACGTGTCTGATTATTTGGATGCCAGCTGCAGTCATTCTAACACCATAGCCTTAGTGTTAAAAAGAGTTGTATGTTGGTCTTTAGAACTCCCCTCCACATAACAAGCATGGCAAGTCTGCCAAAAAAACATTCCAAGCTCATATTATCTCCTTCAAAAGAACAACTAGTACATTGAATTAAAGTCAAATTATCAAGCTTGCTAACTTGTTTAAATGTATTGTTTAATGGCTAGAGCCTCTTATAAGTATCCTAAACTTTTGCTCATGTGCTGTGATGTGTGGTAAAATATATTTTTTTAAAAAGTAAACCAAAGGTTGGCTTGAATAAAAAGTTGTAAAAAGCAAGAAGTGAAATTGTGTTCAGCATTTGTTCTCTCCCTTTAGGCTGGGTTTTGGCTCCGTAGGCCACATCAAAAATAAATCAAAGTGTAGAGTGAAATCAATTAACAATAAAAGTTATTTCTGATTGTTCCTGCTAGGTCTAGTTTGTATTAAAATTAATTTCCTGATTTGCATGTCTGTGTGTCTATAAAAGCCTTTTTAATGCAATCCATGTTCTTTCCACCCCCCCAAAAGATTATTTCAAGGTCCTTTCTAAGTACTGCATGCTATTATTTTGTTTTGTGCTTTTCCTATTTCAGCCAGCCAAATATATGCCAAAGCACATACAAAGTACTAAAAACACCAACCCTTTAAAGTTGAACCTTAAAAAAATTAATTAATTAAAGTAAAATTTTTTTTAGAACAGCAAGAGAGTTAAGTGGTAAGGAAATTCAAAAGATATCTCAATATATTTCGCAAAAAGTAAGTAAAATAAGATAAAATAAAAAAAACCTGTCTATTTTGTTTTGTAAATCAATATCTGTGAAAAAGTCTAAATAACCATGTTCTGAATTAAGTTTTCCTTTATTTTTTAAAAAATAATTTGTCTCATTTGTTCCAAGAATTTCTCAAAAGGTGCCTTTAAAAGACTCTCAGTACAATCCTAAGCATGTTTGCCCAAAAAAAAGTTCAGGTATGTTTCTCTCTAAAATATTGTAGTTCAGACTGCAACATTAATCTCTAAAAGTGTTAGATTAGATTAGATTAGATTTATTGGCCAAGTATGAACTCCATACCCGGAATTTGGCTTCGGCAATGGCTGCAGACATACAAAAACCAACACACAAATATCAAACAATACATACAGAGCATACATTAGATAGAACACTACTTCAGTATTTCCAAAAGTCCCTCAGCAAAGTTGATGGTTCAGCAATTTAATGGCAAACTGTCCTTTTTTGGACAGTTGACTTAGTGTACAGTTGCAACTTGACACTATCCTTTTTTGGACAGTTGACTTAGTGTACAGTTGACAGTTGACACTAGTTGACTTAGTGTACAGAGTCCTATATCGGCGTCCAGAGGGAAGAAGCTCAAACAAAATGTGTCCAGGGTGAAGAGGGTCTGCAGCAATACTCATGGCTCTCTTCTTGACCCGAGCGATAGATCCTCCATAGAGGGCAGATTGACTCCAATTATTTTCTCTGCTATACCTATAGTTCTTTGTAGTTTTTTCTTGTCCAGTTTGGATGTTGTGCCAAACCAGACAGTGATGGAACTGCAGAGAACAGATTCAATAATTCCCCTATAAAACAGGGTCATCAGCTCTTGAGACAGATCGAATTTCCTCATGTTATGTTTTATGCCCTATTATGCTCTTTCTCTCTCTCTCTGTATCTGTGTGTGAGTCTTGTGTTCTATTTACAGAACCAAACACATCCAAAAATTCAAATGTTTCATTAAGTTCCGTGAAGTTTTGCTTCCGAAGACCATGCAAAAATATTAGCTGTCTAAAGTAAACCAATCAGCTGTATGTTAAGGCGCACAACAGCCTTGCAAAAAAGAATGGCTTAACATAGCTGCCTGTATAATAAAGAATGTCAAAGGTGCCAGCTAAACCAAAGAATAGTAGTGCCATAACAGCCTCCAAAACCTGTCCTGCAAAGCTATGTTATTTCTCTTCTATGTTAGTTCTGTGTTTATTTGCAGAATGTCAAATGTCAAAGCAAGCCTTGCAAAAAAAGCAGTGCAAGTTAAACAGTTACACAACAATCTTGCAAAAAGTTCACAAATATGACTGCCTGTGTAACAATTCTGATGCTAAGCCTAAAAATAAACCAGAAGGCATGATGCAATTGTGTGAGCTACACTTCCCTCGCAAGGTGGTCTACAGCCTTCTGTTGCCAACTTGTCCTCCAAAAAAGCCTAATGTCAACTAATGCCAACTATCTGATGCTAGAAGCAAAAGGATGACACAAAAGTGAGTTCTTCACTGCCTCAGTGAGGGTGTCAAAAGCAACCAGCTAAGCTATGTGAAAAAGCCTGTGTGCATGTGTGTAATCTAAACATTCTTTCATGTAAGCAGTAAAAATGGCAAGCCGCAACTATAAAAGGCTCAAGCACGGCCATGCGTGACTTAATCATGGTTTTCCACATCCCACCAGTGGTTGTTGAAATGCATGGCTCCGCCCCTGTACTCTTATGCTCCACAACTATGACCTAAGCAATGTCAAGTCTGGCCAATATGTTTGCTACATCCCTAGTTCACTCAAGATATGTAAGCAGGCCCATGCATATCTTTCTACCTTGTTGCTTGTTGCCAGTGTGTTTTGCAAGTTAAACACTAGCCCTCGTCAACAGCTGCATCAGTTGTCCTCAAAGACCTAGCTGAGGCTTTCTTCTTGCCCCAGCCTAAGTTTTGTCTCCAGGTTTTGTTTCCAAGACTGTTCTAAGCTGGTAGTTGCATCCAGCCTCCGGGGTGCCAGAGCTCCAGGCAGCCCCCAATGAACTATATCATACCACCACAATACTAATATAAGCTTTGCTGTTAGACTCTGGCCTAAGCAGCACAAAAAACTCTGTTGTGACTGTCCAGTGCTGTCTCCTACCTACTGAACATTTGTTCTTGCTAGTGAGCCTAATGAACTGTGCCAAACTTCAAATAAGGACTTAAAAACAAAAAGGTGTACTTTGTTAATACTGTATCTCTGTGAACTCTTATGTCTTGATTCATTCCCACATAAACACAATATTTATCAGTTTGTCTGTTACAATAATCAAAAAGTTAATCTACAAAAACTTATATGTTATATCTCCTGTTTACAATTACAGTTCTGTTTATAAAAATTATTATTATTGTTTCTTGCAATTTACAGTGTTAACCAGTTACAAATGTGTTCCCAAATTATAACCAAAGCTGTATTAAATATGTTAAAATAATGTAAATATCATAATTGTCATACTATGAATCAAATTTTAATCTCCTAAGAATTAAATTTTAATTCAAATTAAATTATAATTCATAGTATGAGAGGGGGGAAATGTAAGACGCACCTCCAAAATCTGACCATGCTGATTGCAGCAACCCTTAAGCATTACAAATTGATCAATGTATCTTAGGCCTTAAACCTTTAGCTAAAAGCACAACACAGCATAATTCTCCATGTCAGCATAATGTTGCTGTAGCCTGAACCTTCTCGGCTAAGCAAAAACAGTTGGGCCTTCTTCATGGCCGTGATGTGGTGCCAGACTTAATAAGTAAACAATGGCCATTCTGTAAGTTAACTACAAAGAGCTTTGCTCCTAGGCCTGTATAAAATACTACCCAGCCTGGTGCAGTGTGATCAGAAAAAATAAGATCACTCTAAAAAAATGCTCAAACATTACTAAGCATGCTCGCCAGTAAACCAAGCATGACTGCCTATAAACCAATTAGAATTGTTTGTTATGATCATGTTGTATAATGCAGCCTATAAAATAGAATAATGCTTTCTTGCTTCTGTAACCTGCTTTGCCACTATAAAAAATTAAGGCTGGCAGCCATCTTGGCCAGCTCCTCACTTTGGAACATGAGTCCAAGAAGTTGGCCCAACACGTGTTGGATAAAGATCCTCTTTCTAATAACTCGAGTCGACTGAGGGTTTTCTAAAACGTCTTACAATATAAAAATATTAACTATGTAAAATTGATGACAAAACACTGGAACTGAATTCAAAACATGCATTCAGTGTGCATGATCCTATGAAGGCTACTTAGGCTGCAATCCTAAATACACACAGAGGGGCTGCAACCCTAAACACACAGAAGAGGGCTGCAATCCTGAACATACACAGGGGGCTGCAATCCGAAACACACACAAGGCGTAAGTCCCATTGAACACTATGTGGCTTACTCTGAGTAGGCTGCATCAGTGGTTTCCCCACCTCAACAGAGGCTTTCTCCGCCTCTGGAGGGCTTCCCCCATCTCTCCAGCCGCAGCAGGGGGATTCCCTTTTTAAAGCATTTCCTGTTTGTCGTGCGCATAGACTTTAAACACATAGAATCTATATCCATGGTGCGCACCATGGATATAGACTCTATGTGTTTAAAGCCTATGCATGTGCCAAACAGGAAATGCTTTTAAAAGACGCGTGCGCACAGGGAATCCCCCCACTGCCCCTGGAGAGACGGGGGAAGCCCTCCAGAGGCGGAGAAAGCCTCTGCTGAGGTGGGGAAACCCCCTGAGCTGCAGCTCTGAGGCAGGCGGAAAACAGGCAAGCTGATGGCTCCCACTCTGAGGTTGCTTTGCTACCTGAAGCAACTTTCTTTACTGGAGGCAAGGGGCCCCTGCAACTGCAATTTCGCTAACTGGAATTTTCGTTACTGGGGGCATTCGTTACCAGAGGTACCACTGCATAATGATCTGCTGGTTTACAGGCAAATGTGTCATTATTAGTAGCCTCACATAGCAAATTGTTACAGCTATATAATTTCAGGTAAGAATCCAATATACAATATAAAAAGATGTCCCTGCACATAGAAAATTTATCTGCTTCTTAGGTAAAAGTATTCTTACAATTTTCCAATCCCACATTCTTCCCAAACCATTGGAGTTGTATGTTAAGAAACCTTTATTTTTAAGCATGAAAACATTCAAATATGCCCCAAATGAGTGATTCTCAAAGTGAGGGTCAGGACCCCCTTGGAGGAAGCAGGATGTTGGGTCAGGGGATTGCAAGAAGGTGGGATCCACCATCTGAGAATCTGGCACTGGGCTTCCCTGGGAGTAAGTCTCATTGACCACAATGGGACTTACTTCTGAATAGACATGGAGGAGATCTGGCATTACAGTGATGTCACATCCTGGTAAGTTTGACAGGGAGTCCCAGACAGATTTTTAAGTTTGAAAGGAGGTCCCTGGTTGACATGCCTGAGTACCACTTGCCTAAACAGTGAGAAACAGTAATTGAAGAAAAAAGTTGCAACTGCAGTTGTAAACCACTTCAGGAGCCAATCCTGACTGAAACGCAACCTATAAACCTTCAATTATTATGTAATAATAAGATGGCTTTTAGGGCCCATTCACACCAGCTCTAAATCTAAATCCAACACAGTGGAGTAGGTCAGTAAAATCATGAAATATTCTTCCATCCTTCTTTTTTCTCCAAATATAGGTATTATGGGAGAGTTCTGTAGGTGTGTTTGCTACTTAACTAGAAAGGGCCAGGCATGGTGGGAAAGGGACTGATTAGATTATCATGCAGTAATTTAGGATAACTTGGGTGACAAGAAGATTTTAGCCCATAGGCTGATTTGGAATTAAACCTGTTAATTAGCAATCAGAATGGATTGAACACCACAGGGTGCTTTTTCTTGTCAAACAAATCCTTTTAGAGCCTCTTATCTATCAAATGCAGTATTTGCTTTCATGCAGCCGAGCTTTCTTTCAGAGAGGCTGGCAGTGTGTAGAGGATACTAAATCTCTTGATTTCATTTTCCTGGTCAGACAACACAGGCTGATTTCCCATGGAGTTCATTATTTCCCAATATGACCTATTAGAGCAGAAGGAAGGAATTCTACTGTCTACCAAAAAGGTCCTACCAAAAAGTCTTAGGAATTGTACATCAACCAAGAATGAATTATTTTCCATCAATTTTTGTTTAGAACTGTTTTACTGTTATTGATGCTAACTTTTTATCTGCAACTCCGTCCAGACAAATTTAAAGTGAAGCTTTTAAATCAGTTCATCTGTCTGTCTTCTAAAATGCTTCACCTATTGGATTTCTGATTACCAGAGATGCTGAAGGCATGCAAGAACAATGGCATCATCCTATGCAGGTCTATTCAGAAATAACTTCCATTGATATCAGAATCATAGAATCATAGAATCATAGAGTTGGAAGGGACCTAGTAGGTCATCTAGTCCAACCCCCTGCCTGCAGCAGGAATTCCCCCTAGAGCATCTCCAACAGGTGCTCATCGAGCCTCTGCTTGAAGATCCCCAGTGAGGGAGAGTCCACCACTCTCTAATATAGAGTCTAATATAGACTCTAATATAGAGAGTCCCTATATTAATAGGGGCTGTGGTGGTTCCGTGGTTAAGAAACTGAAAGTCAACAGTTTGAAACCTAAGTGCATGAGAGCGGGAGATCCCATTACTCATTCCAGCTCCTGCAAACATAGCAGTTTGAAAATATGCAATTACTATAGATAAATTGCTTACAACCAGTGACAAGCTGGCTGGTTTTCCCAAATGTTGTATGTAAACATTCTGTAGAATTGATAATTCCAATCCAGAACAGAGGAATTTGTTATAGCATGGAAAAAAATGCTAGGAAAATGTACTGAGAGTAATGAAGCATAGGATTGCAGCCACAGGCATTTCTAAATTTGTCCTGTCACACCACAAAACCATGGTCCATGTACCAACTTGCAATGATGATCAGTTTGGGAGGCCAGACACAATGCAATGAAACGCCAAACACTGGTAAGATTCTCAGGACATATGGGGGTGTTCTGATCAAGTGAAAAATACATAGCTTTGACATTTGAGTTGCAATGCTTCACTTTATTGCTCACCTGCAGATAGCAGGGATCTGGGAATCCTTTGAGTAGCACTGTCCACCACTTTAGTACCATTGGTGGTATGAGTGCCACTAGTTGAGAAACACCGGCCTAAATGTATATTGCTAAGCAACTACAATCTTTAACACTTTAACTCACTGCTCTCCTCTTCACATTCTCTGGAGTGGGTACGGGGTACATTCAGGAATGTCTGGGCTATGCCCCGCTGTGGAGGAGCCCCTGAGCCACGTGAGGATCTGATGAGAAAGACCGTTACGAAAAGAGATGTCTGGGCAGAGGTGCTGGCCTCAATCGAGGGGGAGAGAGAGACGGTCTGACCCATATTGGGAACTGCTCAGGTTGTACATGAGCAAGAAAACAGGGATGTACCCCAGGAGACCAATCTCTGCTTGCCCCAATCCGGGTTCTTCCCATGCTTTGGGAAGAAGAGAATGGATAGAGGAGCCCAGATGGGGAGGGGTAGAGGTCGGGATATATAGAGGAAAAGGGTGGAAGAGAGGACAGTAGGAGGAGGATGCTGGAGTTGGAAAAGAGTTTGTTGCTGTCCAAGGTGGAGATGCCCAGGCCTGGGGACCCAGGTCCGGAGGAAGTTTGCTGAACCTAAGAGAAAACATTGTGTTATTGTTGGGGTATACGTTTGATACTTACCTGTATACTTACCTCCACATTGGAGGGGTGAATTCCGTTGCTTTCAGCATATTGTTCTAAGTTACCTGTAACAAAAGAAAAAGGAAAAGCCTGTAACCATTACGCTTAAATGCCTCCTAGTGAGAGTAAACAAAGAACAAGTGTTTGATGATACTTACCTGACTGGTCTCCTCTATTTGGGAAGAGCTCACTAAAAGGGGAGTGACCATGACTGCCAAAAGGAGAGAGGAGATAGAAATCGAGCTGATAAGTTAGACAGATAGTGAGAGGCATGACACCCGCCGGACCATAGAATCATAGAATCATAGAGTTGGAAGGGACCTAGTAGGTCATCTAGTCCAACCCCCTGCCTGCAGCAGGGAGCTTGTCTCCTCCCAGTGTGGGGCATCGCTCCCCAGTCTGGCTCTGTCTCTTTCAGAGAAGGGCCACACTTCTCTTTGCTCCTTAGAGCACAGTTTCTCCTCCTATTCACTTCTTCTCTTGGACCCCCCTCTCCTGTCCTCTGTCTCCTCCTGTCTCTTCACCAGCAAGTGGACCAGGACAGCCTTTGGGCACAATGGCCTCCCCCATTGAGCATCATTTCCACTGGGATTGGCTCTGCAAGACCCCCCTCCACATCCGTCCTTGGAGGACAGGAGATTGCAGCCTGACTGCTGCTTGCAGCCTCCAGAAGAGGCTTGGAGCTGCTCCATGGAGTGCCTCCCCTGCAGCCTGCAAGATCCAGGCCTTGACAGGCTCCTCCGGTGCCTCAGCATCAGCCCCACAGCAGACGCAGCCTCCCCAGGGGCTGGCAGCATGAGAGCACTGGGCTAGGCATGTCCTCCTTGGCTGCCCCCGCATCATTAGAGCTGGTGCCAGAGGATGTGCGGTGGCCAGCGGCTTGGCCAGCAGGCCAGCGCAGCTCCCGTGGCAGGTGTCCCTTGCTCCATCAGCTGGCCCACAGGCCCTGTGGCGCTGGTGAGAGAAGGAGCTCTCTCAGGGCACGGCACCATCTTTGGAGCCCTGAGTTTTCCCGCGCTTGGGCACGGCAGCCATTTTGAGGCTCCACTTCGGTCCTGGGATGCCCTCAGCTTTGCCTTCAATCGCAGTGAGTACAAGGGGCCCTCAAGTGGATTCCTAGGCACTCCCTGCTTCTACTAGGATGATTTTTTTGGCCCGTCTAGTGCACACCAGACAGGCTTAATGGCCCAGGGAAATAGCCTGGTGGTTGAGGTGGAGGAGGAGGATTCTGTGGCTTCAGCACCACTTGTAACCCAAATCACTGGTTCTCTCATCACTGACAACCTGATCTCAGCATTGGCCATCCAGTGCGCCATTGATTCAGCTGTGTCCCTCAGTCTTCCCAGCATAGTCAAGGTTGCAGTCAAGACGTGGAAGGGACGTGAGAGGAAGGGACGTGAAGGGGCAACCTCACCTTCATCTTGTTCATCCCTGTCTGAGGACTCCCCTGAGTCTCCACCGCGTAAAAGGAAGAGGAAGACCAGGCATATTGAGTATCACTTCTCCTGTAGATGGAGCAGGCATTCCAAAGTTGTTAAGGCTAAGCACCTCTGACTCCACCTCGGAATCCTCTGCATCCCATTCCGCCCCGTCTGACTGGGAGGAGGAGGAGCTGTCTGGTCGGGAGCACGAGGAACATAAGACTAGAAAGGAGCGCCTTTTCCTCTCAGACTACATGCCCCCAACATGGTTGACAGATCGGCTGCCTGTCTCCACCTTAGCAACCTGAGGAGCTGGATTCAGATTCTAATCTAGACCTCTCAGAGGCCTTCCCATAGGATTCTTCCAAGCAGACAGTTTTTCGATTTCCCAAACCTTTCAACTCTGTAGTTTCACAGGCTTGGTGCTCACCTCCGAAGGGGTTGAGTCCTAGCATGATTGACAAATTCTAAATGCTTCCAGAAAAACAGATGGCCTTGCTCAAGGTTCCCATTGTGGATGCTCCGTTTGCTGCCCTGGCTTCTTCCACCAAAGGATTCCAATGATAGGAAGATGGAATGCAGTCTTAAGCGTACTTTCAAGCAATGCTCCTTTTCCTTCAGGGCGTCAGCAGCTAATTTGGTCATGCCCAGGGCCGCCTTCATCTGGGCCCAGAATGCGGCAAGGATTAATAAGCTTCCACATTCCATCAGGGGCATATTCAAGATCGCCCTTGCTTTGGCCTTTGCTGCAGATGCTTCTCTGGACTCCATGTACCTCTCTGCCTGGGCCATGGCATCCAGCGTTGCTGCCCATCAGGCCCTATGGTCCCACTCCTGGACAGGTGAAGGCAGCTCTCACACTAAGCTTATCAACCTTCATTTGAAGGGGGCCAGCTTTTCAGTAAAGCCTTAGAGCCAATATCAGTTGAGGCCAAGGATAAGAGGAAGGTGCTTCCTCCAGGGAAAAAGGAGGCATCCAGGGCGGAACCATCCTCTCAATGTTCCTTTCAGTCCTTTCATCCCAGTTACAGGGAGAACACCAGCCAACAATTTAAATCTCGCTGGACCAACACTGGGGTCATCCCACACTCCAAGTCTGCCTACTCCAAATGCCGAGACAACCGGGACTCTGGTTGCAAGGTTCACAGAGCAGCATGACGCTGGGTGCCGAGCCTGCGGTCGTTGGGGCCCAACTGCTTGGCTTCGCTCCTTCATGGCAGGGGTGTACTTCTGACACTTGGGTCCTCCAGACTATTTCTCAGGGTCTCTCCTTGGAGTTCATCCACCTTCCTCCAGGCCGGTTCTGGAGAGTGCTGGTATCTCAAAAACCAGACAAACACTTGCAGAAGCTTCGGGCCATTCAACATCTGCTGGCCATCAGGGCCATAGAGCCGATCCCAGTTCAGCATCGGGGAACTGGTGTGTATTCCGTCATCTTCCTTGTCCCAAAGAAGAACGGAGACTGGTGCATCATCCCGGATCTCAGTTGGTGCAACAGGTTTCTCGTCTTCAGGAAATTCAAGATGGAAACCTGGTGAACCATAGTGGCAGCCCTTGAACAAGGGGACTTCATGGCATTTATAGACCAATCCGAGGCTTACCTGCACATGCCCAGCCTTCTGGTGCATCACAAGTATCTGCGGTTCTCGTATGATGCAGAACACTACCAGTATCGGGCCCTGCCCTTCGGGCTGTCGGCAGCCCCCAGGGTCTTCACAAAGATTCCGGTAGTGCTCATAGCCAACCTTCGCAGGAGGGGGATCCGAGCTTTTCCCTACCTGTATTATATCCTGGTTACAGGTTCGTCCAGCGAGCAGGTTTCAGAGGATTTCCGGATTACCATGATGTACCTTTTGGACCATGGTTTTGTCATCAACCTGGCGAAAAGCACTTTAGCTCCTTCCCAGCTGATCATCCATCTGGGTCTGCAGATCAATACCAGGTCTTTTCAAGTTTTCTCTCCCAGGAAAGACACAGTTGCTTCAGATGTTGACCCAAGTACTTTCCTCAGGGACAGCCTCTGTCCAGGTCTTAGCTTCTCTCATGGGACTCATGGTATCATGCCAGGATGTGGTACCATGGTCCTGGTTCCACTTGAGGCCCCTCCAGGCCTTCCTCTGGCCCTATGCCCATAATATCGAGGCAAAAGCCTCCGTGACACTCTGTCTTCCTCAGTCGGTTCGGGCCTCCCTCTCTTGGTGGACAGACAACCAGCGCCTCTCCTGGGAAACCTCCTTGGAGCCACTGGACAGAATGATCATCACCGCGGATGCCTCACCACCCCTGCCCTCCAGGGCAGTGGGGCTCACCTTTCTGATCAGTGGGCCCAGGGCACCTGGACTTCTTAAGAATCCCAGTTTTCCATCAATCGACTGGAACTGAGGGCAATTTGTTTGGCCCTTGTGCACTTCCAGTCCCTGACCGAGGCATACATCCTGATGCACATGGACAATGTCTCAGCCAAAGCTTTCAAAGGGGAACCAAGTCCCGGGGCCTCATGTCAGAGGCTACTCTCCTCCTACAGTGGGCTGAACAGCATCTGTCCTCTATCAAGGCCGAACATCTACCGGGAGTGTCCAATGTAGAAGCGGACTGGCTGAGCAGGCAAAGCATGCATGAAGCGGAATGGGCTCTCCACCCCGAGGTCTTCAGCCTGATCGTGTCAAGATTCGGTATGCCAATGTTAGACATGATAATGCGCAGGTTGCAGTATTTTTCTCTCGGACGCAGAGTCCCTGGTCAGCTGGGACAAAAGCTCTGTCCCTCTATTGGTCAGTGACCTTATTGTATGCATTTCCACCATTCCCCCTCATCTAGGTTGTTTTACAGAGGGTGTGAAAGTTCAAGGCCGACCTGATCCTGGTAGTGCCGGATTGGCCCCGTCGGCTGTGGTATCCAGTCACTGTCAATCTCACGCAGGGTCAGCCCTTTCACCTTCCAAACAGGCTGGATCTGCTGTCTCAGGGGACTATTCTCCATCAGGAGCTGAACAAGTTCAGGCTGACTGCTTGGCGTTCGAGCGGAAAGGTCTAGCCCACAGGGGCTATTCTGCCTGAGTAATCTCTACCATTTTGTCTTCCAGACGTGTGTCAATGAACAGGATCTACTCTCATACCTGGCAAAAATTAGTCCTTTGGTGCAGGGAACTAGGATTGCAGGTGACAAGGCTGGACACAAACATGTGTTGCAGTTTCTCCAAGATGGAGTTGACAAAGGTCTCAGCACTAACACCATAAAGAGACAATTATTCACTCTCAGCTCTATTTTGGGTCTATTTTGAGTCCCACCAAACCTTTATCTCTGCATCCTGACTGCAGGAGGTTTATTCAGCGTCTAAGGCTCCTCAGTCCACGAGCAATTCATCGCTTTCCAAATTGGGATTTGCACTTGGTGCTGAAGGCCTTAATGGGTTCTCCTTTCGAACCCCTTGCCACAATCTCCATAAGATTTCTTACTTTGAAGGTCACCTTTCTGGTAGCTTTCACTCTGCTAGAAGGGTCTCCGATGTAGGGGCATTGTCTTCATACCCAAATCTGTGTCAATTCCAGGATGACAGGGTCCTCCTTAGGTTGGACCCTTCATTCCTCTCTAAGGTGAATTCGGTCTTCCACAGATCCCAAGGTGTGATATTACCTACCTTGTGTCTGAACTCAACATCATCAAAGGAACGGGCCTGGCACTCCCTTGACGTCAAAAGGGGTCTTAGATTCTATCTTGATAGGACCAAAGACTTTAGGAAATCTGAGGCCGCCTTTGTCCTTTATGAAGGACATTCTAAGGGCAAGAAAGCCTCCCTAGCGTCCCTAGCTAGATTGTTGAGATTCTCCACTCAGGAGGCTTATAAGGCAGTGGGCAAGGATCTCCCAGTATGGGTTAAAGCACATTCCATGAGGGGGGCAGCAGCCTCTGCTGCTTTTGAGGGCTTATACTCCTTAGACTCTATTTGCAGAGCAGCCACTTGGGCTACTCCTAATACATTTATAAGACATTATAATGTGGACCGCGCAGCCTCAGAGGAGGCTGTGTTTGGTAGAAGGGTGTTGCAATCAGTTGTGTCCCCATAATACAGTCTGTGTCTCTCCCACCTTGAGTGTGAGGCTCTGGTACATCCCAGACATTCTGGTACATCCCAGAATGTACCCCGTCCCCACTCCAGAGAAGGCCTTACCGTAAATGTCCTTTTCTTGGAGTGGAGAATGGGGTACATTCAGGCCCACCTCAGCAGAGACACAGACTCCTATTATTACTGTTGCATGTTCCATAAACTGTTTTAGAACTGAGGTCCAGAGTGGTCTGGTCCTAGTTCCAGTTGGTGAGTTCCTTTTCTTTTCTTTGATGGCCTGCAGTTAGGGTCTTGTCTGTTCTTATCTTGCTGTTCCAGTTCTATATTTCTACAGCCTTTTATTCTTTTCATTCTGCGGTGGCTACGTTCCTTTCTTCGGCTCTGCTATCCGGACTGGGGAGAGATGTCCCGCACTGGGAGGAGACAAGTTTGGTCCGGCCCTGTCTCAAAGTGGATGGACATTCCCAGACATAGCCCAGACATTCCTGAATGTACCCCGTCCTCCACTCCAAGAAAAGGACATTTATGGTAAGGAAATTTCATCTTTTCCTGTTCTGGTGAAAGAGAAGGATCAAGAGAAGTGGTGGATGGCTCCTGCCAATCTGATGCCTGAATGGGTCAATCCTCATTTCAGTAAACATGGCAGCCACGCAAGGTAAAATGATGGATTATTCCTCCCCCATTTAATTCAGTAACATTGCTATCCAGAATCACCAGATCCTTTCTAACAATGAAACCATGTCCTCAATTACTTTTGATCTTGCCAGGATAACTTGATCAAGAAGAATTGATAGGTTAAGATGTTCAGGCCATGGACATGGGCATTATTACCTGCTCCTGTCTGCAGACCAGACTGTGAAAGTCAAAAGCTGAGGATCAGAGGAGATAAAAATAACTAGCCTCCTTTCTTGCCTCTATGCCAGTTGTCCCTTCTGACTTTTAAGGGCAAAATCCAGAGTAACTATGGGGAGTCCTTGCTCCAGTGTAAGAACAACTTACTCTGGATTCCAATATGAATTCTCCATAGGTTTTCACTGGATTGGGTGCACGTAACGTCTCTTATGTGCTCCTGTAGTTTGTGGGTTAGTGAAACTTTGAATTTGTGGGTTAGTGAAAGATTTTACAAGGAAAAGAACAGCACAGATCCAATGAAAATAAGGTCTGACTTCAAACACTGTGTGGTAGAGCCATTGTTGTGGATTTGGAATACCTGAAAAGGTATAATAATCAAGAATAGGTTTGAATGAGCTAACTGAATTTTGGCAGCAGTGCTGTTGTAAATGTAACAGTAAAAGAATCCCTCACAGGCTGCCCTGCCAGCCATGCTAGCTAGAAGGGGTGCAGCACTCATATCCATTTCAATGGCCAAAGAACTAATGTTGTCTAAAGATATGGTTTGGTCATATAGTGGTGTAGTTACTGCTAATAATTATTTATTAAACAATTTAAATTATTTAACCGAACTGCTTTTCCTATTCTCTGCCCCCTCACTGTTCTTGGTTCAGTGACAGCATAATGTCTAGTGCTGTCTAAAAGCAGGTCTCAATCAGTCTTCGAAGACTATGGTATCATGCTCGGCGCTGCATGAAAGCCTGGGTTGGATTGTTATGGAGGATAGGCTGTTACCTAAGCAGCAAATCCCCCCTCACCACGCCATTGAATTAGTCCAATGGAAAGGTAGAGCCGATATGATTGGATCCAGCTGGCGCTGCAGAGCTGGGCTAAGGACAGGAGCTCACCCTGTCTTGTGGGGCCGACCCAAGTCTTGAACCGTGGCCTGCTGGTTAGGCACAGCGCCTTAACTGCTTGCGCCACCCACAGTTCTATCTAAAGGGTCCCATTACAACAGTGGAGGTTTACCGCACAATAAGCATCCTTTTTGAGTGAATTAACTTCAGAGTGGAACCAGAATTAAAATACTAACAAATGGCATTTTCAGTAATTTGACTCTCCATGCCAGAAAGGAAACAGTCCTCAGGTATCAAGACACACCTGTAAAGACTTTACCAGGGATGGACTCCACAGCAATAAGTTAACTTCTGGAACATTACTCACGTGCTGGAATTTAATGCAGAGTACTTGCCCAGCAGATGTAGATTCACAGCCAATTCGTATACGGTCTGCTTGTTTGATATGGTAGGACTATTAACAAAGATAACGTCTATTTTAGAAAAGGAGGAAAATTTTCTGTGCAGCCAACAGGGTTCAAAATTCAGTAACTGACCTGTAGTTGAATAGGCCTTTTCTCCCCGCCGCCCCCCGGGTTCTTCCAGAAGCCAAAGATTGACTTCAGTAAAAATTATCTTGCGGTCCTTCATCTGAAGCTCAGAGGCAAAGAAAAATTACCACAGTTTTCCAAGAAGTAATAAATCCACACACATCATAGTGTTTTCCTCCAAACCTTTCAGAGCTTTGATTGCAATTGGTGTGTGGAGTGATGGAATGAGGACATACTTGATGTGGGATTTTCTGTCTTGTGAAACAAACTAAAGCGACAATACTTTCTGTCTTGTGAAACAAACTAAAGTGGGAATAAGTACTTGTTGAACACAAAGGGACTTACTTCTGTGTAGACATGCTTAGTATTGCACTATAAGCCAAGGGTCTCCAGACTTTCCTGCCAAAGGGCTGCATCAAATATCTGGCACCATGTCATGGGCCAGAAAACATTTTAAATATAAATTTTCAAGACATTAGAGATGGGAATTAGATTGATGAAAGGGCTTGAATTTCAATGACTTCTGCAAGAATCAACACAGCACAAAAATAAAGCACACACTTAATGTGAACTTCATTTCCCCACCCCACCATCACATGGTTGTGTTTTATCATAGTTGTGTTTTATCAACTGGGTCAGGCGAAGGCTGTGGGCTAAAACTGGCCTGCAAAGGCCAAGGTTTGGAGTTGCCTGAACTAAGCTAAGAGAGAGTAACTGGTGCAAGGTCATCTAGTGGCCTTTCAGACCAAAAGAGAATTGGACATGAATCTTTTCATACCTAGCCCAGCATCTCAACCACTGCATCACATTGGCTCTTTAGTACTGCAATGTTAAAAAAACCAGGAAGAGACACATCAAAAAAAGCTTTCATGTCTGGAGCAGTAACAATGTCTTACAACAAAATGAGGCATCTATTTCAAGATATACAAATTTCCAAAAGGCAGACCTTATAACCTGGTACTGCTTCATCTCAGGCAAAAAAACAAATTATTCCTGAACACACACACACACACACACACACACACACACACGCACAGAATCAGCATTGCACAAAAAGAAAAAATTGCCCTTTCTTTTAGCACTGTGGAATCAATTAAATAAATAAATAGCACTTTGCTATCAAAAAATGATAAAAATATAAATTCAAGTATCAAAAGGAAAAACACAATCAAAATGAGTCATTGGTGTAGTTTTTCTCCAGCCACCTGGGCACTCTCTCCTCTTATGAGCCCTGTAGATCATTGCAGGCACACATACCCCAGCCCATGGGCACCTCTCCTTCATTGCCTGGAACAGGAATAATTCTGTTAAGTCTGTTTCCAATTCCTGCTAATGGATAAAGGAAGCAAAGGACACTTTGCGTAAAACATTTTAATCACAACACAAGATGCCGCTCTTACTTGACAGCAACTGGTTTATCTTGCTGGCTCAGGAGTAAGAAAGCCATGTCTACATGATAAAATTACTCTTTAAAAGGAAAAAAGAGAAACCCTGAGAGCAGCTGATGAAGAAAAATATGCCAACACACTCTTTAAAAAACCCATGTTTTCAGAAAGTTATGCAACTAAAATATAGAAGCATTGTTCCAGCTGTATGCTGGCACACATATAAACCAGCTCACATGGTATGTCCCCATTAACATCTTCAGGGATCAGACATGGATGAGAATGGTTTCCTTTGGTGTTGCTATGATTTCTTTTTAACCACACTTACAAAAAGCATACTTTTACAGTGTATTCACACTAGTTATATGTTAACACAAGGCCAGCACTCACCTTAGGCACTGCTATCACTTTCCAAAGCTGTTCTCCCCACCTCACCCCCAAAAGCCACACATTTAAACCAAGTCAGGTGGCTGAATTTGCAGAAGTCTGATCTTATTCTGATGTGCTTTTGAGAAAAAGGAAGGCTAGGAAAAGGATGGGAGCGAGGCTGTTTTTATATAGCAATTCTCTGCAATATTGGCTAATGGGGCAATTTTCAGATAATCAAGTTTTTTCCCCCCTTCACCAATTAACAGCAACTTAGCCCCCAATTTTGAAGAACTTGGTAAACAAAAAATGAACATAGCAAAGATTACTTCAGCAGGAATCTATTTCTGATAAGAGAAAGCATATGTGCTAGTACACACCCACACAAATGACTCCTAAATTATTTATCTACAGATGATAGTCAAGAAGGGGCTTCATTGAAGAGCTAATCTAAAAAATATCCAGCTATTAAAACAGGCTCTATTTTAGTGCATCACACTTTGTAATTGCTGTTAATATTATAGACTGCTTGAAATACATTTGAAAGTTACAGTGCTATGCAGTCAGTCAGTTATGGACCATAAAACCCACAAGGTAGGTATACCTTGCTGAGTGCCCAAGAGTCTGCTCCATTTGGAGAAGTGATCAAATCAGTGAAGCTCTTGCACAACTTCGGAAAACCATAAAAAACCAAAAGGAGAAGTGTTCAGTTTTCATTTGTAACCAACAGGCATAGCACATGACTATTGGTGCTTCCAGTAGCCACAAGTAATTCTCAGGATAAAAAGGGCAAAGCTGCAAAACTGTTTCACCTCATCATGCCACCTTTTTAAAGATATACACTTTATGCCATTTACACTTTACACTTACACAATTTACACTTTTGTCATTACTTTACACAATTTACATTATTGTCTGATGGATGCAAACCATAACCTCTAAGGCAGCATTTCTCAAAGTGGGGGTCGGGACCTCTTTGGGGGTCACCTGAAGCTTTCCTGAGGGTCGCCTAAAGACTCCTGATGCAGGGGGCCAGGTAGAAAGACCTGGCAGAAACGCTAAAGCCGCTATGGCTGGAAGAAGCAGCTCAGAAGGAGCCTCTGAGCAGTTGTGAGACAATGTGGAGCCTTGGGGGCGGGGAGGATTGCAGCCTTAGAGCCCATTAGTTTTTATTAGCTATTATTATTTTTCCATTTTCTTTGTAAACCACTTTGTGAACTTGTTAGTTGAAAAGCGGTATATAAATACTGTAGATAAAAGTCAGTCTCATGATAGTGAATGGGACTTACTCCCAGGAAACAGTGGCTGGCTCTGCTGCCTGAGATCCCAATCCTATGGAGGCCTCCTCTCACCCAGGTACTTACCTTCCCATTCCTCCCTCCCTCCCTCCCTTCCTTCCTTTCTTTCCCAGTCATCCCCTCTTAGATAGATAGATAGATAGATGTGGCATAGCTATCTATCTCTCTATCTATCATTACGTATTGTTTTTATGATTAATCACGATGCTTTAATTATGTTCAATTTGTAACAATGAAAATACACCCTGCATATCAGATATTTGCATTACTATTCATAACAGTAGCAAAATTACAGTTATGAAGTAGCAATGAAAATAATTTTATGGTTCCACAACATGAGGAACTATATTAAAGGGTCATGGCATTAGGAAGTTTGAGAACCACTGTTCTAAGGAAAGCCATATCCATATTGATGAGCATTACTCTTCTTCTCTGAGCATTTACACATGTTAACTGGAAGACACAGTTAACAGTCAGCACATGTAGTGCTCCGAGAAGGAGTATGCACATGTAATGCTCAGAGAAAGAGTGTGCTTGCAAATACATCATATGATTCTCCTTCAAACGTTATGGTTTTAATATATTAGGCAATAATAGCATAAAGTGTAATTCTTTCTGTAAGTCTGGGGGTCGGGGGCAAGAAGCATACTGCATATGGAGAGAATTGGCCAGCATAAGCAGAGGTTCTCAAACTGGGGGTCACAACCCTTTTTGGGGTCGCACACACTTTCAGTGGGGTCGCCTAAGCAGGCTGGACTTGGCAGCGATGTTTCCGCCTTGCTCATGCTGCTCTGAGCATTCCTGGTTATAAATTATGGAGACTGGAGCTGTTCAGCCTCCGGCTAACAGGGGGAGCTCCAGCCTCCCTAGCTTATGCTCTGAGGGATGCCCAGAGCAGCACTGCAGCATGGCCAGAGCAAGATGGAGTGGAGGCTGGCAGCAGCAACCAGCAGAGACTCACAGATGCCCAGGCTGCGCTGGCCGAGTTGCCTCCCTCCCTCTCCAGCTACACCACATGATCTAGATGAGGTGATTGTGCTTCTGTATACAAGCTACTCCCAGGAAAGTGTGGCTGAGTCTGCTGCCTGAGATCCCTATGCATGTCTACTCAGAAGTAATTCCCATTGAGTTCAGTGGGGTTTACTCCTAGGAAAGTGTGCATAGCACTACAGCAGTAGAGCCCAATCCTATGCATATCTACTCAGAAATAATTCCCATTGAGTTCAGTGGGGTTTACTCCCAGGAAAGTGTGCATAGCACTGCAGCAGTAGAGTCCAATACTATCCATGCCTATTCTGAAATAAATCCCAGTATTATAGTCAGTGGGGCCTTTACTCCCATGTAAATGTGGATAGATTTATTTAGGGCACAATCCTATGCATACCTACTAAGAAGTAAGTCCCATTGTGTTCAATGTGTGCATAGAATTGCAGTCTTGCAGCTTTCACAATATATAATTAAATATTGTTTTTGTGATTAATCACAATGAAAATTAATCCTGCATATCAGATATTTACATTACGATTCATAAAAGTAGCAAAATTACAGTTATAAAGTAGGAACGAAAATAATTTTAGGGTTGGGGTCCCCACAGCACGAGGAACTTAAAAAAGGGGTCACAGCATTAAAAAGATTGAGAACCACTGGCATACAGGAAACAGCCACAGCCTTGTTCTCATGGGGATCTTAGCAACAAAATTTTTGTCTTCCCTTAATGGTGAGCCAGCTGCAGAAAATTTTTTTAATTGTGTGCTCAAAAGTGAACTGCTTGCACAAATTTTCACCATAGTCACTGGGCTTGCGCTTGAAATTTCAGAGAATGTGCCACAGGCAAAGAAAGACAACATGAGCCCTAAGAGTGATCAGTGCACCTAAAACAACATACAACTCTGGCTTACGTCCTGCATAGGTGGAAAGTAAAGAATTGGAAAGAAATAAAAAGTTAGGGTTGTAACATACAAACCAAGCACAATTCAAGGGATTTGCTTTTTGGAACCCAACACCATCTCATCTTCTGTACAGTCAGACAAAATGAGATTTCAAATTGTCATCTTTACACATCATCCCTACTCCAGTTTATTGCAAGGTGAGGCAACCTGCTATCGGTACAGGCCTTCTCATCAAGAACAGACCAAAATAACAGCCAAGCTCAGAGATCTATTCTGAAAAAACCTTTGACTGAGTTGTTTTCTGTGCTTCATATCAACAGAAGTGTAGCCTCTGCCATTTTTCTGTCTCTCCCCTCCCCATATATAAGCGGGGAGGACATGCAACTGGTGAAATTGAATATGAATGTCAAGGTGTCACAAAGAGCAGCCTTTATGTACCTTTCCAGCCAGCAATCTCCCTCTCCCTTTCCCAACACACATACACCAATTTAAATATGCCAAGAGCAACATAATATCTTTCCTTTCACTGCAAGGCAAAGTGTCATTTAAGAAATTTATCCATAATAAATCCACAGGACAGAGATTGAGGAAAGTAGTTTGGGGTCTGCTATGGTCTATCTACAACTGAAGAACAAAACATAGCTTTAAGGTCAGAAGCTTTAAGATCCAGAGTTTTACATTCTAACAAAATGTTCTCTTTGATTCTGATTTCTTCCCGTCCATTTGGTTAAATTCTAGTTAGGCAGACAATCAACTATGGGGGTGTTGACCAAGTTGAGTGACATCATATTGCAGATGCAAGCTTCAGAGATGGATGGCAATGAAGCTGGGCTTCTCTTGGTGGTTTTCCCAAGCGTTGTCTAGAGAAATTCATGATTGCATGTGGGATTTATTCAGGTTCTGTGAATGGGAAGGGGGGAGAAAAGAAAAAAGAGAAACATTGAGTCTAGAGTTTAGAAACTGAAAAAGCCCGACTGAATCATAGAATCATAGAGTTGGAAGGGACCTAGTAGGTCATCTAGCCCAACCCCCTGCCTGCAGCAGGAATTCCCCCTAGAGCATCTCCAACTGGTGCTCATCGAGCCTCTACTTGAAGATCCCCAGTGAGGGAGAGTCCACCACCTCCCTTGGCAATCTGTTCCACAGCCGAACTGCCCTCACTGTCAGGAATTTTTTCCGGATTTCCAGCCAGAATCTCCTTTCTTGCAGTTTGTACCCATTGGTTCTAGTCCTGCTTTCAGAAGCAGCTATGAACAAATTGGCCCCTTCCTCCCTATGACAGCCCTTCAGGTATCTGAAGAGGGCAATCATGTCTCCCCTCAGCCTCCTCTTCTCCAGGCTGAACATCCCAAGTTCCCCCAACCTTTCCTCATAGGGCTTCCCTTCCATCCCACTGATCATTCTTGTCGCTCTCCTCTGGACTTTCTCCAGTTTGGCTGCATCTTTCTTAAAGTGAGGTGCCCAGAACTGAACACAGTACTCAAGGTGAGGTCTGACCAATGCAGAATAAAGAGGAACTATAACTTCTCGTGACTTGGAAGCTACAGTCCTCTTAATGACTGAGAGTCAGAAGATATCCTACACATGCAGATGACAGAGAGCAAAGTAAGGCCATCACAGACATCATTGAAGAAATGTTCTCAGTAAGCCTCAGTATTGAAAGTACAGTTAGACACAGTAAGAGGTCATAAAGCATAAACTAATATTACATACATTCAATAGCATGAGAGTGAAGTGTACCTGTTTCTTGCATAGTGTGTACCAAGGAGAAGAGGGGGGCAAAGGAAGGGGAAGAGATATCTACCTTCTTTAGGCCATGCCAGGATCCAAGTGGAAAAGAGTGATCCAAGGGGGAAGAGAGAGAACAATAGGATATAGGGTTTTTTATATCTTAGGTCCAGGAGCGACATGCCCATCTAGATGTGGTCACCTAGGAAAAGGGCAAGCCTTGGAGGGGCTGTTTACCTTACAGGAAGGGGAAGGCTGGAAAACCACCACCTGAGGACCATCATCCAATCAGGACTAAAACAAAGAACACATCCAGCTAGGTGTGGTCAAGATTTGAAAAGAGAAAGAATGGGGAATAGACTATGTGACTGGTTTAGCCGTGGCAATGTAGAATAATAGAAGACCATGTTTCAGATGGACTTCCACATTAGCATATAAATGGCAGGATGCAGTTAACAAAGGATTGTTTGAATTGTAAGCCCCAAAGTGAAGTGAGAGGGGGAAGGGAAACGAGAGACTTTGAGCAACATGTTTATAATATTAATAAAATGTATAATATTGTAAGAGAGCAATTCTCGTAACAGATTCCCCCTGCTGAGTACAGGGGTCATGTGACATGACCTCAGGACCCCCAAAAAAGAAAAAAACAAAACACTTTAGTTTAAAATTCTTGTTTTAGAAATTATGTTATGCTCCTAACACAGCTTATTATGGTTGCCTATTGTGTCTAGTTAGGTAGTCCAGCCATTGCCGCTTCCACGCTGGTCTCCTTTCAGGGACGGTGTTGGATGCAACTTGGGACTGGATGTGGATCACCTGTTCCATTTCTGGATTTGTCCATCTTGGGCACATGGCTCAGGATTTGCTCTGGTGTCTCAAGTTGAGAACACAGGAAGTGATGCTTCCTGACCACCATCTTGGATGGAGTACAGTCCATTGGATTTGTGGTCCATTGGCTTCATAGTCCACACTAAAGCTTGGTTCACCAACTGGCCCTTAGGAGCTTGTCTTCTGGACATTGCCTTTCTTACCTCTGACATGAGACACAATCATGCAACAATAATGCTGAAACATTTCATGATTTCTAGATGACAAGAGGAAAACATGTTTGAAAACACACAAAAAATAGCAACCAATGACTTTTTTTGCTTGAAAGGTGTTCATTCTTTCTTTGTTTCTGATAGACTAGGTTATAAAAAAATGTGCTTTGAATTAGAATACTTGGGAAACACATAGTAATGAAGGTATGGGAAAGAACAGGATAGGAAGGGAGAGAGAGGGGTAAACTTGTGGTACACTTGTATGAAAAAAGGATAATACTTGAGGTATATATGTGATACACTTGTACAAGAGGTACTGGTATTGTGAGAGGTACAGCAGAATCCATCATACAATTTTTTTTACTTTAACACATATGAAAACAAGCTTTAAAATGTCACTATTCAAAATAAAACTCACACAAAAACAGGAAAAAGTAAACAATACAAATAAAACACAGTAATAGAAATGCTTATGAACAAGAGAAAACAAGGAAAAAACTTAAACTTAACATAACAGCTTAAAAGTTCTAAAAGCAATCTAAACATAACGCATTTTTAAATTTCTTAAAAATAAACTTGTATCATTTGAAGAAGGTTTGTGGATATAACAAAAGAGTACTCTTGTGACTTGTCTTGAGATGAAAAATGGTACCCAAAAAAATGAAAATGAGCTCATTTAAAAAGGAAATCAAGGCTGCACATTAAAAAAAATAATTGTTGCAACAAGGAGCCGGCCTGTGAATCTGAACAAAAGGTTTGGAAAAAAAAATGGGCTCTGGACTTGATTTAAAAAGGCCTTGATTTGGCCTGTGGACTTTATTGTGGAGTAGACTCAAACAGGACAATGACAGAGACAAACACAGGACAACACAACACAGCCTTTCACACACACACACACACACACACACACACACACACACACACACACAAACACACACACAACAACAACAACATAGCACCAGAATACATATATGTGGATATAAATGTAATTAAAGCAAGATAAATCAGTTGACACTTTAAATTCTGAAAAGTAATGTTTTAGTAGTAAGAATCCATGCTAAGTAAGGCAGCTTAGATCCTGCAAAGAAATAAGGTTTAAATATTTTTTTCTTGTTCATTTTTGCTGCTGAAACAAAAGGATTAGCCATTGCTATGGACATTGTTAAGCAAATTTGCTTGCTACTGTATGCACTTGGTTTATGCCCTGAGGACACATTTCTTTTACTTTGTCCTTACTGTTGCTGAAACAAATGGGATTAAAACCAAACAGGGTTAGAAGGAGCCTTGTGGCTTATTTTGTTTCTGGTTTGCACTCTGTGCATGGTCTGGAGCTCAGAAGCTCAAATGATTGCTTTTCACTTCCTTTTTCATTCTAGGCCGCTTCTTGCATTGAGCATACTCACCTGAGAGAAATTTAGAAAGGTTAGAGCAACATTTAAATTTTGTGGCTTGCCCACAGTGGAAAGGAGTTCCAAAGACCAACACACAATCTTTTTTTCAAACAAACCCCATGGTTACTTGCTCCAAATGACTGCAGCTGCCAAGTAAAGCTTTCTTTTTGGTTCAAGTTGCATTACATAATTGGAGGCATAATACTTTTAAGGTCCTCCTGACTCATAGTGGATGCATGCATTGTTGCTGCAAGGTTCCCCCCCTTTTTTAAAAAAGCAAACGCACTGCAGTTTGCTCTAAAGTTTCAACTGAACCTGTTTTGCAACAAGCATACATCTTATAGACATAAGCTTAATAAGACTTGAACTTTTTACATTTTGGCTTTACTTGGAAGTTGTAAAATTGAAAAGCACATTATTCCTTAGAACTTTTACAATAATATAGGAATCTTCGCTTAGGGAACCTCTTCTTTGTCTAGGCTGGACTGGAATTATGGCTTCTGGACTCTCATTGTTATGCTTTTTAGTGGCTGCTGTGTTCTGTTTTTCTATAAAATCACATAAACTCTCCCCTAAAAGAACAGGTGTGGGAGTGTGTGAGTGTACAGCCACCACCATGATACCTTTCCAGCCTTTGTATTCTAATTGCACCCTCGCATTGGGCACAAAAATTTCTTTACTTTCATATGGCTTAACCTTGTATGCCTGTCCAGGCAAAAACTGACTTGGTTTGACTAGGCTTTTATGTACAGTGTGAGTTTTGATCCAGAATCTACCTGGGCACATGTGTGTCTTCCATTAACAGTCAAGTAGACTTGATGCTTTCTGGAAGGAGTTTTTGAGGTGCTAGAAATGACATGCATTACAGGAATGGCTGGGGATGAGTCAGAAGACTCTGTTTGTTGGACAACTGCTGTTGGCTCACTGGGTTTGGAGGTATGCTTAATGATGAGTTCCATTAACTCAGACTTAGCTTTTTCTAGGCTTTCCTTGGGGATTCCACTGCTTGCTAAGTGTTGTTTTAGGGATTCCTCAAGTTTTGCGATATTATTTTCTTCCTTAGGGCGAGAGAAATCATTGACTCCATTGCCCTTGTGATGACTATGGAAAGAATTGAATCTTCTGTTCCTGTTTCCTTTCCAATTTTGATTATTATATTGATATTGGGAGTGTGGCCCATAATTAGAAAATGTTATAGCTTGAATGGGTTCCTCTTGGACCTCTTTTTGTGAGCATCCTGTTCCAGTAGCTCTCATTAGTTCAGATGCTTGAATAAGCTTAAGCTGCAGCTCAGGATAGGCTAAATGAGCATTATTTACTAGGCCCAAACACAGTTTAGTTGGGATGTTTAAAGACCCATAAACTGCAGAAGCAAGGCCAGTCAAAATCATATTCTCCATCTCCCCTCTGATCGACAATATTAGCTAAGATAGCCAGTAATTTTTTTCTTTCCAGGACTCTCATATTCATATTGTACAGTGGAATAGTAGATAGTTTTTAATGAAGTTCCTGGTTTTAGGGTGCAGAAAACTAACCTCATCCAGGACATCATATTTAAATTGTGCAGATTTTGGCCAGCTGAAGCCCTTCTAAGGCTGTACCATCTGATCCTTTGGCACATCTTTGTGCCAGGGGAGTGAGATCTGTCCCTGATAAAAGGGGGTACCGCCGGTACACTTTGAACATCCAATCGGTACAATTATTTCTTGTTAGAGGACCCAATTCTTTGGCAACAATTTTTAATTCTGAGGGTTTTCATGGGGCATAAACTACCTCATTGGTTACGTTATCGTTAGTCACAATGTGCCGTGTGGTAACTGGGTTGACTGGGCACTGTGTTTCCCAACTGGGGTTAAATGGGACCTCTGGCACTGCATCTTGGGGCACCGTTTGCTGTGGCTCCAAAATATCTTCCCCATACACAGCAGCAATGGCAGCTTTATGGGAATTTAAAGCCTCTTTTAATTGTTGAATTTGGTTCTGGCACTTCACATGGCTTACTGCTTGCTTCTGCTATTGGGCCTGGGCCATTAACCTTACAAGAAGGCTCCTGGTTTGGGCTAAGTCTTCCTTCAATGTTTTATTCTCTTGCTGAAGCTTGTAGACCTCTGCATATTCTTGTCCTAATTTGGTCCTTTCTATTGTGTATATGGCATGCTCATTTGCATAATGTTGCAATTGCCTGGCCAGATCATCTATTCTGGCATCTTTCTGGGCCTCTGCTATGGCTTTGTTTTGTGTAAGATCCGCTAACTGTTGCTGTAATTTCTTTTTCTTTTTCCCACTACTCTTTTGCTCCATCATATTCCTTTCTTAAGAGTCTATTTGTTTTGTGATATGTTAACGTGGCATGCCACAATGCAGGGGCAAAGGCACTAGTTTTCTTTTCCCCTCTGGGTTTGTATTTTTCTTTGTATTCCTCACAAAGTTGGATCACTTTTTCTAGAATGTTCTCTGCCTCAAAACATCCAAGTGTCCATGGATCCTTTAACTTCCCTAACCATTTCTCTAGACAATAAGTTTCTGAGTCTTTGTGATAGTTTTTCCACTCATTTTGTTTTGTATAGTGCTCCCTAATTGCTAAAGTGTAAAACACACAAACAAGAAGGTTCTATATGGGTTTGCTAGACACTGAGATTTACTGGAGAGGATGCAGGCCTGTTATCAGAACCATGTGTAAGCTTCTCTTTTGTCTGCTTTTCAGAACAATATGTAAGCTTCACTTTGGTTTGTTTTCAGGTACTGCACCTTTACTGCAAGTAAAACCCAAAAAATGAGTCTAGCTCTTTTCCCAAATTTTGTTCCAACAGTTTCTGTGCTTTGTTCCTTAAGCAATTAGCAAAACCTTGGTCACACTTTAAAGCTTTCTAACAGAAAGGCATCTCCGCAATTGTCCAGAATGAAGCTTTGCACAACCAGCTAACACTTTTGAATCCAAATTCTTTCCACCAATTAAGAGTTAGCTGTGATTAGCTACAAAACTCCACACTTTGCCAGGCAGTTTCTCCACCAATTCTTTGCCTGCCCCAGCATCTCCACCAATTATGTTACCAAGAGAGCAGTAAAAATAGGGGAATTAGCTTGTGCTTCTCTTTGGTTCAATACAGGACCTCGGCAGAACTTAAAACAGTGTCATGCAGAGGGGATACCTTTATTAGAAAGGGAACCACTAAGGAAAACTTATCACAAAGATGCATATTTTATTGTCATAAAGCATAAACTAATATTACATACATTCAATAGCATGAGAGTGAAGTGTACCTGATTCTTGCATAGTGTGTACCAAGGAGAAGGGGGGGCAAAGGAAGGGGAAGAGAGGGAGAATCAATATCTACCTTCTTTAGGCCATGCCAGGATCCAGGTGGAAGAGAGTGATCCAAGGGGGAAGAGAGAGAAAAGAAAGTTTTTCTTACCGTAGACTTCTTTTCCGGTACAAAGGAAGGAGGGCATTCTTAACTCGTGGGTTGTCACCCCTCCCCATTAGGAGGCTGGATGAAGTCAGTTCTCCTCACTGAGGGGCGGCACCACAACCCAGTCTCAAAAGCCGAGCTGAGTAGAAGTACTCAGGTCTGAGATCACAAATGGCCAGGACAGACCCTGCAACTTAGATAAAAGCTTTAACACATAACAAAGGGAATAAGGTTAAAAAAACCGAATTCCCCAACTTTTTCCCCCATGGAAAAACCACACAACCAACAGTTGAACTTGACACAGCCAAGAATCAAGGGTCAGAGAGAGGTGGGCAGAATGCCCTCCTTCCTTCATACCGGAAAAGAAGTCTACGGTAAGAAAAACTTTCTTTTCCCTGTACTCAGGAAGGAGGGCGTTCTTAACTTGTGGGATATAGCAAACCCGTATCCGTCCGGAGGAAGGGAGGGCTGACCTGAAGGTTCTAGGATGTCACTACCCTTTATAACACCCTCTTGCCAAACGCCGCATCTGCGGAAGCTGCTTTAATGATCTTATAATGCCTGATAAAAGTGTTAGGTGAGGCCCACGTAGCAGCTTTACAGATGGATTCAATGGACATCACATCTTCATATGCAGCAGATGTAGCTGCACTCCAAATAGAGTGAGCAGTAATCCCGGCAGGAGGGACCCTTCCTAAGGACGAAGAGGCTAATGCCTATTCCCTTGCACCAATTAGCCAGAATACTCCTCAATGGACGCCTGCCCATGGCAGGTCCCTTGAAGAGCACAAAAAGATAGTTTTATGAAACGCTTTAGTGTGCTCGATGTAGTAACTGACAGCTCTCCTAGCATCTAACTTATGCCAGCCCACTTCCTTGCCATTTTTGGGATTAGGGCAAAGTGATGGAATAGCCAAATCCTGTGCCCGATGATACCAGGAGTTGACAGTGGGAATAAAGGCCGGATCTAATCGTAAAACGACCTTGTCATCATGAAAGATGCACAAGTTTGGATTAACCGACAGTGTCCCAATCTCAGACACCCATCTAGCTGAGGTTAATAAAACCAAAAGATGGTCTTAAATGTAAGAAATTTCAACTTAGCGCTATGTAATGGCTCAGAGGGAGCCTTCACCAACGCTGACAACACCAAAGGTAAACCCATGAGGGGAAATGATGAACTTGTGGGGGACTTAACTTTTTCACCCCCTTAAAGAACCTGGTAATGTGAGGGTGGATAAGATGGCCCACCCAAAGAAACCCCCAAGGTGCTCCACAAAACTGTCACTTGTCAGTGTAATGTGCTGGTGCTAAGCCCCATGTCATAGCCATCCTGCAGGAATTCCAAGAGAAATTTGCATTCTCCACTGGGAATGCCTCCTTGGAATCGGAGTTGTCATGAAGTCTGGGATCCCTTAGTGGGCTTCCCTGCAGAGGTGGGCGCTGGACTAGAACGCTTCTTGAACTGGGCCTTACTCTTGTCCCACTTGGGCTTGGGATGTTGGCCTAAACCCTTGGCTTTAAACCCTGGGTTAGACTAAAGAAAGGACCGGGAATGCTTGGGCGGTTCTTTCTTGGTTGTGGGAATCACTTTTTGCTTCTCCTTCTCTTCCACTACTAGAGGCTCTAAGGCCTCTCCAAGTAGCTTCTCACCCTTAAAGGGAAGATATAACACCCTAGAAGCTCAAGCTGTGTCGTCTTCTCACTTACGAAGCCAGATCTGTCTCCTTGGCAGAATCCCCATGGCCATGGCTCTGGCAGACAACTGAAGTGAATCATAAGCGCAATTGGCCACCACCACCAAAGCGAGGGCAATCTTCTTTGCCCTTCTGGTGTAGAGGCAAGCCGGACAAAGTTCTGCTTTCTCTCTGTTATCATCTGACACAGAGTACCAGAACAATTGCTGCCCATAAGAGGCAGGACTGCCAGTTTAACTAGGGATTCTGCATCAACATCAAAATGCCTAAGCCAGATATAAAAAATTGTATCTAGGTAAGGGTTAATTCTTTTAAAGTATACTTCCCAGACTTGGGGAGAAATTAGCCAGGCTAGATTGTGAGGTTATGCAGGCCTCGAAACCCTGATCTGCAGACCTTCAGACTTACAGGTGTAGTGGGTTTTTTGTTTTGTCTTTGTTTATTTTTAGAAGTACACCCTTACAGCATCTTCTGGTCAACAATTCACAACTCTGGGCATGGGAGTTAGTATCCGAATCTCTAAGCCCAAATAATAAGTTTTTACACTCACTCAGCATGACTTCAACTCTCTTACTGCATGGGTTTTCTGGACCTTTTTCCAGAACATGCAGCCACCAGGAGATCTACTTTGGCAATCTGCAAAGGCCAAAGTCATCTGAGGTAAATAATAAAGCTTACCAACTAATTTTGGCATGTGCTCCCCTGGTGCAGCCACTGTTCCTTCTGCTTTCATGATCGGTGTAACTGCATAAGAGAAGGGAACTTCTGCCATCTTGGAAATACCCAGAAGAGACAAAAACTTCAAACACTGGCTTTGTTAGCTTGTGGGAAGAAGTAACAGGCTAAACCTTGGGGCTATAAAGAAGGGAAGCCATTATTACAAAGCAATGTTGCATGAGGCTTGATACCTTCAGAGCCACTCAGCCAGTCTGTGCTGGTTTAGGCTGGTTCTTCTGCTGTGCTTCAGGTTAAGAAATATGGAAAAGGCAACAGAGGCCTTGTAGTTCTCTTACGAACCCAGCGAGCAAGGCTCCCATGGAGGCCCTGCTGTGGGAATAATCTTTCTATCACAGCTTTTTCCAGAAGGATCTGGATCCACAATGTTACATATGTGCAGGCTTCCGGAGGGATAGGGATTTTCTTCCAGAAAAATAGAAGAATCCCTCAAAATAAACTGAGTAGTCAAACTTTGCCCTCCCCTGAAGTATTTGAGGCTAAGCCTGCACAGTTATCTGAGGCCCTTGCCAAGGACTTACCAGAAGTAAAACCAAGCACTTACCCAACAGTTTTACCTCAGAAATGTGAAGTAAATTGCAGAAGCTTGCAAGTAATTTTACTTTCTCTAAGACAACAGCTATGATGCATGAAGTCTTGAGCTCATTTTGATCACTGCAGAATGTGGAGAATGAGACACTTGGCACCTCCATGTCTTTCACTATCTTTGCCACTGGTCACTTTTTTTTTTTGGTTGGAGGAGGGATATTGTCCCCAGGATCTGAATCCAATCTGAGTTCTGGAGGAGATTCCTCCTCCTGAGAGGCCAAAGTATCCCTGAGGTAAAGAGCACTGGGAGCACAAAATGGCATTTTGGAGGGAAAATGGAAAGTGAAACAAAATGGCCCCCTACAGTCCTCACCACAGAAAGGCCATATCTTGACAAGACTTGTCTGCAGCCAGCTCCTCGGCCCAGATGTTTGCAGATCTGGAAAAGATTGAACTGGTTAATGCCACCCGAAAATCTTGGGAATTAGATTCAAAGGCCCTCTTTAGAGAAGTTTCCCCCATCTTGTCACACACATCCCTTGGTCCCGATTCACCCTCCGAGGGGAGTGTGGTAGCCGAGGAAACTGCCACCACCGGTGTGCCCACTGTGGGGACCTTTAGCTTAGCCATGATGGGGTCTGGCAAGGTATCCAGCTCATCAATTAGTTTGCCATGTTGCTTAAAATGGCTCCACTCGTTGTAAAAGCTTAAGGGCCTCGGGAAAAGGCACCACTTGAGGTTTGGTTGGATCTCAGATTTAGTTTACTGCAGATTGGAAACCAGCACTGGACATCCTCAAAGGCCCTACAGATGTGACCAGACATCCCATCTAGAAGGTCTTCTGAATTGCAGAGGCTCTGCACACCTCAGAGTGGTTGTCAGAGTCTATGCTTTTAACAAAAACAGGAAATTCCTGTCAGAGGCTCTAGCAGGCATATTGATTTGTGGGGAGGTTGGGAGATTTCCTACACCCCAGAACAGTCAGTCAATCTCATTCTCTGCTATTTTTGGCATTCACAGGGAAGACAGGGAATCATGACAGGACTCCTGTTCAGCATTTTAAAGAAGCCCTTGTGCTTCTTAGGAGGGGAATGAGATTCCTCAGAGTTTGACTCAGAAGCCTCATAAAAATGCCTGGTCTCTTGTGTGAGCAGCCTTTGGGACCTGAGTGGGTACAAGGTCCTCCAACTGCTCCTGCAAGGCCCCTTTCACAGCTTCCCTCACAAGCTGAGACAAAGAGGACATGGTCAGAATAGGGTCTTCCCTGCTTCTAGGGGGGTATGGGGTTCCCCAGTGGCATCCCCAGATTCGTGCGCTTTTGCCTCCTTTGAGTCCTACTCTCAAAATGACGCCTCCTGCGCCAGAAGATAAAATGGCGGCCAGAGGGAAGCCCACAGTGCGGCCATGCGGCCCTGCTGCTACCGCTGGCTCTGCTGGCCCAACCTGAAGAATGGCAGCGGGAGGTACACAACCCTATGTGCCTCTCCCTGTAAGCCACTAAGGGTGCGGGTCAGCTGCACGCGGTGCGTGCTGCCCGCTGCAGCTGCTTCTGGCTGCTGCCCAACACACCCGCTTTTCCCTGCGGGCGCATCTAATTGCCCCTCTCTCTGCGTCCGGCTCCTCACTGCAAAGCGACTGCCTTGCTAGCGCAGACTGGGGTCTCCTTCTCAGGCAGGAATCCAGCTACCGCTGGCTCTGCTGGCCTGACCTGAAGAGTGGCAGCGGGAGGTACACAACCCTATGTGACTCTCCCTGTAAGCCGAAGAGCGGCAGCGGGAGGTACACAACCCTATGTGCCTCTCCCTGTAAGCCGCTAAGGGCACAGGTCAGCTGCGCGCTATGTGCGCTGACCACCGCAGCCGCTTCTGGCTGCTGCCCAATGCGCCCGCTCTTCCCTGCGGGTGCGTGTAATCGCCCCTTTCTCTGCGTCCGGCTCCTCACTGCAAAGCGACTGCCTTGCTAGCGCAGACTGGGGTCTCTTCCTTGGGCAGGAATCCAGGGGAGCCCCTTGCTGGCCTCTGTGGTGGGGGTGGAGGATGAGGAGCACAGCCAGGAGAGGAGGAACAGAGAGAGAGAGAGAAAAAGAAAAAGAGAGAAGAGAGAGAGAGAGGAGAAAAGGGAGGCAGAGCTCCCTGACTTCGTCCTGCCACGATGCGAGGCTGGACGAGACTGGGTTGTGGTGCCGCCCCTCAGTGAGGAGAACTGACTTCATCCAGCCCCCTGATGTGGGAGGGGCAACAACCCACGAGTTAAGAACACCCTCCTTCCTGAGTACAGGGAACAATAGGATACAGGGTTTTTTATATCTTAGGTCCACGAAGGACATGCCCACCTAGGTGTGGTCACCTAGGAATGGGCAAGCCTGGGGGGAGGCTGTTAACATTATAGGAAGGGGAAGGCTGGAAGACCACCACTTGAAGACCATCATCCAATCAGGACTAAAACAAAGAACACATCCAGCTAGGTGTGGTCAAGATTTGAAAAGAGAAAGAATGGGGAAGAGACTATGTGACTGGTTTAGCCGTGGCAATGGCGAATAATAGAAGACCATGCTTCAGATGGTCTTCTGCAATAGCATATAAATGGCAGGATGCAGAGTAGTTAACAAAGGATTGTTTGAATTGTAAGCCCCAAAGGTTGTTTTTAGAAGTGAGAGGGGGAAGGGAAATGAGAGACTTTGAGCAACACATTTATAATATTAAATTAATAAAATGTATAATATTGTAAGAGAGCAATTCTTGTAACAGAGGCAGCTTTAGATGAACATGTATTTGACAAGCTATCCCTTTAACTGCTGTTAGATTAGAAGAAAGCCTCACCACAATCTGAAAGAAGTAGTGCAAATAAGTGCATTTGAAATATGTGAGATAAGTAAAAAGATTCTAAAGAGGCAAACTGTATGTTGCATGCCTGTACTTGCATCAAAACCACCAGTGCTCATTGTCATTATTTTCAATGCAACTTGAGAATGGAAGAAAAAGAAGCAGCAGAGGTGTGGGGAGGCAACACTTGTACACTTCCAAGCTCCAGATTTCCCCCTCCAAAAATTATTTTTCTTCTTCATAGTCAGTCCAGGAGGGATCTCCCAAGCAGTTTAGAAAGCAATAAGCAATTGTTTTTCAGAAGCAAGCTGGCTTTTGGGCAGAGGAGCCATTTCAAAGCACAATTAATGGCCAGAGATAGTCACTCATACAGAAAGTGAGTTCTATCCCCTCTTAAGCCGTCTAAGCCAGAGGATGGCAACACATCTTTCAGAAGCGGTTACCATAAACCAACTGTGCATTCTGTGAATGACCACTTTCCTATGTCTGTCCTCAATCTTCCACCAATCAGTTTCATCCGATGGATAAAAGGCAATACAAAACAGGGAGGAAACATTTTCCCTATTTCTCTAGTATGGGAGGGGTCTAAACCCTGATCTGGGGGCAAGATGTCGCCCTCAGCAAGCCTCTACATGGCCCTCAGCAAGACTCCTCCATCCAGCCCACAACCAAGCCCTGGTCTCCACACCTCCAGAGGTTAGTCTGAGGGCTGGGGAGAATGTACAAACCTCTCTGTGTATAAAAGTGTTTATGAACTGTTTTGAGTATCACACCCTCTTTATGTATTAAGAAATGTTTATCAACCAATTTGAATTCATTCATTTATATAAGTTCCATTTCTAATACGTTCATTTATGTAAATTTTTTTCCTGGCACCCAATGAAATGTGAAAGAGATGATATGGCCCTCCTCCTGAAAAGTTTGGATACTTTTCCTCTAGTACTATGGGATCAGTTGTGACTCTCTGACATGGGAGTGTTAAGTCTATTACTCAGGCATGTCCACAGAAATGATTTATTTCTTTGTATAAGACAGTAGAAATTTCTGTCTTCAATAGAAACTAGAGTTTTGCTTCCAATAAACAGACACTTTGGAAAACAGATGTACCGTATATTCTTGCATATAAGCCAAGTTTTAAAACCCTTTTTTGGAGTTTAAAAAGTTCCCTCGGCTTATATGCGGGTCAAGCACCCAGGAGTTCCCTGGCAGGCACAGGTTTCTCTCCATTCTGCGTATTCCTCTCCCTCCTCCCCCTCCAGGGAGGCTCCTCCATCCCTCCCCCTCCTAATCACTTTGCTAACCACATGCAAAGGCCATCACTCAAACAGGCTCCCACTAAGAGCCTAAATTTCCCCAAGTCTAAGTAAGTGGTTGTCTAAAAACAGCTGTATACTTTACATTCAGGGTGAGAAACAATTTCTGCTTTGATGGCTTGGAAGGAAACCCCTCTCTGTTAAACATCTGATTTTGCTTAAAAACCTTATTTCTAGCAAGTTTTGAGGAGGTATTTTCTTGTTTTTGCACATTTGCAAAGGTGGGTCTATGCAAACGAGCCCTTCTTTTTCCTCCCATTGTGTTGCCCTACTAAAAATTCCTGAGGTGGGAGGGAGAACCTTTGAGTGGCTGCTCTTCTCTCTCCATTCACTGGGGGCCTCAAAGCCTAAATTCTTGGCATGACTGCTCAGAAGCAAGTACTGAGTGACCATATGTTCTCTTTTCCCAGGACAGGTCCTCTTTTTTAGCCTTGTATCTTGGTGTTGAAAAAGTACATTGCCCTGCTTTTCCTTGTCAGTTGCCAGCATTGAGCCATCATGGTCAATGGACTTACTACCAGGAAATTACTGTGACCATATGTCCTCTCTTCCCAGGACAGGTCCTCTTTTTATCTTGTGTCCTGGAAAAAAATCTTCACTCTCCTCCTTTTCCTTATGAGCAGGAAACATGGAATCTTCTTATCCATACTTTTTTCCAGGACTACAATATTCCCAGGACATGTCCTCTTTTCACTCTTCTGCCTGGGAAAAAATCTTCATTGTCCTCCTTTTCCTTATAAGCAGGCAGCATGCAGCCTTCTCATAAATTTTATTTTTTCCCAGGAGCCCACTTTCCCTAGGACATGTCCTCTTTTCACTCTTCTGCCTGGGAAAAAATCTTCATTGTCCTCCTTATCCTTATAAGCAGGCAGCATGCAGCCTTCTCATAAATTTTATTTTTCCCCAGGAGCACATTTTCCCCTGGACATGTCCCCTTTTCACAATTCTGCCTGGGAAAAAAATCTTCATTGCCCTCCTTTTCCTTATAAGCAGGCAGCATGCAGCCTTCTCATAAATTTTATTTTTTTCCTAGGAGCACATTTTCCCCTGGACATGTCCTCTTTTCACTCTTGTGTCCTGGGAAAAAATCTTTACATTTACCAGTAACCTACTGGTGCCTCAGTAAATGTTATTTTATTGGTATCTATTTTTACGGTATTTTGAAATGTACCAGTAGCAGCTGCATTTCCCACTCTTGGCTAATACGCAGGTCAATAAGTTTTCCCAGATTTTTGTGGTAAAATTAGGTGCCTCGGCTTATAAGCAGGTCGGCTTATATGCGAGTATATACAGTAATTTATGATTCTGCATTCCCAATATCCAGGAGATTAAAAATCCCTCCAAAATGTTAAGAAAGTAGATATACAGCATGACAAGCTACAGTGCTCAACAGGTGGCAAAAGAAAAATAAAACCATACAGGTGGTATCACAAGAGGACAACCTGCAAGAATATATTTACAGGCAGGTAAATATACAGGCCCAGTAAAAGCTGTAAAGAAAGAAAAAGAAGAGAGAACAACGGAAAAGAGATCAGTACTGGTGCGCAAAGCAGCAGGGAACCAAAGCAGGCCACAGAAATCCAAGGTAGATGGTTAGTCCAATTGCCAAGGGGGAAAAATGTTAGCAAAGACATGAACTACCCATCTATTGCTATTCAGCCAAAAAAAAGCAGGCACAAAGTTTCTTCTCACAGGAGTATGTCACAGGACTACAGAGATTTGGCAACAATCACGGCTTTCCCAAAGATTCCAATTTTCCTTTCACACAGGCTGGCTTGGAAAACTATGTTCCAGTGCAATACAGTTACAGCGATATCTAAATGGAAATCTTAACGTGGTAGGTATTCCAGTTTTTTTTAATCAAAGATTAATCTTGGTTCATTGACCTGGGATATCTACAACCCTACAAAACAACTTCAAGAAGTGCAATCCTAGCTACTGTCCAAAAAAATTGAGATAATATGTCTGGAATGTTTCCTGTCTAAGGTCCATTGAAGCAGCTAGATGCAAAGGCATCCCTTTTGCACAGTTCTCAAATTTCAGGAGCTTTGGAATGAAGAGTTTTAGATAGATCACTCTCAGTTGGATTGCAGCACCTGCATGGGTCACCTGTAATTCCAAATCATTTAAATTCCAAATCATGTAAAACCCAGGTGCTGTCCTGTGAGTTTACACATGCTGGGAGTTTACATATTGCTTCACATAGTGAGCCAAATATAGGTGTTAACTGCTTTCTTTAAAGTATCTGTTCAAATATGGAGATACTACTTCAAAGTATAGAAAGGAAGATCCAAGGAAGGCTTGAAGCAGAAAAAGAAGCCCACATTACTTTCCCAAATGCATGTTTTTCTTAGGGTTTGATGCCAGAATGAACCAAGTCTACAAATCCAACTGTGACCTTCTTTCATATCAATTCAAAGCCATCTGCTTTATAAATTCACATCCAATCCTCCTACACTTGAGACCATCAAGACATCTAAACTTACATCGTTGTCTATTAATCCATTAAATACTTTTTAGGAGCAAGAGATGAGTATAAAAGCTCTGATGTTGAATGTATTCTCAGACATAAATGCCAGAAGACATAAAATGCCATATGAAGAATCATTGCCCAAGACTCAGAAGCAACAGAAAACACACCACTATCGACACATACAAAAACACCAAAAAAAGAATGTAACCAACATGTTCAGGCAGCTGGGTGGGCACCTCCTGGGGAATACAGATGGGCATGGCAGCAGAAGCAGCAGCAGCCACATGCTCCCCAAAGCTGTTGATGCGAGGTTTTTTGGTGGGCTCTGGGTTTGCTAGAGGGGTGACACTATTGCGCCTCATTAGGGTGTTAGGTCCGTTCTTTGCATCCTAAATTAGTGCAGGAAAGAAAAAAGGAAGAAGGCAAAAGTTATGAAAAAAGCAGTTGTAAATAGATACATGATGGGTTAATCCATTTGCAAAAAACAACACATGCACACAAAGAGAAAGTCAGAAAAATGGGAAAACTCCTTAAAAGTATCATCACAAATGGTGATGATCCACAGGCTAACTGAGCAAGAGGCCCTCTTTCAAGTGAGTGCTCCTCTTTTACTTAGCAGGGTAAGAGTAACTGGCCCTCCTTACCACATCAATGTCTGTTATAGTGGCTTCTGCTAGTGTTTGCATCTTTTTTTGATTGTGAGCCCTTTTGGGACATGGACCCATTGGACATTTCATTTTCTCTGTAAACCGCTTTGTGACTTTTTTTGTTGAATATATAAATACTGTTGACTGATTGATCACTTCTCTTGTGGGTCAATCACTATGAAATCTTTCCAGATCTCTCCAGCACAGAGGAGGCCAAAGGTACAATTTTCTAGGAAATTTTATGCCAACTTCAAAGGAAAGGCTTGAGATCTTTATCCCTATAGCATGTCTTCAAGCACCTGCTGCCTCAGCCCAACAGATACATAGAATAACCCTACAAATTACAGAACAGCGAGTGAAAAGTTCCAGTGACATGAAATGACAGAACACTCTTGTTCGCTCTTACATTCCTGTCATCATCTTCATAAAACATGGCACAGCAACTTTACATTATCTTGCTTCATCTGTTGCTTGCCTCTCAGGTAAAGGATGCCCAAAGTGAGGCTAATATTTTAATTATTTTAGAAACATATTAAAAACCATACACAAACAGGAGGAAGGCAATCCAGGCATTACATCAACTTCATACAAACATTAAATCCCTGGTAAAATACAAGTTCCCTTTGCTTGCTCTCTAAAATGTTAAAACTAAAATGTAACCAGACAAGTCTTCAAGAGCAGTGGTATACACAGTGTGTGTGTGGGGGGGGGGGGTCAGGTTTCTTGGGGGTTTTACAACCTTGGGTAAGAGGGTTTGCAAGAGGTTGGGATCCACCATCTTGGTATCTGGCACTGGACTTTTCTGGGAGTATGTCTCATTGAACATAATGGGACCTACTTCCAAGTAGATGTGGAGGAACTCTGATGTCATAGTCTAATAAGTTTGCAGGGGCCTTGGACAGATTTCTAAGTCTAAAAGGGAGTTACTCCCAGAAATATTCCCAGAAATAGTACCACTGTTCTAGAGGATATCAAACTTTATAAGGCAAGGGCCCATTAAAGTAAAAGTGCTGCTCACAGAAGAAAATCTGGTTTCCACATGCAGTTGAGTGATGCTTGCAACCTGGCAACCAAAACAGATGCTGTTTCCCTTCCCCACAACTTATCCTCAAAGTTGCTTTTCTTTCAGTGAATTTTTTGTTATGAGCCAAAAGAGAAATATCCAGGGAAGGAATTGTATTGGAAGGAAAGATCAAAGGGTGATCCAAAACTATCACTGATATGTCCCCTTTTCCTACTAAAAATTGGACCTCCACCACTGCTCATATTTTATATAAAATTCAGAGCAGATTTACCATCCATCATGTCTAGTTTGCCTCCCCAACACTAGTTACACATTAGTCATGGGATCATGTGACTAAATGCTCTCCCATACTGAAATGAATAAAGTGGGGAGATTTGGTCTTACCTGTGTAAGCCCCCTTGTCAGCCGAGTCCATGGTGAGGTCAGCCTCACTTGAGATGCACTCCCATCTGGAAGGTGGGGCCAGTCAAAGTCTTCCTGGAGGGGGTGCTCCCTCTGTTCCCCAGACTGTCCAAGTAGAAGACAAAACCTCCAGGTACAATAAATGGTGAAAGTAACACCAAGGTCCCACTCCGGCGTGGTAGGAGAACTGCAGATGCTCAAGAGTGAGTTCAAGAAGATAAACACAACTTGAAAGAAGAATAGGAACATGCAACAAACAAAAGGTAACGAACACATAGATATGTGAAATGAACAGAAAGGAACCAGCCAAGACCCTCAAAGTCCCCAAGGCCAAGCAAGCACTGTTGCCCTCCCCCTCTGCACTAACCGCATGTTTCTCAGGGTTTGCAGCCGACCAGCAGTCAGGGTGGGCCTGATCCCAACATGGACATACCACTGAGAAGGGAGCTTACACAGATAAGACCAAATCTCTCCATTCTCCAGTGGTAGATCCATGGTGGGGTCAGCCTCACTTGGGACATACCCAAGCAGCGGTACTCCCTAAGGACAGGAGCTGCCTAGAGAATGTGAAGCCATGCTCTGGAGGACACACCTGGTGAAGGAAGAGTCCTCCAGTGCAAAACGGTCAAGCTAGTAGTTCTTGACAAAAGTGCTAGGCGTGGACCACATAGCAGCTTTACACACCACCTCTAATGAGGGGCACATTCAATAAGCAGTGGTGGTGGCCACGCTTCTGGTAGAATGAGCCCAGATCCCAGGGGGAGATTCTCTACCTGCTGCCCTGTAGGCTAGTATAATAGCTTCCTTAATCTATCTAGAAATAGAGGAAGGAGACAATCTTTTGCCCTTAGTGCTCTCCCTGAGGGAGACAAATAGGACCTTCATCTGTCTGAAGGGCAACTTGTGTAGAAACTAACAGCACGTTTTAGATGGAAACTAACAGCACATTTTACGTCAGAAATGTGCCACTCCTGTTCCCGCGGGTGCGAAGGATTGGGGCAGAATGAGGGCAGAACCACTTCTTGTGATCTATGAAAGGTCGAGTTGACCTTGGGAAGGAAAGCAGGGTCAATATGCAAAATAATCCTATCCTCCTGGATAGAACAAAGTTCTTTGGCCATAGAAAAGGCTGCCATCTCTGACACTCCCCAAGCTGAGGTAATCGCCACCAAGTAACTTTAGAGAGCAGGTTGCCAAAAGCTAAAAAGGGGCCTAGACATCTGGTGTAACACTAAAGGAAGATCCCAAGAAAAAGCAGGTGGTCTGAGAAAACTCACTCCCCTGAGGAACTTTCGCACATGAGAGTGTGAGGCCAGGGCCCTTCCCCTGGGGAATCCCAAGCTAGATGAAATTGCTGAGACCTGCCGCTTACAAGTGGCAGTGCTCTAGCCCTTGTCCAGACCAGCGTGCAGGAAGTCCGACAAACCCCTTTCCCTGATGTATTCGGGACGAAGGCCCTTGTTAAGGCACCAAGAAGAAAATACCGTCCAGGTATAACTGTACACTCCGTTGGGAGATCCCCTCGTATCCAACATTCTCCAGTGAATGTTCTGGATACCCACTACTGGCTACCCTGTCCCTTTCAACCTCCAAGCATGCAAGTGTAGGGACTAAGGTTGAGGGTGAAAGATGTGGCCTTGGGAGAGAAGGTCTGGCTGGCAAAGAAGAGGAACAGAAGGGAAGAGAGAGAGCTCAATCAGAACACAGAACTAAGGTCTCCTGGGCCAGTGAGGAGCTATGAGGAGGACCTGGGCCTTTTCTGCCCTGATCTTTGAGACAACCCTAGGCAGCAACTTGAGAGGAAGGAACGCATAGAGGATCCCAGATGGCCAGCTTACATGAAGAGCATCTATCCCCTCTGCTAATCCCTTTGCCAAGTAAAGTACCTTTCTAAAAGGTGATTTTCTCTGGAGGCAAACAGGTCGACAGCCAGGGGGTCCAAAGGACCAGTTCAGCTGATGGAAGACAGACTGATGCAGATGCCACTCCAACTGGTCTATCTCCTTTCAACTCAAGCAGTCGGCCAGAACATTCTGAATGCTGGGCACATGTTCTGAACTCAGGGAGGCGAGGTGTGTTTCTGCCCACAGGAAGATGCATCTGGCCTCTTCATTCAGGCATCCCAATCTGGTCCCCCCTTGTCTGTTCACATAAGCCTTGGCTGCAGTGTTGTCTGTAAAGTCCAGCACATGTCTTGACTGAATCTGGGCCTGGAAGGCTCTCAGAGCTAGAGAGATGGTCCTCAGCTCCAAGTGGTTGACGTTGAGGAGTCTCTCCAAGTCTGACCAATGCCCCTGGATCACCAACCCTTGGAGGTGGGCTCTCCACCCCATCAGACTGGCATCCGTGTACATGGTGGTCCTGTTCTGAATTAGGACTGGAGAGCCCTGGAGAAGTTGGAATGGACTGGACCACAACTCCAAGTCCCTGCGTGAGAGGGGGTCCAGAGTAAGAGTCTCGCATTGGTGTGAGGCTATGAAGAGCTGAAAGGGAAGAAGCAGGTGTTGAAGTAACGACAATGAAACTGTGCCCATGGAATGATGTCCTGGCAGGATGTGAGAATCTCCAGGAGCCTGGAAAGAGTGAGAGTGTCCAGCCAGTGTGATTGAAGAACCTGCTGGAGCAGCTCCAAGATCTTCCAATGACATTCCTCTGATAGGAAAACCATGTGGGAGCAGATGTTGATCCTCAACCCCAGGTGCTTGTGGTGAAGGGGTCAAGTGGCTCTTGTCCCAATTTAGAAGAAAGCCATGATGGTGAAGGATGTTCATAGAATCATAGAATCATAGAGTTGGAAGGGACCTAGTAGGTCATCTAGTCCAACCCCCTGCCTGCAGCAGGAAATCCCCCTAGAGCATCCCCGACAGGTCCTCGTCGAGCCTCTGCTTAAGATCCCTAGTGAGGGAGAGTCCACCACCTCCCTTGGCAATCTGTTCCACAGCCGAACCGCCCAAACTGTCAGGAATTTTTTCCGGATATCCAACCGGAATCTCCTCTCTTGCAGTTTGTACCCATTGGTTCTAGTCCTGCTTTCAGAAGCAGCTATGAACAAATGAGCCCCTTTCTCCCCATGACAGCCCTTCAGGTATCTGAAGAGGGCAATCATGTCTCCCCTCAGCCTCCTCTTCTCCAGGCTGAACATCCCAAGTTCCCCCAACCTTTCCTCGTAGGGTTTCTCTTCCATCCCACTGATCATTCTTGTCGCTCTCCTCTGGACTTGCTCCAGTTTGGCTGCATCTTTCTTAAAGTCAGGTGCCCAGAACTGAACACAGTACTCAAGGTGAGGTCTGACCAATGCAGAATAAAGAGGAACTAGAACTTCTCACAACTTGGAAGCTACAGTCCTCTTAATGCAGCCTAAAATGGCATTTGCTTTCTTTGCAGACACATCACACTGCTGACTCATGTTCAGCTTGTGATCCACAGCAATTCCAAGATCCCGCTCACATGTTGTGCTGCCAAGCCAAGTATCCCCCATTTTATACCTGTATTTTTGGTTTTTATTTCCTAAGTGCAGAACCTTGCACTTCTCCCTGATGAAATTCATTCTATTTGTTACAGCCCAGGATTCCAGTTTATCCAGATCCTCCTGGAGGTTTCTCCTGTCTTCTGATGTGTTTGCTACTCCTCCCAGCTTAGTGTCATCTGCAAATTTGATCAGGCTCCCCCATACCCGTTCTTCCAAGTCGTTGATAAAAATGTTAGAGGACTGGGCCCAAGACAGAGCCTTGGGGTACCCCACTTGAAACCGATCTCCAGGTTGATGCAGACCCATTCACTAAAACCCTTTGAGTGCGGCCATCGAGCCAGTTGCAGATCCACCTAACAATTGCCCTGTCTAGCCCATATTTTTCCAACTTCCCAATTAAAATGTCATGTGGGACTTTGTCAAATGCTTTGCTGAAGTCAAGATAAATGACATCCACAGCATTGCCACTGTCTAGTAAGCTTGTAACTCGATCAAAAAAGGAGATCAGATTTGTCTGGGAAGATTTATTCTTGGTAAATCCATGCTGGGTTGTTTTGATCACCGAGTACTTGTCTAGATGTGCACAAATTGTGTGTTTTATGATTTGTTCTAGTATCTTGCCCGGGATTGAAGTCAAACTGACTGGTCTATAATTTCCCAGGTCTTCTTTTTTCCCCTTCTTAAAGATTGGGACTACATTCGCCCTCTTCCAGTCCATTGGCACTTCTCCACTCCTCAGGGATTTCTCAAAGATGATCGACAGAGGCTCTGCAAAGACATCTGCGAGTTCCTTAAGAACTCGAGGATGCATCTCATCTGGTCCAAATGATTGGAATTCATTTAGGCCAGTTAAGTGGTTTCGAACCAGTTCTCTGTTAGTCTTAATCTGCTGTTCTGCACCATCCATGTTTTCATTACCTCTTTGGGGATGCAAGCACATCCCTGTATCAGTCAATGATCCCACACCCCCATTTGCACAGCCCTCCTTCCAAGAATAGACGGACGCAAAGTAGGAGTTGAGCAGCTCTGCCTTCTCCTGGTTTCCAGACACTCTGTTGTCCATCTTTGTCAAGGAGCAGCCCCACCCCCTCGTCTCTCCTCCTGTTCCTTTGGGCATATCTAAAGAAGCTCTTTGTTATTCTTGACTCCCCTGGCCAGCCTCAGCTCATACTGAGCTTTAGCATTCCTGACCCCCTCCTTACAAGACTGGGCTATCTGCCTGTACTCCTCCCTGGTGATCTTTCCAGTCTTCCACTCCCTATACTTCTCTTTCTTTAACTTCAGCTGATCCCCAAGTTGCTTGTGGAGCCAACCTGGTTTTTTCAGGTTTTTTCCCCCTTTCTTTTTCTTCGGAATTGTTTCTGACTGTGCTTGCAGAAGCTGCCTCTTAAGGAGCTCCCTCCCATCTTGGGCCCCTTTCCCCATTAGATCGTCAACCCATGGGATTCCGCTTATGACTCCTCTAAGCCTATTGAAATCAGCTTTCCTGAAATCCAATGTATAAGTTTGGATTTATACATTGGATTTATACACTCTGCACTCTTTTTATTTCCCACATTATTCTAAATTTCAGCAGCTCATGATTGCTTTCCCCTAAATTTCCCGCCATGTTGACCTGGTCAATTGGTTCATTACAATTAGTGAAGATCAGGTCAAGGATGGCCCCTCCCTTGTTTCCTCCACCTTCTGGACCATGAAGTTATCTTCCAGGCCCATCAGGAATTTATTGGAGTTTCCATGTTTGGCTGAGTTTGTCTCCCAGCAAATGTCTGGGTAGTTAAAGTCCCCCATTACTACTACCTCATATTTCCTTGCAACGCCTGCCAGTTGCTCTAAGAAGACATAGTCTACTCCTTCTCCTTGGCCTGGCGGTCTATAGTAGACGCCCACCACAATGTTTTGTTTCTTGTTTTTCCCCCTAACCTTTACCCAAACACTCTCCACAGGGATATCCGGACCACTTTCTTGGATTTCAGAGCAGGTATATATGTTCTTGACATATAATCCTACTCCACCTCCCCTTTTGCCACTTCTGTTCCTCTGGAACAGCTGATAGCCTTTGAATTGTGCGTTCCAGTCATGGGAATCATCCCACCAAGTTTCAATTATTCCTATCAAATCAAATTTTCCTTCACTTGCTAAAAGTTCCAGTTCATCTTGTTTATTTCCCAGGCTCTGTGCATTTGTGTAATTGCAACGTAAGCTCTGGACATTGCAACTCAATGCATTTCCCCCCTTTTTTATAAGGCCAGAACCTTCTAAGGATTTTTGAGTTATGGCCATGCCCTAGCAATTTCCGCCCAGAGCATTTTCCTTATTCCTAGGTTCCCTTGGGATGTAACCCATCCCCTTCTTATTTAGTTTAAAGCCCTCCTGATCAGGTTGGCCAACTCCCGTCTGAAGACACTCTTCCCCCAACCCGTAAGATGTAGTCCATCCTTTGCTAGGAGTCCTTCCTTGAGGAAGTTCATCTTGTGATCCCAGAATCCAAATCCTTCTTGATGACACCATTTTCGAAGCCAGCTATTGACCTGGAAAATCTTGCCATCTCTCTGAGGACCTTTGCCAATTACTGGGAGGATGGATGAGAATACCACTTGGGTATCCTCCAGACCCTTAATCTTCCTCCCCAGAGCTTCATAATCCCCAACTATCTTTTGGAAAGTTTGCCTAGCAGTATCGTTTGTACCTACGTGGATGAGTAAAAACGGGTGACGATCAGCAGGCGTGATCATCCTCGGTAGCCTCTCCGTGATATCCCGTATCCTGGCACCAGGGAGGCAGCACACCTCACGGGAAAATGGGTCTGGTCGGCATACAGCTTCCATGCCCCAACTATCAACATGGATGTTGATAGTTGCCTGCAGATGATCCTGGGTGAGCTGTCAAGACAGGGTTCTGAGGAGCAGGTCGTTGAGGTATGGGTATCTGCAATACCCCTGAGCCTAAGGTGGGCAACCAAGACCACGAGGACCTTGGTGAACATCCTCGGGGCAGAAGAAAGTCTGAAATACAGAGCAAAATTGGTAGTGTGAGTCCATATATGAGAAACGGAGGAAACGACTGTGTGAGGGAATAACGGCTATGTGCAGGTAGGAATCCTGAAAGTCCACAGAGCAGAGGAAATCCTTGCGTCTGATGGCTGCCAAGATGGAGCGGAGGGTCTCCATCTTGAACCTGTGCGTGACTAGCCATTGGTTGAGCCATTTCAGATCCAGTATGGCTCTGAAGGACCCGTTTTTTTGGGCACTGTGAACAGATGGAAGTATACACCAGAACCTTTTTGGGGCTCTGGAACCTGTTCTATGGCTCCCATTGGAAAAGGTGGTCAATGGCTTGCAGGACACCCAGGTGTCCTAGACTTGGAGGACGATGCACACACAGGAATCTGTCTGGAGTTGACTGCGGAACTCGATGGCAAATCCACTGCGAAGAGTGACCAGGACCCACCTGTCTGAAATGAAGAGGGGCCAGAGGTCTGAAAATTCCTGGAGTCAGCCCCCCACTCGGGAGAGTCATTGTAGCTTACCCTTGGGGGGGAAGCAGGGGCCAGACTGAGGTTTGGGTCTGGGCTTGCCACTCCAGGCAGAGCGTGGAGGTCTGTAGGAGGTTGGAGCAGTGATGGCATGCTGGCCAGGTCTTGACCAGGACGTTTTAGAGGCATGAAAGGGCCGCTGTTGTGAACGTTTTGCCTTTAAAGGATGCTCCCTCACGGGGAGAGCCCTCTTCTTTCCCTTGGACTCTACCAAGTGAGGCTCCAGAGACTTCCTGAAGAGTTTCCCTCCTGAAGAGGGGAGCCCCATAACTACTGAATGAGCAGACGGGTTCACATCCCAGTTTTGTTAACCAGGTGGTCCTTCTGACCACAACATTTGCAGCCCTGGCATTGAATTGGACTGTATCTGTAGCTGCATCAGCTGTGAATGCTGCCACTGCTGCCATACAATCAAATTCTTCGGTGGCCTCCTGTGGGAGATGGTACAGTTCTGCAAACTGTCTAGCCCAAATCATCAGTGTTCTGGAACCAGGGGGAGGCAGCAACAGAGGATCGAATAGCCTACGAAGAGTCCTGAAAGGCCTGTTTAGCATATAGCTCAATCTTGCGGTCCTTGGAGAATCTGGGCAGAGAGTCACTGTCTGATGGAAGAGCAAAAGGTGTGCCCCGGGCCGCCACTGGAGCATCAACAAGCGGGGGTCTTAAGATGCTCCACATGACCTCTGGAATGAGAGTGTAAAGCTTTGAAGAGGGCCTACCTGGTTCCTTGTATCTTGCCGGTTTGGCCCACTCTTTGTCGATGACCCTTTGGAAGAAAGGGTGCCTAAGGAACACCTGAAGAACTTTCTCTTCTGGAGGAAAGGAAGCTGCCCCTCAGGAAGGGGTCTCGACCGAAGGGGAGGGGGAACTGCCCCCTGTTGATATTCCAGGATGTGAAGAATATCTGCCTGGACCTGGGAAAACAGGTCCGGATGCATGAGGCGAGGTCCTGTGGGAGAGCGATCATCCACTTTACTAGAAGGTTGTTCCTCCACCACGTCTTGGGATGCTTCATCATCTACCTCCCCCTCCTCATCTGTGTTAGACTGTTCACGCATGGAGTGTCGAGTACTGGATAGCTTCACATTCTTAGAAGGTGGGGCCGAAGTCCCGGGGGTGTCCATGGGTGCCAGAAGAAAGGCCGGGGCCAGGAACGGTGAAGGCTGAGGCTGCAGGTGAAAAGCCAAAGAGCCAGGGGCAGAAGCCAGAGCAGCAGAAATGCCTGCTGCAATAGATGCCTCATATCTGGCCAGGAAGGCCTCAATGGGGCCTGGATCTCCAGGAAGGGTGAGGGCTGTAGCTGTTGGGGCAGAATCCTCAAAGGAAGACATGACCAACCTGAAGAAGCAGCAGAGAGTACCAAGAACTGAACAGCAGGCACCTCCAGGCAGGGAACTCCAGGCAGGAGGAGTGTACTGGAAGCTCTGAAAATGGCCACTGGAGCTGGAGGGGTGGGCATGGCCAAATCCCAATTCTGTTGACTCAAACTTTATTTTCCCTCCAATTCTGAGGGGAGTTATTTTCCCTTCAGTTCTGAGGGGAATTATTTTCCCTCCAATTCTGATGGGCTTATATTTCCCACCATTTCCGGAGGGCTTGTTTTCTCTCCAATGTCAAGTAGCTCACCCCCCTCCCACAGTCCTTCCCACCAGTACAGAGGCGGGAAACCTGATCTGTCCGTGGAAAAGCACTGGAGAGCTCGGAGGGGGCGAGGTTGTCCCTCGCGGGTGCCGCACTTGCTCTCCCATGGGGAAGGCTCGGGCACCTAACTAAGGAGTGCTCAGAAGAGTGGTTTCTGCCCCCAGATTCCACAGGGAAAGCACAGACGGAGTGCCGGGGGAAAGGGGCTGGGAGCCAAGCCCAACCAATGAGCATTCAGAAGAGTGGCTCCCACCCCCGAACTCCCGTTTGCCCCCTCCCTGTGGGAAAAGCACGGAATGAGTGCTGGAGGATAGGCTCCCACCCACTCACATGCCACATCCCACCCACTCACATGCCCATCCATAGGGAAAGCTCGGGGCTGTTGCTGGCAGCAAACCAGCAGCAGCCCACAAGCCCTTGGAGGGGCATTTGACAGGCGGGCCAACGGTGTGGGGGCCGCAAGCAGACCTCACCTCAGATCCCTCGGAGGAAGGAGGGATACGATTCTCTTCCACTTCTGAAAAGATCCCCCTTCATTCCCCCAGAGGTAGGGAGCAAAGTAGGGCTATGGACCCCAAGAAGTCACCCCTAAAGGATGACAGTCACCAAAGCTGACAGACTTTGTAGCCGCTTTTGCCGGAAGGCAAGGCCAGTCTGGGGAACAAGGCCAGGAAGACTTTGACTGGTCCCACCTTCTGGATGGGAGTGCATCTCTGGATGGGAGTGGATCTACCACTGGAGAATGTTCCTTGCATGGAAAGGGCACAGTAGACTCCATTTTCCTACCATGCTGGTTTTCTATGTGCAGGAATTTTTTAAATGAGTATTCAGTCATTTGCCGCTGCCCACAACACGTATGTAAAGCCCACATATGGTAAAGCCCAGATACAGATTTACAGTTCCACTGAGAACAAGGCTCTCAAGCACATAAGGCATCTAGATTTTCTATATTCAAAGCACTACCCAATGACAAAGTGACTGTTAGCAATACTGCTTGAAGTAGAAGAGAATTAGTCTTTAAATTATTCCAGAACTTCCCTACTTCCTTGAGAAATTCAATTTCTAAAAACTCCTCACCTCTGGTTTGACCCAATGGGTATTCACAGCTTCAACATTCAAATAGATGGATTCAACTCTGCAACCTTTTATAGAAGACACATGACACAGACAATTACTAGGGTTGTGACATACAGTCTGTCTAGTAAGATTTTATAGGATTTTGATCAACTAGAGCACATTTTAAATCAGACAGCTGATTTTTCTAAAAACTGCACAAGCATATACAATCTTCGGGGTGGCTTGCGGGAGCCAGCTTAGAAGAAACATTTCCCCTTCTCAAATGATATAGGATGGCTCTCCTGATGATCATGCCCATGAGAATTGACATGCATACAGTGGTACCTCGCTGAGTGAGTGCCTCCCTGAACGAGTGTTCCACTTAACGAGGTAAAATTTCCCTTAAAATCTGCTTCACCAAAGAAGCATTGCTCCACTTAACGAGCATTCTTGTTGGGGCAGAATCTAAGGAAAAAAATTTTGGACCGGGGGAAGGCTACACTTACCCCTGGCTGCATCTGAAGTGGGTGATTGGGACAGGCTGGGCTGCTCTGGCCTCCCTCGCGTCACGTCCACTGCCCCCGGGGGGTCAGCTAAGGCTAACGGAGGGTTCTCTGTAGGAGGGAGGAAGGGTGCTCATCACTGATTGGGTTCCCCTTCCCTCATGTCAACAGGTTGGACGAAACTTTCTCCCTCTAGGGGGAAAGCACCCAATGGTCCCAGTTTTGTCCGACCTCAAGCAGAGTAGGACGTCTTTCTGGAGCACTCTGCTCCATTCTTTCTCTCTCTCTCTCTCTCTTTTTCTTTCTTTTCTCTCCCTTCTCCTCTGCCTCTATCCCCACTCCTGGAGTCAGTGATAGCCTGAGGAGGGGGCTTGCGCCAGCCTGGCCTACCAGGGATGACCAGCTCCTACAGCCCTGAGGCCCCCCAATTGGGGGGCAGCCCCGTGAAGAACGCGCAAGGGTGAACTGATGGCCAGTCTGGCCGAAAGGCAGTGAAGAAGGGAGCACCAGGGCAGTGGATGACCAGAGGAGCACAGCCTACCCAGCAGTTGCCCTGGCCCCACTTGAGAAGTGCCAAACAGGCACAGAGGAGGTACAGATGAGCGCATCCTACTGAGGAGTGCCGCCGTGCCTGCCTGCAGAGCAGCACTGGCCCACTTCAGGCTCCAGGCCCAGCTTCCCAGGCTACCTCTCTAAGGTGGAGCCTTGCGGTGCTGCTCTTGGAAAGCTGCAAGCAATCGGCTGCAGCAAGTTGGCGTGCATGGGAAACAGCACTGCAGGGACTTCCCACGTGGTTGCCATTTTGAGGACTTCTGCCCAGCGGCCATTTTCTGCAGGTATGGCTGGCTGGGGCCTTGTAAGGGGGGACCTCCAATTGTTGGGGGCAATGTTTAAGGAGGCGGTGGAAGAAGTGCCTCCATGACATGCTGGGGGCTTTTCAGGACCAGCAGTTCCTTGAAGGTCCTCAGCCTCTCTGCAGGTAAGGAGGATTATGAATACCCTCAGGCGTGTGTGAGGAGAGCCTGCCCCAGGGCCCTCTTGGTGTCAGTTCCCTGTGCAGGGTTAAGGGCAGCTACTGAGCCTGTTAAATCTCAGGCCAAACTCTCTTCTATGGAAGACTTCATAAACCTCCTCCCAGAAGGTATCAAGGTAGAAGCCTTGCACCTCCCCACCTGTACTCTGGCTCTGAGGTAATATGGTACAGAAAGCAGTCCTGCCCTCTCCTTCTCTGACGGGGGAGGGAGAGTTTGGAGGATGAGAAGGGCTGCCAAGTCAACCACTATCAATTTGACAGGCCTCTCCCCTTGGACCTGTCTCAAGCAGTGACAGCATCTGGTCTCAGCCAGAAGCAAGTTTCCATTTTCCCTCATTCTGAGATGGGGGTGGCCTAGACTGTGGCAGCCATTTTAAGGAGGCTGCATGTGACAGCAGCCATTTTGTCCTCATGCTTCATTGTGAAAAGATATGGTGGACAGAGGACACTTGTGTGGGAGGGGAGGAGCATTTCCCAAGAGTCTTCCTAACCCTCTAAGGTATTGGGCAAAAGAAAGTCTTCAGAAAGTGGAGTAACTAGATCCCCTCCGCCCCCTCCAAGGGTCCAATTGCCCTATTTGGAAGTGGAGTTGGATGGCTCCCTCTCGGCCCCGAGGGCTAAGGTGTCTGGGGACGTTGAGGATCCGTTGCAGGTGACCCTGGGGATGATCTTGCCTCATGTCCTCCAAATCTGACAAGGAGGATGCTCCCTGCCAACAAGGTGGCTCTACCTTACCCCTCAGAGCTGAACCTAGAGTGCTGTCTAGGGCTGCTGCTGTCTTGAATTTGGCCATCACTACTGAGTGCTGGATCTTCAATCCCTTCTAAGGCCAAGATTTTTCACCAGGAACTCTATAAACCTCCAGTTGTACAAGTTCCTACAGACAGTACCACATGGCAATCTCTAAACAGTATTCACAAGCACAGGAAGGGAGATTCCCTTCTGATGGATGTCTTATGGCCTGTGCAGGGCGCTGGACATGGGTACTATCAACACAGCCAGAGGTGGGAGGCTATCAATCCTCTCTTCCTGATTAGAGCCATAGAACTGATGTCGTGCAGACAGAGGGGAGAAGGGATATGTATTCAATGTTTTGTTGGTTTTCATAATCCCCAAATGAAATGGCAGCCAGAGGGCCATTCTGGATCAGAGAGGGGTCAATTATTTCCTCAGATGAGGAAGTTCAGAGTGGAGACATTAAGGGCTTCAGTTGACCTCAGAGAAGCACATTTGCATACCTCCATTTTAATAAATAAATAAATGAAAAATTCTGGTATGGAAAGTGCCATTTCCAGTGCAGATCAATTCCCTTTTAACTTACAACTTACCACGTGTGTTTTACCGAACTGCTGGTGGCTTTGGTGCCCCACTTAAGGTATTGGGGAGTAGCCCAGCCCATCCTTACCTGGATGAGTTCTTATTCAGATCTCTGTTCAGGCAAAAGACCCTGGAGGACATCCATCTCATATAGCAATGTCTCCACACAATGTTCAACAGTCTTCAGTCCATAGGGTTCCTGGTCAATCAATAGAAGAGCAGCCTCAACCCGACTCAGAGACTGGTTCACCTGGGGATAATATAGACACCCAGCAGTTCCAAACCTTGCTATTGCCAGATCGTCAGTTGTCTCTATACCGAGCCCTACCGCAGACTGCAGGGGTAACTCAGCTGGATGTAATACAACTGACCAAGATTCTAGGACTTATAGTTTCATGCCAGGACCTGTTTCCCTGGTTGCAATTTCACCTGCGACCACTTCAGTGCCTACTTCATCCACACCTCAGTTGGATAGAGAGAATCATAGAATCATAAAGTTGGAAGGGACCTAGTAGGTCATCTAGCCCAACCCCCTGCCTGCAGCAAGAAATCCCCCTAGAGTATCCCCGATACTCTAGGCGCGACCCCGATAGAGTCGCGCCTCTGCTTGAAGATCCCCAGTGAGGGAGAGTCCACCACATCCCAAACTGAGAGTCCACAAACTGGAATCCTGGGCTGTAACAAACAGAATGAATTTCAACAGGGAGAAGTGCAAGGTTCTGCACTTAGGCAATAAAAACCAAAAACATAGGTATAAAATGGGGGATACTTGGCTTGGCAGCACAACATGTGAGCGGGATCTTGGAGTCGCCGTGGATAACAAGCTGAACATGAGTCAGCAGTGTGATGTGTCTGCAAAGAAGGCAAATTCCATTTTAGGTTACATTAAGAGGACTGTAGCTTCCAAGTCACGAGAAGTTATAGTTCCTCTTTATTCTGCATTGGTGAGACCTCACCTTGAGTACTGTGTTCAGTTCTGGGCACCTCACTTTAAGAAGGATGCAGCCAAACTGGAGCAAGTCCAGAGGAGAGCGACAAGAATGATCAGTGGGATGGAAGGGAAGCCCTACGAGGAAAGGTTGGGGGAACTTGGGATGTTCAGCCTGGAGAAGAGGAGGCTGAGGGGAGACATGATTGCCCTCTTCAGATACCTGAAGGGCTGTCATAGGGAAGAAGGGGCCAATTTGTTCATAGCTGCTTTTGAAAGCAGAACTAGAACCAATGGGTACAAACTGCAAGAGAGGAGATTCCGGCTGGAAATCCGGAAAAAATTCCTGACTGTGAGGGCGGTTCGGCAGTGGAACAGATTGCCAAGGGAGGTGGTGGACTCTCCCTCACTGGGGATCTTCAAGCAGAGGCTCGATGAGCACCTGTTGGAGATGCTCTAGGGGGAATTCCTGCTGCAGGCAGGGGGTTGGACTAGATGACCTATTAGGTACCTTCCAACTCTATGATTCTATGATTCTATGATTCTATGATCTTCCCCAGGATTGAAGTCAAACTGACTGGTCTATAATTTCCCGGGTCTTTTTTTCTCCTCTTCTTAAAGATTAGGACTACAATTGCCCTCTTCCAGTCCAGTGGCACTTCTCCACTCCTCAGGGATTTCTCAAAGATGATCGACAGAGGCTCTGCAAAGACATCTGCGAGTTCCTTAAGAACTCGAGGATGCATCTCATCTGGTCCAAATGACTTGAATTCATTTAGACCAGTTAAGTGGTTTCGAACCAGTTCTCTATCAATCTTAATCTGCTGTTCTGCATCATCCATGTTTTCATTACCTCTTTGGGGATGCAAGGAAGCACCTTCCTATCCTTCTCTCCCAGAGTTTTCTCGAGAGTTTCAGCTGGTGGTTAGCTCCCAACAGGTTCTCTTCAGGGGTCAGTCTCATCTCTCCCAAGCGACTGGTGTAAACTACAGATGCATCCCTGCTAGGATGGGGGGCGCATCAAAAAGGACATATGGCACAGAGGTTATGGTCTCCTCCGGAGCTCAAACACAATATAAACTGGTTGGAACTCAGGGCGATTCATCTGGCCTTGCAGTTCTTCGCTCAGACTCTGCGGTCCACACATGTCTTGGTTCGGACAGACAATATGATGGCCAAGTCATATGTGAACCGTCGAGGGGGGACACACTCCAGACATCTCATGGAGGAGGCCACCATCTTCTTTCAGTGGGCAGAGATCCACCTACTATCTCTGAAAAGCAGAGCATCTTGCAGGGAAGGTGAACGTGACAGCCGACTGCCTGATTCAACAGCAACTGAATGACTCAGAGTGGCAACTCCACCCAAAAGTCTTCAGATCCTTGATTCGCAGATGGAGGACTCCAATCCTGGGTCTGTTTGCTTCCAGAAGCAATGCCTTACTCCCCAGGTTCCTGATCATCTCCCAACGGAGAGGCAGAGGGGGTGGGTGCACTACAACATCACTGGCCAGTCGGCCTCCTGTACACCTTCCCTCCAATTCAGCTCCTTCAACTAGTGCTTCAGAGGATTATCCTGTCAAAAAGCCGAGGTAATCCTCATACTCCAAATTGGCTAAGAAGACCTTGGTTTCCCGACCTCCTGCAGTTAAAACTAGAAAGGGTGTGGAAACTGCCAGACTTGAGTGGATCGCCTATCAGGGACCAATCCATCGTCCCAGATCACTGATGTTCCAGCTGACAGCATGGAGATTGAGCGGTAGGCTCTCTCCAGAAAGGGGTACTCTGATAGGGTAGTGGACACCTTACTTGCTTCCAAGAGATTCTCTACATTCAAACTGTATCTGGCCACTTGAAAGAAATTTAGAACCTGGTGTCTGCAAAAGGGCGTATCCCCCTTACGGCCCAAGACTGTTCATATCCTGGGGTTCTTACAAGATAGTGTGGATATGGGTCTTAGAGCCAGTACACTGCGCAGAGAGGTAGCCGCCTTGGGTAGCACTCTTTGGGTGCATGGGGGTAAAAGTCCTATAGAGCACGCTCATATCAAGCATTTTCTGAAGGGGTGGCCAACATTAAATCGTCTCCAGTGCAAAGGTTCCCTTCGTGGGACCTTCATTTAGTTTTGAATGCCCTGATGCATGCCCCCTTTGAACCCCTGTCAACATTGATCTCAAGCATCTAACCTTTAAGACTCTCTTTTTAGTTGCAGTGACATCAGCAAGAAGAATTTCAGAGCTGGGTGCTCTTTTGACTAATCCAAACCTCTGCGTGTTTCAAAGGGATAAGGTGATATTGAGACCGGACCCATCGTTCATCCCGAAGGTTAACACCTGGTTCCACAGAGCACAGGACTTGGTATTGCCATCTCTGTATCCCAAACCTTCTTGCCCAACTGAACAGGGGCATAGGTTGGATGTGTGTAGGTCTTTGAAGTATTATATGGAAAGAACCACACAAATTGGAAAAGATTGTTTATTTATTTTGTTCCAGGGCTCAAACGTGGGCAAGCGTGCCTCTCTTAGTACTCTGGCAAACTGGTTCAAAGGGGCTATCCGTTTGGCGTATTCATCTGCAGGGAAGACTCCTCCATCTGGCATTACTGCCCATTCGGCAAGAAGTGCAATGACCTTGGCAGCATTTGACAGATTTGCCTCCTGGGGGGACATTTGCAAGGCAGCAACTTGGGCTAGCCCGTCTACGTTCACTAAACATTATAAATTAGATTTGGCAGCTTCGCTGGATGCAGCCTTTGGGCAGAAGAGTCTTGTCAGGGCCTTGTAAGTCAAAGGGCCTTGTCAGTCTAGGGCCTTGCAATTGGACCCACCCTATTGTGGATGAGAACAGCTCTGGAATATCCCAGTCAGTGATGAGCACCCTTCCTCCCTCCTACAGAGAAAACAGGAGTTCTTACCATGGGCTCTTGTTCTGGGAGGAGGGAGGAAGGGTGCTCAACCCACCTGAATGGATTATGCTGCAGCCCTGACTGGGGTGGTCACCACTGATGGTTATGTGTTGGAGTCAGGGTGGGGTCTGTTTGTTTCTCCCTTTCCTCTGACCTTTCCTTCGTTAAATCTTTGCCAAGTTGGCTGGTTTGGAAGTTGACTTGGATGTAGTTTAATGACCTTATGCTTAGTCCTCAGTTTACTGGTTTCCATGTCTGAGGACAACTGCCGGAAGATACTCCTCTTCTCAGCTCAGCTATTCACTGGGACCTGTGGGTGCCTTCCCCCTAGAGGGAGAAAGTTTTGTCCGACCTGCTGACATGAGTGAAGGGCAACTCAATCAGTGATGAGCACCCTTCCTCCCGCCTCCCCAGAACAGGAGCCCATGGTAAGAACTCCTGTTTTTCGGAGACTTTCCCAGCTCTGTAACGGCCGCTCTAGGACTTCCGCGGCCACTCTATGACATTATCTCTTCTCTGGAGCGGCTGCTCTAGGACTCCCACAGCCGCTCTATGGCATTTTCTATCCTCCAGAGCTTGGATGGTGAGCACATAGACGTAAGATGCGTAGAGTCAATAGTCCTGTACGCACCATAGAATATTGACTCTACGCATCTTAAGTCTATGTGCTCACCATCCAGGAACTTCCTGAATGGAAGCTCCGGATGATAGAAAATGCCATAGAGCAGCTGCGGTTCTCCTAGAGCGGCCACTCCAGAGGAGAGATAATGCCATAGAGTGGCCGTGGGAGTCCTAGAGCAGCTGTTACAGAGCCGGGAAAGCCTGCAAAACCCCCCATTAGCCTTAGCTGACCCCCCAGAGGTGGTGGACGTGCCGCGAGGGGGGCCAGGGTAGCCCAGCCTGCCCCAATTACCCACTCCAGAGGTACATGGCACTAATTTTTTTTTGGGGGGGATGAATATTTTGGAGGGTCTGGAACCCATTATCTGAGTTTCTATTATTCCCTGTGGGAAAATCTCCTTCTCCTAACAAACATTTCACATAACAAGCATGCCTCTGGAACAGATTAAACTTGTTATGTGAAGTACATGCTAAAATTTTGTTCTGAATAAATGTTTCGTCTCTTCACAAAGAAAACCACACAAGTGTAATCGAATCATTCAGTTAAAACTTGCATTATCATTTGACTGAGATGGTATTAATTTGTTAACACTTAATTGTTAATTGTTTAATACAAAGCCTGTGGCACAAGTACTGCCAGACACACTCATCTGCACAGTATTTAAGGCAAAGTACATGGTCTGTGACTTTGGAAGGGGCAGAAGGGGCAAAAGGTGAAAATCCTTTTGGGGAAGACAAAAGCCAGTCTTCCCAGGGAAAATCCTTTGTACTATCTTTAAAAAACAAGGAGAACAGTCAGAGCTGCATATGCCATGCTGATAACATCCCCCACATGCATAATTCCAAAGTCTTCCATGAGTTGGTGTCACAAGGTAAAGTAGATCAGGGGGTTTATTGGTCAGCAGGAAGTGTCAGGAAACAATACTGAGTCCATGGGGGGTGAGGAAAAGTGGAGTTCTTACCTGTGACACTCCTATTCTCGGTGGAGGAAAGGAGAATGCTCCTAACCAATGAGTGCAGTCCTCCCTGGAGGTCGGACTTTGTCCAAGTTCTCCTTTCTGGGAGGGCACCCAGGAGCTTCCCAGTCTATAAAAGCCAAGTAGACTTGGAGCAAGAAGCCCTCCACCTTTGCAGACAGCTTCTCTGGGAGCCATGCTGAGAGAACAAAGGTTAGCAAAAGAAAGCACAACAGGAGAAAAAGGTACCCTTGCTTCTGGCATCAGAACCCCACCAAAGGAATCAGGAGACACCCCAGAGGCAAGGATCTAATTTGAGGTGGGCGGAGCATTCTCCCTTCCTCTACTGAGAACAGGAGTGTCACAGGTAAGAACTCCACTTTTCTCGGAAGTAGGAAGGGAGAACGCTCCTAACCAATGGGATATAGCCAAGCAGTTTCCGTCTCCAGGAAGGGTGGGCAGATCCGAGCAACTTAAGGTGCCATCACTTTTTGTAATACCCTCCTGCCAAAAGCTGCATCAGCCAAGGCAGCCTGATCAATCCTATAGTGTTTTGTAAAGGTTGAGGGGATAGACCATGCAGCCACTCTGCAGATGGATTCCAGAGAGGCCACCACCTCGAAAGCAGCTGTGGTTGCTGCACTACAAATTTAATTGGCAGTGATGCCGGCAGAAGGAGTTCTTCCTGAGGATGAATACGCCATAGCTATGGAGTCCTGAAGCCAAATGGCCAACATCGCTAGGGAGGCATGCTTTCTGGACTTAGAGCCCTTAAAGAGTACGAACAGACAAGTCTGTCTTGCGGACCTCCTTAGTCCTTTCCACATAATACTTAAGGGCTCTTCTGGCATCTCACTTGTGCCAGAAAACCTCCGTGGGTGATTTAGGGTGTGGGCAGAAGGATGGTATAACCAACTCCTGAGCCCTATGATACCACGAGTTGACTTTGGGTATGAATGAGAACCACCTTATCAGTGTGAAAGATACACAAGTTGGTATTGACTGATAAAGCCCCCAACTCAGACACCCTGCGGGCAAATGTGGCAGAAACCAGAAAACAAGTTTTTAACGTCAAAAACTTAAGATCAACGGAGACCAGAGGTTCGAAAGGGGACTTAGGGCGGTGAGAACCAGGTGGAGATCCCATGATAGGAATCTGTGTACTGTTGGGGGGTGTAGTCGACTTACCCCTGCCAGAAAACGATGAACGTTTGAATGGTTCAACGCAGTGTGGTCACCAGTTGCACCCAGAGTACTCTTCAAAGCCGCCACCTGACGCTTCAGAGTGTTGGTGCTGAGCCCCTTATCGAACCTGTCCTGCAAGAACTCTAAAATCTGTTTGGTTCTAACTTTGAACGGTAGGTAATTCTTAGTTTTGCACCAAAAACAAAACTTTCTCCACATACTATTGTAATTTTTGATAGTGGACTCCCTCTTTGAGGCTAACAGAGTGTCCATGATCTTTTTGAAGTAACCTTTTCTAGCTAAAGCTTCCCACTCAACCTCCACGCTGTCAAGCGGAACAGCTCTGGCTGAGGGTGCAGTAGCGGTCCCTGCAACAACAAGTCTGCCCTGGACAGGAGCCTCGACCCCGGTTTGCTGCTATGTAGAATGTCCGGGAACCATGGTCTCCTGGGCCAGTGAGGAGCCACAAGAATCACTTCTGACCCTGCTATCCGTACCTTCCTCAGAAATAGGGACGTCAGCTACAGAGGAGGAAAGGCATATAACTGGCCTCGAAGCCAACGATACTGCAGTGTGTCTGTGCCGACAGCCGTTGCTACCAGTAGCCAAGACAGGAACTGCGATACCTCTGCATTGTGTTGAGTGGCAAAGCGGTCCATCACTGGGCGACTCCATTTCTCCACCAGGAGTTGGAATACCTCCGGATGAAGCCGCCATTCCACCTCGCTAACTTGTTGCCTGCTTAGCCAGTCGGCTGACATTTGCAAGGTGTTCTGCCTTTAGGGACTGAACGTGCTTCTCTGCCCAATTTAGTAGTAGAGATGCCTCATTTATCAACAGCTTGGAGAGGGTTCCGCCTTGCCTGTTGATGAATGCCTTGGTGGTCATGTCTGTCCTGATCAACACGTGCAAACCCTGAAACCTGACCTGAAAATGTTTCAACGCTAGCCAGACAGCCCACCATCAAGAAATTGATGCACTGTTCCTGGTTTCGAAGTTGTCCAGACCCCTTGGGTGAAGGGGTGAGCCCCCCAGTCCAACGTCTAGGTGAGCCCCCCAGCCCAACAGAGAGGCATCCATGGTCACCAATTTCCGTGGCAGAAGAGTCATGGAGGTTCCCTGCTCTAGGCAACCTGGAGTCAGCCACCACTGCACACTGTGTAAAAACTGGGTGGATAGTTTGACCCTGGCAGATCTCCTCTGCTCTATGAGATGAAGATAGGGATGGAGGAGAAGTTGTAGGGGCCGTATGTGAAACCTGGACCACTCTACAATATCTTAGCAAGATACCATAAGTCCCAGTACGGATGTCAGGTCTGACAGCTCCATGTGAGACTTACCCTGTGTCCAAGAAAGAGCCTCCTGCAGATGTTGCCGTCGCACCAGAGAGATCAAGGCCCTGAAAAGCTTGGTGTCCAGCAGAAGCCCCAAGTGTTGCTAGACCTGCGTTGGGACCAGAGAGCTCTTCCCTCCATTCACCACGAACCCTAGAGTTCACAGCCAATGCAAGGTGAGCTCCAGATCCTGTCGTGCCTTCAGCTCGGTGGGCGGTCTCAAAAGTAGATAGTCCAAGTAGGGGTGGATGGCTACCCCCTGATGTCTGAGATGGGCCACCAAGACCACCAACAGCTTGGTGAATCCTCTTGGTGCCACAGTGAGACCGAAGGGCATCGATCTGTATTGGTAGTGTTGACTCCCATAACAGAATCAAAGGTACTTCCAGTGTTTCACTAGGATGGGGACATGTAGATAAGCCTCTGTGAGGTTCACCGAGGTTAGAAAGTTGCCCTCTTGTAGAGAGGCTACTATGGACCTCTATGTCTCCATCTTGAACTTCCTCTTTTTTAGGAAGCGGTTCAGCCATTTCAAATCCAGAATGGCCCTCCAATCGCCATTCCGCTTTGGAACCAGAAAAAAAACCGAATAGACCCCTGTGCCCCTCTGTCTGACTGGCACTGGTTCTATTGCTCTGATCTGGAGTAGGTGTTGGATGGCAGCCAACTTCAGCTGATGTTTCGCAGGGTCGCTGGAGACCAGAACCCTCCAGTCTCGGTCTCGAGGAAGCCTGATAAATTCTAAGGCGTACCCCCTCCTGACTGTCTGCAGAGCCCAAGAGTCCGAGGTTATCAGACTCCAGCACGCTGCAAAGGCCAGGAGGAGGGTCTCCACGGGAAGAGACTCCAGGTGGCACGAAGAGTCATGCTGAGGTGCCTTCCTTGGAGGACTTCCCAGGTTGGGGCTGCGAGGAGCCAGATTTCTTGGATTTGAATGTGGCTTTACCCCTGTCCCACTTTGGCTTGGTATGTCCATCACTGCAGGATCTATAACTAGTGCGGGAGGGACGAAAGGAGCTAGGCTTCTTTTGGGCCGCTTTTTTAGAACGCAGAACCTTCTGCTTGTCCTGGTTCTCTACACCAAGAGGTTCTAAGGCCTCCCCAAATAACTTGCCTCCCTTAAAAGGAATGTTAACAATTCTGGAGAACGACCCTGCGTCCCCATATTTGACGAAGCCAAATATGACGCTTGGCCAAAACCCCTTGTGCCATACACGTGGCCGAGAGCTGAAGGGAATCTTCACAGTCACAGTCAGCTGCTGCTGCAGCTGCCAGAGCAATTTTCTTCAAGATGTTCTTGGCCCTGCGCAAGAGTTTCTTGTTCTCCTCTGCCAGCTTCTTGGCCCAGACATAAGGTGCCCTGGAAAAAATAGAGCTGGCCACTGCCACTCGGAAGGCTTGAGAACCACACTCAAAGTTACATTTGAGCACGTTCTCCACCTTCCTGTCGCAGCTGTCTTTGGGGCCCGCTTCCCCCTCCGAGGGCAGAGTTGTTGCCAAAGAGACCGCCACTACAGGTGCATCCACTGAGGGGACTTTAAGCTTGTCCATGATTGGTTCCAGCAGAGTGTAAAATTTGTCAATGACCCTGTGATGACGCCAGCCATGTGAAAAATTTTCCCATTCAGTAGTGAAAACCCTGTTAAGAGGTTCTGGAAAGGGCACTGCCTGAGGCTTGGGTGGCCCTTGAGGGTATTGTTTTACCCTTGAAGATGGGGTATTAGGTCTTTGAGGTGGGGTTGGCAACTCCATATCCAATATGTGTGCCGACTTGCCAAGCACTCTAGGGTACAACTCAGTGGGGCAAAGACCGTCAAGCTTTTGTGACTCCCCCACCACCTGGTCGTCATTGCCCGACAACTCCCACTCCTCCAAATACGACTGGGAAGATAGGAAGGAATCATCATGGAGCTGTTGGATTGGGATAAACCCCTTGGATCCCTTGGTAAGGGGGCTACCCTGCTCTGATTCTGAGTCAGAAGCAAATGATCTACCCCTACTATGGAGAAGGAGACCTCTTACGTTTGGCCTTCCTAGGTTGGTCAGTCCCCAGAGAACCAGCAGACTCCAGACGCTGTTCCTGGAGGACCCCTTTAACTGCCTCCTTTATCATAAGGGACAAGATGGCAATGGACAAGGCAGTGGACATAGCTGGATTAGCAACGTGGTCCACACAAAATGGCTGCCAAGCGGGAACAGGCTGCTTGGTGCCAAAAATGCCTCAGTAGAAGCTCGCCTGCACAACCTTCAAAGCAGCCTCTCTGGCCACGGCCAGCCTGGGGGAGCGCTAAGCGGGTAGCTGGGCGCTTCCCCACAGGTACCAATCAAGCCTCTTCAGCAGTGGTGCAAGCACAGCCACGTGCCTCTCCACCTCCTCCTCACCTCAGGAGCAGCCTCCACAGCTGGCTGTGTTTTTCTGCCTGCAAGCCGGTGGCTGGATCCCAGGGGAGACCCCCACGGTGTAGAACAAAGCCACTCATCAGGCGGCAATCTCCACTCCCCTCGGCTTCAAAGGGGAGCCTTGAGACGCGTCCCTGAAGGGGACGTTCGGGGGTACCCTGCAGCCTCTCCTGATCCCAGTAGGGAAGGAGATCAGATGCCAGAGGGAAGGAGGAGAAGGAGGCAAGCAAGAGAGAAGGAAGGGGGAAGACAAGAGAGAAAGAAAGATGAAGGAAGGAGAAGGGAGCTCAGTAACCAGAGCTTCCAGGACCACATCCAATCCAACATGAGGCCAGACAAAACTGGGGAAGTTCCTGGGTGCCCTCCCAGGAAGGAGAACTTGGACAAAGTCCGGCCTCCAGGGAGGACTGCTCCCATTGGTTAGAAGCATTCTCCCTTCCTACTGCTGAGAATATGAGGAGCACATGATATGGCCTCTTATAGTTCTTACCCAAATACACACACTCCTCTTTAGCCAGGTGGCTTGGAGCCTCTGATGAACACCTGCATCATTTATCACTTCACCTTAGCACCATCAGTTAACACCAACTACTGTAGAATAAGCTTTTCATGTGATTTTTCACATGAAACAAAAAAAGCTCAATCAAGCTTTTTATCACTTTTTTAAACGTTTCAAATCTGATGGAAACAAATCCCCAAAACATGCTAGAAGATCACATATATATCCAGAAGTTCCTATAATATATAGGAGTCTAACTGGCAACAAAGGCAACTGATCTCCAAAGGCAGATGAAGATGTTGATTCTCCTATGGAGCAAAATAGAGCACTGAATTTCAATGGCCTGATTAAAGCCTTCTTTAATTAAGTGCCTAGTTCTTCAGGGCCCAGGAGCATGAGATACCTCTCTGACAGGTAGGGAGGGGAGATCCAAAGTATTCATAAAGCCTGAGATGGGCAAAAAACTTTTGAGACACTCACCATAGGCCACAGGTGTCAGCTTCAGTACTGTATGGAGCAGACATTTCAGGTATGGCATTTCAGCTGAAAAGGGTAGAAACAAAATGGCTCACTCACAGAATGATGCATCTTTGGGTAGAAGTTACCACCTGAACAAGCTTTTTCTCTCTATTGGGCCAGTTTAACATTGCCTGGGCCAGCTTAACATTGCCTGGGCCAGCTTTTCCCAACTTCTCCCATCACATTTTGAAGGTGTGGCTTAATTCAAAGGTGTGGCTTGAATATTCTCCATTTGCTTTGATATTTGATATTCTCCATTTGCTGGTTGCAGGATACCAACATTTAACTTTGGTATACATTCTCAGGATACAACTCTATACTTCAAGTTTAAACACCAGCTCATTTTAAATAGGCAGAGAACATGATTAGATGACAATGTTGTATTATGGGATTTAAGGGTATCCTTCTTCAAATCAAATTAATCCTGGGAAGATGCACTTCCAGTTAAAAGAATAGTAAGCAGCAAATCAAGAAAAGTAGGCAGAAGGAAGACTTGAAGAGCAGCTGCCATTTGGAGCAGGCCAAACTAAGCTAATAGGCTAATGGTATAAAGCAGTTTCAGTATAAAGCAGCTTTATATGAAAAAGTTTAATAGGGAAGGAGTTAATATGGTGAACTACAAATGATTGGCAGATGTGTCATGGGAGTTTAAGAAAGGGTCATTTAATCAAAAGGGCCATTAGGGGACATAAATTCCCTTCTGTCAGTGTGGTGTGTCTAGTCAATTCTTTAAAAATAATGATGTACCTTGATAATTTTAGCAAAATGTGTCCCATGAGATGAAAAGGATTGAAAATCACATTATATTTTCCAAGGCCTCTGAAACAGCACAATTTACTATTAGTAGTTATTTCAAGAAATAATCATTTTGGATTCCCAGCTTATTCCTTTATGCCTGGAACATCTTTCTAGAACATATATGTTAGGGATCGGCAACCTGTGGCCCATGGGCTATAGCCAATGCTCTACCTACGGCCATCTGGTCCACTCAAAGCTTGGCTTTGGAGGCTTCTCTTTTTTTTTTTTGAAGTAATTAGTAATCTGTTTAAACAGTTTATTCAGGATTTTCTTACATACATCCATAACAACAATTGACAAATAATAAACATATATTACACTTCAATATTCAACTCAAAATTTCTATACTTCTTATTATTTTACTGTATCTTTTGTTACCTATATCACATTCTTCTCTATTTCCAATTTACGATTTCCCACAGCTTTCTCCTTTCTCCTCCAAATATTATTAGTTTCTTTTAATCATCATATAACCAAACTAAATTTGTTTTCCCTTTGCTTTTTCCCAGGTAATTTTTAAATTTTTGCCAATCCTTTTGATAGTTCTCAACCATTTCATCCTTTAAGCTTCTTGTAAGTTTATCCATTTCCATAATATATAACATCTTCTCCATCCATTCTTCTTTTCCTGGAAATTTTTCTTGTCTCCAATATCTTGCATACACCATCCTTGCAGCTGTTACCATATACCATATCAAAATTCTATCTTCAGTTAGCATTGTTTCTCATTTTAATCCTATTAGGAACAGTTCTGGGCTTTTATCTATAGTATAACCTAGTAGTTTTGACATTTCTTTATGTATTTCTACCCACAAAAATCTTGCTTTTTTGCATGTCCACCACATATGGTAGAAAGACTCTTCCTGCTCTTTACACTTCCAACATTTATTAGACAATTTATTTTTCATATTTGATAATTTCTTTGGAGTTAAATACCATCTATAGATCATCTTATAACAATTTTCATTTATATTATTACACACTGATGTTCTTAAAGATTTCTTCCATAAATATTCCCACATGGATATCGTTATGTCTCTATTTATATTTATTGCCCATTTAACCATTTGCACTTTTACTACTTCATCTAAAGTATAGTCCTGAATTAGCAGCTTATAGATTTTTGAAATTTGTTTTTTTTTCTCCTATCAGCAATGCTTCTATTTTCCCCTAAATCCACTGATTCTCTTATCCTTCTCAAATAACTCTTTAATCTGTCTATAACTAAACCAGTCATATTTAAAACTTATATCTTCCCTACTCTTCATTTCCATTCGTTCTTCTCTCTTCTCCAATAAATCCATATATCGTAACCAATCTTCTCCTTTTGAAGCTGATGCTGCCCTTATTACCTCTGCTGGAACTATCCACAACAGTTTCTTCTCCCCTAATTGTTTTTTGTATCTTTCCCAAACCCTATAAACACTCCCCCTTACAAAATGATGTGTAAAGAATCCATCCATTTTTACTTTCCCATACATCAAATAGGCATGCCATCCAAAGATCTTATTATGACCTTCTAAAGTCTTCTATTTTCTAATGTAATCTATTCTCTCAACCAGGATAAACATACTGCATCATGATATAATCTCAAATTTGGCAGCTGAAAGCCGCCTCTATTCTTTCCGTCACACAGCACTTTCATCTTTATCCTAGGCTTCTTTCCCACCCATACAAAATCTGAGAGCATCTTTTGCCATTTACCAAACATTTTAAGATCTTTAACGATTGGTATTGTTTGCAGAAAAAAAATATTCTTGGCAAAACAATCATTTTAATTGCCGAAATTCTCCCTAAAAGTGATAGCTTTAACTTGTTCCATTTAATTAAATCTTTTTTGACCTATTTTTCTAGCTTTTCATTATTGTTTTTACATAAGTCTATATTTCTCATAGTGAGATCCACTCCTAAATACTTAAGTTTTTGTACCACTACACATTTTGTCAACTCTTCTATGATTTTTGTTGATTTTTATCAACATTTTTACACATTATCTTTGATTTAGTTTTATTTAGACAGAAGCCTGCTAAATCCCCAAATTTCTTTATTTTCTCTATTAAGATCGGTAAGGTCTTTGTTGGATTTTCAGTAATAAACATTATATCATCTGCAAAAGCCCTGTATTTAAATACAAAGCCTTTACACCTTAAACCTATTATTTCTGTATCTTCTCTAACTTGCCCCAATAAAACTTCCAAAACCATTATAAAAAGCAATGGGGAAAGAGGACATCCTTGTCTTGTTCCCCTTTCTACTTTAAAGTCTTCTGTATTATCCATATTTATAAACAAATTAGCTTTTTGATCCCTGTAGAATACTTTAATCGCTCTTACACAGTTCTCCATCTCCATTTTTTCTAACACTTTTAACAAAAAATCCCAGTTCAGATTGTCAAAGGCTTTTTCTGCATCAACAACAACAAAAAAATGTCACTTCATTTTCTTGATGTTTGTTATAATCATAGAATCATAGAATCATAGAGTTGGAAGGGACCTAGTAGGTCATCTAGTCCAACCCCCTGCCTGCAGCAGGAATTCCCCCTAGAGCATCTCCAACAGGTGCTCATCGAGCCTCTGCTTGAAGATCCCCAGTGAGGGAGAGTCCACCACCTCCCTTGGCAATCTGTTCCACTGCTGAACCGCCCTCACCACAATATTCCCTCAATATTCCACAGCATCAAGTACTATTCTCATATTGTCTTTGATCTGCCTGTTTGGTAGAAAACCGGCTTGACCTTCTCTTATCAATTCATTTAAAATTCCCTTCATCCTTTGCGCTATTATCTTTGTGAATATCTTGTAATCAACATTTCATAGAATCATAGAATCATAGAATCATAGAGTTGGAAGGGACCTAGTAGGTCATCTAGTCCAACCCCCTGCCTGCAGCAGGAATTCCCCCTAGAGCATCTCCAACAGGTGCTCATCGAGCCTCTGCTTGAAGATCCCCAGTGAGGGAGAGTCCACCACCTCCCTTGGCAATCTGTTCCACTGCTGAACCGCCCTCACAGTCAGGAATTTTTTCCGGATTTCCAGCCGGAATCTCCTCTCTTGCAATTTGTACCCATTGGTTCTAGTTCTGCTTTCAGAAGCAGCTATGAACAAATTGGCCCCTTCCTCCCTATGACAGCCCTTCAGGTATCTGAAGAGGGCAATCATGTCTCCCCTCAGCCTCCTCTTCTCCAGGCTGAACATCCCAAGTTCCCCCAACCTTTCCTCGTAGGGCTTCCCTTCCATCCCACTGATCATTCTTGTCGCTCTCCTCTGGACTTGCTCCAGTTTGGCTGCATCCTTCTTAAAGTGAGGTGCCCAGAACTGAACACAGTACTCAAGGTGAGGTCTCACCAATGCAGAATAAAGAGGAACTATAACTTCTCGTGACTTGGAAGCTACAGTCCTCTTAATGTAACCTAAAATGGAATTTGCCTTCTTTGCAGACACATCACACTGCTGACTCATGTTCAGCTTGTGATCCACGGCGACTCCAAGATCCCGCTCACATGTTGTGCTGCCATTTAAAAGTGATACTGTCGAAAGTTCTTAACGTTAGTTATATCTTGATTCTCTTTTGGTATCAGAGATATACTGGCCTCTCCCCATGTCTCTGGTATCCTTCCTGTTTTTAAAATATCATTGAAAAGATCTACCATCTACCATCATACATGTCATATCTGGTTTCAAAGTTTTGTAAAATTTAGTTGTGAGACCATCTTTGCCTGGTGATTTCCCATTTTTCATTTCTTGTATTACTTCTTCTATCTCTTTCTGGGTGATTACACCATTCAACTCTGATTTCTTCACAAATCTTTGGGATTTGTAGGTTTGATAAGAATTGATCGATTTCCTTTCTTTCTATTTCTGGTTTCTTATATAAATTTGCATAATATTTATAAAACTCTCTTCTTATTCCCCCTGAATCTACAATTACTTTACCATTATGACATATCTTTGGGATTATTTTTTTCCTCTCTTTCCTTCTTCAGTTGCCATGCTAGAAATTTTCCGGGCTTGTTACCCACCTCAAAAGATTTCTTCTGGAGCTTTTTCATGTTCCATTCCATTTCTTTTATTTTCATCCCTTTAAGTTGATCTTGCAGAAATTGTATTTCTTTCTTGATTTGTTTTTTCCCTGGTCTTCTCTTAAATTCTTCCTCTTTTTGTTTTAATATCTTCATTAATTCTTTATTTTTGCTTTCCCTCCTTTTCTTTACTATTTAAGCTAATCAAGTTCCCTCTCATTACTGCCTTGTAAGCATCCCAAACATTCCTTATCTCAGCCTCATTGTCCACATTGGCTTGAATATAATGTTTAGTCTCTTTTTGTAAATGTTCCACATTTTCTTTTTTGTTCAATAACTCCTCATTCATTCTCCATCTCTTTTTTCTATTTCCTGAAGAACCTTTCAACAGCATTGGATTGTGATCTGAAATTATCCTTGTCATTATTTCTGCTTTTTTGGTTAGCCCAATCAACTCTTTAGTCAACCAAATCATATCAATTCTTGAAAACATTTGGTGTCTCCCCGAATAGTATGTGGGTTAAATTTAGTTTAGTTAAAATTAGTTCCTGGGTTAAATTTTCTCCATATATCTAGCAAATTTTCTTGATTGATTAACTCAAAAAAAGATGTCACATGTCTTCCTTCTTTTTGTTTACTTCCATTCCTTTTATCTATTTTGGGTCAACCACTCCATTCATGTCTCCAATAAATATAACTTGTTCATAGTGAATCTATTCTAATTTATTCTTTAATCCTTCTAAAAATCTTTCTTGGCTCCATTTGGAGCATATAATCCTAGCAGTAAAGTCTTCTTGTAATACATATTCATTTCCACTGCTAGGAACCTTCCTTCTTCATCTTTAAAAATCATTTTAGAATCATAGAATCATAGAGTTGGAAGGGACCTAGTGGGTCATCTAGTCCAACCCCCTGCCTGTAGCAGGAAATCCCCCTAGAGCATCCCCAACAGGTGCTTGTCAAGCCTCTGCTTGAAGATCCCCAGTGAGGGAGAGTCCACCACCTCCCTTGGCAATCTGTTCCACTGCTGAACTGCCCTCATAATCAGGAATTTTTTCCAGATATCCAACCGGAATCTCCTCTCTTGCAGTTTGTACCCATTGGTTCTAGTTCTGCTTTCAGAAGCAGCTATGAACAAATGAGCCCCTTCCTCCCTATGACAGCCCTTCAAGTATCTGAAGAGGGCAATCATGTCTCCTATCAGCCTCCTCTTCTCCAGGCTGAACATCCCAAGTTCCCCCAACCTTTCCTCGTAGGGTTTCCCTTCCATCCCACTGATCATTCTTGTCGCTCTCCTCTGGACTTGCTCCAGCTTGGCTGCATCTTTCTTAAACTGAGGTGCCCAGAACTGAACACAGTATTCAAGGTGAGGTCTGACCAATGCAGAATAAAGAAGAACTAGAACTTCTCACAACTTGGAAGCTACAGTCATCTTAATGCAGCCTAAAATGGCATTTGCCTTCTTTGCAGACACATCACACTGCTGACTCATGTTCAGCTTGTGATCCACGGCAACTCCAAGATCCCGCTCACATGTTGTGCTGCCAAGCCAAGTATCCCCCATTTTACACCCGTATTTTTTGGTTTTTATTGCCTAAGTGCAGAAATTCATTCTGTTATAGCCCAGGATTCCAGTTTATCCAGATCCTCCTGGACGTTTCTCTAGTCTTGTGATGTGTTTGCTACTCCTCCCAGCTTGGTGTCATCCGCAAATTTGATCAGGCTCCCCTGTATCCCTTCCTCCAAGTCATTGATGAAAATGTTAAAGAGAACTGGGCCCAAGACAGAGCGTTGGGGTACCCCACTTGAAACCGACCTCCAGGTTGACACAGAACCATATACTAAAACCCTTTGAGTGCGGCCATTGAGCCAGTTGCAGATCCACCTAACGATTGCCCTGTCTAGCCCATATTTTTCCAACTTCCCAATTAAAATGTCATGTGGAACCTTGTCAAATGCTTTGCTGAAGTCAAGATAAATGACATCCACAGCATTGCCACCGTCCAGTAAGCTCGTAACCCGATCAAAAAAGGAGATCAGATTTTAGGTTGCCATTCTTTTTTATGTAAAACACTATACCTCTTTTTTCTGTTTAGCTGTAGAAACAAATTCTTCACCTAATGTCTTATTAATCAGAAATTTCTGATCCTTTCCCCGGATATTTGTCTCTTGGAGTCAAACTATATTGGCTTTTTGTTTCTTTAGCCAATGAAAAACTGCTCTTCTTTGTGGGGAATTCAAACCATTTACATTCCAGGAAATTAATTTATACTCCATGAATGGTATTTTTATTTTAAATTATCTCTTCCTAATCTTCCTTCCAAAATTGTGCCATTTCTTCAGGAGATTGAAGAAATTATGATTTCTCATATGAATTATGAGATTGAAGGAAATTATGCCATTTATCTTTATAGTAAAAACTCATCCCTTGAGGTATTTCCAATCTGTATCTACCTTTACTTCTCAGCTTATCTGTTAAGTCCTTATAACCCCTCCTTCTTTGTAGTACTTCTCTTGGGAGTTCTTTCATTATTTTTATTTCCTTCCCTCCAATCTTTAATGGGTCTTCCCAATGCTTTTTTATTATTCCTTCACTCATCTTCCTTGTTGTAAATTGCACTTTCATGTCTCTTGGTAACTTTCTCTGACTTGAGAGTTGTGAGTTAACTCTTTAAATTCTGTCACAATGCTCTTCCATTTGTTGTATCTATATATCCATATATTCCGCTAATATTTTAATCACTTTTGTCTATCTGTATGGGGTTTTTCAGGTACTCCTCTTAATCTCACTTGTGTTTTCATAGTCTTGCATTCTATCACCAACAATTTTTCTTCCTGTCTCTTTAAATCTATAGATTCTGTTTCTATCTTTTGTTCTTTTTTTTATTCCATTTCTAAATTTTTAAATTTTTGATTTATAGAATGTACTTCTCCTTTAACTTCTCTTATTTCATTTTTTAGTTCTTCTATCCCTTCTTTCACTCCTATCATCTCTATATTCATATTTTCCATTAACTTGTTACACATCAACTTTACCTTGTTATTGTTATAATGTTGCTGTGTCTTTTCATTACTATCCGTTCTTCTTTCCAAGAAATTGAGTCACTGGAGGTCTTAAGTCAATTAATTTACTCCAGAGATCCTGTTGTGGTTATCACCCGACCGTTCTTGGAGTGGGAATTCAATGCAATAAAAAAGCCCTTTATACAGAACTTTCTTATCACTGAATCACCTCCTGCTCGATCTTTGATGCGTCTGCAGTTCTTTCCCTTCCTGGGAAAGAATTTTAATAGGCTTTAATTGCCTATCTCTCCATTAACAGATATCTCTCTCAGGCACAGCGTTCGCTCTGACCTGCTCAGACCTCCATGGCTCAACCGGAAGTCCGGAGGCCTCTCTTTCAGTTTGCTACATGCTGAGTAGGAATAGCTGAGCTGCCTGCCCAGGTCTGCAAATTCCTTATGCTGCTGGACGTCAGCAACTCCCAAGTTTGACAATGATTCAATTTCCAAATGACTGGCCCATTTGCTGAAAAGCCTGCTTGTATTTACATTATACCACCTCATCCTCTGTTCCTTCATTATTCCCTTCTGGAGCTCAACTTAAGCTACATGTAACTGTATTGTAACCTACATGTAATATTACATGTAATCTACATGTAATATTCTTCCCTTGTTTTTCCTCACCTTATCTTCCTCCCCAATCTCCATCAATCATTGACTGTAAGCTGCTCAGGGCAGGATTCAGTCTTTTTCTGTGTACTTTGCAAAGTACATTTATTAATCATAATATCACATTCAGGTAACAGGTAGCGAAAACAGGTAGTGAACACAGTTTCTGGCTTGACAATACGCCTATCATTACTTCATGCCCGAGAGAGAAAGCTTTGTTTTCACACCAGTAAATGTTAGAAGCAGCCACTTACCTGCACTTTTGTCAAGGAAGTAGGCTAATAGACACCTCATCACAGCCTGGTGACAGATGACAAGGACATTTTCTTGCCTCTCTAGCTCCATGATGACTGGCTTTAAATGCTGCACCAAATCTTGATAAGACTAGAAAAAAAGTCAAACATAGGATCAAGATCTTACTGAAAGAGGCAGGCAGTGAAGAAATTCACAGTCAAGTTCTGTATTTCTTGTAAGTTTATTCTACACAGTTGTTCACACAAACAGGGCCAAGGAGCAGAGAAACAAGATTCCTATATTCTTAACAAGATAGCTTATTGACTTGGCTCCCCAGGCCTACTAATCAGGTTTTCTGAATTGTAAGAATTTAATGGGCAAAATCAAATCAAGACCAACAAGCTTTCACAGCCAGGTGTACAAACCTCAGAAGCAGTTATTGGGTTGGGATTTAGTGTACTGTACAAAATCTATTTAAAACAAGTATTCATTGCAATCTAACCCAGGCTTTCATGCTTCGCATGCAGTACATGCAGAGCCGAGCATGATACCATTGTCTTTCAAGACTGACGGAGGCCTGCATCATTGCCCTGCTAAATAAGGAGTTTGCTATGCTCAGAACTTTTAATTTCTGGATCATTTTATCTTGGAGCCACTGCACATGTTTGCCCTGTGAAGCTGGCTGGTATCATTCCAATTTCACTGAAAGACTATCAAGTTGATGAAAAAAGGACCTGAACAAGACCTGTTAAAACCCTGCTTCAGCCAGCTACTTGACATTCAATTCTTAAGCTGTAACCTCCAGTTCACAGAGGTCACAGAGATCCTCATTAAGAAATTGGGCTACAATCCTATCCACACTTTCCAGGGACTATTATGGCTTATTATGGACTTATGGCTTATTATGGACTTATGGACTTATGGCTTATTATTATGGCTTATTATGACTATTATGGACTTATTTCTGACAAGATATGCTTAGGATCGGGCTCTAATTGGCCAACATTAAACCACTTCCCCAAAAAAGAAAGGTGGCAGTCCAACATGCAAACACTGCAAGGAACTCCTCCCAAACAATCTCCCAAACATACCTCACCAGATGGGTAACGGTAATAGTATTTGTCCTGGTCACGCAAGCCAAATTCTTCTGGATACTTTTCTTTTATTTCATCATAAGTCATCTCTTCACATACACCCTACAAAAAGAGAACATTTCTGCTGTTGGGTGTGGCAAGCTTCAGGAAAGAATGAAAACTCCTGACCACATAGGCAAATGCCATCCAGTTTACATCCAGCTCTTGCTCACTAGACAAAATGATGCTAACCAGATGGCACTTTTAATTACAAGTACCTTTTGTGGGAAAGTAGACTTTTCTGAGAGCATAACAAAGTTTAGCTCTCAACCAAATATGCCAAGTCGCTAAGCAAAGTGAGATACCCCAATGTGTGTATAATAGGACTGCAGTCCTAACTCCAAAAATGCTTACAGCATCGATTTCATTAAGTGCCTTCCACTGCTCATAGGGCAAGTCAAGAGCTTCTGCTGTCTGGATTGTCCTCTTTAGTTGGCTGGTCCAAACTTTGAGATCTTTCAGATTCTGCTCTTGAACGAACTGCTTCAGCACACCAGAAAACTTAAAAAGAGAGAAAGGGACAGATGACGAAATCGGTTTTGTTCTCAACACATTTCTACCATCAGGAAAACAGCCACCTGCACAGGCATGCTATTTAGGCAGAGCACTGTATGAGCAAGAAGCCCTTTCCAGGTGACCATGGAGACAGAATGCATGCCAATGATCACTCTGGCTTGCACCACAGACCCCAAAAGAATTAAGGACACAACTAAACAGTTATTAAAGGAAATACAGTGGTGCCTCATGTAAAGAATGCCTCACGTAAAGTATGTTTCAATTAACAAACAAAAATTTCTCTAGGATTCTGCTTCACGTAAAGAACATGCTTCACATAAAGAAAAATTCGTTAGCAGTTGAGGCAGACGCACTGGCCGGCAGTCTGTTTAAAAAGCATCAGGGCTGCCTAGTGCACCTGCCCATAGTTAAAGCAACACTTCCATGCTGTTCCTCCTGTGGCCAGATATCCACTGGGCAGAGGGAGAGAAGAGCAGTGGAGAAGAGGGAAGCCACTCAGGGCTAGCCAGAAGGGACCAGGGGAGAGAGAAGTTCAGGATGGAGAGAAGGAGAAAGTGGGGAGACACTTTGAAGGTGTCTTAGATTGCAGCCTCCTAACCATGTCTACCCAGAAGTAAACCCCATTGTGTTAAATGGGTCTTACTCCCAGGAAGGTGTCTCTAGGACTGCAGCCTAAGTAGACTTCATAAGATCATGTACACTGAATGCATGTTTTGAATTCAATCCCAGTGTTCTGTCATCATTTTTACATCCAGTTAATGTTTTTACATGAATATTTTTGGGGTTGTGGAACCAATTGTCTGAGTTTCCATTATTTCCTATGGGAAAAACCGCTTCACATAAAGAATGTTTCACGGAAAGAACATGCCTCCGGAACAAATTAAATTTTTTACATGAGGTGCCACTGAACTTTATACCCAAGCCAGAGAAAGGAGTCAGCAACCAAGGACAGCTCCAAAGAGAAAACAGCTTTAGCAGCTTTAGCCAAAAAGTTTAGAATTGGGCTGCGTTCTACCACAGAAGACACTCACCTTCCTATCTCAGCCCTTGTGACAAAAATATTTAAGGAGAATGTTAGGAGAATGTTAATACTATATGGGGTTTTCTGGCATCAGTACCTACTTGCATAATTCAGATCCTGACAACCAGAATGAATTTAGCAAAAGGTGGGCAGAATAAAAGCCTCGCAAAGCAAAGACACTTGAGTAATAAACCTGGTCAGTTACAAACCCAGTCCAATACATGCTTAATACAGAGAAAGTCTGTAACATAGAGTTTGGTCCCTAGGAAGTAAGCACTTTGAACATATTAAAGTAAGGGTGTCCAACCTTCTTTGGGGTCACATTGGAAGAAGACAAGTTGGTTTGGGCCACACATAAACACTAACAACTTTTTTAAAAAATGTAGGACAAAATGTAGGATGTCCTATATTTTGTCCTACATTTTTAAACCTTGGAGTAAGTTCCATTGATTTTAACGGTGCTTACTTCTGAGTAGGCATGATGCATAGGATGGGCAGCAATCCTCTCCAAGCTAAACCTTGGAGTAAGTCTCATTGATTATCATGGGGTTTTCTGCTGAGTAGCCATGCATAGGATTGGGCTCTCAGACTGCAACTTGGAAGTAAGCGTCATTGACTTTAGTGGGGCTTACTTCTGAGGAGGTATGATGTATAGGATGGGCTGTGATCCTCTCCAATCTTAACCTTGGAGATATGGTGCAATCCTTTCCTGGGAGTAAGACCCACTGGGTACAATGGGCTTCATGTCTGAGTAGACATGGTTAGGTTTGCAGCATATCTCCAAGCTTGGAGAGGATCACAGACCATCCTATGCATCATTGGGCTCTCTGACTGCAACTTGGGAGTAAGCTTCATTTACTTCAATGGGGCCTACTTCTGAGTAGGTCTCAAGGACAGCAGGCAGTGGCTGGGATAGAAGCTGAGGCAGCTTTTGGGGGATTAGGGTGGGCGAGCGCTGCAAGGTCTACAGGGGCCTGAAGGGGTCTGAGTGCTAGGAGGCAGATAGGGGAGGAACCAGACAACCCAGACCAGCTTTGTGGCGGCCACCCAAGGCAGTGCACAGAGAAGCACATGAAATTTGAAAATGGCTGCTGCCGGTTTTTCCAATGGTAGTGGCCAGCTTTGCAGGAGGGCCGCATCCACTCTCATCCTGGGCTGCATGGGGCCCCTAGGCTGTGTGTTAAAGAAAGCGTCTGTTAAAGAGTCATTCTGTTTCCAAACACAGGACCATTTCTACCTTCTTGCCCCTGCTGGATAGTCCCGAGTCTCCTTCAATCTTCCCTTTAAGATTGTGTTCACTCTTGCCATGTCGGCACAAATAAATGGTGCAGGGCTGGACATGGATGTTCAGTAGGTAGTATACAATCCGACTCTGGATGTGGTCTTGGATCCTGTTCAGCAAGTACCTCCGGCCAACATCAATTACTTTGATCAGCGATAACTCTCTGGGGAAAAGATCACGACACATGGAAAGTCAAATCCTTCTGCCACCAAGACAATGCCACCTCCGATGGCTGTTGAATTTGAACATAGACCAAACAGTTATCTCAAAGTTATCATTTATTAAAATGAGTTTGCATTCTCACACAAATATGCTAAGCAAAAGGAGGTGTGATTAAACCACTATTCTACCATCAGGTTCTAGCGCCATATAGGAGAAGATTGTTAAGCATACGATTCCAGATTAAAGAGTTTCACATGTTGAGGTCCTGTCAGAGTAATTGTTTTGCTACTAAGCTTTTCCCAGCATAAAGGGCAGGGCAATACCAAGTGGCATAGCTTGGCACTTGGGCTACAAAATTTTTGGCACTCCACATGTCCCTGCTTTCTCCCTTAAGAAGCGCCTACCCACTGTAGCAATCCTGCTCCCCCATCTCTCACCCACTCTCTTGCCCTCCTTCCTTCCAACCCTTTCTTAGAGATGGTCTAGCCCCCTCTTCATGCTACCTGTTCCCCCATCCCAGCAACAGTTCACTTGCTCCTTTACCCTCCCTCTTGTGATCCCAGAGGCAGCTGCTCCCCTACTGATACTGTCTACTTGGAAGTAAGTTCCACTGTATCCGATACTACTTACTCCCAGGAAAGCATGGATTGCAGCTCAAGTACTCAGACGTAGAAAGGTTAATGGGCTGCATCTGGGAGACGGGAAGATCAATCTCTTCAGGTAAACAGTTGCAGTGCCAGTACTTCTCTCCCTCCAGGCACAGCACACTGTGCTGTGAGCTCAGCACACAGAGCTAGAGCTGCCTGATCTGCACTACAGGGAGACTGCCAGCTGTGTCCTGCAACCTGCCATGTCCTGCTGCCTGCCAGCTATCTGGCTGGGTAGCACTCCCCAAAGTGGGAGGCTTCCTCTTCTCCCTCTGCCTGCTCCCTCTGCCTGTGTGCTCACTGCTGAGAGGCTGCCTGGGAAGAACACAGAGGAAGCCCACCACCTTGGGGAACCAGGCAGGTGGGTGGGCAGGGGTGGCAGAACCCAGCAGGGAGGAGAGTTCTAGAGCCTGATATAACTCTCTGGGAAAGGGGAAACAGCACAATCAAAGTCAAAATATTTGAGTTCCCAAAAAGAGGAAGCCTGCTGTTTTTGAGAGCTAGCAGCCATATCCCAGTTGCTTTGTGGAGTGCAGCCTAGCCAGTAGGGTTGCCAGTCTCTGCAAAACAAGTGGCCAGATGGGAGAAAGTGACTGCAGTAGGCATTCTACATTTATCAAACCTGTCTTTATCAAAATGCCACTATATATTTACATGTGTAAGATCTCTACAATAGAGTGGAGGACATATGCCTTCAAGCAATTTGCTATAATTTTTTTAATGTTACTCCAGCAGGTTCCACCACAATTTCTGTACCTTTCATAGTTATCTGGGTCAAGAGGTTGGTAGCTAGACTGGTAGCAACCTATTCTCTTCATAAAATCTTCCATAGCATCAGTTGAGTTACAGTCTATGTAATCTGGGCTAGATAATTTGACTTCCTTTAAAGCAACACAAAGAAGAAAGAGTAGGATTAAGAAGCTTCACTATAAAGCCTGGAAAAACCTTTTCATTTTGCTCACAGAAAATGCTTTTAAAGAGGAGTTCAGCTCATCAGCATAGCACAGTGATCATTTACAGAGAACAAGAGACCTTGCAGAGCTCAACTAGTCAAGGCCACTCATCAAAGGCTCTTGATGTAGCCTGACAGAAATCAAAGTCGAAACCTCTAACAATGAGAGCCAGAGGTACAAGCACAGAATAAAAGTGAGGCAACCAACTGCCACAGTATCCTGCTTTCCAGAAAGAGAAACCTATATTCTTGCAAGGAGGGTAGGTAGGCTTTATACTGCCCTTAAATGCATACATTTCCTCCTTGCCATTCCATCACCTTTACTATGCATTTTTTTTGCATACAAAGGCTAGATATGGGAAAGAGATTTGTCCAAAGCTGTCCATCAAGTCCAGAAGGAGACATATATTCTAGCCAGGTCCAGCAATATCAACTGAACCCAATTTGCTCCTCAGGCAGGTGACCAGATGCCAAAAGCAAAATCCCTGAATGGCAAGGCCAGAATTCCTGCCCAAAGGCAAAAATTCATAGCCCCCAAGCCAAAATTCCTGCATAAATTCCTGCAATTAAAAAAATTGTAGAAAACCCCAAAAATGTAAGACAAGCAAAAATAAGCTAAAAACACTTGTGTTTCTCTCCTGTATTTAATTTCAGTACTATATTACCCCTTTTAAAATTGAAAAATGATGGAACTCTCTACTTCACTGTGGCTGTGAGAGAGACAAAAACTCTATTATACTGGCACAATTATCTGAGAGGAAGTCCCATTGTATAATGGAGTTTCCTTCTGGGTAGACACAACACAATTAGCATGGGGCTCACATTTTCCAATTCCTCCACCTCACTTGGGGCAGCTGGGAGGTTGAAGCCGCGGTGACGGAGCGAGGCAGCAGTAGGCAGACTATCAAGGAATAGCAGGCAAGCAATGCCGGGAGGCTGGCGATGGAGCATGGAGGCAGAAATAGACTGGCAGCAGACTCATGGGGTGGGCGGCTACGGCGAAGGCGGTGGGTGGCTGCGATTGCAGCTCCGTGAGGAGAGCGCGCCAGAGGCCTTTGCCAGCTTGCTGGCTGAGAGTGATCTGAGCCACAGTGAAGTGGTGAAGGGGAGGAGCTTCCTTCTCCTGCTCACTCTTTCTCCCACATGATGGTCTGCCCAATGATCAGGACCAAAGATAACGCATGCCCCAGACATAGCCAAACAAGTGTGCACAGCTGCAGCACACCAAATTTAAATGGCGGCCATTTTCCCGGAGGCTGGCCAAATTTTCCCTGAGGAGGGGCTTGTTTTCCGGAGGCCTCCTGGAAATTCCAGAGGTCTGGCAACCCTGTCCTCAGGTCAGTACTTCTCATCACTCACATCACTCTGCAATTCAAAACACATGTCCAAGGGAGTCTCTCTGTATTGGAGAAGACCCTATTTGAGAGTGAACCCTGTCATACCTACCATAATGTTTGTGGCAACAACAATGGGGTTATTGCAAATAGACTCAATAAAGAACACCTGAGGAGATCAAAAGAGAAACTTTTTTAAAATGAGGAAGTGAAAACAGAAAACTTCCATATACAGAGGTGCTTTTACTTAAAGAGTTTAATTCGTTCTGGAGGCATGCTCTTTAAGTGAAACACACTTTAAGTGAAGCGGACTTTCCCAAAGGAAACAATGGAAACTCAGACGATTGGTTCCACAACCCCAAAAATATTCATATAAAAATATTAACTGGATGTAAAAATGATGACAAGACACTGGAATTGAATTCAAAGCATGCATTCAATGTACATGAATGAAGTCTACAATCTTCAATGCAGTCCTCAAGACACTTTCCTGGGAGTAAGCCCCATTTAACACAATGGGTAGACATGGTTAGGAGGCTGCAATCAAATACATTTTCCTGGGAGTAAGACCCATTTAATACAATGGGGGTTTACTTCTGGGTAGATATGCTTAGGATTGTGCTCTCACAGTCAGGTCCCAATTTATGCCCTCTGGACTGGGGATCCCCTGCATGGAAAAGAGGGGATGAGCATGATCCTTAAGTTGCAATCCTAAAGACACTTTCCTGGGAGTAGGACCCATTTAACACAAAGGGGCTTACTTCTGAGTAGGCATGCCTTGTGCTCTGGAAAAAGGTCTTCATTGCCCCTTTTTCCTTGTAAGCAAGCAGCTTGTAGCCTTAAAAAAGGTGCTAACCTACAAGGAAAAGGAGGACCATGAAGAGATCTTCCCAGGACTTGTCCTCTTTATTGGCCTTGTGAGGAAATGTCCTGGGAAAATCTCTTCATGATCCTTCTTTTCCTTATAGGCAAGCACCTTTTAAAAGCCCACAAGGTGCTTGCCTATAAGGGAAAGGGGGCAAAGAAGAGATCTTCCCAGGATGTGTCCTCTTTATTGGCTTTTTGAGGACATGCCCTGGGAAAATCTCTTCATGGTCTTCCTTTTCCTTATAGGTAAGCTCCTTTTAAAAGCCTTGTGAGGATATGTCCTGGGAAAATCTTTTCATAATTCCTTTTCTTTATAGGCAAGCACCTTTTAAAAGCTTGTCTTTATTGGCCTTGTGAGGATATTTCCTGGGAAGGTTTCTTCAGAGTCCTCCTTTTCCATATAGGCAAGGACCTTTTAAAAGCCTGCAAGGAGCTTGCTTAAAAGGAAAAAGGGAGTAAAGAAGAGATCCTCCGAGGACTTGTACTCTTTATTGGCCTTGTGAGGACATGTCCTGGGAAACATAGTCCTCCTTTTCCCTGTAGGCAAGCACCTTGGAGCCTTTTAAAAGGTGCTTGCCTATAAGGAAAAGGAGGACCATGAAGAGATCTTCCCAGAACATGTCCTCACAAGGCTAATAAAGAGGACATGTCCTGGGAAGAGAGTGGGGATAGAAGCCATGGAGGGGCTCTGGTGCCTCTCCAGCGGCACCGGTAGGATCAGGGCCAGGAAAGCCCCAGAGGAGGTGCTGCAGGTGAGTGGATCAACTCACCCACAGCACCTCCTGTGGAGCTCTCCTTTCTCCCTGCCACTTCTCTGGCCCCCCAGCAGGGCCAGGGAAGCAGCGGGGAAGCAGGGAAGTGGAGGGAGAAGATGGGGAGGGGCTCATTACGAGCACTTGCTGGCTGCCTTTTAAAGGTCAGCTGACAAGTGCTCATTTTGCGAATCTGCCTCGCTAAGCAAGGCAGATTCCCACATAAGAGAGTGCTCATTAAGTGGAGCACTCGTTATGCAGGGCACTCATTAAGCGAAGTACCACTGTACTGACTAAAACCATGTGCCCCCTAGTAGTTTACCATGGAAGGATGGATATCACCAGTCAGAAAAGAGGGTTTCCCGGCTATGATGGCCAATTAATAGAAGATATCAAGGACTCATTGAGACCTTCTGCATCCAAACTCCACTCACTGCCTCCCTTGTGCCTACCCCATATATTTCAAAGAAATCTGCACCAAGATCATTAAAAACCCTCTACAATGACTTCTTGGTCATGGCTGTTACTGGAGCATAGTTGCAGCTTCAAGGCATAGCAACAGGGAAGCAACAGCCTAAAACACATATTTGGTCAAATTCTAGAATCACAACTGTATTTTCACTTACAAATTTTTCAACTTGTCCACAGCTCAGAAGCGCTCAGCTGTGACATCTTGTTTTATAGTTCTATCAATCACTGCATCTCAACACTAATTTCTATTGTTGGTCTGTGTTAACTCACTTTGAATCCATTTTCTTTGGCAAAATGCAAGATCATTGATCTTCTTTCACGTGTTGTGTTTGTGGCATCAAAAACCTTTTGTTTGAGGGAAAGAGAGAAATACAAGGGAACTTATTTTTCTACTTATTTTTTACAACCCTTATAACCAAGGGTGCTGAACAATTTTTCAACATATTAATGCATTTTTAATACATTTTCCAAATATTGTCCCCCACAGAATTTGTGAAATCTACAGCAGTTTGGTGTTCAATAGGGAGTAGGCCAAAATCCAGCAGTGTACAACAAGCCAAATTTCTGCATCACTTCTTAAGTACCGTATTTCCCGGCTTATTACATGCACTGGACTATAACATGTACCTTATTTTTAAAGTGTACATTATGGTCTGGTGCGGCCAGGCCTCAGCGCAGTCTCCTCCAGCGTGCCCAGGCCGCTCCAAGACATGAGCATGCAGGAGGAGGGCTCTCTGGCCTTGCGAAGCCTCGCAGGGCCAGAGAGCACCACCCCCTCCAGTGCGTCCAAGCCTCTCTGAGGCTGGAGCACTCTGAAGGGGAGGGCTTTGGTTGTGCAAGGCTTGGGAGCCTCACGCAACCAGCGCTGTCCCTCCCAGAGCATCCAGCCCTGAGAAGGCTGGCCGCTGTGGGAGGGAGCAGTGCTACCCCTTCAAAGCGGCCAAACTCCTGATGGCCACTTTGATGGGGGCAGCACTGGTCCGCCCGCCCTGCCAGGTCGGCCAACCTGAGGGGGCTGGCCGTTCTAGGAGAGCAGAGCCCCCTTCAAAGCGGCCAACCCCCGAGCAGTTGAAGGGGGCAGCACTTGACCGCCCTCCATGCTCTGAGAGACTGCTGGCTGCCTGAGGGGGGAAGCCAAATATCGGCTTATTAGATGCAGGGTTTTTTAACTTCCTTCTGGGAGTAAAAAAAGTGCATCTAATAAGCCAGGAATTACGGTATGTTTTGGATTTTAAAATTTTGAATCTTTTCAATTTATGTATTATCAATTTATTATTAAGAGAAACCTTGAGTTTCTGGAAAGGCAGGGCAGAACTAAAAAAAATAAATCCTACTAGTACCTGGGAATTTACCAAAGAATGTTGGATTATATGGATTTCTTTTTAAAAAAAAACATGTTTTTTAAATAAGAATGAAACAGCCTCAGAATGGCATTGGTTATGCCTCAACTATGCTATATATGTGTATATGTATATATATGTTGTTGCATTTGTCAGCAAAGATGAGTTGACCCAGCAGTGTCTAATGATCAGAAATAAATAGTGAATGCTCTGAGTTATAGCATACTGAGCAAGGTCAAGTTACAGCACACAAAGATTGGCTTTTTACTCGACACTGGCTGTGCATTCAGGTAATTCATCTGCCATATTGTGTATTTAAAAAAGCCACTCACCGCAATCTGGCCACCTTCCTCAGACAAGTACTGTTTAACATCCCTCAAGGCAGTTAAGGCACATTGTCTGCAACAATAAAATAGGATTAATGATACTTTGAATTATAGACTGGCAGCCCCATCCTACACAAGTCTATTCAGAAGGAAACTTCATTGTAAGCAATAGTGAATATACTCAGGAAAATATGGATTGCAGTCTTGGGGAGCACCCACAGGTCATTTAGTTCACTGTCTTCCTCTAGCAAAAAGGAATGACAGATACTTGCCTAATTTTCCAAGACATTCTGTAATCTAGACCACAGTGGATCAAATACCATGCAGCAAAGGACAAATAGAGACAACACAATGGTCCCAAGTACCTATTAATTCCAATGAATTATTTAATTGATAATCTAATACAATATAAAAGTGGAGTTCTTACCTGTGACACTCCTATTCTCGGTGGAGGAAGGGAGAACACTCCTAACCAATGGGTGCAGTCCTCCCTGGAGGCCGGATTTTGTCCAAGTTCTCCTTCCTGGGAGGGCACCCAGGAGCTTCCCAGTCTATGTAAGCCGAGTAGTCCAGGGTGAAACCCCTCCACCTTAGCCAACAGCATCACTGAAGCACAGTGCTGAGAGACCAAAGGTTAGTGATAGCAGACACAGAAGAAGGGAAAGGAAATACCTGCTTCTGGCACCAGAAAACCCCCCACTAAAGGAACCAGGAGGCACCCCAGAGGCGAGGATCTAAGTTTGAGGCGGGCAGAGCGTTCTCCCTTCCTCTACTGAGAATAGGAGTGTCACAGGTAAGAACTCCACTTTTCTCGGCAGAAGGAAGGGAGAACGTTCCTAACCAATGGGATATAGCCAAGCAGTATCTGTCCAGAGAAAGGGTGGGTAGATTCGAGAACCTTACGGTGCCACCACTTTTTGCAAAACCCTCCTGCCAAAAGCCGCATCCGCTGAAGCAGCCTGATCAATCCTGTAATGTTTTGTAAAGGTTGAGGGAGTAAACCATGCCGCGGCCCTGCAGATGGATTCCATGGAGGCCATCCCCTCAAAGGCAGCCGAAGTCGCTGCATTACGGATTGAATGGGCAGTAATGCTGGCAGGAGGTTCCCTTCCGGAGGACGAATACGCCAGAGCTATAGATCCCCGTAACCAATTAGCCAAAGTCGCTAGAGTGGCACGTTTCCCCACTTTGGCTCCCTTAAAAAGCACAAAGAGGCAGTCTGTCTTGCGGACCTCGTTGGTCCTATCCACATAATACTTAAGAGCTCTCCTGGCATCTAATTTATGCCAGAAAATCTCCGCAGGTGACTGTGGGTTCGGGCAGAAGGATGGAATGACTAACTCCTGAGCCCTATGGTACCATGAATTGTCTTTAGGCATGAAGGCTGGATCCGGTCTAAGGACCACCTTATCCCTGTGGAATATACATAAATTAGAATTTATAGATAAGGCCCCTAGTTCAGATACCCTGCGGGCAGATGTAGCTGAAACCAGGAAACAGGTTTTTAGTGACAAAAACTTCAAGTCCACGGAATGTAGTGGCTCAAAAGAGGACTTGGTCAGGGCGGTGAGAACCAAGTGTAGATCCCACGAAGGGAACCTGTGCACTGTTGGGGGATTGATACGACTTACCCCTGCCAAGAAACGATGCACATGTGGATGATGAAGTGCCTTGCCACCACCAGTCGCCCCCTGGGTACTCTTCAAGGCTGCCACTTGCCGCTTCAGAGTACTGGTGCTGAGACCCTTATCAAGGCCATCCTGCAAGAACTCCAAAACCTGCTAAGTTCTAATAGAGAATGGTGAGTAATGTTTGGATTTGCACCAAGAACAAAACTTTCTCCAGGTGCTATTGTAATTTTTAATTGTGGACTCCCTCTTGGAGGCCAAAAGAGTGTCCACAATCTTGTCAGGATAACCCCTACGAGTCAAGTCTTCCCGCTCAACCGCCAGGCAGTTAAGCGGAATAGGTCTGGCCAAGGATGCAGTAGCGGTCCCTGCAACAACAAGTCTGCCCTAAGAGGGAGTCTCCACCCCGGTCCCGTGCTGAGACAGAGGACGTCCGGAAACCACGGTTTCCTAGGCCAGTGAGGAGCCACCAGGAGCACCTCCACCCCCGCCACCCGTACCTTCCTCAAGAAGAGAGGGATCAGTTGCAGGGGAGGGAAGGCATAAAGGAGACCCCAAGGCCAAGGATACTGTAGAGCGTCTGTGCCTACCGCTGTGTTTGTCGGGAGTCGGGACAAAAATTTTGGCACCTGCTTCTTGTATTGAGTGGCGAATAGATCTGGAAAAGGCAGACCCCATCTTTCGACTAACTACTGAAAGACCTCCGGATGAAGTCGCCATTCCACCTCGCTGATTTGTTGTCTGCTCAGCCAGTCTCCTGTGACGTTGGCTGAGCCTGCCACGTGTTCTGCCTTTAGGGATTGAATGTTTTCCTCAGCCCAGGACAGAAGGAGAGTAGTTTCGTTCATCAGCAACCTGAAGCGGGTGCCGCCCTGTCTGTTGATGAACGCCTTGGTTGTCATGTTGTCTGTTCTGATCAGAACATGCGCCCCCTGTAGTTGGGACTGGAAATGTATCAATGCTAGCCTGACAGCCCTTAACTCTAACAGATTGATGCTGTGGGTGACTTCGGTCGGGGTCCAGGTTCTCTGAGTCAGTAACCCCTCCAAATGGGCCCCCCAACCCAGAAGAGAGGCATCGGTGGTCACTACCTTTCGAGGAGGAAGGGCCATGGATACTCCCTGTGCCAGTTGCCCCGGGGCTAGCCACCACTGTACACTCTGCAAGAACTGAGTGGACAGTTTGATTGGAATGGATTTCCTCTGCTCTATAAGGTGTAGGTAAGGTTGGAGGAGATGTTACAGAGGCCGGAGGTGAAATCTGGACTACTCTATGATATCCTGGCAGGATACCATGAGTCCCAGTAGTGAGGCCAGGTCCGAGAGCTGCATAACAGACTCGCCCTGGATCTGATGGAGGGCTTGTTGCAGGTGCTGTCGGCGCTCCAGAGAGAACGACACCTTGAACAACCTGGTGTCCAACAGCAATCCCAGATGTTGCAACACCTGTGATGGGACCAGAGAACTCTTCCCCACATTCACTACGAACCCCAGGGTCCGTAGCCAATGCATGGTGAGCTCCAGGTCCTTTAGTGCCCTGACCTCTGTTGGGGACCTGATCAGCAGATCGTCCAGGTAAGGGTGGAGGGCTACCCCCTGACACCTGAGATGAGCCACAAGTACCACCAACAGTTTGGTGAACACTCTCGGCGCCGCCGTGAGACCGAAGGGCATCGACCTGTACTGGAAGTGTTGACTCCCATAACAGAATCGAAGGTACTTCCGGTGTTTCTCCAAGATGGGGACATGCAGATAAGCCTCTGTCAGGTCCACTGAGGTCAGGAAGTCTCCCTCCTGGAGAGAGGCTACAATGGACCTCCACATCTCCATCTTGAACTTCCTCTTTTTTAGGAAGTGGTTCAGCCACTTCAAATCCAGAATGGCCCTCCAATCGCCATTCCGCTTCGGAACCAAGAAGAACACCGAATAGACCCCGGTGCCCCTCTGTCTGACCGGCACTGGCTCTATTGCCCTGACGTGTATCAGGTATATGGCCGTCAATTTGAGTTGATGTTTCACAGGGTCCCTGGAGACCGGAACCTTTCAGAATCGGTCTCGAGGAAGCCTGATAAATTCTAAGGAATATCCCCTCCTGACTGTCTGCAGAGCCCAGGAGTCCGACGTTACAAGACTCCAGCGATCCGCAAAGGCCAGGAGGCGAGCTCCTACCGGAAGGGAATCCAGGTGGCACGGAGAGTCATGCCGAGGTGCCATCCTTGGAGGGCTTCCCTGAACCAGATTTCCTGGGCTTGAATGTGGCCTTGTCTCTGTCCCACCTAGGCTTGGGTCGACCCTCTCTACGGGGTTTGTAGGAAGAGCGAGAGGGACGAAAGGAGCCAGACTTCTTCGGAACCGTTTTCTTTGAAGTGGGCAGAGCCTTCTGCTTATCCTTGTTTTCTATAAGCATTGGTTCAAGTGCCTCCCCGAAGAGCTTGCCCCCTTTGAAAGGAATGTTGACAATTCTAGAGGAGGAACCTGCATCCCCCTCCCCTTGTCTGAGCCAAATATGGCGTCTGGCTAATACCCCCTGTGCCATGGATCTAGCCGAGAGCTGGAGTGAATCATAGGCACAGTCAGCTGCCGCCGCCGATGCCAGAGCAATCTTCTTTAAAGTACTCTTGGCTCGACGTGACAGCTTCTTGTCCTCCTCAGCCAGCTCCTCAGCCCAGACGTAGGCAGCACGAGAAAAAATCGAGGTGGCCACTGCTACCCGGAAGGCCTGAGACCTGCACTCAAAATTTCATTTGAGTACGGTCTCCACCCTCCTATCGCAGGAGTCCTTGGGCCCCGATTCCCCCTCTGAGGGCAGATTTGTTGCCGACGAGACCGCCACCACTGGAGCATCCACCGTGAGGACCTGGAGTTTATCCATTATGGGTTCTGGCAGGATGTAGAACTTGTCAATTACTTTATGGTGACGCCTGCCATGAGACAGGTTCTCCCATTTGGATGTGAAGACCCTATTTAAAGGCTCTGGAAAAGGCACGGCCTCTGGCTTGGGGGGTCCTTGTGAGAACTGCTTTGCCCTGGACGATGGTGTGTTGGGCTTCTGAGGTGGCGTAGGCAGCTCCATATCTAGGATGTGCGCCAACTTGCCCAGTACCCTGGGTTACAAGTCAGGAGGACAGAGGCGATTCACTTTCTGAGGTTCCCCCCCGCTTGGTCCTCATCACCCGATAGCTCCCCCTCCTCCTTTAAAGAATCTGACTGAGAGGAAAGGGACATGTCATCTCGGGGTCGACCCACTGGAACAAACCCTTTAGATCTCTGTCGTGCTGGGCTATCTGAATCTGATTCCGAGGATCCTGATCCATCCTCATGTTGGATGTACCGTGACCTCTTACTGTCACGTGAACGTGACCTCTTGCATTTAGACTTTACAGCAGGTGCGGGCCCCGGATCCCCTGAAGCCTCCGCTCTCTGCTCCTGAAGGACCCCTTTAACTGCCTCCTTAATCATGAGGGACAAGGTGGCAGTCGAAAGAGCAGTGGACACCAATGGGGGGGGTCCCCCAGCCCTCCAGTAACATTTTCAGCGTCAGAAGCCTGGTCAGTCATACTCACAAACTGGCTCCCTCTGTGCAGCAAGGACAAAATGGCCGCCGCACAGGAAACCTCTAAAATGGCGCTCCACGCCTCAGCAATTCACAGGCTTGGCGCCAAAAAACTGCAGGAGCAGACTGCCTCCTCGCTCCTGGTGCTTCTTGTGGCCTCAGCCACCTGCAGGGAATGCTGAGTGGGTGGCCGGGCGCTTCCCTGCAGGTGCTTGTCCTTGCCTCTCTGCAGCGGGTAAGCACAGTGGGGCCCCCGCCGTCAGACGCTGCCACGTACCTCCTTTTCGCTCCTGGAGCGTCCTCCGCGGCTGGGCAATGCGCCAGTCCGCTGCGTCCAATGCCCGGCCTCTCCGCGGCCCTATCAGTGGCCGCTGTACAAGGGGGAGCTCCCCCGCACTCAAGCTGCTTGCAAGCGGCGTGCCTCGCTCCCCGCGGCTGCAAACGGAGCCCAGGGAAGCCTCTTGGGGGAGAAGACCCTGAAGGTCGGCACCCTTTTCACTCCTGGTCCTGAAAAGGGGAGAAACAGGCACCAGAAGCACAGAATGAAAGGAGAGGCAGTGGGAGACAAGCTGAACAAGAGAAAAAGAGAGAAGAAGAGCAAAACTGTAGAATGAAGGAATGAAAGAACGAATGCAGGAAGGAGAGAAGAGCTCCTAGCCAGAGCTCCCCAGGACCACGTCCGATCCAACACGAGGCCGGACAAGACTGGGAAGCTCCTGGGTGCCCTCCCAGGAAGGAGAACTTGGACAAAGTCTGGCCTCCAGGGAGGACTGCACCCATTGGTTAGGAGAGTTCTTCCTTCCTACTGCCGAGAATCACCGTCTCATGAGCATTTGCCTTTGGGAAGGCCTCAGCCTTGTCCTGGTCAGAATCAGAGTCCATAGTGGCCGACCTGCAAAGAGTGAGACATCTGGCAGACCTGTCCACTACAGGTTCAAGAAGCTCAGAAGGGAACAGACATGAGCTTTTGGGTGGCTCTTCCACCTCTGCGCCTGACCAACGGTCCTCCTCAGACTCGGAAGAAGCTGAGGCAGATGACGCAGAAGATGAAGAAAAAGAGTGATGCTTATGATGACTGCTGCATCTCTTACACCTGGGGCGCTCCAGGTGCTTGGACCTACGAGGTCTCTTACGGGGAGAGCACTGAGAGGTATCTTCAGATGTAGAGGAGGCGGGGGTAGCTGGACTGGGAGAGCATACCCTCTTCCTCTTGGCAGTGGCTTTAGAAGAGGTAGCCTCTAAAACAGCAGCCTTGACCAATATTGGAAGGTTGATGGACACAGCGGCTTCAAGGACTTCCCTCAGGAAATCTGTCACTGGCTTAAGGCTTTGGGTCTGAGTTGCCAAAGAATCCTGGGAGGCGTTTGGCCCTGTCAGGTTTTGAACCCCTTGGCCTCCCTCTGCCAATCTGTCTCCCCCTTCTTGTGCCATAATGGCAGTTAAAAGCAGTTGAAAGAAATAAAGCACTGTCCCTTTAAGAACCTTTTTTTCTTTTTAAAATTAAGTTATGAACGTAGAACTTGCTCTCGCCTGAAAACGAGCTGGGCCAAGCCCAGTTATTCACTGCGACCTGCGAGGTGTGGAGGGACCCAAGATGGCCGCCGCTGTCACCGGCGGGAAAAACTGAGGCACAAAATGGTGGCCACCAAAAAACCAGAGCCCTCACTGCCTCCGGGGGCTTTCGTGGACCGGAGGGAGGAGGCTCGCTGGTTTGGACAGGTCCCTGCGGCCCTCCCTTGTCTACAGGATGCTGTGCTGGTCACTGGCTGGCTGAGGCAGAGGATGTCCATGTCTGCGCGTGGGTAGAGCTGGGCCAGATCGGCTGGAGAGAGGCTAAGCCATAGGCGTCCTTCACCCGGCCCCAGCATTGGTGAGGTGATGCGGAGGGAGGGGGCTAAGCCAGCGGGCAGCCCCGTCCAACGCTCACCTCAGAGGCGGCGAAGAAGGCAGGCAGGGAAGGAGGGCTAAGCCTGTGGGCGGCCCCACTCTGTGCCTGGGAGCCGCGGGTGCGGTGCTTCAGTGGAGGGGGGGCTGGAGAGGCCCCTCCACTGAGGTACACACCTCAGTAGCCTGAAGGTCCGATGGGGGGGGGGGTCCCGTCCAGCAATCCTGATCTCCAGGGAGGGAGAAGGGCAGGTCCAGTGACAGTTAACAGCAGTTAAAAGCAGTTGAGGGAAAAGAGAGAAGAGACGGTTGAAAGGTGATGAATAAGGAGGCTAACCATGCTCTGTGGAGCATAGTGAGACCACGACCCTACTCTTAGGGAGTCAGAGCCGGACTAGGGAAGGGATGCCCTGCCCCGGAAGGAGGCAAAAGACTACGTCCGGACCTGACTGACAGGAGGCGGGGCAAACCCATGTTTACTGAGTGGCCATTTTCCGAATCCTCCAGAGAAGGGGATAGAGAGGCTCAGGATGAAGAGAAGGAGAAAGTGGGGAGACACTTTGAAGGTATTGTGGATTGCAGCCTCTTAACTATGTCTACCCAGAAGTAAGCCCCATTGTGTTAAATGGGTCTTACTCCTAGGAAAGTGTCTTTAGGACAGCAGCCTAAGTAGACTTCATAAGATCATGCACTTTGAATGCATGTTTTGAATTCTATTACAGTGTTTTGTCATCATTTTTACATCCAGTTAATATTTTTATATGAATATTTTTGGGGTTGTGGAACCAATCGTCTGAGTTTCCATTATTTCCTATGGGAAAATCCGCTTCACATAAAGAATGTTTCACATAAAGAACATGCCTCCAGAACGAATTAAATTTGTTACGTGAAGCATCACTGTATCACAAATGCCTCTATCATTAAAGCCTTAATCTTTAATATCCTTCACATCAGCCTTTCTACTCCAGCCTTCAGACAAAACTTCCACTAGACATTAAAACCCCTAAGAATGCAAAACCCATGGAATCATCTTTGCAATGAGACGAGCCAGACAAAACAAGCAACTACAGGGTCATGTGATAACAAAAGTTGACACAATAATTCGAAGAATCGTCTTACACCAGACAACACTCTCCCCCAACACCTCTTACAGTGTATATAGAGATTTCCTGCAGGGAAAGCTACAGCATTGCACCTGGGCTCCAACACAAAAAGTTCATAGCCCTTATGTTGCAAGAAAAAAAAAACAAATCTTGAAAAGGAACAGAACAATGTACATTCAAGATCGCACAATCAAGGTGAGAATCAAGTAGTTTCAGGATCATTAGTACCTGGAATAGGCTGCTTCCACAGCCCCAACAATGACAGCTCAAAACCAAAGACCAACCTTTGCCTCAGGATTCCCCAAAGAGAAATTAGATCTACCTGGCATTCAAAAGGACAAGCAAGATAGCATTCCTATTATGGTAGGCACTGGGGCATAAGGATTCTGCTTTTATTACACTACTGCTTCCAGGTAATGAATTTCCAGTTACTCTAACACAGGGATGTCAAAAATTTTTGGGAGGTGAGCCACATCATCTTTCCGAAACTGGTGGCAGGTGCCAGGAAAAAAGAATTTATATAAATGAAAACATTGGAGACAGAACTTATATGAATGAATTAATATCAGATGATAAATACTTTCTAACACAGGTGATCTTCAAACCAATTGATAAGAACTTTCATACACAGAAAGAAGTGTGCACTCTCTAAAACCGCACTGAATACCTTCTATACCAGGGGTGTCTGACACGTGGCCCTGGGGCCGCATGCGACCCAGGACAAGAGTGGATGCGGCCCTTCTGCAAAGTATGCAACATACATACACCCTTCTTATCTCTCCAATGCAATAACATTGACACAAGAGTATCTCTCTCCGCTTGATCCTACAAGCAAAACAGTTTGTCAAGCAGTCCTGTGAGAATGAGTGCTAAAGGATTTGATAGGCTTCCTTCATGTCAGCATGTGACAAAAAGTTCAGGGATGGAGAATAAAGAGTTGGCAGCCAGTCTACTATGATGGCAAACACAGGAGTTTTGAGTGGAATAGAGCAGGGTTTTTGAATGCCCCCTCCGGTTTGGGGACTACTGGAGGTCCTTGGCTGCTGCCTGACCAGTCCACAAGAAGACTCTTCTAAGTGCATCTTCCCCTCCTCACAGCAAGAGAGCAAGAGGATTGCAGCCTCAGAGACTAATCCTATGCCTGTCTACTCAGTAGTAAGTCCCATTGTAGTCAGCGAAGCATACTCCCAGGAAGGTGTGAAAAGGATTGCAACCTCAGAGCCCAATCCTATGCCTGTCTACTTAGAAATAAGTCGCATTATAGTCAATGAGGCTTACTCTCCAATAAGAGTGACTAGGCTGGCTTGGTGCATTTTCAATGTGACCTGCACTGAAAAAGGTTGAAAATCCCTGCTTTGAGTACACATGCATTGAGACATTGGTTCTCACCTGCAATCCTATCCACAGTAATCTAGCAATAGCTCTATTTATTATAAAGGGATTTACAGCTGGAGACAGCTGTGCCATGCTCTAGGTGGTGAAGCCATCCCTCCAGGTTGCAAGAAGCAGGACTCTCCCCCCATCCCTGGGCTGGCCTCTGGAAAATTTCTTTTCCACAGAATCAGTCCCTGGGGCCAAAAAGGTTGAGGACCACTGGAACAGAGGACTGCTATGGAGCCCAAAGCCAATATCCTTACTTCCTTGCTTACATTCCAAGCACCTTCTCCAACTGGTTTTGCTGCTGTTGCTTGAGAACAAGGTGTACCAGAAGCTAAAAATTCAGTTAAGCGTGGTTATGCAAAACCTTTCTAATTTGCACAAGACATCAGTACATTTACACTTTAACTTGACCTGCAAAAATCTAAGAGATTAATAACAGATCAAGAAGCTGAGTTTCTCAGTTTTACAACACCATTAGAAATGGTTAAATGCAATGCTTTTTAGGCAGTATCTACAGAAATTTAAGCATATTAATTGGCCCCTGTATTGATGAAGAGCAAAGCTGAAATGTTTCAACAGGAATTATTTCTATATTAGCAAAAAGTGTACCCGCGTTGCGGGAGTAACATTTCCCCATACAACATCCCCCCACGGCGCCTCAACACCCCATGTGCAACTTCCCCCGATGCGCAACTATTCCCATGCTTATCATCCACCCATGCGCATCATCCCCATGCGCAACTTTTCCCATGCACATCATCCCCCATGTGCAACTTCCTCCATGCGCAACTTCCTCCTCCATGCGCAACTTCCTCCATGCGCAATTCCCCCATGCGCATCATCCCCCATGCGCAACTTTTCTCATGCGCAAGATCCCCCCATACGCAAGATCCTCCCATGCACAACTTTCCCCCATGCACATCATCCCCCCGTGCGCAGCATCCCCCATGCGCAACTTCCCCATCCGCATCATTCCCCCGTGCGCAACTTTTCCCATGCGCATCATCCCCATGCGCAACTTCCCCCATGCGCAACTTCCTCCATGCGCATCATCTCCCCATGCGCATCATCCCATGCGCAACTTCCCCCATCTGCATCATTCTCCCATGTGCAACTTCCCCCGATGCGCAACTTTTCCCATGCTTATCATCCACCCATGCGCATCATCCCCCATGCGCAACTTTTCCCATGCACATCATCCCCCCATGCGCAACTTCCTCCATGCGCAACTTCCTCCATGCACAATTCCCCCATGCGCATCATCCCCCATGTGCAACTTCCCCATGCGCAACTTCCCCTCATGCACATCATCCCCATGCACAACTTCCCCCCATGCGCATGATCCCCCCATGCGCATCATCCCCCATGCATAACTTTTCCCATGTGCAAGATCCCCCCATGCGCAACTTCTCCCATGTGCAAGATCCTCCCCATGCACAACTTCCCCCATGCGCAACTTCCCCCCGTGCGCATCATCCCCCCGTGTGCATCTTTTCCCATGTGGAACTTCCCTCCATGCGCATCAGTGCCCCATGCGCAGCATTCTCGCCAGTGCAACCTCTTCCTCCGAACAACATCCCTCAGTGCACCAGGCAGAGAGCACGAAATTGGCTGGATGTTGTTCTGTCTCCCATGTTACGTATAGGACAAAAACACGTTGCCCCCTTTTCAGCCCCTGAAGGGTTAAATTTCTCCAGATGGGTTCTTGGTGGGTGTTCAGGTGACAGAAGGATCCCTTCCAGAATTCCATGCTTCAAGACCCAGCAGTTGGGGCGGAATGTGGATGAGTCAGCAATTCTCAATGCAAAGTATAGGGAGAAAAATGCGTTGCGCCCCTTTTTACTCCCTTCCGGTTGGGATTTCGGAAAACCGGTTCTTAGTGCACCCCTCTGTCACGGAAGAAACACCCACCCTAAATTTCATGCTTCTAGGCCCAGCATTTTTGGCAGGGCAGTAATGAGTGATTGAGTGAGTGAGTGAGTGAGTCAGTCAGTGAGTCAATCAGTGAGTGACTTTTCTCTTTTATATGTATAGATAACAGGAAAGCAGCATGGTGCAGTGTATAACTGGTTTTATGCCTCTGTTCAGCCAGGTAGCTCATTGGGTGGGTTCAAGCAAATTGTTATCTCAATCTTAATTGCCTTGCAAGACTTGTGAGAAGTTGTGAGGATTCCACACCTGCAGGGAACTGTATTTTCATTTTTGTGGTTCAGAAGAAAAGCAGACTCTTTACCCAAGCAAGTTTGCATAAGGTCCTTGCTGCTTCTTATTTATATTGTTATTGCTAATTGGGGTGGAGGAAGGAATGAGGAGGAATTATGCAGAACTCTGTGGCTCCACTAGACCACCAGCAATTCTGCCAGTGCTCCCTTTCTCTGCTGCAATCCTTCCTGCTGAGAATTGACCTAGAATTGACCAATATTCTCCAAAATTAAGGACTAGAAACTTATTTCTAAGTTGGATCCAGCTGGATCCAATCATTTTGGCTCTGCCTTTCCATTGGACTAATTCAGTGGCGTGGAGAGGGGGGATTTGCTGCTTGGGTTACAGGCTATCCTCCATAACAATCTGACCCAAGCTTTCATGCTTCGCATGCAGCATATGCAGCGCCAAGCATGATACCATAGTCTTTCAAGACTGGAATGGGAGTCCCGAATTGGCTTATATATTATCAAGCGACAGCTTTAAATTGGGTAAAAGATTGGATAAACCACCAATCGCAAAGATATGTAAAACTTGAGAGACAAGGATTACAGATTGGTTGGCGTGCTTTTTTGATTTACGATAAAGTGAAATATTATAGCAGCTTTAAACAACATATATGAAGGAAATCTTTATTATGGGTTTGGGATCAAATCAGATATAATACATATAGGAAATTACCGAATTGGATAAAACCTCTTGAAGTTGCTAATAAACCTGAATGGATAAAAGTAGAATTTAACAGGTCATACAAAGAATTGTTGAATGAAAAAGGAGATTTAAGGGAGAAACATGAATTGGAAAGAAAAGGAATTAAATTGGATTGGTGGTCTGAAACACAAATTAAGTCTAGATTAAAGGAAGATAAAAAAATAGGCATATATATAGAGGACACTGAGTTTGATAAAATATTGCTATCAATATATATATATATATATATTTAATACTCTTACTCCATATTTTTTCCATATTTATATAAATAAATATATATATATATCAATATATATAAAAGATCAATATATTAAGAGAATGTATATTTATTGTATTTGGAGATGGCAGATGACAATGTCAAAGAAACAGTGATTAAATGGGCAAAAAATATTGGACGGGCAATTGAAGTTGATGAGTGGGAAACAATATGGAGTAAGAGTATTAAATTAACAAAAGCAATTTCATATAAAGAGAATATATACAAAATGTTTTATAGATGGTACTTATCACCAGAAAAATTGGCAAAAATGTATAGAGGAAGTTCAAACATATGCTGGAAATGTAAAAAGAAACAAGGGACCTTTTATCATATGTGGTGGACATGCGACAAGGCAAAAAAATTTTGGAGACTTGTTAAAGATATATTAGAGGAAATGCTAGGTTGTGTGATACCTTTAAATCCGGAACTATTCCTTCTAAATATGATACCAACACAGTTTTCTGAAGAAAATTATTATATGATAGTACATATCGTGACAGCTGCAAGACTGCTCTATGAAGATGTCCCAAATACGACTCAGTTGGTAGTGAAATTTTATGAGATGATTGAAATGGAAAGTCTATCTGAAAATTTACAAAAAGGCTTTTATGTTAAAATGGAAAACATTCTATGGAAGGTTTAAGCAGAGAATGGATTCTGGGATATAATGTATAAAAATTGATTGTTGAGTTAATAGAAAGATGATTAAAATGTAAGAAATGTGGAATATATATATACGTAATAGAGAATGATGTACCCAGTTAAAATAAATAAATAAATTTAAAAGAAAAAAGAAAAAAAAAAGACTGATGGAGGCCTGACGGAGACTACCATAGTCTTTACTACTGACGGAGGCAGCAGTAAAAGTGAAAACACCGTAAGTTTTACACTAGTTGGAGTTTATACCTTTATAGGGCAGAAGGCACCAATGGGCAGCATCATGCTCCATCCCCCTCCTTGCTCCATCCCACTCCCCCCTGTGCAACATTTCCCTCATCACAGAAGGAATACACTCCCCAAAATTTCATGCTTCTTAATCCAGGGATTGATGTTGATCGGTTTTCAATGTTAAGTACAGGGACAAAAACATACTGGCCCCCCTGTTAATCTTTAGGGGTATTTCTAAGTCAGTTCTTAATGGGTAGCCATTGCACAGAAAGAATACCCTCTCCGAATTTCATGATTCTAGGTCCAGGGATTGGGGGAGGGTGTTGATCAGTCAGGGACTCTTCAATGTAGATTCTTCAATGTTAGCCCGTTTTCAACCCTTCCAGTCTGAATTTCCCAAAATTGGTTCTTTATTGGTGCCCCATCATGGAAAAAATTTCTACTCTCCAAAAATTTTTATTAAATGCTGTTGTACAAATTAGAAAGATTGTAGAATACTTTCCCACATAAAGAGAAGTGGTAATATCAATTTCTACCCATTTCACAGGTTTTAACATTTGATACCTGTTGTGTATTTATTTTATTTATTTTTATTTTATGGATTTATACCTTCACCGGTTAACACAAATGCTCAAGGCAGCTACCAAGGGTTTCATTATTTTTTAATCCATTTAAATTAAATTGTATATAAGCAATATTGGGCAGAAATAGTTTAGACCAGTGGTTCTCAAACTTCCTAATGCCATGACCCCTTAATACAGTTCCTCATGTTGTGGGGACCCCCAACCATAAAATTATTTTAGTTGCTATTTCATAACTGTAATTTTGCTACTGTTATGAATAATAATGCAAATATCTGATATGCAGGATGTATTTTCATTGTTACAAATTGAACATAATTAAAGCATAGTGATTAATCATAAAAACAATACGTAATGACAGGCAGACAGACAGACCGACGGACATAACGGAAAGACGGACGGACGGACAGACAGACAGATGTGCCATAGCTAAGCGGGGGTGACTGAGAAGGAAGGAGGGAAGGGAGGGAGGGAGGGAGGGAAGGAAGGAATGAGGGGGGGAGGGGAGGGGGAGTTGAGGGGGAGGAGAGAGGGAGGGGAGGGAGGAATGGGAAGGTAAGTACCTCGGCGTGAGGAGGCTTCCATAGGATTGTGATCTCTGGCAGCAGAGCCAGCCAGTGTTTCCTGGGAGTAAGTTCCATTCACTATCATGGGACTGACTTCTGAGTAGACATGCATAGAATTGGGCTCTAAGGCTGCAATCCTCCCCACCCCCAAGGCTCCACATTGTCTCACAGCAGCTCAGAGGCTCATTCTGAGCTGCTTCTCAGCAGCTTCTTCTAGCTGCAGTGGCTCCAGCTAGGTCTTCCTACCTGGCTAGGTCTGCTAGGTCTTCCCACCTGGCCCCCTGCATCAGGAGTCTTTAGGTGACCCCCAGGAAAGCTCCAGGAGACCCCCAAAGAGGTCCTGACTCCCACTTTGAGAAACACTAGCTTAACCAAGACAAAAACATAAAGAGAATTGGACATTATGATGTAAAAAAATTATCTAATGATTTTTTTTTTTTTAAAATGCAATATTTCTAAGCAAGTGTGAACAGGACCGCACTAACCTACAAATGCAATCTATGCGCAATTCATACATCACCACATGGAAGCACACCAAATTCAAGAGACAAAAAAAGCCTCTAATAAAACTCTTGCCTTTCCCTTCAGCCCTCCATACATTTCTGCCCATTAAGCTGATACAAATATGACTTCAGAGCTTCTAGTGAGGCACCCTTCCTGTGGAAGGCATCCCTCCATAGCCAACTATCCTCTTGCTAGGAGTCTGCAAACCTAGGTTTTTCACATGCCACACACATTCACAAAGCAAAAGGCATCCAGGGTCACTGATGCTTGTAAAGGAAGAGTAATTCCCTCTTGCCCCACCCACTGGGATTTCTTTCTATTTGCATCAGATAAGAGCCTCCAACTGTGGGGCTTATTTTGAGCCTCTCTTGCCTTCTCTGTCCAGTATTGTGTTCTTTTTAGGGACACTCAGCTAAGTAAGAAAATTCAGTGCTTGCTAGCAATTTTTGATAAATCAAAAACACAAAAAGGAAAAATTCAGGCGCAATTCTAACCAATTTAAGTTGCCATAACTCACTTAATATATCCTTCCATGCTGGTGTGAACAGGTCAGCATATACCTGTGTACTAGCCTAACCCCGCAAGAGTGGGGTAGAAGTGGCACTTTTGTGATACCTCCAGATCAGCATAGGATTTATGCCAGCTTATGCCAGCCTAACTGGAGGTTAAGATTGCAGCCCCAATTACACAGCTGCTTATTCAACAATCCAATCCTATGTATATCTACTCAGAAGTAAGCCCAAAGATGTTGGGCATCACTCTATCCTGCACAGATAAGTTTACAATGGGTACCAGCCAATTGGCTGGCCTTGCACTTGCATCTCATATTAGCCAAAGGATACTACTAGGCTCAAAGGGGAAGCCAAGAATGGAAAAAAGCTTGAACACCACACAGCTCTGAAGGTAGCTCCACTTTTCATCATGGGCTATTCATCTCAGTGCTCATTAATCACAGTGGGGAAAGTCCAATGGGATTAATTTGGCAGGCCTCATGGAGCAAAGCCTCCCCCTCCACAAAAAACAAAAACAGGTTGAAGAACAATGGGGAAGAAAAAACCTTAAGCCTCATTTATGATTTTTTTTTCATTTTCTTGTAAACCGCTTTGAGAAATTTTCAGTTGAAAAGAGGTATATAAATATTGTATGTAGTAGATAAATATTCTCTTTGATATGCAGGTAATCAAGTTTGTATGAGAGTTTGAGGTTCAGAACTATTCCCCCTCCAAGGCAGGCACAAGATGTGTGGTCTTTGCCTAGCATTTGAAGCATGCAGATGATATTGAAAAATCAGAGATACAGGGATGAGATATAAATGGAAAGAACAAGGTTTTCTACCCATGACTCAGTGATGCGTTTCACCACTATATTATATGTCAAGAGGGTCTTTTCAAAGCCTGCCATCCTATTATTGCCAACCTTGGAGCTTTCAAGCGGACATGCCTCCAGTGCAGTCATAGCCAAAAAAGAGCACAAGGATCCCCCAAACTGTAGGACTCTCCTTCTCTTCAGCAGCATCAGGAACCCTGGTGGGTTGCTCCCTGGTGGTTGCAGAGTTCCTTTTAACCCCTTCCCTTCCTCTACTCTCAATCCAGGTGACAATATATTTTAACCACAAGAGGCAAAGGACTCCTCAAAATGTTATGACAAAATAAAAGCTAAAAATGACTCTCATATATTGCTTTCATGTGGTTAATTTAAACATTATATTATTAAATTGGAAAGTGTTACATATAATTTATTGTGGTAATTACAAGAAGAGTATATGCTGCTTCCTCAAGGAAAATGAGGACAAATTTTTTTTCCCAGGAATGCAAACAAGGAGATATTCCTGAAAAAGGGGGACATAGGGCTGCATGGCTCAGTGGCTAGAACACTGAATACTGCTTGACGGGAATTCCACTCAGCAGGCCAGCAGTTTAAGATAGGGCGAGCTCCCATCCTTGGCCAAGATCCTGCCAATCTAGAAGTTCAAAAATATGCAAATGCAAGTAGATAAATAAGGACTCTTTATGGGAAAGGAAACAGGCCCCTGCAACAGGCCAGCCTGATATCCCCATGTCGCATCATCATGGATTGGAGGAAATCCACAAGCTGACACCTCTCACATGGAATAAACACTGAAGTTGCCTTTTGTCCTGAAGTTGACTTTTGCCCTGCCTGTTCGAGACTCTCAAAGAGAGGTCTCTCTAAAAAGCTAAGAGCTCCTCCTGCTCCAGACTGGTTTCTCCACCCAGGGTGACAATATGTTTTAACAAAAGAGGACAAGGACCCCCAAAGTGTAGGACACCCAAGAAAAATGTAGGACAAGACAAAAGTGAAAAACACTCCTATATATTGCTTTCATATGTTTAATTCAAGGCTGTGGGTGGCGCAAACTGTTAAGATGCTGTGCCTGTTAACCAGCAGGCCAGGGTTCGAGACCCGGGTCGGTCCCACAAGACAGGATGAGCTCCTGTCCTTAGCCCAGCTCTGCGATGCCAGCTGGATCCAATCGTATTGGCTCTGCCTTTCCATTGGACTTTCCATTTAATTCAGTGGCTTGGAGAGGGGGGATTCGCTACTCGGGTAACAGCCTATCCTCCATAACAATTCCAACCCAAGCTTTCGTGCTCCGCATGCAGCGTATGCAGCACCGAGCAGGATACCATAGCCTTTCAAGACTGACAGAGGCCTGCATGTTTAATTCACCACTATATTACTTATTATTAACTGTTACATATCACTAATTAATGACAAGAAGGTTATCCGGTGCTCAAGGAAAAGGAGGACAATGAAGATTTTTTCTGGGACAGAAGGGGGGCTGTCCTGCAAAAAGAGGATACTAGACTAAAAATGGGAAAGATTTCCCTAGGCTCAAGGAAAGAGGGCATCTTGTCCCCCTGCTCAAAGACTGCTAAGGTGATCTTTCCATAGGAGGAGACGCGCCTGGGGTCCTCCAGCTCCAGCCCCTTCTGACCAGAGGCCACTCTAACCTTTCCGCCTTCAGAGGAGTCGTAGAAGCAGCTCCCTGTGTCCCCCGAGGAGACATAGGCCAAGCCGGCTAGATGCGAGGAGGGGGGAGTCGCCTCAGGTTCCGCTCGCCCCACACTGCCAGCCATGTGGAGCGTGCGTCGCCTCAGGTCCTCACGTCGCCAAATCTCAATGGCAACGCCCGCCTCAGCCGGCGGGCGGAGCAGACTGGGTTCCCGGAGAGGCACTTCAGGACACCGTGTGGACGGACATCTTGTCGGCTTGCTCTCAGCGCTTCGGCTTCTCCACACTAAGCGGCCGTGTGGAGGAATGCAGGCAGGCAGGCTGGTCGTCCGTCTGACGGCTCTCCGCCCTTCCCTTGAGGGGAAGCAGGGTTGCCTCTGTGGGTTGCGCCTCTGTGGCAGACACTGGGGCTGAGGAAACTGAGGCAGCAGGGCCAGCAGGCTCCCCGCGAGGCTCCTACATTCCCCTCAAAGGTCGCTTAACGGCTCCTAACGGTCACTCAAATGCCCCCAACGGTCGCTCAACCGACCTTTATTGGCTCGTAACGGCCACCAACGGTCATCCTGACCAGTAGCATAGCTAGGGGAGGGTCGTAGCAGTCCTTACCCTTTCGGAGCCATTCCAGATGTACGGCTCCGTTCGGCTCGCCCCGCATGGAATGACACCGAAGGGGTGAGGCTCCTTCCAAGACGGACTGCTACGACCCTCCTCTAGCTACGCCACCGAGAGATCTTCCATCTTAGGAGTCCCTCATCCCCTTCGCAGCCATTCCAGAGGCTGACACTACGGCTACTCACGTCTGTGAGGCGGCGCCGGGTGGCTGTCAGGCGGGAGCCAAATCTTCTGGATCCGGCTCTGCGTCAGCTCCATGGGCATGGCTACTGCGGGGAGAGTCTGATCCACCTTCGAGTCGTGGGGAGGAGAGAGAGATAAAGTTGTTCGTTCCCCAGTTGTTGGTTGTCCCTTTTCCAAGCCCCGAGTCTGCTCCGTGAGGGAAGCGAAGAGATACACTCAGTCCGGAACCGGCTCGGCTATTTCTGCAGGCAGAAACCGGTCGGCAAAGGCTACGTCACGGCTCGCCTCCTCCCACTAAGGGCGGGCGAAGCTCTCTAGCTCCCTCTCAAGATGGAAAGAAGACGGACTTCGTCTCCTCAGGCAGACTCGCCCAGACAAAGGAGGGCTTCTCTGAGGGGCTTTCAGTGGCGTAGCTAAAGGGGGACTCCGAAGAGGTGACATGATTGCGATGCCCCTTATATTAATGCCACTGCCTCAGGGAGATAGACTGAGACCTCCCTCATAGGGCTGTTCTGAAGACAACAGGAGGGGAGGAAGACATAAGGCCAGCCACTACCTCTCAGCCTCACTTCCCTCACAGGGTTGTTGTGAGGACAGGAGAAGGGGAGGAAGACCTGGACATCTCTGTGAGCATGGGAAAGGTGGGTTATGAAACCCTTAATAAATAATCAGATCCCAGTTAAGCACATCTGCAGCCCCACTGCATTCATTTCAAAAGCATCAACTTGATCTTTTGAAGAAGTATCTCAGAAGTAAATTCCAGTATTCACTGATGCTGACAGCTAAGCAAGCAGGATTGAATCCTTAAGCACATTGTGGAAATTAATTTCCTTTGGTCTCAGGTCTTACTGCACTGAAACCCATTAATTTATTATGGATTATTTTTAATACATCCATGCTTTATATTATTCCTTCTATGGATAGGAGCTTTTTTCCTTATTTATTTAATTATCTTGAAAGTTAAGTGCAATGGCACCTTGGACTTAGGAGAATAATTCATTCCAGAAGTATGCTTGTAATCCAAAATACTTATACTATATATCAAAATGAATTTTCTCATAAATGATTTCCATAAATGATGGAAACTCATACAATTTATTCAACAACTGAAAAATATTCATATAAAAATAATTAGAATTCTGTCATATAATACAAAATAAGGAATAAAATAAAAAATATAAAGAAAAATATAACAAGTTTATCTGTTCTTGGGTCCATCAGGCTGCAATCTGCTTCCATTACACAGTGAGTCCCACTAATTATAATAGGACTTCCTCTACAGGAGACATGCAAGGCTAGAAATGCAATCCTATTTATGTCTACTCAGAAGTAATTTCCCTTGAGTTTATTGAGGCTTATTCCCATGCTGGTGGAGTGCTGAAACTAGCAGTATCCCACCCAGGACTATTTTTTGCTTGTTTATCAAAACATCAAGTTAAAATTTATTTGAACTCTTTGCTTGTTTTGCAAAACACTCCCATTGCAAGTTACTCTCAAGGTTTTACTGTACAGCATTTGATAAACTGGCTATCTTGCAAATTCATATTAACTGAAAATTGAACCGATGTGAAGGTTGGCAGAAATAAAAGCAATTACATACTTTCAGTTTTGCAGGGCATAAAGCCTGTGTAATATGAAACTTCCGTGTTCCCCATGTTAGAATGCTAACACTGCACTTTTATAATAAGCTTAATTACTTGGAAGAAGCCCTGCTGTCTGAAATGGAGCTTACTGGCTTTCACAAGTTGGTAGCAAGATGGTTGTTGGTTCTACCCTCCTTTGCAGTGGGGTTTGCTCAAATTTTGTTAGTGAATGGGGCTCAGTGGGGCTAACTTCTGGGTAGAGATGGTTAGGAGGCTGCAGTCAGACACTTTCTTCTGTAATCCAAGACACTTTCCAAGTGCCTCCTCACTTTCTCTTTCTCTTCATCCTGAGCCTCTCTCTCCCCTGCTCCCTAGCGGATATCCCTGAGCTGCTTCCTCTTTTCCACTGCTCTTCTCTCCCTCTGCTCAGCAGATATCCGGCCACAGGAGCAACAGCGTGGAAGTGTTGCTTTTTCTATGGGCAGGTGCACTAGCCTGTACATGTCTTCATGTACACAGAGTACATGAAGACATGTACAGAGTACAGAAGACATGAAGAGCACAGTAGTTTTTGATGGCTTAACATCAGATTCCATTGACATTCAAAGTGGAGTGAAGCACTATGGGCAGGTGCCTCATTGGGTAGGGGACTGACTGTATTTGCCCTTGGTGTGGAAGGGATTGTCACTCTCGAATTGGCCTGTTTAGTCATAAAAGGGGCTGTGGGTGGTGCAAATGGCTAAGACATTGTGCCTGTTAACCAGCAGGCCAGGGTCCGAGACCCGGGTCCGCCCCACAAGACAGGGTGAGCTCCTGTCCTTAGCCCAGCTCTATGACTCCAGCTGGATCCAATCGTATTGGCTCTGCCTTTCCATTGGACTAATTCAGTGGCATGGAGAGGGAGGATATGCTGCTTGGGTGACAGCATATCCTCCATAACAATCTAACCCAGGCTTTTGTGCTTCGCATGCAGCATATGCAGCTCCAAGCACGATACCATAGTCTTTCAAGACTGACGGAGGCCTGCTTTTAGTCATAAAAGATACTGTTTTAGGACCTCCACTTCTGAGCACGATACGAACAGATTGCCAAGGGAGGTGGTGGATTCTCCCTCACTGGGGATCTTCAAGCAGAGGCTCAACAAGCACCTGTCGGGGATGCTCTAGGGGGATTTCCTACTGCAGGCAGGGGTTTGGACTTGATGACCTACTAGATCCCTTCCAACTCTATGATTCTATGATTTAATCCTCAGGTTGGACTTATTCCAAAGGTGGGTCAGGATCAAAAGAATTCTTTCTGGTTATGAGAAGGCAATCCCCTCTAGATGTGCATGCCAAAAACAGTTGGCCAATTGTATGGCTGGTGGGGACACAGAATACAGTCATTTAGATCCTAATTGCCCCAGACCATGGTGTCTCCATATCTTAGCTAGGAGAAAAATTGTGTCTTAAAAAATGTCTTAGCTAGGAGAAAAAATGAATCTTGGTCTCCCTCTTTTCTAGGCTGCTTCTGCTTCTGTTCTTTAACAGCAGTACAGTGGTACCTTGCGTAACAAGCGTTTCACATAAAGAGCAAAAATTCCCCAAGAAATCTTGCTTCACATAACAAGTTCCGCTTCACTTAACAAGCAAGCACGCTATGGGCACACGTGCTATACAGCCCTGACGCGCTGCATGGAGGCTCTTTAAAAGGGCTGCCAGCCAGCACTGCTGCCTCTTAATTGCCCCCAACTTGGGGGCAATTGCCTGGAGGTGCCAAAGGCAGCTGCCCCTAACTGCCCCCAAGTAACCCCACTGACCACTGTGAACCTCCAGCAGCAGCGAGGTAAGCCTCCCAGGAAAGTGTCTTTGATTGCAGTCTCCTAACTATGTCTACTCAGAAGTAAGCCCCATTGTGTTAATAACTTTCTTTCTAAATATCTACTTTTCTTTCTATGTACTTTACTTAATAACTTTCTTTCTATCTATCTTTCTTTCTATCTACTTTAATAAGGGCTTTTTACATGTATGTGTCAGGATCATGCTTTGTTGTGTTGCATTGCTTTCAGGGCATCTTACACATATGTGTCAGGATCATGCTGTGTTGTGTTGCATTGCTTTCAGGGCATCTTACACATGTCAGGATCATGCTGTGTTGTGTTGCTTTCAGGGCAATTTACATGTATGTATCACGATCATGCTGTGTTGTGTTGCTTTCAGGGCATCTTACATGTATGTGTCAGGATCATGCTCTGTTGTGCTGCATTGCTTTCAGGGTGTCTTACATGTATGTGTGATGATCATGCTGTGTTGTGTTGCATTGCTTTCAGGGCATCTCACCTGTGTATGTGTCAGGATCATAATGTGTGTGTTGCATTACTTTCAGGGTGTCTTACATGCCCCGCCATGTAAACGCACTTGATGGTTTATGTTGCTTATTGAACCATCTGGCCCCTGGCAGTGTCTGAGGGACAGTGAACAGCCCCCTGTTTAAAAAGTTTGAGGACCCCTGGTCTAAAATCATGGTTTGGAACTGCATCTGAACAAGCCTTAGGAAGAAAAATAGGGGGTATATGAACAATACTGCCTCATTTGCATCTGGAGCAACAAAGAAAAAACGAACAAAGTAGTGTCTTTGAGGAATTTTATACTATAATAAAAGAGTCCATCACAATAGAAAAATTCAGGATCTTATTTCCTGTTGAAATGATGCCATTCTTGCTCCATGTCCCAGCACACAGCTGAAAAAGATTCTAGATGGCTGTGTTGTGCTTTTATCAAAGAAGAATATCAGACTTGCTCCGCTAGGTCCAGGACCCTGAATTTATCCAGGTTGTAGAAACATGCCTTCACTACTCGTCCACCAAAGTACCTTCCATTCAGGTCAACCACCGCTGGAATCCAAATATAGAGATATACCTTTTAGATATCATGTTAGAGCAATTCACCAGCTAAACCAATACACCTACTTCTAAGAACTGGACAGTTGGAGGCAGAGGTTATTGGACCAAGTTTCACAGATTGTGTAATTTACTAGAGAAGTGATAAATAATTTATAGGAGCCCTCTGATCCTTTCTGTTTCACATTTTAAAACCGTTGAAGACTGAACATGGGACAATTCCTTGCTTATTCCACCGAACTGTTAGAAAAGGGATGAAATGTTGTAATATACAAAAGGGACAGGCTCTACCTGGCTAATGCTTAAAGGTCTACCCTTCTCAGTTGGTTTCAGGGCAAGCAGTGGGTCAATCTCCCCTCAGATCTGTGGAGTATTTTTTTTTTTAAATTTCCTGTTTTCACTGGAACTATAACTGAAGATAACATTTGCCCCCAACAACACTGAGCACATATTACTCTTACCTTTAATTGCAGATTCAACCCTCTCAAACTCTAAGAAAATTCTCACAGCTTCATCATCAACAGCACCTGGAATCTGAATAGAGAACACACAGTTGCAGTGGCAAATCTCTTGTTGAAGGAAGGATACACACAGAGACAATTGTTTTTGACAATTTTTTAGTTGAAGGAAGAAATTTTTTAGCCTGCCTTTATTCTGTTGGAGCAGATGCTCAGGCAGGTTATGATTTCCAGCTAAAATATACAAAAGTAAGTAAAACTATTCTGATGAGAACAATTTACATCCAAAATACTGCTACAGAAACACATGAGGATTAGAAATCAAACCACCAGAAGGGACAAAAATGTTTTGACCCCACACCAAAATGACATGAGGGAGGGGGTGGATCTTAATTCCGCTAGTACAATGTTTCATAATTTTGACACCACTACTAAGAAGGCTCACTCCTGTGTCACCATCTCTCATTTGGGAGAAAGGTGAAACTTGCAGGAAAGCCCCTTCTGATTACCTAAGAGGACAGGCCAGAAAATGGAAGGTGGTCATCTGTCAAACAACCTCCAGAATTCCCCCCCTTTAGCCTAATTTAGGCTTTAGCACACTGCCAGGTAAGTATAGGATTGCAGCCTGAGTTGCACCGGCAGAATAAGATAGAAGCCCGTAAGAGCCTTGCTCCTCATCTAATGTGAAATGGAGAAATAGCAGTAGTACAAAAAAGGGAGCTAGAGAAAACAGAATGTGTTCAGAGGAAAGCAGAAGAAGGATGTTTGTTATGCATGAATTAGGAACAAGGCTGTTGGAGGAAAAAAACTTACTAATGTTTAGCATTTTTTTTTAACTGGAAGAATCTGCAGTAAAACCATTTGCTTCAATACAAATCAACCTATGCATGCTTACTGGGATCCAAATCCCACTATATACAACGGGGCTCACTGCCAGGTAAGTATAGGATTGCAGCCTGAGTTGCACCGGCAGAATAAGATGGAAGCCCGTAAGAGCCTTGCTCTTCATCTAAGGTGAAATGGAGTAGTAGTAGTACAAGCAGTAGTACAAAGGAGGTAGCTAAAGAAAACAGAATGTGTTCAGAGGAAAGCAGCAAGAAGGATGTTTGTTATGCATGAATTAGGAGCAAGACTGTTGGAGGAAAATAACTTACTAACGTTAAGGAAAAAAGGTGCGTAATGACTATTTACAAGTAAATAGGTGCGTAATGACTATTTACGAGCGCTTTACAAAAGCTGCTATATACAAAGAGCAAGAAAATTTTTCTTATGCAATTGTAATGAAACACATTTCTGAGAAAGTTGAGAAGTCTTTTTATGGACTCCAGATAAACATCTGCCCGAAACTTCTGAGTTGCCAGCAAATTCTGCCCACATTCCAGGTTGCCTAAGCAATTACAAAGGGTTTCCCCCACTGAAGTAGCTTGCCTGATGATTCACTAACATTACATATGGAATATCAGGTCAATGGTACAAACAGCAGTTGACATGTCAGGCACTAGGCAACCCAGTCAGTACTTTGCTAATTTCTGAGTGACTTCAGTTGATGTGGATACACTGCCCTTGGGTGTGGATTTTGTCTTCAATCTTGGCAGAAAAGCAGGGCATTCATATGAAACAAACAAATGCAGTTACTTCATTCCAGTATTATCCATATATACTCATGTATAAGCCGACCCGCGTATAAGCCGAGGCACCAAATTTTACCACAAATACTGGGAAAACTTATTGACCCGAGTATAAGCCAAGGGTGGGAAATGCAGCAACAGCAGGAAAGTGTGGCTGGCCTTGAAGCCTCAGGGCCCAATTCTGGGCATGTCTACTCAGAGGTAAAGCCCACAAAGAAGTACCTGAGTCTGAGGAGGGGCTTGGCTGCAGTGGACTTCATGTCTTGCTGCCACGTGCCTCTTCCGCAGCCCCGAGAGCCAGCGCCAGCAGCTGGAGAAGCTGCAGAGCCTCTGAGGGCATGTGCTGGAGGTCGCGCCCGCCATTTTTCTTAATTTTTTTTTACTGACCCGCATATAAGCAGAAGTGGGTTTTGGGGCTCATTTTTCGGGCCCAAAAAACTAGGCTTATACACAAGTATATAGGATATTTAACAAAGCAGCTTCCCCACTGCTGAATGAAATGCTGCTGAACTGCAAGTGACAGATCTGTGTTGGGAGTTCTACAGGAAATGTCAACTACAGCATCATGGAAAGGACCTAATAGGTCATCTAATCCAATCTACTGTCTGTAGCAGGACTCCTCCTACAACATCTCCAGCAGGCGAGGAGCAACGGCTTGAAGATTCTCAGTGAGGAAGAATGGCATCAGAATTTCTGTTCTTGCAATTTGTACCCATTGACCCCACTTGACATGTGGGACCTTCTCAAATGCTTTGCTGCAGTCAAGATAGATGACATCCACAGCATTCCCACTGTCCAGTAAGCTAGTTATCCAATTAAAAAGGCAGATCAGATTTGTCTGGCAAGCTTTACTGTATTTTTGACAAATCCATGCTGGGGACTTCCGAATTCCAAGTTCTTGTCTAGATGTATGCAAACTGTGTTTTATGATTTGTTCTAATATCTTCCCCAATACTGAAGTCAAACCGACAGGTCAATAATTTCCTGGGTCTTCTTTTTCTCTCTTTTTAAAGATTGGGGCCACATTAGCCCACTTGCAGTCAAATGCCAATTCCCACTCAAGGAATTTTCAAAGATAACCTGCAGAGGATCTGCAAGTACATCGGTACATTTATATATAATGCTGGTATATAGTTTCATCCCACAAGTTGTGGGGAAGAAAATCAGAGTGAGGAGAGAGATTTCAGGGGAGGGAAATTAACATTGAATCATTCCAAACGGAGTATCTTTAGTGTTTAATATTTTTCCTTCCCTTATTCCAGATGTTTTATATGCATCTAGGTTGATCATGGACTTTTTAAACATACTGTATGGCATCCAATCAAGTGTAGTTACTTATGGAACATGTGGGGTGGAAAGCTGCTAATACCTCAAAGATGACACATTTTCCAACTTTGCCATATTTTTCACATTCCTCTTTGGTTTCATCTTCAAGCTCTTCATCAACCTCCCCAGCACCAACCATGTTCTGCAAGGAAGAAAGAAAAGTTAGCTAAAAGGACAAATTCAAGACTAAAACAAAACACTTCCTGGGGAGTTAAGATGATTTGTTGTCCACATACTGAGATACAGCATTAGTGGAAATAAAGTCACTTTTGCCACCACAAGCCAATGGAGAAGTATCACTGTTCAGCCCCAACTCCTCATACTGAGAGCACACCAGTATAAGGGAATTTGTTGAACTAGGACTAGAATTCATGATCAGTAACCATCTTTCAATGTAACCTGCCTCACAAAGTTGTCGTCAGGCTACAACAGGAGAAAAAAGCCAGACATACATAGGAAGCTGCTAGCTACTGAGGTATACATCTAAGTTTTTTTAACACAGACTAGCAGCAGTTAGCTGAGTTTCAGGCAGCAATGTCTTTCTGCCCTTCTTGGAAATGTCTGAAATTGGACTTAAATCCTTCTGCAAACAAAAAAGGTACACGACTGCTAGCTCACCTTCAAGCTCTTGGGGATATCAAGGAATAGAACTAAAAAGCAACACAATAACCATAACTTCGACCTTTTTCTGGCAGTTTTGTATTGCTGGTCTTCGCATTAATACAAAGAAGTCCATCCTACAAATAAAACATCTACAACCTATGAATTGTGACCTCTCTAACTGGAACACCACCCAAAGACTGAAAATCAGCACTCGAACATATGAAAGGAAAGGCATGGCACTTACTCTTAGTAAAACCACTTTGGTAGGGCACTTTAAAATCTCTGTTAAGGGATTTGAATCTGATTTCTTGGATGCATCTGCTATTCAGAAAAAAATACATTAATGCCTTAAAAATACGTCAATTAAAAATAGGTTGATGCAGCAATTTCCAACCTTTTTCATTTTAAGGCATGTTAACAAGGAGATAAAATTTTCAAGGTATCCCATTGGTTTTTTGACCTTGGACAAAACACACCATGTCCCTAAATTTGATTTGAGCATAAGGCTAACGTCCTTCTGCCGCTCCACTAACAAATGGCCCTCTCCAAATTCCCACAGCACACCTGTGGATCAACCAATGTGCCATGGCATAGTGACTGAAAAACACCAATTTAATATATCTATTTAAAATTCCAAATTTATTTATTTATTTTGTATCACATCTTTTCTACAATGGAAAGCAGCCATGGTGTCCTTCTTTCAGTGATCTTGAACAAATTTATCTTGGGCAAGGGGCAGTGCTGTATACACTTGCAATTCCAAGTGGTAAAGGCTGCAGTTTTCAGTATTGTCAGAATGTTAAACTAGTTTTCATACTAGCAGAAGAGAGAGGTGGTGGAATGCTAGGGAACAGCTACCAGCTGCCTTCTCCGGGCTTCACGGAAGCCACTGGTTGGTCACAGGATGCTACGTTAGATGAATCTTTGGTTTAAAGAACAGGGCCCTTCTTACAGTCTTAATGCAGTACCAACAGTTCCACTTTTCTAAAGTTACCTGATCAGAACAACAGGTGAAGTGCTGAATTTGAAACTCTCCCGTATGTGTTAAGCTTTATGTTTCCAGGGAGTTTGCTACACAGATGAGAACTCAAAAGTGTTGTTCTTCACCAGGAGGCTGATGCGGTGGAATCCCACCACAGGATTAGGCTGCATGCAAAGTCCCAGTTCTTTATAATTGGATGGTGTGAGGACATATCTTTGCAACTCTTAGGAATATGCAGAGCAATCCTAACTTGTGCTGGAACCGGCTGTCTGGAACACTTGTGATGTATCTTGTGCAAGTTTTGGGCTGCTACTGAGCTACCACAGGGAAGGAGAAGCTTATACACATCTCTGTGCTAGGGCTATAGCAGTCCTAACAGGTCTGCTCAGCCAGAAGTGGCTCCTTGCTGTCCAAGAAGTGAGGTTTGGATCTGACGTAAATGCTGGCTTCCAGCCCTGCTTTTCTCCTGCCTTACGCTCTCCCTCCACCCACTCACAGGTTGCCCTTCTAGTCCTGACAGAATCAAGGGCAAAGCAACAAAGAGGACATAATGCTGTTACTTTCCCACTTAAGTGGGAAAGTTTACATCTTACTAGCATTTACATGTTTTCAAACTGCTAGGTTGGCAGGAGCAAGGAAAGAAGTGGGAGCTCATGCCATCTTGCAGTACAGTGGTACCTTGCTTAATGAGTGCTTCGAATAGCGAGTATTCCACATAAAGAGCAAAAATTTCTGTGGGATTTTGCTTCACATAACGAGCTTGAATCGCATAATGAGTGCCATTGGCTGGGCCCCCCTTCTCCTCCCTGCATTGGCTGGGTTGTGGGATTGAGGTGGGACTTTCTCCCCCTCCCTGCAGTACGAAGAAAGAGGCCAGCAGAGGGAGCAGAAGAGCTTCTTCATTGGAGGAACAAAGATGGCTGCCTCCTGCAGCCAGCAAACATGAGAGCCAAGCCTCTGCAAGCCTCCATCAATTATATACGAGGGAAAACTCCTCCTGCACCCCCCATGCAGCCCCCTTAAACATACCCTGTCCCCCCAGGGAAGCTCCCCCTGTCTGAACCCCACTACAACCACCCCTTTTTCCCCCACCAGCACCTTCCCTGCCTGCACTTTTGCTTTCCTGTGAGTAAGTCCCAGTGGATTCAATAAGGCTTTGTTCTGAGGAGAAATCCTAGGATCTGGCCCCTTTTCAATGCAAGCAGAAGCCAATCTCCTGCTGCTGCTGGCATCCTATCGAAAGAGTCAGGCTTGCATCCTATGCACTTTCCTATGAGTAAGCGGCAATGGATTCAATGGGGCTTGATTCTGAGGAGACAGCATCGGATCTGGCTCCTTTGCTGTTGCAGACTGCCTATCTAGTTTGCATAGATAGATCTCAGACACAGAGAGGTTCCTTGTTAAAGATGCTCCAAAAGACACCAGTGACTCTTAGTGAAAGTCCTTGCCCATAAAGGTTTTTCTTTTCTTTTTTACTGTACAGAATATTAGTGTTTTATTACAGTAATTGTGGTCTGAATTATATTATAGTGTTTTGAATTCATTTCCTGTATTTTGTCATCATTTTTACATCCAGTTAATATTTTTATATGAATATTTTGGGGGTTGTGGAACCAATCGTCTGAGTTTCCATTGTTTCCTATGGGAAAATCTGCTTCACTTAAAGAGCGTTTCACTTAAAGAGCATGCCTCCAGAACAAATTAAGCTCTTTAAGTGAGGCACCACTGTACTTGGATCTCGAGCCACTGACCTGTCAACCTTCAGCTAGACAAGCACACCATCATATCCACTGAGCCACTGCAGCGACCATTACATAAGTTATTGTGAAAAGACTCTCTTTATACCACAATCACAGAATATGTTGGAGGTGATAAGCATATCCAAATTGCCTACTGGGCTAGCTCCAGAGCAACTCCTCAATACAGGCATGGAAAGGAATGCCTCCTAAGGACTTAAATCTCTCCAGAGGCAATATGGCCAAGACCTGAATGCAGCCCTATACTTTGTGATAACCGTCCAAATTCTTTGTCAGCCACCAAGACTTAGCAGCCAAAGCATGCTTCTAAAATGGCAAGGGAGGATTTTTTAAAAGCAATGAATAAAGCTTTCAATAATCACAAACTATGGGCATTGACAGAAAAGCCAGGTACAGCCAGGTACTTCCATTAAAGCAATGAAAGCTAATAAATGTGCTACTGTCTGCACTTAACAAGTAGTCCATGTTGTTGATCATATGAAGTTTCCCATATGCTCAACCTCTGCCAGAGACTGCACAGTTGTCAAGATACACTTCCTTTGTTTTGAGAATGGCCCCTTACCTTTATCAGCAGCTTCACCAACAATAATTTTGCCGCCTCTCTTGCTTGTCTTCTCCACTGACAGTGCAGTACTCAAGCCTTGCTCATGCTTCCCAAGCCCCTGGCCTTCACGAAAGCCATATTTCTGCATGATCTTGTGTGCCACTGTGCCTCTGAAGACAGAAAAGAAAAAGAATAGGATGCACACAGAAATCATCAGAGAGTGCCAGAATCCTTCTCAGATGTACTAGCTATCTGCATGCACATTTTTAAGTGAAGATATTTAACATGCTGCTTAGGATGCCAAACAGTTTGATCACTGTCACTACTCCTTCACTCTGTCTTATAGCTCTGTCAGTCTGCTACCCTTTTCACTTCCTAACCTAGCTGTGATGCCTCAAAATATTCTTCTTTCAGCCTGCAAATAGCACAATTGCAACCTTCAGGGTTCCCTCTGTCCAAAATGGGAACAGGAAGGGATCAAAGCCATGACGCTTCTGCACTCTTGCACAGACATGCACATTAGACTGAGGAATAGCAGCAGAAACCATATTTTGACAATATGGCAGCTACAGTTCAATTACTTCTATTAGAAGCCAGTTCTTACATGAAGCAAAATTGTTCCACACCAAGGAGCTGGAAACCTTAGTTTTGCCTCTTATCCACAGTGTCATATCTTAAAAACCCAAACTGTTGCTGTTTGGGAAAAACCTGAAAGTCACAACCCTCACCCTTCCTGGCACATTTTACTTTTCCCACCATCTCTCGGGAGCAGTTTGCAGTCTTTGCAACTGCATTGTGGAATGATTGTGGACTTCCTCAGCATTCTTCACCATTTCCCTCTAGTGGAAATTTGTGGGAAATGTCTGTTGATCACAAGCACCCACCCCATATTGGCAAGGAAAGATTTGCTGGGCCCTGTTGGGGACCGAGGTCTCTCAAGCTCATCATACATGGGAGGAGGAATGGCTGCTTTGGAAGATGAGCCACGAGGTCTCAACTCTTCTTCATTTGGAAATGATAAGACAGCTAAAAAAAAGGACAATTAATGTTTTTATTTTTAAAAAATGTCTCAGTACTTATTCTCTGAAATCGTATAGCATACAGTCTGTGGGCCAAATTTGGAACAACAACCCAAAGTCATCTGGAGCATAGCTTGGGAGGTAAGGCCTCCTGTCCAATTTGCCACACCAGGGAACAGCAGAGCAGAGCAACTCAAACTCTTAGACAGAAACAACATCTTTGCTGAAACGAAACAAGGAATCCTATTTGTAAAAACACTACCAAAAATGTTCACCATCCCAGATCAAGTGTTGATAGCAATTCAAGATAGTTTTGTGCAATTCAAGACAGCTTCCTAATTTGGGATATTGCAAGGAGCTTTATATCTTTAAGATCTAGGTCAAGATAAAATAGGATTAAATGGCAAGAGAGCATTGTGGAGCAAAACAATCTTTGATTTGTACTTACAATCCCCTCAAAATAAGTCCCCAATTGCAAAGCCTATTGTCCAAACAGTTTCAATACCTTTATACTATATACAATAACATGCTGTCTAGTAGCATAATGAAGATTTCTCAAACTTCATAAGATCACATCCAACCACGGCTTCTCCAGCTTCTGCACTTCCCTGGTTTCCTCAGTTTTCCCCATATATGAACAATCTTCTCAGTTCCCTTCTAGTCTAAGGGGAAGGGTCAAGGGGGAACCAGCCAGAGAGCTGTGGAATCCTCATGAAAACCTGCTGCCCTATACCATGTATCAGATTATAATGGGAAACCATGGCCAAAAGCCCAGGTGGTCAAGAGAGTCTAAAGACATAAGTTGTGAAAAGCACTCCTTCACAAATTTAAAGAAATTTTAGATTTACATACGTTCTTTGTCCTTCTGAACCAAAGAAGTAGGTGGTGCAATGGCAGCACCCCCCATACCTGGTTAAAAAAAGCGAGAGGTACTTAGCTAATAAACACCTAAAAAGAACACAATGAAAAACTGTTTTCCATGTAGCTTTGACTTCATTTCTAATTGTTTGTATTTCAGCATGTAGAACAAGGTGGCAAACACACAATTAGCAGAGCATACATTTATTGTTGCCTGAGAGGCACTTAGGACTGGAAAGGACCCCCAAAGCTCAGCCGGCCTTGAACCATGTTCAACACCAGTTACTTAGAAAAGCTCCATGTTATGAAGGCAACAATGCTTCTAGTTTGCCAGTTGTCAGTACCAAAACTCCAACAATGGACTGCTCTGATAGAAGCAGCACATATCAAGGCCTCTTTCGTAAGATCTACCACGGATTATGATTTCTAATTTCCCAGAGTGATGAAACATGAGTATTTAAAGCCCTAGATAAAGTGAGTTTAAAGAAAATATAGTCAGAAATACCAGGGCCCATGAGTTCACTCTCTACAGTGTCTCCAACCTGCCTCTTATTCATGACAATCACAGAAACAGCACATTTTCAAACCATAGAATTTTTTCATCTATCCTAATTATAATTTTCATTTTTAAAGATTAAAAATCAAGGCAAAATGCAGGGTGTCTCAAAGCACAAAGCCTCTGGCATGTCCTATGACTTAGGGACAAGGAGATATCTTTAATGCAAAGGTCCAGACCCTTATAATGTTGGGAATAGGAAGCATTCTGCGGTCTGATCGCTAAGCAACTTAATGCAGAGTGGAGAAGTCCAACCCCCAGCCTGAAAAAATTGATTATCACTTGAATACTATAACGTTGTCTCCGCCCCAGTGCAACATTGATGAATTTAATATTCTGTAATTCAAGCAATTTCCTTACTTCTTTTCCTTCTTTCTCTTTCATAATCTTCATCATCAGAATCTGGGTCTGGACGTCTGGAAAATCCATTTGCCTCATGCCTGTCTTTGCGCCTCCTTGAAATTAAAATAGAAGTGAAAGCAACTGTCCTCTAGTGTGGATATTTATACAGTAGTGTACTTCAGAATATAAGCTTTTCTACCCTACTGTCACTACACAATTCACAAATTTACAAACACATGCCCTATATACTATCTATATTTCCTTTACTGCAGTTAACAAGATTGGCTTCAACTGTTATTACTGAATTCACTCATTTTAATCTAGCCAACATATTGACTTTTTTGGCTACACCACTGCTATGTTGGTTGGTGATGATAGTAGTAACAATAACTTTTATTGGCATAATATGTACAATAGTGATTTTCAACCTTTTGTCTTGCGGCACACTTAACAAGACACTGAAATTGTCAAGGCACACCACCAATTGTTTTTACCACTGACAAGGCACACTAGGCTATTCAAAGGCCCCAATTTTCCTATTAATGAATGTCAATCCCTAAATTACCATGGCACACTTGAGGACTATCCGTGGCACACCAGTGTGCCTTGAAAATCACTGATGTACAACATTAGACATTCATCGTAAAAAATGGATCATAAGCACACTAGCTTCCCTGGAATACGAAAACTGAGGATGCAAAGCTAACCTCCAGTTAGGCCAGTTAAGTCCTGACATAAGTCCCATGCTGGCCTGGAGGAGTCACACAAGTGCCTTAATGCAATTGTGCACCATTCTGGAGGTTGGGGGTTAGTCCAGTACACAGACAAGTGATTGCCTTCCCATATCTCCAAAGGAACGGGGAGACCAGTGAGTTATGCCAGCCTAAATAGGTTAGGATTGCACACAGAAAGAACACATTTCTCTGAACTTTACATACTAGTTTAAATAGACTGCTACTCTCTCCAGGACCTCAGGTGTCACAAAAGACAAGATTTAGATTTTATTGATAATAGATTTTATCCAAATCCTTATCCACATCCTTTCTAGAAATGAGTCAAGATATTCCCTACCAAGATCTCAATGAAGAGGGCAGTGTATGCACAAGTATTTTCACAACACAACCATCTCCCAAGAACTCCAAGGCCTCTCAGCATAAGAAGACCCACTGAGTCTGTCATACAACCTGTCATACAAAAGGCATGTCATGACACTTTGCCAGTGAGCTTGGCTCTCCAGTGGACATTTTAGAAGAAATTGGGCAGTTTATCAGATTTGATGGAGGAATGAGTTAGTACAGTGAGCATGTTCCAGTGTCCAATAATCTTAGCTTAATCATTTGCTAAGCCTCAGTTAGTACACCTAATGAATCCATATAGACTCCTATTTATCTTAATTTTTAACATCATCTGTGGGCCAAATGGGTGAGGTGGAGTCCAATAAAGTTGATATATAAACATTTATAAAAGGCTGTTATGATCTGTTATGAAATGGTCCTAGAGCTTTTCATAGAGCTTTTCAATTATGGTCCTAGAGCTTTTCCATTATGAAATGGTCCTACAGCTTTTCCACCCCACCGATTCCACCCCCAAGAAGATCCCACCCAAGTCCCAGAAACAAATCTATTCTAGTATTTTGCACATTCATCCTAAAGTATTAAGGAAAATTATTTGGACAAAAAAGGTAAATAAAGCAGGTGTGGTCTGGTAGATTAACCGCTAGAAGGCTACTTAGCAGGAAAAGACTCGGATAATTTTTGGATGGGAGACTGAATGCTGATACAGCTGTCATGAGTCAACAGAGCCAGAGCAGCTGTTTAAAGTTTTGCCAACCTGCAACTGCTCCTACAAGAAGCTTGGAAGGCATTCCCTTATAGTACATATGATGACCACACTATGAAGAATTCCATCTAGAGGAGTTATAAATGCTGCCCATAGAACAATTACTTACCTAACACAGTTGTATTGAGGACAAAAGGGAAAAAACTATTTAAGTTGCCTTGGGCATTTGCAATGCCATGGGAAAAGCGGAGTATAAATAAATATTTCTTGATACTGCAGATTTACACATGAAACCGAATCACATGATAAACAGTGATAAACTTACTTTGCACCTTATTAACTGAATTCACAGTTTTAAGAGGATTTATCAGATCAAGAATGATTTTAATATGCCCTGCTTGCAGGCCGAATTTGTCTACTTCTATCACAATCAAAATGGCCTAAAGGCAAATGTGTATGTTTTAATGACTTCTGCTTTTAGCCCAGTTTACTCACTTTTCTCTTTCTTCAATCTCTTTTTGCCTCTCCAGTTCACGCTGTCTCTGCCGCACTTCTCGCTGACGTTTTACTACTTTTTCATAATCATTGGGAAACACTGGATCATACTCATCAGCCAAAGGAATCAATACATCTCCTGCAGAAAAGCTACTAGGAACAGGATCCTAGGATTGAAAAGCAGAGATGACAACAGAAATTCAATCAGAACTGCAGCAGGAAGAACCACTCTGTGGGTCAAAACAGATATGGTGTTAGTAACATGCTTGGCCCTAATGTGCTCAGTTTTTCTTTACTAAATAACAGTCACAGCAGGCCCAGTCGAGATTGAGAAAGTGGAACCTTAATCCCATGCCCCAACTAGGCACTGACAATGCAGAAGCAGCCATGGAAATCAATAGTGGCCCCTTGATTTAATTCAGCCAACTTCTGAGAGGGTGTATGGAAAGAGAAATTCAACTGACTTTGCAGCACTAAAGGAGCCCTATCAGGCAATCATCTACAAGCTGACAAGCAATGAATCATCTAAGTTCTATCTTAGTACATTAGTGGTTAAAGGCGCAGTGCCTGCAAATCGGAAGACTGGCAGGTCAGCAGTTCTAGACCCAAGTACTACAAGACAGGATGAGCTCCAGACCTTAGCCCAGCTCCTGCCAACCTAGCAGTTCAAAAGCATGTAAATGCATGTAGATAAATAGGTACCACCTTGATAGGAAGGTAATAGTGTTCCTTGCACCTTGGTATAAAATCATGCTGGCCACATGATCGTGGAAGCATCTTTGGACAACACTGGCTCTTCAGCTTAGAAACAGGAATGAGCACTGCAACCCAGAGTTGGTCATGACTAGCAGAGCAATCTGTGGGGGAAACCGCAGATTTATACAAGAATAATAACTGATCAAGAGCCTCAAACTTTTCCCCCTGGAAGCTACACTAATTGCTTTCTTCTTAACAGTCTTTTATACAGACCATTTTTCAAAGTCTGTCTTCCATGTACCTTTGAATAGTGGTAGTCTTACCTTCAAGCCAGCTGCCACATGGGGTGGGGTCTCTACAATCTGTCGCTCATCAGAAGCACTGACTCGTTTCAGGTCAATCACTGGAGCAAGTACTGTGCTTTGCTTTGTCCTCTGGCTCTAAAATAATCAAAATATTAAAAAACAGATGCATTTTATGAATGCTTTGTTTACACAGGATTTATTTCAGTGAAATTTTGAAGTTATTTAAAATTTGTTATTGAACTTGGATTTGCTGAAAAAGATTTACTGTCATAACCTTTAATTTTTTAAAAATTAAGCTTTCAATCTAAACAGGCCTAGAAGTTCTAGCATGGAATATCTCTAAAAATCATATTAGCAGTTCTAGCAGAACTGGGATTTTGCAACATTCAATCAACCCTTGTAATACTCAAAATTAACACTGGAAGCAAAATGAAGATGATGAAATGTTGTAAATTAGAATGTTCAGCTCTTCCCTCAAGGTATCAGGGTTATAATTAACACAATTCATTCAGACTCAAGGGAATTGATAAATGATGCAAGTTACCAATTGCAGCTGAGCATTTTGAGAAGCAAAACTGAATCTTAGCAATTTCCTGATGGCAAAATGATTTAAGGTGTCTGGGGGGTGGGCCCACCTAAATGATAGGTCTGAACATGACTGGCTTCATCCCGTGACATAGCTGTCACACAAGCTGGAGGTGCTGACAGTGAATACACATGGATAAGCTGCATGGGATGAATCAACTATGGCAAGCACTCCTGTTTATGTGACATTGGAGATGTGACACATGACAATGGGATTTCAAGGGTGGCATGGGGCATGATCCAGTCACAAGCTAATAATGATGCAGGACAGGAGAGACAGCCAGGTGCTAAAAGGCAATTGGCTGGAGGAAGTTCAGGAATGAAGTGCCCTAGTTAAGCAGACTAACCAGGAGAGAAATGAAGTGCATCAACTGCAGAAGATTTTATCTTCTTAGAAAATCTTAGAAGTGTCTTTGGACTTATTTTATTTCTAAATTTTATTTCTGTTTTGTGGTACACATTGCTCTCACCCCCCCTCAGCCTCACAAACATCTTGCAATGCAGGTTATTGACTGAGTCTGACAGTGACTGATCCAGTAAACTTTATTGCTGAACCAAGTCAGGTTTTCCAATCTAACAACTACACCACACTGGCTTTCAAAGCTGGAATAAGTAAATGACAGTCAAACACATCCTGTGCTTGACTATTTTTCATCAGTACTCCAACATTTGTCTGTATTGGCTATATGCAGGGGTTACTTATTCCTATTTGAAGTCATCTGTGAAAGGGGTCATTTTATTTTAAAATACTGCCATCTTCAAAGCCAAACTCAGCATAGGAAGCTGCCTTATATTAGATCATTGGTCCCACTAACTCAGTATGACTGACATTAATTGGCAGTGATACACACAAAATTTATCTGAGACTTTATCTGAGACACACAAAAGACTTTCTGCAACCAATGCCTGTGCCCTAGCATCTAAATCACCACCACCATCTCAGTCTACAATAAATGCTGCATTTCTACAGCTTTTATTTTCCTTTTTATTATACCTTTGCTTGGGTAAGAGCTGCCTTCTTCACTTGCAACTGAGACTGTAGCAGTTTGAAGTTTTTGGACCAGCCTTCTGTTTTGGAATCACTAGTCTCCACTCCCATGTCATCATATAGGGACATTTTCTTATCTTTTCAGAACTAGAAGACAATAAAGTAAAGTAAAACTCCCATCATTTGACATTCTCCAGCTTCAACCTTGTCCAGGACCACTCCTGACTAGAAGCTGACCCTCCCTGGCCCCTGCATTTAGGTACAGGAGTGACACAGGAGTTACAGTAGAGACTGTGAAAGCTATTTGGGTCACACAAGAACCTTGGCAGTAAGAATACTTGGCAGGATTAATTGTACGTGGAATAACATTTTGTGACAGTCCAGCATATTTTCAAACTTAGTAACATCCTGTTCCTAAAGGTGTAGAAATATTCTGAAATAAGAAGGGAAAAAGCTCCATAGCTCAAATTTATCAGTTACTTTTATAAAGGTAACCATGGCTTTACTTTATTTTCTTCATACTTAACTGTTTTATTTTGGGTAAGTAGCTGCTACAACAGTAAGTCAGCAGTAATGGATGTGGAGACGGTGTAAGAGATTCCACAACATACATCTGACAAAGAAGGCTTTGTCCAATATTTATGTGACCATACATTTGTTAAGCTTTTTAAGGTGCTTCAACGCCTGGCTAATTTTATGACAACATGTTAATGAGACCATCCAACTAGATTCTGGGTTTATAACATTTTTAAATGATGGAAGAAATACTGGCATGTCCTGGTATTCTTGGGGGATCTGTTCCAGCCCCTCTGCTGTGGACTGAAACCATGTATACTGGTTACTGTATACTGTATACTAGACACATATCTCCTATGCAACTCTCCCCCAACCAATTCCAATGCATCTCCTATTCCAACTGATTCCAACTGATCTCCTATGCATCGCTCCCCAACTGATTCCAACTTACTAGGTAAAGGGGGCAAAATTCTTGCTTAAACTAGGTTGCTATGAGCTTAGTAGCTTGCTGCCACCTAGATAACTTCAGCTGCAATCCTAAATATACTTTCCTGGGAGTAAGATCCATTGAACACAATGGGACTTACTTCTGAGTACACATGGATAGGATTGTGCCCTTCATCTCTTCTCAATAACTAGCCAGAGGTTAACAGGAAATAGATCTTAACCACTACCTCTTAACCTCTGGATAGTGCTTCTGGGCTAAGGACAGGAGGTCACCCTGTCTTTTGGGGCCAACCCGGGACTCGAACCCTGGCCTGCTGGTTAACAGGCACAGTGTCTTAACCGCTTGCGCCACCCACAGCCCTCATATTACTCATATAAAACTACAGAATAATATAAAGTAATATATTACTTTATATCTATAGTAATCTATAGAGTAATATAAAATTCTATAGAATAATAATATAGTTTTATATTATTCTATGTAACATGCAATTTTTACATATAAATTATATACTGTATAGCTTAAAATTTAATTGTATATTAGTCTATATTACTCTATTATACAGTAATATGTTTTACTATATCTTACTATAGTCTATCACAGAGTAATATACTATAGACTAATACAAATATAAAGAGTAATATAAAACTGTAAAATAATAGTTTTATATTTATAATTTTATTTTACTCTACAGAATTAATTTTTAAACTATTATATATAAATTATATGTATAATTCATATATATGTAATAAATTTATACATGTGTGTGTGTGTATGTATATATATACACACATACACACACACACAGAGAAACATACATGCTGTATAAATGCACTGCAGATATAATGTAGATATAATGCAGATGTATAAATAAATTACATATATATTTTTTAATGTCAAGAAGGCTCCCTGCTGCTTCCCCCCAAGGAAAAAGAGGACAGTGGGGATTTTTTCCAGGACACCAGGCTAAAAAGGAGGACGTGTCCTGGAGAAGGCGGGCAGGTGTTGTCCCTGGTCCTGTGGGAAACACAATAGAAGCGAGGGCGGAGGAAAGGCCCTGAGCGGGCCCGACTGCAGGGCGAGGTGTCTAAGGCACTCCACACATGCTCAGAGGTACCCCCTACACCTCGCAGCCACTAGAACGACCCCCACCCTCTCAAAGCAGCACTGCGTCTCCCGCTCCTCCCTGCCTGCCAGACCCCTCACCCTCCGTGTAGGCCTCAAGCCGGGGCCTCGCGTGGCCTCCTCAACGTCGAGGGCGAAGAGGAGGAGGTTGAGGAAGGCGGCGCTGAGCTGAAGGGCGATCGGTGCAGCCCCCCTCTCTCGGCGCGCGTCGGCGGATGTTTGGAAGGAGGAGGAGGAGGCCGATTGGAGGCTGCGGCGATGACGCTTCAGCGCTGGGCCTGCATGGAAGGCGGAGGGCCCTGGAAGCTTAGTCAGGCCGGGGGAAGGTGGAGCCGAAGGGGATCCTGCTCGCTTCCTCTCAGAAACCCCTCCCATTCCAACGGACAGACTCCTCTGAAGAGTCCCTTGCAGGGCCAGCACCTGCCCTCTTTTTCCAGGACACGTCCTCTTTCTTTAGTCTTTTCTCTTGAAAAAGTTTTATTGTCCTCCTTTTCCTTGTGAATAGGCAGCACGGAGCCTTTCCGTAACTTATAAGTTACCATATATGAGTTCATTATTATTACTGAAAATCAAACATAAATACACAGCAAACAATTTTGTGCTGGTTTCATTCACATCATCATTCGGACCCTTCCCAAGTGTCTAGGATTGTGTGATGTAGCGGTGTATAATTCGTGCTGATCTCAGAAGAGCGGCTTTCTGCAGTTTGGCAGAGTGATATTTTGTCAATGCCAATAGTTTTCAGGTGCCTGCCAAGGTCTTTGGGCACTGCAACCCAGTGTGCCAATTATCACTGGAACCACCTGCGCTGGCTTACACCAGATACGCTGTCATTCGATTCTTAGGTCTTGGTAGCCGGAGATCTTTTCCAGTTGTTTCTCCTCAATTCTGCTGTCACCTGGTATGGCGATGTCAACAAACCACACCTTACTGCTTTCTATGATGGTGATATCTGGAGTATTGTGTTCCAAGACCTTGTCCGTCTGTATCCTGAAGTCCCACCGAATATTATTATTATTATTATTATTATTATTATTATTATTATTATTATTATTATTATTATTGGTTAATCTTTGATACACAGCCAATGACTGATTAAAAATTTAACATTTCAAATCCTAATCAAGGACTTAAGAGCTGTTGTTGTTTTGTTATGGTTTTCATAATATCACAAGCTGAACCTTTCCCAAGCATATTGAGAATGTATCATAGAATGATAGATTGTATCTCAAAATCATTGTTATTATTATTATAATCATCATCCTGCATTATAGAGAAAAGACACAAGGAAGTTCACAACAGTAAATATACAGTCCATTAAATTCATCATCATTAAAAACTGTGGGTGGTGCAAGTGGTTAAGACACTGTGCCTGTTAACCAGCAGGCCAGGGTTCAAGACCCAGGTTGGCCCCACAAGACAGGGTGAGCTACCGTCCTTAGCCCAGCTCTGTGACGCCAGCTGGATCCAATCGTATTGGCTCTGCCTTTCCATTGGACTAATTCAGTGGTGTGGAGAGGGGGGGTTTGCTGCTTGGGTAACAGCCTATCCTCCATAACAATCCAACCCAGGCTTTCATGCTTCGCATGCACTATACCATAGTTGCAGAGCACGATACCATAGTCTTTCAAGACTGACGGAGGCCTGCTTTTTTTATTAAAAACATAAACATCAAGATATCAATAAAATGTCTCTCTTCTCTTACTGTACAGTGGCATCTCACATAAATGTAATTTGTTCCTCATGTGATGAAAATCAATATAGAATCAATTCAGAATTATTTTAGAATTAATTGCAAAATATAAAGCAGAATCAAAAAATCAAGTTGGCAGGCTTGATATTAGAGGAACATTCCTAAGCCAGAAAGACAAGGCCCCACTTTGCAGAACAAAAGGATGAGTGTGAATACCACAAGGAAATGTGAGTCAAGACATTCCAGTGTCAGGGACAAAGATAAGAATATGTGAGAACATCTGGCACCAGGATAAGGACAATTTACAAGTCAAGAGACCCTGGAAACTACCTTGCCAAAAGCCAGGCAACTTCAAAGGATACAGCAGGAGGCTGGCATCATAAGGAGAATAATAGCTTAGAATTATAGTTGTCAGTGACAAGTGAGAATCAAGGGGTCATGGGGAGGGGCTATGCATGCCATCTATGTGACCAGAGAAAGGTATAAAAATATATGTATTTTGTTCCGGACCTCTGTTTTGTAACACACACGTGTCTTGACAGGGGTCACAGGCTTAATAAACCTCCCGTCATTTCAGTAACAGTGAGGCATGTTTGTTACATGAAACGTTCTTTACTTGAAGTGGATTTTTCCATAGGAAATAATGGAAACTCAGATGATTGGTTACACAACCCAAAAAATATTCATATAAAAATATTAACTGGATGTAAAAATGATGACAAAACACTGGAATTGAATTCAAAACAGGCATTCAATGTGCATGATCCTATGAAGTCTACTTAGGCTGCAATCCTAAAGACACTTTCCTGGGAGTAAGACCCATTTAACACAATGAGGCTTACTTGTGGGTAGACATGGTTAGGAGGCTGCAATCAAAGACACTTTCCAAGTGTCTCCCCATTTTCTCCTCTTTATCCTGATCCTGCTTCCCTCTTCTCTACTGCTTTTTTTCTCCCTCTGCCCAGTGGATGCCCAGCCACAGGAGGAACAGTGCAGAAGTGTTGCTTTCGCTATGGACAGGCGTGCTAGGCAATCCTGACGCTTTTTAAAAGGGCTGCATCAGTGCATCTGCCCCAACTGCCATTGAGTGTGTTTGTTATGTGAAGCAGAATCATAGAGAAATTTTTGTTTGTTATGTGGAACATACTTTACGTGAGGCACTTGTTACATGAGGCGCCACTGTATATGTAATAGTTTCAAATTTAATAATAACATCGCGTTCAAATTAACCACATGGAAGCAATTTATATGAGTGTTTTTAGCTTTTGTGTCCTACATTTTTCTTGGATGTCCTACATTTTGGGGGCTTGTCCTCTTTTCAGGTTATGACATATGGTCACCCTGAGCTGCTCTTGTTAATTCAGGCAGCACAAGACAGAAATCAATCCCTTTTGGAAAATAGTTAGACCATCCTTTCATCTTAAAACTTCTACACCAGGTGAACTGATTCATCCAAGCTTATGGGAGAAATATTTTACTGAGACTTTTAAAGCATCAGATGAAGGAAGGGCACAATCATGGGAATTAAAGGATCTACCTTTGTGGCCCCCCATGTCATTGAAAGAGATACATAGTTTGATCAGTTACCTCAAACCAGGGAAAGCGCCAGGTAACGATTTAATTCCAGCAGAGCTTATTATTAACAATCCTGGCTGGTGGGCCCCAGTGCTTGTGTCACTCTTCACTTTTATAGATAAAACTGCTCAAATCCCCAGAGATTGGAAAACGGCTATAGTGGTTCCTATCTTTAAGAAAGGAGATAAAAAAGACCCTTCAAACTATAGACCAGTCAGTTTGCTCAGTGTGATAAGCAAGATGTATGCGAGGCATCTGCTTAATAAATTACAAGACTGGGTGACCCAAGAACATCTACTTGCAGAAGAACAAGTGGGTTTTAGGGAGGGGCGTTCTACAATTGATCAGTGCTTGGTGCTCCAGCACCTAATAGAAAAGTATACATCCTCCAGGAATTCCACCCTACATGTAGCTTTTATCGATTTAAAAGCGGCTTTTGATTCTATCCCCCGAAATAAATTGTGGAAAAAGCTAAAAGAAACAAATATAGACCGACGACTATTCCTCCTCATTCATTCCTTACATGAGGACACAGGTCTCAGGATTGACGTAGTCCAAATGACCCTCTTTCTAATTTAATATCTACATCTAAAGGTGTCAAACAAGGATGCATTCTAGCGCCCCTACTATTCAATATATACATCAACTCAATGATTGATCATATTTCTGATATTAACAACCATTCCCCTAAAATTGCAGGAAAACATATTCATGCCCTCCTATATGCTGATGATATATCAGTAATAGCCAGTAATAGCCAGAACCTCAGTTGGCCTTAAAAGGACCTTTAAGAAACTGTCAGCTTATTGCAAGGAGGAAGGATTATTCATTAACTATCAAAAAACTAAAATAGTTACGTTTGCCAGAAGATGTAAACAACGAACTTGGATAATGGATGGACATAAAATCGAACAAGTTTCTTGCTTTAAATATCTGGGGGTCATATTCCACGCCAGTGGCTCTCGTAAAGCACACTGGAAGTATGTTGCTGCCAACGCCCAGAAGGGGACTACAGTGATTCTAAGATATTTTCGTTCTAGGGGTGGACATTATGTACCTGTGGCCCTGAAACTTTAATGTAAAAGTCTTGGCTCAAGACTTTGTATGGGTCTCAGATTGGTATAACCTCAAATATTATACAACTAGAAAGCATCCAAACTAAATTTATTAGAGCTTTGCTTGCTGTTCCGAATTGTGTATCTAATGCCTTCTTGAGACTAGAAACTGGACAGCCGAAGATTGAAACTAGAATCTGGCAATCCATCATAAATTATTGGCTTAAACTGAAATTTAATTCCACAGGCCTGGTTGGTTTTATTCTTGGCGATAATTATAAATCTAGTTGGTTACAGAGAGTAGAAAAAAAAAATTAACTTCGATAGGCCTCTCCCCTGTCCTGCTTCTTAGCATGGGATGGGATCAAGCAAAAAGAACTGTATCCCAGAGACTTACCGATATGGATAGACAGACAGACATTGAAAGGGTTCCAAATTTTCCCTCCAATGAAGAGAGAAGATATATTTCTAGCCCGACTCCCTATCTTAAAAGGCAAGAATTATATAAACAACGTATGGCATTTACTTGGGCTAGATGTCACTGCCTCCCTTCGGCTGTCCTAGAAGGTCGTTATAATAAAACACCATATTTAAAGAGATTGTGCCCTTGTGGCGCCAAGGAGATCGAAACAACAGGACATATACTTCTATACTGCCAATTTTACGAGGATATAAGGAAAGACTGTCTAGAGCCCTTAATTAGAAGGTTCCCAGAAACTTCAGCGCATCGGTTACTGGAATGGCTGCTTGAAGATAGCATAAGGAAGTAATGTACAATGTTGCAAAATTTTGCTCAAAAGCCATTGCTGTCCGATATAAAAATGTAGTAAAATAGGGGCGGTTTTAAATAAATAATTTTAATAACAGAATGTGGCTGATGGGAAAGATGTACATTGATTGTTTTATGTTTTTAATGTTTGGTTTAATTAATGCTGGTCTTGTACTGTAATAATATATTCTATTCTATTCTATTCTCTCTGAAGCAAACTACTCTGAAGTAAGTCCCATTAATGTCAATGGGGCTTACTCCTCAAAAATATGGCTTGAATTGGGCTGCCAGTGGTATAGCTAGAGGCGGTAGTTCAGTCAGCTTTGGAGGGGTGTGCCAAATCATTTTGTACAGCTCCTTTTGGTTCCCCTCTGCCTGGAATGGCTCCAAGAGGGATGGGCCCCTTGCACACCATGCCGAGGTTCCCTCCAAGACTGACTGCTCCACCCCCTCTAGCTACACCACAGTAGACACCTTTAAAGCCCTGCTAGGCTGTCACAGGCTGTCCAGCATTACTTTCTCTTGCCCAGTGTCTCCTCCAGGCATGAGACAAATGCACTAGGTCAGTGGTCAGCAAACACATTCGTCAACGGAGCCAAATATCAACAGTACTACAGTACAACAACAGAAAAAACAAATTTCTTAGAATCATAGAATCCTAGAGTTGGAAGGGTCCTAGAAGGTCACCTAGTCCAACCTGCAGCAGGAAATCCTCCTAGAGCAGTGGTTCTCAAACTTCCTAATGCCATGACCCCTTAATACAGTTCCTCATGTTGTAGGGACCCCCAACCATAAAATTATTTTAGTTGCTACTTCATAACTGTAATTTTGCTACTGTATGAATAGTATGAATAGTAATGCAAATATCTGATATGCAGGATGTATTTTCATTGTTACAAATTGAACATAATTAAAGCATAGTGATTAAGAAACCACTTAACTGGCCGAAATGAATTCAAGTCATTTGGACCAGATGAGCTGCATCCTCGAGTTCTTAAGGAACTGGCAGATGTCCTTGCAGAGCCTCTGTCGATCATCTTTGAGAAATCCCTGAGGCGTGGAGAAGTGCCACTGGACTGGAAGAGGACTGGACTGGAACAGTGGAACCTGCTGTTGAATACTCTTCCTGTGTGCATGGTCATCAAACAGTGCAAAGACTTAGAACAGGGGTTGTGCTTTGTTTATCATGTTGTGTTGTTTTGTGCAATGTGTTCCTAATATTTTTAGTATTGTTAAAACCTCCCGTCTAACCAAGAGTACTCCTGTATGTGTGCTGGATAGAGTTGAGGAGACCACTAACCTCAAAAATGCTCTACTAACCGTAGAAGAGCAAATTTGGGGATAGTCCTAAAACTGAACAAATGTACACTAAGTGGACACAGTACATTTACTTTTATATGTAAATGAAGTGTCCAAGGGGGGAATATAATGGAAGAAGCTAGATATTAGAATTTATTAGAATTATTTTGGAATCATTCTGTAAATTGCCAAATAGTAAAGGACATGCAGCCAAGCACCTTACAGACATCAAACAATGGCTAGGAACACACATTGCCCCAGACAAGGCTTTCAATCAACTCTCACCAGCTCCTGTGGAGAGGGGATTATGACGTCACAATACATTGTCTTCCTTGAATACCGCTCTCCAGGCATTCTTGCGGTCAGCAGTAATTAGCCCACTTGAACTCTGCAAGTTCAGCTAACTTCCCTGAAAAGCGAAAGGAGATTCCCCCTTTGTCTTTACCTGGCCCTGCAGCGCTAGGCAAAGAGCGCTATTGTGAAAACATCCTGGCAGGACGGAAAGGCTTATTTGGAGCCCAAAGATTATAAAATTAAAATAATATTTTAATTTCCTTCTCCTTGTGTAAATGGAAGCTCGAGTGGATCATGTGAATGTAAACCTATAGGTGCTAGACATTGTAAGGCAATTGTAAATGTTTTCCATTATGAATTGTGTAACTAAGTATCTCTCCCCAATCTCATCCTTTGTATAGACAGGAAACTCTAGAGTAAACCTTTTTACAACTGTATGAATTTCTCTAATACAAAGAAATAATCCTTTTTGTAAATGTTGCCTACATGACAGAAGGGGTATAAAAAGTATGTGCAAAAATGTGCTAGGCACTCAGTCTTTTGAGGGATGAAACTCTGTCCGACTGAAGTCTGGAGCTCCAATAAAGAAATCTCTTGCTTGCATAAGCCTCTTGTGGGTTCTTTCAGGATATTTCTCTCAATTTTCCCATAACACTATCATGGGACTGACTTCTGAGTAGACATGCATAGAACTGGGCTCTACAGCTGCAATCCTAGCACTTTTCTGGGAGGCTCTGCGGGGGCAGGGGGTAGGAGGCTGCCATCTGTGGTGCGTGTGTTGGGCGCCTCCCCACCCCCAAGTCTCCACATTTTCTCACAGTGGTTCCTTCTGAACCTCTTTTCAGCGGCTTCTTCCAGCCGCAATGGCTCCAGCATTTTTGCCAGGTCTTCCCATCTGGCCCCTTGCACCAGGGGTGTTTAGAAACCCCTAGGAAAGCTCCAGGCAACCCCCCAAAGGGGTCCCGACCCCTACTTTGAGAAATGCTGTCCTAGAGTATCTCTGACAGGTGCTCTTCAAGCCTCTCCTTGAAGATCCCCAGTGAGGGAGAGTCCACTACCTCCCTTGGCAATCTGTTCCACTGCGGAACAGCCCTCTCCATCAGGAATTTTTTTCGGATATCCAACTGGAATCTCCTTTCTTGCAGTTTGTACCCATTGGTTCTAGTTCTACTTTCAGAAGCAGCTATGAACAAATGAGCCCCTTCCTCCATATGACAACCCTTCAGGTATCTGAAGAGGGCAATCATGTCTCCCCTCAGCCGCCTCTTCTCCAGGCTAAACATCCCAAGTTCCCCCAACCTTTCCTTGTAGGGCTTTCCTTCTATCCCACTGATCATTCTTGTCGCTCTCCTCTGGACTTGCTCCAGTTTGGCTGCATCTTTCTTAAAGTGAGGTGCCCAGAACTGAACATAGTACTCAGGGTGAGGTCTCACCAATGCAGAATAAAGAGGAACTATAACTTCTCGCGACTTGGAAGCTACAGTCCACTTAAAGCAGCCTAAAATGGCATTTACCTTTGCAGACACATCACACTGCTGACTCAGGTTCAGTTTGTGATCCACGGCGACTCCAAGATCCCACTCACATGGTGTGCTGCCAAGCCAAGTATCTCCCATTTTGTACCTGTATTTTTGGTTTTTGTTGCCTAAGTCATTGATGGGATTCAGAGAAATTAGCAACAGTTCTATGCCCACATGGCAGTCACTTTTAAATGCCTATTTTTAAACTTTATATGTCCTATCTCTCATTAACAACCGGTTCTATATAGTAGGTGCGAACCTGCTGGAGCCCACCACTGGCCTAAGCGCAGAACCTAAGGGAGAACCTTTTCTCCCTGTGGAAGTTCATTCTATTTGTTACAGCCCAGTATTCTAGTTTATCCAGATCCTTCTGGAGGTTTCTCCTGTCTTCTGTTGCATTCGCTACTCCTCCCAACTTGGTGTAATCTGCAAATTTGATCAGGTTCCCTCATATCCTTTCCTCCAAGTTGTTGATGAAAATGTTAAAGAGAACTAGGCCCAAGACAGAGCCTTGGGGCACCCCACTCGAAACTGTCCTCCAGATTGTGGCAGAACCATTTACCTTTGAGGGCGGCCATCAAGCCAGTTGCGAATTCATCTAACAATTGCCTTGTCTAGCCCATATTTTTCCAACTTCCCAATTAAGATGTCTTGTGGGACCTTGTCAAATGCTTTGCTGAAGATAAATTACATCCACCGCATGCCACAGTCCAGTAGGCTCATAACCTGATGAAAAAAGGAGATCAAGATTTATTCTTGGTAAATATTTATTCTTGGTAAATAAATTTGTCGGCAAGATTTATTCTTTTAAGAGCCAAATTTTTTAAACTTAAACTATATAGGGAGGTATATTGTTATTAACTTAATTAGGGTACTCCTAAGCTGGCCATGTCAAACAGGGCCCCTAAAAATAGTTTCATTTTATAATAATAAAGCCACCAACACAAATTAATTACAATTCTTAAATTGATAACAAAAGTACTCCCAGGAAAGTGTGGCTGGGAGGACAGCCTGAGCTGTTCTCCTTCTTCAATGGAAGAACCACATTCAAGGGGCCAAAGAGCTGTATGTGGCTCTAGAGCTGCACTTTGCTGTCCTCTGTACTAGGTTAAGCTAAGAGATTAAGGTAGGTTAACCATGGCTGCAATCCTAACATCCAGTTATTTTGGCATAAGTCCCAACATAAGTCCCCATGGGCCTCAGGGTGTTGCAAAATTACGTAAGACACTTCTGCACACCTTTCCAGGGGGTGGGGTGGGGTTAAGTCAGTGCACAAACATGTGCCAGCCTCCCCACACCACCATGGGAGCAAGGAGAGAGGTGAATTGTGCTGGCCTCAATTGTTTAGGATTGCATCCCATAACTGTTGGAGGCCCTTGAACTCTTCCTACTTGAAGTCTTCCTTCTTGAAGTCTTCCTTCTTGAAGTCTTCCTATTTCTCTTCTGGCTTTGTTCTTTTGGTCTTGTGCAGATAACTCTTTTGATGAGGCAGTTCATAGTCAGTCATTTTCAGCCTTTTTCATCTCATGGCCCACTATCAAGGCATTGCAGTTGGCAAGGCACACATCAGTTCTTTTTACTTTTGACAGCACTTTTGATAGTAAAGGCTGTTCAAATTCCTTAATAATAAGTCTATATAATAGATAAAAGTCACTCACTCATTGACTGACTCATCAATGCTCTGCCAAAACCGCTGGGCCAAGAACTGTGAAATTTGGAGTGGGTGTTCCTTCCGTGCTGGAGGGGTGCACTAGATCTGGTTTTCAGAAATTCCAACTGGAAGGGAGTGAAAAGGGGCGCAACGCATTTTCCTCCCTATACTTTGCATTGAAGAAGCGGTGACTAAGGGATGCCCTGCTCCAACCCCCGCCCCACCTAGAAGCATGAAATTTGGGGAGGGGGTTCCTTCTGTCTCATGAACACCCATTCACAACCGATGTGGAGAAATTTAACTCTTGGGGACTGAAAAGAGGTGCGACGTGTTTTTTTCCTATATTTAACATGTAAGATTGACCAACATCCAGCCAATTTGGTGCTCAGTGCCTAGTGCACTGGGGGGAAATGTTGTTTGGAGTGAGGGGTTGCACTGGAGAGGATGCTTTGCATGGGGGGTTGAGCATGGGGACTGATGCGCAGAGGGGATGATGCTCATGGGGGGTTGTTGCACATGGGGCATGATGCGCATGGGGGGTTGATACGCATGGATGATGCATGCACATTGGGGGTTGTTGCACATAGGGCATGTTGTGCATGGGGGTTGATGCGCATTGGGGGTTGATTCACGGGGATTTGATGTGTGTGGGGGGTCAATGCTCGTGGGGAATGTAGTGTGTGGGGGTGGATGAACATGTGGATGGATGAGCATGGGGTGGATGAACATGGGTTGGATACGCATGGGGGGGTTGATGTGTGTGGGGGACTGATGCACAGTGGTGGGATGGCGTACAGGGGAATTTTACTCCCGCAACACGGGTAAACTTTTTGCTAGTCCTTAATAAATCCTATTAATAAATGACTTTTCCCAAAACTCCACAGCACACCTGAAGACTATCTGTGGTGCACTAGTGTTCTTCAGCACACTGGTTGAAAATCTATTTGTGCTGAAAATTATCAGCCCTTCATTACACACTGCTCTTTGGAGATCTCCTACCTTGCTTAATTCTTAAACAACCATCACCTTTTGGGTGACAGACAGCTGTATTCTGACCATCAACTAGTCAGTACTAGAGACATTCAGTTACAAAAATGCGTGGAGTACATATAAATTCACAAGGAATATCCCATAATTTACCTGACAACCAGATAACATTCACGCCTAGCAAATCAGTGAGTCTGCTTCAAGTTTCCCACAACATACTCTTTTTTATAGCTTTATCGTAAAACACATAACTTTGTCAAATTCCGGAGCAAAAGTAAAGACACCTACGGCAAAATCTGTATAGAATTTTTCTATACAGAGAATGTGCCATTTCAAGTTCATGGAAGTACATATAATAGCTCATTTCTCTGGTATGATGGACAGTTGCTTTATTACAAGCTATTACAAGCTCTTCTAAATAACTAAACTGTCGAACATGGTTTCACCTTTAGTGAGAATCACAGAAGGCTTAAATTACTGTGATGATCATGATCCAGAGTCTCACCTATAGAGGAGCTTCCCATTTGCATCTGTAGGTACTGTATAGGTATAAATGAATACAGTATAGCCTTTGCGTTTGCTATTATACAGTATAGCCTTTGTGTTTATATAGTATAATATGGTATAGCCTTTGTGTTTGCTATTAGCTGCTGTGAGAATGCAGCTAAGCTCAAGAAATCCCAATTCAAGTTAACCAGATTGTATTGAAAAAACTACATAGATGTCTCTCAAAGGCTGCAATCCTAAATACACTTTCCTGGAAGTAAGACTCATTGAACACAATGGGGCTTACTTTTGAGTAGACATGGTTAGGGTTGTGCTCTAAGGAAGCACAACCTTAGTGCTAAAAGGAAGAACTTGAGAAACACTGTTCAGAACTTCCTCTGAGTTACCATAACCTAACCTAACAAGAAAGAAGGAAATCAATTTGGAATGCATCAATAGAAGCACAATCCTAACCATGTCTACTCAAAATCAAGCCCTATTGTGCTCACTGGGTCTAACACCTGGGAAAGAATCTTTAGGATTGCAGCCTAAGTTAAAAAATACTTGCAATTCTAACCCCCAGTTAGGCCCATGTCTTTTGCTTGACTAGGGGTGATGCAGTGCCACTCCTGGGCGGTGAGACCAATGCACAGACATGCACCTGCCTCCTCACACCACAATAGGAACAGGGGAGACAGATGAGGCATGATGGTCTAAATTGGTTATGATTGACATAGCTTCAAACTAGAGAAAAATTGCCTTAATTTTTCTTAATTAACAGACGCTTCAAGGAAATAACAAAACATCCTATTTCACTAGTGTATCAATACTGCACCACCACCTAGTTTAAACCTAAATTCTGTAATATATTCTAAACATCAAATGTTGCTATTAAATGGTCCAAACAATATTTCAATAAATGCTTTTTGTAGGTTACAGAATATTAAATCCAGATGTCAAATTAAATAAAACCATTACTGGGCATTTAGGCTAACCTAGAAAAAATACTTCAATGAATACTGGGAAAAATAAATTGAAATGTGACTTTCAAAGTATTATTCTTTTCAGATAGTAATGCCAAATAGCTGGCTGCACTTTTATTTGGAAATACTGAATATTACCTTCTCTATAATGGCACTCCTCCTCTGTTTAAAACATCAACTTTGCAGTCCTATAAGCTATAATATCTTACACTTTCAACACTGTATCTGAAAATATTGTACAGACTCTTAAAGCTTCTAGTTTAAAGTGGTTTGTAAGCTGTGTAAGTGTTTCATAGGCTTACAAATTTCTTGTTACCATAGAAGCAGCAAAATTGGGAAAATTTTCCCAATTTTATGGTGGGAAAATTGTGCACCAGTTAAGCATTTGCAGGCTATTCTGCAGTAAAGAAATTTTTTTTAGATACAGGCTGATAATACAAAAAATCCTTAATGGTAATCATAGTGACAGCTGTGAAATCCTAACCCTATCCAAATTCCTCCCGCTGCCATTTTGGGCACACCAAAGATGTGTGTTCAGCATACTATGGAGGGCAACTGCAGATGTCCCTCAGAATATGGAAACTTTTGTTCCCTTATACTGAGGAAAGACTCCTCTTTCCCTAAAGGTCTCTGGATCTCCACCAGCTATTTTTTCTGGTGCAGAAATTAAGGGGAGGGGAGCCTGCCCAGAAGCCCATTCCTCCTCCTCACTTGTCCCACTCACCACAAATTCACTTGGCTGTAGCGGGTAGCAGCCTCCCTTCAAACACATCCATCAGAAATTGCAGCTGATGACTCACTGCACTCTCCCTTACTGAGTATGATGATGATACGCAACAGATCTGGGCACATCTCCCTGGATCTTGACACTTCTGCCAGCCAATTGGTTTAGGTAAGATTGCATTGAAGTCCCTAACTTTTTTTAAAGGCTGATAAATTCAGCTTTTGAGTAATCTGATTCTCTTGATTAACTTTGTTAAAACAATATATTACAATATTGTTTTTCACTATGCAGTGTATAAAATATTGTTTTCATTGTATCGGTTAAGACGCTGTGCCTGTTAACCAGGGTTCGAGCCCCGGGTTGGCACAACAAGACAGGGTGAGCTCCTGTCCTTAGCCCAGCTCTGCGACGCCAGTTGGATCCAACTGTATTGACTCTGCCTTTCCATTGGACTAATTCAGTGGTGTGGAGAAGGGGATTTGCTGCTTGGGTAACAGCCTATCCTCCATCACAATCCAACCCAGGCTTTCGTGCTTCGCATGCAGCATATGCAGCACCAAACACGATACTATAGTCTTTCAAGACAGACAGAGGCCTGCTAAGCTGTTTAAAAAATAATCAAAACATTGGCTAACATTCTACTATGTCTACTTGTTGGTCTTTGTTGTAGTATGTGCAAGTCCCTATGCACGTACTGTAAACACTGTGCAATGTTTCTCCATACAGGAGGGCTCCATATCTTTGGATTCCATGTCCACACGTTCACTGTACACCAGAACACAGCTCTGTACACCTCTACACAGTTCTGTATCAGGTCTGTACACCTGTCCCATACATGTGCTCCCTCTGAAGATAAGGGGAGTAAATAAACACTACTTTGGGTTTCTCAATGAAACTGGAAGTGACTTTTTAATGAGATCTTAGAAAATCCGAGAAACCCTCCCAATGCTCTATAAAACATTTTTTAAAATCACTTCACAGAGAAACCATAAGAAGCATTTTTTAACAGCCAGATGCAGATGTCCTTCCTGATGCAATTGGAGTGGAGCCCTGGAAGGTGAGGTGTGAGGCATTAGCTCATAATCTGTGGTTTCACTTAACTGTGAAGGGTTTTCTGGAATGGAACCTCCATGGTTAAGGGGGCACATCTGTACTTAAAAGCTTATATGGGAATAATCTGAGGAGTATAAATGAAGCAGTCAGATGCAGTTTACACTTTATTGTATCATAGTAACTTCAAGTGTTGTGAAACAGTTTTCCACAGTCTTGAGCTTTTCTTCAGAAAGCAGATTCTCCTGTTTCAGTTTTGTAATAAGAGCTTCTAAAGATTTGAGTCTGCTTAAAGTTTTTCTTTCTTGAACTTCTAAAAGTGCTATTTTAGCATTAAGTTTTGTAATTTTTTGCCAGAGTTGTTCCTTGTCTATGTCTTGCCTACAGTATGAATGCTCAGTTTGTGTCACTTCAGTGCCACCATAAGCGGTGATACATACCGATTTTTCAGCTTCTGTGTCAACCAGTTCTTGCTCTACTGTTATGAATGCACCTTCTAACAAGAAGGGGTCTTTTGAACTTGCAGAAGGAACTATAATGGTGAGGACAGATTCATTATGTCCATTAAACTGTTCAAAAGCTTGTGACACAGATTGGAGCAACACTGAATTTTTATCAGTTTGTTGAACTTCTACAGAACCGCCCGCACTGTCTAAGTTCAGTTGTTCAGGTAGTAAATCATTAATTGGTACAGTTGTATTATATTCTAAAGATGACTCCAAATATTTGAGATCTGTAGCCTGCAAAAATGTGACTTTAGAATCTGAGAGATACTCAAAACATGAATGAATCTCATGACCTGAATTTTGTGAAATACTGGCTGTACTACTGAGGAGGATTTCTCCAGGGTGCTTAAAGCTATGGTTTTCTGAGAAGCTGAAATCACATTCTGCATCATCCTGCTCTGTTATCACAGAGCTTTGTTGCTCCATATTCTGTTTGATGGATTTCTCCAGATCTGCAGCATAATTTTCAGTTTTTGCTGTACTCTGAAGTGACTCTTTATTTCCTGGAGTCTTATTTAGAGTTGTATGTGTCTTTCTGTTGAGGGTTTCTTCAATTATGATATTTTTTTTTGGTGAACAAGGTATAAGGATTGTAGCTGTTGCACATGTGCACCTTTCTTTTCCATCTTCTATTCTTTTCTCTTGTGCTTTTTTCTGAGAAAGTCCTTTTCCCTAAAGAACCACATTCTGTTTTATTAACAAGTCAAAATAAAACACATAGCACTCTTAATTCTAAGATGGTTGACATATATTATGGTAAATGTGGAATTCCAGCAGAATGCCCCAGGACATCTAAGAATACATTATACTGCATGTTGCTGAAGCTAAGAAGAGGAGACAGGACCCTGACAGCTCAGCATTGCTAGCCCCCAGGGCGCTTCTAAAGGCCACAGCATCCCTGTGATCCCCTCAAAGTTAAACTGCCCTGGTATAAGGAATGGGGCTTCTCCAGAGTCTATCAAAGAACCAGCACTACAACAGAAAAGGTTCCACTTCTGGAAACCTATCATCACTCCTGATAGGGATATCTGATCAAAGGTTCTCCAGCTGGCCTCAGTGAATAGAAAGGGTGCACTGGAGAGACTCACTTCCTAAAGGAAGCTGCACTCAAGTCATTTAGGACCTTTAATTTTAATTCTACTAAACCAAAGTCAGTAGAAATATTCTCACTTTCAGAATAATATCCTTCTCATGCATCCAAAAAACGCACTGATTTATAAATTGCTCTTTAACACTACCTGATTTTCAGATGAAAAAATAGTTGGCACAGCAGTTGTTTTCAAATATCGAATACCCCACCGCACATCAAGAGAGTCCGGAGTGAAATGGTCACTACAAAGAACCTGGTGCTTGCTGGGAATCCAAGTGTCACGCCTCATATTTCGCAACCATTTTTCTAATCTTTCTTTATCATGAAGAGGAAATCTGCTTCAAAAGATATGAACAAAAACAGTATATTATATTTTAGGTATGGCAGCGCCTACAACATTTTAGCTTTGCTCAGCATGAAGATCTAATAGTTTCTGAAAACCTCTTATATTCTGGGAGATTCTGAAAACTGACCAGAAAGATTCTGCATAAAAAATCTGGCTCATTCTCATTATCTGCATTTTACAGGGGCTGCACTTAGTACTGTACACTCTAAACTTAATGAAATATATTTTCACTTTATAGGATTTTACTTTATATAAAACTAATTTATGTTTGTGGAGATTTCTGTCATGTGGATGGTTATAAAGTGGAGAGGGACATTTATTCCCCTCTGCTAAAAATAAAAGGAGCACCACATGAAAAGTGCCCCTTTATGCAGTTAGCAGGAAATAAGAGATTTTATGACTTCGTTTCAGGGAGTTCGCAAAAAGCTGGGTGTCGCCATCTTGGAAACAAGCACCATCTATGACCTGAGAAAGACGGAATATAAATTTTTAAAATAAAATAAAATCTTGGAATGGGGCACTCAGGCTGCAGTCTATGCTTTCCTGGTAGAATAGCTGCAATAATAACCTCCAGCTAGGCTGGCATACCCCCTGTGCTGACATGAATGTGTCACCAAAGGGCTGAAAGATGCTTCTGTGTCACTCCTGGGGAAGGTTTTAGGCCAACGTACAAGCATGCACTTGCCTCCCTACATCTCCACAGGAACAGAAAGACTGATGAGTTGTGATGGCGTAGGTTACGATTAGACCCTAAGGGCGCAATCCAGAGTAACTACGGAGAGTCCTTGCTCCAGTGTAAGAACAATTTAATCTGGATTGCAACATGAATTTCCCATAAATTTTCACTAGGAAGTGCAGTAATTACGGGTTCACGTAATGTCTCTTACGTGCTCCTGTAGATACTCTGGATTGTAGGGTAAGTCTCTTTGAACATAATGGGCCTTATTTCCAAGTAGACATGGCAGAGCTCTTGCATTACAGTGATGTCTTTTCTAGCCACAACATCACTTCCAGGTTCAAGGCATCACTTCTGGTGGGTCATGGGCAGACATCACTGTAGAAGTGAGTCATGGGCTGAAATGCTCAAAAACCATTGCTTTAGAACAGAGTGTCCAAACTTCCAATATTAGGGCTACTGGATCTTTAATAATTGTGCATAAGATATAATTTAATAATTGTGTAGAACGGCAGCAGGTGCAGCTTGTGTAAGTTAACAAATTGTACCTGCTGATATTCCCTCCTTTATATCAGTGGTACTCAGAGTGGTGGTCAGGATCCCCTTGGGAGTTTGCAAACTGGGGTCAGTGGAGTCATGAAAGAGTGGGATCTGCCATCTTGGATCCTGGCATTGGGCTTTCCTGACGTGGAAGTAACTCTAATGAACACAGTGGGACTTCGACTTCTTCTTTTTCTTCTTCTTCTTATTTTATTGAAAATCAAACATAAATACACAGTGAACAATTTTGTGCTGGCTTCATTCACATCATCAGTTGGACCCTTCCCAAGAGTCTAGGACTGTGTGATGTAGCGGTGTATAATTCTAGCTGAACCCGGAAGAGCGGCTTTCTGCAACTGACAGAGTGATATTTTATCAATGCCAGTAGTTTTCAGGTGCCTGCCAAGGTCTTTGGGCACTGCACCCAGTGTGCCAATTACCACTGGAACCACCTGCACTGGCTTACACCTGATACGCTGTAATTCGATTCTTAGGTCTTGATAGTGGGAGTACAGATCCAGCCTTGTTTTACATGAATTTTTTTATACACAGATTTGACTCAACATGGATGGCCATTGCAAATCAGTTTGAAAAACTGCTTTTCTATTGTTGCACAGAGGCAGTTATGCAAGCCATCATTCCATCCTTCAGTCCCAGAATCAAACCCCTGCAGATATTAAGGCACTATCTTAATGCATTAAGGTTAGAATCCAGAGTAAGTATGGGACCTTTTACACCAACGTAGTTATGGTGCCACCAATGGGAAACCTATGGGACATCCAGAATAAGTGCCTCTTACATTTTCCCATAGTTACTCTGGATTGCACAAAGGTGCAAAAAACCTGGAAGTGGTATTTACGGCTGTAATACTAAATACACTTTCCTGGGAGTATTTAGTGTTGTGGAGTAAGCTCCACTGAACGATGGGGAGTAAGCTCCATTGAATGCATTGGAAGTAAGACCCATTGAATGAGGCAAACTTCTAACAGTTAGGATTGTGGTCTACATCTACTTTTTCCATTGTTTATACACTGATTTTTGGATAACGAGGGACACCTGTAATGAGAATCCACTTCTTGTTATTGTTAAGAAGTTACGTCTTCTGTTTTCTGGTTAAACGGCCATAACTTGGAGTAGGATGCAGATATTCCAGCGCCGTTTTTTGTGTTGCATTATTTTATTATTGATAAGGTAATGATGTTTGGTAATCATAATTAATATTATTGGTAACCTTAGATGACCAACCAGATCCATTTGAAAATAAAGCTTTTATCAGATGGTCATCTAAGAGTTGTTGAATGGGGAATATGTCGGTGGCATAGCTAGAGGGGGTGCTGTAGGTTTTGGAGGGAGTCTCACCCCTTCCGAGCCATTCCAGAAGGCACTCCCTGCTTGGAATGGCTCTGAAGGGGTGAGGCTCCCTCCAAGACTGACTGCAGCCCCCTCTAGCTACGCTACCACCCCCTGCCTGCCTGAGGGGAGCTATTCAGCCCCAAGGGGGCCTAGAAACGGCCCTCAACCTTCTACTCACGGGTAGAAGCTGAGCCTGCGCTGGTCCCGAGCGCTCTGCCCGGCCCGGTTCCTACAACAGGCGGCCGCGCAGTACCGAGGCATCTGAAGGCTAGGCCTCTCCCCCTCACAGGAGGCCGAACGATGACATCGGATCTCCCCAGGCAGCCTCACCTAAACAATGCGCACTTCCGCTTCCAGCCAACCAACTGGAAGGGGGGGGGGGGGAACCATCCGAAGGAATAACAGCTTCTCCCGAAGGCCGGTCGCGTGACGCTCCCTGACCAACAGCAGAGAGATTCGTGGAAGAGCGCGGAGCCACTTCCTCTCTGCCTTGCTTATAAGGAAAGCTGAGAGGGGCGAAAGTGTATGGGCGTGTTGGTGCGCGCTTTGAGGTGAGTGACTTGGGGCCGCGCCTATAGGTGAAGTGACCGTTAGGGCTGCGGCGACGCACATGCAGGTGGGGATGATTGTTGGCGGAGCGCATAGAGGGGTGATTGACCGGTGGGGGTCACCGTTGGGGCCGCGGAAGCGCGCAAGCAGAGGTGACTGACTGTTGGAGGGGTCAGAGGTGAGGGGGCCATGGGGGCGCGCACGCAGGTGGGGTGAGAGTTGGGGACGCGGGTGGAGGAGTGACTGACCGTTGGTGTCGCGGAACGTGCATTCAGATGGCGGGGGAGGGGGGGGAACCGTTGGGACCGAATTTGAATTAATTTACAGCAGGGGTCCGGAAACTGTTTAACACTTTGGGGGCCGGACTATGGTTTGAAAAAAAAGAACAACTTCCTATCCATACTGCACGTATTTTATTTTTGTGCACAAAAAACAGGTAAAAAGAATGAAATACTTAAAATGAAGAACAATTTCTTGCTTGCTTCTGTCATTTCTCTTTTATTATAACAAAAAAGAAAGAAATAAAGAGGGGGAAAGTGTCAAACCTGATTTGGAACTTTTTGATCAGTTCTGGAGGGGAGAAAATAAGGGCCCAAACAGGAGACACAAAGCTCAATACTGTGCCTATCTATTCAGAAGTAAGTTCCGTGCAAGTCAATGTAGCTACCTCCTGTGTAGGTGTGACTACAATTGCACCCTGAAAGCCTGATCCTGTGCGTGTCAGGAGTAGGTCCCATGGAACTCAATGGCACTTACTCCTGTGTAAGTGTGACTACAGTTGCACCCTAAGAACCTGATCCTGTGCATGTCGGAAGTAGGTCCCATGGAACTCAATGGGGCTTACTCCTGTGTAAGTGTGACTACAATTGCACCCTGAGATCCTGATCCTGTGCGTTTCGGGAGTAGGTCCCATGGAACTTAATGGGGCTTACTCCTGTGTAAGTGTGACTACAGTTGCACCCTGAGAGCCTGATCCTGTGCGTGTCGGAAGTAGGTCCCATGGAACTCAATGGGGCTTACTCCTGTGTAAGAGTGACTACAATTGCACCCTGAGAGGTGCGTATCTACTGTGCGTGTCTACTCTGAAGTAGGTCCCATGGAACTCATTGGGGTTTACTCCTATGTAAGTGTGACTACAATTGCACCATGAGAGCCTGATCCTGTGCATGTCTACTCAGAAGTAGGTCCCATGGAACTCAATGGGGCTTACTCCTGTGTAAGTGTGACTTCAATTGCACCCTGAGAGCCTGATCCTGTGCGTGTCTACTCGGAAATTAGTCCCATGCAAGTCAATGGGGCTTACTAAAGTGACTACAACTGCACCCTGAGAGCCTTATTCATGGTAATTGTCTCGCCAGACATGAGAGTGAGAGCTCCACAGCCTATCCAGGTCACCCACAGCCTTTCCCTGAAGCCAACGCACTCCATGCAAGGGGTGACAGGCTCTGACTGAACCCTCTGCGGCCCTCTACACAGCACTCCCCCTAGGCAGCCCTTCACACCTACACCAACAAGGGTGGGTGTGCGCTGCTCACCCCCTGAAGGTGAGCGCATGGCCCTCCTTAACCTCAGGGCCATGCTGGGAAAGGAATACATTTCCCAGAATGCAGTGGCCAGCTTGTAGAACCATTGGTACGCGCCCCTCTCACCCGTTCTTTGCCTCACCTCAGGGGACGCTGAAACGGTTCAGCCTGGGTCCTGATTTCCGGCGGAGGGCAGGAGAGGCTCTGGAAGAGGCTTCTGCAGTGACCTGAGGCTGCCACGTTCGCTGTGCATGCCCTGATTCTCCTGTGGGGGTGGGATAGGAAGAGGCTCCCGCAGGCACATCACTGCGGCAAGCATTAGCCTCTGGTGTGAAAGTCACCAAGCAGAGCACCCTCACCAGGCTGTGGGGAGGCCATGGGCCAGAATGAGGACCCTGGTGGGCCGGATTTGGCCCCTGGGCCGTACCTCTGATTTACAGAAATATTAGAGACGGAACTCATAAATGAATTCAAATTAGTTCATAAACATTTTCTAACATAAAGAGGGTGATCTTTGAATTTGGTTTGATTTATTCATTTATACCCGTCTTTCCTGAAAGAGAACTCAAGGCAGCTTACAATAATTGAAAAATATTGACAATATACAATAAACAATAAACATGAAATCACATAAGAACTGTTTACATATCTCGAGGTGGTATGGGCAGCCATCAGACCCCAGTCCAGAGCAAAACAAATGATGTCCTTCACCCATCAAACTGGGCTTGTACTGGGCTTGTACTCTTGGACTGGATCACACCCATTCCTAAGTGCTCCCCTACCTTCCAGAGGATTATGGGGCTTGCTTTTGGACTACATGGAGGGGGTTTGCTGTGGGGCCACAAGTGGTCTCTTGGACACCCAAGAGATGTTGTCTAGGGGTGGTGTAGAACAGGGGTCTTTATGCTTTTTGGCAGGACAGCCATATCATTGTGATGTGTTTAGAGGCCAAAAGAGAAAAAAATGATTTTCATTTCAAATTTGAGTAAATTAACATAAATGGATATATTGGTGATGGAATTCATTAATGAATGAGTTCATTGAATGATTCAGTCATTGAATGGATTCAAATAAATTCATAAGCACTTCCCAACACACACAGAGAGGGTGATCTTCACAGTTCATAAGCACTTTCAAACGAGTTGTGTACAGTCCCAAGCCCTCAAAATACCCTCTGAAGGTGTGGAGAGCAGAGCTCTCCTTGCCTTTGGAGGATTACAGGGCTTGTCTGAGGGCTAGATGGAAGCTCACCCAGCATTGCATCTGGTCCCATGCCCGGGGTTTGGAAACCTCTGGAATGCAAGATCCTCGGAGCTGGAGCTCAAATCTGATGTCTTATTATTGTATAAGCTAAAAGCAGGCCTCCATCAGTCTTGGAAGACTATGGTATCGTGCTCTGTGCTGCATACACTGCATGCAAAGCATGAAAGCCTGGGTTGGATTGTTATGGAGGATAGGCTGTTACCCAAGCAGCAGATCCCCCCTCTCCATACCACTGAATTAGTCCAATGGAAAGGCAGAGCCAATACGATTGAGTCCAGCTGGTGTTGCAGAGCTGGGCTAAGGACAGGAGCTCACCCTGTCTTGTGGGGCTGAACCGGGCCTCGAACCCTGGCCTGCTGATTAACAGGCACAGTGTCTTAGCCATTTGCGCCACCCACAGCCCTTGTATAATCTAATGCTGCTGGTTAATATTGGTAGTCTGTGCTATCGAATTGTATTTCTATTACCATGCTGTGGCTAAAAATTTCTTGACTCCACACCCTTCCTCCCTTCTGTATTATGGGAATTATGTACAGTGGCAGAACCAACTTTAAATACCCTATTTACTCAAATATAATGCTCACCTTTTCCAACAGAATTCTCCAAAATCGAGGTGTCTGTTCAATTCAGGTAAATAAATAATAAGTATAGATCAGTATTTAGTTTAACAGTTTACAATACAGTGGTGCCTTGTAAGACAAACTTAGTTTGTTCCGGAAGCATGTTTATTTTACAAAGTGGGATTTTCCCATTGGAAATACTGAAAACTTAGATGATTGGTTCCACAACCCAAAAAATATTCATATAAAAATATTAACTGTATGTAAAAATGGTGACATAACACTGCAATTCAAAACAATCTATCTATCTATCTATCTATCTATCTATCTATCTATCTATCTATCCATATAAAGAGAGAGAAGTCACTCACCAATGCCCTGCCAAAACCACTGGGCCTAGAAGTGTGAAATTTGGGGTGGGTGTTCCTTCCATGACAGAGGGATGCGCTAAGAACCAGTTTTCCAAAATTCCAAACGGAAGGGGGTGAAAAGGGACACAACACGTTTTCCTCCCTATTTTTTGCACTGAAGAATAGGTGACTGTGGGATGTTTTGCCCCAACCCCCGGACCTAGAAGCATGAAATTCAGTGAGGGTGTTCCTTCTGTCACATGAACACCCACCAAGAACTGATGTGGAGAAATTTAACCCTTCAGGGGCTGAGAAGGGGTGCAATGTGTTTCTGTCCTATACTTAACATGGAAGACTGAACAACATCCAACCAATTTGGTGCTCAGTGCCTGGTGCACTGTGGGGATGCTGTTTGGAGGGAGGGGTTGCACTGGGGGGAATGCTGTGCATTGGGGGATGCGCATGGGGGGTGTTACGCATGGGGAGATGATGCGCATGGGGAGATGATGCGCATGGGGGTTTATGCTGCGCATGGGGGATGTTGTGCATGGGGGGTGATGCACATGGGAGGTTGTTGCACATGGGGGTGTTGTGCATAGAGAGTTGATGGTCATGGGGAGAGGTTGTGCATGTGGAGTTCATGTGCAGGGGGTTTGATGCACATGGGGAGATGTTGCACATGTGGGATGTTGCTCTTGGGGAGTTGACGCGAATTGGGAGATGTTGCACATGGGAGTTGATGTGCATGGGTGAGATGTTGCACATGGGGAGATGTTGTGCATAAGGAGATGTTGCGCATGGGGGATGTTGTGCATGGGGAGTTGACGCACATGGGGGTTGACATATATGGGGAGTTGCGCATGGGGAATGTGTTGTGCCTGGGAGTTGATGAACATTGGGGGTTGATGTGCATTGTGGGTTGATGCGCATGGGGTATTGATGCACCATTGGCAACTGATGCACTTTGGAGTGATGGCATACAGGGAAATTTTACTCCCACGACGCGGGTACGCTTTTCGCTAGTTACTGCAATAAAACACTGTAATATACTTTAGAGTAAAACAGAAAAGAAAAACCTTTATGGCCAAGGATGACTCATTTTCCCTAAAAGAGACAATTGATGTCTTCCTGAGCAACTCTAACAAGGTACCTCTGCGTGCATATACGTTGTATTTCCAAGTTTGCAGCAGGAGCAGCAACAAAGGCTTCTGCCTAATGCAAGTGGGCAAGATCCTAAATTGTATACTCAGAACCAAGTCCCATTGTATCCACTGGAGCTTACTCACAGGAAAGCAGTAGCTTTGCCAAAGGCTTCTGCCAGAGGCAAAAGGAGCAAGATCCTTTTCACTTATTCACAGGAAAGTGGGGTGGAGAGGGTTCCAGGCAAGGAAGGTTGTGGGGGAAGAGGGTAGTTGCAGTGGGGTCACCACAGGGAGGGGGTTTTCCTGGGGAAGGGGTTTCTATTGAGGGGGTCCAGGAAGGGGTTTCCCTCATACCTGATGGTGGCTTGCTGGCTGCAGGAGGCTCAGACATGTTTTCTATGGAGGCTCAAAAAAATGCTTTTTGTCCATAATGAAAAATGATCTCTGATTTCTCTTTTGATTCTCTCTGGAGTAGAAGCAGCTATTCAAAAGAAGAGTGGCTATTTTCTGTAGACAGAAATTAGAGAAAGCTGTGATAATGAAATAAAAACACGCAGCACTGCTTTTTGCACTTCTCATTTTTGTATTTAAAAAATCTATTAGAAGGATTTAGTTGTTTCAGTATTTACAGAGAACCCTCTTTAATTCCCAGTTCTGGATTCACACTCCCAGTCTTTCAGAGATTTTTTCTGCCTGTACTGGGGGCAACCTTTGCATGCCTCTTCTGCTTTACCTGAGGAAGAGAGTGCAAAGTGCTCGTGGGAATGAGGAGTAGTGCTTTAGAGAGGAGAGGGGGCTGTGTGTCTTGAAAAAGATCCTAGTTTGCATTCCACCAAAATTTACAAGCTCAAATGTTAAGAGTTCCAAGGCTTAATAAAACAGCAGGACAATGCTATGTAATGGGACTCTTGGCGGATTGCCACTAAATCAGTGATGCCATGTCTGCATCACATCCAGGTTAATGTCATCACTTCAGTGGGTCCCAATTGTCATTCTTAAAAGAGGGCCTTGATGCTAAAATGTTTGAGAACTACTGCAGTCTAAATGCAAAAAAAACTTCTGTGCATATAAAGATAATGTATTTAAACCATATTCTTTTTCTTTACTCCATTCATTTTGGTGGTTGGAATGTTTGTAGCATTAAGGAAATAAGACAATGAGACATTTTATTTTTGCAAAAGACTCACTCTTATGATTTTTTTTCTTCCAGGAGGTGTAATCATGGCTACTTCACAATCTGTCTTCATATTTGTGCTTTGTATTTTAATAATAATGGAACTAATATTGGCTTCAGAGAGTTATTATGATATCTTGGGTGTTTCCAGAAAAGCATCTGCTCGCCAGATCAAGAAGGCATTTCATAAACTAGCAATGAAATATCATCCAGACAAAAATAAGAGTCCAGGAGCAGAAGCAAAATTCCAGGAAATTGCAGAAGGTAAACAGAATCCTGTTAAATTTTGCATTAGCTGTATGCTATTTATTTAGCCTCTGTAAGGGCAGAGATGAGGCTGGGTACCCTTTTTGTGTAAAAATATCTTTGTCAACTATACATGAGATTTTATGCTCTTAGAACATTTCTTAGAGCAAATCTGGCAATTGATATGGACTTTAATCCTGTGTTCTAGGTAGCAAAGTCTTCATCTGTCTTCATCTAAAGGAAATAGCTATGAATGCACAGACCTTGACTAGATTTTTTTTTCCAAAGAAAACTACTTTAAAATATACCCAATTGTAACAGAAAAGAATATGGAAGTTCTTGATCCTTGTCTCTGTCTTTGCTAGCTTTACCAAGTTAACTTTTTTCTCATAGGACCTGGTTGCCATGGAATTTAGTTTTAGTAGTTGGGAATACTAAGTACAGGGTAAAAGAAATACCTGTATTTACTTGGATCTAACACACCATCAAATCTCATGCACACCCCTGTTTTAAAAGGGTTGAGATTAAAAAGATGTTGCCTGGCAATTATAATGCACAGCTGCAAAGTAGGTAACAAATTTAAAACAATGACTGATGATAATACGACAATGGGCTTATGTTATGTTTTACCATAATTTTTATGGTACAATTTTTACCTAATTGCACAACTTTATACAATGATAGGTTTAGATTAATTTTTCATAACAATATAGTTAACTGTTACACTAATTATTGATGCATTCTAATAATCAAAATATTGTATTTTCTTGAATCTAATGCGCTATCAAATCTAATGCATACTCTGATTTTGGAGACTGAATTTGGCTGGAACAGGTGAGTGTTAGATTTGAGTTACTATAGTATATAGGAGAGAGTTTTTTGACTGAGCTGTTGGATATCTTGCAGCCTATGAAACCCTATCGGAGGATAACAGACGTCGACAATATGATCAATTTGGACATGCTGAAAGACAAAGAAGCAATGGAGACACTTTCCAGTCATTTAACTTTAATTTTGATGACTTCTTCAAAGACTTTAATTTCTTTGGCCAAAATCATGATGCTCCAGCAGAGAAGAACGATGAAGATCCCTTCCAGAGCCATCAGCAAGCTCACTGGAGGCCAAGACATCCTTTCCAAGAGTTTTCCTTTGGAGAAGGATTTTTTGATGACACAGAAAAAATATTTTCATTCAATGGTTTCAACAACATGCACCAGCGCACAATGCGATCCGAAAGCAAATTTCGAGACTCTAGTAAGCACTGCAGAACTGTCACTCAGCGTCAAGGAAACATGGTTACTACATATACAGAATGTTCTGTGCAATGATATTTGCATTTTTGTCCTGAATTTCTTTTTCTGTGAACTGTAAGATTTATAATTTGATGAGTACCTTAGCTGCTGAAAATAAGCTTTAGCTAAATTGATAACTTTCATTAGAAATGTAGCAAAGCTAAGAGAAGAGGGCAGAAACATATTCCATTTGCTGCACAAAATGTATAAGGAGCAAAATCCACAAATGGCAGTCAGATTCTAGTTTACAGATTACCTCAATATTAAGTTAATACATTACACTTGATGTTTGAGGGAATTCTACACCAGTTCCTATTTCTATAATGTGTTGAATGCTTAACCTTATGTTTCTAATAGTACAGTGTTTACCTAACATGAACTTGAGTGTTACCTTATTGACTTAAAACACTTAAGTGAAATGTTGAAATATGACCACATTAAGTTGTGAGGCGGCTTTTGTCAAAATTACCTTACAGCTGGCTATCTTCTGGTGAGGTTCCTCAAAATACTGAGATTTTTGGGACTTCTGCTTTAGTCAGCCACCTGTTGACCTGTTATCCAGCATTTCAGTTTTCCCTTATACTATAGGTACCTGAATAGATGGAATCAGCAGACTACAAGATAATTCTCTATATTAGTTTCATAGGTAGGAGATCAAAAAAAGTTTCCTCATCTTGGGTGAGGGGGTGAGCAATAATGTAGAACCCTTCTTCCCCTCAATTATTGAGTGAAAGTTTTTTAGTTACGTTTTCCAACTAACCCTACTGGTTAACTTGCAGTTATAGTGAAGATGGGATTTTGGCAGGATGGGGGGCCCTCAGCAAAGTTTGAGTAAGCACAAAATAAAGTTATTAAAATTTGAAGTCTACCTATTTATGCTGCACTAGCGAACAGCGTATCTGCATTGCAGGAGTAAAATTTCCCTGTACACCATCCCCCCAAGGAGCATCAGTCCCCCCACGGCGCATCAAACCCCAATGCACATCAACCCCCAATGTGCAACCACCCCAATTCGCATCAACCCCATGCGCAACATCTCCCCATGTGCATCAACCCCCCATGTGCAACAACTCCACATGCACATCTCCCCATGCGCATAAACCCCCCATGCGCATCAATCCCAATGCGCAACATATTCCCATGTGCATCAACCTCCCATGCGCATCAATGCCCCCATGTGCAGCATCCCCCATGTGCAACATCTCCCCATGCACAACAACCCCCATGCACAACAACCCCCATGCGCAACACCCCATACACAACAACCCCATGTGCATCATCTCCCCATGCACATCATCTCCCCATGAGCATCAACCCCCTAATGTGCATCAACCTCCATGCACATCATCTTCCCATGCACAACCCTCTCATGCACAGCATCCTCCCAAGTGGAACCCCTGCCTCCAAACAACATCCCCCTCCCCACTGCACCAGGCATCAAGCACCAAAGTGGCTGGATGTTGATCAGTCCTCCACGTTAAATATAGGACAAAAACATGTTTCACCCCTTTCAGTCCCTTAAGGGTTAAATTTCTCAATATCAGTTCTTAGTGGATGTTCAGTTCATGTGCCATCAGGAACATGAGGTTCATGTGCCATCAGGAACATCAGTTCATGTGCCATCAGGAACACCCTTCCAGAATGTCACGCTTCTAGATTCGGGGGTTGGGGCAAAACATCCCTCAGACCGATTCTTCAATGCAAAGTACGCGAGGAAAATGCTTTGTGCCCCTTTTCACCCACTTTTTGTTGGAATTTCTGAAAACCAGTTCTTATTGCACCCTTCAGTCACAGAAGGAACACACACCCCAAATTTCACGCTTCTAGGCAAAGCGGTTTTGGCAGGGCGTTGATGAGTGAGTCTGAGTATGTCAGTCAGTGACTTTTCTCTTTTATATATAGATACTAGCGAAAAGTGTACCTGCGTTGCGGGAGTAAAATTCCCATGTACGCCATCCCCCCACTGCACATGAATTCCCCATGCACATCAACCTACATGCACATCCACCCCCATGTGCAACATCCCCTACGTTCATACATGTGATCGCACCTCTATACATCATCCCCCCATGCTCATCAACCACCCATGAGGAAATCCCAAATGCTGAACAGCCCCATGCACAACATTACCCATGTTAATCCCCATGCGCATCAACCCCCCATGTGCATCAATACCCCATGTGCAACATCGCCATGCGCAACAACCCCCATGCACATCATTTTTCCAATGCACATCATTCCCCACTGCACATCATTCCGCCATGAGTATCAACCCCCCATGCGCAAATCCCCCATGCATAACATTCCCCATTTTCATCCCCAGGCACATCAACCCCAAATGTGCAACTTCTCGCATGCGCAACTTCCTCCAGGCACAACATCACCAATGCACATCATGTCCCCATGCGCAACAACCCCCATGCGCATCATGTCCCCATGTGCAACTTTCCCCACACGCAACTTTCCCACATGCACATCAACCACACCTGCGCATCGTGTCCCCATGTGCACCATCCCCCATTTGCAATTTCCCCCATGCGCAACTTCCCTCCATGCGCAACATCACCTATGCGCATCATGTGCATCATATCCCCATGAGCAATATCACCCATGAGCATCAGTCCCCATGCTCAACTTCCCTCCATGCGCAACTTCCCCCATACACATGTCCCCATGCGCAACTTCCCACATGTGCATCAACCACCCATGCGCATCATGTCCCCTTGCACAACATCCCCCATGTGTATCAAACCCCCATGTGCAACATCTCCCATGTATATCAACTCTTCGTGCACATCAACTCCCCATCCGCATCATCCCTCCATGCATCAAACCCCAAATGCACATCAAACCCCCAAGTGTATAATTTCCCCATGTGCATCAATTCCCAATTGCAACATCCCCCATGCTCAGCATCATCTCCCCATGCACAACATTCCCCATGTGAATCAAACTGCCATGCGTATCAAACCCCCATGTGCATCATTCCCCATGTGCATCAACCCCAAATCGCAACATTCCCCATGCGCAGCCATCAACCCCCATGCACATCAACCCCCAATGTGCATCTTCCCATGTGCAGCCCCCATGTGCAGCATCCTCTCCAGTGCAACCTTTTCCTCCAAACAAATTCCCCCTCAGTGCACCAGGCACGAAACACCAAATTGGCTGGATGTTCATAGAATCATAGAGTTGGAAGGGACCTAGTAGGTCATCTAGTCCAACCACCCACCTACAGCAGAAAATCCCCCTAGAGTAACCCTGACAGGTGCTCATCGAGCCTCTGCTTGAAGATCCCCAGTGAGGAAGAGTCCACCACCGCTCTTGGCACTCTATTCCACTACGAAACCTCCCGCACCATCAGGAATTTTTCCAGATATCCAGCCAGAATCTCCTCTTGCAGTTTGTACCCATTGGTTCTAGTCCTGCTTTCAGAAGCAGCTATGAACAAACGAGCCCCTTCCTCCCTATGACAGCCCTTCAGGTATCTGAAGAGGGCAATCATTTCTCCTCTCAGCCTTCTCTTCTCCAGGCTGAACATCCCAAGTTCCCCCAACCTCTCCTCATATGGCTTCCCTTCCATCCCACTGATCATTCTTGTCGCTCTCCTCTGGACTTGCTCCAGTTTGGCTGCATCTTAAAGTGAGGTGCCCAGAACTGAACACAGTACTCAAGGTGAGGTCTCACCGATGCAGAATAAAGAGGAACTAGAACTTCTTGCAACTTGGAAGCTACAGTCATCTTAATGCAGCCTAAAATGGCATTTGCTTTCTTTGCAGACACATCACACTGCTGACTCATGTTCAGTTTGTGATCCATGGCAACTCCAAGATCCCGCTTACAGGTTCTGCTGCCAAGCCAAGTCTCCCCCATTTTATACCTGTATTTTTGGTTTTTATTTCCTAAGTGCAGAACCTTGCACTTCTTCCTTTTGAAATTCATTCTATTTATCACAGCCCAGTATTCTAGTTTATCCAGATCCTCCTGGAAGTTTCTCTTGTTTTTTGATGTGTTTGCTATTCCTCCAAGTTTGGTGTCATCCGCAAATTTGATCAGGCTACCCCGTATGCCTTCCTCCAAGTCATTGATGAAAATGTAAAAGAGAACCAGGCCCAAGACAGAGCCTTGGGGTACCCCACTAGAAACCGACCTCCAGGTTGACACAGAACCATTTACTAAAACCTTTTCAGTGCGGTCATTGAGTCCGTTGCATATCCACCTAACAATTGCCTTGTCTAGCCCATATTTTTCCAACTTCCCAATTAAGATGTCATGTGGGAATTTGTCAAGTGCTTTGCTGAAGTCAAGATAAATGACATCCACAGCATTGCCACTGTCCAGTAAGCTTGTAACCCGATCAAAAAAGGAGATCAGATTTGTCTAGCAAGATTTATTCTTGGTAAATCCGTGCTGAGTTGTTTTAATCACCGAGTACTCGTCTAGATGTGCGCAAATTGTGTGTTTTATGATTTGTTCTAATACCTTGCCCAGGATTGACATCAAACTGAGTGGTCTATAATTTCCCAGGTCTTCTTTTTTCCCCTTCCTAAAGATTGGGACTACAATTGCCCTCTTCCAGTCCAGTGGCACTTCTCCACTCCTCAAAGATTTCTCAAAGATGATTGACAGAGGCTCTGCAAGGACATCTGCCAGTTCCTTAAGAACTCGAGGATGCAGCTCATCTGGTCTAAATGACTTGAATTCATTTAGGCCAGTTAAGTGGTTTTGAACCAGTTTTCTGTCAACCTTAATCTGCTGTTCTGCACCATCCATGTTTTCATTACCTCTTTGGGGATGCAAGCACATCCCCGCAACAGTCAATGATCCTGCACTCCCATTTGCACAGCCCTCCTTCTGTGAATAGACGGATGCAAAGCAGGAGTTGAGCAGCTCCGCTCATATTTCCTCGCAATACCTGCCAGTTGCTCCAAGAAGACATCGTCCAGTCCTTCTCCTTGGCCTGGCGGTGTATCGTAGACGCCCACCACAATGTTTCAAGACATCTGTTGTCCATCCTTGTCCAAGAGCAGCCCCACCCCCCTCGTCTCTCCTCCTGTTCCTTTGGGCATAACTAAAGAAGCTCTTTTTGTTATCCTTGACTCCCCTGGACAGCCTCAGCTCATACTGAGCTTTAGAATCCCTGACCCCCTCCCTACAGGACCCAGCTACCTGCCTGTACTCCTCCCTGGTGATCTTTCCAGTCTTCCATTCCCTATACTTCTCTTTCTTTAACTTCAGCTGATCACCAAGTTGCTTGTGAAGCCAACCTGGTTTTTTCAGCATTCCCCCCCCTTTTTTTATTTGAATGGTTTCTGATTGTTTCTTTTATTGGAATTGTTTCTGCCTCTTAAGGAGCTCCCACCCATCTTGGGCCCCTTTCCCCATTAGATCATCAACCCATGGGATCCCGCCTATGACTCCTCTAATCCTGTTGAAATCAGCTTTCCTGAAATCCAATATGTAAGTTTCACTCTGCACTCTTTTTATTTCCCACATTATTCTAAATTCTAGCAGCTCATGATCGCTTTCCCCTAAAGTTCCCACTATGTTGACCTGATCAACCAGTTCTTCATGATTTGTTAAGATCAGGTCAAGGATGGCCCCTCCCCTTGTCGTTTCCTCCACTTTCTGGAGCATGAAGTTATCTTCGAGGCCCCTCAGGAATCTACTGGAGTTTCCATGTTTGGCTGAGTTTGTCTCCCAGCAAATGTCTGGGTAGTTAAAGTCCCCCATTACTACTACCTCATATTTCCTCGCAATACCTGCCAGTTGCTCCAAGAAGACATCGTCCACTCCTTCTCCTTGACCTGGCAGTGTATCGTAGACGCCCACCACAATGTTTTGTTTCTTGTTTTTCCCCCTAACCTTTACCCAAACGCACTCCACAGGGATATCCGGATCACTTTCCTGGATTTGAAAGATAATGTCAAGCATTATCTTGACATATAATGCTACTCTGCCTCCCCCTTTGCCACTTCTGTTCCACCGGAACAGCTGATAGCCTTGTATTTGTGTGTTCCAGTCGTGGGAGTCATCCCACCAAGTTTCAGTTATTCCCATCAAATCAAGTTTCCCTTCACTTGCTAAAAACTCCAGCTCATCTTGTTTATTTCCCAGGCTCTGTGCATTTGTGCAACGTAAGCCCTGGATGTTGCAACTCAATGCATTCCCCCCCACTTTTTGTAAGGCCAGGCCCCTCTAAAGATTTTTGAGTTACAGCTGTGCCCTGGCAATTTTCATCCAGAGCATTTTCCTTATACCTAGGTTCCCTTTGGACGTAACCCACCCCCTTCTTATTTAGTTTAAAGCCCTCCTGATCAGGTTGGTCATCTCCCGTCTGAAGACACTCTTCTCCCAACCCGTAAAATTAGTCCATCCTTTGCTAGAAGTCCTTCCCAAAGGATGTTCATCTCGTGATCCCAGAATCCAAATCCTTCTCGATGACACCATTTTCAAAGCCAGCTATTCAACTGAAAAATCTTGCTATCTCTCTGAGGACCTTTGCCGATTACTGGGATGATGGATGAGAATACCAGTTGGGTATCCCCCACATCTTTAATCTTCCTCCCCAGAGCTTCATAATCCCCAACTATATTTTGGAAAGTTTGCCTAGCAGTATCGTTTGTTCCTACGTGGATGAGTAAGAACGGGTGGCGATCAGCAGGCGTGATCATCCTTGGTAGCCTCTCCGTGATTCCCTGTACCCTGGCACCAGGGAGGCAGCATACATCACAGGAAAATGGATCTGGTCAGCATACAGGTTCCATGCCCCTCAGGAGAGAATCTCCAATCACCACCACCACCCTCCGTGTTCTCCTTTTGTGTGGAGATTCCCCCACACTTACTGGTTTTGGTAGCTATGAGGGGAATCTGCAGAATCTTGTGTAGGTGTGTTAGCAAATGGAACTTCTGCCAGCATGGTGGAATCTGGGAGACTCTGGAAACAGTTGTATAGCTCCAGTGGTTCTCAACAGCTCCTGCCCTTTTTACTCCTGACTGTCACGTGTCTCCATGAAGAGACATCATTGCAGGTGTTCCCACTGGTGTCTTTCCCACTTGGGAAGTCAGAAACTTCCCTCTGGAGAAGTTCTGTTTGCTTTGCATCGAGGAACTCCTCAGATGCCTTTAATAGTTAAATAATTAAATAATAGTGGGGCCAAAATACATCCCTGTTTGATTTCTTTTGAGTTGGAAAAGCCTATGTGAAATGGCTCTGCAGGCTGCGCTTAAGGGAGGTTGAATAAAAAATATCAGGTGCCAGTCTATATTGGAGGTTGTAAATTGGAGGCTACTCCCACAGTTTCTTGTGCAAGATGGAATCAAATCTAGGTCTACAAGGCTTATTAAGGAAGGTTGTCTGATTTGAAATATATTTTCCAATTAGATATTGGAGAATTAGACATTGGTGAATAGTAGACTTACTTTCCCTGAAAACTGCTTGTTTTCCACTAATATACTTCCTTCTTCCAACCTGTCCTTAAGTTTTCCATATAGATTTCTTACATACAGCTTGCAAATGGTGTTAATTACACTATAATTAGAGGGGTAATCTCTTACCTTTTTAAAATATGGGAAAAATAAATGCAGATCCCCAATCAGCAGGGGATGACCAGTTTGTCAATATAGGAGAACAATGATACCAAGATTGTTGTCCACCATTCAATATTATTCTTTATTGTCTCAGGTGGGAGGCTGGCCAAGATGGCGACCGGAACAGAAGCCTATTAAAACTGCTCCGATTTTATTTTTATTTTTTACTGTTTTTCTTTTAATTGTACAAGTTTTTAATCTTAAGGGCTCTTCCATTCTCTCTAAAGACTTTACAGCTATGGAGCAAGTTTAAACTACAGACTCTCCTCATATTTAATCAACAAACTCTCCTACGCCTTGGCTTACAGAGGACTTCAGCTGTTATCTTCATTGCCTTGTGAGTACGCTCAGTGCCAATTTTAATATACTGCCAAAATGAGGCGTAAACGCCAACTTTCTTTGGAGAGCCCAGTATTGGGATTACAATCTAATTCTCAGAAAATATCAAAGCAGATGAGATTAGATGAATTTTTTGATGCCTCTATAAATCCTCCATCTATGCCTACTCCTGCTTTGAACTGCGTTTGTGTAAATCCTCCAGAGAGGATTGATTTTGATGGATTTTCTCCACTAACTAGAGGCCTAATTAAAGACTTGATAAATGAACAGCCTTGTCATGGGTCAACAGCTGGAGATAACGTGCAAACAAAAAACATCCCTGACCAGCTAGTACAACATTCTTCTTCAACTGCTTCAGATATTAGAAAAATACTCAATCTTCTGGAAAGCATTAGTAGTATAATACCCCCACCTTCTGTCAAACTACTGAAGCATGTGTATTTGTTTACATCACGTGACCAGAAGCCCCTCCCCGGAAATGACGGGAGCGGAAACCCACCCTGGAAGAGGTGGAGACCGGAAATCCCACCCCGGAAGAGGTAGGGGGACACCACGTGGTCCCTCGGGCACCAATGGGAACTGGTTTTGTGGGTGCTGGGCCGGAGGGGTGCTGGGAGAGGCCTCCAATAGGCTGGAAAGGGTGCATATGACCCCTCAAACAACTCCCCCCGGGCCCTGCCGACCAACAGGAAAGGGTTTTGCTGATGCCGGGGCAGGCCGCGTGGCATCAGGGGTGTGTTGGGACATGTATGTGCATGAGGCGACACCAGCCGGAAGCAGGGCGGTTCCCAGATGCGTAGCAGCCAATAGGAAGGGGATTTTTGAACCATGCCCTTTCCCCTTACACATCCGGGTGTTTAACGTGTTGGGGTTGACTGCTGGAGCTGAACTGTTTTCTGAGCTGAACTGTTTTCTGAATTGCTGCACAACCCTGGAAATGGATTACACTGTGAAAAATGAAGATCTAACCAGCCAGACACCAGAGGCTGATAGCCTGATGAGGCCAAAAGAACCTGAAAGCTTGGTATATGTTCCTCTGAAAAAGAAATCTAGAAAGCGTTATATCTCATCTGATGAAGACACGGATTACACAGTGCAACTCATGCAAAAATGCTACGAATCTGCATTGGGGTGTGACTGTGGTGGAAAAACACCACGATCAGAAGGTAGGCCTGCGATCAGAACACGATCAGAACATGATCAGAAGGTAGGCCTGCGTATGTGTGTATATATTTAAGAATGTGGGGTGGGATGACTGAAAATAAATAAGTTGCTTTTTTTATATCCAGGATCAGAAGAACTCCCACATGAGAGCAGAACTGTCTGCCAAACCACCTCCAGAACTGATTTACAAACTTGCTTGGGATGAAGTGGTGAATGCAGAAGAGTTTCATGAGAAATTTCCTCAGATGGATGCGAACACCACTACAGAGGTACTTACCTTGAGGGGTAATGGCGAATGCCTTGTTTTGATTGGGTAGGACAGGGGGATGGTGTGATCTAATAGGTTTTTATTATTATTTTAAGGACACCAAAAGTGGAAATGTGCAAGCCTGTTCTTCGGATTCACAGTGCTCTGGAAACAAGAAACCCCGTGGGATGCTTCTTCATGTTCTGGGGTTAGACAAAATGGAAGATTCTGTTAAAATTTGTTTTAAAATTCTAAAAAAAATTTGTTCCGCTGGTTGGTTTAGGAGTGTTTGTTTTTCCTACAAGCAGTAATATGTGATTTATTATGTGAATTATAAAACAGACAGAGTTTAAAAGCATTTGGTTATTATTATGATTATATACCCACCAAAAGTCAGGGTCTGTTTTGCATGAAGTTTTTCTGGTGTGGAGGGCACATTCTCTTCTGGATCGAAGATTGCTAAGACAGAAAGAAACACATTTAATGTGACTATGTATACAGAGTTGCACACACACACACACACGCACACACAAACATGGCAAGAGAGATACATGTAGGGTCTCAAACTCGCGGTCTTTTGGTTAAGAGGAACATGGGTTAACCACGTGCACCACCACCCAATCCCCACCAGTTTGACTTAAAAAAGCAAAACACTTACCAACAAGCTCGGCGTCTGTCAACTCCCGGTCCATTTCCTGTTTGGAAGACTAAATATTCTTGCTTAGGAGAATATAAGTATTCTTGCTTGGAAGACTATAAAAATGAAATACTAAAAGTATGTGTTATTTTACCAGAAAGACTGGTTTAAACTCTTATAAAAATATACTTAAAGCATTTTAACATTTAATATCTTTATATAATATTTAATAAACAACATTTAATATTTTTATATAATATATAATTTTATATAATATATAAATATATAATATATGCAAAATATATAAATATAAATATATAAATATATAATATAAAATATAAATATATAAATATATAAATATAAATATAAATATATAAATATATAATATATAAATATAAATATATGGATAATATATAAATATAAACACATGGATAATATATAAATATATAAAATAAATATAAATATATAAATATATAAAATGCATTATTTAATATAATTAGGTTATGAGCATCCCCAATTTAAAGACCAGCCTTCCCCAAGGCCTGCCTAGGCAGGCCTGGGCATGCTCCATGGTCTGGAAACTCCATTAAAAAGTCTCCAGAAAAAAGTATTTCAAATGAATTAAAAAACACACAAATACACTCTTTTGTATTTAAAAAGGCATAAATTCCTATAAATTCATTTTTTAAAAATCAATCCAGTTTAAAAGTTGTGGTGAGGCAGCAAAAGGGGTTCTAAAGCAGTTTAAGCATTCTGGATTGCAGTCTACTTTGGGCTGCATGCAAAAAATTTTAAATTAATAAGGATTTCAAATTAATTATTTTTAAACAACCACCCCATACTTTAAGTCTATGAAGAGGTCCCATGTATAAATATAGTTTAAACATTGAACCAGGGCAGACATTTTAAAATACACATGGCTGCAATAATACTCACCGGGCCCTGGAATGTGTTGTGACTTTTGATGGTGCAGGCAAAAAAGGAAGTGGGGTTTGAATCCCACTGTTTATATGAGCTTGGTGATTGAGGCCCAGCCCCCCTAACCCAGAATGCCCTGCTTAGTTACCCAGAATTCTTGGGAAGGGTCTGCAGCCCACTTCCGGCCTTTTTTCTTTCCCAGGATACCTGTTGGACACAGCCCTCTTCTTTTGTTGCTTGCCCACCCCCTCCCAGAATTCCAGGTGTGCTTCCTCCTCCCAATCAGCCACATGTTGGAATCCATTTTCTATTGCCCTCCTACAGTTCCTGGCCTGGTCTTGATCTCCACTACCACATGGCTTTTCTTCCTGGCCTGTCTTTTCCTGCTCCTCCATGCAGGGCTGCATGCTCTTGATCATCATCCCCAATACCACTTGTGAGTCTCCAAGGTTCTAGTGTGCATGTTTTTCTTCCTCTCTCTCTCTCTTTACCAAATCTTTTTTTTCTTTCCCTAATTTTGCTGGTGCTCCTAATGCCACTACTTTTATTTCTTATACCACTTTTTTTTCCTCTTCCATTTTGGTCTTGCCCCCACCCCCACCCCCTTTTTTTCTTCCCCATTTGTCTCCTTGCTTTTTTTTCTTCCATGTCTGGCCTGGTCTTGATTCTCAGATCCTTTTTTCCAACCCCAACTCCTCCACAGTTTGAACCTGTTAAGTACTTTAATATTTCTTAGCTTTAGTTTATACCAAAAACCAAGTATTAGATTCATAAGATTTTTATTTTTCTACATTTTAAAATACAATGGCTGTTTAAAAATAAAAAGCATGGCAAATATAAAACAGGTCTTTGTGTTGGAAATAGTGCTTGAAAACATATTTTCTCAACATTCATTAAACCTTAAATTAAAAAGTGTCGGTACTTTCTCTGTGAAACAACATGTTTTGCATACTGATAAATAATTTTATCGCATTTCTCTAATAAGTAATAGAGATCCTCTAGGGGCCTCTTGCTTTCTTGCAGTTCTGTTAAAAGGCACATTAGGTAATCTGTTTGATGAAGTTAAATTCAAAAAATGAAAACCATAACTGATGTTTATGACAATACTTAGCAAGGATTGAATTTTGAGCCTATGACAAATGTTCCTAAAATTATCTGTAAAATTTTTCTCTTTGAAGAGTGCACACTCATGGTGTTTCAGTGATGGAGCTTCAAACTGGCATCCATGACATGCATCCTTCTTACATCCTCTGAGACAGTGGTCCAGGATTGAACACAGCGTGGCTCTGATTAGGCTATTCATCACATGCGACCTCCGGACAATTTTAACAGAATCTTCCATTTTGTCTAACCCCAGAACATGAAGAAGCATCCCACGGGGTTTCTTGTTTCCAGAGCACTGTGAATCCGAAGAACAGGCTTGCACATTTCCACTTTTGGTGTCCTTAAAATAATAATAAAAACCTATTAGATCACACCATCCCCCTGTCCCACCCAATCAAAACAAGGCATTCGCCATTACCCCTCAAGGTAAGTACCTCTGTAGTGGTGTTCGCATCCATCTGAGGAAATTTCTCATGAAACTCTTCTGCATTCACCACTTCATCCCAAGCAAGTTTGTAAATCAGTTCTGGAGGTGGTTTGGCAGACAGTTCTCCTCTCATGTGGGAGTTCTTCTGATCCTGGATATAAAAAAAAGCAACTTATTTATTTCCAGGCATCCCACCCCACATTCTTAAATATATACATACATACGCAGGCCTACCTTCTGATCGTGTTCTGATCGTGTTCTGATCGCAGGCCTACCTTCTGATCGTGGTGTTTTTCCACCACAGTCACACCCCAATGCAGATTCGTAGCGTTTTTGCATGAGTTGCACTGTGTAATCCGTGTCTTCATCAGATGAGATATAACGCTTTCTAGATTTCTTTTTCAGAGGGACATATACCAAGCTTTCAGGTTCTTTTGGCCTCATCAGGCTATCAGCCTCTGGTGTCTGGCTGGTTAGATCTTCATTTTTCACAGTGTAATCCATTTCCAGGGTTGTGCAGCAATTCAGAAAACAGTTCAGCTCAGAAAACAGTTCAGCTCCAGCAGTCAACCCCAACACGTTAAACACCCGGATGTGTAAGGGGAAAGGGCATGGTTCAAAAATCCCCTTCCTATTGGCTGCTACGCATCTGGGAACCGCCCTGCTTCCGGCCGGTGTCGCCTCATGCACATACATGTCCCAACACACCCCTGATGCCACGCGGCCTGCCCCGGCATCAGCAAAACCCTTTCCTGTTGGTCGGCGGGGCCCGGGGGGAGTTGTTTGAGGGGTCATATGCACCCTTTCCAGCCTATTGGAGGCCTCTCCCAGCACCCCTCCGGCCCAGCACCCACAAAACCAGTTCCCATTGGTGCCCGAGGGACCACGTGGTGTCCCCCTACCTCTTCCGGGGTGGGATTTCCGGTCTCCACCTCTTCCAGGGTGGGTTTCCGCTCCCGTCATTTCCGGGGAGGGGCTTCCGGTCACGTGATGTAAACAAACACACGTGGTTCCGGCACTTTGACAGGTGGCCGTGGCTTCCGGTCTTGTGATGTAAACAAACACACATGCTTCGGTAGTTTGACAGAAGGTGAGGGTATTATACTACTAGCATTTATGCTCTCCTAGAGGAAAAGCCCTCATATTTAACATTTAACAGCACCAAAGGAAAGAAGTGCTTGCCTCTAAAGATGTTGAGATACAATCTCCATCTCCCTACAGATATCAATTTCCTCCGTATCTGGGTGATATCTATCCTTCAAAGCTAATCTTAAAAATGGAGAGTGTAGCCCTTTTAATCTCTAAACAACCAGGGCTGACACCAGATTGGTCCCAGTTTTGGAAGATCAAGAAACATCTGGCATCCATTCTAAAATTAAAGCTAACAGATATCAACCTGCTCAGGATGGAGCGACTGCCTTCTCCACCTTGGCAACAAAGAGTCCTCTTACATTTCTATACTAGCAAGATTCCCAAGATGGTTTTTACCCAAATTCAAAGGCTCAAGGCCTTTGGAATTTTTCCCCAAAGACATTTCCAAAATCAGATTAAAAAAAATCTGATCCCAGCAAAATCCGTGACTACAACTACTACCTTGACGGAAGCCTCTTCCTCAAATTGCAATATGACTTCCAAATCCCAATATGACGAGCAAGTTACTCTCACTCCTCCTAACCACAACCTTATTGATTTAAATACAGATCATCCACCACCTGCATCTCCATCTTGCCCTGTTGGCCTCCCTCTATCACCCATATGTGTGATAGATCGGACTCGCCAAGGTGGATCTTTTGTCCTTATTGATGCATCTTCTGATGCTACAGTTCCTGCTGAGACCATGACTTCTAATGTCCCAGTCTCTTTCTCCAGAGTGGTAAGGCCTCTCTTAGATAAAGACTCTGTTCTCTGTCCTAAGACTGCAGACGGGCCTGCATGACTTGCCCACTATATAAGCTCTCCTACTGAACAGTATATCCAGCCCACTCCAATGATGAGAAACACATCATCGATTGTCCACGCCGCCTCTTCTTTTGATTTTATTCATATAATCTCCGGGAACGTTGCCGGATGGAATCCTAAGAGCTCAGACAAAGACTTTATAGCCTTTTGTTCCAGTTTCGACGTCATAGCCCTACAAGAGACGTGGCTAACTCAACCAGCATCTCCATTTATTCCTGGTTTTACGATGTTTGAAAATCAGCCTTGAGCTCTACAGCAGGAGGAAGAGCAAAAGGTGGTCTAACAGTGCTTGTATCGGCGCACCTCTCATCTACTATTACCTTTTTGGACACTACTTCACCTCATATTATGGCTCTATATGTTTCTTGGCCCTCTTTTCCAAAATTTATTTTGATAATTGCATATTGTCCTCCTACGGATTTATCCTCTCCTGAGATCTCTACTTTGGAGATGTTGGACCAAACAATATTTGATTTATCTGAAAGATTCCCAAATGCCTTTCTTATTGTCGCTGATTTTAACACTAACTTGAGGGTAACAACCAGGCGAAAGAAGACTCCCCTGGATGGAGAATATCCAACGGCAAATATTGACTGCCCTTAATTCCTCAATCCTTCTTTCTCTCAGAGCCTTACTTGACTCCTTGGAGCCTATAACCACCTTCAAAGAAATTACAACCAACCAGAGACCTCTGTTAGTCACTTCAAAACCCTTGTTATCTAACCCTTCCTTTGCAAATGACTGGTATGATAGAGACTGCCTCAACTATAAGCGACTTTTGACCAGAGCCTTCAGGAAACTAGTAACCAAGTATTCGATTGCTAACTTTTCAACATATATTAAAAGAAGAAGAGCCTACAAAAACCTCCTAAAAGTAAAAAAGAGCTCTTCTATCCAAAAATCCTGGCAGGCCCTGACTTCTGCCATGTCTATGAAAACCTCCTCCAAATTCTGGTCCATAGTATCCAGAGGCATGAACTTCCGATATGGAAATACGGGAAATCAAATCATAGCGAGCAAATGGAAAGCCCATTTTTCAGCCATCTTTTCGGAAGATGGTAGTTCTTCATCATTAACTCTAGACTATGAACTTGCCGCACCTTCTTTGGATCTTTTGCCTGCTTGGGACCCAGTTTCACCTGAAGAAATTAAAGCCCTAATTTCCCCGGCCCCGATAAAAAGGCCCCTCCAGTCTGCATCGCAGAAGATAGTGTGCAATGTCATCAGTCTCTCCTGAATTGCACTTACATAGTCTAAGGTCATAGGGAGTGTTGTTGAATCTGCCTTCTAAAAATGCAGACTGCATGGTCTGGAGACGTAAGGCAGAAAAAGCCTTTCTCAAAGTAGGATTCATCAGGTTAACTAAATAATTTTTGAGAACGAAGGTTGTTTTGTAAAATAAAAGCCAATGAGAACAAGGAGAGTTAATGATTGTGCCAAGATCCTGCCTCATATAGTAGAGGCGTATAGAATCTCTATACCAACACCTATTCTGATTCTTTGGTCACCCTGAAGTCTACATTTTAATCCTGCCAGGCTTCGGAATGATCTCACACATCGTCACCTACTATGCAGGAAAAAAGGAGCCCTCTGGCTACATAGGCATAGTCTGAGCCATAATATCCATTGGCTTCCTGGGGTTCATCGTATGGGCCCACCACATGTTCACAGTAGGCATGGACGTAGACACCCGAGCATACTTTACATCCGCCACAATAATCATTGCCATCCCAACAGGCGTGAAGGTGTTTAGCTGCATGGCCACTCTTCACGGAGGAATAATCAAATGGGACGCCGCAATACTGTGGGCCCTGGGGTTTATTTTCTTGTTTACAGTTGGAGGCCTTACAGGCATTGTTTTAGCCAACTCCTCCTTAGACATTGTACTGCATGACACATACTACGTAGTAGCCCATTTCCACTATGTCCTCTCCATGGGGGCCGTTTTTGCAATTATTGGCGGATTCGTCCACTGATTCCCACTATTCTCAGGATACACCCTACACCAGACCTGAACAAAAATTCACTTTGGTGTCATATTCGCTGGTGTAAACCTTACATTCTTCCCACAGCACTTCCTAGGCCTCTCAGGAATGCCTCGTCGATACTCAGATTACCCGGACGCGTATACAATTTGAAATACTGTCTCCTCCATTGGCTCACTAATCTCTTTAGTGGCCGTCATTATAATAATGTTTATCATTTGAGAAGCCTTCGCAGCCAAACGAGAAGTTCTAGCACTTGAACTTACAAGCACCAACTTGGAGTGACTACACGGCTGCCCTCCCCCATATCACACCTATGAGGAACCTACATACATTCAAACTAACTCGAGAAAGGGGGGAATCGAACCACCTTGCACTTCAAGCCAACCGCATAGCCACAGTGCCTCTTTCTCCATTTCCCAATTCAGGAAACTAGTAACCAAGTATTCGATTGCTAACTTTTCAACATATATTAAAAGAAGAAGAGCCTACAAAAACCTCCTAAAAGTAAAAAAGAGCTTTCTAGATTTCTTTTTCAGAGGGACGTATACCAAGCTTTCAGGTTCTTTTGGCCTCATCAGGCTATCAGCCTCTGGTGTCTGGCTGGTTAGATCTTCATTTTTCACAGTGTAATCCATTTCCAGGGTTGTGCAGCAATTCAGAAAACAGTTCAGCTCAGAAAACAGTTCAGCTCCAGCAGTCAACCCCAACACGTTAAACACCCGGATGTGTAAGGGGAAAGGGCATGGTTCAAAAATCCCCTTCCTATTGGCTGCCACACATCTGGGAACCGCCCTGCTTCCGGCCGGTGTCACCTCATGCACATACATGTCCCAACACACCCCTGATGCCACGCGGCCTGCCCCGGCATCAGCAAAACCCTTTCCTATTGGGGTCGCCTAGAGCTTTCCTGGGGGTGGCCTAAAGACCTCTGGTGCAGGGGGCCTGGTCAGGCTTGCCAGACCTCCAGCTGTAGTTGCGCGTGCACTGGGGCTGACTGACAGCCTCAGGGCCCAATCCTATGCTTTAGGTGACCCCAAAAGGGGTCCTGATGACCCGACCCCCACTTTGAGAAATGCTGGGCTCAGAGGTGGGCAGATACCGGTACGGGCCTACGCGGCCGTACCGGGTCTTCCACCCAGGCGGACGACAGCGAGCCGGCCAGACCCGCGGCTGCAAAAGCCGCGGGGACCAGTACGCTGGTGGCCACCACACATCACCTGAAGCTCGGCTTCAGGAGACACAATGGGCTACTGTATCTCCTGAGGCCGAGCTCCAGGAGACTGAGTATGCATGCGTCCAACAGGATGCATGCGCACTAAGCCTCCTGGCCGGCAGGGAGGCGAAGGAGGGGAGAGTGCAGCCACACCACGCTCTCCCTGCCTCTCCTGGCTGGCTGGGGAGGCTGAGAGCCGCATCCTGTGCAGGTCTACTCAGAAGTAAGTCCCAGTATAGTCAATGGGACTTATTCCCAGGAAAGTGTGAACAGGACTGCAGCCTCAGAGCCCCATCCTGTGCAGGTCTACTCAGAAGTAAGTCCCAGTATAGTCAATGGGACTTACTCCCAGGGAGGTGTGGTGAGGACTGCAGCCTCAGAGACCCATCCTGACTGAGAGTTTTTAAATTAGTAATTTTAATTAATAAGTAATATAGTGATTAAGGACAAGAAAGCAAGATACCTTAAATGAGTGTTTTTAGCTGTTATATGGTCATGTCCTACATTTTTCTTGGGTGTCCTACATTTTGTCCTCTATTTGCGATTATGTCATTTGATTATCACCCTGTTCCAGACACTTAGAGCAATCCTAATTATGTCTACTCAGTGTTCAATGGGTCTTACTGCAAGGAAAGTGTGCTTAGGATTGTAGCCTTAGGCTGCAACCCTAAACTTTCCTGGGAGTAAGCCACATTGAACATAATGGGACTTACTTTTGAGTAGACATGTTTAGGATCGCAGCCTTAGAGCACAATCCTAACCATGTCTACTCAAAAGTAAGCCCCATTGTGTTCAATAGGTTTTACTCCCAGGAAAGTGTCTTTAGGATTGCAGCCTTAGTCAAACTTCACAGATCAAGTGGGTTGCATCCAGTCGTTTTTTCCCTTTTTGGGGGGGAATCTTTTTTTCATTAGCCTTAGCCCCATATCTTTTATAGATTAAATGGGGCAATGGCATATCTAGAGGGGGTGCAACCATGCAAAGCACTCCCTGCCACCCATGGTAAGACTGAAATCCTAAAGACTGTCTAATTTTAGAGAGCTACACTTAAAGTCCTCTGAGGATTCCACCCCATCACCTCTTCCCTTCCCAGTGGATCCAGGCTGCAATCTTGCCTATATTTACCTGGGAGTAACCCCTATTGACTCTAATGGGATCTATTTCTGAGTAGGTACTTAGAAGCTTGGGTTCTGAAACTGGATGGGAGGCAAGGAACGTGTGTGTGTGTTTGTGTGTGTGTGTGAATGAGAGAGCATAGAAGTGCTCCATAGAGATGGAGAGAGCTAGTGGCATAGCTACAGGGGGACAGAGCATTAACTGTTGCATGGAGCCTCACTGCAGCCTGCATGCAGTCCCTCTCCCATCCCTTTGGAGCCATACCAGGTTTGGGGGAAGGAAGGCATGTGCCTGTCTCCAAAGAGAAGGGACCCCTTGAAGCTACCTATAAAGCTTGGTGCTTTACTCACTCTGGCTATGCCACTGGCAAGTGCCCAATCAACCAACCAACTGTATTTATATACCGCTTTTTAGCAAAAGTTCATTAAAGAAATAAGAGTTTATTATTTCTCCAGAGTTTGCATGAGCTCCCAAGGAGGCTGGATCTGACAACCTAGCAGGCTGGAAGAGCTGCCCAACTTCTCCCCACATCCCTCCCAGCCACCCCCACATTCCATGAAGGGTGTCTCCCAGTTGGCATTGCCTACCCTTGCAGATCTCTGCTTGTTATGCAGAGTCTGTCTCACTGCTGCTTCTTTAGAGGTTTGCCCAGGGAGTGCATCCACTGGCATGTTGAACAAATGTCCTCTTTTTCCAGGGCACATCCTCTTATTTTAGACTTGTGTCCTGGAAAAATAATCTTCACTGTCCTCCTTTTTTAGGGTGACCATATGTCCTCTTTTTCCAGGACACGTCCTTTTTTAACCTTATGTTTGTCCTCCTTTTCCTTGTGAGCAGGCATGTTGCCTTTTTGTAATTAATTATATGCAATAAATCATACGTGATAGATTAAATGTAATAATAAGCAATATATTACATGATCCATTCAAAAGTACTATATCTGTAAAACACACACACATGCCCTGGAGGTCTCCTCAGAAGTAAGTCCCATGGCAGTCAATGGGACTTACTCCCAGGAAAGTGTTTTTAAGATTCCTGCTTGCTTTCCAGATAGATCCTCTATCATTAGCCTGGTGACTATAATCCTAACCATGTCTCCTCAAAAGTAAGCCTTATTGTGCTCAATGGGTCTTACTCCCAGGAAACTGTCATTAGGATTCCCTCCTCCTTTCCAGGATAGATCCTATTTCTGGTGACTACAATCCTAACCATGTCTCCTCAAAAGTAAGCCCTATTGTGCTCAATGGGTCGTGCTCCCAGGAAAGTGTGGACAGGATGCATCCTCAGGGAGCAAGGCTAGGCAGGTCCACTCAGAAGTAGATCCCATTACAATCAGTGGGTCTTAATCCCAGGAATGTGTGGACAGGGTGCAGCCTGAGAGCCCAATCCTATGCATGAATACTCAGAGGTAAGTCCCATGACAGTCAATGGGGCTTACTCCCAGGCAAATGTGGCTAGAACTGCAGCCTGAGACCCTATCCTAAGCATGCCTACTCTGAAGTAAGTCCCATGACAGTCAATGGGGCTTACTCCCAGGCAAGTGTGGTTAGAACTGCAGCCTGAGAATCCTATCCTAAGCATGCCTACTCTGAAGTAAGTCCCATGACAGTAAGTCCCACTAACAAAAACTTAGATTTTTGTTTAAAAATTTAATTTTTAATTTTTTTTAATTCAACCTTTAAATTCTCCCTGGCCCCGCCCCTAAACCTGACCACGCCCCCTGACCCTGCCTGGCCACGCCCACTTCCAGGGAACCGGTTCTTGGGCCATGTTTGGTCCTCTACTGGCTGGGCTACACTTTCCTGAGAGACCCCAAGCCAAAGGCTGCAATCCTAAAGACACTTTCCTGGGCTAGGAGAAGCCCAGGCAGCCACTCCCCAGCTGACCTCTCCACTATTCCCCTTCCCTGCCTCCGTTTCTGGGGGACTCCTTCAGCTGGCGATGGAGGAAAGGCTCCCAGGGCAAAGAGGGGGAGCTGCCTGGGGGCTGCCTGGGTTTCTCCTGGCCCAGGAAAATGTCTTTAGGATTGTAGCCTTTACTTGGGAGTAAGCCCTGGGGGTGTGAGCAGTGCTTCTGCTCCTCCCTCACCCAGGAGGAGCGGCCTGTCTTCCCCCTCCAGGCAGGGAGGATGCTGAGCCCTGCAGAGACCCTGGGGGAAGCAGGGCAGGCCAGGCAGTGGTTTCTTCATTGGGCTGGCGAGCAGGTGGGCAGGCAGGCAAGCGAGCGAGCAAACAGGCAAGCACAGGCTCGCCATGCTGGGCACCCGCCTGGCATGGTATTTCATTTTGGACACAAGGGCTTTCTTCAGCAGTTGTCAAAATGGAAGGTTTCTCCATTTGTTTAGTTCGTAAAAGTTTAAAAGGGCATTACTTATTTTGACAACTGCTATGGGCATCAACCCCGATGCGCAACATCCCCCCATACGCATCATCGCCTATGTGCAACATCACCTATACGCATCATACCCCATGCCCATCAACCCCATGCGCAAGATCCTCCCATGCACAACATCTCCCCATGTGCATCAACCTCCCATGTGCATCAATGCCCCCATGTGCATCAACCCCAAGCACAATACCCTCCCATGTGCAACATCCCCATGCTCATCAACCCCCATGCGCAACATACCCCCATGCGTGTCAACCCCATACACACCAACCCCCCATGCACACTGATCCCCATGCACATCAACCCCCATGCTCATCATCTCCCTATGTGCAGCACCCTCCCCAGTGCAACCTTTTCCGTGCACATCAACCCCCAGGTGCAACATCCCTGATGCGCAACATCCCCCCATGCACAACAACCTCCATGAGCATCATCCTCCCTTGTGCATCAATCCCCATGCACATCATCGCCCATGTGCAACATCGATAATACGCATCATTCCACCATGCGCATCAACCCCAATTGCAACATTTCAGCAACTGCAACATCTCCTCATGCGCAACATCCTCATGTGCAACAACCCCCCATACAAATCATCCCCATGCGCATCAACCCCCATGCGCAACATCACCCATGCTCATCAACCCCATGTGTATCAACCCCATGAGCAACATCTTCCCATACATAACATCTCCCCATGCGCAACATCTCCCCATGCACATCAACCCCCACGTGCAATATCCTCCAATGCGCATCAACCTCCATGTGCAACATCACCCAGGCGCATCAACCCCATATGCATCAACCCCATACACACTGACCCCCCATGCACACTGACCCCCATGTGCCTCAAGCCCTCATGCTCATCATCGTCCCATGTGCAGCATCCTCCCCAGAGAAACCTCTTCCATGCACATCAACCCCCATGTGCAAACACCCCCATGTGCAACATTTCCCATGCCCATCAACCCCCATGCACATCAACTCAATGCACAATATCCCCATGTGCAAAATTGCCATGCACATCAACCCCATGCACATCAACCCCCATGTGCAACATCCCCTCATGCGCAACGTCTCCCCATTCGCATCAACACCCATACGAACTGACCCCCCCATGCACATCATGTCCCCATGTCCAGCATTCTTTCCAGAGCAACCTCTTCCATGTGCATCAACCCCCATGTGCAACATCCCCCCATGCTCAATATCTCCCATGCACATCATCCCCCATGTGCAACATCCCCCATGCTCAATATCTCCCATGCACATAATCCCCCATGTACATCAACTCCCATGCACAACATCCCCCATGTGCATCAACCTCCACGCGCATCAACCCCCATGTGCAACATCTCTGCAGGCACAACATCTCCCCATGCACATCAACCTCCATGAGAACAACATCCCCCTCCCCACTGCACCAGGCACCAAGCACCAAATTGGCTAGATGTTGATCAGTCTCCCATGATAAGTACAGAACAAAAACATATATAACCCCTTTCAGCCACTTAAGGGTTAAATTTCTCCACCTTGGTTCTTGGTGGGTGTTTGTGTGACATAAGAAACACCCTCCCTGAATTTCACGCTTCTAGGTGTGGGAGTTGGGACAAAACATCCGTCAGATTCTTTAAAGCAAAGTATAGGGAGGAGAATACGTTGTGCCCCTTTTCACCCCCTTCCTGTTGCAATTTCCAAAAGCGGGTTCTTAATGCACCCCTCAGTCACAGAAGGAACACCACCTCCAAATTTCATGCTCCTAGGCACAGTGTTTTTGGCAGGGCGTTGAGGAGTACGTGAGTGAGTCAGTGACTTTTCTCTTTTATCTATATATAGACTATCGAAAAGCATACCTGCGTTGCAAAAGTAAAATTCCCCTGTATGCCATCATAGAATCATAGAGTTGGAAGGGACCTAGTAGGTCATCTAGTCCAACCCCCTGCCTGCAGCAGGAATTCCCCCTAGAGCATCCCTTACAGGTGCTCGTCGAGCCTCTGCTTAAAGATCCCCAGTGAGGGAGAATCCACCACCTCCCTTGGCAATTTGTTCCACTGCTGAACCGCCCTCATCATCAGGAATTTTTTCCGGATTTCCAACCGGAATCTCCGTTCTTCAACTTCCCCCCATGCACAACTCCATCCATGCACTTCCTCCTGCACAACTTCCCCCATGTGCAACATAAACCAAGCGCATGTTCCCATGCGCATCATGTTCCCATGTGCAACTTCCCCCATGCACATCAACCCCCATGCGCAACATCACCCATGTGCTACAACCCCTATGCGCATCATTCCCCTATGCGCATTATCCCCATGCTCAATTTCTCCCATATGCAATATCACCCATTTACATCATGTCCCCATCTGCAACCTCCCCCATGTGCAACATCTCCCATGTGTATCAAACCTCCATGTGCATCAAACACCATGTGCAAAATCCCCATGCACATCAACTGCTCGTGTGCATCATCTTCCCATCCGTAACATCCCCCCATGCACAACATCCCCCCATGCACATCAAACCCCCAGTGGCAAAAACCCCCATGTGCATCATTCCCCCATGTGCATCAATTCTGAGTTGCAACATCATCCACATGCAGCATCAACCCCCATGTGCATCAACCCCCATGCACAACTTTTCCTGCTCATCAACTCCCCATGCGCAACTCCCCCATGCACATCTCCCCATGCACAACATCCCCCATGCACATCAAACCCCCATGCACATCAAACCCCATGTGCATCATTCCCCCATGTGCATCAGCCCCCAATCGAAAGATCCCCATGCGCAGCATCAACCCCCATGCACATTATCCCCCATGTGCATCAACCCCCAAGGTACACCTTTCCATGTGCATCCCCCCATGCGCAACATCCTCCCCAGTGCAACCTATTCCTCCAAACAATATCCCCCCAGTGCACCATGCATGGAACACTAAATTGGCTGGATGTTGATCATTCTTTCATGTTAAGAATAGAACAAAAACACTTTGCTCCCCTTTTCAGCTCCTTAAGGGTTAAATTTTTCCACATCAGTTCTTGGTGGGTGATCAAATGACAGAAAGAACACCCTCTCCAAATTTCATGCTTGAAATTTGATGCTTGAAATCATGGGTGAAATGTTGATGAGTCATCAATTCTTCAATGCAAAGTATAGTGAAGGAAATACATTGCACCCCTTTTCACCCCTTTTCAGTTGGAATTTCCAAAAACTTTTTCTTATTGACTCCCTCCATCACAGAAGGAACACCCACCGCAGATTTCATGCTTCTAGACCCGGCGGTTTTGGCAGGGCATTGATGAGTCAGTAATGTTATAGAAATTGAGACCAAAGAAACACAAGTCCAGAAATGTGCAGAGAATGGATTTATTGTCTCCCATCCGGCTTTGCTCCTGCAGCCAGCAAGCCAGGCCACCCCATGGCCATTGCAAAGGATGAGAGCCCAGAACAAAGAAGTGCAATAGATTTTATACCCCAACATCCAAACGGTTTCCAGAAGATTCAGATTTTACAGCAGTTCAAATTTGAGAAAGGGTGAACATTGGCTAGATTCTATTACATCACTTTCAGCCTGACAACCTGATTTGCCTTTCTTCCTATTTGTCACTCAAAGGATTCAGTTACTTCACACTATATTTCATGTATGCATCTTCGCCCCTCATCTCACTGATAACAATAAACCTGCCAGGTTGGATGCTTGGAAACTTCACACCTCTTCAAGTCTAAATAGCTCCCTTATTGTTCTTTAGACTTCCCATTGCCTGTATCTCTTTGTATTCCCACAGGGCTATTAGGCCATTTGGCCTTTTAGCCCCTGGCATCACCCGGCAATTAACATAGACCTGGGTATCATGAAAGTTGAGGCCTTGTCACCTTTCAGATTCACCACTTTAGTATGGGCACAGAAATATTAATAAAATAAATATTAATCAAGGAAATATTAATAACTTAATCTTCCACATCAGTAATGACAATGAAGATTAGTTTTATAAAACACATTGCACCCCTTTTCACCCCCATCTGGTTGGAATTTTCAAAAACTGATTCTTAGTGGATCTCTCTATCATGGCGGGATCATCAAATTTAATCTAAAGTCACACTTATAGGGCCACCAGTTTTGGCTGGGTGTTGATGAGTCAATGATGATGAAGAAGATGCCTTTTATATATATAGATTACTAACGAAGAAAGTACCAGCGTTGCAGGATTAACATTTCCCATATGCCATCCTCCATAGCACATCAACACCCCATGCGCATCAACAAACCATGCCATCAGTCCTCCATGTGCATTAGTCCCCGAAGAGCAACTTCCCCATGCGCATAGTCCCCAATGCGCAACTTCTCCAATGCGCATTACTCCCCCATGTGCAACTTCCTCATGTGCAACTTCCCCCATGCGCAACTTCCCCCATGCGCATCAGTCCCCTATGCACAACTTCCCCCATTGCAACATCCCACCATGCACAACTCCCACATGCACAATATCCTCCCATGCACAACATCCCACATGCGCAACTTCCCCCACGCACAATATCCCCCCTCCGGAACTTCTCCCCATGTGCAACTTCCCCTCATGCGCATTTGTCCCCCATGCACAACTTCCCCCATATGCATCAGTTCCCCATGCACATCAGTCCCCCATGCACAACTTCCGCATGTGCCTCATCCTCCCATGCGCATCAGTCCCCTTTGCGCAACTTACCCCATGCGCATCAATCTCCGATGCACAACTTTCCCCATACGCATCAGTCTCCCCATGCGCATCACTCCCCCATGTGCAACATCTCCCCATGTGCAACATCTCCCATGCGCAGAATCCTCCCCAGTGCAACCCCTCCCTCTGACCAATATCCCCCAGTGCACCAGGTACCAAGCAACAAATAGGCTGGAGGTTGGTCAGTATCCCATGTTAAGTATAGGACAAAAACATGTTGAACCATCTTCAGCCCCTCAAGGGTTAAATTTCTCCCTATCAGTTCTTAGTGGGTGTTCATGTGACAGAATTCCATACTTCTAGGTCCAGCAGTTGGGGTGGAATGTTGATGAGTCATCAATTCTCCAATGCAACATGTTGCACACCCTTTCACCCACTCCCGGTTGGAATTTCCGAAAACTGGTTCTTCGTGCACCCCTCCGTCATGGAAGGAACACCCACCCCAAATTTAATGCTTCTAGGACCAGCAGCTTTGGCAGGGCGTTGATAAGTCAGTCAATCAGTCATATATAGATTATGTGAACAGTAAGTTTGAAATAGAATAAGCAGATCTAAGACCTGAGCTAGATGCTGAAAGAAGGGCAGCATCATCAGCATATAATAAAATAGGGACAGGCATTTTATTTAATAAATAGCGAAAAGTGTACCCACATTGCGGGAGAAACATTTCCCATACGCCATCCCCCATGGCACATCAAAACCCTATGCACAACTTCCCCCATGCGCAACTTCCCCCCACGCGCAACTTCTCACCATGCACAATGTCCCCCCATGTGCCACCTCCCCCATGTCCCTTCCCCAATGCGCAACTTCCCCCATGCACAACTTCCCCATGCGCAACATTTTCCAATGCGCAACATTTCTCCATGGGCAACATTTCCCAATGTGCAACTTCCACCCATGCGCAACTTCCCCCAAGTGCAACATCCCCCATGCACAAATTCTCCCAAGTGCAACATCTCCCCATGCGCAACTTTCCCTAAGCGCAACTTTTCCCCATGCGCACCTTTTCCCCATGTGCACCTTTTCCCCATGTGCAACTTTTCCCCATGCGCAACTTCCCCAATGCATAACTCCCCCCAAGCGCAATAGCCCCCCATGCGCAACATCCCTCCATGTGCAACTTCCCCCATGCACAACTTTCCCATGCACATAATCCCCCATGCACAACTTTCTCCTAGACACAACTTTCTCCCCTGCGCAACTTCCCCCGTGAGCAACTTTCCACCATGTGCAACTTTCCCCCATGCGCATCACCCCATGCGAAACTTCCCCCAAGAGCAACTACCCCCATGCACAACATTCCCCATGTGCATCATCCCCCATGCACAACTTTCCCACATGACTACTTTCCCCATGCGCAACTTCCCCATGAGCAAATTTCCCTATGTGCAGCATCCCCATGCGCAATTTTCCTCATGCGCAACATCTCCCCATGCGCAACATCCCCCAATACGCATCATCTCCCACGCGCAACTTTCCCACATGCACAACTTTTCCACATGCGCAATTTCCCCATGTGCAACTTCCCCATGCGCAACTGTTCCCATGCGCAACTTTCCCCCTTGTGCAACTTCTCCATGCGCAACATCCCCCCATGCGCAACGTCCCCATGTGCAACCTTCCCCATGCACATCTATCCCCCATGCACAACTTCTCCCCATGCGCAGCATCTTTGCCAGTGCAACCTCTTCCTCCGAACAACATCCCCCCACTGAACCTGGCACCAAGTACCAAATTGGCTGATGTTATTCAGTCTCTCATGTTAAGTATAGGACAAAAACACATTGACCCCTTTTCAGCCCATTAAGGGTTAAATTTCTCCACATGGGTTCATGGTGGGTGTTCAGGTGACAGTAGGAACTCCCTCCCAGAATTCTCTGCTTCTTGGAATTTCCGAAAACCGGTTCTTAGTGCACCCCTCCATCACAGAAGGATCCTAGGAGGATCTTACATGAGGCCCAGCCAACAAGATGGGTTAAGATGTTCTTGTCATATAGCTTCCTAATTGAGGGGAGTAAACTAATTGGTCTGTAGTCTCCCGGGACAGATGGATTATCTTTTTTGAAGAGAGGAACTAAAAATGGAATTAAGTCAATTGTCTGGTATAACCCCATGTTTATTAATAAGGATTGATATTAGTTGGCAGGAGGGCTGCCAACCAATGAGCGTTGTTAATTAAAAGATCATTAGAGATCCCATCGGGCCCCGGGGTCTTTCCCACTTTCAATGAGTGAATAAGCTCAGTAATTTTGTCCTTTGTGACAGGAGGCCACAAAGGGTGATGTTGGAGCAGATCCCTCAACACTGGGGTCGGGGTTTGAGAAGAAAAAGCCTTGGAATAATAAACTGACCAGTCACAAGGAGAGATAAACAATGGCGTATTTTGAGGGTTTTTCAGATTGGAACGTGCTATAAATTGCCAGAGAAGTTTGCTGTTATTGGTTGAGATAGTGCCGAGTAGCTGGTCTCATTTACATAAGGAAACTCATGCCTCTAAGTGTCTAAAAGCTGCTGCCAATACCTTTTAGCCTGAAGGAAAGAGCCTTAGCCTCAGTGGAATTTTGAGACTGGGTTAAAAGAAACAAGTGACGAACAGACCCTTTTGCGGCCCAGCATTCGGCATCAAACCAAGTCAAGGCACAGTTTTTAGGCACAGTTACAGACTAAGTAAATCCACCAAGCAGTGACTAATCAGTTGATAAGATGTATCCACCAAAGTGGTGGATTGGATTATTTGTTTTAGAAAAACAGTGTCCAGATAAAAGGACCATTGTTGGAGAACAGAATTAATCCTAGGTGACCACTTGGGCCAAAGACTGGACTGGTGGGAAGACTCCTCATTATTTGTCTGAAAGAAAAAAATCAAAAGCTTAATTGGCAGAGAAAAATGGTCACTATCCACATGGGCACCAATTAAGAAATCACAGCAGGAAGATAATAACTCAGGGGAAACCAAAATATAATCAACGACACTGGAGCCAAGAGAAGAGAAGAAAATAAAATTGCCAGATTGAGGCAATGAGGGAACCATTCATAATATGAAGATAATAGAACGGGCAGAGGTTTGCTAAAGAATGGGCATTATCATTAAAATAATTGTCTTTAGACGATCTGTCGGTACAAAGCCAAGCAGGAGGGATTTCTTCAAAGTCCCAACTGAGAAATTTGGCCAGAGCCCCATTATTGGAGCCTAATCTAGAATTAAAATCTCCTGCTATAAAAAGGAAATTGCTGGGTGGGAGACTAACACTAAATCTAACAGTCCCATCATTTCGGACCAGCTATAGGCCCACTGGGAGGAATATAAACATTAACCAAGAGGTTAGACGACGCACCACCATTAAAGAGAAAGGGTTGAATGTATAAAGACTTGCAGGGAAGGAAAGTCATAACAAATCATGGGGAGGAACGAATAAAACAACAAAGGCCAGAGCGATGATGGCCCATCTTGTGAAATTTGAAAGCAGGTACACAATAAGTAATAAAACCAGGAATACAAGGGATATTCTGGAAACATGTTTCCTGTAGGAAAGTAATGTCAAAATTGGTTAAAAAGTTGACAAAATCTGGGTCCAACATTTGTTTCCCCAACCCGTAATGTTCCATGACAGGAGTGCCATGTTAATCTGAAAAGGTGCAGAGGGAGACATGGGTACTCTCAGTCATCCAGAGGGCCCAATGAGTTCCGAATGAATTAATGAATTTGTTGGAATCTAAGACCCAAACAAGTACAGTGGCGCCTCATGTAACAGATTTAATTTGTTCCGGAGGCATGTTTCTTATGTGAAACAGATTTTCTTTATGTGAAGCAGATTTTCCCATAGGAAATAATGGAAACTAAGACAATTGGTTCCAGAACCCAAAAATATTCATAGAAAAATATTAACAGTTTATAAAAATGATGACAAAACACTGGAATTGAATTCAAAACATGCATTCAATGTGCATGATACTATGAAGTCTACTTATGCTGCAATCAAAGACACTTTCCTGGGAGTAAGACCCATTGAACACAATGGGTCTTTCTTCGGGGTAGACATGGTTAGGAGGCTGCAATCCAAGACACTTTCTAAGTGTCTCTCCATTTTCTCCTTTTCTTCATCCTGAGCCCCTCTCTCTCTTGCTCCCTTCTGGCTAGCCCTGAGCTGCTTTCCTCTTCTCCACTGCTATTCTCTCCCTCTGCCCAGCGGATACCCTGCCACAGGAGGAACAGCACAGAAGTGTTGCTTTTGCTATGGACAGGCATGCTAGGAAGCCCTGACACTTTTTAAATGGGCTGGTGGCCAGCACATCTGCCCCAACTGCCAATGAATGTGGTCTTTAAGTGAAGCACAGTTTGTTACGTGAAGCAAAATCCTGGAGAAATTTTTGTTTGTTACATGAAACATACTTTACGTGAGGTGTTTGTTATGTGAGGCATCACTGTACTTGGGCACTTGGCACATAATCTAATTCAATCTACATTGAATTTTAGATTTCTGTTGTTTCATATGGATGTGTGATGTAACTCAACATGTCCTTAGGCACAGTATTGTAAAACATCACATTATGGACCTGCACAAATGGTCATTAACTCACAGTGCAATCCAAAACTGCACTGGAATAGGAAGGCTGGGATACCTACACTGAATCCAGCACAGGTATTAGGACTACTTCTGTGCTCATGCAGGGAAAGGGGAGTTTATCTTAGACTCAGGCCACCTCTAGAGGTGCTCTCAGCTTCCTGGCAAGTATGGATCTGGCATAACTCTCCAGTAATAAATGGAAAGTACTGATGCCTCTTGCAGCATGTCCCATCAAATTACCTTTCCAAACTTAGAAAACTTATACCAACTTTGGGCTGGCTTCTTATCCAAAAACAGCGGCTATCAGTTATGTGCAAAGGCTTGGTGAACTCCACCACATCTGTGTAAGCAATTCAGTGGGTAGATCACCAGTTCAAGCTACAGGGATTCTCCTTCCCTCTCCTGTTCCAGTCAACAGGTTTTCCAGCCATATAAATGACACCTTAGTTCTGCACCATCTTGTAGGCACAGAAAAGTCTCTACTAGTCTCTAGAAATCTTTGGTGCCTGGCAGGGTGACCATATTCCAAACCTCAAAATGTAGGACAAGGGTCCCCAAAAGTCTGGATTTTCAGTTGAAAATCTGGACTTTTGGAGGATCTCGTCCTACATTAAAAAATGTAGTCTCCATAGTCTCCGACCACTCCATAGTCTCTGACCACTCCTCTGCAGAGGAGGGAAAGTGACCTGACCTCCGAGGACTTTCTCTCTGCAATGGAGGCAGACATGCTTGCGGCAAGTGGTCGGAGACTATGGAGGGTTGGTTCACCCTCTGCAAAGTGGTCTGCCAATCAGATCAGCTGCTCGCTGCTCTCTGAATGGGAACGATAGAGGTTATGTGCATGTGCACAGCCTCTGCTCCTTTAAAAAAACGCCAGAGGAAGAAGATAGAGGCTGTTTGCATGTGCACAGCTTCTACTTTTCCAACATGGCTGCTCGGATGGCGCTTTGCATCCGAGCTGATCCAAGCAGCCTTTAAGTGCCTCAAAGCAGTACATACACCCCCATGCCCAGACAAGCCTCCTCCATGCCCAGACAGGCTGGACAATATGTAAATTTCTGGACCTGTCCAAGAGTTTCCAGGAGTCTGGAAACCCTAGTGCCTGCACTGTGGCAGCCCTACACGTCCCATTTTTCTCATATTTGGAAAGTGCAACACCAAACTGATTTAGTCAGAAGGGGGCAGTAGATCACTGTGTGCCCATTTTTGGAGATATTTGACAGTTGGGCCAGGTGTTCAGTGACAGTTGGAAGTGTCAGTTAGAACACCTGCTCAGTAGCAGTCAGATAGACTTCTGTACAAGCAAGAGCACCTGATTTACTCAAATAGTACAAGTTAGAGCCATACAAGTTAGACAACTTATTCACTCAAGTAGTAGGAACTCTGGTGAAAATCGGATGTTGTATATATGAATCTGCATCAAAATTATTTTAGTAAATCATAAAGTTGACTCTAGTCTCAGCCTCATTTTTTGATTGTTATTTTTGAATGCACCTATATATAAACAGTAGAAAAACAGCCAGGGTAGAAAAGAGAATCTTTCAGACTCTGCTAGAAAAATAAGCTCCCGAAACCCGCACTCCTTCTAATGCCTCTGGCAATGACTTTTTTTAATCTCCAAAGTCCTCATTTACCGTACAACGTTAAAGTGGTAAACCACACTTAATATAAGCAAAAATTCTGGCTTTATTGCTGACACCACATGGTATCTTCTCAGGGTAATCTTCCACATCTCTGTTACACATGGCATTGGTGTTGGCATCCTTCAGTCTCAAGAGACTATGGTATTGAGCTCTGAGTGTTTTCTCCAGAGCACAATGGCCGGGGTATATTAATATGGAGGATAGACTGTTACCCAAGCAGGAAATCCACCCCCTCAGTGTCACTGAAATAATCCAATGGAATGGCAGAGGCGATAAGATTGGTCCCAGCTGCGTCGCAGGGGTTACCAGAACATGATTGTACACAGTGACAAACTACTTCTGGGATTCTGGCTCTGGATTTTGCCTTGAGGTTGACTCCTGAAGTCTTTCACATAGATGGGTATAGCCAGTAGGCAGTAGAGGTTTGAGGTGTGAGTTTTCCTTCTCCAGACAACCCACGGTCAGAGGGATTTTAGACAGGTTTAGTCTGACTCCTCAATAAAGGCCTGTCTGTCATGGGAGTCCCTGCCAGTAGCTATGCTACTGCCAGCATAGCCCTTTATATCACTGAAACACACAATCCCACCACCACGTAAAGGTTTGGTCCATCAGTGGGATCACTACACAACAGCTCTGCCAAAACAGTGATAACAGAACTCAGATAATCATACTGAGTTCAGATAACAATTCAGATAATCATACTGTCTAAAAGTTTGTCTAAAAATACATGTCTAAAAGTTATGAGGCATGTCCACTTACTGTGATTTCCTTATGATGATTCCTCATAAAATAATGAATGTAGCTATTGTAGATGTAGCAGAATAGAGACTAAGGAAAAACCAACCTAAAAAAAACATAAATAGATAAAATGTCAGATTTAGTGGTGGTAATTCAGTGGTGTGGAGAGGGGGATCTGCTGCTTGGGTAACAGCCTATCCTCCATAACAATCCAAGGCTTTCGTGCTTCGCATGCAGCGTATGCAGCACTGAGCACGATGCCACAGTCTTTCAAGACTGATGGAAGCCTGCTTTTTTAATTATAAGGCCAACTTGAGGTATTATATTCCATTTAAGGTTGCTGACCAAAATCTGAAGCAATTATTAACTAACTAATTAATTAACTAATTAACTAACATTTATTTATTTATGGTATACTCTACTTTTCTTTCTGAATGGAATTCATGGTGTCTTACAACATGTAAAAATACAGTGAAATGCATAAAATTTAAAAACAGATAAAATAAAAATACTGGTATATAAAATTCATCAAAATATACACAAACACTTTATAAACAGTGATGGGCTCCAGCAGGTTCGCACCTACTCCATAGAACCAGTTGTTAATGAGAGATAGGACATATAAAGTTTAAAAATAGCCATTTAAAAGTGGCTGTGAGATGGGCATAGAACCGGCTGTTAATTTCCTTGAGTCCCATCACTGCTTAAAAACATTTAAAAACATAGCTATGATCAGACCACCTAAAAACCAATTTAAAAAAGGAAACAAGATTAAAAATAACCAACCAGATATTAGTTAAAAGCTTTGATAAATAGGAGGGATTTAAGGTCTGTCAAAAGCTCTGAAGAGAAGGAACAGTTCTCAACTCCAGGGGAAGGGAATTCCATAAATGGGGAGCACCACCAAAAAGGCCCTGCTCCTGGCTGTCACACCAGGAGCGCAGCTGCAGAGCCATCACCACCATCTACCTCCCTATGTGACCCTTTTTACTAAGTAAATTTGAATTGGAGTGAGGAAAGGTAGTTTGTGCTACCATAATCCCAAGACAGATTGCCCAGACAAGGAAAATATCCCTCCAAGATTACTAGAGAACTCCAAAATTGAGACGATTACTTTATAATCAGGGTGACCAGATCCAAAATCTAAAACTCCTATTCTGGTCACTTTAAAATGGACTTTTATAAAAAAAATCAATGTAGGACAAAATGTAGGATGCCCTACATTTGGAAAAAAATTTGTTTACAGGGATCAGGGGGTTCCTTCTGGGAGGGTGTGGGAGGGTGACTGGGGGCACTAGGAGGCACTGGGGGCTATTCAGCAGCAGCTGGCAGTGAATAGTGAAAGTGTCTAGAAGGTCAATTCAGGTCTCTGCCCTCACAGAGAACTTGTAAAACTCCCATCTGGCTCTAATCAGCTAGGAGCACACGCACTCTGCATTTTCTCAAAGATTTTAGCATGGCTAGCTGCATTTAAACACTGCTGCTGCTGAACAGCACCCAGTGCCTCCTTGTGCCCCCAGTCCCCTCCCGCCCCCCCAGAAGTCCAGACACGGCAAAGGTGTCTTTATCTGGCCAGACACCCGCCATTTTCTGTGCGTGCCCGTCCAAGCCGAGTTGTGTGGTCACACTGCTTTATAACCAATCTGTAGCAGAAACTGCATGATTTTCTGAGGAGAGGTGAGAAGGAATACAGAGTCTCAGGTGAGTGGAGGAGGGGGGCTGCTTAGCTGAGTGCTTAGTTGCTGCTAGGTGTTCACTGGCTGGTTGCCTGGTGGGAGGAGCTTTGTAGGGCTTTATTAGGGCCTGTTCCTGGTTCAGCCTCCTTTTCTGAGGAGAGGTGAGAAGGAACACAGAGTCTCAGGTGAGTGGAGGAGGGGGGCTGCTTAGCTGAGTGCTTAGTTGCTGCTAGGTGTTCATTGGCTGGTTGCCTGATGGGAGGAGCTTTCAAGGGCTTTATTAGGGCCTGAGGTACGATCCTGTGGACCGGAGCCTGTGAGCAAGGAGGACTTGTGAACAAGTCCTGTGAGCAAGGAGGACAGGAGATGGAAGGGAAGGGCGCAGTTGTCGTGACATGCACCACGTGTGCCATGTTTGTCTTCTTGCCCAAGGACCCCGGGGATTATCGATGCTGCAAGTGCAAACTGGTTGCACTGTTGGAGGAGAAGGTGGCAGCATTGGAGGGTGAAGTTTCCATCCTTCATCAAATTAAGGCATCTGAGGAGTTCCTTGATACAACACACACAGAACTTCTCCAGAGGGATGACACCAGTGGGGACCCCAGCAATGATTTCTCTTCATGGAGACATGTGACAGTCAGGAGAAAAAGGGGCAGGAGCAGTCGAGAACCACCGGAGCTATACAACCGTTTCCAGTGTCTCTCAGATTCCACCATGCTGGCAGAAGTTCCTCTTGCTAGCACACCTACACCGGATCCTGGCATTGCCCATACTGGCATGCCTACAGATCCCCCTCATAGACAGCAGCCACAACCAGTTAGTGTGGGGGAAGCTAGACACAGAAGGAGAACACGGAAGAGGGAGGTGGTGATTGGAGATTCTCTCCTGAGGGGCATGGAAGCTGTATGCCGACCAGACCCGTTTTCCCGTGAGGTGTGCTGCCTCCCTGGTGTTAGGATACGGGATATCACGGAGAGGCTACCAAGGATGATCGCACCTGCTGATCGTCACCCGTTCTTACTCATCAACGTAGGAACAAACGATACTGCTCGGGAAACTTTCCAAAAGATAGTTGGGGATTATGAAGCTCTGGGGAGGAAGATTAAGGACCTGGGGGATACACAGGTGGTATTCTCATCCATCCTCCCAGTAATTGGCAAAGGTCCTCAGAGAGATAGCAAGATTTTTCAAGTCAATAGCTGGCTTCGAAAATGGTGTCATCGGGAAGGATTTGGATTCTGGGATCACAGGATGAACTTCCTTGAGGAAGGACTCCTAGCAAAGGATGGACTACATCTTACGGGTTGGGGGAAGAGTGTCTTCAGACGGGAGATGGCCAACCTTATCAGGAGGGCTTTAAACTAAATAAGAAGGGGGTGGGTTACAACCAAAGGGAACCTAGTAATAAGGAAAATGCTCTGGATGGAAATTGCCAGGGCACAGCTGTAACTCAAAAATCTTTAGAGGGGCCTGGCCTTACAAAAAAGGAGGGAAATGCATTGAGTTGCAACCTCCAGGGTTTAAGTTGCATTTACACAAATGCACAGAGCCTGGGAAATAAACACGATGAGCTGGAGCTTTTAGCAAGTGAAGGGAAATTTGATTTGATAGGAATAACTGAAACTTGGTGGGATGACTCCCATGACTGGAACACACAATTGGAAGGCTATCAGCTGTTCCGGAGGAAGAGAAGTGGCAAAAGGGGAGGTGGAGTAGCATTATATGTCAAGAACATATATACTTGCTCTGAAATCCAGGAGAGTGGTCCGGATATCCCTATGGAGTGCGTTTGGGTAAAAGTAAGGGGGGAAAATAAGAAACAAAACATTGTGGTGGGTGTCTACTATAGACCGCCAGGCCATGAGAAGGAGTAGACGATGTTTTCTTGGAGCAACTGGCAGGCATTGCAAGGAAATATGAGGTAGTAGTAATGGGGGACTTTAACTACCCAGACATTTGCTGGGACACAAACTCAGCCAAACATGGAAGCTCCAGTAGATGGGCCTGGAAGATAACTTCATGGTCCAGAAAGTGGAGGAAACGACAAGGGGAGGGGCCATCCTTGACCTGATCTTAACTAATCGTGATGAACTGATTGACCGGGTCAACATAGTGGGAACTTTAGGGTAAACTGATCATGAGCTGCTGGAATTTAGAATAATGTGGGAAATAAAAAGAGTGCAGAGTGAAACTTATACATTGGAATTCAGGAAAGCTGATTTCAACAGGCTTAGAGGAGTCATAGGTGGGATCCCATGGGTTGATGATCTAATGGGGAAAGGGGCCCAAGATGAGTGGGAGCTGCTTAAGAGGCAGCTTCTACAAGCACAGTCAGAAACAATTCCCATGAAAAAGAAAGGGGGAAAAAACCTGAAAAAACCAGGTTGGCTGCACAAGCAACTTGGGAATCAGCTGAAGTTAAAGAAAGAGAAGTATAGGGAATGGAAGACTGGTAAGATCACCAGGGAGGAGTACAGGCGGATAGCCCAGTTCTGTAGGGAGGGGTCAGGAATGCTGAAGCTCAGTATGAGCTGAGCCTGGTCAGGGGAGTCAAGGAGAACAAAAAGAGCTTCTTTAGATATGCCTAAAGGAACAGGAGGAAAGACTAGGGGCTGGGGCTGCTCCTGGACAAAGATGGACAACAAGTGTCTAGAAACCAGGAAAAGGCACAGCTGTTCAACTCCTACTTTGCATCTGTCTATTCACAGAAGGAGGGCTGTGCAAATGGGGGTGCGGGATCATTTAATTGATTCGGGGATGTATTTACATCCCCTAAGAGGTAATGAAAACATGGATGGTGCAGAACAGCAGATTAAGATTGACAGAGAACTGGTTCGAAACCACTTAACTGGCCTAAATGAATTCAAGTCAATTGGACCAGATGAGCTGCATCCTCGAGTCCCTAAGGAACTGGCAGATGTCCTTGCAGAGCCTCTGTTGATCATCTTTGAGAAATCCTTGAGGAGTGGAGAAGTGCCACTGGACTGGAAGAGGGCAAATGTAGTCCCAATCTTTAAGAAGGGGAAAAAAGAAGACCCGGGAAATTATAGACCAGTCAGTTTGACTTCAGTCCCGGGCAAGATATTAGAGCAAATCATAAAACACACAATTTGTGCACATCTAGACAAGTACTCGGTGATCAAAACAACCCAGCATGGATTTACCAAGAATAAATCTTGCCAGACAAATCTGATCTCCTTTTTTGATTGGGTTACGAGCTTACTGGACAGTGGCAATGCTGTGGATGTCGTCTATCTTGACTTCAGCAAAGCATTTGACAAAGTCCCACATGACATTTTAATTAGGAAGTTGGAAAAATATGGGCTAGACGGGGCACTTTTTTGGTGGATCTGCAGCTGGCTCGATGGCCGCACTCAAAGGGTTTTAGTAAATGGTTCTGTGTCAACCTGGAGGTCAGTTTCTAGTGGGGTACCCCAAGGCTCTGTCTTGGGACCGGTTCTCTTTAACATTTTCATCAATGACTTGGGAGGAAGTGATACGGGGGAGCCTGATCAAATTTGCAGATGACACCAAACTGGGAGGAGTAGCAAACACATCAGAAGATAGGAGAAACCTCCAGGAGGATCTGGATAAACTGGAATCCTGGGCTGTAACAAACAGAATGAATTTCAACAGGGAGAAGTGCAAGGTTCTGCACTTAGGCAATAAAAACCAAAAACGTCGGTATAAAATGGGGGATACTTGGCTTGGCAGCACAACATGTGAGCGGGATCTTGGAGTCGCCATGGATCGCCGTGGATCACTCAAAAGCCAGCCCTATTGTGCTCAATGGGTCTTACTCCCAGGAAACTGTCTCTAGCATTCATCCCTTCTTTCCAGGATATATCTTCTTTTCTCAGCCTGGTGCTTACAATCCTAACCATGTCTACTCAAAAGTAAGCCCTATTGTGCTCAATGAGTCTTAATCCCAGGAAAGTGTGGACAGGGTGCATCCTCAGGGAGCAAGGCTAGGCAGGTCTACTCAGAAGTAGGTTCCATTGCAGTCAGTTGGTCTTACTCCCAGGAAAGTGTGGACAGGGTGCAGCCTGAGAGCTCAATCCTATGCTTGACTACTCAGAGGTAAGTCCCATGACAGTCAATGGGGATTACTCCCAGGAAAGTGTGGACAGGGTGCAGCCTGAGAGCTCAATCCAATGCTTGACTACTCAGAGGTAAGTCCCATGACAGTCAATGGGGCTTACTCCCAGGCAAGTGTGGCTAGAACTGCAGCCTGAAAACCCTATCTTATGCATGCCTACTCTGAAGTAAGTCCCATGAAAGTCAATGGGGCTTACTTCCAGGCAAGTGTGGCTAGAATTGCAGAATGGCTAGAATTGCAGAATGGGTAGAACCATGCGTAGACCTGGTTAGGATCGTAGTCACTAGGCTAAGGGAAGAGGATCTATCATGGAAAGGAGACAGGCAAGAGTTAAAAAGAAAAAGGGGCTGGGGAGGTTGTGTTCTCCTCCACAAGAGGAAAGATGCTCTGTGCTGGAGCCTTTAACTGCTGCTCCAGCTGGGAACTGGTCCCCTTGTTATGGCCTTCAGCTGCTACTACCGACTCCCCAGCAGCCGGGGATTTGGAAGATCCTTTTCCCAGAGTGTGAGGGAACCCAAGGGCAGACCCCAGAGGAGGAGCTAGCTAAGGACTTGATGCACCTTGAGGTGTCATATGAGGAGGGGGACATAGATTGCCACTGTGGCCCAGCAGTCCAGTCTCTAGGACCCCCCTTAGGAGAGAGAGACGGGGGACAGAAAGACTGAAGAACGATAAAGCAGGAAAGAAGGCCCAAAGGGAGCAGAGAGGTTCCTCAGGAAGCAGGAGGAAGGGAGGAAGAAGTAGGGAGAGGCTGCAGATGTCAGAGAATGGCTGGCTCAAAGAAGGCCCAGGATGGCACCGGGGGGAAGGGTTCACCCTTCACCGGCCTGGACCCATCAAAGGGCCTGTGTGGTGGTGGAACCTTCCACCCCTCCTAGAGCAGAGGGGTGGAAGCTCCCAAAAGGGAGGGACCCTGGGTATAGATAAAAGGAGGAGAAAAGGAGGGAAAAGGAGCAGTCTGGGAAGAGAAAGGCAAGGAAAGGAAGATGTGTTTATGCTTGTGCAACTTAGGCCTTAGCTTAGAAGGGAGGCCTGTGATTTACCTGCTTCAAAGGACTAAGCGTAAGAAGAGTTACTTATCTGTTATGCAGGGGACTGTTGGACTCTGTCTCTAGTTAAGAGGGACTTGTGTTTGATTACTTACCTATTATACCTTTTGAAACCTGTACCAAAGAAGTGCTTCTATCATGGATAGAAGTAAAGATATAAGTATTGAGATGCCTCATCTGTCTCCATGGAATTACTCTAGTAGTGTGTCTGATTCCATAGTGGCAAGAACCCCAGGGGGGGAGATGTCATCAACCCACGTAACCCATGTTGGGGTTCATGACACAGGGACCAGAGCGAATAGGCCTCTTCCCACCTGTGATGTATTAGTAGTAAAGATCAGGGGTGTCCAACCTTTTAGCTTCCCTGGGCCGCATGGGTAGGAAGACGAGTTGGTTTGGGCCGCATATAAACACTAACAATTTTTTTAAAAGTAGGACAAAATGTAGGATGTCCTATATTTTGTCCTACATTTTAAACCTTGGAATAAGTCTCACTGATTTTGATGGGGCTTACTTCTGAGTAGGCATGATGTATAGGATGGGCAGCGATCCTCCAAGCTAAACCTTGGAGTAAGTCTCATTGATTATCATGGGGTTTTCTGCTCGGTAGCCATGCATAGGATTGGGCTCTCAGACTGCAACTTGGGAGTAAGTCTCATTGACTTTAGTGGGGCTTACTTCTGAAGAGGCATAATGCATAGGATGAGCTGTGATCCTCTCCTGGGCTGTGCATAGGATGGGCTGTGATCCTCATAATGCATAGGATGGGCTGTGATCCTGAACACACTTTCCTGGGAGTAAGACCCACTGGATACAATGGGCCTTACTTCTAAGTAGTTATGGTTAGGGTTGCAACATATCTCCAAGGTTAAGCTTGGAGAGGATCACAGCCCATCCAATCCATCATTGGGCTCTCAGACTGCAACTTGGGAGTAAGCCTCATTGACTTTAACGGAGTTTACTTCTGAGTAGGTCTCAAGGGCAGCAGTCAGTAACTGGGATAGAGGCTGAGGCTGCTTGAGGGGATGCAGGTGGGCGAGTGCTGCAAGGTTTGCAGGGGCCTGAAGCACTCTGAGTGCCAGGAAGCAGCTAGGGGAGGAGCCTGGCAGCCCAGACGGGCTTTGTGGCGGCCACCCAGGGCAGTGCAGTGGAAGCATGCAAAATTTGAAAATGGCTGCTCCCACAAAGCCGTTTTTTCAAATGGTGGTGGCCAGCTTTGCAGGAGGACCGCATCCACCCTTGTCCTAGGCTGCATGCAGCCCCTGGGCCTCGTGTTGGACACGCCTGGTGTAGACGATGATGCTCCCCCAGGGGTTCCCATAATCAATGAGTCTGTTCCCCCACTGAAATAGTTCCAGGGAGACAAATGAGGTATAGTAACCACCACGTCTTTACTGGCATCCATTATGGAGGTACTTCACTTGAACAGTTACAACTGATAATAAACTGGTATACACTAATAACTCAAGGTCCTGTGGTTCTTGACCAGAGCTTCTTCATTAACATGTAAGTACAAACATTCTTCTTAAACACTTACACTTAATAGGTAAGTACAACCATACCCTCCAGATACAGGCCCGAGAGGCAGACCATTCTCAACCATAGTCCTCCTTCCCTCATCTCTCTGTATTCCAATCTGCCTCTCTTCCTGCTCTTTTCCCTCCTTATATTAATACCATGGGCCCTGCCTCCTGGGAGCTTCCACCCCTCCGCTCTGGGAGGGGGTGGAAGATTCCACCACCATTCAGGCCCTCTGATGGGTCCAGGCCTTCTGAGGGTGAAACCCTCCCCAGGAGCTATCCTCTCCTGCTCCTTAGGAGTGATCCTGGTCACTGGCACCCAGACTGCTGTCCCACAATGACAATCCGGATCTCCTTCTTCATGAGACATCTCCAGGTATATGAGGTCCACTGCCAGCTCCTCCCTGGGGGTTTGTTTCCTGAGTCCCCTATATTCCTCCCCCGCTAAAGACGGGTGCCAGGTCCTGTGCCCCCCACGGTGCTTCCTCCGCCTGCCGTGAGAGGAAGTCAGCGTTAGCATGTAATTGTCCCTTTCGGTGCTCCACTTCAAAAGCAAAAGGTTGGAGGTTGAGGTACTACCGGGTGAGGCGGGAGTTGTTGTCCTTCATCCTCTGCAGCCAAGTAAGAGGAGCATGGTCTGTTACTAGCTTAAAAGGGGCACCCAACAAATAATACCGCAATGCATTGATGGCCCATTTTATAGCTAAAGCCTCCCTCTCTATAGTAGAGTACTTTTGCTCTGCCCCATTTAACTTTCGGCTCAGGAACAGTATTGGTCTTTCTTCCGGGTCTTTGTCCTGGGACAACACTGCTCCCAACCCTCTACCCGACGCATCTGTGTGTACGATGAATGGTTTATTGAAGTCTGGGGCCGTTAGTACTGGGGGGTTACTCAGGGCCTCCTTTAGCTTCTCTAGCACTTCCCCACACTCTTTAGTCCACAATACTAGCTTTATTCTTTTTCCCTTAGTGAGGTCTGTCAAGGGTGCTGCTATCTGAGAGAATTGGAGAATGAACATTATATAATATCCTAACATCCCCAAGAGTCTTTGTACTTCCTGTTTACACTTGGGGGGCTTGATGCTCTATATCACTGCCACTTTATCCCTCACCGGTTTTATCTCTCCTCGGCCTACCTGAAAGCCCAGGTATTGTGTCTTTCTCATTCCTTACACTTGGTGGCGTTGACAGTGAGCTGTGCTTGTTTAAGGGCTTGGAATACCTTCCTCAAATGTTCCATATGTTGCTCCCAACTATCACTAAAGATAATTATATCATCAATGTAGGCAGCAGCGTAATTCTTGTGCCCCCTTGGCATCTTATCTATGAGCCTTTGGAAGGTCACTGCTGCCCCGTGGAGCCCAAAAGGTATCCGCACAAACTGATATAATCCTATTGGAGTGGCGAAAGCTGTATATTTTCTACTTTCCTTCTCCAGGGGGATCTGCCAGTATCCTTTTGTTAAATCTACTGTGGATAAGTATTGGGCCTTGCCTAACCTTTCCAGCAACCCCAATACTCTTGGCATTGGGTATGCATCAAATCGTGAGACATTCACCTTCCTAAAATCTACACAGACTCTAATGGTCCCATTGCTTTTCGGTATCATGACTGGGTAACTCCTCCAATCACTGCGTGACGGTTCAATTACCCCTAACCTCAGCATCTCTTTGACTTCTTTAATCAATTGTCCTTCTAATTTCTTTCGCCACAGTCGGAGTGCTAGATGGACCACCGATCCCTCTTTGACCTCGATCTGATGTTTTTCAAGGAGGGTACATCCTGGCTTTTTGGAGAAGACCTCTCGGAGTCCCTTTTGTAACTCTCTCACCTGCCTCCTCTGATGGTTAGTCAGCTCATCCCCCACTTGTAATTCACCTTCCTCTCCCTCTATCTCTTGTATTGACGGCCCTAGCTCTTCACTTTCCTCCTCCATTGCTACCTCTCTCATTCTCTCTTTCCATGCTTTAAGCAAATTCACATGGTAGAGTTTTCCTTCGTCATTTCCCCCTACCTTTCGAATCTGATAATTAACGGCCCCTACCTTTTCTGACACCTCAAAGGGGCCCTGCCAACTGGCTGTCAACTTGGTTTCAGATGTGGGCCTCAGGAGGAGAACCTTATCTCCTGGACTAAAAGACCTTACTCGAACGTGGGCATCATAGTGCCTCTTTTGCTCTGCTTGAGCTTCCTAAAGCCTTCCCTGGGCCCACCTTGCTATCAACTGCAGCCATTCCCTTAGCTTCCCTAACTCTGTGGGCCCCTGTCCTACCCCTCGGAGCTCCCGACCTCCCATTGTGCTCTAGCTAGATCTAAAATACCTCTAGGTTTCCTCCCAAAAATAAGCTTGAATGGGGAGTATCCTGTGGAGGCCTGCGGTACCTCCCTTACCGCGAACAACAGGGGTTCGATGGTCTGTGGCCATCTCTTTGGGTCTAGGTGTGCAAACTTGGTAATCATCCTCTTCAGGGTTTGATTGAACCGTTCAACTAACCCGTTGGCCTGAGGATGATAAACACTAGTCCTCATGGGATGTACTCCCAACTGTTCCCAAACTCCAGTCATGACCCTCCCTATGAAATTAGTCCCCTGGTCTGTAATGATTTCCTTGGGAAACCCCAGCCTAGAAAAAACTTTAATAAGTTCCTTGGCTACTCCCGGGGCCCTGGTGTTTCTTAAGGGGATAGCCTCTGGGTATCTGGTGGCATAATCTATTAAAACCAAGGCATACTCAGATTCCCCCCGTCCTTCTGGAAGGGGTCCAATAATGTCCATAGCCACCTTTTGAAACGGCACCTCTATGATAGGTGTTGGTAGCAGCATCCCTCCCGGGGGTCCCCTGGGTTGGGTCTTCTGGCAAGGCTCACAGGACTCGCAGTATCTTTTGACCTCTTCTCGTATCCCTGGCCAATAGAACCTACGGACAAGTCTCTCCAGAGTGGCCTTAGCCGCCATATGTCCTCCCATTAAGGTGTTGTGAGCTAAAACCATCGTTTCCCCCCGCATAGGCCAGGATAAAATTAGTTGATCCACTTGTTCTCCCCTAGTATCTACCCACCTCTGGAACAACTTGCCATCATCTATTTTGAAACGCACCCCCTGATATCCAGTTGGGTAGCCTCCCCTGGTCTGTTCCCAGGCTTCCTTAAGTGAAGGGTCTTGCTCCTGAGCCTTCCGAAGGTCTTCCCCCTCCCATGGCTCCTCCAGCCTAATCATTTCCTCCGTCACAAGTGCTCCTTGCTCCTGCTCAGGCACCTTGGTCTTTGCCAACAATGTCAACAAGTGAGGGTAGTCTCTGCCCAAAATAGCAGGTAGCGTAGTTGGGGCGCTAAGCCCACCTTCATCCGCACTGTTTTCCCTGCAATCTCAATGGATACCTCAGCCCTCCAGTAGGGGTGAATGTCTCCATGTACACACTGTATCCACACCGCTTGTTGGGTCCCCATTGTTTGTCCCAGCCTCCTCACCATGGTTTGGGCACAGCCTGAGTCCAACAAAGCCTCTCCTTCTACCCCGTCCACCTTCACCCAAACTGTGGGAGGGGCAAAGGCCTTTACCTGAGGTGTCCCGCAAGCCACGGTAGGTGTCTTCCTGGAGTGGGGGCAGTCCCGATGGAGACGCCCAGCCCCCCCCCCCACATTCAAAACAGCGACGACTCTCTATCGCTCTCATCTGTCCTCGGTCCTCTCCTGCCAGCACGGGCCACTTTGGTGCGCTCCAGCCTGGTGCTCCTCGGCGTCCTCCGCTAGCGATGGTGCTAGGCATGCTTCGGCTCTGCGCGTGCTCCACCCCGCTGGTCTCCTGAGAGAGTGTCTCCTCCTCCGGGGGCAGCACTGCGTTCGCCGCGCATCCCCTCCTTCCTGTTATCCCCCGTGGGGGGGGGGGCGAGTGGCTTTCTCTGCCGCCAAATAAACCTCCAGCGCTCTCACTGCCACCTCCAGTGTAGTCAGTTGCTTGCCCTCAAGGGTAGTGCCCACACGAACTGTTCCACTAACACCAATTCCAGCATCTCCTCGCCCGTCCTTTCCTTGGGCTTTAACCACCGGGTCCCATAGGCTCTTATGGCATTAGCTAGCCCTCTGGGTGTCACCAACGGAGCCAGCTTAGCATCTCTAAGCTTGAGGCGGTATGACTCCCCGGTGAGGTTCAGCATTCCCAGGATGGCTCCCTTAATTTCTTGATAGTCCCAAGCTCCTTCTGGTGTTAATGCATCTACTGCTTGCTGAGCCACTCCAGTCAGGTATGGCGTGACAATGACAGCCCACTTGTCTCTCAGCCATTGTGCAACCTCTGCAATCCTCTCAAATGTTCTTAAGTAGGCTTCTGGGTCATCCTTGCTTGTCATCTTAGTTATTTTAAGCAGCAGACTTTCTGGCTTAAAAACCTGAAAAAACTAGCCCCCGTCACCTTCTCAATCAGGGTGTTCTGCTGGCCCACCAATGCCGCAATCATGTGGTTCTGCTCTTCGGTCCACCACCGGAACCAGTCAGGTGGGTGGCTGCCCTGCGATGCCTCGCTGACCCGATCCCTGTACTGGCCACCATTGTCAGGAACCCTACTCTGGGTAATATGTATAGACGATGATGCTCCCCCAGGGGTTCCCATAATCAATGAGTCCGTTCCCCCATTGAAGTAATTCCAGGGAGACAAATGAAGTATAAGTAACCACCACGTCTTTACTGGCATCCATTATGGAGGTACTTCACTTGAACAGTTACAACTGATAATAAACTGGTATACACTAATAACTCAAGTCTCTTGTGGTTCTTGATCAGAGCTTCTTCATTAACATGTAAGTACAAACATTCTTCTTAAACTCTTACACTTAATAGGTAAGTACAACCATACCCTCCAGATACAGGCCCGAGAGGCAGACCACTCTCAACCATAGTCCTCCTTCCCTCATCTCTCTGTATCCCAGTCTGCCTCTCTTCCCGCTCTTTTCCCTCCTTATATTAATACCATGGGCCCTGCCTCCTGGGAGCTTCCATCCCTCAGCTCTGGGAGGGGGTGGAAGATTCCACCACCATTCAGGCCCTCTGATGGGTCCAGGCCTTCTGAGGGTGAAACCCTCCCCAGGAGTTATCCTCTCCTGCTCCTCAGGAGTGATCCTGGTCACTGGCACCCGGACTGCTGTTCCACAATGACAATCCGGATCTCCTTCTTCATGAGACATCTCCAGGTACATGAGGTCCTCTGCCAGCTCCTCCCTGGGGGTTTGTTTCCTGAGTCCCCCACAGTGGCTTTACCAGAATTTTCATCCATCCTATTGGCATTTATGGAATGGCTAAGTTGATCATTCATCAGACACTCTTCCACCTCACCATTGGAGGTTACGACATCCATGGGTGGGGAAATAGGTCTCGGAAAAGTGCAACAACCATGTACAAACTTAGAAGCAGAGTCAGGTTGAAAAGAGGGAGATTCATCTCTAACCTCTGCATTAGTCCTAGTCACTGTGGGAAAATTGTTATCTTTACACAAGGGGGGTAATATAGAGAAGACCGACTTCAATTTGTGAAGGCAATTTTCAAGCAAGTTGATAGCGTCCTTCCCCTCTGAATAACAGCAAGAAGAAAATAATGCATCCTCCACCCCCCTACCACAGTCATGGCCATGAGATAGCAGGCTGGGCTGAGGGAGACAGTCCTTCGCTAGGGGGGAGGGAAGCAGCTTTTCCTTGCCCACAGGATCTCCCTGGCAGCAGAGGCTTAATGATGGTGTCTTGGAATATCTGACTCGGTAATATATTGTGACTGTACAGAAGCTATTTTCTTTCAAGAAGCAGCCTAGGAATTCGGCCAGAGTTGAATTTTAAAAGCACCTGAGTTGTTCCTGGGAAAAAGGGAAGGAATTGGACAGCCTTTAGATCAACTGTAGTAATATTAAGTCCCAGCAACTTACAGATCGTTCTGCGGATTTTGTACTTATCAGACCAATTATTTTGATAACAAGCAGGGCCTATTTCCAAGGCCAGCTGGCTCAAGACCAAACAGCAGGTACTTTTCAAAGGGACAGAGTCATAAAGATTTCCTTTCTGTGTTGATAAAGTCCCAGGAGGATCTCCTTCGGCTCTCTGCTCCCGGCATAAGGCTTGATAAACTTCACTCAGCTGTTTATGTATAACATCCAAATGTTTACAAACAAAGCCAACCGTATCTCCAACTGCCATACAGAACTGGGCCAGAACAGAAAACAAATACTCATAAGTAGGCTCCCCTACAGACTTCTCAACATTAGGCAGGGTGGGGTTGTTAGCGTCTGCCTGAGAACAAGGCTGAGATAGAAGAGGTGAATAGTCAGTCAAATCAACAGGACCCTGGCACGTAGCAGATTTATCAGAGGAGTCAAGATTAATAAGCTCACCCACAGCTCTTGCCCAGGCTGGAAAGTCTCCCAAGCGAAGTTGTTTGGCTGCTTTTGCAGGGGAGATGCCGGAGTCCGAAGCATGTCTTGTCTTTCTTCTTTTCCCCAGTAGTTAATCAGTGAAGAAAGCTCAGCTATCCTCAAAGGAACAGAGGTAGGAAAATGGATAATAAAACGTATCACCAGTTCCTAGTGTCTGATAACCACTCCATAGAGGAGAATAAGACTTACTAGTAACTGGAACTGAGTAAATAAAAATATTTCAAGCAGAGCAGTTTACAATGCTGGTGCTCTGGCAGCCGTCTTGGCTCCTTCCGCAATCCTCAGCTTAGAAGGAGTTATACTATGGCCAGTTGTAATGTAATGTCCTCCGTGATAACCAGGGGTAGATTCCAGGGCATCCTGCTGTTGAACAGAGCAAGTGACTATAATAGGAATTCCTTAGAGACATTAGAACATTCTTTCTTCATTGCCCCTATCACTCAAAGGCTAGGAAAAAAATTACTGGTATCTTCTAAGTATATTTTTTCTGAAGCCTCAGATCTAATGAAACTGAGAAAGTTGTTGTCATCATCCAATCCAGTTTTAATCAATAATAGTGCCATCTTTTTAAACTGTATTTGTAAGATAAATCGAGAGATGCCTCTCCTAAAAAATGTGTATACTTTATATCTCTGGTTGATTCCATGTATTATTTTATGTATGCCAAGAAAGGTGGTATTATTATTATTATTATTATTATTATTATTATTATTATTATTATTATTATTATTATTATTATTATTATCTTCTTCTTCTTCTTCTTCATCATCATCATCATTATTATTGAAAATCAAACATACACAGCAAACAATTCCATGCTGGTTTCATTCACTTCACCAGTCGGACCCTTCCCAAGAGTCTAGGATTGTGTGATGTAGCGGCGTATAATTTGTGCTGATCCCAGAAGAGTGGCTTTCTGCAGTTGGCAAAGTGATATTTTGTCAATGCCAATAGTTTTCAGGTGCCTGCCAAAGTCTTTAGGCACTGCACCCAGTGTGCCAGTTAACACTGGAACCACCTGCACTGGCTTAAACCATATACGCTGTAATTCGATTCTTAGGTCTTGGTAGCGGGAGATCTTTTCCAGTTGTTTCTCCTCAATTCTGCTGTAACCTGGTATAGTGATGTCAACAAACCACACCTTACTGCTTTCTATGATGGTGATATCTGGAGTATTGTGTTCCAAGACCTTGTCCGTCTGTATCCAGAAGTCCCACAGAAGCTTGACCTGCTCATTTGCAACCACTTTTTCAGGCTTGTCATCCCACCAGTTTTTTGCCACTGGCAGATGATACTTTTGGCATAGATTCCAGTGGATCATCTGGACAACAGAGTTGTGCCTCAGTTTGTAGTCAGCCTGCATTATCTTCTTGTAGCCACTTAGAATGTGGTCGATGGTTTCATCCACTTCTTTGCAGAGCCGGCATTTTCGGTCATCGGCTGATTTGTCAATTCTGACCTTGATGGCATTTGTCCTGATTGCCTGTTCTTGGGCAGCAAGTATCAGGCCTTCCGTCTCCTTCTTCAGTGTTCCACTAGTGAGCCACAACCAGGTCTTATCGTAATCAACTTTTCCTTCGATCTTGGCACGGAATTGGCCATGCAGTGCTTTATTCTGCCAACTGGCAGTCTGAGCCTGAATTGCACTATTGCGATATTCATAGTTGGTCTGCTGCACTTTCAGCAATTTTCTCCTGCTGTCTTCAATCAGAGCAGATTCCTGGCTCTCTCGCACATAATCTGCTAGGGCATGTTTTCTTCAACCGACTGCTTCATTTGCAAAAGTCCTCTGCCCCCTGATCTTCTAGGCAGGTACAGCCTGTCAACATCTCTATGTGGATGTAAAGCATGGTGAATGGTCATTAATTTCCTTGTTTTGAGAATCCCTGCAATAAATTGTTGGAAAGGTGGCACCCTTGAGGGGGTTTCACCACCAGTGACCAAAATGGCTAAAAATCATGGTTTTTAGGAATAATCCCATCATGTTACATATCATTGGATGCATAATTTAGAGTAGAATGTAATGGAACAAACCACTTTGAAAAATCTTTATTCTATATACATGTGGCCATAAAACAAATGGAGGCAGAACAATGACACATAGCCGTGCCCATCATCCAGGTGTTGTTCCGCCCACTGCATGGGGGTGATGCGCTGACCTCCTGCAGTGCGAACCCTAGTAACACCCCTGCTTGAAGCATCTCCCTCAAGAGAGATGCTTAAGTTTACAACATTTACCTAAACTCAAGTGGATTGAGTCTCCTGTCAAGAGTCCAAATAGCCAGAAAATGAATGTTAAGCTAGATTTCCCATTATGCATGAGGCATTTCCTTCCTTTTTCTATTTTTTAAGCAGCAGCTGCCTAATCCAGAATTAATACCAAAGTATGATAGGCAGAGGAGATTTGTAATTGTTTTCCTCCTATGCCCCAGGGGGAATATGCCCCATAAAAACCCTTGGCAATTTTCCTCCTGAGGCAATGGCAGATGGGAGGAGAAATGTCAATGGGGCTGTGATGCAAGGTTAGACTTCATGGCATAGTCTAGATCTGGAAAGAAAAACACAAGTTGAAGTTATGACTAGTGTTGACCTTTAGGCACCAGTATTAAAAGCACTAAACGATTTTGAAATTAGTAGTTGAGAATTTTTTAAAAAACCCCACAACTGTGATATGATTCACTTGTGAATCATTACATTCTGTCACCCCTCACCTTAACTGTTTTATGCAGGAAGGAGAAAGAAGGAGAACTTATTATTGAAGAAGCAGATAGTTATTCTAATCTACTAGCAGCTTCAAAGAATCTGCTGAAGTGTTAACAGAAATGTGCCCAGGTTTAAGAGAAAGTGAAAGTGCGATGCCCACAGGCCAACTTTCACTTAGCAAACCTTTCATTTTATAGTCTGTGGTCAAAATCTGTGGTTAGCCCTTTTCATGATGGCACCCTTGATGAAGCCACAACATTTTATAAGGATTGAGAAGGGGAAAGCAAAAGGGGAAGGGGAAGCACATTAAAAGAAAGTGCATACATGCAGCTATCCTGGAAGATGGGCTGCAAATAAGACCATGAGTAAAAGAGACAAATGTAAGATCTGGATTGACCTCCAGCCCTTTAATCATGGAACACAATGCAGGAACGTAATGAAACCCATTCATGGAAGGCAATCATGGAACACAGTGAAAATGCAGGAGGCATTTTCTTTGGCATGCAATCCACCTGCATTGTGCAATGAGACCTTTGTGACACCAAAACCTTGTTCAAACTTTCAATCCATGCACAGAAAGAACTCAAAGGGAGGATCATACTGAGCTAGTTCTGCCTCTTTTGCTGCTGTAATCCTGAAACTCCACTTCTCTCCACAATGTCAGCATTTCTCTACAATGTTGCATTATGACTGGAACACCATAACACAACTGGGGCACAACTGGGGTGAAGCTCTCACCATATCAAGCATTTGTCATTGCATTCAGGCTTCACGATTACACCATTAGCAGGGTTAGTGTGTCACCATCCCAGAATCCCTTCACCTGTTCCTTCTATGCATGTTTTGACGTTGTGTGAGGAATTGGTGATAAAACATGCACTTTTCAAAAGTAAAAACAATATAAGAATGAAGTAATGGCAACTGGAAGAGAAAGGCATACTTTAAATATTGCAATAGAATAAAAAGTAGAAAATAGAATAAAATAGAATAAAAAGTACAAAACAAGTATTATCGTTTAAATTCTTAGGAACATTTGTTGGATAAAATGGTTGAAGAAATCAACATATGATATTGTAAAGCAAACCAAATGTTGGGAAAATTAGCTGCACACTTAGGGCTGTGGGTGGTGCAAGTGGCTAAGACACTGTGCCTGTAAACCAGCAGGCCAGGGTTTGATTCCTGGGTCAGCCCCACAAGACAGGTGAGCTCCTGTCCTTAGCCTAGCTCTGTGACGCCAGCTGGATCCAATTTTATTGGCTCTGCCTTTCCATTGGACTAATTCAGTGGCATGGAGAGGGGGGATTTGCTGCTTGGGTAACAGCCTATCCTCCATAACAATCCAACCCAGGCTTTCATGCTTCACATGCAGCATATGCTGCACTGAGCAGGATACCATAGTCTTTCAAGACTGACAGAGGCCTGCTCGCTGCACACTTCTTCTATCTATATAAGTCTTACCCTGTGTGTTAATCAGGAGAGGTCATCAAAGGCTTCCTGTATCTTTGTAATATTTGCTTTATCTCTACTTATACAGGTTTGAAAATTGGAGGAAACAGATAGCACACCCTCCTGTGAACGACATCAGCCATGCATGTGTTCCAAGCATGACTGCAGCTGATGGCTGCCAGTTTCTTCTCCTTTTAAGGTTCCATTGCAGTCTGTGTCAGATTAAATCCCACCATATAGTCCAATCCTATCCTTCCACTCTGCAGCCACAAATAGGCTTGTGATACATCCCGCATGGGAAGAAAACTGGAGGTTTATTTTTTGTAAGCCTCCAACACTTCAATGATGGATTTACTTGGACCTCCACAAGTGAAATCATTGGCATGAGTTCACATGGAGCCAGTTTATAGATTGCATCCTGGATAGGAGGTTTGATTCAGCAGAAGCCACTATGACAAAATCTACCCCAACCCTGACTCCCCACCTTCAACTCTATAGACCCCAGTTCTAACCATCCCAAGCCCCCATTCAATCTCCAGCTTTCCTGGGTTGCCAGCTCTTCAACGATCCATTGCTGTGCTTAGGATAGCTCCAGCTTCCCCACTGGCACTCTATCAACAAGTGAACTGTTTTACTGGATGATACTTAGTGCAAAATTTTTTTTTACCTTTTCTTCTTCAGTGGATTGGAATATTCCCCAGATCAGAAAGAATACAAAACTCCAGTGAGAGTCTTTCATGTCTTCAGGACTGTATTTGATCTTCTTGATGAGTAGGGGAGTCTATTGTTCACTTCCTGAGACTTATTAATGCAGGATAAAAGGATAGAGCAGTGGTTCTCAGTCTTCCTAACGCTGTGAACCCTTTATAAGTTCCTCATGTTGTGGGGACCCCCAACCATAAAATTATTTTCGTTGCTACTTTATAACTGTAATTTTGCTACTGTTATGAATCGTAATGTAAATATCCAATATGCAGGATGTATTTTCATTGTTACAAATGAAATGTGTGTTCTATACACATATAAGCTCTGATTTATTTCAGAGTAGGCATGCATAGGATTGGGCCCTGAGGCTGCAATCCTATCCACATTTACATGGGAGTAAAGGCCATCCTGACTATAATGGGATTTATTTCAGAGTAGGCATGCATAGGATTGGACCCTGAGGCTGTCCATCAGCCCCAGTGCGTGCACAGCTACAGCCAGAGGTCTGGCAAGCCTGACCTGGCCCCCTGCACCAGAGGTCTTTAGGCGACCCCCAAGAAAGCTCTAGGTGACCCCCAAAGGGGTCCTGACCCCCACTTTAAGAAACACTGGGATAGAGGGTTCTGATACCAGAATTAGATTTTCTCTAGATTGGTCAAACTTTCTTTCTGATTTCCCCTAAATCCCACCCCCCAAAATAACTGAAACTTTTTTAAAATGTGATACTATTCTGCCAGGAAGTAATGTCTTTATCAAAATGTTCTATCAGCTATTGTTTAGAGAAAGTGGTCTAAATATGTGGTTGATACCTTGTGGATGAGTGGGCCAAAAAGGTGAACTATTCTAACAGTTCAACTCCAAGTATCTTTTATCTGGGGCAATTCTTTTTAACTTCTGTGTCAGAGCGTGTTTGTGAGAAACATGTTAGTAAGAAACATTAGTCAATGATGTTGGATGCACCCAGTTTTATATTGCGTCAAGAATGGGAAAATGCTATATAAAATTTTTATATAATCTGCCAATCTGTATGTAATCTGCCATCATCTGCCAATCTATATGTAATAATTCAACTCTATGTGAGATAATACTGCTTTAAGATTACCTGATGCCATATTACTGGTAGTAAGTACAAAGGTATATAAGACTCAAATGCTAACTGAGTTTCCCGCGCACACAAAAAAAAGCAGGTCTCCGTCAGTCTTGGAAGACTATGGTATCATGCTTGGTGCTGCATACGCTGCATGCGAAGCACGAAAGCCTGGGTTGGATTTTTATGGAGGATATCCTGTTACCCAAGCAGCAGATTCTCCCCTCTCCATGCCACTGAATTAGGCCAATGGAAAGGCAGAGCCAATATGATTGGATCCAGCTGGCGTCACAGATCTGGGCTAAAGACAGAAGCTCACCCTGTCTTGTAGGGCCAATCCGAGTCTCGAACCCTGGCCTGGCACAGCACCTTAACCGCTTGTGAAAATGTGTGAGAATCAATTTGCCTATACTGTTTCAGTGGGGCATGTGCTGCAACCTGCAGTTGGATGGCAGAAATGGAGAATCTTTGTTCCCTTACCTCCAAGCTACATTGCCTTACCTTGGATCTGAAAAACTGGTTAAGACTGTGCTCTTAGGACTGTACTCTTACTGAAGCTGAAAATGGCCATAATAATATGACATACATACATCCACTGGATGCAGACCAAAGATCCATCTAGTCCAGCATCCTTTCACCCAGTAGAAAGCCAGATGCTTCTGAGAAGCTCTCAGAGATGCTTGCAGTTTCTGAACATGGAGGCTGATTTCATTGTATTGTAGAACCTGTGAACATTATATATCTGGACTTTCATAATGCGTTTGATACAGTCCCTCACCAAAGATTTCTGAAAAAAACTATTGGTAATTCAGGGAATTAGAAGGCAAGTCTATTCACAGATTAGGACCTGGTTGAAGGCCAGGACACAGAGTGGGTGTCAATCAGTGGTGGGCTCCAGCAGGTTCACACCTACTCTATAGAATCGGTTGTTAATGAGAGATAGGACATATAAAGTTTAAAAATAGCCATTTAAAAGTGTCTACCAAATGAGCATAGAACCAGTTGTTAATTTCTTTGAATCCCATCACTGGTGTCAATGGGCAATTTTCACACCTATTCATAAATGAAAATCTTTTCAACCTATTCATAAATGACCAAGAGCGAGGGTTAAGCAGAAATATAACCAAGTACATGGAAGATACCAAACTACTCTAAATGGTGAAGACCAGAAGAGACTGTGAAGAGCTCCAGAAGGATCTCTTCATACAGGAAAAGTAGGAAAAAAATAGCAGATGCATTTCAATGTAAGTAAATGTAAAGTTATGCACATTGCGGCAAAAGAATCCCAACTTTACATATAAGTTCATGGCATATGAACTGTCTGTGACAGAGCAGATGAGAGATTTAGGAGTGCTAGTGGATAGCTCAATGAAGTATCAACACAATGTGCAGTGGCAGTGAAGAAAGCTGATTCCATGCTTTGGGTCATTGGACAAGGAATTTAATCTATATATATAAAAGAGAAAAGTCACTGACTGACTGACTCATTCACTGACTCACTCATCCCCTCCCTGCCAAAACTGCTGGGCCTAGAAGTGTGAAATTTGGGGTGGGTGTTCCTTCTGTGACGGAGGGGTGCACAAAGAACTAGTTTTCAGAAATTCCAACCAGAAGAGGGTGGAAAGGGGTGCAACGCATTTTCCTACCTATACTTTGCATTGGAGATTTGATGACTCATCAACATTCCACCCCAACTGCTGGGCCTAGAAGCATGGAATTCTGGGAGGGAGTTCCTTCTGTCACCTGAACACCCACCAAGAACCCATGTAGAGAAATTTAACCCTTAAGGGGCTGAAAAGGGGTCAACGTTGTTTTGTCCTATACTTAACATGAAGGGCTGACCAACATCCAGCCAATTTGGTCCTCGGTGCCCGGTGCACTGTGGGGGGGTGTTGTTTGGAGGAAGAGGTTGCACTGGCGAGGATTCTGCACATGGGTAGAAGTCGCGCATGGGTGGAAGTTTCACATGGGGGAATGTTGTGCATGGGAGAAAGTTAAGCTTGGGGGATGATGCGCTTGGGGGAAGTTGCGCATGGGGAAGATGCAATTGGGGGGAAGATGCACAGGGGGAAGTTACGCAGGGGGAAAGTTGTGCAGGAGGGAAGTTGCGCTGAGGGGAAGTTGCACATGGGAGGAAGTTGCACAGGAGGGGATGATGTGCATGGGGAAAGTTGTGCATTGGGGAAGTTGCGCATGGGGGAAGTTGCGCATGGAGAAGTTGCTCATGGGAGGATGATGCACATGGGGAAGTTGTGCATGGGGGAGTTGTACATGGGGGAAGATGCGCATGGGGAAGTTGCGCATGGGGGAAGTTGCGCATGGGGAAGTTGCGATTGGGGGGACGATGCGCAGGGGGAAGTTACGCAGGGGGAAAGTTGTGCAGGAGGGAAGTTGCGCTGAGGGGAAGTTGCACATGGGAGGAAGTTGCTCAGGAGGGGATGATGTGCATGGGGAAAGTTGTGCATTGGGGAAGTTGCGCATGGGGGAAGTTGCGCATGGAGAAGTTGCTCATGGGAGGATGATGCACATGGAGAAGTTGTGCATGGGGGGAGTTGTACATGGGGAAGATGCGCATGGGGGGATGATGCGCAGGGGGAAGTTGTGCATGGGGGAAGTTGTGCAGGGGGAAAGTTGTGTAGGGGGAAATTGTGAATGTGGAAGTTGCGCATATTTGATGCACATGGTGGACTGATGCTGATGGGTGATGTTGCATATGAGGAGTTCAGGCACATGGGGGGAAGTTGCACATGGGGGATGGTGCACATGGGGGTTATGAACATGGGGGTGATGCGCATGGAGGGAAGTTGTGCATGGGGAAGTTGCACATGGGGGAAATTGTACATGGGTTGTTGATGCACCTTGGGGGATAGCATATGGGGAAATGTTACTCCTGCAACACGGGTATGCTTTTGCTAGTATATTATAAAAATAATATATAAATAATTTTGGTGTCTTACTGTACTTTACAGTAAAAAATGCACTGCACCAGAAACAAAGTGATAATAGTATTATTTAGTAATGTCAAAATACATAATTTTCTGCATGGTAGCAGAAATGGATAGAATATAATCCCTATATCTTGGAAAAACGGGACTTGCCTGCATTTTGAGGACAGCATTCACAAACTGTCAAGTTTGACTGGATATTATCCCAGTTTTGCTGAAGAGAATTATGGGAACACTTTTGTCCTTGTATATTTTTTTTACAGTGCATTTACTCAGAATCTTTACAAGAAGACCATAATTTTAAAAGACCATAATTTTAAAAGTTAATGAATAAAAATGACCATAATTTTAAAAGTTAATGAATATTATGTGGAGACCATAATTTTAAAAGTTAATGAATAAAAATGTACTTGTGACCTTTTAAATAGAGACTTTACTGTTCTTTGGTAACAATAATTGGTAACAATATTTTTTTAGATCTGGTTTTAAGTGAAATAAGACAAAACTACAGTGGCACCTCACATAAAGAGCTTAATTCGTTCCGGAGGCATGTTTGTTACATGAAACATTCTTTACAAGAAGCGGATTTTCCCATAGGAAATACTGGAAACTCAGACGATAGATTCCACAACCCCAAAAAATATTCATAAAAAATATTAACTGGATTGCAAAATGATGAGAAAACACTGGAACTGAATTCAAAACATGCATTCAATGTGCATGATCCTATGAAGTCTACTTAGGCTGCAATCATAAAGACACTTTCCTAGAAGTAAACCCCATTTGCTTCTGGCACCCCCAGGCAACTGCCCCAAATTGGGGGAGTTAGAGGCAGCAGTGCTGTCCGGCAGCCCTTTTAAAGAACCTTCGTGCGGAGCATCAGGGCTGCATAGCATGCATGCCCAGTGTGCTTGCTTGTTAAGTGAAGTGGAACTTGTTATGTGAAGCAAAATTTCTTGGAAATTTTTGCTTGTTATGTGAAACACTTGTTATGTGAGGCACTTGTTATGAATGGTACCACTATATAGACATTTATCCCCAAAGTTTAACCTGATTTATCTGGTTGTCAAAGAAAATTTCATGATCATTGACTTCAAATCTGCCCTCATCTTATCTGCGAGACTGACATATACTCAAGTATCTATGGTAATTTGCCAAACAACCATCTTTCACTCCTTCCTTTCTTTGCTATTTCTCAGTCACAATGATCCAAGTAGTCTTTGTATCCAAGGGCAATATTCCCCAATCATTATAACCGATTTCAAATGGTGCTAGAAAAAGGCATGGACTCTGAACACCAGAAGAAATCAGTCATCTTCTTAAGGGGTTACTGGGATCTGTAGGAACTCCTCTAGTTAAAGTGAAGTAAAGACAAGGAAATTTACCGGTAACTAGTGAGTCTCTTATTACAAGTGCTGAATGAGTAAAGATTCTTTTGCATGAGTCTGAGAACATTTTTCATGTTGTGGACTTTGCTGTAAAACTGTTTTAGCTAAAGTAGGAATCCTTAACATTTTCAAATTTATTTTCCTTTGGAGTCTTGCAGCATACGCTTATCTGGAGAGACGGCATTCAGAAACAATGGCTTTTTCTTGCTTTATTGAGTCTTCTTCCTAATTTGTGTTATTATCTTTTTTTATTTGCAAATGATCAATGGTTAATTAATATGCAGACAAAATGTCTAGGCCCAGATGTCTAGGCCCACACACACTCTGATATGTGGGTCCAGTGCTTTATTTCATTCTCTACCAGAAAGATCAGTCCTGGCACAAAGGAAAGCTACTCGTGTCAGAAACACATGGAATGAATCTCTTCCCCTTCGTATAAGCTTCATGGTCAAAAGTGAACCCCATTCAAAGGACCTTGAAACTGAAGGTCTTGCATTGAAACTGAAGTTGCTTCCTGACAAAAAAGCAGCCATTCTTCCCCTAGGAACACTGATTTCAAATGGTGCTAGACATTGTTAACTTAAATCTAAACCACCACTTGAAACCAGCTTCCTGAGGCAGCTCCAGACAAACTTGACCTTGACCTAGAAAAAGAAATATTAATAGGTTGTGTATTTTTATTCATTGCCTTTGAATGATCAATCTGATAATCAAAAAAGGGGGAGATGGCTTGCTAAGGTCATTTAATCTTGCGGAGGTCACTGAGATCTTTTAATTTAGCTGGATGCTTTTGACTTGATGGTTGCTTTTACTACTTAGCATTTGGCTGTTGTTCTCTGTTGCCTTCATTCTCACTATGTGATGTGTTGATGGTTACAATTTTGTGTTTCTGATTGTGTTTCAGTTTTTGTGTTTTTGTTTGAGTGTGAAAATGTACTGTATATACTTGCATATAAGCCGAGTTTTTTAAACTCATTTTGGAGCTTAAAAAGCTCCCTCGGCTTATACTGGAGTCAAGCAGCCAGCTAGTCCAGCAGGAGTTCCCAGGAGGAACAGGTCTCTTTATATACCTCCTCCTCCCTCTCCCCAGCGGCTCCTCCATCCCACCCCCTCTTTTCCTATGAACCCTAAACAAGTAGATGTCCAAATAAGTAGGTATACTTTCCAGTCAGGGTGAGAATTTTCTGCCCTGAAGTCTTGGAGAGGGCTATTAAGGGTCTCTCTGCTAAATATCTCATTCTGGTTAAAAATCTTATTCCTCACAAGTTTTGAGGAGGTATGTTTGAAAGGGAGGGTCTATGCAAATGATGTCTCCTCCCTCCTCCCATTGTGTATGCTGAGTCAGGCAGGTTTATAGACGAATTCCTATGAATTCCTAAGAATTCCTGAGGAGAGAGAGAGGACCTTTGAGTGCCTGCACTTCTCTCTCCATTCATTGCCTTTGCATGCCTACTCAGAAGCAAGTCCCATCCTAGTCAATGGAGCGATTTTTTGTGACTTGTGAAACCTTTATTGGCATATACATCAATGATAAAATATAAATACATTAAGAACAGAAAAAATAAATCAGAACAACTGGCATTGTGTGGATAGAACTAGTTAGTCACAAAAGGTCTGAGAGGTTAAAAAAATTAAAAGCTAGAGTTAAGTAGGTGAATTTAGAAAATTGCAGAATTTACTAGAGCAAGTTTGGCTTGTTTTAAAACAGGGGTTTTTGTTAACTAACATGTGAGCCAAAAAGGAGGCAACAGCATATGACAAGGTTTCAGTAGTATCTTTCATTAGCATTGGGAGAGATGCTGTAGAGATGGGAGGATAAAGTAAGAGCCAAGTGGCTAAATATTGATTATGGGGGGGAGGAGAGTGAGATGGACAGAAAAATAATATATGAAAGAGAGTATCAGCAGCTTCTTATGTTGAGGCAATAAGCCTAAAGAGAGAGGAGAGCAAGTTGGATTAAGGGAATTTCTAAGAAAATTTAATTCAGCCAAAAAAAGATGCTCCTTGATAGTATTATAAGCTTGGGAAAGATTTAAGTCAGCTAGGGCTTCAATTGAGAGGTTGAGGGAAAAAAGTTTGGCTTCCACTAATCGAAACCAGGAAGAAGTATAACAGTCTTTTAATAAAAAGGAAATAAAGAAATCGGGGGACGAGGATAAATGAATCTTTAGCCAAAATTTGAATGTTAGTAGCCATGCATAAGTGGAAGGGAGATGGAGACCAAGTTCGATCAGTATTGTAGCCAGTCGAATAAGATTTGGGATTCCAAGAGTTCTTTGGAAAAAGGAAGCTGCCAACTGGTCTATTTTATTAGTGACAGCGCTAATCCATATTGGAACCCCATAAAATAAATGAGAAATGATCTTAGATTTAAAAATTTGAATTACAGCTGGGATAAACTGGTTTCCAAAATTGAAGTGGAAACTAACTATAGTGGATAGGTGGATGGTAGAGGAGGAGATGATTGCCTTTTTATGACGAGACCAAGATAATTTGTGATGAAACATAAGGCCTAAATATTTGAATGATTTAACCTGTAAATAAGTGTGAGAATTAATTGACCAAGAAGAAGGAGACCAATGTTGTGAAAAGAAGAAAATTTGGGGTTCTTTTTAGTTGATTTTAAGGTGGTTATTTTTGCAGTAAAAGTGAAACTTAGTCATAAGATCACGCAGCCCAGATTTTGTTAGGGCAAGTAGAACAGCATCATCCATGTAAAGCAATGTTAGAGCACGCCCAAGGTGAGAGTTTAGAAAGTAGATATTTAGCATAAAGCTTCCCGATACTGGACAGGAGACTAATTGGAAGGAAGGGTGGGATTATTTTTCTTAAAAATAGGAATAAGGAAAGAAAGCTGCCAAGCATCTGGGAAGCTACCCGAGGTGTTAATCTGGGTAAAGAGAGATACCAAGGGATTTGCCCACCAAACTGGATTATAAAGTAAAACCTCATTTATTATGAGGTCAGGGCCAGGAGCCTTATCAGGTTTGAGAGAAACAATAATATCGTTTATCTCTGATGGATTGACCAGTGGCCAGTCAGGAAGGTTACGGTGGGCATTATCAGAAAGAGGAGGGGGAGGAAAGGAATAAAAGATTTTAGAGAAATAGTCCACCCAGGTGGCCTCTGGAATAGGAAGGTATATGACATAAGGAGAATGACTAGATCTGGAAACTATCGACCAAAAGGCCTTATGGTTTTTGGTCATAATGGCTTGTAAGAGGGAGGACCACTTTCTGAGGGCATGTTGGTGTTGTTTATCTTGGATCATTTTATGAGATAAGCTTTGGGAACAAAAGTAATTGCTTAAATTATGACTAGAGGGACTATTACGAACAGAATTGAAAAGCTGATGAACTTGTTTTTTTTAAATTCCAACATTTGACGTCAAACCAAGAGTTACTAGCATGGGGAAGAAGACCATTGGGATTAGAAACACTCAGGTAATCAACCAAAGAAGAAATTAAGGAGTTAAAAACTTTAATCGCATCAAGACAAGATTTTGAAGAAATTAAGTCATGTAACAAAGAAATGGTCTCTGGGGTTTGTGTCCATCGAAAATATGCATTTTCCGCTGCAGGGGACCATCTATAGGGACAACATGGGCTTGGGGGAGGGAGGGGGGAGGAGGAGGTTCAGAAAGTATTGAAAAGGAAAACACAATAGGTAGATGATCACTTTCAGAACGTGGGCTAACGGAAAAATCAGAGAGGAAGGGATCAAGATCAGGTGAAAGCAAGACATAATCAATCATGCTAGCTCCTCTTGAAGAAAAATGGGTATACTCCCCCGGAATATCTTGGCCCCTGGAGCCATTTAAAATGAAAATGTTTGCTGAGATGCACAGATTGAACTGTTAATTGTAGGGTCTTTAGATTTCCTTGGAATTGTAAATCAAGGAGGAATCTGGTCTACAAAGTGCCAGTTCATGAATTGGGCTAAAGCTAAGTTTGTTGATCCAATTCTGGAGTTAAAGTCGCCAGTGATAGTCAAGGAGGCCAATGAATAAAAATTAGTAAGATCTGAGATGGTCTTACTGAGATCAGGCCATATATCGGGTAGGGCTAAATTCTGTGAAGGAACATATATATTTTAAAGGAGAATTTGGATGGTTTTAATCTGAAGAAGGAAAGTTTGAAAATAAAATGAGTGTGAGCCAAGTCTGGCAACACAACTAAGTCCAACACAAGGTCTCCCTAAGATGTTCCTCTTGAATGCGGGGATAGAAAAGGAAAGGTATCCAGGTAATGTTATTGGGGACATGGCCCAGGTCTCTTGTAGTAAAATAATATTAAACTGGGATATAAAACTAAAAAAACTTTCTCCAAAAGTTTTGAGGACCAACCTGAAATGTTCCATGAGATTATGAAAAGAAGAAAGGAAGGAAGGTGAGTTAAAGAGTTAGATTCTAGTCAGGGCAAATGAGGTTTATCAGGGACTACTTCGGGAAGTGAGGAAGATAAGGATGACTGGGGAGAAATTGAGGGGGAGAGGGAGTGTAAAGAAGTGTTAACAATGGGTGTAAGATCCTCCTCGCAGTTTTTGATCTTATTTTCATTTGACAACATGACAGAGGGGGCGGAAACGTCAGAAAAAACAGGGGCTCTTTCAGACAAATCAGGGAAAGTTGCAGGGGACTTAGGAGAGGGCTCCTGAAGGGGAGGAGATGGGCCCATAGGGGATTTAAGGGGAGAAGAGCCACATTGGGGAATAATCAAATTTTTTTGGGAAGAGGTCAAAGATCCTGTAACAACATTCGGGGGAACGGTGCTAGCAGAAAAGAGAAAACTAGCGAAGGAATCAAAATGAGGGTCACTTAAAAATATGGCGCCTGGATGAAGGTCATTCAGGGATATCCCAAATGAACCAGAAAAGAAGGGCTCTGAGATGGAATCCCATTAAAGGAAAATGGCTTGCTCTTTGGGGGTGGTTGAGCTGGCCTAGTTGAACTAGGGCCATTTCCTCCTGTGATAGGGAAATTGTCGGCATCACACGGAACTTGGAAGTCTCCAATTGTCCGATCAGCTCGGGCTGAAGCATCAGCAGTTGAAGGGTGAGACGAGGAAACTTTAGGTTTATTTGAAGTGGCTCCATGATTGGTTTGGATCAAATCTGTTGTTTCTCTCACAGCGTCACATAGAGAAGGGGGTACATAAACATCTGAGGGTAATTGTTTGGAAGAAGAAAAAGAGTGGTGAGTGAGAGTGACTGGATTGACGTCCTTGGAGGCTAATGGGGGGCCACAGTCATTGGGCAGGGTTGCAAAGAAGCCGGTCATCTGCCCAGCATGATTGAATTTGAACTGCCCAGCATGATTGAAACTGAACTGCCCAGCCCAGTACTTGAATTTGTAGCATTGGTTTTGGAAGGAAGACTAGGTTGATGGTAAACAGTAGCTGAAGGAGACATCTCAGACGAGAAAGGAAAGAGGGGCTTCCCACAAAAGAGGGAACGAACTAGCGCCATCAGTTCAGTCAACTTGTTCTGGAGTATAAGGAGATCATCACATTGGGAGTCAGAGATGTTAGATTGACCCTACTGGAGATGGTGATAAGTTGGCAAATTGTTTGGTCTTCGATTGGAAGTTATTAATGTAGAAATACATCTTTTCTTGATTATGGCCCTTGGAGTGGAGTCCATAAAAACATGAGAAGGGATCAGTCCGAAGGATCTGAGATGATGAGACATGCGGAAGAACTTCCTAGGTAATTCCGTGGAATGGAATTTTAAAAGAATTCTCTTATGCACGTGGGTTGATGGTAGAAAATAAAAATGTTCCACATCGATAGAAGAAGTAGGACAATGCAGCAGAATTGAAAGAGAGTTCAGAATCTTGTCTTTGTCTCTCCAAAGGGCAGCGTCTATATGGGGGATATTGAGGACTATTTGAAGAGGAAGAAGGTATCTTGATCTTGATAGATGTCGGGCCGGGGAGACTTGGAGCACTTTAGAAATGATGAGGGGAAAGCAGTAGAAGGAGGGGCTTTCCTAGCATTGGCCATAGAGGAGCTCAATTGGCGAGAAAATAGAAGTTTGAGTATGGTTTCTAACTTAGATTCAATGGAATTTATTTTCCCAAGGACCAGGATGAGGCTCTCAGCACTTATGTGGCAGATCTGGGAGAGATGACTTGGTCCCACACAGTGGGAAGGGGGTGATAAAAAAGTCCTGCCATTCCTGCTTGGATCGTACCAAGAAACAGGGGTATGAGTCTCTATGCAGGAATTCAATAGTTGGTCATGGGTAGGAACAACTAGAGAGGTAAGAGAAGCTGCAGATTTTTCCACCGTTGGGGGAGGAAAAAAAACTGTTGCTTACTGATCCCTTTGAGGGGAAGATAAAGTCCAAGAGCTTTAGTTGTTTAGACTTTCATTGGAATTCATCCATGCCATTCTCTTTTAGACTGCCAGCATAAGTTCTTTTTTTGGGAGGCTTCTTATCAGCTACCGCAGATAAGTAAGACATATCTCTTCTTCTTCCAGGCGAAGTAAGAGCAGCAGCAAGTCAAAAGTCATTAAAAATTTTAAGTCCTTAATATACTGCATTCTTAAAAGTAGGCTGGTTGGTGAAAAAAGCTATTGAGACTGATTTAACCCTTTTTAAAATTAAAATTAATTTAATTTTTAAATTAAAATTAATTAAAATTAATTAAAATTCTTTAATTAAGAATTAAAACTGATAAAAACTCAAGAGCATTATTACAAATATACCATCCCGTTGGCCATCGTCCCGCATCAATGGAGCTTACTCCCAGGTAGGTGTGGATAGGATGGCAGCCTCAGAGCCAAATCCTCTCCATGCCTGCTCAGAAGCAAGTACTGAGTGACCATATGTCCTCTTTTCTCAGGACAGGTCCTCTTTTTTATCCTTGTCTCCTGGAAGGGAAAAAATACACTGCTGTTCTTTTCTTTGTTTGCTGGCAGCATTGAGCCATCCTGGTCAAAGGATTGACTCAGGGTCAAAGGACAGACTGCCAAACTGGAAATTCCTGCATGGCAACCCCAAAATTCCTGATTTAACGCCAAAATTCCTCTCAGTACAAGACAAAATTCCTGAGAAAATTCCTGTAATTAAAAAAAATTGTCCAAAAATGTAGGACGAAATGTAGGACATGTTAAAATAAGCTTAAAATACTTGTATTGCTTTCCTGTACTTAATTTCAACACTATATTACCTTTTTAAGATAATAGACACACACAACCTGGGGCGAGGGACAGTAGGTGCATTCAGGAGTAGCTGGTGGAGGGTTTCTCTGGGGTGGGGAAAGTAGGTAAGTGGGAGGTTTCTGGAGGGAGGGGGTGAATGCAGGGTTGGTGGGGGTTTTCTTTGGGGTCAGGCAGGGCCAGGGGAGTTGGCGGGGGTGGCTGAGGATAGTGGGTGCTACAGGCAGCAGGGGAGGCTGGTGGGGATTTCTGGGGGGAGGGGGCTTTAGGATTTCTCTGGGGGAAATGGGCTTTAGGATTGGCCTCTCAGGCTTGGAGAAAACCGCATTGGTCATCATGGGACTTACTTCTGAGTAAGCAGGTTGTGGATTGGGCTCTGGGGCTGCAGCCCTCTGCACTTACCTAGGAGTAAGCCCCACTGGCTATCATGGGACTTACTTCTGAGTAGGCAAGCAGTGGAGTGTCTCTGGGGTGGTCGCAGGAGAGGCGTGCCACCCTTAATCCCCTAGTGGCTGGTGGAGCTAAGGGAAGTGCATGCGCAAGTTTAAAATTTAAAGGGCCAGCGCTGAAGCTGCCCAAATTCCGGAGTCCGGAGAGGCTCTCTCCTCTCCTGGAGTGAGGGGGATTTTGGAGGAGACCTCCGGAAAATAGAGGAGGTCTGACAAGCCTGGACTGACTCCAAGGAAAGCACTGACTGACCATATGTCCTCTTTTCCCAGGACAGGACAGGACAGGTCCTGGCAGGAAGGTCCTCTTTTTTAGCCTTGTCTCCTGGTAGGGAAAAAATACATTACCCTTCTTTTCTTTGTTTGCTGGCAGCATTGTGCCATCGTGGTCAAAGGACTAACTCCCTGGGAAGCACTGACTGACTTTTCCCAGGACAGGTCCTTTTTTAGCCTTGTGTCTTGGTGGGGAAAAAATACATTGCCCTTCTTTTCTTTCTCAGTAAATGTTATTTTATTGGTATCTATTTTTATGGTATTTTGAAATGTACCAGTAGCTGCTGCATTTCCCACCCTCTGCTTATATGCGGGTCAATAAGTTTTCCCAGTTTTTTGTGGTAAAATTAGGTACCTCGGCTTATACGTGGGTCGGCTTATATTCAAGTATATACGGTAAGTTGTATTGGTGAAAAAACTATTAAAAGGTGGGGTAGAAATATACTACTTAATTTTACAAAATAAACCATCAACCATGAATCATCTGCTTGCATTTTGTTTTTGTGGTCAGTATGCTTGAAGATGAAAATGGCTAAATGACTAAAGCCTCTGCATCTTGAAGCAAGTTTTCTCAATTTGACACTGTCTTTTCCCATTTTACAAAAGTTTTATGCCTTTCTTCTTGTCTTATCTCACAACCAGTAGAGAGAAAGAATTCAAGGCCTCTGCTCCCCAGCTGGGCATTTCTTCTCCCTTCCCAATAAGGTCATTCCTGTGGTTGAAAGATCTAAATAAGAAGTAATCATCATTTCACTTTGACTAAGGAGAATGACAACTGTGTGCATTCAGTGAATGTGACTGGGAGATTTAATGACAAAGGGCTCAAACTGGCATCTTCTCAAGGAGGTTTCCTGAAAGGGACAGCATGTTTGTATAAAAAAATTCCAAAAATATGTGCATAGTTCCTTTCTTTATTTTCCCCCGGCAGATGTAGGTATGTACAATGTGGTTTGCAGTGTGGTTTGCAAATTATAGGGGGATTTCTTCCTTCATATTCTTGTATGTGGGTCAGAATGAAGCTACTCCATATATAATAATAAAAGCAGGCGATTATTCTGACTACCTCTGTCAAACTATTCAATTAGGTTTAAAAAAAATATTTGCAGGCCAATTCCAGAACATTGTTCAGTCCTTATTTCCCAAAATCTCCCAGTCTGGAACCTTTACTTCTTCGATCTTCAGAGGGTCTCATGCACTCTAATGACTGGGATGTTACCCACACATATGTTTACTATCTCTTTTTCTTCTTTCATATGTTTACTATCTCTTTTTCTTCTTTCATATGTTTACTATCTCTTTTTGTTCTAAACACATATGTTTACTATCTCTTTTTTCTTTTTTCTTCTTTTTCTTCTCTTTTTCATTCTTTCTTATCTAAAACACAATTTTTCTGTGAAGCTTTCGATTATCTTTTTGATTAAACTCTTTATTAGCCTCTTTATTAGACTTACCTTTAGTATAACCAAGCTTAAGTAGATGTGACCAAACTTGCTCACATTCACAACTTATTAAACCTTGTTTCTTCCTCATTTCCTTCACTTGTTTTCTTTATTGTTGATTTTTAGATTATATAGTTCTTGTGGGCAGGAAATCTGGGTGCATTTTCTACTGGCACAAGACCTGACCAAACTAGTAAATACAGTGGTACCTCGCTTAACAAGTGCCCCGCATAACAAATGCTCCACTTAATGAGAACTCTTATGCTGGGCATCTGAATCGCTTAGTGAGGCAGATTCGCATAATGAGCGCTTGCTGGCTGACCTTTAAACTTTAAAAGGCACTTGGCAAGTGCTCATTTGGACACCCTCCCCATCTCCTTCCTTCACTTTGCTGCTTCCCTGCCAGTTCCCTGGCCCCATGCTGGACAGAGAGGCTGTGGGGAGGCAGCAGAGCCCCAGAGGAGGTGCTGCGGGTGAGCGGTCTGCTCGCCGACAGCACCTCCTGTCCTCCTCCTGCTTCCCTGCTGCTTCTCAGTCCCAGTGCAGGGCCAGAGAAGCAGTGGAGAGGAGGGAGAGTGAAAGAGGAAGTGATGGGGTGAGCCTCTCACAGCTTCCCTCTCTGCTCTCTTTCCAGGACATGTTTTCTTTATTAGCCTTGTGAGGACATGTGCTGGGAAGAGCTCTTCAAGGTCCTCCTTTTCCTTATAGGCAAGCATCCTGTAGCCTTTTAAATGGTGCTTGCCTATAAGAAAAAGGAGGACCTTGAAGAGATTTTCCCAGGATATGTCCGCACAAGGCCAATAAAGAGGACATGTCCAGGAAAGATCTCTTCTTTCCTCCTCTTTTCGTTATAGGTAAGCAATTTTGGCCTTTTAAAAGGCTCTTGACTATAAGGAAAAGGAGGACCATGAAGAGATTTTTCCAGGTCTTCACAAGGCCAATAAAGAGGACATGTCTTGGGAAGATCTCTTCTTTCCCCTCCCTTTTCATGATAGGCAAGCACCTTGTGGCCTTTTAAAAGGTGCTTGCCTATAAGGAAAAGGAGGACCTCTTGATGTGACATTGGAGTCATCTCAAGCACCCTCTGATGTGGTTGCATTATTCCTGGTTGCCTGATATAAACTGCAAACCTAACTTCCACATAGTCCGGAATAAGGTCCAGCATAATTTCCACCATTGCCTTGGAAGTATTACAAAAGTGCCATAACAAACTTCTTTGCCATTCCTGGGGGAGTCTTAAGCTAATGCACTGACATGTACTTGCCTTCCTACATCACCATGGGAATCGGAAGGCCTAGGTTAGGATTGCACCCATCATCTGCCTAAGCCAATGTTTTTGAGCAATTCAGCCCAGGATCTCCTTCTGAGAATGACAATCTGTGCAGGACAAACCCGACCCCAGAAATGTTGTCATGGCTGGAAGTGATATCAAACATGAAGTGACATCTGTTTTCAGACTCCCAGCTGATACCAAAAGTCATAAATAAACAAATCTGTAATTTATGACACATTTCTCTCTCCAGAAAGAAGGGCTTTATAGAGGGCTTTATGAAGCCCATATCCAACTGCCCACTGACTTTCTAGGCCTCAAAATGACCTGATAAAAAATCACCACTTTCAGTTTTTCAAACACCACTTCCAGTTTGCAAAACTGGAAATGGTCTTTTTAAAAAAAATATTCCATAAGGCAAAGGACCACAACCTTTCAGTGGTGTCATGCCACACCTATGTTTCAATGTTATTCAGCATGCTGAAATGATTCTATGTGCTGACACGGTGCGTGCCAACATTAGATATATATATTTAATGGACACTGGCAGGCACCAACAGCCACCAACAAGCACCAAGTACAAGCAGCTCTGACTTGCCTGCACTGCTTCTGTCCCCCTCCCTGCTCATTCTAGGACTTGTGTGTTCAGTGTGTAAGCCTGCCCAGGAGAGTGAAGGGGAGGCATAGGATCATAGAATCCTAGAGTTGGAAGGGACCTAGTAGGTCATCTAGTCCAACCCCCTGCCTGCAGCAAGAAATCCTCCTAGAGCATCCCCCACAGATGCTCGTTGAACCTCTGCTTGAAGATCCCCAGTGAGGGAGAGTCCACCACCTCCCTTGACAATCTGTTCCACTGCCGAACCACCCTCACTGTCAGAAATTTTTTCTGGATATCCAAACAGAATCTCTTTTCTTACAGTTTGTACCCATTGATTCTATCTGCTTTTAGAAGCAGCTATGAACAAATGAGCCCTTTCCTCCCTATGCCCTTCAGGTATCTGAAGAGGGAAACATGTCTCCCCTCAGCCTCCTCTTCTCCAGGCTAAACATCCCAAGTTCTCCCAACCTTTACTTATCGGGCTTTCCTTCCATCCCTCTCATCATTCTTGTCACTCTCTTCTGAACTTGCTCCAGTTTGGCTGCATCTTTCTTAAAGTGAGGTGCCCAGAACTTCCAGTACTGAACCAGTACTGAACACAGTAGTCAAGGTGAGATCTCACCAAGTGCACTGTTGGAGGAGCTGAGAGGGAGCACATGTTCCCAGGTGAGAAGGGGAGGAGGGGTTGGTTATCTGGGTGGTTAATTGTTGTTAGCTGCTTATTGGCTGGTTGCCTGGTGGGAGGAGGTTTCAAGAGCAGCTTCAGAGCCTGGTGCTAGTTCAGCCTCCATTTCTGTGGAGCAGCTCTCCTCTGTGGAGAGAAGATGCTGCTTTTTCTCTACTCCCCTCCACTTTCCAGGGCTGGAGCAGGCACCTCAGAGGCTTCTCTGCTGCTTGCTGAGGTCTTCAAGTGCCACTGAAATTGAACCAGTGTCTGTAGGGAGTGTGGGTAGGAAGGAGCACCTTAAAATGTAAAGACATGTTCGTTAAGTGAAGTTATGTGAACTTAAAAGTGACCTGATGTGGAGGTTAATTCCACTGATACCAAGATTCTCTGTCAGAAGGACTTTTTGTTCCCTGTTGAATGGTAAGAAGGATCCTTTGAAGAAAGGAAGATGATCTTGGATCTGGAGTTTCCTTGTTGTTCAGCTGTACCATCCCACACATAAAACATCGTTCTTGCAAAGATAACAGCAGATTATAAATCATAAGCACATTGTGAACTCAACATTCCTGTTTTTAATTATGGTAAACTGAGGCCTACAGCAAATCACTGAATAAACTTAAAGGCTTAGTCCATAGTTACTGCTGCAATTCTTGCTCCATAAGATTTACTGTGGATTGCAATATGAATTTCCCGTAAGTTTCTACTACATGGCGCCGTAACTACATCGATGCAAATGTACCTTCCATTGGAGCAAGAATTGCCACTGTTACTATGGATTGAGCCTTAAGTTGTAGTTGTTTACCACCACACTAAGAGAGGGCTTCCTGGAGTGGATGACATTTGTCATCTCAGAGATAAAAGATCACTTTTAGCAGATAGAAGAGGGTCAATGACAAGAGGCTAGGTAAATGGGATGGATAGGAGCCAGTCTGGTTGTTTGGACAGATTGTACTTGTTCTTAGATTCACCTTCTCCAGCAAAACTATTTGGGGATCAGCAGTTTATGCAGACAGGAATTAACCAAGAAAAATTCCAAATGCTTAGAAAAGATCCTGTGCAAGCAGTGCAAAGTTGGAACAAGATCTGGAAAAACTGACTAGCATTTGATTAAGCCATGTCTGTTCTGCAGCCCAGGCCACGAGATGCAATCTAGTAAACATCTAAGGCCACAACCGCAAGACTATTTTCTAGAAAACAAAGGGACTTGCATCCCATTCCAGTGCATTGGACATGTGATTGTACTAGAGTTGAGATTGATGCATTCTCTTCTTCATTTGCCTCTTTCCCAATTATCCCAAATACTGCTCTGAAGGAATAGAGAAGACTATCTGACTGAAGCTTATCTCAACCAAGTGTGGGTGGAAGATTGTCTGGTGATTCCATTCACATCATCAGCATGGAAGATCTTGACATGGTATGACAAAGTTAAATAAAGAAATGTCAAGGACTGCCCAACCCTCTTAACCATTGCATTTCACACGCACCCACTCTCTCAAATAAAACTTGCCCTGAAGATCTGCAAGGAAAGGACACATTCTCTCCAACTGTAGTAACTGGATCCTTGCCATATAATCTTTCTGGCACAGGGAGTCCTCACAGGGTGAACATCTCCATCTGAAATTAAAAAGGGATTATTCTCATTCAAGTGAAGTCAGTTATCATTCCTGCCATCTGTTTTTACAAGCAGCCTGTCCCTCCACCTGAGTGTGCGTATGGGGAAGGGGAAGGCAAAGAAATCACCAAAGAAATCACTAAAGTAATGAAAGTAATAGGGAACACCATAATTTAGCTTACTTCCTATAAAGGTAGACCAGATGCCAAACCCAAAATTCCTGAACACCAAGTCCAGAATTCCTACCCCAGGCCAAAATTCCTACCCCCACAAGCCAAAATTCCTACCTGCTTAAAAAAATGTAGGATACCCCAAAAAGTAAGACACCCCGTCAAATTAAGGCATCTAAGGAGTTCCTTGATACAACACACACTGAACTTTTCCAGAAGGATGACACCAGTGGGGACCCCAGCAATGATGTCTCTTCATGGAGACATGTGACAGTCAAGAGAAAAAGGGGCAGGAGCAGTCGAGAACCACTGGAGCTATACAACCGTTTCCAGAGTCCCTCAGATTCCACCATGCTGGCAGAAATTCCTCTTGCTGGCACACCTACATCGGATCCTGGCATTGCCCATACTGGCATGCCTACAGATCCCCCTCATAGACAGCAGCCACAACTAGTTAGTGTGGGGGAAGCTAGACACAGAAGGTGAACACGGAAGAGGGAGGTGGTGATTGGAGATTCTCTCCTGAGGGGCATGGAAGCTGTATGCCGACCAGACCTGTTTTCCTGTGAGGTGTGCTGCCTCCCTGGTGCTAGGATACGGGATATCATGGAGAGGCTACCGAGGATGATCACACCTGCTGATCGTCACCCGTTCTTACTCATCCACGTAGGAACAAACGACACTGCTCGGGAAACTTTCCAAAAGATAGTTGGGGATTATGAAGCTCTGGGGAGGAAGATTAAGGACCTGGGGGATACCCAGGTGGTATTCTCATCCATCCTCCCAGTAATTGGCAAAGGTCCTCAGAGAGATAGCAAGATTTTTCAGGTCAATAGCTGGCTTCGAAAATGGTGTCATCGGGAAGGATTTGGATTCTGGGATCACAGGATGAACTTCCTTGAGGAAGGACTCCTAGCAAAGGATGGGCTACATCTTATAGGTTGGGGGAAGAGTGTCTTCAGACGGGAGATGGCCAACCTTATCAGGAGGGCTTTAAACTAAATAAGAAGGGGGTGGGTTACGTCCAAAGGGAACCTAGGAATAAGGAAAATGCTCTGGATGAAAATTGCCAGGGCATGGCTGTAACTCAAAAATCTTTAGAGGGGCCTGGCCTTACAAAAAAGGAGGGAAATGCATTGAGTTGCAACCTCCAGGGCTTAAGTTGCATTTACACATATGCACAGAGCCTGGGAAATAAACAAGATGAGCTGGAGCTTTTAGCAAGTGAAGGGAAATTTGATTTGATAGGAATAACTGAAACTTAGTGGGATGGCTCCCATGACTGGAACACACAATTGGAAGGCTATCAGCTGTTCCGGAGGAAGAGAAGTGGCAAAAGGGGAGGTGGAGTAGCATTATATGTCAAGAACATATATACTTGCTCTGAAATCCAGGAGAGTGGTCCGGATATCCCTGTGGAGTGTGTTTGGGTAAAAGTAAGGGGGGAAAATAAGAAACAAAACATTGTGGTGGGCGTATACTATAGACCGCCAGGCCAAGGAGAAGGAGTAGATGAAGTCTTCTTGGAGCAATTGGCAGGCATTGCAAGGAAATATGAGGTAGTAGTAATGGGGGACTTTAACTACCCAGACATTTGCTGGGAGACAAACTCAGCCAAACATGGAAGCTCCAGTAGATTCCTGATGGGCCTGGAAGATAACTTCATGCTCCAGAAAGTGGAGGAAACGACAAGGGGAGGGGCCATCCTTGACCTGATCTTAACAAATCGTGAAGAACTGGTTGATCAGGTCAACATAGTGGGAACTTTAGGGAAAGCGATCATGAGCTGCTGGAATTTAGAATAATGTGGGAAATAAAAAGAGTGCAGAGTGAAACTTATATGTTGGATTTCAGGAAAGCTGATTTCAACAGGCTTAGAGGAGTCATAGGTGGGATCCCATGGGTTGATGATCTAATGGGGAAAGGGGCCCAAGATGGGTGGGAGCTCCTTAAGAGGCAGCTTCTACAAGCACAGTCAGAAACAATTCCAATAAAAAAGAAAGGCGGGGAAATGCTGAAAAAAACAGATTGGCTGCACAGGCAACTTGGGGATCAGCTGAAGTTAAAGAAAGAGAAGTATAGGGAGTGGAAGACTGGAAAGATCAACAGGGAGAAGTACAGGCAGGTAGCCCGGTCATTAGGGAGGGGGTCAGGGATGCTAAAGCTCAGTATGAGCTGAGGCTGGCCAGGGGAGTCAAAGAACTAAAAGAGCTTCTTTAGTTTTGCTCAAAGGAACAGGAGGAGAGACGAGGGGGTGGGGCTGCTCTTGGACAAGGATGGACAACAGGTGTCTGGAAACCAGCAGAAGGCGGAGCTGCTCAACTCCTACTTTGCATCCATCTATTCACAGAAGGAGGGCTGTGCAAATGGGGGTGCGGGATCACTGACTGATTCGGGGATGTGTTTACATCCCCTAAGAGGCAATGACAACATAGATGGTGCAGAACAGCAGATTAAGACTGACAGAGAACTGGTTCGAAACCACTGAACTGGCCTAAATGAATTCAAGTCATTTGGACCAGATGAGCTGCATCCTCGAGTTCTGAAGGAACTGGCAGATGTCCTTGCAGAGCCTCTGCCGATCATCTTTGAGAAATCCTTGAGGAGTGGAGAAGTGCCACTGGACTGGAAGAGGGCAAATGTAGTCCCAATCTTTAAGAAGGGGAAAAAAGAAGACCAGGGAAATTATAGACCAGTCAGTTTGACTTCAATCCCGGGCAAGATATTAGAGCAAATCATAAAACACACAATTTGTGCACATCTAGACAAGTACTCGGTGATCAAAACAACCCAGCATGGATTTACCAAGAATAAATCTTGCCAGACAAATCTGATCTCCTTTTTTGATTGGGTTACGAGCTTACTGGACAGTGGCAATGCTGTGGATGTCATTTATCTTGACTTCAGCAAAGCATTTGACAAAGTCCCACATGACATTTTAATTAGGAAGTTGGAAAAATATTGGCTAGACAGGGCAATTGTTAGGTTGATCTGCAACTGGCTCGATGGCCGCACTCAAATGGTTTTAGTAAATGGTTCTGTGTCAACCTGGAGGTCGGTTTCTAGTGGGGTACCCCCAGGCTCTGTCTTGGGACCGGTTCTCTTTAACATTTTCATTAATGACTTGGAGGAAGGGATACGGGGGAGCCTGATCAAATTTGCAGATGACACCAAACTGGGAGGAGTAGCAAACATATCAGAAGATAGGAGAAACCTCCAGGAGGATCTGGATAAACTGGAATCCTGGGCTGTAACAAACAGAATGAATTTCAACAGGGAGAAGTGCAAGGTTCTGCACTTAGGCAATAAAAACCAAAAACGTCGGTATAAAATGGGGGATACTTGGCTTGGCAGCACAACATGTGAGCGGGATCTTGGAGTCGACGTGGATCACAAGCTGAACATGAGTCAGCAGTGTGATGTGTCTGCAAAGAAGGCAAATGCCATTTTAGGTTGCATTAAGAGGACTGTAGCTTCCAAGTCATGAGAAGTTCTAGTTCCTCTTTATTCTGCATTGGTGAGACCTCACCTTGAGTACTGTGTTCAGTTCTGGGCACCTCACTTTAAGAAAGATGCAGCCAAACTGGAGCAAGTCCAGAGGAGAGCGACAAGAATGATCAGTGGGATGGAAGGGAACCCCTACGAGGAAAGGTTGGGGGAACTTGGGATGTTTAGCCTGGAGAAGAGGAGGCTGAGGGGAGACATGATTGCCCTCTTCAGATACCTGAAGGTCTGTCATATGGAGGAAGGGGCCAATTTGTTCATAGCTGCTTCTGAAAGCAGATCTGGAACCAATGGGTACAAACTGCAAGAAAGGAGGTTCCGGCTGGAAATCCAGAAATCTTAGAAATGCCACTGTCTAGCAAAATGTCCTGATACTGAGGATTGCGGGTCCCACTACTCATAGGTGCCTCAAGTTCATGTCTCTCTACCACAATACCCTCTACAAATATTCAGTTTTATGCCGTTGATAGTGATGAAAGCTAAATTCTGTAAGCCAAAAAATTAAGCATTCCTGTTTTTAATTAAGTTTTAATTAAAATTTTAGAAATTTTAGAAAATCTAAGGGCAAAATAAAAACTAGGAACAATATTTTACACAAATGTTCTGGCACAAGGTGAGGTGCAAATGCTTTTCTCAAGACATCATCAGCTTTTGTCTTTTGAACTCAGAAGCTGAATATTATAGCTCTGTGTGGTTAAACAGTGCCCATACTGAAGTAGTGGATATCCAGCTCAAACATACCATGAAAGAACTTCATAAAAGAAAGAGAGAGAGAGTTCATGTATGTATGTGTGGACACAAGCAGGTCCTCCAGAACAACCCCCCAGCACAGTTTTCCATTGTTCCTGTTTCACCAGCCCATGAGGTCTTGCAACTGACCTCAACTGATTTGCTCCTTGCAAACATATTTTCAAAGATCTGAATTCCTGACTGCAGTACTATATGTGACAGAAAATAGTTCCAGCTCCAACCCACAGTCCAGTTTGGCTACATATGATGAGAAGGCCCATTAAAAACCCTCCAAGCTCACTGAATCATATGGGTCTATCTGGGACAACATAGAAAAAGGGGCTTTCCCCCCACATACAACAAATTGCCAGTGGATTAGTTCTATCCAGCTTTGCTCTGAGCAGCTTTGAATTAAGACTTCAGACCTTTAAAATATAGAAATCTAAGGAAAATGTTTCTGATCAGTTTAGCAGAGAGTTTAAGGACCTGCAGTTCTTTCTAAGAGGCTCATAATTAGCATCAAAGTTTTGAAAAGGTTGGGAGCTATTTGGGGCAATGTTTTTGAGAGAGAGTACAGACAAGGTTTTTGCCAATTGGACTGATTCTGTATCTGGTGCCAGTGGCATTCAGGAGTGTCAAGGCACCCTATCTCCCATTCAGATATGGGAAGGAGGATATCACAGAAGCAAAGAAATACAGTATTATTGTATAATACAGTATATAATGCAGTAATATAATATAGTATTATTAATCATAGAATATAATTTCCTGGGAACCCAAGCTTTATTTTTAAAACTACAAAAAGCGTACCCACATTGCGGGAGTAAAATTCCCCCATATGCCATCCCCCCACTATGCATCAATCCCCCATGCACATCAACCTCCCATGTGCTTCCACGCCATGTGCAACATCTCCCATGTTCATCCACACCATGTGCATCATCCCCCCTATGCACATCAAACCCCCATGATCATCAACCCTCCATGTGCAAATCTCCAATGCACAATAACCCCCATGCACAACATTCCCCATGTTCATCCCCATGCGCAACATTCCTCCATGCGCAACATCTCACAATGCGAAACATCCCCCATGTGCATCAACACCCCATGCGCATCAGTCCCCTTTTTTGCATCAGTTCCCATGTGCATTAACCCCCATGCGCATCAGTCTCCCATGTGCAACTTCCCCCATGCTCAATATTGCCCATGTGCATCAACCCCCCATGCGCAACATTGCCCATGCTCATCAACCCCCCATGTGCATCAACTGCCCATGCTGATCAGTCCACCATATGCATCAGTTCCCCATGTGCATCAGTCCCCTATGTCCCCCTATAAAAAACTTCCCCCATGCTCAATATCTTCCATGTGCATCATCCCCCCATGCGCAAAATTGCCCATGCGTATCAACCCCTCATGCACAACATTGCCCATGCACATCAACCACAAATGCACAACTTCCCCCATGTGCATCAAGCCCCCATGCATGATATCCCGCATGAGCAACATACCCCATGTGCATCAGTCCCCCTGGCACATCAGTCCCCCATGCGCATCAACCCCAATGCACATCAGTCCCACATGCGCAACATCCCCCATGCACATCAACCACCCATGCGCAACATCATCCATGCACATCATTCCTCCATGCACACCAACCACCCATGTGCATAATGTCCCATGCGCAACATGGTCCATTTGCATCAATCCCCATGCACATCAACCCCCATGCACATCAGTCCACCATGCACATCAGTCCAATATGCGCAACACCCCCATGCACATCAACTCCCCATGCGCAACATTGTCCATGCACATCATTCCCCATGCACATCAATCACCCATGCGCATCAACCTCCATGAGCATCAACCCCCATGCACATCAACACCCATGGGCAACATCGTCCATTCACATCATTCCCCATGCACTTCAACCATCCGTGTGCATCAACCTCCCATGCGCATCAACCCCCATGCACATCATCTCCCCGTGCACATCATCTCCCCATACACATTAACCCTCATGTGCATTATGTCTCCCAGGAGCATCAACCCCCAATATGCATCAACCCTCAATGTGCATCAACACCCATGTGCATCATCTCCCCTTGAGCAACCCCCTTGCACAGGATCCTCCCCTGTACAACCCTTCCCTCTGAACAACATTCTCATCCCCACTGCACTAGGCACTGAGCACCAAATTGGCTGGAAGATGATCAATCTTCCATGTTAAGTTTAGGACAAAAACATGTTTCAGCACTTTTCAGCCCCATAAAGGTTAAATTTCTCCACATCAGTTCTTAGTGGCTGTTCATGGTGAAATGGAAATTCCTCTCCGGATTTCATGCTTCTAGGTCCAGGAGTTGTGGCAGAGTTCCTCAGTCATTGATTCTTCAATGCAAAATATAAGGCGGAAAACGCGTTGTGCCTCTTTCCACCCCCTTCCTGTTGGAATTTCTGAAAACCGGTCTTAGTGCACCCCTCCGTTATGGAAGGAACACCCACCCCAAATTTCATGCTTCTAGGCCTGGCAGTTTTGGCAGAGCATTGATCAGTGTGTGAGTGAGTGAGTGAGTGAGTGAGTGAGTGCGTCAGTCAGTCAGTCAGTCAGTCAGTGACTTTTCTGTTTTATATATATAGACTAGCAAAAACATACCTGTGTTGTGGGAGTAAAATATCCCCACACATCAACCCCCCATGCGCATCCACCCGCATGTGCAAAATCCCCCATCTTCATCCACCCCATGCATGTCATCGCTTTGCATATCAACCCCCCCCCCGCTCATCAAACCCCAATGCACAAATCCCCCATGAGCAACAATCCCTGAAGTGCAACATTCCCCATGTTCATCCCCCATGCACAACATACCCCCATGGGCATCATCCCTATGCACATCATTCTCCCATGCGAATCATCCCCCATGCGCAACAACCCCCTATGCGAATCAATTCCCCATGCGCATCAACTCCCATGTGCAATATTGCCCATGCGCAACATCCCCCATGCACATCAGTCCCCCATGCACATCAGTCCCCCATGCGCATCAACCCCTATGTGCATTGACGCCCATGCGCAATATCACCTATATGCATCAAACCCCATGAGCATCATTCTCCCATGCACAACATCCCCCATCTGCAGTATCTCCCCATGTGCAATATCTCCCAATACACATTAATCCCCATGTGCATCATTCCACAATGCACATCATTCCCCCATGCGCAACATCCCCCATGTGCACCAACTTCCCCTGCACACCAACTCCCCATGCACATCTTCCCGGGCGCAACCCCTCCATGCACAGCATACTACCCAGAGCAACCTCTTCCTCCAAACAAAATCCCCCAGTGCACTAGGCACTGAGCACCAAATTGGCTGGAGGTTGGTCAGTCTTCCATGTTAAGTATAGTACAAAAACACATTGCCCCCCTTTTCAGCCCCTTAAGAGTTAAATTTCTCCACATCGCTTCTTGCTGGGTGGTCATGTGACATAAGTAATGTCCTCCCCAAATTTCATGCTCCTAGGTCCATGGGGTTGGGGCAGAGCATCCCTCAGTCACTGATTCTTCAATGCAATGTACAGGGAGGAAAACGCGTTGCACCCCTTTTCACCCCCTTCCTATTGGAATTTCTGAAACCTGGTTCTTAGTGCACCCCTTGGTCATGGAAGGAACATGCACTCAAAATTTCATGCTTCTGGACCCAGCGGTTTTGGCAGGGCCTTGGTGAGTGAGTGAGTGAGTCAGTGACTTTTCTCTTATATATATATATACTAGCAAAAAGCGTACCCGCGTTGCAGGTGTAACATTACCCCCTATCCCATCCCCCCATGGCGCAGAAACACGCCATGTGCCACTTTTCCCATGCGCATCTTCTCCCCATGCGCATCATCCCCCCATGCTCAACTTTTCCCCATGCGCAACTTTTCCCCATGTGCAACTTTCCCCAATGCGCAACTTTCCCCCCATGCGCATCATGACCCCATGTGCATTATGTCCCCATGCGCATCATGTCCCCAGGTGCAAATTTCCCCCATGTGCAACTTCCCTCCGTGCCCATTACCCCCCATGCGCGTCATTCCCCCACACGCTTCATCCCCCCATGCGCAACTTCCACCCATGCGCAACTTCCACCCATGCACATCATCCTCTCATGCACAACTTTCCCCATGTGCATCATCCGCCGATGCACAACTTTTCCCCATGTGCAACTTCCACCCATGTGCAACTTCTGCCCATGTGCAACTTCCCCCATGCGCAACTTTCCCCCATGTGCATTATGTCCCCATGTGCAAATTTCCCCCATGTGCAACTTAACCCGTGCGCATCATTCCCCCATATGCTTCACGCCCCCATGCGGAACTTCCACCCATGCGCATCATCCTCTCATGCGCAACTTTCCCCCATGCGCATTATCCACAGATGCGCAACTTTTCCCCATGTGCAACTTCTGCCCATGTGCAACTTCCACCCATGTGCAACTTCCCCCATGCACAACTTTTCTCCATGCGCAACTTTTCCCCTTGCGCAACTTCCACCCATGCACATCTTCCCCTCATGTGCAACTTTCCCCCATGTGCATCATCTGCCGATGCGCAACTTTCCCCATGCGCAACTTCCCCCATGCGCAACTTCTCCCCATGCGCAACTTCTCCCCATGCGCATCATCCCCATGCGCATCATCCCCCATGCGCAACTTTCCCCATTCGCAACTTTCCCCCATGCGCATCATCCCCATGCGCAACTTCCCCATGCTCAACTTTCCCCATGCGCATCATCCGCCGATGTGCAACTTTTCCCCATGCGCTACTTCCCCCATGCACAACATTCCTCCCATGCGCAACATTCCTCCCATGCGCAACATCCTCCCATGCGCATTAGTCCCCTGTGCGAAACTTCCCCCATGCACAACTTCCCCCCATGCACATCATCCTCCCATGCGCAATTTTCCTCCATGCACAACTTCCATCTATGCGCAGCATCCTCGCCAGTGCAACCTCTTCCTCTGGAAAACATCCCCCAGTTCACCAGGCACTGAGCACCAAATTGGCTGGATGTTATTCAGTCTCCCATGTTAAGTATAGGACAGAAACACGTTGCCCCCTTTTCAGCCCCTGAAGGGTTAAATTTCTCCACATGGTTCTTGGTGGGTGTTCAGGTGACAGAAGGATCCCTCACAGAATTCCATGCTTCCAGGCCCTGCAGTTGGGGTGGAATGCTGCTGAGACAGCAATTCTCAATGCAAAGTATAGGGAGGAAAACGCGTTGCACCCCTTTTCACCCCCTTCCGGTTGGAATTTCGGAAAACCAGTTCTTAGTGCACCCCTCCCTCACGGAAGGAACACCCACCCCAAATTTCACGCTTCTAGGCCCAGCAGTCTTGGCAGGGCGGTGATGAGTCAGTGAGTCAGTCAGTCATATATATAAGATTGTACTGAGCACAGTGGTGGCAAAGCTTTACTGTTCTGCCTTGCTGCCATTTTTCATCATGCCTTCTTGTTGTAGTGTCTTCAGCTGGCCAGATGATTCCAATGCATGTTACCCAAAGTTGGAAGTTGGAAAAATATGGGCTAGACAAGGCAGTCGTTAGGTGGATTTGCAATTGGCTTGCCGACTGCACCCAAAGGGTTTTAGTTAATGGTTCTGTGTCAACCTGGAGGTCGGTTTCATGTGTGGTGCCCCAGGGCTCTGTCTTGAACCCGGTTTTCTTTAACATCTTCATCAATGACTTGGAGGAAAGGATATGGGGGAGCCTGATCAAATTTGTGGATGAGACCAAGCTGGGAGGAGTAGCCAACACTACAGAAGACAAGAGAAACCTCCAAGAGAATTTGGATAAACTGGACTACTGAGCTGTAACAAATAGAATGAAAATCAACAGGGAGAAGTGCAAGGTTCTGCACTTAGGCAATAAAAATCAAAAACACAGGAATAAAATGGGGAATACTTGGCTTGGCAGCACATCAAGTGAGCGGGATCTTGGAGTCACCATGGATCACAAGCTGAACATGAGTCAGCAGTGTGATGTGTCTGCAAAGAAGGCAAATGCCTACCTACCTGCTTTCCCCATTCTCTATTCCTGCAGGATGGATGAAAAGGAGGGTGAGGGGTGAGAGTGTGGGAAGCAGTTGCCTCTGGGATAGTGAGAGGGAAGGAAAAAGAACAAATGAGTGAGGGCAGTACATTACAATGTAGCTATGGGCAGTACATTACAAATATTAGCTGCAAGGAGAGCTAGCTTCCTTTATGTGCTTCCAGAATTATTGTTGGCCACTTTTGGATGCTGTATACTGAACCCTTCTTATGTAACCCCAAACAAAAATGTTTTTTGTAACAGTGATTCAAGTTCCCATTCATTAATAAGCTATACTACAAACCACTCTAGGAGCTTCTGAAAAATTGCTCAAGGTTTAGAAGGTTTTCACATGCTATTTACCACATGGAGAGGCAAGAACAAATGTAATGTGCTTAACTTACTATTAAAAACAAACAGGATGCTATAGCAATAGCTAAAAAAAAGAGCAAATGTAAGCTGCTAAGGGAGGTCACGCTGAAACCTTGAACATGATTTAAATACCTAACTATGGATTAAGCACACCTGGGACAGAAGATCACCAACCTTCTGAAATAATTCTTTAACTGTTGAGAATGGTCTGTTTTACTTCAATATTGGGGGAAGAGAAACTAACCATTTTGAAGGAAATAATGTCTCAGATAGAGGTAGGGAGAGGGGGGACAGGGAAACCACACTCCTCCCTCCTTCCCAGCCATCTCAGGCAGTGTTGAAGTAGGGAAGGAAAGAATAGACTCATAGACATAGACTCATAGAGTTGGAAGGGACTCAGTGGATCATCTTGTGCAACCCCCTGCATGAAGCAGGAAATCCTCATCTTGTGGGGACCCAGGTCTCAAACCCTGGCCTGCTGGTTAACAGGCACCGTGTCTAGCACCTGAAGCAGGCAACTTTCAGTCTCAGTATTTTGGTAGAACTAAGAAACACCACGTGCAATATTGCCCATGCGTAACGTCCCACATGCACATCAGTCCCCCATGTGCATCAACCCCCATGCGCATCAACCCCCATTTACACTGACGCCCATGTGCAATACCACCCATATGCATCAACCCCCCATTCTCATCATTCCCCATTATTCCCCCTCTTTTCTTCCTTCACCTTTTCTGTCCTCAGTTTTGCACTGAGAGTGGTCCCTAGTTTTTGGAAGATATTATGGGGGGTCTACCAATCTACCATTCATGTTGTCCATATGTTGTTTAGACTTTGACAAATGCATCTAACAAGGGTTCATAGGATGCAACGCAGTCTTTAAGGGTGCAATCCTAACCTAGTCTGGTGCAACTCATTAATCTTCCTGTTCCTGTGGTGATGTGAGGAGGCAAGTTCACCCAGGAGTGGCACAGAAGTTTCTTACAGCACTTTTTTGACACCCCCAGGTCAGGCCAGGACTTATTTCCAGGGTTAGGCTGGCCTAAATGGTGGTTAGAATTGCAGCATAAGTGACACATATCTATAGTATTATCCCCCCAATATTATAATAAAGCTGGGGGGGACTTCTGTAAGGCTGTCTGTTCAAAACAAAGGCAAGAGTCAGATGGGGAAAATTCTGATTCATTAACCAGTCTGTTAGCCACCATGCCACAACACAGCCAAAGATATTTCAAGGTAAGACATCAATTATGGTGCTATTTTTGGACACTGGAAATGGAGATCATATACGATATGTCTTATCGAGGTATTGAATCTAGGAAGAATCTGGGCATCCTGCTTGGGAAAAAAAACTGATTGGGCAGAATTAACTACTTAATTCTAGGCTATGAAGAATATATTTTTCTACCTTGCCATCCCTGCGGAGCTGACTGACTAACTTCTAGGGAAAAGAAATAGTCCTTCACCTTTAAAGGAGAGTGGATTGGATTCCTACTTTAGGTGGCCTAAAGTAGGCCACTCAAATGGCCCCTTTACAATATGATAAACTGCCTGAGACTGTGTGAAAATTTTCAGGGAGAGGTTCTAACTATATGCCCTTATTATGTGATCCAAATGCATAATAGGTGTAAAAATATTATTTACTAAACAATCATGTGGCCATTGAGTTGTCTTTTCAGGAGTGTGGCAGGCTTTTACCATTTTCATTGTACGCTCTTTTCCTCCTTACACAAAAATATTTGTCCTTCCATCTTGAGGATAAATGATTTATACAGTACATTGCTATGGTTACCAAACTAAGAGGAGGACATTTTATAAAATGTCAGGAGTTACTGGTAATTATTTTTTTTTTTGGGGGGGGGGAATTTCTTCATTAATCTGCTTGGGCAGGAATGGCCCACTGACAACCCACTGTCCACGTCTAGCCTCTGAGATAAAATTATCTACCAGATATTCATCTAAAGTGTGTTAAAATAAGAAAAAATCACATGATTCAGCTGTGAACTCTCCAAGTTTGAACTTGAAATGCTACCTCTACTCAAAAGTAAGCCCCATTGTGTTCAAGGGTCTTACTCCCAGGAAAGTGTTGTTAGGATTGCAGACTTAGTAGGTAATGTCTTAGCTATGCAGAAGTTCACATGATATACCATATATGCATTAGGTTCTTACTTACATTTAGTTTGAAATGTACTATGGAGAATGAAAGGGTGGACTGTGTGGTAAAATCCACATCTGGCTCCCAGCTATTATCTGAAGAATATGGCTCATAGCTCAGGGTAGAGCAAATGCTCTGCACATAGGAGTCCTGGGATTAATCCCTGATATCTCCATGTAAAAAACGAACCACAGCTATCAGGCGTAGGTTTCATGAGATACTCAGCATTAGACATTTTCATTTGTTCATATTTTAGTTGCCTCCACTGATTTTCCTTGCTCTTGAGAATGCTCCTCAAAGCTTGGAAAGTTTTCATATATTTAGTCTATAAAAGTAGACAAGTCCTGAGCAGTTTATGGTTACAAATGATATATCTGTTTTCACATAAATTGGGGATCTCCTCCATATGGGAGATCCTTTAAGAGACAAAAATGGGGAGCAAGCTTCCTGGTTCCTCAGTCAATAGGTTTCATTCTTTTCCCTGTGTTTACTTAGTTCCTTATCACATCATGTGAACATACCAGGATGGTTATGAATGAAGTTGGCGCAACTCAGAATTCATGTTCACCCAACTGTTCATCTAAGTGTGTGTGCACTTGCACTTGCCAGCCTAATTAACCACCCACTCGCATAACACTGATCAACAAGGTGTACATATCTGACATCATGGTTACATTTTATAATGCAGTTTTACATGCTTATTTGAAATCTGAAAACCATTTTGCTGCATCATGTCAGGTTTTGAAGATATCACAAGCAGGCCTCCGTCAGTCTTGAGAGGCTATGGTATCGTGCTCGGCGCTGCATATGCTGCATGCGCTGCATGCGAAGCACGAAAGCCTGGGTTGGATTGTTATGGAGGATAGGCTGTTACCCAAGCAGCAAATCCCCCTCTCCATGCCACTGAATTAGTCCAATGGAAAGGCAGAGCCAATACGATTGGATCCAGCTGGCGTCACAGAGCTGGGCTAAGAACAGGAGCTCACCCTGTCTTGTTGGGCCGACCCGGGTCTTGAACCCTGGCCTGTTGTTAATAGGCACAGCGTCTTAACCGCTTGCACCAGAAAATACATATTTATATGGAACACCGTTCATCAAATATGTTTTCGTTGGTTTTTGTTATTTGTAATGCAACTCAATTTGTGTTTTCGATGATTTTGAAATCGTACACCAGGTACAATTGCACCTGGTACAATGACTTTGCACTTTCAGCACAGATACAAAGAACTTGTGCAGTTCTTTGTAATGAGTGACAGTTTTTGTTACTGCATGGATGTCCAAGTTCTTATGTCAAGCCTCGGGGTGGAACACAGCATTGAAGAATGGCAACTGTTCATTGATTCGTCAAAGACAAGTCTAAAGGCAGTATTATTACACAACGGTAACAGATATGCATCAGTTTCAGTTGGTTATTCTACCCACCTGAACACAGATGGGCAGATGCCTATTCCCACCTACTCTCCCAAGCCTGTTCTTGGAATTTGGCGGCTGCTAGGGAGCCGGTTGTGGTGGGAGGATCGGTCCCCTCCTTGCCTGCTTTTGCTGAGTGGCTGCGAGGCGAGAGCAGCAAGGAGGGGGAAGAGCCATCTGCTCAGTACATCGTTGGGCGGGCACCCACCATGGCGAGGGGCTACCTGCCTCTTCACTCACCTGCCCACCCAGTGGAAGAACGGCTGCCCGCCCTGACCTGCTCCCTCCAGGATCTCCCCTGGGCTCAGGGTTGTTCTCAGCCTGGAGAGGGAGGAGAGGGAGGAGCAGAGGCACTGCTCACACAGGTAAATGCTGAAGTCTGCAATCCTAAACACACTTTCCTGGGCCAGGATAAGCCCAGGTAGCCCCCCCTGCCAGCTCCCTCCCTGCCCTGGTGCCTTTCCTGGGGCTAAAGGAGTCTCCCAAAGGGAGCAGGGAGAAACAGAGCAGGGAGGGAGGGAAAGCGTGGGGGGGCTACCTGGGCTTCTCCTGACCTAGGAAAATGTCTTTAGGATTGCAGCCTTTGGCTGCACTTTCCTGGGAGACCCCAAGCCAAAGGCTGCAATCCTAAAGACATTTTCCTGGGCCAGGAGAAGCCCCCCTGTGTGAGAGTCCAAGCAGCTTCTCCCCTGCCTGACCCCTCTGCTATTCCCCCCTCCCTCCCCCTCTTTCCTTCTCTTTCTCTCCCTCCCCCTTTCTCTTTCTCTACTTCTCCCTCTCTCTCTCTCTCTCCCCCTCTCTTATCTATCTATCTATCTATCTATCTATCTATCTATCTATCTATCTATCTATCTATCTATCTATCTATCTATCTATCTGTCTGTCTGTCTGTCTGTCTGTCTGTCTAACTAACTAACTAACTAACTAACTAACTCACATTCTATACTTACAGTCTTTATATGTGGCTGGAACTGCAGCCTCAGAGCCCCATCCTATGCAGGTCTACTCAGAAGTAAGTCCCATGACAGTGAATGGGACTTACTCCCAGGCCAGTGTGGAAGGGACTGCAGCCTCAGAGCCCCATCCTATGCAGGTCTATTCAGAAGTAAGTAATTTTTTATTTTTTTAATTTTTAAATTAAAAACCTCCCCGGCTCCACCCCCTGATCCTGCCCCCGCCCCCTGACCATAGCCCCGCCCTGGCCCTGCCCACTTTTGGAGAACCGGTTCTTGGGCCAGGCCAGGCCCACCACTGCACCTGAAAGAGATGTATGAAACCATGTCGCTACTTCTTGACAAAATACGCTATCGTGACTACAACTGGCATATCCGTGGTGATTTAAAAGTTATCATATTCTCATGGGAATGCAGACTGGGTACACAAAGTACTGCTGCTTTATCTGTGAGTGGGACAGCAGAGATAGGAAGCACCACTATATAAATAACAACTGCCCCATCAGAGATAAAATGCAGCCAGGAAGGAAAAACGTCCTTCATGTGCCATTGGTTAAGTGTGACAAAGTTATCATGCTTCCACTTCATATAAAGCTGGGGCTCATGAAGAACTTTGTGAAGGCACTAGATAACTTTTCGGTACCTGTGCAACTGGAGTTGAGTTACGCAAAAATGAAAGAAGGTATGTTGATAGGTCCACAAATAAGGAAGATCATTGCTGACAGCCACTTTGAAGACTTACTGGGTGATACTGAAAGTGATACTGGGTGATATCTCAAGAACAGTGGGTGATAGTGACAAACGGTTTGCATATTCTGAATCAGCATGTCTCAATTGTCTTAGAAAGCATTTTGGATATCAAGATATCCACCGAAAGATTTTTTTGTTTATCAGTGTAATCATTTGCTCATGCACCCAAGTCACACATTCTTTCTGTTCACTTTCTTATTCAGCTTTGTATACAATGCAGTTCTTCAACATTTTCAGTTCCTGCTTCTACAACCTGCTGCTGTCAAAAAAGGAGGTCACTGGCTCCATTTTTCTACCCTAATATCTGTGAGAGTCCTCTATAGCTATTACCTAACTCAGCTCAGTGTGAGTTTATTCATGCCAGCATTCATTTTCTGCAACAACATGTGATAACTTACAAGTATAAAAATAGCCATTACATGAAGATAGAAACATATAGAGTATTCAAATAGCCTCAAATCCTCTCAAAACACTTCTATTCAACTCAGGGCACAATCCAGATTTAGGGCAGTGAGGAGGGTCCTAGCTGTGCTGCCCCAACTATTCTGAATCCATAGCAGAACATAGCTGGATCCAGAGAGTCAGGAAGTCCGTTCTGCCCTAGCTGCTCCAGAGCATGCTAAGTAGGCACCAAGTCAGAGACACCTGGGGGTGGTGGCTCCTGAGGAGACCTTCCTCAGATCAAGGAACAGCTATGGAGTCTGTCTTAAAAGGAGTCCCTGATGAGACTGCCAGTATGGTCTATAGCAGTGGTTCTCAATCTTCATAAGTTCCTCATGTTGTGGGGACCCCCAATCATGAAATTATTTTCGTTGCTACTTTATAACTGTAATTTTGCTACCGTTATGAATTGTAATGTAAATATCTGATATGCAGGATGTATTTTCAGTGTTACAAATGAAATGTGTGTTCTATGCACACATTGAACACAATGGGATTTATTTCAGAGTAGGCATGCATAGGATTGGGCCCTGAGGCTGCCAGTCACACCGGAGGACCTGAGCCAGAGGTCTGGCAAGCTTGACCTGGCCCCCTACATCAGGGGTCTTTAGGCGACCCCCAGGAAAGCTCTAGGCGACCCCCAAAAGGGGTCCCGACCAGTGATGGGCAAGCCAGGCCCGAACAACAGGTTCTCCGGAAGTGGGCCAGGCCAGGTCAGGGGGTGGGGCTGAGGTTAGAGGGCGGGGCCAGGGGCGGGGCCAGGAATTTTTTAAAATTAAAAAAATTTTAAAAAATGAAGTATGTGGCTTACATCTGAGTGGACCTGCATAGGATGGGTCTCTGAGGCTGCAGTCCTTTCCACACTCTCCTGGGAGTAAGGCTGGCCCAGGAGAGGCTGCGGTCTGCGTGCGCGCCGCGCAATGTTTTTCCAGCCCCCTCCGGCTGGCCCAGGAATGGCTGTGGTGCGTTTGCGCACCGCGCGATGTTTTTCCAGCCCGCCCGGCTGGCCCAGGAGAGGCTGTGGTGCATGTGCGCGCCACGCAATGTTTTTCCAGCCCCCCCGGCTGGCCCAGGAGAGGCTGCGGAGCATGGTCGCACTGCACAATGTCTCCTCAGCCCCCCACCGAACTGGTTCGGCCAGTTTTGGCCAGACATAATAACTTCCGGTTCACCAGCGTCGGGCTGAGAACTTCCGGATTGGGCAATCCGGCCCGAACCGGTGTCAGCCCATGACTGGTCCCGACCCCCACTTTGAGAAACACTGGTCTATAGCAAATAAAGGCTACTTCTTGGAGTAGCCTGCTGTATCCGCAGGTTAATGGGCTGCCATAGTCATGCCATATCAGAGTCCGTGAGTGACTTTTTTCTTTATATATATATATATATATATATATATATATAGAGAGAGAGAGAGAGAGAGAGAGAGAGAGAGAGAGAGAGAGAGAGAGAGATTCATTCATTTTATCAGCTTACTCAGCAAGCTGAGGAATAAATATGTATGGGAGCCCCCTGAGACAGGGAGTTGTAATAAGCACGTCTGCAATGCATTCCCTTAATTAGCAAGATAACCCCTTCCGATATGAGATGCCCACTTCACAGCTCCTAAGTAGAAACTGGACCGGCAACCCACAATAAATTCCCTCCTCAAAGCAAAAACACGATTCCTAAACAACCCAACACAAACCCTCATAAGAGAATAATAAGGACTAGATGACCTACTAGGTCCCTTCTAACTCTATGATTCTATGATTCTATGATTCTATGACTAGCAAGTCATATGCACTCATTGAATTAATTTCTCATTAAATCCAATTAGATAGATAGATAGATAGATAGATAGATAGATAGATAGACTGATTGATTGATTGATTGATTGATTGATTGATTGATTGATTGATTGATTGGCCAAGTATGAACTCCATACCCGGAATTTGGCTTCGGCAACGGCTGCAGACATACAAACACCAACACACAAATATCAAACAATACATACAATACATATAGAGCATACATCAGTTACTACTTCAGTATTTTCAAAAGTCCCTCAGCATAGTTGATGGTTCAGCAATTTAATGGCACAAGGAAAAAAACTATCCTTGTGCCTAGTTGACTTAGTGTACAGAGTCCTATATCGGCGTCCAGAGAGAAGAAGCTCAAACAAAATGTGACCAGGGTGAAGAGGGTCAGATTCCCAATATCATTACATGTCAACTATCAAATACTGTCATACGTACATAGTGCCAAATATCAAGCACTGAAAGTCAGAGGATGCCAATCTGCAATACAAAAGGATTTTGCAATGATCAAGACACAGCAAAGAAATTTTCACAAGACATTCACTTAATGGAACCATTAATCAAAACAGTATAGGAACCAAGAACCAGGAATAGTTCACAAGTTTAGGCTACAATTCTATAACCACTTGCCTGGTATAATCCCCATTTCAATGAGGCTTATTCAATTCAATAAGTAGATGGGACTTAAAGGTAAAGTGATAAAGGTGATCCCAGCAGGTTGCCCTGCTAGTTGTGACAGACTCTAGGGAGTGGGTGTTCATCCCCATTTCTTAAGCCACAGAACCAGCATTGTCTGAAGATGCCTCCATGGACATGCATGCACATAATACACTGTTACCTTTCCAACCAAAATGGTACCTATTTATTTACTTGCATTTCATGCTTTTGAACTGTTAGGTTGACAGGAGCTGGGCTAAGGATGGGAGCTCACCATCTTGCAGAACTCAGGTCTTGAACTGCTGACCTGCCAGTCTTCAGACTGGCGGGCACAGTGCTTTTAACCACTAAGCCACTGCAGTCAATGGGACTAACTTCCGAGTTAACATGCATAGGATTGTACTTTAAAATTCATAGAAACATACAACATAAAAAATAGAGCTGAAGCAAAATCTATTGGAGGGAAGGGCTGACCTTAGAGCTGAAGCAAAATCTATTGGAGGGAAAGGCAGACTTTAGTGAAGAGCGAGTCAAACATCCCAGATGCAGCCCCTGGCAGCATTTCCAGGTAGTGTCCAGATATGAGCCCTGAGTCTGGGAATTCAGAGCACAACTACCAGTCAGTGCAGAGCAGGAAATAGTGAGCAAGAAGGACTGGTGGTTTGATCAGGACAAGAAAGCTCCTGTTGGTGGACCTGCCTTCCGCGAAGAGCTGACAGACTCTGTCACTGTCTGTACTGTACTGACAAACTCTGTAAGTCTGAACTACTGAGGTGCCACATGCAATGAAGACCAATAGGTCATACACCAAGAGGACATGCCTGCCAGGACAAGTACTTAGTGCTATGCACATCATAAACAACACCCAGACAACGTTCCACATGCCTGCTCAACATTATTGAGCAACGTTATTGAGCAAAGTTCCACATGCCTGCTCAACAATTCTTTGCCTTAAATTAATGAGGCTGTCTCAGACAAGACCAGATATCTCAGAATCAGCCTCCACTGCATGAAATAGCCAATAATTCAGACCCACTTTCTTGGGTTGCTGTAAGGAAAAAATCAGACATTTGAGGCTGGGTACAGTTGGCAATCTGGGTGCATCACTAGTCAAAACAATTCTTCATCTTCAAAATGTACTTCATTAAACTCTTTAAAGTTTACCTATCACAAAGCAAGCACAACATGGAACATTATAAGGCCAATCAATATAAGAGAACAAGCCCCAGAGAATCAAACCACAGGTAACTGACCATTTTGGCAAAGCCATGGTTGTTAGGTAACTGGGAACTAATTTTGCTTCGGGAATTAAATCTATTTGCTGTTTTGTGAGAGAGAAAGAAGGAAATTCCAGGGTGGCTTTTATTACTAAATAGTTCACCCTCCTATCTGAGTCAGTAGGTCAAAATTTATCCAGAACAATTATCTGAAAAGATTAGACTTTCCCCTCACCACTTCTGTGGGGAGTTACCTACTTCCCTGCTGTTGGCAGTTCAGTAGTTGCTGTCAGAGGAGAGCTATTGTGCTCCCATCGTGTGGCATCACTGTTGTTCATGATAAGATTTTGAGACCTGAGCCAAGAGATGTGAAGTAGAGCCATGTTGCGAAAAATGGCATGTTCAGCCAACCACCCAGGGGGACCATATCATGAATTTTTCTGGATTTGTCCTTTTTTTTGCCTTTTGTCCATATGTCCTCCAAGAGGGCTTCAGTGTCCTCTGGCTTCATTTTGGAATTTTGCAAAGGTGTGCAGTACCCCATTATGTCATATGTTGTTGGATTTGTATTGAAGAGCAGAATGCAAAGCAAAAATCTGTTTTGAAATATTTCCTTCCTATCAAAAGTTACGGCCAGAAAAATAAAAATAAAAAAATACATTAAGCTCTACGTCAAAGTGAAAGCACCCAATATTGTGGCTTTACTCCTGAGTAGGCAAATGTCTGCCAGAAAGGCCAGGCTGAGAGGAATCCAAGACTTGGTCCTCCTTTTTAGTTTCAGGCTTCTGGTCACCCTGCTCAACCACCACACATTCATCAGACTGTTGGTTCCCATTTTCCAGGCTACACCTTGGGGGAGCTCCCTTTCTAAGAAAGGCATAGTGCAGAGGATAATATTAAATTCACTTACAATTACAAACAATTATAGTGTATACTACCTGCTGCATACACAATGCACCTCTGCATTGTACCTACCCTTCCTCAGCACTCTAATGAGTCAAGAAGATGCCTTGAATCTGGTTTTGTATCAGCAATTTAACTAACCACCTACCCACGTATCACTGAACAGGTTACACTGAAAGATCACTGGAAATCATCCTGGGTTGCTAATGAAACTACCCGTCCAAGCACCAACTCTTCTCTTGAGACCTCCTACACTAGGAAGTTAAACAAATAGCTGTCCTCTGCAGAAGACAGAACTGATCAGGCATTCTCTGATCCAGCAAGGTATTTTACAATTTATTTTACAACTTTGCTACATATTCTATGCTCTTTGATGGGTGTGCCTTCACAACAACCCTGCAAGGGTTGATGAGACATGAAAAATGAAGGCTGAGGAATCATTATGTGCCACACCATGAATTCAAAACAAAGTTCAGATCCAAATCTTCCACATACATAAGTACATAAACCAAGTAATTGAAAGATATAAAGAAAGGAAATAATTTAAAGACTGAATACAAATAATCTACGCAACAACTCCAGCCCTAAGAAATCTTAAACTTTTTAAGATGTATTCGTAACTAGCTATATGACATGGTTTTATATCTATATAAATCTTAAACTTTATGCCCCAAGAAATCTTAATCTTTTTAAGATGCACTCATAACTGGCTATATGACATGATTTTATATCTATATTTTGCCTTCTTCATTAATGCTTTACCAGTTAATTAAGCAAACCAACCAGTTAATTTACCAGTTAATTAAGCAAACCAACCAGTTCATACCATGGAAGAAGATGGACCCTTCTGCTATTTTCTCATAGCATCACTTTTATTAGGATCATTATTATCCTCCTTTAAATTTCAATGAGCCTATGAAGTCCATCTAAATGTCTAAGAGGTAAAGACCTCATGTTGCTTGCATCTCCATATGGGCTGCATCTCCATAAAGCAGCATGTCTGAAGAATTCAGGGCAGATGTCAGTATGCTCGCTTTCATTTTTCTGTTCTCCTTTGGAAAGTTTCATTCTGATTTGAAGCAGAAAGCCCCAACCACCTGCATGGGAGTCAAATCCAAAAATACTCATTCCAAGCAAACAGCCACAGGTCTCTGAGATGGAAATCATTCACTGGACAAGATTCAGGCTGGGAAACATAAATCATCTGGAACTGGACTTCAAATCATCACTGGCATACAAAGGCAGTATAGCCAACCATGAGCCTTTCTGGAAGAAGTCTGGAAGCCTTTCTGGAAGAAGTCTCTGAATCACCCAAACCACAGAATGACTTGCCACAAGTCATTTCCTCTCCTCACATCTCCTGCTGTGTACTTTGCACACCAAGGTATCCTAAACCATTCCCTGCTTTGATGGAATTTCCAGCCTGAGTCCACTTGGCATTGTAACAATGCAGCCATCTGCCAGCAGTTGCTTTGAGTCACCTCTCAACTATACACAAAAGGAAATTAGTCAGGAGCAAGTAGCACATGCTTTGTAGTGAGTAGCAGCTCAGGCTCTCATGCAGTGTTGCTTCGGAGAAATGCAAGATCCTGGCAATGCCCAAAGCACAGTAACATTCCACAGACCAAAAAAAGAAAAAAAGGAGGGGGGAAGCAAAGTGGACGATTTGTAAAAGAATGGTGCCAGCAACCATTTTAATGTTGTTTTTTTTCCCTGCAGCTATTGCAGTATCAGTAGAAGGGAGAAGAAATTTTTACAAGACATTTGCAGTGTGTGATGAGAAAAATAATTAAAAGACCTGAAAGTACTGAAGTATGAGTTTAAAGAAAGGTTAACTCTTTCTGGGATTTGGATCTAATGAAGAAAACAGAAATTATTGTTTACATTAAATTATATTAGTCTCCTTCAACCATTAAAGTCATCTGGATTACTGAAGGGGTGGGGGGTAATCTGTGCATGGATGCCAGAATTGGCACAATGGGAAGGTATTGTAGCACTCTCCAAGAGAAGGAGGGCTGTCATGTACAGCCATGCCTAAAACTGATTAACCCTCTATGTAAGCGCCTAATGTTTTAATCTAACATCATTTTTGGTGCAGTAGGCCCTGAAGAGCATGATGGTGTAACTGTTTATGGCCTAACCATTTATAACCTAGGCCTCAAGAAAAGGAAACCTGTTTTGCCTAATACCACCTGGATTTCAAAGGCCTGCTTTAACATTTGCCACCCCCCATAAAGCAATAAAGTGACCCATAGGAAGATCAGTAAAGCCATCCTAACAGGATGTTTGTAAATAGTTATTTTGAAAATGTTTGTAGCTGTTTCTAGTTTCGCTTCTTTGTCCTGTTGCCCAAATTTTCTTGAAACTGTTTGCCCCTCCCAATTTAAGCTGTCCTATAAAAGTGATCTTCCCTTGTGTATCGGGGCTAGTTAATTATTCTGGGTTGCCAGTCCCTGTTAACAGGTAAATAAAGAATCTGGGTGTTTCTCTTGCCTCCTTTGGCTGTTTTCTCCCAACATACCATTGGATTGCCTATTTGGGCTCAATGGGTATGGGAGGAGTTAGCTTGAGTGGAAAGAGAGAGACGAAGCCCGACACTGTGATGAGAGGCTGCATGATGATGGGCTCTCCACAAGAAGAAGAGGCCTGTGTGGCACATGGACAATGGTACCTCAACTGGGAACGTGAGGCTGTTTGGGCCATGTACTAGTAGTATAGATGTATTGAGTAACTAAGATTAGTGCAGGATGTAGTGTTATTATTTTTATTCCAAATGTTAATGTGCTTGAAATTGATACTTAAAATGAATATGAATTGGTGTTGTAATAAAAGTTTGACCTATACTTTGTGGAAGTGTCACTATATCTGATGCCAGGTCAAGGACTCTCGCGGAAGAGTAGAGACTGGCTGAGTGGGGCTCAGAGAAAGAGAGAGAAAGGTGCTTGCTCATACTTCATAGTCTCTGAGCCAGTGCAGAGTTGGTGGATTCTGGCACTGGAAAGAGACATCTTCGGGACCTCAAAACCCTTTGAACTGGGCATAGGAGCAACCCGGTTCTGTGTTGTAAGACCAACCAGAACAGTGCAAGGGCATTTGGGCTGGCTAAAGGATGCAGTCAGTCAAGTCTAACCTAAGATCCTGTTGCATGAAGTGACAAATGAAATGCATCTGGCAATGTGCTGGATTCTGCTTCTCCTACATACTAGATTACAGAAGAAAGGAGATGAAACAAAATACAGGTCCAACATTGTTATACAGTGGCGCCTCACGTAAAGAATGCTTCAGGTAAAGTACGTTTCACGTAACAAAAAAATTTCTCTAGGATTCTGCTTCATGTAAAGAACATGCTTCACATAAAGAACACATTCGTTGGCAGTTGGGGCAGACTCACTGGCTGGCAGCCTGTTTAAAAAGCTTCAGGGCTGCCTAGCGCACCTGCCGATAGTGAAAGCAACACTTCCATGCTGTTCCTGCTGTGGCTGGGTGTCCGCTGGGCAGAGGGAGAGAAGAGCAGTGGAGAAGAGGGAAGCAGCTCACGGCTAGCCAGAAGGGAGCAGGGGAGAGAGATGCTCAGGATGGAGAGAAGGAGAAAGTGGGGAGACACTTTGAAGGTGTCTTGGATTGCAGCCTCCTAACCATGTCTACCCAGAAGGAAGCCCCATTGCGTTAAATGGGGCTTACTCCCAGGAAAGCGTCTTTAGGGCTGCAGCCTAAGTAGGCTAAGTAGACCTTATGACTTCATAAGGTCATGCACATTGAATGCATGTTTTGAATTCACTCCCAGTGTTCGGTCATCATTTTTACATCCAGTTTATTTTTTTTATATGAATATTTTGGGGGTTGTGGAACCAATTGTCTGAGTTTCCATTATTTCCTATGGGAAAATCCGCTTCACGTAGAGAATGTTTCACGTAAAGAACATGCCTCTGGAACGAATTAAATTTGTTACGTGAGGCGCCACTGTACACTGATTTTTTATTCATGGATGTGACTCAGCACAAATGGCAACTGCAAATCACAGTTTAAAAAGCTGCTCCTACTGTTGTAGAGAGGTAAATCATTCCATTTTTCAGTCCCAGAATCAATCCCCTCCAGATATTGAGGCACTACATTATTCCATAGGCACAACAGAGGATTAAAAAACCTGGAAGTGGGTCTTTAAACCATTTTCCCCAATGTTTTATGTATACACAGATTCCTTTCATCTGCAGGAGATTTCGGAACAGAACCCTAGTGAATAACAAAGGGACACCTGTAAAATTATGCTCTTTCCCTTTGTTTTTCCAGTCCTACAACAAGTGAATCAGATTTATGAAGTTGGTGATGCTGCCAATCTGCTGCCTAAACTTAGCAGCTTAGTTTGCCTCCTGGGTGGACCACCTTTGGCATCAGGCCTTCGCTGATGCCTTTGCAGTCTCAGAAAAGAATACTGAAGAGTTGGAAAACTCAAGGGACCTGCACTGGAGCTCTTTCTCTGCAAGAAACAGCTATATTTTGTCTTTTTCATTTAGAAAAAAAGACACAGCTAAGGAGTTGGGAAGATGGGGTTATGAGAAGTGCTCCCTTACAACATTACACATTTTATTAATTTAATATTATAAATGTGTTGCTCAACGTCTCATTTCCCTTCCCCCTCTTTCACTTCTAAACATACCTTTGGAGCTTACAAGCAACTAATCCTTTTCTCCTTTGTTAGTTAATTACTCTGCCTCCTGTCATTTATATGCTATTGTGAAGCATGGTCTTCGGCTAAACCAGTCACACGGTCACTTCCACATTCTTTCTCTTTTCAAATCTTGACCACACTTAGCTGGATGTGTTCTTCTTTGTTTTAGTCCTGATTGGGTGATGGTCCTCAGGTGGTAGTCTTCCAGCCTTCCCCTTCCTGTAAGGTAAACAGCCCCTCCCCAGGCTTGCCCTTTTCCTAGGTGACCACACCTAGAGGGGCATGTCCTTCCTGGACCTAGGTTATAAAGAACCCTGCACCCTACTGTTCCTTCTCTTTTTCTGCTTGGACCCTCTTCCCCTTTGGATCACTCTCTTCCTCCTGGATCCTGGCATGGCTTGAAGAAGGTAGATATTGCTTTTCCCTCTCTTCACCTTCCTTTGCCTCTTCTCCTCCTTGGTACATACTAAACAAGAAACAAGCACACTTTACTCTCATGCTATTGTATGTATGTAATATTTGTTTATGCTCTATGACAATAAAATCTGCATCTTTGTGACAAGTTTTTCCTTAGTGTTTCACTTTCTAACAAGGGTATCTTCTCTGCATGATGCTGTTTCGAGTCCTGCCTAGATCCTGTATAGTAATCAAAGAGAAGTACAAGCTAATTTCCCTATTTTTACTGCTCTCTTGGTAACAATGGGATCAAAGTATGACAAGAGTGGAGAAAGGAAAATTTTTCTTCTATGACGACAAAAATTGGGGTGCAATCCTAAACACCCATGTTGGTGTTATTTCAACTTGCTTGCCTAAAACTATCAATCTCTAAAAGTATCATTGTGTTTCTGAGGCTGGCTGATGAGACAATTTTGATGTGAGGAGAAATCTCAGAGAAGAATCTGCTAAAGCTAGTCTGAAGCTATCTGGCTGCTAAAAAAAAAACTTTTCGGAAACTCTGTAAGCAAACCAAAGTCAGCGGTTCTCAAAGGGAGAACCGTTACAAGCCTCACATTGCCAGGCATTTACAGAGAGGAGGAAAGAGTGTCTAAGATGGCGATGCCCAGCTTGGTGCTCTCTCTCCCCCTTTCCATGATCACAGAACAGAGAGTGAGAGATGGCAAATGCCACCCCCTCCCATTGCCTCCTTCTTTCAGCACCTGCGCAGATTGAAGAAGAGTGCATGTGCCATCCTCCCTGGCCACCCTGTTCTTGCAAGACCTGGACAGACAAAAGGGAAGGCTCATAATTTAGGCTCAGCCCTAAGCACACATATACACACCACAGTCAAAAAACAGGTACAGTGGTGCCTCACTTAAAGAGCTTAATTGTTCCGGAGGCATCTCTTTAAGCAAAATGCACTTTAAGTGAAGCAGATTTTCCCATAGGAAACAATGGAAACTCAGATGATTGGTTCCACAACCCCCAAAATATTCATATAAAAATATTAACTGGATGTGAAAATGATGATAAAACACTGGAATTGAATTCAAAACATAATATAATACAGACCACAATTATTGTAATAAAACACTAATATTCTGTACAGTAAAAAAGAAAAGAAAAACCTTTATGGGCAAGGATGAATGACTTTCACTAAGAGTCACTGGTGTCTTTCTGAGTAATTTTCACAAGGAACCTCTGTATTTGTGGGAGCTCTATCTATACAAACAAGACAGGCAGTCTGCAACAGCAAAGGGGCCAGATCCTATGCTGTTTACTCAGAATCAAGCCCCATTAAATCCACTGGGGCTTACTCACAGGAAAGTGTGTAGGCTGCATTTTGCATGTACAGCAAGAGCAGAAGGGCAAGATTCTATGCTGTTTACTCAGAATCAAGCACCATTGAAAAAATGGGCTTACTCACAGGAAAGGAAAAATGCAGGCAGGGAAGGTAATGGGAGGCAGAGGGATGGTTGTAATGGGGTCCAGGCAGGGGAGGTTTCCTTGGGAGCAAGGGATCTGTTTGAGGGGGCTGCAGAGGGAGTGCATGAGAGTATTCTCTCCTATCTTATGGAGGCTGCATAGGCTGGGCTGACCAAGTTCTCTGGCTGCAGGAGAAGAGCAGCCAACTTTGTTCCTCTGATGAAAAGGCTTTTCTGCTCTTCTGCCCCCTCTGCTGGTCTCTTCCATGTACTGCCGGGGAGGGTGGGGAGAAATCCCGCCTCACTCCCTCAGCCCAGCCAATGCTGGGGAGAGACAGGGAGAAGGACAGGGAGCCCAGCCAATTATGCAAAAATATGCTTTTTAAGCAAAGCGAAACCACATAGAAATTTTTGCTCTTTAAGTGGAACGCTCTCTATGCAAGGCACTCTTTAAGCAAGGTACCACTGTAATTTGGAAATGCCAGGCATTTACAGAAATTGTATGGGAATCTAGCATGCTTTTCAAAGAAGGAAACAACAAGTTATTAATTGTGTTGAAAGTGGTACAGCAGCCATTGTTGCCCTGGGTGTTAAAGCAAATCCCATTTCATCATTTCCTATCTTCTAAAGGAGGTTTCTTGATTTGGGAAGCATTTCAAAACCCTTCATAATTTTTGACCAGAGATTATGGTAGGATGAGGATATATATACCACAGGTATGCTGCAGCTGGTTCTGACCAGTTTTGGAAAACAAGTTGTTAATTTTGGCATTCCCCTTGCAAAACATTAGCTAAGGGGGGTCAACATCTTTGAATTGCACGCAAGTGTGTTTAAATTTCTCTTAAAGGATCTCTGGGTCTTCCCAGAGATGATGCTGCACTCCCCCACTTGCTACCCGCCCAGCTCCACCCTCTTCCTCCCTCCCTCCATCCCTTCTGAGGGTGGGCTCTCTCCCTCCTTTCCTCCCAACCACTTGCTAAGCTGCAAGTTATCTTAAAATAAACTTGGTTTTTCTGTTTCCATTGCTATCATTCAGTTCAATGTACTATTGAAACTAGTGGACGTTGGGATCAGTATATAAAGATATCCAAGCTGTATACATTCAAGTGAGGGTGAGGAGCTTCTTAATGCCCTAAAGCAGGGTTGTCCAACCTTTTAGCTTCCCTGGGCCACATTGGAAGAAGATGAGTTGCTTTGGGCTGTACATAAACACTAACAACTTTTTTTAAATGTAGGACAAAATGTAGGATGTTCTATATTTTGTCCTATGTTTCCAAACCTTGGAGTAAGTCTCATTGATTTTCATGGGGTTTTCTGCTGAGTAGCCATGCATAGGATTGGGTTATTAGACTGCAACATGGGAGTAAGCCTCACTGACTTTAGGGGGGCTTACTTTTGAGGTGGCATGATGCATCGGATGGGCTGTGATCTTCTCCAAGCTTAACCTTGGAGATATGCTGCAATCCCAAACACACTTTCCTGGGAGTAAGATCCACTACGTACAATGGGCCTTATTTCAGAGTAGACATGGTAAGGGTTACAGCATATCTCCAAGGTTACGTTTGGTGAGGATTACAGCCACAGGTGGGCACTAGGGGGGATGCACCTACCCTCTAGAGTAGGTTCTTATCTTCTGGCAGCCAATGGGGAGCCGGTAGGACCAAGGAGGAGCAGAACACTGCTGCTGCACAGCTGCTGCTTCCCTTCCTCCTCCCTCCTCCCCCTTCCTCCCAGCTGGCCAGGGCCACCACCGCAGTCTCCCTTCCTCTGTGCCTGGTGGGGAGGCACAGAAGGGGGGGCAGCGCCACCATCATGCTCTCCCTGACTCTCCTGCAGTGTAGTCAATGGGACTTACTCCCAGGCAGGTGTGGAGAGGACTGCAGTCTCAGAGCCCCAGCCTAAGCAGTCTACTATGAAGTAAGTCCCAGTGTAGTCAATGGGACTTACTCCCAGGCAGGTGTGGGGAGGACTGCAGTCTCAGAGCCCCAGCCTAAGCAGGTCTACTCTGAAGTAAGTCCCAGTATAGTCAATGGGACTTACTCCCAGGCCAGTGTGAAGAGAGCCTCAAAGCAGCCTCAGAGGCCCATCCTAAGCAGGTCTACTCTGAAGTCAGTCCCAGTATAGTCAATGGGACTTACTCCCAGGCCAGTGTGAAGAGAGCCTCAGAGCAGCCTCAGAGGCCCATCCTAAGCAGGTCTACTCTGAAGTCAGTCCCAGTATAGTCAATGGGACTTACTCCCAGGCCAGTGTGAAGAGAGCCTCAGAGCAGCCTCAGAGCCCCATCCTAAGTAGGTCTACTCAGAAGTAGGTCCCAGTATAGTCAATGGGGCTTACTCCCAGGAAAGTGTGGAGAGGATTGCAGCCTCAGAGCCCCATCCTATACAGGTCTACTCAGAAGTAAGTCCCAATGTAGTCAATGGGGCTTACTCCCAGGAAACTGTGGAGAGGATTGCAGCCTCAGAGCACCATGCTATGCAGGTCTACTCTGAAGTAAGTAATTTTTTAAAAAAAATTTAATTCTTAAATTAAAAACCACCCTGGCCACACCCCTTGACCCTGGCCACGCCCACTTCCGGAGAACCGGTTCTTGGGCCAGGCTGTGCCCAGCACTGATTACAGCCCATCCTATGCATCATTGGGCTCTCAGACTCCAACTTGGGAGTAAGCCTCATTGACTTTAACAGGGCTTACTTCTGAGTGGGTCTCAATGGCAGCAGGCAGCTGCTGGGATAGAGGCTGAGGCTGCTTTTGGGGGATTAGGGTGGGGGAGTACTACAAGGTCTGTGGGGGCCTGAAGCACTCTGAGTGCCATGAGGCAGGTAGGGGGAGAAGCCAGACAGTCCAGACCAGCTTTGTGGTGGCCTCTCAGGGCAGTGCACAGAGAAGCACATGAGATTTGAAAATGGCTGCTGCTGCGCAAAGCCGGTTTTTCCAGTGGTGGTGGCCAGCTTTCCAGGAAGGCCACATACACCTCATCCTGGGCTGCATGCTGCATGTGTTGGACACCCCTGACCTAAAGCTTTGGAGGATGCTATTTAGGAAGCCTGTCCTTGCTAAACATCTTATTTTGATTAAAAATCTTATTTCTAGCAAGTTTTCAGAAGTTATTTTCTCGTGCAGTTTGCAAAGCCTAATGGGTTTCTCATATGCCAATAAGGCAGCCTCTCTGGGGAACTTTTGTGGGTATTTTGGGTCAGGCACTTTCATAGACAGCTTTAAAATGGTGTCCTCAGGTGGGAAGCTAGAGCTGCTAGAGCTAGAGAAGCTAGAGGAGCTAGAGCTGCTGAGAAAGGTCTGGGAGGTCTAGGTAAGTAGGAGCAGCTTCTGAGTGTTGTGAGGATGAGGTCCTCCAGGGCTTCTGGTAGAGGCCATTCCTGCATCCTGAGGTTCCTTTGCAGCCCAGTACTAGGCACGGAATACTACTCAGTACTATCCAGTACTACTCAGGAGTAGCCTCACTGTATAGTAGAGGACTACATCCTGTGGCCACAATCCTAGCCACACATTCCTGGAAGCAATTTCCATTGGCTATCATGGGACTCTCTTCCTTCTGAGTAGCATGCATAGGATTAGGATTAGAGGCTGCTTTCCCATCCACACTTTCCTGAGAGTAAGCCCACTGACTATAATGGGACTTACTTCTGAAGAGACTGGCAGAGGCTTGGATCTCTCCCTCCAGCCCTGTTCCTCCAGCCCTGTCTACTTTCCTGAGAGTAAGCCCACTGACAAAAATGGGACTTACTTCTGAATAGACATAGTTAGGATTGGGCTCAGGCTGCAATCCTATCCACACTGTAGTCCTTTTGCGCACCCCCTCCCCAAGAAATCTCCCCATCCCATCCTGCCTCCCTGAGAAATCTCCCTACCTGAGATTGTGGGGAGGCAGGATGGGGTGCCCCTGAAGAAATAGCCCCAGTTCCCATCCTGTCCCCCAGGAGCCCAGTCCTCTGCCTACTCTGAAGTAAATCCTATTAAAGTCAGTAGGTCTTATTCCCCTGCAAGGATAGGAGTGCAACCACAAAGCCCAATCAGCTGTCTACTCAGAAGTAAGTTCCATTATAATAGTGGAGCCAACTCCCTGGAAAGAGTGCATAGGATTGTAGCCAGAAGCTGGTTTCTAAGAGCATAATCCTATGCCTGACTACTCAAAAGTTAATCCCATTTCAATCTATGAAGCTTTCTCCCAGGAAAGTGTGCAGTGGAGTGCAGCATTAGAGCCTCTGCAGAAACCAGCCTCTTCCTCTCTACTCAGAAGTATGTTCCATTCTATTCAATAGAACATACTCCCAGAAAAGTGAATATGATTATAGAATAGAAAGTGCCAAGGCTGGTTTCTAAGAGTCTAATCCTACACTTGGCTATTCAGAAGTCCCATTAGAGTCAATAGGTCTTACTCCCAGGTAAGTGTGCATAGGAGTGCAACATTAGAGCCTAATCCTATTCTTGGCTACTCAGAAGTAAGTCCCATTAGAGTCTGTGGAGTTTACTCCCAGGAAAGTGAATAGGATGGCAGCCTATTACTGGTTACTAAGAGCTCAGTCCTTTGCTCGACTACTCAGAAGTCCTATTATATTCAATGGTGCTTACTCCTAGGTAAATTTGGATGGTACTGCAGCAAGAGTCTTGGTTCTAAGAGCCCAAATCTTATGTATGACCATTCAGAAGTAAGTCCCATAATAATCAATGAAGCTTACTTACAGGAAAGTGTGGTCAGGATTTAGCCTTAAGTAGTGGCTTAGAGGCAAACTTCAAACTGCAGACAGGGCACCACAGACTCTGGTCCTAAACTGTAGATCAGTGTTTCTCAAATAGTGGTATGAGTACCACCAGTGGAACTTGTGGTAGTGTCTGCTGGTACTTAGGCACTTGGATGCAAGTGTCATATGTGCTTCCTGAGGCAGCTGGTGAGCTACTATGAGATTCAGGAAGCTAGACTAGATGGGTCTTTGGTATGATCCAGTGGAGGCTTTTCTTATATTTTATGTACCCCTGAACACATTCCACCTGAGAGCACAACAAAGCATAATGCATAGTAATAAATTACACTGAACTCAGGGGCTTAATACTGATTGATGCGGTCACATGTGATACAATTTTTTTTGGTAAATTTTTTTTGTTAATATGGTCATTAGAACATAGAGAACCGGTTGTTAAAATATTTGAAGTCCACCACTGAACATATCCCAAATGATAAATGATAATAAGAAATTGATAACCATACGTTTATCATGATAAATCACGATAAATTTACCACGAGGTTCTCTCATGATAAAATGTACTGTACTAATGAAATTGATGTCAAAGTGATGCTGATTAAACCAGGAAACTACCTGAAATTAGAAAAAAAACACATATTCAAGCTGGAAGGACCTCTATATTCATATAATTTCATGAACTTTAAGCCCCAGAAAATGATAGCAAAACTCAGCACACCGGAAAAAGAGAAAGAGCAGTGGGGATTGGAGACAAAGTAGAAATAATTGCAGAAAAGGAACACAGCATTATAAAAATCATCCGCAGAGTACCTTGTGTACTATTTTTAGAAGTTGAAATAAGGTACAATTTCAATGAATTGTGTTGTCCACTAAAGTTTGTATTAAAGAAAAAGGGAGAAGGAAAGTATGGAAAGGGAGAAAGGCAAACAGACCATACAGTTTACTGTGATTCTTGATTAAATGACATCCATGTCGGTGTAATGAATTTGAAGATCTCAGCCGTTAGGGTAGAGAAGACCAAGCAAAGAGCTCATAATCCAAATGACGGAGCAAGTTTCAGGCTGCAACCACATACCACACCCTTGACAGGAGCTAATTTGCGTGTTCACTTTCTTATGAAAGCTAAGTTCAGGTAATAATCAGAATGGGAGAAGACATTTTAAAAATCTACACCTACGATTCTCATCAAACTATCATTCTAGATTAGTAGGCATGGAGGAAGAAGGAAAGCCAGAGATCTCTTAAAAGGGAACGAAACAACAAAGAGATAGGAATTCCTCCCTCTCTAAAAAGCACACCAAGTATTATCCATGCATGCTTAATACACTCTAAAGCAGGATTTCTCAATCCCTGATCCGGGTACCACTGGAGGACATCTCCATGAGAGGACATCTCTAAGTGCATCTTCCCCTCCTCAAAACAGGAGGGCTCTGTCAGAGGATTGCAGCCTCAAATTACCAATCCAATGCCTGTCTATTCAGTAGTTAGTCTCTTGTAGTCAGTGGAACTTCAACTACTACCTGGAAAGAATGAACAGGTTTGCTGCATCAGAGCCCTATCCTATGCCTGTTTATTGAGATATAAGACCCACTGTAGTCGGTGGAGCTTACTCCCAGGAAAATGTGCATAAGATTGCAACCTCAGAGTCCAATCCAATGTCTGTAAACTCAGAAATAAGTCCCATTATAGTTAAAAAGAATTTATCTCCAATAAGAGTGACTAGGATGGCTTTGATCATTTTCAATGCAACCTGAATAGAAAAGGAAAATCCTTTCTCTGAATACCCAGTAGTACCTCGCTTAACAAGTGATCCACATAACAAGCAAAAACTTCTCTAGGATTCTGCCTCACATAAAAAGCATGGCTTCACTTAGCAAGCACACTCGTTGGCAGTTGGGGCAGACACTCTGGCCAGCAGCCCTTTTAAAAAGTGTCACGGCTGCCTAACATGCCTGTCCATAGCAAAAGCAACATAACTTCCGTGCTGTTCCTCCTGTGACCGGGCGTCCAGTGGACAGAGAGTGAGAACAGCAGTGGAGAAGAGGAAAGCAGCTCAGGTCTAGCCAGAAGGTAGCAGGGGAGAGAGAGGTTCAGTATGAAAAGAAGGAGAAAGTGGGGAAATGCTATGAAAATGTCTTGGATTACAGAAGAGTCTTTGATTGCAGCCTCCTAACCATCTCTACCCAGAAGTAAGCCCCTTTGTATTAAATGGGGCTTACTCCCAGGAAAGTGTCTTTAGGATTGCAGCCTAAGTGGACTTCATAGGATCATGCATATTAAACACATGTTTAATTTAAAGTCAATTTAATTTGAATTCAATGTAATTTGAATTCAATTACAGTGTTTTGTCATCATTTTAACACTTTTAAGTGTTAAAATACATTTAAATACATTTAAAATACATTTAAGTTAGTATTTTTGGGATTGTAGAACCAATCGTCTCCATTATTTCCTATAGGAAAATCCGCTTCACCTAAAGACCATTTCACATAACAAGCATGCTTCCTGGATGTATTAAACTTCTTAGGTGAGGCACCACTGAACATGCATTGAGACACTGAGCTCTTACCTGCAATCCTATCCACAGTAATCTAGCAATAGGTCTATTTATTATAATGAGATTTATAGCTGAAGGCAGCTGTGCTGTGGTCTAGGTAGGGAAGCCCTCCCTCCAGGTTGCCAGAGGCAGGACTCTCCCCCCACCCCTGGGCTACACCCTGAAAGTTTTTTCCCCCTAGAACCAGTCACTGGGGCAAAAAAGGTTGAGGACCACTGCTCTAAAGAGCAAGATAGGAAGTTAAGCCCAGCCAGTAAGCCCTCTCTTATACTAAGGATAATTTCTGACTCAAAACATCAGAAATGTTGTTGGTGTAAATGCCACAGATAAATGTAATGCTGGGATATGAATTAAACACAGTCAATGAACAACTTAAAACCAAATTTGGAATGCTCCAAATCGTCACATTAAAAGAATGGGAGTTCATTACAGGAATGCTTCAAAAATAAGAGAAATAGAGAAGAAAATACACAATACAGCTCTTTGCATTTGTTGTTGGTATTGGCTGTTTACATAAATCTTTTAATGTGCTATATGATCCAGTTCTCATTTGTTCTCACAGTTTTATGACTATATTTCCATCAGACACATTAGAAATTTTTCATATGCTTCCTTTATAAGTCTGCCTATGGTCTAAATTTTACTAAACAGTAAAAATAGCAAAATATATTATGCAAAACAAAGAAAACAGGACTATTTTTCTTTTGTTACAAAATACATTAATGGATCGCAAAGTTCAGAGTTCAGTTTTCTTTGCAACAGAATATACGAAGTAACACTTCCACATACAGCATATTAAAAAATGAGCCTTTTAAAATGTATTTAAAATTTTTAAAAAATGTTTAACCCTCTCATTGGGCTAATATAACACTGAACATTAAAAAAATAAATCCATGCAGGGACAGCAGGGAGCTGTCCAGTAATTGCCCAGGACTTCAATTGCCCCAGCCATTTGCTCTGTTGCCCTTGGTTCAGCTTCTACACATTTGTGTAGGGAGGTTCTCAGCCAGATTATAGGGCCCTGGAGCTTAATAGCTGCAATCTGCTGCCTCAAGGTTCATCCAGAGGACATTGCCTTATTTGGGAAAAATCCTCAGACTTGCTGGAGCCAGATAAATTGCCAGATAAAAGGAATTATTTTTACAGAGGGTGCCTATTTGAGCCATTCAAACTGTGTTCACAAAATAGCCAAGGCAATCCTGCCATCTGCTGGCTCTTCTGATGAAATACAAGGGCCTTTTTAATACCAGGAACTTTAAAGTGAATGGAAATTTTGTTCCTAGCATTTTATATGAATTTTTATCTATGCGTACACAAATGTGTTTTCGCGGGCTGAAGTTATAATTACAAATGGATTACTAAGGGCATGCAAAGTGCAACACAATTTCCTATGTCCTAAAAGCCAACCAACCCTACAATCCAGACTAACTACGAGAGAACGTAAGAGACATTTACATCGACATAGTTACAGCACCACCTACTGAAAACCTATAGGAAATTCATATTGCAATCCAGAGTACAGTGGCACCACACTTAATTTGTTTCAGAGGCATGCTCTTTAAGTGAAACACTCTTGGTGAAGCAGGTTTTCCCATAGGAAACAATTGGAACTCAGACGATTGGTTCGACAACCCAAAAAATAGTCATATAAAAATATTAACTATGTAAAAATTATAACAAAGCACTGGAATTGAATTCAAAGCACTGTAATATAATAAAATTAACTGTAATAAAACACTGTTATTTACCGCCAGTTCCCTGTCCATGTTTAGGGCAAGGAAAACAGCAGGGAAGCAGGGAGGCATGGCTTCTAAAGAGCTGGCTGCCTTTTACAACAAAAAAAGAACTATAGAAGGATGACTAATTTTCAACTAAAGAGTCACTAGTGTCTTTTTTAGCAGCTTTAAGAAGTAACCTGACTGATGACACTTGCTTTTGCCTCCTTTTGAGGCTGCAATCAAAGCAGTTTCCTAGAAGTAAGCCCCATTGGACACAATAGAGCTTACTTCTGAGTAGACATCGTCAGGAGGCTGCAATCAAAGACACTTTCCTGGGAGTAAGAACATAAAGGGACTTACTTATGATTAGGACATGGTTATAAAACACACACACAAAGAGAGACAGACACACACACACACACACACACAGACAGACACCCTGGTGAGAGGGCAACTGCATCTGCTTCCCCACTACATCCCTGGGCCCTCACAGGAAGCTGACAGAGAGGCAGGGAAGGGCCACAGGGGAGTCCTGTCCACCTCCTCCTTCCCTTCTCCATTTGTTCCCTGGGCCAGGGAACAGATGGAGAAGCAAGGAAGGGGCTCCAGGGAAGTCCTCTCCACCTCCTTCCCTTCTCTGGCTGTTCCCTGGACCAGGGAACCAGCAGAGAAGCAGGGAAGTGGGGGAAGGAGGCGCTGTGGGCAAGTGATCCACTCACCAGCACCTCTTCTGTGGCTTTCCCCGCCAGTTCCCTGTCCATGTTTAGGGCAAGGAAAACAGCAGGGAAGCAGGGAGGCATGGCTTCTAAAGAGCTGGCTGCCTTTTAAAGTTTAAAGGGCAGCTGGCAAGCGCTTGTTATGCGAGTCTGCCTCATTAAGCAAGGCAGAGACCCTGGATAACAGAGTGCCAGTTAAGTGGAGCACTCGTTATGAGGGGCACTCGCTAAGCGAGGTACCACTGTAAATTGTTCTTACTTTGGAGCAAGGAGTCCCTGTAGTTACTCTGGATTGTTTCAGAGGTGTAATTCAAAATTCAGTTGAATGGAAGCTGAGTAAAATGAAGCTCTCAAACAGCACAAGAGCTATGGTAGGATTGCTCGGTAAGTTATTCATTCCCTTACTTCCCTTGTCATCGCAAGAAATGTGTGTAAAGAATATGTCCCTCAGTTGCTGCAACTGGCTAGTTGGTTTTTATTCATGGTTTATTTTAATTACATTTTATTTCAGTTACATTCAGTTACACACATTCTCTCTGTAACTCACATATGACCCACAAAATTAACTTCTTCAAATCTTACTGTGCCTTCCATTCATTTGGTTAATGACATTGCAAAAAAGAAGCAAACAGTATCTTCTCTGGTGATTTAAGGCCCAATCCTGAACAGTCTACAACCAGCACTAAATTCCTGTACTGTTTCTGTACCTTGCATATCCTGTACATGCCTTACACGCTGTAAGGCATGTCCAAACAATGTAGTGGAGAGAGACTACTGTTGTTGGGTCAGTGCCAGGTGGCTTGGACCTCAGTGCCATGTGATCAGAAGACCAGTATAATTTCAGCACCAGACAGTGGTAAGAATTCTAGGGACAGGGGAGAAGGAGAATGGATATAACTGAGTGGACGGAGTGGAAGACTAGTTCCAGGAGGAACTGGAGATGGAGGAAGCACACACCCCCTTCCAAGTTGGGGGCATAGAATATGTGGACTGAAAAATGTGGCTTGGGTTACCCCCACAGTGAAGAGTTTGTAAACCTCTGTGTTAGTATTTGAATTTAATAATAAAACATATTTGTTCAGGCAAGTTGATTCCAGGCTGATGCAATACTGAAGAAGGCTGATGCAATCTACCTGATGCAATCTGAAACTGCTCTTACAGCATGAGTCAGCAGAATTGGAAGTGCTGAGTCACTGATCACCTGACTGTAATATCTATAACTGATTGGTGTTTCACTAAATTTAAGTGTGTATGAGATTATTGCAATGTGTGGGTTACTGAGGAGGAGTATTTTGCTGTTTTGATACTCTGAAAGACTGAACTGTATCTGTGGACTGACTTGTGGACTGTTTAACTGGATTTACTGAGATTGGAATACCCCTGCAAGTTGATGTATGTATATGACTGATCTACTGCTCTGACCTTGGACTGTGTTACTGGACTTATCTTCTGCCTTTCGTTTAAACAATATAGTTATCTTTAACTATAAACAGCTGTCATGTTTACTCTGTGCTGCTGCTCGCTCTCCTCTGCACAACTACTTTGCTAAGCCCTGCACATCAGCAGGGTCTTACACTCCAACACTGGTTACGGTCCCAGAGCTGGCAGTGTGCTACAGGTGAACTTTGCTGGTGTTGCTGGTGGCTATATTAATATTTGAAGGCAATTTCCAGAAGTTTGATTCCTGGAGAAATTCCAGTGTCCTGGTCATAAAATGGAGTCAAGTCTGCTATCACCGGGTGGATTCCCTATTACCCGTCTAAATGGGAAGAACTACGCCACTTGGACGCAAAAGGTGCGCTCACTCCTAAGAAAGGAGGGGCTCTGGCAAGTCATGTCCAACTCACCTAAATTGGAGGACTTAGATGAGGAAGACAATGCTGATGAAATATCTAAGTACCACCATGACAATGAGAGCGTATTGTGTTTCATTGGCTTAACATTGGGAGATCACCAATTGGTCGACATCAGAGGGTTTGAGTCTGCAAAAGAGTGCTGGAACATTCTAAAAACTATCTATATTCGTGATAGTACAGGTGCTCAAATACACCTGACACACAAGCTATTTCTAGCACGGCTTGCTCCCGGAGGGAACATGCTTGCTCATCTTGAGTTTATGAAGCACGCCCTCTATGAGCTGCAGGAGCAGGAGCTGATGTTTACTGAACTCCAGCAGGCGTACATTGTGCTTTCATCGCTGGACGAAAGCTATGACAACTTCATCGCCAACATGGAGGTATTGCCACGCACTGAGATAACGATGGCAGGTATTACCAGCAGGCTGCTAGACGAAGCCAGACGGCGCAAACACTCTACACTGCTTCATGATTCTAGCCAGACCTCCACTATTCAACGTGACAGAGAACAGCCAACTGAGGACTGCACAGGGCAAACGGCAAGAGCCTTCACTGTCAAGAAATGCTTTAAATGTGGTGCCGTTGGGCATTTTGCACTCCACTGCAAATCGAAAAAAGGAAAGTTTGGTGCTGCTGAAACCCATACTGGGGCTCATCTGGCTCTGACAGGCACAGATGGTCTGGGCTCCAATGTCTGGGTCGTAGACAGTGGTGCCTCTCACTCCATTGCAAAGCACAAGGAAATCTTTGCATCATTTGAACCTGTAAGTACTCAGCATGTATCTTTGGCTGATGGGCTATGTGTAAATGTGACTGGGGAAGGAACTGTATATCTCCCTTGTCTAGCTAAATCCTTAAACATGATTTGTGTGCCTACACTAAAATACAATCTCCTGTCTGTGGGTGCTCTGGTAAAAGAAGGATTCAAAGTAACTTTTGAAGAGGACCAATGCCTTATCCAAGAAAGGATGGTAATTCTGCTATTGCTAAACTGCAAAATGGGCTATTTGTACTGAACCATGTAATTGCTCAGTCTGTATATAACAACAAGATGCCCCATGATAACTGTATTCATTTGCTGCACAGGCGCCTTGGTCATGCTAATTTCAAAACCTTAAAAATGAGTGTAGAATTGTCAAAAGGAATAAAACTGAAACCTTGCAGCAAATATCTGAACTGTGAGGCTTGCAAGGAAGAGAAAACAAAATCTGCTCCAGCCAAACGTGGCAGTGAATTTAAAACTACTGACGTACTCCAAATTGTGTTTGCCGACCTAATCGGTCCTTTCAAACCCAGTTTGGGAGGAGCTAAATATGTTCCTGGAAATAGAGGACCATTATTCCAGATATGGTTTCTGTTATCTGCTAAAATCAAAAGATGAAACTTTTCAGCAGATTGCCAACTGGATTAAATTTGCAGAGCGAAAAACCAATAAAAAGGTAAAATGCCTAATTACTGACAATGGTCTAGAATTTTGCAATCAAAAATTGCAGAATATTTTGGCAAAGACAGGCATCTCCCATAAACGTTCTGCCCCATATCGGCCTCAGCACAACTCATTTGTTGAGAGAAGGGGTCAGATTCTGCAAGCAATGGCAAGAAAAATGCTGAATGACAGTGGTCTCCCTAATAACTTTTGGGGGAAGTGTTTATGTGCGCTAACCATTTACTGAATGTACTTGCACACTCTTCCACAATGGAATTGCCGTTTACACGCTGGCATTGTAAACAACCAAACTTAAATTATTTGCATACTTTTGGTTGTCCTGCTTGGGTTCATATTCCAACCCAAAATAGGAAAAAAGGGGGACATAGAGCCAGAAAGCTTTATTTCTTGGGCTATGAATCAAATCATAAATCCTATCGATTTGATACTCCTGGTTCAACTCAGATTTGGAATAGTGCTAGTGCAAAATTCCTAGAGCAAAGTGGATGGGAAAGGCTACAACATAAATTTGTGCCTCATTATTACTTAGACTTTGACATTTCTGGGAAAAGAAAAGCTGAATTACGATCTCCTATCTCATTGCCTAGCAACAAATTGGCTACAAAAACCAAAACTGAAAGTTCTGCTTTAACCCCTCACTCTCGGGTCTTGGGAGAGGAAGAGCAAGAAACAAAAGAGGGGCTAAGTCAACAGGAGCCTGTACCACTGAGACGCTCCACCAGAGAACAAAAAGCTCCAGACCGTTATAGTCCTGGTGCAATTTGTCAAGTATCAGTAGAGCCAAGATCTTATAATGATCTGCAATCCATGACACCAGAAGACAAAAGTGCTTGGGAAACAGCTGTTAACAATGAGCTTGATTCTTTAAAGAAACTACAAGTCTATGAGGGTGCTGTACTACCACCTGGTGAGCATGCTATTGGCTGCAGATGGGTGTTTAAACTGAAAAAAGGAGTAAATGGTGTAACTAAATGCAAGGCTAGACTTGTTACTCAAGGGTTTGCACAAACCTCTACTTGCTATGATGAGACATTTTCACCATGTTTACGCTCTGAATCGCTAAGGGTTGCACTTCTATGGGCTACAAAACATAAATATATTGTAAGTCATTGTGATATAGAAAATGCTTACTTGAATGCTCCTTTAAGGCATGTAATTTATATGCAAAAACCCCCAGGTGTGACTGCAAATACTGGAAAAGATTGCTGGCTACTGAAAAAATCTCTGTATGGTCTAAAAAAATCTGGTCATGAATGGAATACTTGTATTACTGATGCTTTAATACAGCTAGGTTTTAAAGCTGGCCTAGCAGAGCCATGTCTATTTACAAAAGATACTGAACAAAACAAACAGATCATTGTTTTGTTCACAGATGATTTGGCCATAGTAACCAAAACTGACTCAGAAGCTAAAGAATTAATTCAGAAGCTAGAAAAGTAATTTTCACTGAGAAATCTTGGTAGAATCAAAAAGTACTTAGGAGTTGAAATATCTGAAACAAAACAGGGATACAAACTATCTCAAACTCAGAAAATAATGCAACTTCTGCAAAAGTATAACATGGAACAATGTAATCCAGCAAAAACCCCTATGGGACTGGAATACAACAATGATGATTCTCCAAGTCCACTGTTTGATTCAGACATATACAGGTCTTTAATAGGAAGTTTATCTTACATTGGAAACTGGACAAGACCTGATATTTGCTATAATGGGAATCAGCTAGCTCGACACGGCTCTAAGCCAACTCAAAAACACTGGCAAGCAGCTAAAAGAGTGTTAAGGTATCTAAGAGGAACTATAAATCATTCTTTGTATCTAGTACCAAAAGGAGAACTGAAATTGAGTGCATATGCTGATGCAAGTTTTGCTTCTGATCCTACCACCCGACAATCTACTTCAGGAATAGATTATAGGTAATGCAATTGCTTTCTTGCTAATGCAATTATAGGATGGAAATCACTTAGACAGAAACATTTGGCAGTTTCATCTACAGAATCTGAATTTTCTTGTCTGTCTTACCTATGTAATGAGTTAATATGGTACAAACAACTGTTAAAAGATCTAGAAATATTGACTATCCAAACACTGTATATGAAGACAGTCAGTCAGCCATATCCATGGCTAATTCATCTGCTGTGAAATCTAGATCAAGACACACTGATATAAGATACCACAATGTGAGAGAAAGTGTGAAAAATGGGTTAATATGTTTAGAATACTGCGCAACAGAAAATAATCTTGCTGACCATTTTACCAAGGCACAAAACATTGCTAAGCACAATGAGCATTGTGAACTGTATGGAATATGTATATGAAAACTGTATAAACTATGCATATTATCTTAAACTGTAAAGGAACAACTTACCTGTCCAAAGGAGGAGAATGTTAGTATTTGAATTTAATAATAAAACAGAGTTCCATAAGACACTTATGCACTGGGAAAACAAAGAATTTGATTTTGTATTTTGACTGGTGCTAGGGGCTCTGGGTGGCGCAAGTGGCTAAGACACTGTGCCTGATAATCAGTAGGCCAGGATTCGAGACCCGGGTCGGCCCCACAAGACAGGGTGAGCTCCTGTCCTTAGCCCAGCTCTGCGATGCCAGCTGGATCCAATTGTATTGGCTCTGCCTTTCATTTTGACTAATTCAGTGGCATTGGGGGGATTTGCTGCTTGGAGAGGGGGGAATTTGCTGCTTGGGTAACAGCCTATCCTCCCTAACTATCCAACCCAGGCTTTCGTGCTTCGCATGCAGCGTATGCAGCGCTGAGCACGATACCATAGTCTTCTAAGACTGACAGAGGCCTGCTAACAGTCTCACCAGTCAATATTGCAGTTCAATCTTAACTAAACCCTGTGCAAATATGTAGCAATGGCAGCACAAACTACACTCTATCATGCAGGGGATTTTTGTCCTGCATTTTTTTCATGCTAAAAGTCTTCTCAGGATAAGACAACATTTCTCTCCTTACTCTGAGGAAAGCCTAAATAGCTGCTATAAATCAGCTCAGGCCTATGCCACCAATATCGTTCAAGTTGATTCATCAGGGAGATAAGGCCCAGGAAGGGAGCTAGGATGTTATGTCCACTTGAACCTTTTTAGGCTGTATCTGCCCACCCTATCTCCACTGGTCTACCTGGTTTACTACCTGGCACTGGTTTTACCTGATCTACTAGTTATGCCATAGCTAGATGGCATGGGAAGGTTTCCAGGACACAAGGATAAAAACAGGACATGTCCTGGGGGAAAAAGAAGACATATGGTCATCCTGTTTGGACTTCTGCACCCCATCGTAAGACAAGAACACCAGTGATGGGCCCAGCCTGCCCAACAACCGGTTCCCGGAAGTGGGCCGGGCCAGGCCGGGTCAGGCGGTGAGGTCAGGGTCAGGGGGCCAGGCCAGGGAAAAATGAAATTTTTATTTTTTAAAAAAAATTAAAATTGACTGTCATGGGACTAACCTCTGAATAGTCAGGTTGGGCTCTTAGACTGCAGTGCCAGCCACACTTTCCTGGGAGTAAGTCCCATTGACTGTCATGGGACTTCTGAGTAGTCAGGTGGGGCTCTCAGCCTACAGTGCCAGCTGCTGCAGCTGGCTGCTGGTGAGGCAGTGAAAGGAGCCACCAGCACCCAGCCCCTGGCCGGGCATTTTAAAATTTGACACTCCCAGCGGCGAGGCACCCCACAAGCCCCAGCAGCCAGGGAAAGGATGCTCCATCGCTGTGACTTGTGGGGTGCCTCACCGCTGGGAGCGGCAAATTTAAAAATGCCCAGCCGGAGGCTGGCTGCTGGAGGCTCCTTTCACTGCCACACCAGCCAAACTGGTCCGCCCGGTTATGCCCTCCCCCTGCCGCTACCGGATTGCCAGTGGTGGGGAGATGGCAACAGAAGGTCCTCAGGATCTGGACCAAACTGGCCTTAACCCACCACTGAAGAATACCCCTTGCTCCTACTCCTACTCTCCTTCGGACAAAAAAAAATCAAATATCCACCAATCCATTCTTTCCTTCCTATAAGAATCAGGTGAAAGATCTTTCTCTTGACACGGGTGGCAGTGAGAGGAAGCATTAAACTTTGTTTGCCCCAAGACTGGAACTTCCTGTTTGGCTGGGCAAAATGATGGTTCTTTGAGGTTTTCACACCACAAACACAATAAGCAAATACATCCAGACATAGGCACACTTAAGTCTACATGGGAATAATTGCCATACCTGGGGCAAGGGGGGGGGGGTGATTTGAGTTTTTCAAGTTTTCCATTTGTGTGACTCAAGAGTTTCTGAGTCAGTGAAGGACACACATTTTTGTGACTTGAGTTTGAGGCTTCCAAGTTGAGTTCCCAAAACTGGCATTTAAAACCACAAATTTGAAATAGACCCAAGTAGTATCGCAGATGAGGGAGAAAAAAACTAATGAAATTTAACGAAAATTGCTAAAGCAGGCAATAGAGGCCTTCCTGGAAAAGTCAGCATTCCTGATTAATCTGTAGTATTCATTATGCAGTGGCACCTCATATAACAAATTTAATTCTTTCCGGCGGCATGTTTGTTATGTGAAATGTTCTTTACGTGGAAGTGGATTTTCCCATAGGCAGCCCTGATGTTTTTTAAAAGGACTGCCAGCCAGCACGTCTGCCCCAACTGCCAATGAATTTGTTTGTTACGTGAAGCAGAGTTTGTTACGTGAAGCAGAATCCTAGAGAAATTTTTGTTACGTGAAACATACTTTATGTGAGGCATTTGTTACATGAGGCGCCACTGTATATGAAAATGAAGTCACTGACTGACTTCATTCATGAAGTAGTTTACAGACAAAATCAAATAACTAATGGTTCATGTCCCAACAGGGCTCATAGTATAAAAACAACACCAGCAGAAGCCACTAGAAAAGCCACAACTGGGGTGAGGAGGGCCAGTTACTCTCTCCAGCTTTAAAAAAAAGACGAGCACCCACTTGAAAAAGTGCCTCTTATCCAAAAGTGGGCACCTGCTGGATCACACTGGTTTGCAAGAACCAGTTATTACTTTGGGACCAATCTAAGTGAACCTTTAGTTAGCTAGAATTGCCCCCCACCCCAAAAAAACCAGAAGAAACAGCACTATGGGCACCACCATCTTGGAAGTACAAGTGCTCACCTCTGTGCCTGCACAATTCCCACCTTCCAACCCCCCCAGGCCATTTTTAAATTGGCCTTCCACTAGATGCCTCCACCGGGGCCTCCCAGCCCAGCACTGGCCAGTAGACGCCCCCCCTGCAGCAGCCCCTGCTGCCTCTGCAGCCTTTCTGGAGGACTCCTGAAGCCGGCACTCAGCTCCAGGAGTCTCCTGATGACCCTTCAGCCGCTCCTGTGGGCTTTCTGTTCTAGGTGGACAGAAAGCCCACCTAGAAAGCCCGCAGAGGCAGCAGAGAGGTCCAGCAGGGTATGCTTGGAGCCCGCCAGCTCCAGGAGTCTCTCATCACCCCCTGCAACCTCTCTCAGCTGATTATTGGCCAGCAGAGGCCTCTGCCATCCACCCACCACCTCCCCGCCACCTCTTCTATCTATTCCTTCCTTCCTCCCTCCCTCCGTCCCTCCCTCCCTCCCTCCCTCCCTATCTATCTATCTATCTATCTATCTATCTATCTATCTATCTATCTATCTATCTATCTATCTATCTATCTATCTATCTGTCTATCTATCTATCTGTCTGTCTGTCTGTCTGTCTGTCTGTCTGTCTGTCTGTCTGTCTATTCCTCCCTCCATATCTGTCTGTCTGTCTCTCTGTCTATCTATCCCTCCTTTCCATATCTACCTACCTATCCACTTGCCTGCTTCCCTATCTATTTCACCCCCTTAGCTATGCTACCTAGCTACTTACCTTCTGCCCCTAGCTCCCCACCTATCCCTTCACCCACCCAAGTCTCCACATGCAAACTGTCTTGAGAGCGTCTTGCATCTCTGGATTGGAAATAGGTATGTTAAATGCACTTGTATGGGTTCTTAGCTGCAAACTGCCTTGGTAGCTTCTTCCATGTCTGGATTGGAATCATATATGTTAAAGACACTTGCATAGGTTCTTAGCTGCAAACTGCCTTGGTAGCATTTTTCACGCTTGGATTGGAATCATATCTGTTAAACTGCCTTGGTAGCGACTTGCGTGTCTAAATCGGAATCATATATGTTAAAGGCACTTGCAAGGGTTCTTAGCTGCAAACTGCCTTGATAGCGTCTTGCATGTCTGGATCGGAATCAGATATGTTTTGGATGTATCTTGCTTGTCTGAATAGGAATCATATACAGTGGTGCCTCATGTAACAAGCACCTCACGTAAAGAATGTTTCACATAACAAAAATTTCTCTTGGATGCTAATTCACGTAACAAACTGTGCTTCACATAACAAACACACTAACTGGCAGTTGGGGAAGGCATGCTGGCTGGCAGCCCTTTTAAAAAGGCCTGCCTACCATGCCTGCCTATAGTGAAATCAACACTTTTGCACTTTTCCTCCAGTGGCCGGGCATCCACTGGGCAGAGGGAGAGAACAGCAGTGGAGAAGAAGGAAGCAGCTCAGGGCTAGCCAGAAAGGAGCAGGGGAGAGAGAGGCTCAGGATAAAGAGAAGGAGAAAGTGGGGAGAAACATTGAAAGTGTCTTTGATTGCAACCTCCTAACCATATCTACCCAGAAGTAAACCCCACTGTGTTATATGGGGCTTACTCCCAGGAAAATGTCTTTAGGATTGCAGTCTAAGTAGACTTCTTAGGATCATGTACATTGAATGCATGTTTTAAATTCCTATCCAGTGTTTTGTCATCATTTTTACATCCAGTTAATATTTTATATGAATTTTTTTTGGGTTGCAGAACCTGAATTTCCATTATTTTCTATGGGAAAATCCACCACGTAAAGAATGTTTCATGTAACAAACATGCTTCCGGAATGAGTTAAATTTGTTATGTGAGGTGCCACAGTAAGTTGAAGACACTTGCATGCTCCTGTGCTATCCTATGCATTACTCTGAAGTAAGCCCACTGAGTTCAGTGTGATTTATTCCTGAATGCATAGGAATAAATTACACTGAACTCAGGGGCTTACTACTGATTGATGCAGTCACATGTGATACAATTTTTTTTTGTAAACTAAGGGTTAAAATGGTCATTAGAACATAGAGTACCAGACACCACTAGTACTTATCCAGTTAACACCACTACTCTTATCCAGCTAGCATGATGTAAACAAGTATATAGTCCCTGATCGCCTCTAACTGTTTTATCTGCAGCAATAAAAAGAAAAGTGTAGAGATAGACATCTACCCAATTGCTTCTTAAGAAGAAATTCTGTTCCCATTTCTCAGTGTTTTGGCCAACGAGTGCAAGGCTCTTGGATTACTGACAAGCACTAGACACAAAGCCTTTCATAGAAACATAGAGTTGGAAGGGACACAGTGGATCATCTAGTCCAACCCTTCCCTGTTGCAGGAAATCCTCATCTTGTTGTTGACCAGGGTCTCAAACCCTGGGCTGCTGGTTAACAGGCACAGTGTCTTAACCACTTGTGCCACTAGAGGACGCTTGTTTTTAAATGTATAATTTTACACTTTTAGTGAAATCCTTAGCATGCCTGTTCAGAAGTAAGTAACATTATGTTCAAATGGATTTATGCCTAGGAAAGTTTGGTTATGATTCCAGTTATAATCATATTAATCCCTTTACATCTATCTATCTATCTATCTATCTATCTATCTATCTATCTATCTATCTATCTATCTATCTATCTATCTATCTATGCAAGAAAGGAGATTCCGGCTGGAAATCCGAAAAAAAAATTCCTGACGGTGAGGGCGGTTTGGCAGTGGAACAGATTGCCAAGGGAGGTGGTGGACTCTCCCTCACTGGGGATCTTCAAGCAGAAGCTCGATGAGCACCTGTTGGAGATGCTCTAGGGGGAATTTCTGCTGCAGGCAGGGGGTTGGATTAGATGACCTACTAGGTCCCTTCCAACTCTATGATTCTATGATTCTATCCATCCATCCATCCATCAATCTATCTATCTATCTATCTCTCTGTAATTATATACCACTTTTCAATTAAAAAGTTCCCAAAGCGGTTTACAAGAAAATGAAAAAACTAATAGCTAATAGGTCCCTGTCCCAAAAGGGCTCACAATCTAAAATGAAAAAAGAACACCAGCAGAAGCCACCTGAACAGACATGGCAAGGGTGTATTTGGCCAATTCCTCTCCCCCTGCTAAATAAAAGAGAGCACCCATTTGAAAGCATGCCTCTTGCCCAGTTAGCAGGGGTAAAACATATATCTATATTCTGGTTCAAACTAATGCACATCTGAATTTGCCAAATTTTGAGTCAGATCACCAGTATATTTAGCTCAGTGTGGATAATCCAAAAGATGGTTCTTGAAGGTTTTGAAAGGAATTTTCTCCTGGAGTTGCCAGGCACAGTTGCCAGATGACCGGAATCTCTTGGAGGCCTCGAGAAAATAAGCTCCGCCTCCGTAGGATTCCTGGCCAGAAAATGCGGCTGCTATCAGGAAAAGAGGCTTGGTGGTGTCTGCCATTTTGAATTTGGCACACTGCAGTGTGTGCTGTGTAAAGGTGCTTTACTCCTTTCTGCCTCACTGTTGCTGAGTGGCCAGTGTGGCGAGAACAGTCAGGGAGGGGGAGGAGCCATCCCCTTAGTAACGTGCCAGGTGGGTGCCCAACATGGCGAGACAGTACCTGCCTGCTTGCTTGCTTGCTTGCCCACCTGCTCACCAGCCCAGCGGAGAAACCACTGCCCACCCTGCCCTGCTCCCTCCAGGGTCTCTGCTGGGCTCAGCATCCTCCCTGCCTGGATAGGGAAGAGAGGCTGCTCCTCCTGGGCGAGGGAGGAGCAGAGGCACTGCTCACACCCCTAGGGCTTACTCCCAGGTAAAGGCTGCAATCCTAAACACACTTTCCTGGGCCAGGAGAAGCCCAGGCAGCCCCCACCCCCACCAGCTCCCTCTCTGCCCTGGGAGCCTCTCACTCCCAGTCCTCCCTGATCATAGGCTCCGATCCACAGGCTAATGCTCATGCCAAAGCCTTGCGCCTCAGGTCCTGATGCTTCCCTTGAAACCTCCTCCCACCAGGAAACAGGCCAATGAGCCTCCAGCAGCAATTAACTACCCAGCAATTAACCAGCCCCCTCCTCCACTCCTCACCTGGGACTTTGTGCTCTCCCTTTCAGCTGCTCCACAGAAAATGGAGTCTGAACTAATACCAGGCCCTGATGCTGCCATTGAAAGATCCTCCCTCCAGGCAACCAGCCAATGAGCCTTTAGCAGCAATTAACTACCCAGCAATTAACAATCTCCCTCGTCCAATCCTCACCTGGGTCTCTGGGCTCTCCCTTTCAGCTGCTCCACATAAAAAGTGTCTCTGTAAACTCTTGTGTCTTGATGCCCAATGTTTATTATGGCTATTGTTTCTTGCAGTCACAGCATCAACCAGTTAAACTTGTGACCAAAGCTAAGTTTATAATGCTTTTCTGCTTCTGTAACCTGCTTTGCCACAATAAGAAGAAAAGGGGTTGCCTCTCACTACCAACAAATAAAAAGCTTAGAGATCAATCAGTATCACCTATTGATTGATCTTTGCTTTTAAGGGGGGAATGTTGTGGAAGAAAATTGATATTTCTCATTGCTTATTAGTATCTTTAAAAGATCAGCCAAACTGAAATTAGTGAACTAGAAATGAATCAAAGATTTGTCAGGCCTCTGTGTCGTGGCCTGGTCCAAGCTTGCCCCTCCTGACATGAGAAAGGAAAATTCCTGAGGCCCAGGTCAAGCTACCCACTCTGTATTGGAATGCAGATAAAATGTAACATCTCCTTAAAGATACAAATGTAAATTAAGGGAGCAGGAAAGGGAATCGGGCTTGTGGCAGGAACAAATGAGATATGAGGGGAAAAGACGCCTGGATGTCTATAGGCAACAAATAGGCAACAAATGGGTAAACTGGATTTTAAAGAGGCATAAAATACCAGATCCCCCTCTGTGACAGCTATATGGTTACCAATGGAAAGGGCAAATCAAATGTCAAAATGTCAGTGATAGAATGTGGCCAATGGTAAACTTGCTCAACTCTAAAATGCTGTAAAATTCTAGAATGTTCTGGAAGATGCTGTGAGGGGGCTATAAAACCCCATGTGCCCAGGTCACTGGGCTCCCATTTTGTTGTGGTCACTTGTGGCCAATAGCTTGCTTACTGCAGAGCAAAGCTGCTCTGCAGAAGGATATGGAAATGCATTGGGCTGAATGCCTGTCTCCCATCCCTTTAAACATTCCCCCACAGTCTCCCTCCATGCCACCTCTCAGACAGATGGCATAGAATGCATCCAAATCTTCTGAAATTAAAAATGCAGCTGGAAAATCAGCAGCAGGACAACAGGGAAATTCTGCCAAGCAACACTTAAAGCAGTGGTTCTCAATCTTCCTAATGCCATGACCCCTTTTTTAAGTTCCTCATGCTGTTGGGACCCCAACCCTAAAATTATTTTTGTTCCTACTTTATAACTGTAATTTTGCTACTGTTATGAATCATAATGTAAATATCTGATATGCAGGATGTATTTTCATTGTTACATATTGAACATAATTAAAGCATAGTGATTAATCACAAAAACAATATTTAATTACGGTATATATTGTGAAAGATGCAAGACTGCAGTTCTATGCACACATTGAACACAATGGGACTTACTTCTGAGTAGATATGCAAAGGATTGGGCCCTACTGCTGCAGTGCTATGCACACTTTCCTGGGAGTAAACCTTACTGAACTCAATGGGACTTACTTCTGAGTAGATATGCATAGGAGTGGGTTCTACTGCTGTAGTGCTATGCACACTTTCCTGGGAGTAAACCCCACTGAACTCAATGGGAATTACTTCTGAGTAGACATGCATAGGGATCTCAGGCAGCAGACCCAGCCACATTTTCCTGGGAGTAGCTTGTATACAAAAGCACACTTGCAAACACAAGCACCCTCACCTCATGTGGAGTGTGTGGAGTGGCTGGAGAGAGAGGGAGGCTACTGGTCTCTCAGCCAGTGTAGCCTGGGTGTCTGTGCCTCTGTGCCTTTGTAGCTACTGGGGAGGCTGCACTGTTGGAGAACCAGCAAGCCTCCATGTGCCGCTGTGTGCCTGCCAGCTATTCCTCCTCCCCTCCATGTTGTTGCCTGGGAACCTGTGGGTGCGCTCTGGGCATCCTGCTCAGAGAGGCTGGAGCTCTTCCTGGTGGCCGGAGGCTGAACAGCTCCAGCCTCCTATGCCCAGAAATGCTCAGAGCACCATGAGGGAGGGGAAACCTCACTGCCAGGTCCAGTCTGCTTTGAGCCCACTGAAACTGCTCTGCAACCCCAAAAAGGGTCGTGACCCCAAGTTTAAGAACCCCTGACTTAAAGGGTGCTTAAATTACATTAAAGGGTGCTTGCAGAGAGAATCTATCCTGAATCACAGTGTGGATTTCGAGCCAACAGGTCCACCACTGATATGGTATTTTCCCTCCGACAGTTGCAAGAGAAATGTAGGGAACAAAGACAGCCACTCTTTGTAGCCTTCATAGACCTTACAAAGGCTTTTGATTTGGTTAGTAGGGATGGCCTTTTTAAAATCCTCCCCAAGATTGGATGCCCACCTAAGCTCCTCAACATCATCAGGTCCTTTCACAAGGACATGAACGGCACTGTAGTTTTTGATGGCTTAACATCAGACTCCTTTCACATCCGAAGTGGAGTGAAGCAGGGCTGCGTCCTCGCACCAACTTTATTTGGGATCTTTTTTGCAGTCATGCTGAAGCATGCTTTTGGAAACGCAACAGAGGGAATCTATCTCCAGACCAGATCAGACGGAAAACTCTACAATCCTTCCAGACTAAGAGCAAAGTCCAAAGTCCAGCTGAAATGCTTGCGTGAGTTCCTCTCGCCGATGACGCTGCTGTTACTGCTCACTCTGCCGAAGACCTTCAATGACTTATGGACCGTTTTACCAAAGCCTGCCAAGACTTTGGACTAACAATCAGCCTGAAGAAAACACAAGTCATGGGTCAGGGTGTGGATCCACCTCCCTGTATCACAATCTCTGAACATGAACTGGAGGTTGTCCATGACTTTGTGTACCTTGGCTCAACTATCTCTGACACTCTCTCCTTAGACTCTGAGCTGAATAAACGTATTGGTAAAGCGGCTACTACATTCTCCAGGCTTACAAAGAGAGTATGGCTTAATAAGAAGCTGACAGAACATACAAAGATCCAGGTCTATAGAGCTTGCGTCCTGAGCACACTCTTGTACTGCAGTGAGTCTTGGACCCTTTATGCATGGCAGGAGAGGAAGCTGAACACCTTCCATATGCGCTGTCTCCGACGTATTCTTGGCATCACCTGGCATGACAAAGTCTCAAATGACACAGTATTGGAACGTGCTGGAATCTCTAGCATGTTCACGCGTCTGAAACAGCGGCGTCTACGCCGGCTTGGGCATGTCATGAGAATGGCTGATGGTCGGATTCCAAAAGATCTTTTATATGGAGAATTAGTGCAGGGAAAGCGCCCAAGAAGGAGACCACAGCTGCAATACAATGACATCTGCAAGAGGGATCTAAAGGCCTTGGGATTGGACATCAACAGCTGGGAAACCTTGACCTCTGACCGTTCAGCGTGGAGGCAAAAGACCCAGCATGGCCTTATCCAACTGGAAGAGACACTTGTTCGGCAGGCTGAAGCAAAGAGACAGACCCGAAAGCAGCGAAACCTGGGACCTGGGCAGGGGATGGAATTTATTTGTCCTCAGTGTGGAAGGGATTGCCACTCTCAAATTGGCCTCTTTAATCACACTAGATGTTGTTTCAGGACCTCCAATCAGAGCACGATACCATAGTCTTTCGAGACTGAAGGATGCCAATAATAATAATAAATTACATTCCCACTGGGCCCTCTTCCAGTCAACCTGTCAGGGTCCTATTCTTCTAATGCAACCTGCCTGAAGTGTCATGAAGCTCTGATTGTCTTAATGAGTGTCTAAACTGCCTCCCCAATTGGATATCTTTATACTCCTAACCTGATTAACCAACCAGCGAAGGGACAGGTGATGTAATGCCCTTGAGGTCTTCTGGAAAATCGAACAACTTAGCTCAAGTGGTGGGTTGTTAGTTAAATGGAAATTTCTAGATTCCATGATCTCACACCCATTGCTGGATATGAACCCTCTTCATTGAAATCATCTTGCACACTCAAGCTAGATGGAGCTGGACGGAGCGCCCTCAAGCTTAGAGCACTTTTTTGTTTAGTGTCCTTGGATAATCAGCTAAATGTAACCTTTTCATTTATAGTGTCCTTGCACCTTCCCTGACCTCCTTGCACCTGCTGACACTTAGCTAACTCAGTATTTTTTCCCCACAAAATGGAGTCTAACCATGGCCTAATCTACTTTGATTCTTTACAGAGTTCCCACAAAATGCTTGCAGGATGCCCTGTGGATTGAAAATAGTGAAAGGGTCAATTGTGAAACTTTCATGACCAAATCATAGATTCTGCAAGCATTAGATAAGAGGATAACCCTATTTCTGGACTGTACCACTTTAGCCTGCAGGTGCGAACTCATTGAATGCTCTCTTCTTTTAAACTTCATGCAGAAAAAAAGATGTCCACGACAAAGCCTTTTAACCTAGCTGTCTCCTTGACATGTTAGTTATATTTGGCTACAATCCAAAGTAACTATGGGACCTTTTACACTGATGTAGTTATGATGCCACCTATGGGAAACCTATGGGAAATGCATAGAGCAATCCAGAGTTAAGTGCCTCTTACGTCTTCCCATAGTTACTCTGGATTGTAGGGACATTCCAAGGATAATGTTTTGCCTTGAGAAGAATTCACTCATGTTAATACCTTACCTATAATCTGAAGCGATCTGAAATAGGTTTTCTGTATTCTCTGCTATTTCAGATAACTAGGCTCAAGAGAGAACCCAAATACAACATTCTCTTGATCAAAGTATGAAGCTTGAAACAAAAGGCAACCCTGCACATAACTAGATAACAATAAAAATCAGGTAATGACAGAGACTAAACCTGCTGTGATGACATGTATTTTCCCTTCTAGAAAACAAATCCTGCTTCTGCTTAAGACGGAAATTATATGGCGTCAATCTCCTGTACAAAGCTGGTTTATGCATGCATGTGACACAGATTTCTCATGTTGAAACAAGTATACAAAATATTTCATTAAGTAGCAAAATGACTGAATTATTAAATGAATCCTAACAGTACTCTACCTTCCAAGAATGTTTCCCCCACCTATTCACTTTCTTACAGAAATATAAAAAAGAATAGTATAAATTACATATATATCATACTGTAACTTAGTCATTCTGCTTCCTTTAAAGAATGCTGTAATTTTTAAACCTGTAATCTATCAATGCAAATGAATTTAGGACCCAATCCTATCCAACTTTCCAGCAGTGATGCAGCCATGCCAGCAAGGTATGAACTGCATCCTGTGGTGAGGGGCAGTCATGGAGGCTTCCTACAGATATAGGAATGTTTTATACCTAGAAGCACATTGTGGCTGCATCAGCACTTAAAATTTAGATAGGATTTGAGTCTTATTTTGCACCCTGGATCACAGACACTAGTCTCACTGACAAATGATGCTTGTGTGCACAAAAAAGTATACACTACATGTCTGCTTCTTTAAAAAATGAGTTGGTTTTGGTTCAGTTGGACTGTGCATATCAGCAAACCAGCCTCTAGGTAAGTGAGTTGTTTCCCATGCGTAGAAATCCTGTTCTTCCAAACCAGAAGCAGTCTTTTATTTTTAAGTTAACAAACTTGTATTAGGTTATGTGTGCATTTATGTTCATCTATTTATTTCAAAATAGTCACATTTTAAAAACTTGCTCCAAAGACTTAAAAAAAACACAACTTGGTATCCATCAAACTTGAAAGACTATAGCATTGTGCTTGATGCTGTATGCGAAGCACAAAGGCCTGGGTAGAATGAAATGGAGGATAGACTGTTACCCAAGCAGCAAATCTCCCCTCTCCACACCACTGAAATAGTCCAGTGGAATGGCAGAGCCAATACAATTGGTTCCAGCTGCATTGCAGAGCTGGGCTTAGGCCAGGAGCTCACCCTGTCTTGTGGGGACCCAAGTCTCAAACCCTGGCCTTCTGGTTAACAGGCACAGTGTCTTAACTTCTTGCACCACCCACAGCCCTTAAGATCTAAAGACTTAAGATTGGGTAAATAGTATCTGTGTTGATTCAGTTGATAGCTAATTTTTCTAACGTTGAGGCTGAACCATACTAATAACTTGTAGAATGTATCCCTGAGCAAACAAATATATATCAATGTAATGAAGCTGGATTACTGCTGGCAATCTGCTGGCCATATGCTGCCAGATTCCCAGGTACTATGGCAGGGGATGCATTCTGATTCAGAAAAAGACAGCCATTCCTCCCTCAGAAGGCTGCATACTACATAGGCTACATACAACATAGGAACTAGAATCACCAAGGATGCAATCCTAAAGGCACTTTCCTGAGCATAAGACACATTGAACACAATGGGGCTTGCATTTGAGTAGATATGGTTAGGACTGTGATCACTCACATTTGTGATTCAAGTATAGAATAGAATCATAGAATCATAGTGTTGGAAGGGTCATCTAGTCCAACCCCCTGCCTGCATCAGGAAATCCTGCTAGATCATCCCTGACAGGTACTTGTCAAGCCTATGCTTGAAGACCCTCAGTGAGAGAGCGTCCACCACATCCCTTGGCAGTCTGTTCCACTGCCGAACCACCCAAACCATAAGGAATTTTTTCCGGATATCCAACCAGAATCTCCTTTCTTGCAATTTGTACCCATTGGTTCTAGTTCGGCTTTCAGAAGCAGCTATGAACAAATGAGCCCATTCCTCCCTATGACAGCCCTTCAGGTAAATGAAGAGGGCAATCATGTCTCCCCTCAGCCTCCTTTTCTCCAGGCTGAACATCCCAAGTTCCCTCAACCTTTCCTCGTAAGACTTCCCTTCCATCCCACTGATCATTCTTGTCACTCTCCTCTGGATTTGCTCCAGTTTGGCTGCATCTTTCTTAAAGTGAGGTGCCCAGAACTGAACACAGTACTCAAGGTGAGGTCTCACCATTGCAGAATAAAGAGGAACTAGAACTTCTCGTGACTTGGAAGCTACAGTCCTCTTAATGCAGCCTAAAATGGCATTTGCCTTCTTTGCAGACACATCACTCTGATCTAGTTCTGCTTTCAGAAGTAGCTATAAACAAATGATCCCTTTCCTCCCAATGACAGCCTTTCAGGTATCTAAAGAGGGCAATCATGTCTCTCCTCAGCCTCCTCTTCTCCAGATTGAACATCTGGAGAAGATGTTTTCCCCAACCTTTCCTTGTAGGGCTTTCTTTCCATCCCATTGATCATTCTTGTCGCTCTCCTCTGGACTTGCTCCATTTTGGCTGCATCTTAAAGTGAGGTGCTGAAAGTTTCACTTTTTTAAAGTGAGTAAATTTCCTTGAGTGTTGCTTTGAAGACCTTACAACCCTTAAACATTTTGTATCTTAGATCTTACCTTCAGTTTGGTTAGCAAAGGAGAAGACAATTAGGGATCACTTCTGCAGATATGATTTTTAGCTCTGTTCAGTCTGTGAGTCAACTGCGTCTCTCAGAAGCAACATATCTGGCTGCCATTACAATTGGGATCTCCCAGAATGATAATTGGGCTCTCTCATTTCTTGAAAATATGAACAAGATTTGCATGTCTCTTCTGTTATTTGCAGCAAATAAATTTCTCTGTGAGAACAAATTGCTTCTTCCTAAACATCATCTGCTTGATGATATGACTTACTGCTTAAATAGGTCACTTCCAGCCCTCAACAGATGCCATGAAAGCTAATTTCAGTCCTGTGTATGAAATAGGCTTGACATCTCTGATCTGAGAATGAGATTATTTTGCTTGAAAGAGATCTAAAGGGCTGCCTAAAAGAGATTGGGGAGTTTTAAGATGTGCAATAATGGATTCAAAGAATTTAATTTGGCAACAGAATCTGTATACTGTGATGGGGAGCACCAGAACTGCTTATGTGTGTTTGTGGAAATTCAATATTTGAATATCTGTAAAAGCTGTATGGAGAAACAGTTAGCTGGAGCAGTTTCAATAAACTTGGTTCCAAAACGCAAAAACAGCAGCAGACCAGAGTTAATTTCCATCCTCATCATTGGTGGTAAAGTACTGACAGTTTCTTTCCAAGAAAGATTATTACAATAGGATACTTGCTAATCCATTAGTATTTGAGCATTTCAGCTCAGGACCCCCTTCCGAGAATAAAAAATCTGTCTGGAACCCCCCAGAAGTGTCATTAAAAGTGCCCAGTGCCAGGAAGTGTCATTAAAGGTGCCCAGTGCCAGATTTCAAGATCACTGCATGCAGCTTTTTGCGACCTCCCTGAAATGCACACTTTGAAGACCACTATGCTAGTGACATAATAACCCTTGAGATTCAGTCTGCCCTAAAATCAGCCAGAAGAACTGGAAAAAAAACTGTTGCTGACCTCAGATTTCCAGATCAGTGGTCCAAAATATGATTTTCAAGCATAAAGGAACATCTTTATTTGGATATTTTTAAAAAATTATTTCACAAGTAGTTGCCTAGGAAACCACCTAGCAGCTCTTCACAGACAGGAATGAATTCCCTGTCTGTACGACAATCTCACAATGCTTCTATAGTGGACGAAAAATAGTTATTAGAATTTATTAGAATTAATTAGAATTATTTTAATACCTTTGAGATCATTCTGTAAACCCAGGCAGCTTGCAGACACACATTCCCAGGCAGAAGCTTTCAAATCAACTTTCACAGGTTCCCAGGAAAAGGGATTATAACATCACAATGCATTGTCTCAGTCTCAAGCATTGATATGGTCTGCAGTAAATTGCCCACTTAAAACTTGTAAACTATGCTTATCTGAAAGGGAATCTCCCCTCTTTTGTCTTGCCTAACCCTGCAGCCTGGAAGGAAAGAAAAACAATACAATGGAAACATTAATTGTTAGGCAAGACGGAAGGACTTATTTGGAGCCCAAAGATTATAAAATTAAAATAAAATTCTTAATTCCTTTTCTTGTGAGAACAGGAAGCCCGGATGGACCAGCCAGATGTGAAACCTATACATACCAGATAACCATGAATGTTTTCCATTGTAGTATGTGTAATCATAAATCCTACCACATTATGTTCCCTTTTCACCATCCAGGAAGCCACTGGAGATAAAATCTTTTCCTGTATGAATCCTCTTGTCATAAACAGAATAATCTCTTTATGTACAGTTTGCCTACATGACAGTTATGCTACAAAAATTGTGTGCAAAGTGTGCTAGGCACTCAGTCTTTTTGGGAGGCAGAAACTCTGCCCGACTGTAGTCTGAAGCTTCAATAAAATTATCTTTTGCTTGCATGAGCCTCTTCTGGGTTTTTCCTGTTGGTACCAATCTCATTTCCATAACACTTCTTCATGTTGATACAGCAAGTTTAAATTGAGCATTGAACAGAGAAGCAAAAATCAGAAAGTTTTTCCTAGAACCACAATTAAACAATCGCATATTATAAAACCTCCTTTTACAGCCCACCTTCCATATATAACCCCTATGGTTCATTAAAACAATTGTTCAACTGCAGAGAAGGAGATAGATGGCAATGAGCAGAGACAGAACAAGATCTCCTTTGCTTGGGCAGTGTGCCAAATGCTGCCACCTGATGACATGAAAATCTCTCTGCTGATCTACCTTAGGGGTATCCAAGTCTCAGCCCAGGGGGAAATTGTGGCCCATGGCAAACAGGCTGACTTCATGTCTGGCTTTGGCCAGACATGCCTGGAAAACAGCAGGGTTCTGGAAAGATAGGGAGATCTTCTCCATGTCTGGCCTTCTGGGAGACTGGGAAGCTGCTTGGGGGAACTGGAGGGCAGTTTAAGGCTGCCACAGCTTGGCGCAGCTAAGATCCACCACCTGCAGCAGCCATTTCAAAAGAGACACTGGGCACATGCATGCACAGTCTCCCTATCTTCTAAGTTCCGACAGAGAAGCTCCAGAACTTCATTGTGGGCAGAGCTCACTATCCTCGGCTGACCTGAGTAAGTCACTTTTACTTCTTCGGATCAATCAATGATAGTGAGCTCTGCCCACAGAGAAGCCCTGAAGCTTCTCTGTTGGAGCTTAAACTGTACATGCGCACAATCTTTCCTTTGCAAAGGGCTCCCTGCGGCTGGCGGATTTTAGCCATGCCAAGCTGTGGCAGCCTTAAACTTCCCCCAATGCTCCCCAAGCAGTCCCCAAGCCAGTGATGGGATTCAAAGAAATTAACAACTGGTTCTATGCCCATCTGGCATTTAAATGGCCATTTAAAAACTTTTAAACAGAGTAGGATCCAGAACCTACCTGTTTCAGAGCAGCATGGTGAAGTTCCAGGCTGCTTTGTTCTGCTCAGATTTGTGACACCAGTTGAGCCACTGGTGCTACCATGGCTCTCCTCAGGATATGGGGAAGTTTTCCCTTGCCTCAGGGTAAGCCACAGTCAGCTTGTTCTGAATACAGTGAAGGCATGACAGCCTGTTACAAGAATTGCTCCCTTATTATATTATACATTTTATTAATTTAATATTATAAATGTGTTGGCAGAGTCTCTCCTTTCCCTTCCCCTTCCTCCTCTCTCATTTCACAAACAACTATTCCTGAGATTCTTTATACTTTGTTAGTTAACTACTCTGGCTCCTGCCATTTATTTGCTAATGTGAAAGTCACTTGGAAGCATGGTCTTCTATTGTTCTCCTTTGCCAATATTAAATCAGTCACATGGTCACTTCCCCATTCTTTCTCTTTTCAAATCTTGACCACGCCTAGCTGGATGTGTTCTTCTTTGTTTTAGTCCTGATTGGGTGATGGTCCTCAGGTGGTAGTCTTCCAGCCTTCCCCTTCCTGTAATGAAAACTGCCTCTCCCCAGGCTTGCCTTTTTCCTAGGTGGGCATGTCCTTCCTGGACCTAGAGTATAAAGAACATTGCACGCTATTGTTCCCCCCTCTCTTTCGCTTGGACTCTTCCCCTTGGATCCTAGCAAGGATTGAAGAAGGTAGATATTGCTCCCTCCATTTTCTTTCCTATCTCCCTCTCTACCCCTTCCCTTGTCTCCCCTTCTCCTTGGTACACACTATGTAAGAAACAGGTACAATTCACTCTCATGCTACTGAATGTATGTAATATTTGTTTATGCTTTCATAGAATCATAGTATCATAGAGTTGGAAGGAACCTAGTAGGTCATCTAGTCCAACCCCCTGCCTGCAGCAGGAATTCCCCCTAGAGCATTCCCAACAGGTGCTCATCGAGCCTCTGCTTGAAGATCCCAGTGAGGGAGAGTCCACCACCTCCCTTGGCAATTTGTTCCACTGCCGAACCGCCCTAACCGTCAGGAATTTTTTCCGGATTCCCAGCTGGAATCTCCTTTCTTGCAATTTGTACCCATTGGTTCTTTATGACAATAAAACCTGCATCTTTGTGATAAGTTTTCCTTAGTGCTTCACTTTCTAACAAGGGTATCCCCTCCATGACGCTGTTTTGAGTCCTGCCTAGATACTGTATTGAACCAAAGAGAAGCACAAGCTAATTCCCCTATTTTTACTGCTCTCTTGGTGACATTAATTGGTGGAGAATCTGGCTGGCAAAGTGTGAAGTTTTATAGCTAAAAACAGCTAACTTTCAATTGGTGGAAAGAGTTTGGATTAAAAGTGTTAGCTGGTTGTGCAAAGCTTCATGCTGGACTAAATGGTAGTCACTGCAGAGATGCCTCTCTGTTAGAAAGCTTTAAAGTGGAATCAAAGTTTTGCTAATTGCTTAAGGAACAAAGATGTACAAATTTGGGGGAAAACGTTTTTATTTGATTCTGCAGCATATCCATTTCTATGAATTTGTCCAATCCTCATTTAAAGCGAGTAATTGATTCATTTCAGCAAGGAGAACTTTTCAGTGAGGAAAACAACTGAGGAAGGCTTCAGACCCTGGCTTGAAAACTTCACAGAAGCATTCATCAGGCTTCTGTTGAAAACAAGATGTTTTACTAGAGAGATCCACTTTTTTATGGATCCAGCAGAACTATTATTTGGTTTGCTCTATGTTATCTGGCAGAACTAGATGTTCCTTCTTTTGTAATTTGGTGTTTTGATGTGTTATAAGCTGTTGTCTCTGAAATCATTAGTGCAGAGATCATACATAACAGAAATGAGCAGTTTTCCTTCATCAACATCATTCATACACTGTTCTCCCCTTGTACAGAAATGCATACAGAACGTTTTATTGTTAGCAGGCACAATTTTCTCCTCCCAATGCTACAGGCCACGTTTTACACTATCCTTAATGAACAACTCTTTTCACCTCATGGAGTCAAGTGTTAACGCCACCCTTGATGGTCTTCTACCATTGCTGATTCCAAGCTTGGATGAAGGGGGAGAGTTGGGCATAGGGCTAGTGATCTCACTCTATAAAATTTTTTACCAGTACAGAAATATTAAGAACACATGAAGAGCCTCCAATGGATCAGGCCAAAGGCCCATCTAGTCCAGCGTCCTATAACTCACATTAGCCCATCAAATGCCTCAGTGAGCACACAAGATACACAAGGCATTCAGTTGCCCTCCCCTGCATCTGGCATTTTGATGTTGTCCACCACTAAGTACACCTCTCATGGCCTATAGCCTGTGATGGTCTTTTCCTCTAGGAATTTGTCCAATTCCTTCTTAAAGGCATTGAGGCTAGATGACATCACCACATCTTGTGGTAAGGAGTTCCACAGACAACATGGCGTGACAATAGGACAACATGGAGTGGCTACCCATGTTAAAATTATAATGGTGAATGTTTGATCTGTGCAATAAATGCTCTTCATACTGGAAACTTTGTCAGCACCACAACATTCATAAACAAACATGGATATCACCTAACAGTTGAGTAAAAAATGAAACTGACTACATTTGCATTTCTTTAAGGTGGTCCTGGACATTAAGAGTCAGTGAGGCACTGACACTAGTTCTGACCACTACCTGCCAATAGCCAATTTTTAAATGGCTACTGACATCCTCCTGTGGTTCCACCATTCAATGTGATGAAACTAAAGAATCAACATATACTGGTAATCAGCAACTTTCAATTAGAAATTAGAAATTGTTTCTAAGCACTCACCAAGTCAACACTTAGAAAAGTGTTGGAACTAGTTTTGAGAAGCAATTGTAACAAGTACAGGATCTTCACTTGGACAAAGAAGAGACACATATACAAAATAATTGGTACCGGATCTTGTGTGGGATCTTATAGATAATGATGTGTGAAACATATTCATGACAGAGAATCTGAAGGCGATTGCCTGATGACCTCCAAATTGGAAACATTGTTCAACCATGGTTTCTGTCAGTGAGTGGGTGGTTGTTTATTGATATGATTTTTAATGTTTAGTTTTAAGCCCCATTTTGTGTTTTCTGTGGTAATCTCTATTTAGTTATTTAAACATTGTTAATTCACTTGTAAATTTTGCAATCCAGGAATCTTTCGGATTGTAGCCAGACTTCATAAGATCATGTACATTGAATGCATGTTTAGAATTCCAGTGTTTTGTCATCATTTTTATAACCAGTTGATATTTTTATATGAATATTTTTTGGGCTGTGGAACCAATGTCTGAGTTTCCATTATTTCCTAAGGGTCTTTAAAAGGGCTGCCAGCCAGCGCTGCTGCCTCTAACTTTAAGTGAAGCAGATTTTCCCATGGGAAACAAAGGAAACGCAGACAATTGGTTCCCCAACCCCCAAAATATTCATATAAAAACATATAAAATAAAGTATATGTACAGTGGTATCTAGCTTAACAAGCGCTTCACTTAACAAGCGTTTCACATAACAAGCAAACATTTCCAAGAAATCTTGCTTCACATAACAAGTTCTGTTTCACTTAACAAGCAAGTGCACTATGGGCATGCGTGCTATGCTGCACTGACGCTTCACATGGCTCTTTAAAAGGCTCTATAAAAGGGCTGCCAGCCAGCTCTGCTGACTCTAACTGTTGCCTGGACGTGCCAGAGGCAGCTGCCCCAACTGCCCCTAAGTACTCCCCCCGGCCACTTTGAACCTCCAGCAGCGGCCTGGTAAGCCTCCCTGGAAAGTGTCTTTGATTTCAGTCTCCTAACTATGCCTACTCAGAAGTAAGCCCCATTGTGTAGTCCTGATCATGAGGCTAATACAGATAATCTCTATACATGCATTACAATTACAATTATTAGTCCAGAACTAATATTGCTTTTTCTTTTTAATTTAATGGGAATCTGTTGGGACCTAGTGGAAGTGATGAGATCAGAAGTGTCATCATTAAGCAGAAATTTTTTAAACAATCCTAGGCTACAATCCTACCCACACTTAAGTCTCACTGACTATCATTGTTAGAAGACTATACATAGTAGACTGTAAATAGCACAGATCTGTTAACATTTTCCCAAATGCTGTAATGTACAATGGTAGCATCAAGTCTAATATATGGTAATAAAAATAAAATTTTGAAGTAAGTGGCAACCATCTGAAATTAATTCATAGTGTGCCCAGCCCACAATTTGAGAAACACTGTCCTAAAGTGTTTCTCAGTCAAACGCTAGGTTAGTAATCAGCCTTGCAGGCTTGTATTTTAAAATACAGCTAGTCTTCTGATGGCAGTAGAAGCCTAACAAGGCAATGCTGCCCCACTATGACAATGCATGACCAAACTAAGCTCAGGGTGACCATATATCATAATCTATAGAGGACAAGCCCACCCAAAAATGTGGGACACCCAAGAAAAATATAAGGCATGAACTAATAAAAGCTAAAGAACCTCATATATATTGCTTTAATGTGGTTAATTTAAACATTATATTACTTGTTAAAGTTAAAACCATTACATATAATTTACGAATTACAAGAAGGTTGCATGCTGCTGCCTGCTCAGAATGAAAAGCAGGACAATTAAGATATTTTTCCAGGACACATGACTAAAAAATTGGACATACAGTTAGGACTGTGCTCCCTATGTAATAGTTTTAAATTTATATTAATACACATAAAATTGAAAAGTCACTTACCAACACATTTACTGACTCATCAGTGGCCAGCCAAAACTGTCAGACCTAGAAGTGTGAAATTTGGTGAGGATTTTCTATCCGATGGAGACACCCACTAAGTTTTTGGAAATTCCAACTCAAAAGGGGTGAAATGGGATGGAACATGTTTTCCTCCGTATTGAAGGAATATTCCTCCCATTGAAGAATCACTCTGACAGATGCTCTGTCTTGGACCTAGAAGCATTAAATTTAGGGAGGATCTTTCTTATGTGACATGAGCACCCACAAAGAACAGAAATTGAGAAATTTAACTCTTAAGTGGGTGAAAAGGGATGCAAGATGTTTTTGTCCTATGCCTAACATTGAGGATTGACTGGTCAACATCCAGCCAATTTTGTGCCCCGTACCTAATGCACTGGGAGGGAGGGTGGACTGGGGAGGATGGTGAACATGGGGAACACTGTGCGAAGTGTGTGTATGATACATATGGGGGTTGATGTGCTTGGGGTTTGGTGTGCATTGGGGACTATGTGTGCAAGATGTTGTGCATGGGGGATGATGCACATGTGGGGGATGTTGATGCGTGTGGGGTGTATTGTGCAATGGGGGTGTTGCCCAGTGGGGGAAGGTGTATGGAGGATATTTTATTCCTGCAACATGGGTACAGTTAGCTAGTTTAATTATATATTATAAAATAGACCCCTCACAGGTTGCCCTACTAGGCATACTGACTGTAGAGTGTGGAGCTCATCTCTGATACTATGCCAAAGAGCCAGTGTTGTCCAAGTGTCCTTGGCATCCACTTCAGCCTATGGTCGGCTTTGACCTGCTCCAGAAAAGGTCCAGGGCCAGGAGGTACACCAGGAGGCTCAGCAGGCAGCCTTGCCACAGGCTCTGCGTCTGGTTAACTGTGGTGATGAGGCTGGCATGATCATATTCCAAGGCTCACAGTTGCAGTCCTAGTCTCAAAGTCTTCAGATTGATAGGCAGAGTGACTTTAACGACTAAGGCTACAATCCAGAGGAACTACGGGACCTTTAACACTGCTGTAGTTATGGTGCCACCTATAGGAAACCTATGGGAAATGCATAGAGAAATCCAGAGTAAGTGCCTCTTATGTCCTTTCATAGCTTTAGGGTAAGCCAACTGCTGTATGTGTATTAAATTAAATGTATATAAGGTAGAGAGTTTAAATTAACTCAAAGAAAACAAAACAGCATAGAGAAGTGTTTTTGGCTTTTATTCTGTCACATCCTCTGTGACGGAATGTACAGAGTGGCCCATAAGTCCGTAGCCATCTATACACTGGATATAGAAGATATATGGATGGGTAGGGACTTACGGGCCACCCTGTATATACATACCCATATACATAAAGAGCACAGTCCTAATCATGTCAACTAAAAATAAATCCCTTTATATTCAATGGGTCTTACTCCCAGGAAAGTGTAGGGAAGGTTTAGGAAGTAGGGAATAAATATATCTAATTACATGGTACCTCACGTAACAAATTTAATTTGTTCCGAAGGCATGTTTCTTTTGTGAAACGTTCTTTATGTGAAGCTGATTTTCCCATAGGAAATAATGGAAACTCAGACAATTTGTTCCACAACCCCCCAAAATATTCATATTAAAATATTAACTGGATGTAAAAATGATGACAAAACCCTGGAATTGAATTCAAAACATGCATTCAATGTGCATGATCCTATGAAGTCTGGCTACAATCCTGAAGACACTTTCCTGGGAGTAAGCTCCATTTAACACAATGGGGCTTACTTCTGGGTAAACATGGTTAGGAGGCTGCAATTCAAGACACTTTCAAAGTGTCTCCCAACTTTCTCCCTCTCTTCATCCTGAGCCTCTCTTTCCCCAGCTCCCTTCTGGCTAGCCCTCAGCTGCTTCCCTCTTCTCCACAACTGGCCACAGGAGGTACAGTGCAGAAAGGTTGCTTTCACTATGGGCAGGTCTTGATGCTTTTTAAAAAGACTGCTGGCCAGCATGTCTGCCTGAACTGCCAATGACTGTGCTTGTTAAGCGAAGCAACACTTGTTATGTGAGGCAGAATCCTAGAGAAATTTTTGTTTGTTATGTGGAACACACAATGACTGTGCCACCACTAAGGGACATGAGAACTATGGTGGCCAGAGATAGGGCCTTCTCGGTGGTTGCACCCCAGCTTTGAAACTCCCTCCTCTTAGAACTGAAGAAACTCCCTCAATACAGAGCTTCAGGCGGAGCCTAAACCTTTTATTTAAAAAAAGCTTGTTAATGGGGCAGAGTTCAGGGGGCTATTGTTTTACTGTTTATAGTGTATATGTTTTCAGTTTGTATGTTTTAATTGTTTTTAAATTGAATGTTCTATTTATGTTTTAAATATGTTTTAATGTCAGCCATCTTGATTTGGTCTATGACCTGAGAAAGTCTGGATACAAGTTTTTAAAATAATTTTTAAAATAAATAAAAATAAAATAATACTTTATGTGAGGTCCTTGTTACATGAGGCGCCAATGTATAGCGTTTAAATTAACCAATACAGTACGTATATGAGTGTTTATTCTATCATGTCCTACATTTTTCTTCGGTGTCCTACAATTTGGGAGCAGCCTTGTACTCTTTTTCCAGTTAGAGCATATGGTCACCCTGGGCCCTTCAGGGCCATACCAGTCAGGGGGAGAACAAGAGACCCCTCAAACAGAAGTCCTGCCATGCTCCCTTCAAGTCTGACTGCTCCCCCTCCAGCTATGCCACCAGCCAGACTGCCCAAAAGAAGCCCAGCTTTTTCCTCAATCTCCTTCCCCTGCCTCTCCCTCCCACCAATCAGAAGCCAGAGAAGGGAGGGGTGAGAGGAGGGCGGTGCGAGCCACAGCCGCGTGACACTCGGCACGAGGCCCGGCCACAAAAAACACTGGAGGGGGAAGTGTCAGGAGGGACATTGAAAAGCACACGCGGACGCTGAAGGACTAAGGCGGTGCCTGGGGATTGGTTCAAGCGGTGTTGGGGGCGGGCTGATGGGGGGACGTAGTTTCTGATTTGCTAGCTGCGTTTGGGCTGTGTAATAAGGTGACGCCGACCGGTTCGGCAGCGTCATTGTGAGGGAAAGGGGTGTGGGGAAGGGGGAAAAGCTCAGCTGTCAAAACAAACTCTTTACAAACCGCTTCTCAGTAGCCACGCGACTTCTCCTCCAAAGAGTTTCTCCTCCAAAGTCACTTTGACGGCTGCGACAAAGCTAGTGGTGTAGCTGAGGAGAGAGAGTGCCTCACATGCCCCCTCCAAGGCTGACACCTCTGCCCCATCAGCTATGACGTTGACTGTCCACAGCCTGCACCACCCCTGCCTCTCTCTGAGTGGGGAAACTTTGACACGTGTCTCCAAGCACCGGCTTGTCTCGTTCACACCTAACCCTGAAAACACATGAAGCCCACATCACAAAACTCTTGAGTTCAGCCCTTCTCAGGCTGCCCCACAACGCCCCCTTCTGTCCCCACCTCAATATCATCACTTCAACAAGCCCACCCAACACACACACACACTTGCCTGCTCCGCCCAAAATGGGGCCAGAAACACCATTTGCCCCAGTGATCCAACACATTTCTCCACATGAAATACAGGACAATAGCCCCTCCTCAGCTCTCCAATGGCACCATAGTGTACCATATACCCCACCCCCAAGGGTGACCATATGTCAATAACAAAAAAAGTCAAGGTACCCCACAAAATGTAGGACACCGAAGAAATATGTAGGATGTAATATAAAAGAACTCATGTGTACAGGGGGAACATCTGCCATAACAAAAAAGAGGACAAGGCCCCTTCAAAATGTAGGACATCCAGGAAAAATGTGGACATATAAAAGCCAAAACACTCATATCTATCATATTTACTTGAATCTAATGTACCATAGAATCTAATGCGCAACCTACACTTATAATCAAAACACCACATTTACACAAATCTAATTAACCATTGAATCTAATGCTCACCTTTATTTTGGAGACTGAATTTGGCTGAATAAGGTGAGTGCTAGATTCGAGTAAATATAGTGGAGTGACCATATGTCATCACCAAAAAAGAGGTTATCCCCTCAAATGTAGGCTATTCAAGAAAAAAGTAGGACATGACAATATAAAAAGATAAAAACATTCATATATACAAGGTGACCATCTATTTATTATTTTTAATGGTGTTTTATTCTTCTCTTATGTTAGCCACCTTGGGCTCCCTCTTGTAGGGGAGGAATGGCGGGATATAAATTAAGAAAATAAATAAAATAAATGTCATATCCAAAAAAGAGGAAAAGATCCCCCCTTAAACATAAGCCATCCAAGGAAAATGTATATGACAATATAAATGCTAAAAAAACACTCATATACACAGTATGACTAGATGTCATAACAAAAAAAAGGACAAATTCCTCTCTAACCGTATGGCATCCAAGGAAAATGTAGGACATGACAATATAAACCTAAAAACAGTCATATATACAGGGTGATCATACATCAAAACAAAATAAAAGACAAGGTCCCCCAAAAATGGAAGAAACCCAAAAACCATGTCGGACAAGACCTACCCAAGATAAATTATTCACCCAAAATAAATAAAAAAGCTCATATATATAATTTCAACACTAAAATTAACATAAAATTTAAAACAAATACATATATTGTATACAGTGGTGCTTCACATAAAGAGCTTAATTTGTTCCAGAGGCCTACTTTTTAAGTGAAAGGCTCTTTAAGTGAAGCAGATTTTCCCATAGGAAATAATGGAAACTCAGACAATTTGTTCCACAACCCCCAAAATATTAATATAAAAATATTAACTGCATGTAAAAATGATGACAAAACACTGGAATTGAATTCACAACATTCATTCAATGTGCATGATCCTATGAAGTCAACTTAGGCTGCAATCATAAAGACACTTTCCTGGGAATAAGCCCCATTTAACACAATGGGGCTTAATTCTAGGTAGACATGATTAGGAGGCTGCAATCAAACACACTTTCCTAGGGAGGCTTACCTGGGCTGCTGCTGGAGGTTCAAGGTGGACAGTGGGGGCACTTGGGGGGCAGATAGGAGCAGCTGCCTCTGGCACCCCCAAGCAATTGGGGCAGTTAGAGTCAGCAGAGCTGGCTGGCAGCCCTTTTAAAGAGCCTCAGGGGAGCATCAGTGCTGCATAGCACGCATGCCCATAATGCGCTTGCTTTTGAAATGAAGCGGAACATGTTACGTGAAGCAAGATTTCTTGGAAATTTTTGCTTCTTATGTGAAATGCTTGTTCAGTGAGGCACTTATTAAGCGAGGTACCACTGTACATAAACTTTATTAATGACAAGAAGGCTACATGCTGCCTGTTCTCAAGGAAATGGAGAACGATGTTGATTTTTTCCCAGGACTCACAGCTAAAAAAAAGAGGACATATCCTGGATAAAGAGGACATATGGTCACCCTGACCCAGAACCAAACATTTGCCAACCCATTTCAAGAACTATCACCTCTGCTGAGCACCCTTAGTTTAGAGCAGTGTTTCTCAAAGTTGGGGTCGGGACCCCTTTTGGGGTCACCTAGAGGTTTCCTGGGGGTTGCCTAAAGACCCCTGGTGCAGGGGGCTATGTCAGGCTTGCCAGACTTCCGGCTGTAGCTGCACATGCACTGGGGCTGACTGACAGCCTCAGGGCCCAATCCTATGCATGCCTATTCTGAAATAAATCCCATTGTGTTCAATGTGTGCATAGAACACACATTTCATTTGTAACACTGAAAATACATCCTGCATATTGGATATTTACATTACGATTCATAACAGTAGCAAAATTACAGTTATAAAGTAACAACAAAAATAATTTTATGGTTGGGGGTCCTCAAAACATGAGAAACTGAAAAAGGGGTCACGGCGTTAGGAAGATTGAGAACCACTGGTTTAGAGCACCCTTGCTCTAAACTAATTTCTTTAAATCAGTGGTTCATTTCTTTATTGAAATCAAACTTTTCTTTGATATAAAGTTTCTTTAAATCAAACTTCATTTCAGGGGGGTCACAAAAAACTAGGTTAATCTTGGAATCTGGCACTGATTGCCAGCATATTGGAATGGGGCACTCAGGTCCCTTTGGGGGTGTCACTGAAAACAATGGGAATTACTTCCGTGTGTAGGAACTTAAGGATCACAGTGATCCTAACATGACTGTGAATACAACCCTAACCCTGTCTACTCAAAAGTAAGCCCCATTGTGTTCAATAGGTCTTACTCCCAGGAAAGTGTCTTTAGGATTGCAGCCATAACTTCTGGGGGAGTCCTAGACAGATTGTCATTTTCAAATGAGGGTCCTGAGCTAAAATGCTCAAGAACCACTGTTTTAAATAAAGACCTGAGGACATAGTTATCTTGATGCAAGGTGAACCCAAGTCCTCCAAAAACCTAAGGCAGTGTGCCACACACTGCCCTCCTCTCATATGATCATGTGCCAGCCTTTGCACCTTCCACTCTCCAGTGTTCTATCTCAGCTGTCTCCTTCTCCAAGAGGAGAAGAAGAAGCACTGGCAGTAAGGAGGTGGACAGGGACAAGCTATGGCTTGAAAAGACTATTTTAGTTGGCTTAATGAATTAACAACTGTAGACAGGAAACAGTATAAAATAGTAAAAACAAAATATTGTAAAAGTTTCTCTTGCAGGTTGCCCTGCTACTTCTATCTGAAGGTAAGGGACAAAATACACACTTCCATTTCTAAGCCTTTGGAGCAAGAGTTGCCAAAAGACAAATCTGTCTGTGGTCACATAGTTGACATGACTGGGAACTGGAGTGCCTCAGGCACAGAACAGTGTTATCTTCCCACCAAATTTGTACCAATTTGTCTACTTGCATTCTATCATGCTTTCAAACTGCTAGGTAGGCAGGAGCTGGGATAGGGACAGGAGCTTACCACATCCAGGAACGCATTAGATAGGCTAGGGACAGGAGCTTACCACATCCAGGACCACATTAAGCCCTAACCTTGATGAGGCCCTAACCTATTGAAGATCATGGTGCACGTTATTTGCTTTATTTTTTTCCAAAATTACCTCCTACAACTCTGGTATTCAGATAAAATGATGACATTCCAGTTGGATCTTTTAAAATTTTGATAAATCAGTAATTCCATTTCATGATCACTACTTCAAATACAGCTCACTCTCCAAACAATTTCGTCATAATGAGACTCCAGTGTGCCATCATTACCACAAAGAAACCCATTGTCATTAAACCCTGAATTCCCAATTAAATTCTTTCCCCAGTAAAAACCTATACTCCTAACACAGATCTTGTCACATACATCATACATGACATACATGCAATCTTACTTCTTTTGCCAGACACTAATTAATCCAATACTGCATCTACACTGATTAATAAACACAGATCTCTACTCCTACATTACTTACATATTAAAAGCACAATCATGACAATGTCTTCTCTAAGCCCTCTTGTGTTCAGTGGGTCTTACTGCTAGGATAGTGTCTTTAGGATTGCAGCCTAAGTCAATTTTCAACTAGCCACCCTGATAAAATGTATCACAGGCAGGATCAAGTTGTACATCAAGTGATCTCAGATCCTGTCATTACACTTAAATTTCTCCCTCTTATAGAAACTTGCCCATTAGTGAGGATCTAATAGTACTCCCCTCAAAGTAGTCTAAGTAGTAGTCTAACTAAGCTGAGTTTTTTTTAACCTTTTTGGAGCTTAAAAAGCTCCCTCCTAGGAGTTTCCTGGCAGGCACAGGTTTCTTTACATTCCTATCCCTCCCCTTGCTTTCCTACTAATCACTTTGTTAACCATGTGCATCATTCAAACAGGCTCCCATTAAGAGCCTAAATAAGTAGATGTCTAAAACAGCTGTATACTTTCCAGTGAGGGTGAGAAACAATTTCTGCTCTGATGGTTTGGAAGGATGCCCCTCTCTGCTAAAACATCTTGTTTTGCATAAAAACCTTATTTCTAGCAAGTTTTGAGGAGGTATTTTCTTGTTTGTTTGCAAAGGTGAGTCTATGCAAATGAGGTCCCCTCCTTCCTCCCACTGTGTTTGCTGAGTCAGGCACTTAAATAGACGTCCCAATAAGAATTCCTGAGGATGGAGGACCTTTGAGTGGCTGCTCTTCTCTCTCCATTCACTGGGGTCCTCAGAGTCCAAATCCTCTGCATGCCTCCTCAGAAGTAAGTCCCATCCAACTCAATGGAACTTACTCCCAGGTAGGTGAGGATGGCAGCATCAGAACCCAATCCTCTGCATTCCTGCTCAGAAGCAAGTATTGAGTGACCATATGTCCTCTTTTCCCAGGACAGGTCCTCTTTTTTAGCCTTGAATGGTTGTGGGGAAAAATACATTGCCCTTCTTTTCATTGTGAGCTTGCAGCATTGAACCATCATGTTCAATGGACTGACTCACAGGAAAGTATGTGACCATATGTCCTCTTTTCCCAGGACAGGTCCTTTTTTTTAGCCTCGTATCTTGGTGGGAGAAAAATATATTGCACTTCTTGTGAGCTTGCAGCATTGAACCATCATGATCATTGGACTGACTTCCAGGGAAGTACTGAGTGACCATATGTCCTTTTTTCCTAGGACAGGTCCTCTTTTTCAGCCTTATGTGATGGGGAAAAAAACACATTGCCCTTCTTTTCCTTGTGAGCTTGCAACATTGAGCCACCACAATCAATGGACTTACTCCCAGGAAAGTACTGAGTGACCATAAGTCCTCTTTTCCCAGAATAGGTCCTCTTTTTACTCTTCTGTCCTGGGAAAAAATCTTTACATTTACTGGTAACCTACTGATGCCTCAGTAAATGTTATTTTATTGGTATCTATTTTTAGATACCAATAAATAGGATTTTGAAATGTACCAGTAGCTGCTGCATTTCCCACCTTTGGCTTATACGCGGGTCAATAAGTTTTCCCAGTTTTTTGTGGTAAAATTAGGTGCCTCGGTTTATACACAGGTCAGCTTATAAACGAGTATATACAGTAGTCCCCTCAAAATAATCCAGGGTTCTGCCTCTGCCTGAGTGGATTTTAAGCTAGAATTCAGTTTCTAGAAATCTGTACATGATGACTCACTGCTGATGATGACTTAGTTACTTGAGGAGTTTAATATGTATCAAGAACAGAGGGTGTGTGTCAGTGAATGTGCATATGCACCAGAAACCATCCCAAATGTAGTTTGGTAGTGGAACGCTAGAAGATGATCCTTGACATAGCAATTCTTATATTACTGACTCACTATTGGCCAAGAGACAAAATTCAGCATATGTTAAGTGGATTTCCAGTAACACTTGTACCATACACATGAGCCCTCTCCATTTTTCCTCAGTGCTGCTCCTAATCCTATTATCAGAAAACAAATGCCCACAATCTTCATTATGCCCTTTTAGTTCCCATATGGCTCACTGTCTAGAACTGTCACTCAGAGTGCAATCCATTCCTATTATGGCATTGGGAGGCCTGTGCATGTCTGTTCACTGGCCTAATCACCTGGAGAGGTGCAGAAGTGCCTTACGGGACTTTTGCATCAATCCCAGGACAGCACGGGTCTTGTGCCAGCCTAACCAAGAGTTAATGGTTAACTAACGGTTGCACTGATAAAGTCTTAATGCAGCAGAAGCACTCTGCTATTATTATCAAAACACAGACCCAAATACAGCCCCTCAACAGTCTCAATTCATCTGCAAGACCTTAACCATCAGTCACATATGGAGATTGTTTTCCAATGGATGAAATATTGTTGCCATTTGACACGTGTTGGTCCAGGATGAACAAATGAACCTTAACATCAGAGAACACCAGAGAACATCAGTCTTTGGTCAGCTTGGAGTTATTGTAATGATATGAACATTAACATACTGTACAATTACTATCTCTTTTTTGATGATTGCTCTATGATGACTCAGTGACTGTTAATACTGACCATACAATACCTTGCCTCCTGAAGTACTCAACTCAAAATGCTTTCACATATGAGAAAAGGACAAATCCTGATATAATTATATTCTTTTCTCATCTGTGCAATCCTACATTTATCTCTGCCTCTTTCAAGATGGGAAATGTGATACACTTATATATGCTCTTCAGGATTCCTATGTAAATAGGTTTACTTTTCCTTTATGCATGAAATGTTGGAAGAGCCACCTTATTGCTTTTTAATTTTAAAACCAGTGGAGTGTTTTTCCATTTAAATTTGCCATAGTTTTAAATAATATCTATTACCCATCCTGAGGGGTTAGTTGCAAATGTATGCTTTTGTATGTGCTAGACAGACAAGTATAACAATATGCTAAAAATATTGATATATTTTGTGATGGGTACAACTTACCTCAGTATCTCTTCTCACTTCCTCTGGTGTCCTTCAGTAGGACTCCTTTTGGTGTCTTCCCCATTTCTTCCCTGCCTCTCTTGCTTTATTCTCCTATTCACCCCCTTCAGAAGCCTCCAGAGCCTTTGCTGTCATTGGAAGTGTTCCTTGCCACCAGAGAAAACGCATTAGGGACAACTTACATCAATTAATTAGTGAAATGTTTGTATAGACTAAACTGAGCTTCACATGTAAAAACATTCTGTGAAATTGCAACGTATTACTCTGGAAGAATAAACGGATTGCAAACCACCCATCTACATTATTAGCCCATACAGTACTTTCCAAAACAAATACCTCTACCCAGAGTTAACTAATTCAGTGCTTTCAAAGCTAACACATAACTCCAGAGGAAAAGAATCTCCTAATCCAGCAATTCTCAAACATTTAGAACTGGGACCCACATTTTAGAATGAAAATCACACCAGAAGTAATGTCACTACCAGAAAGGTCATCATCAAGGAGGAAAATTCTTTTTAACAATCCTGGGCTGCAATTCTATGCACACTTACCTAGGAGTAAGTCTTGGTTAAAAGCATATACATAGTAGTTACATCGTGGTTAAAAGCATATACATAGTAGACTCTTAAACGTACAAATCTGTAGCATTTCTGTAAATGTAGTCATGTGCCATGATAGCATCAAGTTTAATAAAAACAAAATACTGAAATGTATGGGGACCCACCCACCCAAATTTGTTCACAACTGGATCACGACCCACAGTTTGAGAAACACTGGCCTAGTCTAAGCCAGAATCAAGTCTTAAGTGTGATACTGGAGAAAACATCCCATGTCTTTTCTTCAGGAGACACATCTGACCACAACCACCACCATAAATTCCACCTCCCAACAATCATGCAATATATACATTTGCCACATCACTAATAGACTCTTGCTTCCAATATCAAGACAATCAAGCTTAAGAGATGGTTTAAGACAGCGTTTCTCAAAGTGGGGGTCGGGACCCCTTTGGATGTCACCTAGAGCTTTCCTGGGGGTCGCCTAAAGACCCCTGGTGCAGGGGGCCATGTCAGGTTTCCCAGACCTCCAGCTGTAGCTGCGCGCACACTGGTGCTGACAGCCTCAGGGCCCAATCCTATGTATGCCTACTCTGAAATAAATCCCATTATAGTCAGGGGGCCTTTACTCCCATATAAATGTGGATAGGATTGCAGCCTCAGGGCCCAATCCTTTGCATGCCTACTCTGAAATAAATCCCATTGTGTTCAATGCATGCATTGAACACATATTTCATTTGTAACAATGAAAAAACATCCTACATATCGGATATTTACATTACAATTCATAACAGTAGCAAAATTACAGTTATAAAGTAGCAACGAAAAAATTTTATGGTTGGGGGTCCCCACAACGTGAGGAACTTATAAAGGGGTCACAGCATTGGGAAGATTGAGAACCACTGGTTTAAGAGATGATGACTCAGAGACTACCTAATCACAAAGGCATCCAGCTGTCACTTAAGCCACACTCAGAAACCACCACCCACCTCTCACAGTGGATTCTATACCAAGAAATATGCCTAAAACTATGCCTTATACCAAAAATATGCCTAAATAGTCCGGATGAGACAGGAGAGATCAGGGCTCCTGTCTCATCCTAAAGTGTGTAGGTGGGGCAATTTCAAGAAGCTTGTCACCTGCACCTGCCAAAACTTCCTCTGTACCATTATGCAGGTCCAAGAGCTCTGTTCTCTCATTAACCCCCCCCCCCCCCCGCAATAATTCCATTACTCATACATCAGCCACCCCCTTCCATACATTATCTCTAAAGATTGCCCTCCTTTTTTACTTTCAGCAGCCTACTGCAAAGAGAAGAGGGAATCTGCTCTCAGAGGACCACAGCTACCCCAGAAAGCAACCCTCATCTATGGGAGAAGTGGGAGAAGAGGGGCTGCACTTCCATCACTGTCTGTGTCCAGTGCAGGGGAGAGCAATGGAATGCCTCAGGAAGTCTCCAATTCCAATCCTGTGTCTGCCATTAACCCCCACCCACCTTGATGCAGATGCTCCTTCACTCTCAGCCTTCTGCACTCGGAGGACAGCCTGCACTTCTGCACTTCAGGACCACAAGACAAATCCAAGGGTCTCAACCAACGTACAGGTACTGCCTCAGTAATTCCAAGTGGTGGCTTGGGGGGTTTGGAGTTGTCAGTCTTAGAGGGAGCTTCACTGCTTCTGAACCATCTCCAGACAGGATTCCCCCATCCAGTGGCATAGCTAGAGGGGGTCGCAGCAGTCAGTTTTGGAGGGAGCTTAACCCCTTCTGAGCTATCTCCAAACAGGATTCTTCCATCCAGTGGCGTAGTTAGAGGAGGTCGGAACAGTCAGTCTTGGAGGGAGCTATACGGGGTTTAAAGCAGTCATTCTTGGAGGAATCCTCATGATATATTCGTTTTGCTCCGCCCACCCCACCCCCTGGAACTCCTGGGAAGGTGTGAGACTCCCTCCAAGACTTGACTGCTACGACCTCCCTCTAGCTACGCCACTGCTCCCCAGCACTACACAGGGACTTGGTAGTCCTCCTAAGTAATAAGAAGAGGGTCTGCTGAGATCCTTGGAGGGGGAGAACTGATCTCCAGCTGGATCTGCGCAGAGGAAGTGTCCTGCTGGGTGCTAATGATGAAGAGGGTACCATGGAAGGGGGATATGGAGTTAGAGGGGTGGGATCCCAGAATGGACAGCCTCCATTCCCCTCTCCAAAGCCTCCTCCCTTTCCCTTCCCTCCTGTTTACCTCCAGTTTGAATTTTATCTGCGCAACATGGGCTGGAATGCGGACATCCAGGGCAGCCACCAGCATCACTCGTCCCCATAAGAGACCAGTAGTGTCAGCCCCGCTTGCTCCTTCCCCTCCCCAGGAAAGAGGGCTAAAATGCTGGGATCACCCTTCTCCCAGCCTATGCAAAGAGAGGGTCAGCACCAACACCCTGCCAACACCTCCAGAGCACTTTCTCAGCACTCTGAACCACTCACCTATGAGCGCAGCAGGAAAGCAGAGCCTGGATCTGGATGGGAGGCGGTGGGAGGCGGTGGCGTTTCTAGAGGGGGGGTCGAAGCAGTCAGCCTTGGAGGGAGTCTCACCCCTTCGGAGTCATTTCAGCCGGGGGGAGCCAAACGGAGCCGTCTCTGTTTGACTTCCCCCGCCTGAAATGACTCCGAAGGGGTAAGGCTCCCTCCAAGACTGACTGCTCCGACCCCCATCCAACAGCTCCACCACCTCCAGCGCTTGCTCTTTTCTTCCTCGATGAGACACCCAGATCCTTACTGCACCGGGTGCTTTCGTTCTCCAGAGCCCGTCATGTGACGACAAGGCCTCCAGGGAGACTCAGTCGCTTCCACGTGATTCTCAGCACCAGCGGCACAGGCTGATCCGGACATTCCGGACGCCCTCCGGAGACCCCTGTCCATGGAAGTGGAGAACAGGCAAAGAACTGAGCACAGCCCTCCATCCAAACAGGGAACTCGGCATGTTATATAGCGGTGGCGTAGCTCCAGGGGGGCACAGCAGGTTTGGAGACATGTGTCCTCCATTTCCGGGATATGTCGTCTATTTTAAACTTCGCATCCTGGAAAAAAAATATTTTTCCTTGGGTGCAGGCAGCACATGGCCTTCTTGTAATTAATAAATTATACATTCTATATTGTATGTAATAGTTTTATATTTAATAATAAGGCTGCAATCCTAACCACACTTTCCTGCGTGGGAGTAAGAAGTATTGAACACTTACTTCTGAATAGACATGCTTGGAATTGCACTGTCATATAAGCAGCAGACCTCCGTCAGTCTTGGAAGACTATGGTATCATGTTCCACATGGCATACTCTGTATGCGAAGCATGAAAACACGAAAACCTAGGTTAGATTGTTATGGAGGATAGGCTCCTTGTGAGCAGGCAGTAATTAGCCTTCTTGTAATTAATATATTAATACATTATAAACTGTAATAGGTTTAAATTTAATAATAAATAGTAGATGTTTAAATTAACCACATGAAAGCAATATATACATTTTTAGCTTTTACTGGTATTTCCTCACGTCCAACATTTTCTTAGGTGTCCTACATTTTGGGTTGTCCTCTTTTGCAGTTATAACATATGGTCACCCTGGGAGGTTTCCCCATATGGTCACCCTTTTTGCATGTTCCCCCAAGACTGACTGCTCAGCCCCCCTCTAGCTATGCTACTAGTCCAGTTCTGCCTTTGCCCAGAGCAAAATGCAAACAATGCAAACAATCTTTTCTCCATCTGCTGAATTGGGAGCTGGCAGAGCTGACAGCAACAGAAAACTTGTCTGTGTTGGGAAAGGGGGGGAGGAGAAAAACCATCCCCCACAGAGAGGAAGACTATGGTTCTTCATCACCAGTACCCCTCAAAACAAGTTCATAAAAGCAAGGTGCTTATTCTCCCTCTTGATTCAGATTTATCAAGGCTGGCTATGCTCTGTCAGATTTCAGATGCCACAAGAAAGCAGCAAGTTGCCAGCTCTTTTATTTATGAATTTTTTTTTGTTTTAAAGTGGGGGGGAGATCATTCAGATATTCTACCTCCTGTCTTTGGTGAACCTGAAATGCCCTAAATAGAAATATTGTGTGTAAACCACTCAGATCTCAGTGCTTGGTCCTATTTATTTTACTGGAAGAGGTTAATCCTAATCCTAGCCATCACTGGCACACAATCCATGATGTAGCATAGTGGCTTTTAAAGTTGGTTCCAGGACTTCTCTTGGAATGGGGGTCACAAAAAGCTGGAAACCATCATCTTGGAATCTAACACTGGGCATCTCACATCTTGAAATGGGGTGCTCAGGCTGCTTTCTTGGGAGTAAGTAATATTGAACACAATGGGACTTACTTCCAAGTAGACATGGAGGAGCTCTTGTGATGACACTTCCTGTTTGATGTCACTTCCAGCCATTACATAACTTCTGGGAGGGAATCCCGAACAGATTCTCTGAAGGGGGTTGCACTGAAATGCTTGAGAACCACTGCTATATTGGATACATTCCATTCTCAAAACAGGACCCACCAGGACCTGGTTTTACCATCGGGACATTTAGCACCAGGACCCACTTTTAAGAATGAGAATCTGTCAGGACCCACCAGAAGTGATATCATCACCAAAAGTGATAAAATCAAGTTGGAAAATTGTTTAAACAATCATAGGCTGCAATTTCACCCACACTTACAACCGATGAGTAAACTCCATTAACTATCTGTGTTGAAAGCATATACATAGTAGCCAGTAAGGAACAGATCTGTAACATTTTCCCAAATGCAGTCATATACCATACCAACAAGTCTCACATACTAAAAACAAAACAATGAAATGAAAGAGGACCCACCTGAAATTTGCTCACAACCCTCTTAGTGGCACACAACCCACAGTTTGAGCAACTTGGTGCTAGGAGGCTGGAGATCTCCTCTAGGTAAGAGGATGTTTGCCGCCTTGTACTGTGTAAGCCCCAGCTTGCTGAATGGTCCAAGATAGATCTGCATAAAATAGTCAGGTCTGAGCTGACTTGTGCCACGTTTTCAATCCCAGGAATGGAGATAGAATTTGCCATGCACCAGCACTGCTTTACCACCGCCACTACCCCATGCCTGATCCTACCCATCAGCCCCTGTCATGTTACACCCTTTTCCTGGATGCCTTCTATCTTCCATAGGCCTACCCACTGGTACTCCTACTCCCAAGACATCACAGAGCACTTTGCAACACCCTGACCGGGCAGTACTTACTAGGAAGTAAGTCTCATGGAATGTGTATACCTGGATCAAATTTCATGCTTCAGATTGCATTATTAAGATCAAACTAATAATTAAAATTGGCTACTGAAGCTTCTATTTTTCTTATTTAGTCATACAAACATCAGACCCATGGAAGCGAGGGAAGCAAACTTGTTAATATTTTATCCACACTATTTTTTAATTTGATTTTGCAACCCTTCCTTTGCCCCAGTACTTTTTTAAATGGGCAGTGAAATCTCTATTGTGGCTGGCATATGTATCCATGAATCCAAGAAGCATATTTATGGCCCTGAAAGTACCGTATGCTCCCAATTCCTGAATCCTGACCAGTTTACTAAAGGAGAAGAAGGATGAGCAGGGAGCAATATTCAGTAAACTAACCAATAGTTGCAAAGAAGATGTCTCCCCATTATGCTGGTAGGTGATTGGGAAATATATACATATATAGTAGCTTTCTTTCTGAATGTATGTGTGCGTCAAGTTTCTGTGCCCCAGGTATAAATAGTTTAGAATTGTTGCACTACCTGACTACAATATTTCTTTAATGCTGAGTGGAAGGAGGATTGACTATTTGATACAATTACATCTGATTTGAACAGTTGCATTGTTGCTGGTATTGCTACAATTCTGAAGCTGACTCTGGGGTTTGTATTTGGTGTGATCTGATGTACTCTGTACTTCTAAAGCCTAAGCAGTTTTCTTCAGATATATCAGTGGTACTCAAAGTGGAGTAGGGCCCATGGGTGACGAGGGTTGCAAGAAGAAGGGATCTGCCATCTTACAATCTGGCATGAGTTTCATGAGTAAGGATGCAATCCTAAAGACACTTTCTTGGGAGTAAGTGTAATTAATAGGTGTTTATGAATTTACTATTTAGAAAAGAACTAGAGTGTAGCTATTTTGAAGTGTGGAATATTGGGATATTGGGTGTCTGAGAAGTGGAGAGCCAAGGATCAAAGTGAGAATTGTGAATTGTTATGCATGGGAATCAAAGGGGGAGTTTGGTCTCTTCAGGGCCGGCAGGAGATGTCTTCCTTATCAGGGGAAAGGAAGGAGTCAACATGACTGGTAATTAGATTTATGACACCTGTAAATTCATCCTAGGTTTCCCAGCTAAAGTAGATCAAACAATTAGGATCTAAGTTGATGAATCCCATGACTTGCAGCTGAAGCTACAATTTGAGGGATATAAGGAGGATGATTTCTGGAGGTAGGCAGACTGCTTTTGGAAGAAGACCTTGAAGACAGCAACGGAAGATTAGAAGCAGTTCTCTCTGCAGGCAACTGTGTTGTAAGACCATGATACCTATCATAGGATTAAATGTGTTAGAGAGATGCTAGTCTTTCTTGTTTTATGAAGCTAATTTTTTTCAATGCATTGTGCCTGTTTGAATAAACAAGTAAATCTTCCTTCAAGGTGTTTTTAATCCTTTTTAATTTGATTACCTTCAGGGTGTCCAGACGTCTGGAAACCCCCGGACGCGTCCTACATTTCCCAGCTTGTCCGGGGCATTAGGGAAAGCCCTTCTACCATCCGGAAAGCTGTGCCCATGGGCGCGGCCATTTTCCCCCTCTGCAGTGAGGCTGCACTGCAGCCTGATGCTGGAAAGCTCCTCCCCCGCCTCCTTGGGCCAGAGCACGCAGAAGGCATTCCACGGGCACCAGGCAGAGAGCGGGAGCAACCTCGTGCGGTTTCTCCTGGTGCTACTTGGCGCCTGGCTGTCTGCCTGCCTCCCCCCCTGGCCCCGCAGGCTGAGGCTCTGTGCCTGCCTAAGCCACGAGGATCCTGTAGAACAGGGGGCTGTCTGCAGCGACCGGAGTCTCCTTAGCAGAAGCAACACACAGAGGCAGCACACAGGGGCTCCCTGCAGCGACCGGAGACTCCACAGCCACAGGGGAGCTGCCCGCAGTGACCACAAACCGCCTGAACAAAGGAAGCAGCAGGAGGTAACTGGCTGCGAGGCTGCTCTCTTTCCTCTCCCCAGGTCAAGCACTCCCCTGCAGTGCCTGGGTCCTCCTTTCCAGGACATGTCCTCTGGGGTTTACTCCCCAGTGCCAAGCACCCCCCCACCATTGAATCACCTGGGTCCTCCTTTCCAGGGCTGCCTCCCTGGTGCTAGGATACGGAATATCACGGAGAGGCTACCGAGGATGATCACACTTGCTGATCGTCACCCGTTCTTACTCATCCACGTAGGAACAAACGATACTGCTCGGGAAACTTTCCAAAAGATAGTTGGGGATTATGAAGCTCTGGGGAGGAAGATTAAGGACCTGGGGGAAACCCAGGTGGTATTCTCATCCATCCTCCCAGTAATTGGCAAAGGTCCTCAGAGAGATAGCAAGATTTTTCAGGTCAATAGCTGGCTTCGAAAATGGTGTCATCGGGAAGGATTTGGATTCTGGGATCACAGGATGAACTTCCTTGAGCAAGGACTCCTAGCAAAGGATGGACTACATCTTACGGGTTGGGGGAAGAGGGTCTTCAGACGGGAGATGGCCAACCTTATCAGGAGAGCTTTAAACTAAACTAAATAAGAAGGGGGTGGGTTACGTCCAAAGGGAACCTAGGAATGAGGAAAATGCTCTGGATGGAAATTGCCAGGGCACAGCTGTAACTCAAAAATCTTTAGAGGGGCCTGGCCTTACAAAAAAGGAGGGAAATGCATTGAGTTGCAACCTCCAGGGCTTAAGTTGCATTTACACAAATGCACAGAGCCTGGGAAATAAACAAGATGAGCTGGAGCTTTTAGCAAGTGAAGGGAAATTTGATTTGATAGGAATAACTGAAACTTGGTGGGATGACTCCCATGACTGGAACACACAATTGGAAGGCTATCAGCTGTTCCGGAGGAACAGAAGTGGCAAAAGGGGAGGTGGAGAAGCATTATATGTCAAGAACATATATACTTGCTCTGAAATCCAGGAGAGTGGTCCGGATATCCCTGTGGAGTGTGTTTGGGTAAAAGTAAGGGGGGAAAATAAGAAACAAAACATTGTGGTGGGCATCTACTATAGACCGCCAGGCCAAGGAGAAGGAGTAGACGATGTCTTCTTGGAGCAACTGGCAGGCATTACAAGGAAATATGAGGTAGTAGTAATGGGGGACTTTAACTACACAGACATTTGCTGGGAGACAAACTCAGCCAAACATGGAAACTCCAGTAGATTCCTGATGGGCCTGGAAGATAACTTCATGGTCCAGAAGGTGGAGGAAATGACAAGGGGAGGGGCCATCCTTGACCTGATCTTAACAAATCGTGAAGAACTGGTTGATCAGGTCAACATAGTGGGAACTTTAGGGGAAAGCGATCATGAGCTGCTGGAATTTAGAATAATGTGGGAAATAAAAAGAGTGCAGAGTGAAACTTATATGTTGGATTTCAGGAAAGCTGATTTCAACAGGCATAGAGGAGTCATAGGTGGGATCCCATGGGTTGATGATCTAATGGGGAAAGGGGCCCAAGATGGGTGGGAGCCAGTGGTGGGCACCAGCAGGTTCGCACCTACTCTATAGAACCGGTTGTTAACAAGAGATAGGACATATAAAGTTTAAAAATAGCCATTTAAAAGTGGCTGCCAGATGGGCAGAGAACCGGTTCTTAATTTCTTTGAAGCCTATCACTGGTGGGAGCTCCTTAAGAGGCAGCTTCTACAAGCACAGTCAGAAACAATTCCAATAAAAAAGAAAGGGGGGAAAATGCTGAAAAAACCAGGTTGGCTCCACAGGCAACTTGGGGATCAGCTGAAGTTAAAGAAAGAGAAGTATAGGGAGTGGAAGACTGGAAAGATCACCAGAGAGGAGTACAGGCAGGTAGCCTGGTCCTGTAGGGAGGGGGTCAGGGATGCTAAAGCTCAGTATGAGCTGAGGCTGTCCAGGGGAGTCAAAGATAACAAAAAGAGCTTCTTTAGATATGCCCAGAGGAACAGGAGGAGAGACGAGGGGCTGGGGCTGCTCTTGGACAAGGATGGACAACAGGTGTCCGGAAACCAGCAGAAGGCGGAGCTGCTCAACTCCTACTTTGCATCCATCTATTCACAGAAGGAGGGCTGTGCAAATGGGGATGCGGGCTCATTGACTGATTCGGGGATGTGTTTACATCCCCTAAGAGGTAATGAAAACATGGATGGTGCAGAACAGCAGATTAAGACTAACAGAGAACTGGTTCGAAACCACTTAACTGGCCTAAATGAATTCAAGTCATTTGGACCGGATGAGCTGCATCCTCGAGTTCTGAAGGAACTGGCAGATGTCCTTGCAGAGCCTCTGTCGATCATCTTTGAGAAATCCTTGAGGAGTGGAGAAGTGCCACTGGACTGGAAGAGGGCAAATGTAGTCCCAATTTTCAAGAAGGGGATAAAAGAAGACCCGGGAAATTATAGACCAGTCAGTTTGACTTTAATCCCGGGCAAGATATTAGAGCAAATCATAAAACACACAATTTGTGCACATCTAGACAAGTACTCGGTGATCAAAACAACCCAGCATGGATTTACCAAGAATAAATCTTGCCAGACAAATCTGATCTCCTTTTTTGATCGGGTTACGAGCTTACTGGACAGTGGCAATGCTGTGGATGTCATTTATCATGACTTCAGCAAAGCATTTGACAAAGTCCCACATGACATTTTAATTAGGAAGTTGGAAAAACATGGGCTAGACAGGGCAATTGTTAGGTGGATCTGCAACTGGTTCGATCGCCGCACTCAAAGGGTTTTAGTAAATAGTTCTGTGTCAACCTGGAGGTCAATTTCTAGTGGGGTACCCCAAGGCTCTGTCTTGGGACCGGTTCTCTTTAACATTTTCATCAATGACTTGGAGGAAGGGATACGGGGGAGCCTGATCAAATTTGCAGATGACACCAAACTGGGAGGAGTAGCAAACACATCAGAAGATAGGAGAAACCTCCAGGAGGATCTGGATAAACTGGAATCCTGGGCTGTAACAAACAGAATGAATTTCAACAGGGAGAAGTGCAAGGTTCTGCACTTAGGCAATAAAAACCAAAAACATAGGTATAAAATGGGGGATACTTGGCTTGGCAGCACAACATGTGAGTGGGATCTTGGAGTTGCCATGGATCACAAGCTGAACATGAGTCAGCAGTGTGATGTGTCTGCAAAGAAGGCAAATGCCATTTTAGGTTGCATTAAGAGGACTGTAGCTTCCAAGTCATGAGAAGTTATAGTTCCTCTTTATTCTGCATTGGAGAGACCTCACCTTGAGTACTGTGTTCAGTTCTGGGCACCTCACTTTAAGAAAGATGCAGCCAAACTGGAGCAAGTCCAGAGGAGAGCAACAAGAATGATCAGTGGGATGGAAGGGAAGCCCTACGAGGAAAGGTTGGGGTAACTTGGGATGTTCAGCTTGGAGAAGAGGAGGCTGAGGGGAGACATGATTGCCCTCTTCAGATACCTGAAGGGCTGTCATATGGAGGAAGAGGCCAATTTGTTCATAGCTGCTTCTGAAAGCAGAACTAGAACCAATGGGTACAAACTGCAAGAAAGGAGATTCCGGCTGGAAATCTGGAAAAAATTCCTGACGGTGAGGGCGGTTCGGCAGTGGAACAGATTGCCAAGGGAGGTGGTGGACTCTCCCTCACTGGGGATCTTCAAGCAGAGGCTTGATGAGCACCTGTTGGAGATGCTCTAGAGGGAATTCCTGCTGCAGGCAGTGGGTTGGACTAGATGACCTACTAGGTCCCTTCCAACTCTATAATTCTATGATTCTATGACATGTCCTCTGGGGTTTACTCCCCAGTGTCAAGCACCCCCCCCACCATTGAATCGCCTGGGTCCTCCTTTCCAGGACATGTCCTCTGGGGTTTACTCCCCAGTGCCAAGCACCCCTCCCACCATTGAATCGCCTGGGTCCTCCTTTCCAGGACATGTCCTCTGGGGTTTACTCCCCAGTGCCAAGCACCCCCCCACCATTGAATCGCCTGGGTCCTCCTTTCCAGGACATGTCCTCTGGAGTTTACTCCCCAGTGCCAAGCACCCCCCCCCCCACCATTGAATCGCCTGGGTCCTCCTTTCCAGGACATGTCCTCTGGGGTTTACTCCCCAGTGCCAAGCACCCCCCCACCATTGAATCGCCTGGGTCCTCCTTTCCAGGACATGTCCTCTGGGGTTTACTCCCCATGTCAAGCATGTCTCCCCAGTGCCAAGCACCCCTCTCCTTCCCCCACCTCCAACTGCAGATATGGGGGATACCTGTATAGCCCACCAGCCAACCATTAATTAAACCATTATTAATTGATTAAACCCTCCACTGCAGGCTCTGATGTCTGGTTTGAGGCTCTGGAAAGAGTTCTCTTTCTCAGCCTGCAAGTGTCTTCCCATCTCCTGTGGCAAGGAGTTCCATAGACCCTCCATTGCAGGCTCTGGAGTGTTTGAGGGGAAAGAGTTCTCTTTTTCCGCCTGCAACCTGACTTCCCATCTCCTGTGGCAGGGAGTTCCATGGACCCTTTATTGCAGGGGCTGAGCCTGCCTACAGGGGCAGGCGGGAGGTATCATCTAAGGGCAGGGTGACCATATGCATGGCCTCCAAGAGAAATTTTTTAAGGTTGTACAAAACCCATTTGGGGCCTCTAAAACTTGCAAAATTATTTTGAAATAAAAAAACTGAGTTGTGTGTGTGTGTGTGTATACGTCTGTATGTACATGTATAATGTGTGTGCACATATACTGTATTAATTTGTTAGTAACAAACACTCAAATGTTCCTTCAGTCATGGGCCCCTCCATAGCTCTTGGGCCTTGGAACAATGTCCCTGCTGGACCCCCCTCTCATAGGCCCTGACCATATGTCTTGCATTTCCAGGACGTGTCTCTAGGATTGCAGCCATACTGTCACCCTACAATGAGAGCAACCCTGGACATGTCTAATCAGAAGTCAGTCCCATTACAACTAATAGGGCTACTCCCACGAAAGTGTGGTTAGGATTGTATCCTAAAGCTGTGATCCTGGAATTCTTTCCTGGGAGTAACTCCCATTGACAGGACAATGTCCTGGAAAAGCAAGACATATGGTCACCCTGGCTCTATATCCTTTAGAGTGGTATAGGGGGGAGCCCTGCCTGGAACCACTAGGAAGAGATGAGGCTCTCCCTAAGACTGACTGCACTTGCCCCCTCTGGGTATGCTTCCCAGGGATCCCTCTCAGAATCCTTGATCTCTGTGCAGGCAAAGGAGCCAGTGAATTGGGAGGGGGAAAGGAAGAGGCTGTCCCTGTTCCCTGTTGTTCTCCCCTCTCCCACTTTAAGACTCTGGTTGGATTCAGATCAAGGGGATCCAGAGCTTTGCAGAGGAGGATGGCACTGGAAGGAAGGGAATGAAAGGAGGCACTGCCTCATCTTATTCATGTATATGCATTGGGGGGGGGGGGGTTTCTTTTCTCCTGCTTTTTCTCTGTTTTGCCCTTGGAATTAAATAGGAAACACAATGGGGGATTTTCTGCTAAAGGGGCAAGTGGCTGAGATGTCCCCTGGAAGATTTTCAAGCATCCTATTTAAATATTTATCCCCTTAATATTTAAGCATGTCTACTAAAAAGTAAGTCCCATCATGTTCAATAGTACTTTTGTGATTAGGATTGTAGCTTTAGAACCCAATCCCATGCATGTCTATCCAGGAATAAATCCCATTGTGTCAATCGGAGTTACTCCCAGGAAAGAATTCCAGGATCGCAGCTTTAGGATATAATCCTAACCACACTTTCCTGGGAGTAGCCCTATTAGTTTTAATGGGACTGACTTCTGATTAGACATGTCCAGGGTTGCTCTCATTGTAGGGGGACAGTATGGCTGCAATCCTAGAGACACTTGCCTAGGAATAAAACCTAATTGAAAACAATGGGGCTTAGTTTTGAGTAGACATGGTTAGGATTGTGCTCTTTGGGTCCTCTTTTTCCGGGATATGTCCTTTTTAAAACCTTGTTTCCTGGAAAAACTTCATTGTCCTCCATAAGAGAAGGCAGCATAGAACCTTATTGTAACTAACACATTATATACTATAAATTATGTGTAATAATGAGACTGGGGAGGCACTGACCTGGGGAACTCCCTGCCACTGGAGGAGGAGACGAGACGAGTAGCCAGGTACTCTCTGGCTACCCTAGGACCACACTTTCTTGGGAGTAAAGCCCCCATTGATTCAAATCAGACTCACTTGGGAGTAGACCTGCCTATGATAGAAATCCCAGAAGATCAGGTTCAAGTCCTTCCTTGGCCAAGAAGCTTTTTGCCAGCACAAATTCAAATCAATGGAAGTATGTTGAGTTTTTATTTTGTCATGTCCAACATTTTTCTTGAAAGTCTTGCATTTTGGGGTCCTTGTCGTCTTTTAGGTTATGTCATGGTCAACTGGACCTGGAAGGGAGTGAGTAGAGTTCCATCAGTTTTCAATTTAAAAAGAAGCAACATAGTGTTGAAATTAACTACAGGAAAGCAGTACGAGTGTTTTTAGCTTATTTTAACATGTCCTACATTTGTCCTACCTTTCTGGGGTATTCTACAATTTTTTTTATGCTGGTAGGAATTTTAGCTTGGGGGGGGGTAGGAAAACTTCCCATGGGGGTAGGAAAACTGGCCATGGGGTTCAGGAATTTTGCGTTTGGCATCTGGTCACCCTGATTACCTTCCTGCAGGGAGGCTAAGGGAAAGCCCGACCAGGAGGTGTTCTTAAGGCGGGCTGACTCTAAGTTGAGTGCAGTCTGGGTTTTAGAAGAGAGAGAAGGGTTGCAGCAGGCTACACCTAAGTAGGGGGTCTTTTAAATAGAAAGGATCACTTAAGAGGCCTGGGGCCAGCTGGGGCATGATACCCCCTCCTGTTGATCTTAAGTACAGTAAGACCCATTGAACACAATGGTGCTTACTTTTGAGTAGACATGGTTAGGATTGTGCACTAAGTCTCAATGAACACAGTGGGATTTGTTTCTGAATAGAATAGAAGAGCTCTGGCAACACAGTGATGTCACATTCCAGTAAGTTTGACAGAGTCCTGGACAGATTTTTAAGTTTGAAAGAGTGTCCCAAGCTGAAATGCCCAAGTACCATTGGGATACACATTGTCTGTCTCCTCTCTCTGCTTCTCCATGTCTCAGCTTGTGGGTGATATTCAGTGGGGCTCCTCTAAAAGTGGCTTCAAAAGTCTCACAAAAAGTCCTTATGAAGTTTGAATAACCTGCTGTGAATCCTGTGGAACCATCTTTTGCCTGAATGGTTCAATCACATCTGCTAAATGTGAATCTGGGGACCCCCGACCCCAGATTCTGCTATGTTGGCTAATGTGTGAAAACCCTTGCCCTATTGTGGTTGGGGCAGTGGTTCTCAAAGTGGGGTCAGGATCCGCCTTGGGAGGTTTGCAACTTTCTTTTAAGGGGTTTGCAAAAAGCTGGTTGCCTCCATCTTGGAACCTGGCAACGGTCTTGGAAGTAGACACTCAGGCTGCTTTCCTGGGAGTAAGTCTCATTAAATACAATGAGATGTACTTCTAGCAGACATGGAGGAAGTCTAATTTACAATGATGTTGCTTCCTCTTTAATCTGACTTCTGGCAATGAAACCACTTCTAGAGGGTCCTGGACAGATTGTCATTCTCAGAAGAGATTCCCAGGCTGAAATGCTTGAAAACCATTGGATTAGGTTCTCATTACTGGGTTCAAACTCAGACACAAAGTTTTGGCCAGACCCCATCTCTTCAGAGAACTGTTGTTGGGATAAAAGTATAGACGCTATGCATGCTACTCCAACCTCTTGTGAGGAAGGGCAGTGTTTTTTTTAAAAAAGAAATAATAACAGAAGGTATTGTTTAAGAAATAAGCTTAATTCTTTCAAACTCTTGTTTTTACTTACACATTTCTGCCACTTCATTCATTAATCAACTTGTATGATCAAACAACTAAGATTTTTTAAGCGGATGTGACCCTAATAGTACCCTTTGACCTGCTGTTATTGTAACTGGTTGCACAACCAGGGAGCTGTCCACAACATTCCTCAATAGCCTTAGAGCAGGGGTCCTCAAACTTTTTAAACAGGAGGCCGGTTCACTGTCCCTCAGACATTGTCGGGGGCTGGACTATAGCTTCCTCCCGGCGAGCCATGCCCCGCACCTGTGACGCATTCCTACACTGAAGTAAATCCCCTGATAGTCAATGGGCTTACTCCCAGGAAAGTTTGGCAGGATTGCTGCATCAGACCCCCATCCTAAGCATTCCTACTCAGAAGTAAATCGCATGATAGTCAATGGCTTACTCCCAGGAAAGTGTGGCTACCATTGCAGCCTAAAAGCCCCATCCTAAGCATTTCTACACAGAAGTAAATCCCATGATAGTCAATGGGCTTACTCCCAGGAGAGTGTGGCTAGCATTGCAGCTTCAGAGCCCCATCCTATGCATCAGAGCCCCATCCATCCCTACACAGAAGTAATGGGCTTATTCCTAGGAAAGTGTGGCAGGCTTGCAGCATCAGAGCTCCATCCTAAGAATCAGAGCCCCATCCATCCATCCATCATCCATCCATCCATCCATTCCTACACAGGGGGGTTTCCCCCAACCCACTGCAAAAGTGCCCGTGGGCCAGATTGAGGGACCTGGTTTGAGGTCATAGTTTGAGGAACACTGCCCTAGAGGAATGACTTGCTTTTGTGTTCTTAATTTACTGTCAGACACTTATAACAGCTTCTGGTCTAAAATAAATGTGGAAATTGTGACTTCATAATGTATCAGTTACATAGATATGATGAGCAGGGTCAAAGAAGACACAGAGATTATTTCGTGAAAAACCTATTGGGATGATACATTCTGGGATGATACATATTGGGATGATACATTCATATTTTTACATTCCTCAACACAAGTGAAACAAACCAGCCCTCTGTGTTTCCCAGGTTTCCCAGCCTTAATTGTGACTCTCCAGATAACAGCATATACCAGATGAACCTGAAATACCATTAAGTTGAGAGAGAAAGAAAAAGGAGGGGATGAAAGTCTTTTTATGCTGTATAATAGATGTCTAAAAAGTGTTTTGTGCTTGTTTTCTTCATTTATACACAACTGGCATGTGGCCAGATTTGTACATGCAGCATAATTACTTGTCAGCGTACATCTCATTTGCATTACTTAACACTGCAACCAAGAAATCACATATTTCAATATTGTCCATGATAATACCATTTTCTAATGCAATACTTCCATTAGAAAAAAATGCTCCCAGTCTGATCAGCCTAATATGATAAATTTGTATGTACAGATTAGGGATTTTGTTGTTGTTGTTGATGATGATAACATAGGATTGTTATGAACAGAAATAAAGTTTTCTTTCTGTCATTGAAATGGTGTTACTCAAGAAGGATCTATCACATTATCTTATTTTGTGTGTAGCTCAAGGTGTGTGTAGCTCATTATCTTATTTTGTGTGTAGCTCAAGCTCCTAAAGATACTTTCCTGGGAGTAAGATATATTGAACACAATAGGGCTTACTTTTGAGTAGACATGGTTAGGATTGTCCTCTCAGTCTCCAAAAGCCCCAAAGCTCACATTGCTTCAAGTGGTTCTGAGTCATTGGCAAAGCCTTCTTATTGAAAAGGAATTCTATGTAAACTTCTTAGACATTCCACACGTGACCCTGAGCTAAAACTTTTTGTTTTAGCCCAGGACTCCATGAACCTGCCTCTACTTGTTTTGATTCATGACCTATTTTGCCTTCGCTGCAAGTCTATTTCTCTGGACACATACCCATTTTTATGACGAAAGGATAATGGATAGGAGATATCTCACCTCAATCATCTGGTGAAGATAACAGCTTCAAAACCACTGATTTATGGACCCAGAGTTCCTGACTCCTTTCAATTTGTTATCCAAAGATTTTGTTGTCTGACAGTGCAAACCTATACACAATTTGCTGAGGATAAGCCCTGTTGGACACAGTTGGATTTATTTCTAACCTTACATTGTATTGCACTGATCTGAAAGTTTGGGTTTTTCAGTAGGAATTTCCCTGATTTCTGATCTCTTATCTCCCCCTTTTGCTAATATTTTTGTTATATTCTTTTGGCTGCTATTGAATTCTATTTTTCCCTTGTATTGTATTAATACATTTGTATTGTATTAGTACGTTTGTATCACATTAATATATTTTTAAGCTGCTTTGAGTCCACTATTGGGAGAAAGTATATATTTTCTATCAAAATCTGTGAAGGAAACTTGTTTCATGTTTATCATGTTTACCTTTCACTGGCTTTCAGTACAGCTGATCATGAGTTGTTAGTGATGCAATCATGTGATCTAGCAGGTGTTCATAGAACCACTCGGCTGTGGCTCTCTTTATTCCTTGAAGTGCAGTTCCAGGAGTGATGATAGGTTAAATCCCTGAGTTCAATGGTTTCAAAACTTTGTACAGGCTGTCAAGACATGTGCAGAGGGATGTGTCTAAAATGATTGTGCAGCAGTAGCAGTACAGATTGAGAAACATAGTCTAATCTGCTCTGTCAGTTTTGTGAACCATCAAAAATTAGGTCACAACTTCCACAATTTTGGAATAGGTCCCTCTGAAACCTTCCACTGAACTCTTGTTTGAACCCTTTTATCACATCTTTATCACATTCACCTTATCTTCAGGTGGTGGGGAACCATCACTGTGGTTACACTGATTAGGACTGTCATGCAAACATCCATCTCAAAAAGACCTATGAATCAGCAAGTTTGATGCTTTCAGTCATGGCAGATTTCTGGTGGCCTACACTTCCCTCATAGATGCCAATACATAATTTCCTTGCAAAACAAGGAAGGCTATAAACCTGCATAATCATCTATGCTTTTTTGAAGAACAGCTTTAAGAACTTTAAGCAAAAGCTGCAAAAATGAATTGTCCCTTAGAAATGCTGCCAGGCCAAAATTGTTTTTTTCCCCTCTCCTCTCTCACTATGCTGCAGTTTTACTATTTCATGTGAGAAGGCCAATCACAATGTTACCTACCCACAAGATCTGAGGAGGATGTGAGAGAAAAGAGAGATAAGCAGGGCCACACAAGATAAGCCCTGCAAGCAATCTGAGCTTTGGGCCCTGTGCAATCAAAGGATGCTGGCACAGTAGCCAAGGTTCTGCAAAGGGAAAGAGTTCTGCTGTTTCCAAGCTTGCCAAAATCCTGTGTAGTTGGGAAATTGATGTGGAGTAGGGCTGCAGTGGCAGCAGATTATACATAGCCAGGATTATGATTATGGATCAGCAGTTTTATCTTCTCTTTAGCAAGAGCACTTCAGGTTTCAGACAACAGCAAAAGAGTGGGGAAAACATAGCACCCTCCTGTAAATAGGGTTTATTTTCAGTTTGAGTTTGTTTTGAGTTTGAATTGTTTTGAGTTTGTTTTGCGAATGATCTTTGGAATCAGCAACATCTTGGACTGATTTGTCTCACTCACCATGCCCCGTATTAGGGATTTCTCTATCATCCATGCACTATATGTGATTGTTATGAAACCGTTCCAGTCTTGGCACATTTGAAGTCTCTTTAATTGTACCTTTCTCTCCTTGGCTACAGAGTACAGTATTACCTGGGAAGGTGCTGAGCAGGGTGACCAGATTATTCCTGAACCCCAGGGCCAAAATTCCTAATCCTAGGCCAAAATTCCTACCCACTTCAAAAAATTGCCAAAAAAGTATTTTTTGTTGTTTTTGTTTTTCAGTTTTTTGACCATAACTTTTGATAGGAATGAGATACCTCCAAACCGATTTTTGCATTGGATTCTGCTCTTCAATATGAATCCAACGACATGGGGCTTGATAGGGTACTATGCACTATCGTGAAGTTTCAAAATGAAGCCAAAATGTAGGACAATGAAGCCAAAATGTAGGAAACCCGGACAGGAGGCTAAAAATCTGGACAAATCCAGGATTTTCTGGTCATATGCTGAGTAAAGCAAGGGGCTGGCCTTGATCATACTCTGTGTATCCAGATCAGATCTTTGGAATCTTTTGAATCCTATGTTCAGATAGGGCCAGCTCCAGATATTTTTGTGTCCAAAATAAAAATTCTTTGCTGCAGCCCCTCCACCTTTGCTGCAGCCCCTCCACCCCTGTCATCTAGTGATGACAGTCCATAAGGAAGTTCTCTTACATCTCATTGAAATAACTGGAAGCTATGACTGTGCATCCTGAAAGCATGTTCAAAGGGGGGATTTCAGGAAGCTGGTAGGACAGGAAATCCTTCCTGTAGTTAAAACATCAAATCCTTTTACATCACAGGCTTACATACAAAGCATGGGTTCTTCCACTGAGCAGTACAGACTCTTGAAGAGGGTGATAGGTCAGTGGTCAAGCTATATCCAAGACATGAACAAATCTTATTGCAGTGATGGAGAACCGGTGGCACGTGTGCCATGGAGGGCACTCAGAGCCCTCCCAGTCAGCACATGGCTATAGAACTGCCACATTCCTCCTGCCACACACCCCCAGCCTGAATGCACTGGCCCCTCAGTTCAGCTTGGCTATGAAGAGGAGTCGCTGCAAAGAAGAGAACTGAGGAGGCAAGTGCCCACCTTGCAAAGCGGTCCTGGCCCACTGTATATGCCCAAAGATCCAGACATACAAGGTGGGCACCGAATCCCTCCGTTCAGCTCAGCTTCAAAGAGAAACAGCTGCTCCTCTTTGGAGCCAAGCTAATCTGAGGGGGTGAGTGCCATTGGTTAAGATTGCAGCTGCTCCTCATTAGAGCTGAAACAAATCAAGGGGGTAAGTGCTCACCATTCATGCTCAGAAGCTCAGCAGCTAAAGCCATATTTTTGGGCACTTTCACTTTTGGATTTGAGAAAGAGAAGCAGTGGTGAAGAAACTTGGGGAGTACTTTACTCCCAGGTAAACATGCATAGGATTGCATCCTTAATCACTTATGTGATTAAATGTTCACAGATATGTGCTGGCCTATCTATACCACCACAGGAATGGGGAGAACAATGAATTGTGCCAGCCTATATTGGTTAGGATTGCGCTCATAGGGTGCAATCCTATCCTAAGGACTGGCTGTGCATTGGCCTAATCCACTGGGCTGGTGCAGAAGTGTCTTATAGCAGTTTGGTGACATTCTCAGTTCGGCACAGGAGTTATGCTGGGGTTTGGCTGGCCTAACTGAGGTTGGGATTGCAGCCCTAGTCATTCATCTCTCACTACATAATTGGGTATGGTGTAGTTCAAAAAGAGAGTAAACATATGAAATTGTGTAAGCAAATTTAAATTGTAAAACATGTTTCAGGTTGTGAATTTGGTAGAATTTGGCACACACAAATGGAACTTTTTTTTATAAATTTTCTTCCTCTCTTCCCTCACTTCTCCTTCCTATTTTAGCCTGTTCCTGTCTCCGTTTTTGACTTAGTCCAGGGGTTTCCAAACACTTACCCGGGGGCCAGATGCAGCTCTTGGCAAGCCTCAATAGGGCCCCAGGCATGAGCCCTCTATCCGGCCCTTTGGCAAGCCTTTTAATTCACTCCAATACATTCTTATATATAAATTTATGTAAATGAATTCAAATTTGAACTGTAAATTAGTTTTGCAGCCCCCAACACAATGTCAGATAGATGATGTGGCCTTCCTGCCAAAAACCTTGGAGGCCCATGACCAAGTTTCTTCCTGAAACTGTCCCTGCATCCGCACTATACCAGTTGTGGCTGCATATTGAGAATACATTAGTGAATGCATCTCCATTTAAATAAGAAATAATAAAATAAATATATGAAAGAAAGAAAATATTTCAAGGAGCCGGCAAAACAAAAGCCATAATTCTCTGGAGTGAGGCCAGGGTACATTCAGTACTGCATGGGCTATGCCCTGTCCACTCCGAGACAGGGCCAGACCACATGTCTTTCTCCTCCCAGTGCAGGGCATAGGTTCCCCAGTCCGGCTCTGTCTCCTCAGAGAAGGGCCACGTTTGTCTTGTGCTCCTCTGAGCACTTCTCCTCCTTACTCCTTTGCCTTCTCTTTGTCTCTCTCTCTCTCTGCCCTCCTCTCCTCAGCCACTCTCTCCAGAGGACCACTGGACGACGCAGCCTCCCCCCCATTGGGCTTAAACCCCCACAGGGACCAGCTCTGCAGGCTCCCCTCCCGTCCTCCCCCAGAGGCCGGGAGACGGCTTTCTCAGCTACCTGCAGCCTCCGACTGGGGCAAGGAGCGCCTCCCAGGCGATCCCAGTGCCCGCAGGACAGGACCTTCGGAGGCTTTCTGCCCCCTCTGGGCACGACGCGGCTGCAGCATGCCTCTGCCTCCCTCCGCAGCAGCTCCGGAGGCTCTAAGGACCCGCGTCTTCATCGCCCACGAGCCCAGCAGGGGCGAGACAGCGGCCTTTCAGCTCTCCACCTCAGCAGTCACTCCGTAGACTCCGTGGGGGCGGCTGGCCACAAGGCACGATCCGGGCAGGCACCATTTTGGGAAGCCATCTTCCTGCTTTTTAGCGCAGCTGCCATTTTGAGGCCTCCCTTACCTTCTACCGCTACTGGGACCTTCCGCTCTTGGTCACAGTGAGCGGGCCCCCCAGAGTGATCTGGGGCCCCCCAGAGTGATCAGTCAGTGTCCTGCTGAGACAGCTTAGGATGGCCCAGGGCCAGTCCGAGGTGGACGTTGTGGGAGGGGAGGAGGAGCCCATGATTTCAACACCTGGCATCTCCCAGCTTGCTGGATCTTCAGGAACCATCCCTTCAGAGACCCTTCTTTCTGCCTCTGCTATACAGAGGGCCATCGATTCTGCGGTGTCCCTCAGTTTACCTAACATTGTCAAGGTTGCTTTCAAAGCTGCATCTAGGCCCAAGCATAAATCTGGGGCTCATAGCAGGAAGAGGGTCAAGGCAATGTCACCATCGTCACGGTCCTCCTTGTCAGATGATTCCTCAGAGTCTCCCCCACATAAGAGACAGAGGAAGATCAAGCATATTGAGGTTCACTCCTCACGTAAAAAAGGTAGCCAATCCAAACGGGTCAAACCAGGTTTCTTGACAGCCTCTTCCTCAGAGTCTTCCCCCACCCGCTCCTCGACATCAAATCGGGAGGAGGAGGAGTTGTCGGGACATGACCAGGAGGAACCCAAAGCCAAAAAAGACAGGTTTTTTTCCTTCGGATTATCTTTCCAGTATGGTGGATAGTTCCTCGGAGTGTCTTCATCTCAGTCACCCTGAGGAACTGGATTCTGATTCGGACCCTGACCGCTCCGAGGCTTTCCCAGGGAGCTCTTCAAAGCAGACTGTGTTCCCTTTCCGTAAACCATTTAATGCTGTGTTTACCCAAGAGTGGGGCTCGCATCCCAAGGGGCTAGGGCCCAATTTGATTGATAAACTCTACACACTCCCCGACAAAGAAATGGCTCTATTGAAAGTTCCATCAGTGGATCCTCCGGTTGCTGCCCTAGCTTCTTCTATGGTGCCAGTGGATGGTGATGTCTGGCCCAAGGATGCAGCTGATCGAAAAATCGAAAGTAATCTCAAACGTAATTTTGAGACCTGTGCCTTCTCTTTTAGGGTTTCCGCTGCCAACTTAATGATGTCCAGGGCTGCCTTCATCTGGGCCCAAAATGCAGCATGTATCAAATATCTGCCACGTTCGGTCAGGAGCATTTTCAAGAAGATTGCTCTCGCCTCAGCATTCGCCACAGATGCTTCCTTGGATTCTATGCACCTCGCAGCTCGGGCCATGGCCTCTGGTGTGGCGGCTAGGCGGGCATTGTGGCTTCGTTCTTGGTCTGGAGAGGGGACTTCTCACTCTAAACTTATCAACCTCCCCCTTTGAAGGAAGTCAGCTCTTCGGGAAAGCACTCGACCCTATTCTAGTAGAGTCCAAGGACAAGCGGAAGGTGCTTCCCCCAGATAGGAAGGATTCCTCTAGGGGAAAGTCTACCTCCTTTTGCTCCTTTCGACCCTCTCGTACCCGCTACAGAGTTGCTTCTGGTCCACAGTTCAAGTCTCAGTGGACCAATGCCAGGGGGCTTCCTCGAGGCAAGCCTTCCTTCCCCAAACGTCGGGACAACCGCAGAACTGGACGCAAGGACCATGGTGCCCTCTGATGTTGGGCGCGTGCCAAAGCCTACAGCCTTTGGGGTCCGGCTGCTTGGCTTTGCTCCCTCATGGCGGGAGACTACTTCCGATGCTTGGGTCGTCCAATCAGTCTCTCGTGGACTCTCGTTAGAGTTTGTCAAGCTTCCTCCCGACAGGTTCTGGAGGGTACCCAGATCCAGCCATCAGGAAAAACATCTTCGGAAGTTGCGCGCCATACAGCATCTACTTTTCATCAAGGCCATCGAACTGTTTCCCATCTGCCAACATGGAACAGGGGTGTACTCCGTCTTCTTCCTGGTCCCAAAGAAGAATGGGGATTGGCGCACTATCCTGGCTCAACAGGTTTCTCATCTCCAGAAAGTTAAAAATGGAGACCTGGCGAACCATCATGGCTGCGCTCGAACGAGGGGAATACTTAGCTTCCATAGACTTGTCAGAAGCATATCTGCACATCCCCATTCGACCATCTCATCAAAAGTTCCTCCGCTTTGCCTACGAGCAGCACCACTACAAGTACAGGGCCTTGCCTTTTGGGCTTTCTTCGGCGCCAAGAGTGTTTACCAAGGTCCTGGTGGCACTCATCGCGAATCTCAGGAAGAGGGGCATCAAGGTCTTCCCTTACCTGGATGACATCCTCGTTGCAGGTTCTACCAGCGAGAGAGTCTCCACAGACCTTCGCACCACCATGTACTATCTTTCACATCACGGTTTCATTGTGAACCTTGAAAAGAGCACTCTGGTCCCCTCACGACAGATCACCCACCTTGGTCTGCACATAGACACCCAGGACTTCCAGATTTCGCTCTCGCAGGACAGAATTGCATCAGACAGAAGTCTGACGAGCTTTTACGTCAGACTCGGGCCTCTTGCTCAGCTTCGCTTCTGTCTCTAGCCAGCCTATTGGGACACCTCGTCTCCTGCTAGGATGTGGTGCCCTGGTGTCGGTATCACCTGTGGACGCTTCAAGCCTTCCTGAGGCCGTATGCTCAGCTGATAGAGAGGAAAGTTCCCTTGTCACTCCAACTACCGACAGCAGTGCTTGCCTCCCTCTCTTGGTGGCTGTCCAACCACAACCTGTCCGGGGGATCGAGTCTGGAAGTCCCGGACAGACTGGTGCTGACATCGGATGCCAGCCTCCACAGTTGGGGAGCGCACCTAGATGGCCAATGGACCCAGGGCTCCTAGTCGACGCACGAGTTGAGGTTCTCGATAAATCGACTAGAACTAAGGGCGATTCGGCTTGCCCTTCTGTATTTTCAGGACACGGTTCATGGTATGCATCTATTAATACAGATGGACAATGTGTCGGAAAAAGCCTTCATAAACAGGCAAGGAGGCACCAGGTCCGGGGGCCTCATGCGGGAGGCCACACTTCTCTTCAATTGGGCCGAAGGCCATCAGGCATCCATCAAAGCCGAACATCTTCCCAGAGAATCGAACCTACAGGCCGACTGGCTAAGCAGGCAACAGGTGCTGGAGGGGGAGTGGATGCTCCATCCAGAGGTATTTGACCAAATAGTTGCTTGCTTCGATCTCCCAACGCTGGATCTTTTTGCAAACCACAGGAATGCCCAGGTTCCAGCCTACTTGTCCCGTGTGCCAGATCAACAGGCGGTTGGAATGGATGCTCTATCCTTTCCATGGCCGAGAGCTCTGCTGTACGCCTTTCCTCCATTCCCCCTCATTCAGGCTGTTCTTTGCAAGGTGATTCGACACTCGGCGGACCTGATTCTGGTGGCTCCGGATTGGCCCAGGAGACCTTGGTACCCAGGCATAGTCAACCTGGCCCAGGGCCCGTCCTTCTGTCTAACCTCCAGGCCGGACCTGTTATCCCAGGGACCAGTGTTGCATCCAGACCCGGGGAGATTTCAGTTGACAGTCTGGCGTTTGAAAGGAAGCAACTAGCCCTCAGAGGTTATTCCCAGAGTGTAATTTCTACTCTTCTGTCTTCCAGGAGGGAGTCTACCAATAGAATTTATTCGAGGACCTGGCACAAGTTTGTAACGTGGTCGAACGAGCGCAACTTGCAAGTGCACCAAACTCAGTGGGAAACATGTTTTACAATTCCTGCGGGACGGAGTGGACAAGGGTCTCAGTACTAACACTATAAAGAGGCAATTGTCCACTATTAGCTCCATTTTGGGTACAACACGTTCTGGGCCACTCGCGTCACATCCAGATTGCAAGAGGTTCATACAGGGGCTGAAGCTTCTCAATCCACCACCGATCCACTGCGTTCCCAATTGGGATTTGCATTTGGTGTTGAAAACTTTGATGGGTCCTCCCTTTGAACCCCTGGCCACAGTGTCCATACGGTTTGTAACCCTGAAAGTTATTTTTCTAGTGGCCATTACATCGGCCAGGAGGGTATTGGAAATTGGAGCTCTTTCCTCCCATCCTAACCTGTGTCAGTTTCAAGAAGATAGGATCCTACTCAGATTGGATCCCTCGTTCATTCCTCAAGTTAACTCTATTTTTCATAAGTCCCAGAATGTGGTCTTGCCCACTCTGTGCCTGAGTCCCTCATCTTCTCAGGAGCAGGCATGGCATTCCCTCGATGTTAAGAGGGGCCTTAGCTTCTATTTAGATAGAACTAAGGAATTCAGAAAGTAAGAGGCATTGTTCGTCCTCTTTGGGGGTAAGTCCAAGGGCAAGCGGGCTTCTTTGGCCACTCTGGCCAGATGGCTGTGCTCGGCCATCCAAGAGGCATATAAGGCGGTTGGTAGGGAACCTCCTAAAGGGATCAAGGCACATTCCACTAGAGGAGCAGCTGCCTCCGCTGCTTTCGAGGGTGTGCCCTCCTTAGAATCAATCTGCAGGGCAGCCACCTGGGCAACTCCTGATACCTTCATCAAACACTATAAGGTAGACCACGTGGCCTCAGCCGAGGCTGCGTTTGGTAGGAGGGTCCTGCAAGCAGTAGTATCTCCACAGCACAGTCTGTATCTTTCCCACCCCAAGTGTGAGGCTCTGGTACATCCCATGCAGTACTGAATGTACCCTGGCCTCACTCCAGAGAAGGACGGAATTTCCTTACCGTAAATGTCCTTTTCTTGGAGATGAGGCCAGGGTACATTCAGGCCCACCTCAGCAAAGACACGAACTTCTGTTTTAAAGGTGCTACTTAGTTTACCTGGTTGTTGGTTCAGAATCCAGTTTGGAAGGAGTTTTTTCGTCCAGGTGGCGAGGTGTTTTCTATTTTCTGACCCCTGACTCTGGGGGTAGTCTGTTCTTACCTTGCTGTGTTTCAGTTCTATTTTCTGCAGCTGTTTATCCTTTTCATTCTGCGGTGGCTACCTTTCCTTCTTCGGCTCTGTTATCCAGACTGGGGAACCTATGCCCCGCACTGGGAGGAGAAAGACCTGTGGTCCGGCCCTGTCTCGGAGTGGGCGGGGCATAGCCCATGCTGTACTGAATGTACCCTGGCCTCATCTCCAAGAAAAGGACATTTATTGTAAAGAAATTCCATCCATTGTACCTTCCCCACCTATCCATTAACACACAACAGGAACAATGAATTTCTCTTTCGCTGCTAATATTAGCTGCAAATTTTGGCAAGGGTTTCCAATAATGAAAGGGGACACCAGAATATCAGAAGTCTGGTGGAGCCAAGTAAGCCGCTTTGGGGCTTGTTTACATGATCAGTTATGCTGCAATAACAACTCTTTGAGTTATTTCCATTCATGATTTGTTTACAAGCTAGAGGTTAATCAGTCTGAAATAGGAAGAGAGGGAGGAGGGAGGAGGGAGAATAAGTCAGCAATGCAGGGCCATTGCAAAGAAAACAAATGCTGTTCTGAGTCACATTAATGAAGAATGCATTCGTGTATGCAGATATCACATTTTGAGAACAGAGGGGAACATGTGGAAGCATCTCACCATTCATTCCAAATGCAATCTTTCTTTTCTGGGGTAAACTAGGGGGGAAAAACCATGTTCTGCTTTTGGATCTCTTTCAATTTGAACAGAAGGAAAACTGGCTTAAGGCCATGCTGACTGGTAAGTACTGTATAACATCACCAATATATGCCCCCACCCACTTTCCAAACAGTTTTGTAGTTGTTTAAAAAATTGCTGTTTGTTTTGTGTTTTTGAGAGCATGAACATATAAAGAAATACTTACAGAGATATTTATTTATTACTTATATATTTATTTTAATATTATTAATTTATTTAATATTTATTTAATGTTATTAAATTTCAATAATTTAATAAATGTTACTTAGATATTTATTTTAAGACAGTCAGACCACCTTAACCAGTGGTGGGATTGGGCTAAGATGATAACTGAACAAACAATTTAACTTGAATTGTATTGTGCCAAGCAATGGTCCAGGTTCAGAATTTCTGCCAGTCATTTCTTAGGCCACAGGTTCAAAAGCTTCTGCAGGCTACAGGTCAGTCAGGGAAGGAAGTGCTAGTGTTAAGCCACTGTCTAGTAGAAGGATGTATGGTATAGACCAGGAACCTCCAAAGTTTTTGGCAGACGGGACAAATAATCTCTTTGACATTGTCCTAGAGGCCAGAAAATTAATTTGCATTTCAAATTTGAATACATTTACAAAAAATTTGCTTATAAGAATGTATTGGAGTGGGTTACAATGCTTGCTTAAGGACTGAATAGAAGGGTCTTGCAGTGGCCACATTGAGATTCGCCAAGGATCACACCTGCCCCCTGAGATGGGTTTTGGAGACCCCTGGTCTAGACTCTAGACCAGAGGTCAGGGAACAGGGGGGAATTACCCTAATTTGGGTAATAATGGAATTCCTGGGGGTAATGGACCATCTGGGTTTGCGTATGAATGACACAGCCAGGAATGCATGACCAGCACAGAGCAGGGCAGCCATTTAAATCACTGTGCCTGTCACTCAGTAGCCTTGAAATATTACCCTTAGCACCTAATCAGAGATCAAAACAAACTGCAAGAAAGGAGATTCCGGCTGGAAATCCGGAAAAAATTCCTGACGGTGAGGGCAGTTTGGCAGTGGAACAGATTGCCAAGGGAGGTGGTGGACTCTCCCTCACTGGGGATCTTCAAGCAGAGGCTCGATGAGCACCTGTTGGAGATGCTCTAGGGGGAATTCCTGCTGCAGGCAGGGGGTTGGACTAGATGACCTACTAGGTCCCTTCCAACCCTATGATTCTATGATTCTATGAAACAAAAGGTGTGAATCCCTGTAGGGTCATAAGAGGTTCAGGCTATTGTGTCTGTGTGTGGGGGGGGAGCGTTTGGAGGGGAGAGGGAGATCAACAGTGACTCAGCTGCAGGGTTACTCAGGCTGCAGGCTGTTGAGGTCTGCCTGTATTCTAAACAGCCTCCTTCCATCTAGTTCCCTCTGGTAAGACCATTTCATTGCTCCTGTATCAGGGTGATCATATCTCACAACCATAAAAGAGAATCCCAAAATGTAGGACACTCAAGAAAAATGTAGGACATGACAAAATTAAAGCTAAAAACGCTGACCTATGTTGCTTTCATGTGAATAATTAAAACACTATGAGCACATTGTTTTACTCAACAGTAAGTCCCATTTACTCAAAAGTAAGACCCATTTAAATGGTTCTTATTCTGAGGAAAGTGTCTTTAGGATTGCAGCCTAGATTTACTTATTACATTTACAACTATTACATACAATTTATTAATTACAAGATTACATGCCACCACACTTTCCTGGAAGGAACCCCCCCCCCCTCCGACTGTAATGGGCATTAATTCTGAGGAGAAATGCCTAGGATTGGGATCTGTGGCTGCATCTTCTCCGCACTTTCCTTGAAGGAAACCCCACTGACTGTAATGATCTGCTGCTCAATAGAAAGGCACAGGATTGGGCTCTGAAGCTGCAATCCTATTCACATTCTCCTGGGAAGCCCAATAACTACAATGGGTCTTACATCTGAGTAAACTTGAATAGGTTGGGCTCTCTGCCCCACTCCAGTTGAATCCTGCACTTGTTTCAATCTTTGCAGGATCTTGTCCTCTTTTTTATGGTCACGCTGACCCCCACATTTCTCCAAAATGCAGTGACCATATGTCATAACCACAAAAAGAGAACAAGCCCCCAAAAATATAAGACATCCAAGAAAAATGGAGGACATTTTTAAAAGCTAAAAACACTCATACATATTGTTTTCATGTCATTAACTTAAGCACCATATACGTATTAGTACGTATATATACGTATTAGTACGTACCACAGACGCACCTGTGGTAAAATGTAATTTAAAACTATTACATATTACCACAGGTGGGCCCAGGCCGGTTCGCACCAGTTCTGCAGAACCGGTTGTTAATTTTGGCCTGTCACTAGCGATCCGGTTGCTAGCGGCGGGTCAAAAAAAGCCCACCACTGGCGTCCTGAACAGGACGAGTCTGCACACATGCCAAGGTTGGCGCATGCAGTCGCATCCTGTTTAGGATGCATCTGCGCCTGCACCAAGGTTGGCGCATGCGCAGTCGCGTCCTCTTTAGGACTCGACTGCGCATGTGCCATCCTTGGCACATGCACAGTATGCCAGGGTTGGGGCTGCCCCTCTCCCCACCCCAGCCCTGTCCCCTGACCCCGGCCACACCCCATGACCCCGGCCATGCCCCCAACTTCCGGCGAGCCGGGGAGCCGGGGCCCACCCCTGCATATTACATATAATTTATGAATTCCAAGAAAGCTACATGCTGCCTGCTCACAAGGAAAAAGAGGACAATGAAGATTTTTTTTTCCAGGACACAAGGCTAAAACAGAGGAAATTTCCTGGGAAAACAGACCATATGGTCATACTGTCCAATCCAACAATATTTTATCACCAAACATTTCTTCCACCTTCCCAGAAGCCCCATATTTTAATTCAAAAATTAAGAATATTTTTTTCCTTGCTTTCAAATCAAGAGGGTATTATCCACATACCTAAATATATTTTGGAGGAAGAGGTAAAAAAGTTCCCTGACCCCTGTTCTAGAACCCTCTTGGGGAGGGTCATCATTTCAGGGGGATTGCGAAAACTGGGCATTGCCATCTTGGAATCTGCCACTGGGTGCCGCCATCCTGGAATGGGGCATTCAGGCTACTTTCTTGGGATTGTCTCATTGAAAATAATGGATCTTACTTCCTAGTAAACATGGAGCAGCTCTGGCAACATAGTGATGGCATCTACATTCACAGTATTTATATACCGCTTTTCAACTAAAAAGTTCACAAAGCGGTTTACAAAGAAAATGAAAAAATTAATAGCTAATTAATAGGGCTCACAATCTGAAATGCAAAATAACACCAGCAGAAGCCACTTAAATTGCTGGGGTGTGTAGGGCCAGTTACTCTCCCCCTTCTAAATAAAGGAGTAAACCACACTTGCAAGAGTACCTCTTACCCAGTTAGCAGGGATTACCCAGTTAGAATTTCCTGTTCTGGCCATGACATCCCTTTTAGCTGGTCCTGATCTGGACATACTGTCATTTGCAGAAGAGGGTTCTTTGCAGAAATGCTAGAAAATCTTTGCTCTAGAAAGGCAGAGTAAATAAGTACTGTACCTGGAGGAGGGAAGAGAGTTCCTTTGAGTCCTTCTGCTACCAGCCCTGACCTATAAGTCCAGCTGTTCCCAATTCCTAACCAGCATCTTCCTCTTGCTCCCAACAGCAGACTAAGAAAGCCAGAGTTTTAAGTACCCCTTTCTCCTATAATAAGACCTACCCCAATAATAAGACCTACCCAGTCTTTTGCTGTGGGTTCTAAACTAAATCTTCCCCTGAAAATAAGACCTACTAAAATCCCCGTTGGTCTCACAAGGAGTCTAAAATCCCCATTGCTACTCAGAATTAAGCCCAATTAGTGTCAATGGGGCTTACTCCCAGGAAAAGTGGATAGGATCCTTGCATTTCATAGCCTAGTTCTTGCATTGCTACTTCTCCTTGTGGAAGTGCTGCCTCCTTATCAGAAGCAGTCTACTGAGGAGTCTGCTGAGGTGTCTGCTCAGAAGTAAGCCCAATTAGCGTTAATGGGACTTACTCCCTGGAAAGGTGGATAGGATCCTTGCATTGCAAAGCAAAAAAAAAAAAAAAAAGTGGCCATTAATAGCCCCAAAGCTGCAGAAAACTATGACATTTAGGGGTTGAGATGATAATTGATGAACATGACCAAAAAACTACAAAAAGACAGTGTTCATGTTGTAGCACTAAAATGCTATGTACCTAGGAACCTACCTCTGATCATAGGCCTTCAATTTTCCAGTGAGAGCTGAAGCTCCTGAAAAGAAGGGTGATGAGATGCTCAATCCTCAAAAGAAGGACAAGGACTTGGATTCGTCTCAGCCTGGCCATTCCAGCAGACAATGGCACATTTGCCTGCTCATGAGTAAAGCTGTGATATTGAGCACTTTCACTTTCCCATAGAACTCAATGCATATTTTTTATTTTTAGTTTTTTGGCCATTCCTAAAGTGACTTTAAGTGAGACTTCAGCCATACTTTAAGTAGTGCCTCACCTAAAGAGATACAGTGGCATACTCTTTAAGTGAAATACTTTTTAAGTGAAGCAGATTTTCCCATAGAAAACAATGGAAACTCAGATGATTGGTTCCACAACCCCAAAAATATTCATATAAAAATAATAACTGGATGTAAAAATGAAGACAAAACATAGGAATTGAATTCAAAACACTATAATACAGACCACAATTACTATAATAAAAAATTGTAATATTCTGTACAGTAATAAAGAAAAGAAAAACCTTTCTGGCCAAGGATGACTAATTTTCACTAAAAGAGTCACTGGTGTCTTTTGGAGCATCATTAACAAAAAACCTTTTTTCCTTGTCTGAGATCTATCTATGCAAACTAGATAGGCAGTCTGCAATAGCAAAGGGGCCAGATCCCCCCGGAAATGAAGTTGCTACACCCAAAAAGTGGGGTTGGGATCCCACTTTGAAAACCACTGTGCTAAAGTGTCCCTAATCCTGCTTTCACTCACCAGCCAACCATCTCATTTCTCATCTAAAATTGCCAACATTTCACAACTGACTTTTCCTCTATATAACAAAATATTTGTAGATATTTTGGAAACAAAACTTAATGAAAGATGCTGTGTGCCTAAAAAATGATAGAGATCTAAACAAGAATAAGTGGTTTTTCTAACCAAACCCATGCCATTCGTTATTTTTATTACGGTATATCTCATCACTATACAGGCATCCTCCACTTATTGGATGGGTTAGGGACCAGAGCACCATCCAAAACTGAAAACTGTTGTAAAGTAGAATTCAGTCTTTTTCAGCTGCAAATGCAAAACTGCCACTAAAAAGGTCATAAATATCACTTGCAAATTGCATACTTGCATGCATATTTATTAAACCATAGCCAAAATACATAACAAATTACATAAACTTGAACAAAGGCATGTGTGGGCAATGAATATCTTACGTATTTGAAATATGATTATTTACAGAAGAAAGTCAAAAAGAAATACAAAAAACTGTTTGATCACCATGTCACATGCAAATCAACATCTACCTGAACCATTCCTGAAAACTAATCTGTAGCATCATGGAACACATTTCATCTTGTCTTGACTTTTCCTTGAGAAATGTTCTCTTTCTTCTCAAGCTGGTGGCAGAAATTGTTAAGATGTTGCAATAGTGTGTGTGTGTTTGAATCTTAGCATAAACAGCACTAGAGTGACATTTCAAATTGCAATGGAAACACTTTCTGATTGAACACTTTTCAGTTTGCCAAGTAGGCTGTTTGTGAGGAAAGGCTGTTGAAATGATTACAGTTGGATGAACCGTATGTTATTCATGCTCTGGAGTCAGTATACTGTGATGTTTCTGAGATTAAGTGAATCCCAGCATGTCTATCCATTCACAAGAGATAATCATTGCCTTTTCATTAGATGTCCCTCCCAAATAACTCCCAGATAACTGCACATCTGTAGATTTGCAGAAAGTTGGGTTCCGGACTCCAAACTGCAGTGGTGCCTAACATAACATATGCCTCACGTAAAGTATGTTCCATGTAACAAACAAAAATTTCTAAGATTCTGCTTCACGTAACAAACTGTGCTTCACATAACAAACACACTTGTCAACAGTTGGGGCAGACACGCTGGCCGGCAGCCCTTTTAAAAAGCATCAGGGCTGCTTAGTACGCCTGCCCAGAGGAAAAGCAACACTTCCATGCTATTCTTCCCATGGCCGGGCATCCACTGGGCAAAGAGAAAGAACAGCAGTAGAAAAGAGTGAAGCAATTCAGGATCGCCAGAAGGGAGCAGGAGAGAGAGAGCCTCAGGGTGAAGAGAAGGAGAAAGTGGAAAGGAGACACTTGGAAGGTGTCTTGGATTGCAGCCTCCTAACCAGAAGTTAGCCATATTGTGTTCAATGGTTCTTACTCTCAAGAAAGTGTCTTTAGGATTGCAGCTTATGTAGACTTCATAGGATCATGCACATTGAATGCATGTTTTGAATTCAATTCCAGTGTTTTGTCATTTTTACATCCAGTTAATATTTTTATATGAATATTTTTTGGGTTGTGGAACCAATCGTCTGAGTTTCCATTATTTTCTATAAGAAAATCCACTTAACGTAAAGAACATTTCATGTAACAAACATGCCTCTGGAACGAATTAAACTTGTTACTTGAGGCGCCACTGTATTTGACTTTAGCAATGACAAAAGGCTCCCTCTCTCCCTCTAAACAAACAAACCCCAAAAAACTGAGGTTGCTAAAATAAGGGGAGCTTGGAGAAAACCCAAGACTGGAGTAGATTGATATATGACAGCACTATGAGCTCAGTTCTGGTACTGAATTCCTCAGCTGACTATGCACTCAGAAGTCCTACATTCAATATCTACCCCAGGCAGAGCTATAATTTGGAGGTTTTACTAAATAAAGTGGATCTGATAGAGCATCACATGTGATCTAAGAGCAAGCCCAAACAAGGTAAAAAAATACATGATGAAGCATTGAATGTGACTCCCAAATATTTAAAAGTATTTATTTGTTCAATCGGAGAGGCACCGATAGACCATTTATGTCTCTTCCTGTTCCTACCAAACACCAAAACCTTGGATTTGCCATAATTAATAATGAGCTTCTCTTGAGCACAGAAGGAATTTAATCTGTGCAGTAGTCTACGTAGGCCAATTGAAGTAATAGAAAATAAGGTTATGTCATCAGCATAAAGACTGATAATTTTCTTGACCCAATAGCTGGGGGGAAAAGTTCAGGACCCTGGAGAGTTTTCATTATGTGGTTTATATAAAAGTTAAAAAGAAAAGGAGCTAATAAGCAACCTTGATGGACCCCTCTGTTAATAGGAATGCTTTCAGATAGTAATCCTGTTTGGTCAAATCTAACTCTTAAACTGGTTCCAATATGAAGAGTTTGAAGAAGAAATAGCAACCTCCTATCTATATTGGTGTCAGCCAGCTTACGCCAGAGGAGTTCTCTGATCACTAAATCAAAAGCCAAGGTAAGATCAATAAAGGCAGTATATAATTTCCTATTACCAGTCTGGATGTGTTTCTGGATTAGATGGTGTATGATAAAACAATGGTCTAACGTAGATTTCCCCTGTAGAAAGCCAGCTTGTTCTTCTGCTATAATGGAATTTTCTTTGGCCCAAGTCTCTAACTTACTAAGTAGATATTTCGTATAAAGCGTAGATAAAGCTAAGCAAAGAGACAGGCCTGAAGTTCTTAGGATCAGATATAGAGCCCTTCTTGTAAATGGGAACCACAATGCTTTCTTTCCAGCTCAAAGGAAAATTGCCCTTGTAATAATTATAAGAAAATAATTTGGCAAGAATAGGACACCAGTCTGTGTTTCATTTATATTTTTTGTAGGGAATCATATCAGGACCAAGGGCCTTTTTATCCGGGGCTGAAAAGATTAGGGCTTTAATTTCTTCAGGTGAAACTGGGTCCCAAACAGGCAAAAGATCCAAAGAAGGAGCAGCAAGTTCATAGTCTGGAATGCAAATCTTTCTTGGCTCCCCCATTATAGCTACACGAAACTTAAAGCTGAATGTTCTATCCAGATGCTAACCCATTTTGTGAGAACTAAGGGTGGAAATCTGGTGGCCTTAGCGATTGAGGTTTTTGCTAAGAAAATCATTCCCCAGTTGCTATACGGAGCTCTAATCTGGAGCTACTCTCAACCCTTGAAGCTACCCAAAACAACTTTATTCGTATGCTTTTAGGCATTCCTAGGTCAACACTGTCTTCTTTAGTTAGAGCGGAAGTGGGACTTATCCAAATTACTACGCACTGTCACACTGCTCTGGCTCTTTATTGGTACAGATTGGGCTCCATGAATTCTTTATGTCTCCCAAAATTATGTTTTGATGAGCAAATTGCCAACTTAGCTCTCTTCTCTTGGATGACTTCAGTCAGGCCTATTTTAGAATCCTTAGATTTGCCTGTGGACACCTTTCCTTCATTTATTTTCCCCAGATTTAAATGCTTGCTTAGAGATTCTATACACCTCTATTATATGAGGCAGGATCTTGGTGCAATTATTAATTCTCCTTGTTCACATTTATTTTACAAAACAACTTTTGTTCTTGAAAATTATTTAATTAACCTGACCAGTCCTACTTTGAGAAAGGCTTTCTCTGCCTTACGTCGCCAGACTATGCAGTCTGCACTATTGGAAGGCAGATTTAATAACACTTCCTATGACCTCAGATTGTGCAAGTGCAAATCAGGAGAGGTTGATGACATTGTACACTATCTTCTGCAATGTCCACTATTGGATACTCCTAGAGCAAAATTCCCGGCTGACCATATTATCGGTTTCAGTGATAGACCATTTATCAATCTCATATGTTGGCTTTTGGGCGATATTGATAATGAAATTACCTTTAAAGTTGCAAAATTTGCTTTGGAAGTTAAAATTATAAGGTCCAAGTTTCCTGTGTGATGTACAGCAGTTTTCCTATGCAAGTTTTTATCAAATTCTTTTTGCCTTATTTTTAAAACAGTTTATGTATATTTTGTCTATGTATATTATTTTAATCAGCTGAACTGTTTTGTAATGACCAAATGATTACACAAATAAAGTTTATTTGATTTGATTCCATGGTGAAGCATGAAGAGTCTGAAATGAAGATCTCCAGAAATGAGACGTAGGTCAGATATCATAACTGCAAAATAGGAGAAGGCCTCCAATAATATAGTACATGGCAAAATAATATAAAAGACAAAAATAAAAAAATAATATAGATATACCATATTTACTAGAAGCTAATGCACACACTGTATTTATAATCAAAATACCATATTCACTAAAATCTAACCATAAAAATCTAACACACACTTTGATTTTAGAGACTAAATTTGGCTGGAACAGGTGAGCATTAGAATTGAGTAAATACAGCTTTTACGAAGTTAATTTAAACACTATGGCTGCAGCACTTGGAGTAACTTTCCTGGGAGTAACTACTATTGAACACATGGGACTTACTTCTTAGTTGGAATGTTTAGGAATGCAGTGTATATTACTTATTATTAAACTTCAAACTATTAACTATAATGTATTAGTTACAAAAGACTACACACTTTCTGCTCACAAGAAAAAGGAGATTTTTCCCCAGGACAACAGGGTGAAAAAGAGGACATGTCCTAGAAAAGGCGGAAATATGGTCAACCTGGACCCAGGATCTTCATAGTCTCTGGCAGGTTGTGCTAGCTTCTTAGAGTAAGGAATTGCTGACCTGATCTTTCTGGCATTTCAGCACCACCACTACAGATGGCCACATTGTGACATTGCAGTTACTGGGATCTTTTAGCACAGGGTGACCATATGCTGGAACCCAAAAAGGAGGATAGGCTCCCACAGTAGGAAGCATTGCTTCCGTAATATAAGCAACCTACGCATGCACACTAAAATCCTACCCATAATAGCTGTTCAGCCAGTCAAAACTCAGTCATGCCAGGACAGTCTTTAAGTCCGCCAAGCACCTTCCAAGTGCTTCCACGGTTCCACCTCCAAGCAGCACTCCAGCCCAGGTAAACCCTCTCCTATCCTATCTACCTCAGAAGGAAGCCCATTAAGTCACTGGAGCTTATTCCTGAGTAAAGGGTGACCATATGCTGGAATCCAAAAAGGAAGACATGGTCCTCCAAAAAAATTTTGGATGCTATGTGTGCATGTGCACTATAATCCATAATGGCATGTAATCCATAATGGCCATAATGGCATGCGCACTGTAAAACATAATGGCGGCTCAGCCGGCCAAAACTTAGCTGTATCATGCTGTGGCTGCCCCTACATGCCCCCAAGCACCTGCCTACCACCAGATGGCCAGACATTTGCTTACTGAACTGGTTCAGTTCAATAAGCAAAAGCCAGACATGTCCAGCCATTTTCGGTCGTCTGGATAGCCTATTTTAGCATAACTGGGCTCTCTTTCAATACCATTATCATCTTCCTGATCAGCAGTGACAAAGGTAAAAAACAAGGGAACAGCAACTTTTTCCCCTCTTTGCTACAAAAATCCCTTGGCTACCAGTTGTCATGTAAGCAAGGAGGACATGGCCAAAGAGAAGGACTATAGTGGAGATCTCCAGCTGACTGGGAACTATGTCCAAACAATTGCAATTAGAGGGAAGCTTCTGTCCGTTAGATCTGATGAAAGACATAGGCTGCAATCCTAATTTCCAGTTAGGCCAACCTAAGCCCCAGCATAAGATCTGTGCTCTGCTGGTAGTGCCAGCAAAGTGCTGTAAGACACTTCTGTGCCATTCCTGGATGAGGATTAGGAGAGTGTACAAATATGCCCTTGCTCCCTACATCACAACAGGAAAGGGAAGACCAATGAGTCGTGCTGGCCTAGGTTAGGATTGTTTTTTGGCACCTTCCTTAGATGGAGGAAGCCATTTTTGAATGTGTGCTGTTTACTGAAAAGTCCCTACAGCTGAAAAGCTAGCATATCAGAGTGAAATGGTGTTGGGTAGCTTTATGATAGATACTTCACATGCCCAAGATCCCAGACTCAGTTCATGGTATCTTCAAGCGAGGCCAGAAAGGACTTCTGATTCTCAGACACAGGTAGCAGCAGCTGTCTGTGACTATTGGCAGTACTGAGCAAGATGAATTATGGGTCCAATTTGGTATAAAGCAGGTTCACATGTTCACAGTTCTCACCCATTTGGTACACGATTGCTATGTGACTTTTCAATTGGCAGAGATTTTGGTATGAATATATTCACAATGTGATTACTCTATCTTGAGTTTGTAGTGATATATTATCATCCAGTGGTGGCAAACCTATGGAATGCATGCTGGGGTAGGCATTCAGAGCCACAGCACTGCCACACACCCCCAGCCAAGTGGCACTCTCTCTGCTGGGCACTCCCTTGCTACTTTTGTTGTTACTGCCCGGCTTCTACTTCCATCCAAAGCACGATGGGGCCCAGCATGCAGCTGCTTCTCTTGGAGCAGAGCTGAACTGAGTGCACTGATCCCCAGTGCACATGCTCAGAGTTCTGGGCATATGCAATGGGCTCAAAGTGCTCCTGGCCCATTGTGTATGCCTGGTGTCCTCAGTGCCAAATGTTAGCTATCAGTGCTGTAGTCCATTATTACATCTTGAGGCAGCAACCTAAACCCCATTTAGGCTGGCATGAGTTCCAGTAAAAGAGCACATGCAGCCCCACTCCACAATGGGAACAGAGAGCAGATGAGTTATGCTGGCCTAAATTGGTTATGATTGCTCCCTGAGTCTCTACTTTTCTGCACAGGTAAGCAGTTCTTCATCTGAAAGCATATCTTCTAATGTTTTGGGCAAAACCTTCAAGTTGCAATCCACCAAGTGGCTACCCATCAGCAGATGTACAAGTCCAGACTCCAGGTACAGATTTATTGCTACATCTATGAGAACTAGATCTGCCAGAAGAAAAGAGTCAGAAAGCCTGCAGACCACAGGTGGGCTGAAGCCGGTTCTCACCGGTTCTGTAGAACCGGTTGTTAATTTGGGGCTGACGTTAGCAAACCGGTTGTTAAGAGGGGGCCGTCATCTTTGAATTGCATGCAAGTGTGTTTGAATTTCTCTTAAAGGGTCTCTAGGTCTGTCTTCCCAGAGGTGAAGCTCTACTCCCCCTCCTTCCTCCCTTTCTCAACCTCCCTCCTCTTCTGAGGGAGGCTCTCTCCCCCCTCCTTCCCCTCCCTAAGGTTATTTTTTATTTTAAAATACAAATAGACTGTTCCCATTACCCTCATTTAGACAAGGGATTGCCATCATCCCACAGCACATCAGACACTGTTGAGATGGGAGGGTGTTTGGATCACTACAAGCTCACTACTTTAAAGTCAGGGTGAAGAACTTCTTAATGCCCCAAACCTTTGAATGATGCTATTCAGGAAAGCTGTCTTTGCTAAACACCTTATTCTGATTAAAAACCTTATTTCTAGCAAGTTTTCAGAAGTTATTTCCTTGTGCAGTTAGCAAAGCATGATTGGTTTCTCATATGAAGCAGCCTCTCTGGGGATGGGTTTTTTCCCTTGGGCGGGAATAGAGAAGCCAGAGCCATAGCTACTGAGATAGGTATGAGTGTTGTGAGGATGAGATTCTCCAAGGCTTTTGTCCCCTGTTCCTCCAGCCCTGTCTACTTTCCTGAGAGTAAGCCCACTGACTATAATGGGACTATCTTCTGAGTAGACATGGTTAAGACTGGGCTCTGAGGCTACAATCCTATCCACACTTATTTGGGAGTAAGCCCCAGTGACTAGAACGAGACTTACTTCTATGTAAGGCTGCATAGGATTGGACTGTAAAGCTAAAATCCTGACCGCACAGTACTAGGAGTAAGCCCCATTGACTTGAATGGGACTTACTTCTGAGTAGACATGGTTAGGATTGGGCTAAGGCTGCAATCCTATCCACACTGTAGTCCTTTTGCCTCCCCCAGAGATCTCCCCACCTCATCCTGCCCCTCTGAGAAATCTCTCCACCTAAGATTGTGGGAAGTATGGGGGGCACCTGAAGAAATAGCCCCAGTTCCCATCCTTCCCCCCCCCAGGAGCCCAGACCACTGCCTACTCTGAAGTAAATCCTATTAAATTCAGTAGGTTTTACTCCCCTATGAGGATAGGACTGTAGCCTCAAAGCCCAATCACATCTGTCTACTCAAAAGTAAGTTCCATTATAATAGTGAAGCTTACTCCCTGGAAAGAAGCTGGTTTCTAAGAGATTGTAATCCTATACCTAACTACTCAAAAGTTAATCCCATTTCAATCTATGAAGCTTACTTCCAGGAAAGTGTGCAGAGGAGTGCAGCATTAGAGCCCAATCCTATTCTTGGCTACTCAGAAGTAAGTCCCATTAGAGTGTGTGGAGCTTACTCTCAGGAAAGTGAATAGGATTGAAGCCAAAGGCTGGTTACTAAGAGCTCAGACCTTTGCTTGGCTACTCAGAAGTCCTATTATATTCAATGGAGCTTACTTACAGGAAAGTGTGGATAGGATTGTAAAGTTGTGGCTTAGAAACAAACCTCAGCCTGCAGAGGGGACACCACAGACTCTGGTCCTAAACTGTAGATCAGTATTTCTCAACCAGTGATATGAGCACTACCTGTGGAACTTGTGGTGTGTCTGCTGGTACTGAGGCACCTGGATGCGTTATATTGCAGCAAGAGGCTGGGATTCTGAGAGCCCAAATCTTATGTATGACCATTCAGAAATACTGGTAAGTCCCATCACAGTCAATGGAAGTGTGGACAGGACTGTAGCCTTAAGTAGTGGCTTAGAAGCAAACCTCATCCTGCAGAGGGGACACCACTGGTCCTAAACTGTAGATCAGTGTTTCTCAACCAGTGGTATGAGCACCACCTGTGGAACTTGTGGTAATGTCTGCTGTAATAGGCACCTGGATGCAAGTGTCATATGTGCTCCCTGAGGCAGCTGGTGAGCTGCTGTGTGATTCAGGAAGCTGGACTAGATGGGTCTTTGGTGTGATCCAGTGGAGGCTTTTCTTATGCTTTTATGTTCTTATTTGTGGCATCCCTGGAACATTCCCCAAGAGAGCACAACAAAGCATCATGCATAGGAATAAATTACATTGAACTCAGGGGCTTAATACTGATTGATGTAGTCACAGGTGATACAATTTTTTTGTAAATTAAGGGTTAAAATGGTCATTAAAACATAGAGAAGCCATTGTTAAAATATTTGAAGCCCACCATGGCCGCGCAGGACTGGGTTCTGAGGCTGCTGCAACCCTATTCACACTGGGAGTAAGCCCCATTGGCTATAATAGGGCTTACTTCTGAGTAGACCTGCACAGGACTGGGCTTTGAGGTTGCTGCAACCCTATCCACACTTTCCTGGGAGTAAGCCCCATTGGCTATAATAGGGCTTACTTATGAGTAGACCTGCACAGGACTGGGCTAAGTCACTCCCAGTATTCAGCCCAGCTGAATACTCCCCAGCCCTGCCCCTTACCCTGCCTATAGTTCTGCAATACTGTGTGCCAGCTTTTGAATTCGGCCTGGCCAATGCAAACATAAGTCAGATATATGGATTTGCTCCATACGGCAAAATGCTTCACCTGCTGATTCCTGCTGATCAAAATGCAAGGAAAGTCACAGGAGCAGGTTGATCCATTTCTTTCTGGACAGGTGGCAAGATTTCTTAAGCCACTGAGTTGCCACAGCAGAAGCAGTCAAGAGTGCCAAAACAAACACACAGAGACATCACTCCCATCCAATGATTGCTTTGCTTCTGCCTTTTCTGCCATAGCCAGGGCTTTTTTCTAGGGCTTTTTTTTATGCATATGCATATGCAAATAATGAATCATATGCAATGTGGCTTGGGTCAGCTAGGCACTAAATTTTGTCCTGCTCCTTCTGCTTTGCTTCCAGGAATGGCTCTGATAGCAAAAGGGAGGGAAGCTTATACATTGCTTTGAGACACCATGCAAATGTAGAAAGCTAGCTTGAATTGGCAGATCTCCTGAGATGCGGAACCTGAGATGTGGGGGAGAGCCTGACAGATTGATGGGGGAGAAGCTTGGCAAGGTTCGGGCAGATCGTAGTGATACCTAATGAGGGCAGAAAATGGAACTTAGAAGATTTGTGACATAGCCTGACTGTGTTTACTGCCTCCATATGAATCTTGATGAAACAGGGGCAGCGGTTCTCAAAGTCGGGAATCATACCTTCATTTCTCAAACTTAGAATCGTAGAATCATAGAGTTGGAAGGGACCTAGTAGGTCATCTAGTCCAACCCCCTGCCTGCAGCAGGAAATCCCCCTAGAGCATCCCCGACAGGTACTCGTTGAGCCTCTGCTTGAAGATCCCCAGTGAGGGAGAGTCCACCACCTCCCTTGGCAATCTGTTCCACTGCCGAACTGCCCGTACTGTCAGGAATTTTTTCCAGATATCCAACCAGAATCTCCTCTCTTGCAGTTTGTACCCATTGGTTCTTCTGCTTTCAGAAGCAGCTATGAACAAATGAGCCCCTTCCTCCCTATGACAGCCCTTCAGGTATCTGAAGAGGGCAATCATGTCTCCTCTCAGCCTCCTCTTCTCCAGGCTGAACATCCCAAGTTCCCCCAACCTTTCCTCGTAGGGTTTCCCTTCCATCCCACTAATCATTCTTGTTGCTCTCCTCTGGACTTGCTCCAGTTTGGCTGCATCCTTCTTAAAGTGAGGTGCCCAGAACAGAACACAGTACTCAAGGTAAGGTCTGACCAATGCTGAATAAAGAGGAACTAGAACTTCTCATGACTTGGAAGCTACCGTCCTCTTAATGCAGCCTAAAATGGCATTTGCCTTCTTTGCAGACACATCACACTGCTGACTCATGTTCAGCTTGTGATCCACGGCGACTCCAAGATCCCGCTCAAATGTTGTGCTGACAAGCCAAGTATCCCCCATTTTATACCTGTGTTTTTAGTTTTTCTTGCCTAAGTGTAGAACCTTGCACTTCTCCCTATTGAAATTCATTCTATTGGTTACAGCCCAGGATTCTAGTTTATCCAGATCCTCCTGGAGGTTTCTCCTATCTTCTGATGTGTTTGCTACTCCTCCCAGCTTGGTGTCATCTCCAAATTTGATCAGGCTCCCCTGTATCCCTTCCTCTAACTCATTAATGAAAATGCTAAAGAGAACCGGGCCCAAGACAGAGCCTTGGGGTACCCCACTTGAAACAGACCTCCAGGTTGACACAGAACCATTTACTAAAACCCTTTGGGTGCAGTCTTCAAGCCAGTTGCAGATCCACCTAACGACTTCCCCGTCTAGCCCATATTTTTCCAACTTCCCAATTAAAATGTCATGTGGGACTTTGTCAAATGCTTCGCTGAAGTCAAGGTAAATGACATCCACAGCATTGCCACTGTCCAGTAACCTCGTAACCCGATCAAAAAAGATCAGATTTGTCTGGCACAATTTATTCTTGGTAAATTCATGCTGGGTTATTTTGATCACCGATTACTTGTCTAGATGTGCACAAATTGTGTGTTTTATGATTTGCTCTAATATCTTGCCCGGGATTGAAGTCAAACTGACTGGTCTATAATTTCCCGGGTCTTCTTTTTTCCCCTTCTTAAAGATTGGGACTACATTTGCTCTCTTCCAGTCCAGTGGCACTTCTCCACTCCTCAAGGTTTCTCAAAGATGATTGACAAAGGTTCTGCAAGGACATCTGCCAGTTCCTTAAGAACTCGAGGAGCTACTGCAGCTCATCTGGTCCAAATGACTTGAATTCATTTAGGCCAGTTAAGTGGTTTCGAACCAGTTCTCTGTCAATCTTAATCTGCTGTTCTGCACCATCCATGTTTTCATTACCTCTTAGGGGATGCAAGCACATCCCCGCATCAGCCAATGATCCCGCACCCCCATTTGCAAAGCCCTACTTCTGAGAATAGACGGACGCAAAGTAGGAGTTGAGCAGCTCTGCCTGCTCCTGGTTTCCAGACACCTGCTGTCCATCTTTGTCCAGGAGCAGCCCCACCCCCTCGTCTCTCCTCCTGTACCTTTGGGCATATCTAAAGAAGCTCTTTTTGTTATCCTTGACTCCCCTAGCCAAACTCAGCTCATACTGAGCTTTAGCATTCCTGACCCTCTCCGTACAGGACCGCGCTATCTGCCTGTACTCCTCCCTGGTGATCTTTCCAGTCTTCCACTCACTATACTTCTCTTTCTTTAACTTTGGCTGATCCCCAAGTTGCTTGTGCAGCCAACCTGGTTTTTTGAGGATTTCCCCCCCCCCCTTTCTTTTTCATGGGAATTGTTACTGACTGTGCTTGTAGAAGCTGCCTCTTAAGGAGCTCCCATCCATCTTGGGCCCCTTTCTCCATTAGATCATCAACCCATGGGATTCCGCCTATGACTCCTCGAAGCGTGTTGAAATCAGCTTTCCTGAAATCCAATGTGTAAGTTTCACTCTGCACTCTTTTTATTTCCCACATTATTCTAAATTCCAGCAGCTCATAATCGCTTTCCCCTAAAGTTCCTGCCATGTTGACCCAGTCAATCGGTTCATCACAGTTAGTTAAGATCAGGTCAAGGATGGCCCCTCCCCTTGTTGTTTCCTCCACCTTTTGGACCATGAAGTTATCTTCCAGGCCCCTCAGAAATCTACTGGAGCTTCCATGTTTGGCTGAGTTTGTCTCCCAGCAAATGTCTGGATAGTTAAAGTCCCCCATTACTACTACCTCATATTTCCTTGCAATGCCTGCCAGTTGCTCCAAGAAGACATCGTCTACTCCTTCTCCTTGGCCTGGCGGTCTATAATAGACGCCCACCACAATATTTTGTTTCTTGTTTTTCCCCCTAACCTTTACCCAAACGCACTCCACAGGGATATCCGGACCAGTTTCCTGGATTTCAGAGCATGTATATGTGTTCTTGACATACAATGCTACTCCGCCTCCACTTTTGCCACTTCTGTTCCTCCGGAACAACTGATAGCCTTCCAATTGTGCGTTCCAGTCATGGGAGTCGTCCCACCAAGTTTCAGTTATTCCTATCAAATCAAATTTCCCTTCACTTGCTAAAAGTTCCAGCTCATCTTGTTTATTTCCCAGGCTCTGTGCATTTGTGTAAATTCAACGTAAGCCCTGAAGGTTGCAATTCAATGCATTTCCCTTCTTTTTTGTAATGCCAGGCCCCTCTAAAGAATTTTGACTTACAGCCATGCCCTGGCAATTTCCATCCAGAGCATTTTCCTCATTCCTAGGTTCCCTTTGGACTTAACCCACCCCTTTCTTATTTAGTTTAAAGCCCTCCTGATAAGGTTGGCCATCTCCCGTCTGAAGACACTCTTCCCCCAACCCGTAAGATGTAGTCCATCCTTTGCTAGGAGTCCTTCCTCAAGGAAGTTAATCCTGTGATCCCAGAATCCAAATCCTTCTCGATGACACCATTTTCGAAGCCAGCTATTGACCTGGAAAATCTTGCTATCTCTCTGAGGACCTTTGCCAATTACTGGGAGGATGGATGAGAATACCACTTGGGTATTCCCCAGATCCTTAATCTTCCTCTCTAGAGCTTCATAATCCCCAACTATCTTTTGGAAAGTTTCCCGAGCAGTATCGTTTGTTCCTAAGTGGATGAGTAAGAATGGGTGGCGATCAGCAGGCGTGATCATCCTCGGTAGCCTCTCCGTGATATCCCGTATCATGGCACCAGAGAGGCAGCACACCTCACGGGAAAACAGGTCTGGTCGGCATACAGCTTCCATGCCCCTCAGGTGAGAATCTCCAATCACCACCCTCCTCCGTGTTCTCCTTCTGTGTCGAGATTCCCCCACACTAACTGGTTGTGGCTGCTGTCTATGAGGGGGATCTGTAGGCTTGCCAGCATCCGGTGTAGGTGTGCTAGCAAGAGGAACTTCTGCTAGCATGGTGGAATCTGAGAGACTCTGGAAACGGTTGTATAGCTCCAGTGGTTCTCGACTGCTCCTGCCCTTTTTTCTCCTGACTGTCACATGTCTCCACGAAGAGACATCGTTGCTGGGGTTCCCACTGGTGTCATCCCTCTGGAGAAGTTTTGTGTGCCTTGCATCAAGGAATTCCTCAGATGCCTTAATCTGACGAAGTGTGGAAACTTCACCCTCCAATGCTGCCACCTTCTCCTCCAACAGTGCAACCAGTTTGCACTTGCAGCATCGATAATCCCCGGGGTCCTTGGGCAAGAAGACAAACATGGCACATGTGGTGCATGTCACGACAACTGCGCCCTTCCCTTCCATCTCCTGTCAACTTCACAAGTCCTCCTTGCTCACCGGCTCCAGTCCACAGGATCATGCCTCAGGCCCTAATAAAGCCCTTGAAAGCTCTTCCCACAGGCAACCAGCCAATGAACAGCTAGAAGCAATTAAGCACTCAGCTAAGCAGCCCCCCTCCTCCACTCACCTGGGACTCTGTGTTCCTTCTCACCTCTCCTCTGAAAAGGAGGCTGAACCAGGAACAGGCCCTAATAAAGCCCTACAAAGCACCTCCCACCAGGCAACCAGCCAATGAACAGCTAGCAGCAATTAAGCACTCAGCTAAGCAGCCCCCCTCCTCCACTCACCTGGGACTCTGTGTTCCTTCTCACCTCTCCTCTGAAAAAAAAAGTCAGGGGCCTTTAAAACTGGTCCCTGGCACATGTCCCTTTTCAGCATTTCGAAGGCCTATCAATATTTCGAAAGCATATCAATATGTTGATATTTTTCATACCAGGTCCATTCCCTTCTCCCTTTTCCTCTTATATTATCTGTCAGGTGAGTGGCCTTTTCAGAAAACTGGGGGATGAAAGTCTGGTGGTACTCCACCATCCCCCAAAACCTCTGTACATCCTGTCAGGATTGGGGTGGGGGTACTCTTTGGATGGCTTCAACCTTCAACACGACTGGTCTCACCTCTCCTTTGCCACCTTTAAACCTTAGAAATTGGGTAGTCTCTGCCCCGACCTTACATTTTTCAGGGTTCACTGTTAGCCCGGCCTCCTTAATTTCCAATAAGACCCTCTCTATGTGTCTCAGGTGTTCACCCCAAGTTGAACCCCAAGTATCACCTCGTCAGCTATGTAGGCAGCAGCATAGTCAGCATGGTCCCTCAACAGTCTACTAATCTTTGAAATTTGGCGGACGCGCCATGAAGACCAAAAGGCATTTGTGTGAATTGGTACAGCCCAAAGGGGGTAGAGAATGCTGTGTAGGGTTTGGACTCTGGCTCAGGGGGTATCTGCCAGTACCCCTTGGTCATGTCCAAAGTGGTGATATAACCCAGTGCTCTCCCCAACCTCTCTAATAGCTCTTGTACCCTGAGCATCGGGTATGCATTGAACTTCAATACCTTGTTCACTTTTCTGAAATCAATGCATACCCGAATTGACCCATCCAGCTTTGGGACCATCACTAGGTAACTCTATCACTCACTGCTGGATGGTTTGATGACTCCCAAGTTCTTCATTGTCTCTACCTTCTCTATCAATGCCTTTTCCAAGTGCTTGGGCCACTTCCTGGGAGCTAGCCTTACTACCCCTGGGTTTTTCAGAGTTATCTTGTGGGAGATTACCTGACTCTTCCCTGCTACCTTAGAGAAGACATCTTGGTACTTCTCCTGTAGTTCCTTAATGTCTCTTTCCTGTTGCTCATCTGTTCTCCCCCGTTTGCACCCATCCTGGGGGTTGTTGGATCTCGGCCTTAGATGGCCCTAGTTCTTCCCTCACTGTGGCATCACTTCTTCCCTTTTTTCCCAAGGTTTGAGCAAGTTAACGTGATACACCTTGGTTCCTGTTCTTTTGTCAGGGGTGTTTATCTCATAGTTCAGTGGTCCTACTCTCCTTTTTATAGTGTATGGTTCTTGCCATTGTGCTAAAAGCTTAGTGTCAGTGGTGGGAAGAAGCAGCAAGACTTCTTCTCCCTCTCTGATCTCTCTAGGAGTGACTCTTGTCATACCTCTGCTTCTGTGTTATCTGGGCCGCCTCCAAATTGTCCCTGGCCCAAGCCGCCAATTTCTTTAGTTTTTCCCTCAAAGTGCCCAGACTAACCCCTCTTATTCGTCTTGCCTCTCCTTTCCCTTCCTCCCAGATGTTCTCTTGCCATGTCAAGGATCCCCCTCGGTTTCCTCCCAAAGAGCAGCTCAAAAGGGTAGAAACTGGTGGATGCCTGAGGGACCTCCCTGACAATGAAAGGCTCAGTATATTTTGGCCAGCCTTTTGTGTCATCTACTGCAAACTTTTTAAACATACCTTTCAGTGTTTTATTAAATGGTTCAACCAATCCATTGCATTGTGAGTGGTAAACACTGGTGTGCATATGTTTTACACCTAGTTGTAAAGAGTACTTTTATCCCAAACAGACTTGGTATCAACAATGTCTATTTACAGTCTTCACAAGGCAAAGCACAGCACAATGTGATCCATGGCCTGCTACCTCAAACCCTCTGCCACACTAAGCCTCCTCTCACCTCCTTTCCTTGCTGATTTCCTATTTCCTTCCTTTTTCCCCCATTTATCTCCTCCAAGTGTCCCTCCCATCCTCTCTCCAGGGACTGGAGAGCCTGGGATTCACTGCTGTCCTTCCCCCACAAGGGCAGGCTGGGATTTTGAGTACACAGCCTATTGTAGTCCACTTGTGTCTCCCAATCCTTATCACAGTAATGATACGAACATCCTACTGTACAATTACTATCTCTTTTTTGATGATTGCTCTATGATGACTCAGTGTCTGTTAGTACTGACCATACTGTACTTTGCCTCCTGAAGTACTCAACTCAAAATGCTTTCGCATATGAGGACATGTCCTGATATAATTATATTCTTTTCTCATGTGTGAAAGTCTACATTTATCTCTGCCTCTTTCAAGATGGGAAATGTGATATACCTGTATCTGCCCTTCAGGATTCCTATGTAAATTGGTTTACTTTTCCTTTATGCATGAAATGTTGGAAGAGTCACCTTATTGCTTTTTAATTTCGAAATCAGTGAAGTGTTTCTCCATTTAAATTTGCCATAGTTTTAAATAACATCTATTACCCATCCTGAGCTTAGTTTCAAATGTATGCTTTTGTCTGTGCTAGACAGATATAGCACCACTGTATCTGGAAATCAGTCCCAAATTCTTGCTGGAGATGGAATTCTGACCAACGGTTCTACAGAAAGGGAAGAAGACCTGGCCTGGCAACAGAAGATCAAATTGTGTGTATGGGAGGAGGGTCACTGCTTAGTGTAGTGCAGGGGTCTTCAAACATTTTGGTAGAAGAGCCATGTCATCTCTCTGACAGACAACTAATTCACATTTTAAATTTGAATAAATTTACGTATAAAAATGTATTGGAGTGGATTTCAAGGCTTTCCCAAGAGCCTGATAGAGGGATCTTCCTCAGGAGCCACACTGAGGCTTACTAGGGCTGGATCACCAAGGGCTGCAGGTCAGAGTTTGGAGACCCCTGGTCTAGTGGTCAGGAAGTCAACAGGACAGAAAGCCCTTGTCTTGCAGATATTTTTGCCTGTGTGATAACATTTTTAGACTGATAAGCATATCACACAAATATTAAGTTTTTTAGGAAAACATGTGTTAGGAGAAGTAAAGAATGACCTGTGAAGAAAAGGGGATTAGATTCCCTGTTTTGTAGTACTTTATCTCACCACCACCCTGACTAAATGCTGGATGACCACATCACTGTTGTGTTGTCATCCTTTTGCATCAGACTGCAACAAAGACACGAAACACTGACACATAATGAATCGCCCACTGTGATGACAGTCATTAAAATAATTACTGCGAGTAAATTTGGAAGAAGGGTGGCATAGAGAGAGTATAAGTGGGTCACTGTGGTTTCACAAATGTTTTCTCACCCCATCCAAAAAGGAGAGCATCTTCTTTTTTAAAAAATCTGACATGTCCTTAGATTATTTCAGTCCTTAGATTGATATTAGCAGCCTTTTCTGACTATGCAACAGTTATATTTAGAATAGCCATTTAAAAGTGGCTGTCAGATGGGCATAGAACCGGTTGTTAATTTCTTTGAATCCCATCAATGGACTAGATGACCTACTAGGTCCCTTCCAACTCTAGGATTCTATTATTCTATGATTCTATGTGCAATTCAAGGTGCAATCCTAACCAATCCTATCCAATTTAGGCAAACACAACTCACCTGTTTCCCCATCCCCATGGAGGTGTGGGGTTGGCTGGCACATGTCCATGCACTGGCCTAAACCCTTCCAGGAATGATGCAGAAGTGCCATATAGCAGTTTTGCAAGGCTTCTCACCTGCCTAACACCAGAACCAGCTACATCAACATAACAACATCAGTACAGGTGGTATGCAAAATGTGTGCCAGAGGATGGCCTGATGCTGAAGGAAGGCACTGCCCCTGCATAAGCTGACACATTGGAGTAGTTGCTCCCTTCAGCTTCTGACCAGCAATTGATTGATAGGATCCTCTGCACCTGCACCGGGCATGCATAGGCACAGAGGCATCTGTCTTTTGACATGGACCTTTGCCAGCCATTCACTGGCTGGATGGTGCAGGGTTCACCGTAGATGGCCAGGTCAGCCCAGCCCGCACAAGAGGTGCTACTTCTCTTCAGCGCTAGCCTGGCACTGACGAGAGGGAATGGCCCCTGCATGCACCAGCTTGGCACATGCACAGAGGTTCCCCAGCTCTGCATCCAGTTGACTAACCTGGCACAGAGCTGGGGAACTGTGCAGCAGCACTTGTCAGTGCCCCGGCATTGCTGGTTATCATGATCCCTGAATCCAGATGGATTCCTGATTCCCATGATCCCAGCTCCCAGAATCCCAGAAACCCTACCTCCAGGGAGTGGCGCAAATTTAAGTAGACTCATGCAAAACCTGAAAGTGGTGGAAAACACACAGCAGCCCCATGCTGGCTCTACCACAACCTCTGCTGGTACCATTGTTGTTTGCTTGCTCTCTCTTTCTCTCAAACTCTCTCTCCCTCCCTTTTTGCATGCTGCTTTCTCACCAGGAAGAAGGTTGCTAAGCTGCAGATGTCCAGGTCCACCAGAAGCAGTAGCCGGAGTGCTTAGATCCCCTGGCTCCAGGCCTCTCTGTTGTTGCTCTTTCTCTTTTTAAAGGCCAACAGGAAGGAGATACTATTGCTATGGGTCCATGCTGCCATGGTGAACATCAGGCCCTATCCATCATGCTGCAATCCTATCCATGCTTGTACATGAGTAAGCCATACTAACTAATGGGGCTGTGGTGAAGTGGACTGGGAAGCGTACACAAATACAATATGGAGCCCATGGGGGTGCATATGGGTGAGAGTTTGTATGTGCACTGCTGCCCAATGTACCCTCTGTTGGACACTGATCTGTTCCCAGATGCCGTCAAGGTGTAGTCTATGAAGGATCTGGTCGAACTGAGGAATAGGGGGAGGTGAAACTTCAGACCTTGGAGGGGGATAACAATTAGACCTTCCCCTCACTGCTGTGCATTAAGGGGTGTGAAGTTTCTGCCAAGGAGCATGAAGGGCAGCTGGGAGAGGGCAGATCTGGCAGGAGATTCAAGGGAGAGTGCTGCACGGGAAGCCGGACAGAGGAGCTACCTTGGAAGAGAGAGGAAGGGGCTCTTGGAGAAACCTGAAAGAAAGGAGAAGAAAGGACTTGGTCATACCTGTTTCTGGATAGTTGTTTGGCTAAAGCCAAGGTTGGACATTGTTTACCTTACCTATTGAGAGGGGGCCTGCGAGTCCCAGAGTTGGATTTTGAACCTGTAATGCAAAGAGAGAGATAAGAAACCGCTACATTTATGTGTCTCTTTGGAGTAACTGTGATTCGATACTTACGTTGTCCCTGTGTCTTCTTGGGGGAGATGTCAGACCTGGCGGAGGACGATACTACCCAAATCTCTGGCACCAGCAGAAGATTTGTCACAGAAAGAAGTCACCTGAGTAATAAGAGGTAGCCAGGGGCATGACAGGGGCTTACGTAGGGTGATCGTATGCCCCCCTTTTTCAGGACATGTCTGGGATGTTAGCCCCGAGCCCTGAAAAATATATTCATTATCCTCCTTTTGCTTGTATGCAGGCATCATATAGTCTTCTTGTCATTAATAAATTCTATGTTTTAAATTTAATAATAAGTAATATTGTGTTTAATTATCCACATGAAGGCAATACGTATGAGTGTTTTCAGCTTTTATTTTTTCAGGTCCTACATTTTGCTTGGATATCCTACATTTTTCAGGGGGCTTGTACTCTCTATTTTGTTATGGCATATGGGTTATGGTTACTTGGCTTAGTTGCACTTGCACACCACACAGTGCCCACAAGCACACAGAAATCACCTGGTATAAAGTTTTAACATATTTACCCAGCACCTGTGTGGCAACCCCCACATGACTAGGGCTGTGGGTGGCGCAAGTGGTTCAGACACTGTGCCTGTTAACCAGCAGGCCAGGGTTCGAGACCCAGGTCGGCCCCACAAGACAGGGTGAGCTCCTGTCCTTAGCCCAGCTCTGCGATGCCAGCAGAATCCAATCGTATTGGCTCTGCCTTTCCATTGGACTAATTCAGTGGCGTGGAGAGGGGGGATTTGCTGCTTGGGTAACAGCCTATCCTCCATAACAATCCAGCCCAGGCTTTCGTGCTTCTCATGCCGCATATGCAGCGCCGAGCCTGATACCATAGTCTTTCAAGACTGACGTAGACCTGCTTTTTTTTGTGTGTGTGTGTATGTGTATATGTGTCTGTGTGTGTGTGTGTGTGTGTGTGTGTGGCAACACCCACATCATCGAGAGTCCACAGTGTCCACAGCCTTGCTAACCCAAGAGGCAAGGCTCCTAGCTCACCAGTCAAACAAGTGCTGGAGCAGGTGCCCCATAGCCTTTGCAGTGGTGGGATGTAGATAGAACACCCTAACAAAGTTCATCAACTGTGCCAGGCCATGTCTATTTGAGATACTCTATTGGCACTGCTGTGAAGGCAAGTCCCTACAGCGTGCCAAAGGCCATGGGCACCTGTGGCCCTGATCCAGATGGTGGGCAGATGCCCCATCTGGCCACCCTGACACCAGGCACCACAGCCCGCAACAAGGCAGCATTTAGGACAGTACACCAGATCATGGGGATATTGACAATGTTGGGGGCTCAGGCCCTTGAGCCTCATGGAGGAGGACCAGGCCTTCCACTGGAGGAGAAAAGGAGAAAAAGGATGTGATCACCACCGCCACAGCAGCAAAGCAGCAGCCCCCCCTTCCTGCCTTTATGGAGGAAGGTGGGAGTGAAGAGATGGAGGAGGAAGAGATTTCAGGAACCGCAACAGTGGCTGTTCCCTGCCCTCTGGAAGGGTTAGGACAGATGACCTGATGAAGCAGCAGAATGAACTCACACTCAGTGGCACCAGGCGGCAACAACCTAGAGAATGGAGATGTGAGACCTGCAACTGTCTGTACTCACCAGAAGGCCTGCTGCATCTATGGATGAAGGAAGGCTTGTGCTCTCTGGGAACTTCCAGGCCACCATGGCCAGCATAGACGGATGGATGGTGGCCATGTGGATGAAACCTGTGAATGACATGTTTCTCCCTGCCACTATCAAAAAAGGAGGGAAATGCATTGAGTTGCAACCTCCAGGGCTTAAGTTGCATTTACACAAATGCACAGAGCCTGGGAAATAAACAAGATGAGCTGGAGCTTTTAGCAAGTGAAAAGAAATTTGATTTGATAGGAATAACTGAAATTTGGTGGAATGATTCCCATGACTGGAACACACAATTGGAAGGCTATCAGCTGTTCCGGAGGAACAGAAGTGGCAAAAGGGGAGGTGGAGAAGCATTATATGTCAAGAACATATATAATTGCTCTGAAATCCAGGAGAGTGGTCCGGATATCCCTGTGGAGTGTGTTTGGGTAAAAGTAAGGGGGGAAAATAAGAAACAAAACATTGTGGTGGGCGTCTACTATAGACCGCCAGGCCAAGGAGAAGGAGTAGACGATGTCTTCTTGGAGCAACTGGCAGGCATTGCAAGAAAATATGAGGTAGTAGTAACGGGGGACTTTAACTACCCAGACATTTGCTGGGAGACAAACTCAGCCAAACATGGAAGCTCCAGTAGATTCCTGATGGGCCTGGAAGATAACTTCATGGTCCAGAAGGTGGAGGAAACGACAAGGGGAGGGGCCATCCTTGACCTGATCTTAACAAATCGTGAAGAACTGGTTGATCAGGTCAACATAGTGGGAACTTTAGGGGAAAGCGATCATGAGCTGCTGGAATTTAGAATAATGTGGGAAATAAAAAGAGTGCAGAGTGAAACTTATATGTTGGATTTCAGAAAGCTGATTTCAACAGGCTTAGAGGAGTCATAGGTGGGATCCCATGGGTTGATGATCTAATGGGGAAAGGGGCCCAAGATGGGTGGGAGCTCCTTAAGAGGCAGCTTCTACAAGCACAGTCAGAAACAATTCCAATAAAAAAGAAAGCGGGGGGGAAATCCTCAAAAAACCAGGTTGGCTCCACAGGCAACTTGGGGATCAGCTGAAGTTAAAGAAAGAGAAGTATAGGGAGTGGAAGACTGGAAAGATCACCAGAGAAGAGTACAGGCAGGTAGCCCGGTCCTGTAGGGAGGAGGTCAGGGATGCTAAAGCTCAGTATGAGCTGAGGCTGGCCAGGGGAGTCAAAGATAACAAAAAGAGCTTCTTTAGATATGCCCAAAGGAACAGGAGGAGAGACAAGGGGGTGGGGCTGCTCTTGGACAAGGATGGACAACAGGTGTCTGGAAACCAGCAGAAGGCGGAGCTGCTCAACTCCTACTTTGCATCCATCTATTCACAGAAGGAGGGCTGTGCAAATGGGGATGCGGGCTCATTGACTGATTCGGGGATGTGTTTACATCCCCTAAGAGGTAATGAAAACATGGATAGTGCAGAACAGCAGATTAAGATTGACAGAGAACTGGTTCGAAACCACTTAACTGGCCTAAATGAATTCAAGTCATTTGGACCGGATGAGCTGCATCCTCGAGTTCTTAAGGAACTGGCAGATGTCCTTGCAGAGCCTCTGTCAATCATCTTTGAGAAATCCTTGAGGAGTGGAGAAGTGCCACTGGACTGGAAGAGGGCGAATGTAATCCCAATTTTTAAGAAGGGGAAGAAAGAAGACCCGGGAAATTATAGACCAGTCAGTTTGACTTCAATCCCGGGCAAGATATTAGAGCAAATCATAAAACACACAATTTGTGCACATCTAGACAAGTACTCGGTGATCAAAACAACCCAGCATGGATTTACCAAGAATAAACTTGCCAGACAAATCTGATCTCCTTTTTTGATCGGTTTAAGAGCTTGCTGGACAGTGGCAATGCTGTGGCTGTCATTTATCTTGACTTCAGCAAAGCATTTGACAAGGTCCCACATGACATTTTAATTAGGAAGCTGGAAAAATATGGGTTAGACAAGGCAATTGTTAGGTGGATCTGCAACTGGCTCGATGGCCGCACTCAAAGGGTTTTAGTAAATGGTTCTGTGTCAACCTGGAGGTCAGTTTCTAGTGGGTTACCCCAAGGCTCTGTCTTGGGACCGGTTCTCTTTAACATTTTCATCAATGACTTGGAGGAAGGGATACGGGGGAGCCTGATCAAATTTGCAGATGACACCAAACTGGGAGGAGTAGCAAACACATTAGAAGATAGGAGAAACCTCCAGGAGGATCTGGATAAACTGGAATCCTGGGCTGTAACAAACACAAAGAATTTCAACAGGGAGAAGTGCAAGGTTCTGCACTTAGGCAATAAAAACCAAAAACATAGGTATAAAATGGGGGATACTTGGCTTGGCAGCACAATATGTGAGCGGAATCTTGGAGTCGCCGTGGATCACAAGCTGAACATGAGTCAGCAGTGTAATGTGTCTGCAAAGAAGGCAAATGCCATTTTAGGTTGCATTAAGAGGACTGTAGCTTCCAAGTCACGAGAAGTTCTAGTTCCTCTTTATTCTGCATTGGTGAGACCTCACCTTGAGTACTGTGTTCAGTTCTGGGCACCTCACTTTAAGAAAGATGCAGCCAAACTGGAGCAAGTCCAGAGGAGAGCAACAAGAATGATCAGTGGGATGGAAGGGAAGCCCTACGAGGAAAGGTTGGGGGAACTTGGGATGTTCAGCCTGGAGAAGAGGAGGCTGAGGGGAGACATGATTGCCCTCTTCAGATACCTGAAGGGCTGTCATATGGAGGAAGGGGCCAATTTGTTCATAGCTGCTTCTGAAAGCAGAACTAGAACCAATGGGTACAAACTGCAAGAAAAGAGATTCTGGCTGGAAATCCAGAAAAAATTCCTGACGGTGAGGGCGGTTCGGCAGTGGAACAGATTGCCAAGGGAGGTGGTGGACTCTCCCTCACTGGGGATCTTCAAGCAGAGGCTCGATGAGCACCTGTTGGAGATGCTCTAGGGGGAATTCCTGCTGCAGGCAGGGGGTTGGACTAGATGACCTTCCAACTCTAGGATTCTATGATTCTATTCTATGACTTCAGCAAGTCATTCAAAGTCATCACAGATGCCTCCAGGAGAGGGATGGGGGCTGTTTTGGTCCAAGACTTTGAAGGGCAAGAGCATCCAATTTTGTATCTGAACAAAAAGTTTAATCCAGCAAAAACTAGATACTCCATTATGGAGCGTGAGGCTTTGGCGGTGAAGTGGGCGCTCAAGACTCTAAGATACTACCTATTAGGTGCAACTTTTGAGTTGATCACCGACTGTGCCCCCCTCACCTGGCTAAATTGAATGAAGGACAGCAACGCCAAGTTGACCCGGTGGTACTTGTCGCTCCAGCCATATCAATTCATCATCACCCACTGCAAGGGAAGCCAGTTAACTAATGCAGACTTTTTATTGAAACAGGCCATCACCGGACCATCAGGAGATGTTGACCCTGATGCTCCGGTCTTACCGTGGGGGAGGGGTCCATGATAAGGATTGGGAGACACAAGTGGACTACAACAGGCTGTGTACTCAAAATCCCAGCCTGCCCTGGTGAGGGAAAGACAGTAGTGAATCCCAGGCTCTCCAATCCATGGAGAGAGGAGGAGAGGGACACTTGGAGGAGATAAAAGGGGGGGGAAAGGCAGGAAAAGGGAATCCAGCATGGAGAGGAGGCTTAGTGTGGCAGAGGGTTTGAGGTAACAGGCCATGGATCAGACTGTGCTGTGCTTTGTCTTGTGAAGATTGTAAATAGACATTGTTGAGACCAAGTCTGTTTGGGATAAAAGTTAACTGGAGTGTTTGTATCCAGAGTAACCACTAAGCCTGTACCTCCTAAGCAATGGAAGAAAGTAAACCAGTTCCAGTAAACCAGGTACTACTGCTGCCTCCTCAGAATTTGATTCCTTCATGCAAACAAGTTTTGACTTACAGGGAATTCCAGTCTCTCAGGTGTCTACACCCTGTAAGGGGGTGGGCTGGGCTTCACATTTACATTAACTCCAAGCACATTTATATTTACATTAACTCCAAGCTGACCAAAGACTGATGTTCTCTGGGCCAACATACAGCTTTTCCCTGGATTCAGGAAGGAGGGTGTTCTCTACCAGAGGGTTGTCACCCCTCCCGCAACAGGAGGCTGGATTCAGTCAGTTCTCCCTGAGGGGCGGCCCCACTGTCCCAGTCTTTTCTATCCTCGGCTCAGGCAGGACGCAGTCTGGGAGCTCTCTCTCCCAACTTATTCTCTCTATCTCTTTTTCTTCTTATTCTCTCTCTCTTTCTTCTGTTCCCCTCTTCCCCTTTGCATCCTGCCCACCCGACTGCTGGAAGAGCCTGGGGAAGCTGCCCAACTGCCTGGGACAGTGTTCTCCCGCTCTGGCAAGGGACACCTTGCTGGCAGGACCCAGGGCATCAGGGAGGAGCAGGAGAGAACAACATGCGCCTGGAGATGCGGCCGCGTCAGGCGGCAGCCAGGAGGCTGCAGCACACAGCACACATAGCACATAGCGCACAGCTGACCTGTGGCCCCCACAAGGCTCCCTAGGCTAGCAAGCTGTGCCTCAGCACTGCCAGGGACCTCATTCTGGTCGGGATCAGTGGGGCATGAACCACATGGTGTCCGTGTGAGTTTCTCACTGGTGGCCATTTTGAGACCATTCTGGGCACGCAGGTGCCATTTTTTGAGTACCGCAGGGCTTCCTTCACCATGCAGGCTGGGCATGAGGCAGGAGATAGCCAGGGGGACCCCCAAATTCCCCTTAGGTCTCAAGAGGATCCCCTAATTTGCCCTCTGCTCTCTCACAGATGATGAGAGAGGTGGTAAAGGGGATTTTAAAGGAGCAGTTGGAAGACCTCAGGCCCATGGTTCGAGAGGCTGCACAACCTAAGAAGGCCAAGTCTAAAACAAAACACAGATATGTGGCCTCTAATTCAGAGTCTGAGGAGGTTGACTCCTCCCCCGAGAGGCACAAGGGTTTTTATAAGTTGAGTAGGCCTCAGGCTCAGGAGGATTCCCTGTCCTCTCCCTCACAGCCAGAAAGGGAAGAGGGAAAACTGTCGGGGGATGAGGAACAAGACACATCATCTGTTTCTTAGGTGAATAGACTGCGTCCCCCAAAGTTATACACCAGCGTGCTCACTAAGTCTGCCAACGCAATGGACTTGACAATGCCTTCTGCCCCAGCCAAGCTGGACACACCATTCCACAGAGTCAAAATCTATCCACAGAACCCAATTAAGCCACAGGTTGTTCCATTCCCTGAGGCACTGGGACGAGTTTTTGATGCTGAGTGAAGTCACTTCAGTCACTCTAAGCAGCATGGTAAGTTGATGGATAAGTTATACATGCTACCTGAACCAATCATGACCAAATTGGAGGTTCCCACTGTGAATGCTCCTGTGGTGGCAGTTTCCACATCTACCACTTTCCCCTCGGAGGGCAAGTCGGGTTTGCGGGATGTGTGTGACAAGAGGGTAGAGGGTGTGCTCAAACAGGGGTTTGAGTTTAATGCTCCATCTTTTCACGTGGCAGTAACCAGTTCCATCTTTTCTAGGTCGGCTTACATCTGGGCAGAGGAACTGGCACAAGAGGATAAGTCCCTGTCACGCAAGGCCCATTGCACTTTGAAAAAGATAGCAATGGCCTCTGCAGCGGTGGCAGACTGTGCCTATGACTTACTCCAGTTATCTTCTAGGGCAATGGCTATGGGCATGCTAGTTAGAAGACATATGTGGTTGAGACAGTGGGAAGGATTCATGGGTTTGGCTTCTAGAGTCTTAAACATCCTGTTTAAAGGTGAGAAGCTGTTCGGGGAGTCCTTGAAACCTCTCTTGATTGAAAACAAGGACAAACAGAAGGTCCTTTCCATGCCAAAGTAGGACCCGCCTAAATGGTCCCAGTCCTTTCGTCATCCCGGGTCAGGCTACAGATCCAAGCGTTACACTCAACGCAGTAAACCTAAGTGGGACAAAACAAGGCCCAGTTTAAGAAGCGTAGTGGCATGGCACCCTCCACTGCTGGCGAGCCCGCCGAAAAATCACAATCAGCCTGACAGGGGAGGGCAGTCCCGGTGGGTGCCTGACTCTTGACGTTTCCAGAGGCCTGGAGGTCTGTGACAATGGACTCTTGGGTTTTGCAGACGGTAAGCAGAGGGTACTCCATGGAGTTCCTCAAGCTTCCCAGGGATCGGTTTTGGCAGATTCCGATCTCTTGGGACCCAAACAAACACTGCCTGTAGCTGGAAGCCATTGCCCATCTCCTTCAGATCGGTGCAATCGAGCCAGTGTGCTTGAGTCAGAGAGGCAAGGGGATGTACTCTGTGTTTTTCCTTGTGCCCAAGAAGAATGACGATTGGAGGGCCATTCTCGATTTGAAATGGCTAAACAACTTCCTCAAAAAGAGGAAGTTCAGGATGGAAACATAGTAGCTTCCCTTCAACAGCTTCCCATAGTCCATAGTAGCTTCCCTTTTAACAGGGAGACTTCATGACATCAGTGAACCTCGCAGAAGCTTATTTGCAAGTTCCCATCTGGGAGAAATACAGATGATACGTCCGGTTCTGTTACGGGAACAAACAGTACCTGTACAGGGCCCTGCCTTTCGGACTCACAGCAGCACCCAGAGTGTTCACCAAACTTTTGGTGGCTCTGGTAGCTCAACTTCGCTGCAAGGGTATTGCACTGCACCCTTATCTGGACGACATCCTTATTAGGTCGCCGTCCAGGAAAAGGGCAGAGGTGGACTTGGCGACTACACTGAAGGGTCTGGTGGACTTGGGGTTTGTTGTCAAATTCCAAAAGAGTTCCTTGACTCCCACTCAATCTTTGCAGCACCTGGGGTTAATCCTGGACACCCAGTCATGCACGGTGACTCTCTCCCAGGAGAGACAGGACCATCTGAGGGAGACTCTCTTGAGGGTTCAGGGACAAACCCAAGTGGATTTGGGGATCTGACTTCGCTTCTGGGGTTGATGGTGTCTTGCCAGGACATCATCCCCTTGTCCTGTTTTCACCTGAGGCCCCTACAGGGCCTGTCACGTCCCTATGCTCGGTTCATAGAACAAGGGCAGTCCAGGCTGACCTAGCTGTCACAGGACTTCATTCAAAGCATTCCTTGGTGGCTGTCTCCAGGCAGACTGTCTCGAAGTGCATCGATGCTGTCCCCTGTCAGGGAAGTTCTAACCACAGATGCCTCCATTTTGGGGTGGGGAGCCCACCTTCGGGGGAATCTGGTGCAGGGTGCTTGGTCTCCATCAGAGGCAGCTCACAGCATCAATTGGCTGGAGCTCAAGGTGATACATCTAGCCCTGGTTCACTTTCAGTCCGTGGTGAACGGTTCACCACTGCTGGTCTGAACAGACAACATGACAGCCAAGGCATTTGTGAACAAACGGGGGTACCTGGTCCAAGACTCTCAGGGTGGAGACCAACCATCTTTTCACATGGGCAGAGCAACACCTCTGTTCTCTGAGGGCAGAGCATCTGGCCGGCACAGAGAATCTGATGGCGGATTGGTTGAGGAGGCAGCTGGTAAACAATATGGAGTGGATGCTCCACCTGCAGGTTTACCAGTTGCTGATATCCAAATGGGGAGTTCCAGTAGTGGACCAGTTTGCATTGCACCTAAACAAACAGGTTCCAAGGTTCTTTTCCCGTTTTCAGGTGGAGAGGCCTCTAGGGATAGATGCCCTTCAGTTACGCTGGCCCAGGGGCCTTCTATATGCGTTTCCACCCCTGAAACTGATCCCGTTCTTCCTAAAAAGGGTTCGAAGTCTGGGCACAGAAGTTATCTTAGTGGCGCCCCATTGCCCAAGGTGTCTGTGGTTTCCAGATGTCCTAGCGTTAGCCATGGAGCCAGATTGGAAACTGCCTCTACGGATGGACCTGATGATGCAGGGCCCCATTGTGCATCCACAGCCAGCAATCTTCAACTTGACATCTTGGAGTTTGAAAGGCGGTCATTAGCTTGTAAGGGTTATTCTCAGAAAATAATTAACACCTTACTGGCTTCCAGAAAGGGTGTACAGTGCAACCTGGTGCAAATTCAAATCGTGGTGCGTAGCACATGGGGTATCACCCTTCAATTTTAAGGTCAAGGTTCCGTTTGAGTTTCTTCAGGACGGCCTTGACAAAGGTCTCTCTGCCAGCATGTTACGCCGGCAAGTGGCAGCCTTACGGAGCACCCTGGGGTCTTCTTCGGGTAGGAAGGTTTTATCCCACCCACATATCACTAGGTTCCTAAAAGGGGTGAAGCAATTATGTCCTCCACAGGTTCACCACTTCGCTTCACGGGACCTACCTTTGGTTCTTCGGCGTTGGAAAAGCCACCTTTTGAACCTTTACATAGTGTTGACTTAAAGTTTCTAACTTTTAAGACCTTGTTTTTGGTTGCCATTACCTCTGCAAGACGGGTGTCCAAGCTGGGTGCCCTGTCGGTTAATGCATCTTCCGCGATGACAAGGTGGTTTTATGTTTAGACCCTGCCTTCATTCCTAAAGTGAACTCATGGTTTTATAGAGCTCAAGAATTGGTGGTTCCTTCCTTTTGCCCTCAGCCTAAGACAGGAGAGGGGTAGATTCTAGAATAGAATTGATGCTAGAAGGGCGGTCAGTTATTATATTGACCGCACGAAGGACTTTCGAAGGACTTTTTTAAGGAACCGGCCATGGGCAAGCATCTTTCTCAGAATACTTTGGCAAACTGGATAAAAGGGACAATAGCATTAGCCTATTCATCCTTAGGAAGGGCCCCTCCTGCCGGTATCACCGCCCATTCTACACGTAGTGCAGCTGCATCTGTTGCTTATGATGGGGTGACATCAATCGAATCCATATGCAAAGCAGCAACATGGATTTCGCCCAACACCTTCATCAGGCACTATAAAATTGAGAAGGCAGCTTCTGCAGACGCAGCGTTTGGCAGGAGGATGTTGCAAAGAGTAGTGTCTCATAGCCCCTCAGGTCAGCCCTCCTTTCCTCCAGACGGATACAGCGCTGCTATATACTTCTGGTAGAGAATACCCTCCTTCCTGAATCCAGGGAAAAGAAAGTTTTTTCTTACTGTAGACTTCTTTTCTGGGATGAAGGAAGGAGGATGCTCTGCCCACCTCTCTCCGACCCTCAGGTCCTGATTCAATTGGTATTCCTGCTGGCCTTTGTTCCAGCTTTGTTGGGGAAAAGTCTAGGGGGCACAGACTCGCTTTTCCTTTTCCTCTGTTGTCTTGTTCTGTTTTTCACAGTGTCTGTCCACATGTATTGGTTACCAGACTCTCTATTCCAGGAGTGTCCAACACGAGGCCCGGGAGCCGCATGCAGCCCAGGATGAGGGTGGATGCGGCCCTCCTGCAAAGCTGGCCACCAACATTGGAAAAACCGGCTTTGTGGCAGCAGCCATTTTCAAATTTCATGTGCTTCTCTGGGCACTGCCCTGGGTGGCCTCCACAAAGCTGGCCTGGGCTGCCTGGCTCCTACTCCTACCTGCCTCCTGGCACTCAGAGCACTTCAAGCCCCTGCAGACCTTGCAGTGCTCACCCACCCGTATCCCCCATATCCCCTCTATCCCAACTGCTGCCTGCTGCCCTTGAGACCTACTCAGAAGCCCAGTTAAAGTCAATGAGGCTTACTCCCAAGATGCAGTCTGAGAGCTCAATGATGCATATGATGGGCTGTGATCCTCTCCTAGCTTAACCTCTCCAAGCTTAACCTTAACCTCCAATCCTAACCATGTGTACTTAGAAGTAAGGCCTATTATACCAAGTGTATCTTACTCCCAGGAAAGTGCATTCAGGATTGCAGCATATCTCCAAGGTTAAGCTTGGAGAGGATCACAGCCCATCCTATGCATCATGCCTCCTCAGAAGTAAGCCCCACTAAAGTCAGTGAGGCTTACTCCCAAGTTGCAGTCTGAGAGCCCAATCCTTTGCATGGCTACTCAGCAGAAAACCCCATGATAATCAATGAGACTTACTCCAAGGTTTACCTTGGAGAGGATCGCTGCCCCTCCTATGCATCATGCCTACTCAGAAGTAAGCCCCATTAAAATCAATGAGACTTACTCCAAGGTTTAAAAAATATAGGACAAAATATAGGACATACTATATTTTGTCCTACATTTTTTTAAAAAAGTTGTTAGCGTTTATGTGCGGCCCAAACCAACACATCTTCATCCAGTGCGGCCCAGGGAAGCTAAAAGATTGACATCCCTGCTCTTTTCGTTTCTTCAGGGTTGGCTTCTGCTGGTCGGCTCGGCTTTGAGACTGGGACAGAGAGGAGAACTGACTGAGTCCAGGGAGAAGAAAGGGATGAGAACTGACAGTCCAGCCTCCTGTTGGGGGAGGGGCAACAACCCACTGATAGATAACACCCTCCTTCCTTCATTCCGGAAAAGGAGTCTACAGTAAGAAAAACCTTTCTTTTTTGTGGAATGTTTGGGTTCATTTGTTTCTTGATCCTGGCCCAATGCCCATCAAATGGCAACAATGTTTCATCCACTAGAAAACATTCTCCATACGGGACTGATCATTAAGATCTTACAGATGAACTGAGACTGACAGGGGGCTGAATTTGGGTTCATCTTTTGATAATAATAGCAGAGTGCTTCTGCTGCATTAAGACATTATCAGTGCAACCCTAACTCTTGGTTAGACTGGCACAAGACCCGTGCTGGCCTGGGATTGATGCAAAAGTGCCGTAAGGCACTTCTGACCTCTCCAGGTGGTTAGGCCAGTGAACAGACATGCACAGGCCTCCCAATGCCATAACAGGAACGGATTGCATCCTGAATGACAATTCTAGACAGTGAGCCATAAGGGAATTAAAAGGGCATAATGAAGATTGTGGGCATTTGTTTTCTGATTATAGGATTAGGAGCAGCATTGAGGAAAAATGGAGAGGGCTCATGTGTGTGGTACAAGTGTTACTGGAAATCCACTTATGCTGAATCTCTTGGCCAATAGTGAGTCAGTAATATAAGAGTTGCTATGTCTAGGATCATCTTCCAGTGTTCCACTACCAAACTACATTTGGGATGGTTTCTGGTGTACGTGCACACTCACTGACACACACCCTCTGTTCTTGATACATGTTAAACTCCTCAAGTAACTAAGTCATCATCAGCAATGAGTCACATCACATACAGATTTCTAGAAACTGAATTCTAGCTTAAAATCCACTCAGGCAGAGGCAGAACCCTGAATTATTTTGAGGGGACTACATACGGACTCATCCTCTCTAATGGAAAAGTTTCTATAAGAGGGAGAAATTTAAATGCAAGGAAATATAAGGTAGTAGTAATGGGGGACTTTAATTACCCAGACATTTGCTGGGAGACCAACTCAGCCAAATATGGAAGCTCCAGTAGATTCCTGATTGGCCTGGAAGATAACTTCATGGTCCAGAAAGTGGAGGAGACGACAAGGGGAGGGGCCATCCTTGACCTGATCTTAACAAATCGTGAAGAACTGGTTGATCAGGTCAACATAGTGGGAACTTTAGGGGAAAGCGATCATGAGCTGCTGGAATTTAGAATAATGTGGGAAATAAAAAGAGTGCAGAGTGAAACTTATATGTTGGATTTCAGAAAGCTGATTTCAACAGGCTTAGAGGAGTCATAGGTGGGATCCCATGGGTTGATGATCTAATGGGGAAAGGGGCCCAAGATGGGTGGGAGCTCCTTAAGAGGCAGCTTCTACAAGCACAGTCAGAAACAATTCCAATAAAAAAGAAAGGGGGGGGGGAAATCCTCAAAAAACCAGGTTGGCTCCACAGGCAACTTGGGGATCAGCTGAAGTTAAAGAAAGAGAAGTATAGGGAGTGGAAGACTGGAAAGATCACCAGAGAGGAGTACAGGCAGGTAGCCCGGTCCTGTAGGGAGGGGGTCAGGGATGCTAAAGCTCAGTATGAGCTGAGGCTGGCCAGGGGAGTCAAAGATAACAAAAAGAGCTTCTTTAGATATGCCCAAAGGAACAGGAGGAGAGACAAGGGGGTGGGGCTGCTCTTGGACAAGGATGGACAACAGGTGTCTGGAAACCAGCAGAAGGCGGAGCTGCTCTACTCCTACTTTGCATCCGTCTATTCACTGAAGGAGGGCTGTGCAAATGGGGGTGCGGGATCATTGACTGATTTGGGGATGTGTTTACATCCCCTAAGAGGTAATGTAAACATGGATGCAAAACATGGGTGCAAAACAGCAGATTAAGATTGACAGAGAACTGGTTCGAAACCACTTAACTGGCCTAAATGAATTCAAGTCATTTGGACCAGATGAGCTGCAGTAGCTCCTCGAGTTCTTAAGGAACTGGCAGATGTCCTTGCAGAGCCTCTGTCAATCATCTTTGAGAAATCCTTGAGGAGTGGAGAAGTGCCACTGGACTGGAAGAGAGCAAATGTAGTAATGAAGAGAGCAAATGGAGAACAAATCTTTAACAAATCTTTAACAAATCTTTAAGAAGGGGAAAAAAGAAGACCCGGGAAATTATACACCAGTCAGTTTGACTTCAATCCCGGGCAAGATATTAGAGCAAATCATAAAACACACAATTTGTGCACATCTAGACAAGTACTCGGTGATCAAAACAACCCAGCATGGATTTACCAAGAATAAATCTTGCCAGACAAATCTGATCTCCTTTTTTGATCGGGTTACGAGCTTACTGGACAGTGGCAATGCTGTGGATGCCATTTATCTTGACTTCAGCAAAGCATTTGACAAGGTTCCACATGACATTTTAATTGGGAAGTTGGAAAAATATGGGTTAGACAAGGCAATCGTTAGGTGGATCTGCAACTGGCTCGATGACTGCGCTCAAAGGATTTTAGTAAATGGTTCTGTGTCAACCTGGAGGTCAGTTTCTAGTGGGGTCCCCCAAGGCTTTGTCTTTGGCCCAGTTCTCTTTAACATTTTCATCAATGACTTGGAGGAAGGGATATGGGGGAGCCTGATTTGCAGATGACACCAAGCTGGGAGGAGTAGCAAACATATCAGAAAATAGGAGAAACTTCCAGGAGAATCTGGATAAACTAGAATCCTGGGCTGTAACAAATAGAATGAGTTTCAACAGGGAGAAGTGCACTTAGGAAATAAAAACCACTTAGGAAATAAAAACCAAAAATACAGGTATAAAATGGGGGATACTTGGCTTGGCGGCACAACATGTGAGCGGGATCTTGGAGTCGCTGTGGATCACAAGCTGAACATGAGTCAGCAGTGTGATGTATCTGCAAAGAAGGCAAATGCCATTTTAGGCTGCATTAAGAGGACTGTAGCTTCCAAGTCATGAGAAGTTCTAGTTCCTCTTTATTCTGCATTGGTGAGACCTCACCTTGAGTACTGTGTTCAGTTCTGGGCACCTCAGTTTAAGAAAGATGCAACCAAACTGGAGCAAGACCAGAGGAGAGTGACAAGAATGATAAGTGGGATGGAAGGGAAGCCCTACGAGGAAAGGTTGGGGGAACTTGGGATGTTCAGCCTGGAGAAGAGAAGGCTGAGGGGAGACATGATTGCCCTCTTCAGATACCTGAAGGGCTGTCATATGGAGGAAGGGGCCAATTTGTTCATAGCTGCTTCTGAAAGCAGAACTGGAACCAATGGGTACAAACTGCAAGAAAGGAGATTCCGGTTGGAAATCCAGAAAAAAATTCCTGACAGTGAGAGCGGTTCGGCAGTGGAACAAATTGCCAAGGGAGGTGGTCGATTCTCCCTAACTGGGGATCTTCAAGCAGAGGCTTGATGAGCACCTGTCGGGGATTCTCTAGGGGAATTCCTGCTGCAGGCAGGCGGTTGGACTAGATGACGTACTAGGTCCCTTCCAACTCTATGATTCTATGGTTCTATGATTCTAAAGACACTTTTTTGGGAGTCTTACCTGGGCTGCTGTTGGAGGTTCAAGGTGGTCAGTGGGGGCACTTGGGGGTAGTTAGGGGAGCTGCCTCTGGCATCTCCAGGCAATTGCCCCCAAGTTGGGGGTAGTTAAAGGCAGCAGCCCTGGCCAGCAGCCCTTTTAAAGAGCTTCCTTTCAGAGTATCAGGGCTGCATAGCACGCGTGCCCATGGTACACTTGCCTGTTAAGTGAAGTGGAACTTGTTCTGTGAAGCAAGATTTCTTGAAAATTTTTGCTTTTTGCTTATGTGAAATGCTTGTTAAGCGAGGTATCACTGAACTTTGGAAACATTGTAACACTTTGGAGTGACACTGGATTTTTTTTTTTTGGAGCAGCATCATTTCTTTGGGACTAGATGTAGCACACGAAGTGTTTTGTGCCTTTTAAAAATGAATGTGCAGCTGCAGAAGGCTTTAAATTTGATTACTGTAGCAGTGTTAAGAAAAAGCAAGTACTTAATCCTATTCCTGGAATCTGTTTCCTAATCAAAGTTGCACCACTACCACCTTCCCATTTGTGGGGGTAAATATACCTGGGTCATGTAGTTTGTCCCAATGGGGAGAGAAGACACTGGGAGGAGCTTTCATTCATTCATTCATTCATTCATTCATTCATTCATTCAAGGCATTTATACCCCACCTCAGTTAAGTTGTGAAGCCTCAGTTAAGGGTCTATGGCATCTTACAAGAATGAAAAAGATTGAAAATCCCTGGTCTAGAGCACCATCAGTAAAGGGGAGTCTTCTGCCTTTAAGTACCAGGAGTGGAGACCTGCTCATCCTCTGAAATGGCTTTCTATAGCACTGGGCTTCACTGTAACTTTTCTGCTCTAAGTATAATTTTTTTGTTATACTGAATAGTGTTGGGAGGGTGAAACAGGAAAGGAGTGGGCAGTGACGGGGTGTGGGGAGTGTGGATAGGGTTTCTGGGAAAAAGACAGGATTGATGGTGTGTCTTAGTCTCATAGCTTGTTTATTTATATCAGGGTTTCTCAAACTTGGGGTCGTAACCCTTTTTGGGTTCACAGAGTACTTTCAGTGGGGTCACCTAAGCAGGCTGGACCTGGCAGTGATGTTTCCCCCTTCCGTATGCTGCTCTGAGCACTCCTGGGCTTAAATTAGGGAGGTTGGAGCTGTTCAGCCTCCGGCCACCAGGGGGAGCTCCAGCCATTCTAGTTTATGCTCTGAGGGATACCCAGAGCAGCACCTGCAGCGTGGCCACAGGAACATGGGGGGGGGGGGAGAACACATGGAGGCTTGCTGGCTCTCCCCCTCCAATAGCACAGCCTTGCTGCCTCCCTCCCTCTCCAGCCACCCCACACTCTCCAGATGAGGTGAGTGTGCTTTTGCATGCAACTGTGTGTGTGAGTGACTGAGTGAGAGCATGGCTTGCAGCCTTAGAGCCCAATCCTATGCACATCTACTCAGAAGTCAATCCCATGATAGTGAATGGGGCTTACTCCCAGGAAAGTGTGCATATCTACTCAGAAGTAATTCCCATTGAGTTCAGTGGGGTTTACGCCCAGGAAAGTGTGCATAGCACTGCAGTACTAGAGCCCAACCCTATGCATATCTACTCAGAAGTAATTCCCACTGAGTTCAGTGGGACTGCCTCCAAGGAAAGTGCATAAGAATGCTGCCTCAGAGCCCAATTCTATGCATGCCTATTCTGAAATAAATCCCATTATTATAGTCCGGGGGACCTTTACTCCCATGTAAATGTGGATAGGATTGCAGCCTCAGGGCCCAATCCTATGCACGCCTACTCTGAAATAAATCCCATTTTGTTCAATGTGTGCATAGAACACACATTTCATTTGTAACAATGAAAATTCATCCTGCATATTGGATATTTACATTACTATCATAACAGTAGCAAAATTACAGTTATAATGTAGCAACGAAAATAATTTTATGGTTTTGGGTCCCCACAACATGAGGAACTTATAAAGGGGTCACGGCATTAGGAAGATTGAGAACCACTGATTTATATAATGGGGTTGTGGTATATAAAAGGTGGAAGATTGCTGTCTTATCCTCTCCATCCCTCTTTTCCTTTTCCATTCCAGGAAATGGAAGAAACAGACACCAGCACATCATCAGATCAATGAATGCAGGCCTCCGTCAGTCTTGAAAGACTATGGTATCGTGCTCTGCACTGCATATGCTGCATGCAAAGCACGAAAGCCTGGGTTGGATTGTTATGGAGGATAAGCTGTTACCCAAGCAGCAAATCCCCCCTCTCCACGCCACTGAATTAGTCCAATGGAAAGGCAGACCCAATACGATTGGATCCAGCTGGCATCACAGAGCTGTCAGTAAGGGAGAAGTATTTGACATGTGCCAGGAGGTCTTGGGCTGACCCTGGCATGTTCTTCTGATAATTATAATTATTATAATATAATTATTATAATAACAATTATAATTGTTACTTCTGTGTCAGTACACAAGCACATAAAGCAACTTTGCCGTGGTTTTTTTTCCTTTCCTCTAACCTTTGTCTCATGGAGCCTATGATTCATCCTGCTCATTAGCTGAAGTTTGTCTGCTCATCAACTGGATCACTTTCATCTGCATTTTTGGTAATCCAACCAGCACTCATCTGACCGCCCTCCCCCCGCCCCCCGCAGCACCATTTCCTCTTCCTTCTGGATTCCAATAAGAAAAGCTGTGTCACCTCTTGATTTGTTGAAACAGAGTTAGGAGGGTTGAATCCTATCCAACTTTCCAGCACTTATGCAGTTGCAATGCAAACATCCCCCCATGAACAAGGGAACAAACATTCCCCCATGAGATGTATTTTATGCAACAACCCCCCCCATGTGCAACATCCCCCATGCTCATCAACAACCCATTCACATCATTCCCCATGTGCATCAACCCCCATGCGCATCAGTCTTTTACAAGCTTCAGTCCCCCATGCACATAATCCTAGCACAGCTGCATCAGCACTGGAAAATTAGACAGGACTGAGCTCTTAAAAAGAAAAAAAGGGGAAAAGGACACTCCTGCTCTGAATGCATGGGAGGCATCTTGGAGCAATCTAGTCATTATTATGGTAACACAGGATCTGACTGGATCGGAGACTAGTTGGATTTTTTCCCTATGCTAAAACACATCCAAAAATCATTCTCCCTGTTTCTTAGAAATGCTGCAAGGCAGCTCAAGAGTGATGGCTTGTGCCAAGTGCCAATGAACACAGCTTGCCATAACCTCTGTATTTGATTTGTACAAGAGCTCACACATTTCTGTTTCTCAAACACAAATGTTTCATAACATGCAAGAACGTCAGGCCAGGGTGATCTGCCTTCCTGCTCCTTCCCATCAAGCCCAATGAATTTCCTATTCCATGAAATGACACTCCTGTTATCTACTGAAGACATAAATCTGCCTTTTCCTGAATCAGCTTGTGTCCATCTGGTCCATTTCTTCCTGCTCCAGTGGGTGGCCGTGGCTCTCCAAGGTCTGAGGCAGCAGCTCTTCCTCACCACCTGCTTTTTTGGTCCTTTAACTGGAGACACCAGGATGTTGGCCCTTTTGCAATCATAGCCAGTGGTGGGCCCAGCCTGGCCCAACAACTGGCTCACCGGAAGTGGGCGGGCCAGGCTGGTGTCAGGGAGAGGGGCTGGGGTCAGGGTTCAGGGAGGATCAGGGGCAGGGCCAGGGGCGCTGCGGGTGTGGGTGGGCAGGGCAAGGGCGGGTGTGCTAAGGTTAATGCACGCGGAGTGCTTAATACGTGCGCAGTGGACGCTGAAGCCTGTCCACTGACCAGCTTAGCGCACATGCAGTGTAGGGCTTCCCCAGGTGAGCTAAACCTGTGTGCAAGGTTTTCTGGCCCCACCCAGCTACCAGATCGGTAGCAGGGGGTCAGAAACAAGAAGCGGTTCAAGCGATCCAGCCCGAACCGGCTTCAGCCCACCCCTGGTCATAGCAGATGACTCCTTTGCATGGGTCTTCCCAGTTGCTGCCTTTTTGGCCTGGTCTCCCACCCCCCCTCCCACTACCTAGGATGAACTTTCTCTTTTTCCAGGTCATGTTTTCTTTTTCAGCCTTGTGTCTTTTTAGCCTTACAATTATGCCATACCGTAGCTTTGCTTCTCAGGCAGCAACTTCTCTAGAAGTGGCCTGAGTAGACCCATTGGGAGTTCCATAACTCTCCTCAGGGAAGGGATGAGCCTCCCCTTCCTGTGACAGCACAACAGCAATCCCACAAGTTGTGCTGCATTCAGTGCAGGTGTTCTAAGCCTGCTTCTTTCAGTGCAAGTTAGGATTGCGTTGTGACATTTGCTATAGTCTTGCTCAAGAAAGTTAAAAGTGCTTTGTTGGATCCACTTATTCCAGCATGATTTGGAAGAATCCTATCAACCAGCAGGTGCTAAGAGGTTTTTTGGAAACTGTTAGCCATTAGTTACTTCTTTTTCTCTCTAAAGCTTTGTAAACTTTTTTTGTTGAAAAGTGGAATATAACATGTATATAAAATATAAAAGTGGAATATAAATATTATTCATTGAGTAGCGAAAAGCTTACTCACGTTGCGGGACCATCATTTTCCCATACGCCTTCCTCCATAGCGCATCAACACCCTGTGCGCAAGTTCCCCTATGTGCAAGTTCCCCTCGTGCGCATCAGTCCCCCCATGTGCATCAGTCCCCCGTGTGCATCGGTCCCCCCTTGCGCATCCGTCCCCCATGTGCAGCATCCTCCCCAGTGCAACCCCTCCCTCCAAATAATATCCCCCCAGTGCACCAGGCACCGAGCACCAAATTGGCTGGATGTTGGTCAGTATTCCATGTTAAGTATAGGACAAAAACACGTTGACCCCTTTTCAGCCCCTGAAGGGTTAAATTTCTCCAAGAGTTCTTGGTGGGTGTTTAGGTGACAGAAGGAACTCCCTCCCAGAATTCCATGCTTCTAGGCCCAGCAGTTTGGGGCAGAATATTGATGAGTCATCAATTCTCCAATGCAAAGTGTAGGGAGGAAAACGTGTTGCGCCCCTTTTCACCCCCTTCCGGTTGGAATTTCCGAAAACTGGTTCTTAGTGCTCCCCTCAGTCACCGAAGGAACACTCACTACAAATTTCAAGCTTCTAGTTCCAGGGTTTTGGCAGGGCGGTGATGAGTGAGTCAGTCAGTCAGTGACTTTTCTCTTATATAGAAGATAACTGGCCCACCTGTGGACTGTTAATCATTCCATGAATGTCAGTTCCTGGAGAGCAACCATGGAACAGCACCATTTTTCTTAATATCCTTGTGAGCTTCCCAAGGACATGTGGTTCCCAAGGACATGTGTGGTTCCCAAGGACATAGATCTGGGTAGGTAGATCAAGGTTAAAAAGGGGGATAGGATATTGATAATGCCAGTATTGCTGATAAAAATCTTCCAGGCTTCAGTCCTCTTCCCCGTTCCACCTCAGACTCCTTAATTTTCCCAGGGGCGTCACTAGGTTTTGCATCACCATGTGTGGGATGCCAGTGCGTCATCCCCCACATAGTAGGTGGGGCAATAACCTGGATGGTGGGTGCCAGAGCTATATAGGGTAGATTAGCCCCTGGCACAGCAGATAGTATACCACTGATCAAGTCAAGAACAATGCAATTAGTAAAGAAGATAAGACAACAGAGTTTCTGAGATCTAGCAACTGTATTGAAGGATTAAGCAATACTCATAGTCTAAGTCCGGTCCAGGATCATACATACAGAGTTTCAGGCAAAATCAAGTCAGTCCAGTATAATCAGCAGTCAGTTCCCATATTAATCCGCCTGTAATTCACCAATGCTCCTTCACTAACCCACACTGAAGCTTCAGAATGCTCCTTCTTAAATACCCCACTGATTGTATGTTACACCTAGAATCAACTGCTTTGTGTTAAGGGCTTAGTGTGCCTTGTGTTTTACATTAAGGGCTTAGTGTGCCTTGTGTTTTACATGTAGGGTAGTTACACCCAAATCCAGGTGGCACCTTGTTAAGGCTCTGGGATGTGACCTATAATAACTTCTTCAAAATCTAATTCCAGGGCATATGAAACCTGGCAGTGGGCATAGTTGCATGCTATTGCCCCGCTTCCACAGTTTTTTAGTCACACATTCTAATAGAAGAAATATATTTCGAAGTGGTTTGTTTACTGCATTCTGCTGCAAATTACGCATCCAACAGTATATATACATGATTGGACTATTTCTAAAAACCAGGATTTTTAGCCATTTAGGTCACTAGCGGTGCCACTACTGCAGTGGTGCTTACTGCAATGGTTCTCAAACCTTTTAGATTGGGACCCTCTTTTTAGAGAGATAATTAGTCCAGGATCTACTAAAAGTGATATCATGGCTTAAAGCAGGCCTCCGTCGGTCTTGACAGACTATGGTATTGTACTCAGCGCTGCATACGCTGCATGCGAAGCACAAAAGTCTGGGTTAGATTGTTATGGAGGATAGGCTGTTACCCAAGCAGCAAACCCCCCCTCTCCACACCACTGAATTAGTCCAGTGGAAAGGCAGAGCCAGTACAATTGGATCCAGCTGGCGTCGCAGAGCTGGGCTAAGGACAGGAGCTCACCCTGTCTTGTGGTGGTGACCTTGGTCTCGAACACTGGCCTGCTGGTTAACAGGCACAGCATCTTAACAGCTTGCGCCACCACAGCCACTTTCTACCATTTTTCTATCATGGCTATAAGTGATATTATAAAATTATTAGCTGGATCCAATCGTATCGGCTCTGCTGCATGGGATTTGCTGCGTGGGGATTTGCTGCGTGAGTAACAGCCTATCCTCCATAACAATCTAACCCAGGCTTTATAACAATCTAACCCAGAAATGACATTATCAGACAAATTAAAACAAATAATTGTAAATACATTAAAGTTAATCAAATTAATAATCTCAAAATCCGCCCCCCCCCCCCAAAAAAAAATTCATTGGTGATCTTTCCAGTCTTCCACTCCCTATACTTCTCTGTCTTTAACTTCAGCTGATCCCCAAGTTGCTTCTGGAGCCAACCTGGTTTTTTCAGGTTTTTTCCCCCTTTCTTTTTCATGGGAATTGTTACTGACTGTGCTTGTAGAAGCTGCCTCTTAAGGAACTCCCACCCCTCTTGGGCCCCTTTCCCCATTAGATCATCAACCCATGGGATTCCGCCTATGACTCCTCTGAGTCTGTTGCAATCGGCTTTCCTGAAATCCAATGTGTAAGTTTCACTCTGCACTCTTTTTATTTCCCGCATTATTCTAAATTCCAGCAGCTCATGATCGCTTTCCCCTAAAGTTCCCGCCGCATTGACCCAGTCAATCAGTTCATGACAATTAGTTAAGGATGGCCCCTCCCCTTGTTGCTTCTTCCACCTTTTGGACCATGAAGTTATCTTCCAGGCCCATCAGGAATTTATTGGAGCTTCCATGTTTGGCTGAGTTTGTCTCCCAGCAAATGTCTGGATAGTTAAAGTCCCCCATTACTACTACCTCATATTTCCTTGCAACGCCTGCCAGTTGCTTCAAGAAGACATCATCTATTCCTTCTCCTTGGCCTGGCAGTCTATAGTAGACGCCCACTACAATGCTTTGTTTCTTGTTTTTCCCCCTAACCTTTACCCAAACGCACTCCACAGGGATATCCGGACCAGTTTCCTGGATTTCAGAGCAGGTATATACGTTCTTGACATATAATGCTACTCCACCTCCCCTTTTGCCACTTCTCTTCCTCCGGAACAGCTGATAGCCTTCCAGTTCTGCATTCCAGTCATGGGAGTCATCCCACCAAGTTTCAGTTATTCCTATCAAATCAAATTTCCCTTCACTTGCTAAAAGTTCCAGCTCATCTTGTTTATTTCCCAGGCTCTGTGCATTTGTGTAAATGCAACTTAAGCCCTGGAGGTTGCAACTCAATGCATTTCCCTCCTTTTTTGTAAGGCCAGGCCCCTCTAAAGATTTTTGACTTACAGCCATGCCCTGGAAATTTCCATCCAGAGCATTTTCCTTATTCCTAGGTTCCCTTTGGAAGTAACCCACCCCCTTCTTATTTAGTTTAAAGCCCTCCTGATTAGGTTGGCCATCTCCCGTCTGAAGACACTCTTCCCCCAACCCGTAAGATGTAGTCCATCCTTTGCTAGGAGTCCTTCCTCAGGGAAGTTCACTCTGTGATCCCAGAATCCAAATCCTTCTCGATGACACCATTTTCGAAGCCAGCTATTGACCTGAAAAATCTTGCCATCTCTCTAAGGACCTTTGCCAATTACTGGGAAGATGGATGAGAATACCACTTGGGTATTTTAAGGAATACCAGATCCTTAATCTTCCTCCCCAAAGCTTCATAATCCCCAACAATCTTCTGGAAAGTTTCCCAAGCAGTATTGTTTGTTCCTACATGGATAAGTAAGAACGGGTGATGATCAGCAGGCATGATCATCCTTGGTAGCCTCTCCGTGATATCCTGCACCCTGGCACAAGGGAGGCAGCATACCTCAAAGGAAAATGGGTCTGGTCGGCATACAGGTTCCATGCCCCTCAGGTGAGAATCTCCAATCACCACCACCCTCCTTTGTGTTCTCCTTCTGTGTCGCAATTCCCCCACACTAACTGGTTGTGGCTGCTGTCTATGAGGGGGATCTGTAGGCATGCCAGTATGGGTAATGCCAGGATCCGGTGAAAGTGTGCTAGCAAGAAGAACTTCTGCCAGCGTGGTGGAATCTGAGAGACTCTGGAAACGGTTGTATAGCTCCAGTGGTTCTCGACTGCTCCTGCCCTTTTTTCTCCTGTCACGTGTCTCCACGAAGAGACATCATTGCTGGGGTTCCCACTGGTGTCATCCCTCTGGAGAAGTTCTGTGTGCATTGCATCGAGAAACTCCTCAGATGTCTTAATTTGATGAAGGGTGTAAACTTCACCCTCCAATGCTGCCACCTTCTCCTCCAACAGTGCAACCAGTTTGCACTTGCAGCATCAATAATCCCCGGGGTCCTTGGGCAAGAAGACAAACATGGCACACGTGGTGCATGTCACGACAACTGCGCCCTTCCATTCCATCTCCTGTCAACTTTTCAAGTCCTCCTTGCTCACAGGTTCCTATTCACGGGATCGCGTCTCAGGCCTTGATGCTGCCCTACAAAGCTCCTAACACCAGGAAACTAGCCAATGAACACCTAGCAGCAATTAACCCCCCCAGCTAAGTAGCTCCTCCTCCACTCACCTGGGACACTCAGGCAAAGAAAAAAAACCCTTTTACTTTTATAAGTAAAAGGAAGAAAAATCCTACCAGTGAGATGGGCTCAGAAAAGCCTCGAAACTCCCTCTTCCAAACTCACAGCAGATACAAACATTCAGGCAAAGAAAAACACCCCTTTTTATCAGAAAAGGAAAAAAATCCTACCAGTGAGATGGGCACAGAAAAGCCTAGAAACTCCCTCCTCCAAACACACAGCAGACACAAAAAACGTTGCGCATGGGGCAAGTTGTGCATGGGGGGTTGATGCACATAGGGGCAAGTTGCGCATGGGGGCAAGTTGAGCATGGGGGGTTGATGCGCATGGGGGGCTGATGCGCATGGGGGAATTTGCGTATGGGGGTTGATGCACATGGGGAAGTTGCGCATGGGGAAGTTGCTCATGGGGGTTGATGTGCATGGGGGAAGATGCACATGGGGATGATGCGCATGGGGAAGTTGCGCATGGGGTTGATGCGCATAGGGGCAAGTTGCGCATGGGGGGTTGATGCACATGGGGTGGATTCGCATGGGGGAAGATGCACATGGGGAAGATGCGCATGGGGGAAGTTGCACATGGGGGTTGATGTGCATGGAGAATTGATGCGCATGGGAGAAGATGTGCATGGGGGTTTGATGCGCATGGGAGAAGATGTGCATGGGGAAGTTGCGCATGGGGGTTGATGTGCATGGGAGAAGTTGTGCATGGGGGTTGATGCGCATGGGGAAGTTGTGCATGGGGGGTTGATGTGCATGGAGGAAGTTGCGCATGGGGTTTGATGCGCATGTTGGGTTGATGTGCATGGGGGAATTTGTGCAATGGGAGTAAGTTGCGTGTGGGGGAATGATGCGCATGGGGGAAGTCGCACATGGGGGTTGATGCGCATGGGGAAGTTGTGCAGTGGGGGAAGTTGCGCATGGAGGAATTGAGCTTGGGGGAAGTTGCACACGAGGGAAGTTGCTCATTGGGGTTGATGCGCATGGGGAAAGTTGCACATTGGGGGTTGGTGCGCATGGGGAAGTTGTGTATGGGAGAAGTTGTGCATGAGGGTTGATGCGCATGGGAGAAGTTGTGCATGGGGGTTGATGCGCATGGAGGGAAGTTGCGCATGGGGGAATTTCGCATGGGGGTTGATGTGCATGGGAGAAATTGCGCATGAGGAGAAGTTGCACGTGGAAGATGGCATATGGGAAAATGATATTCCCGCAACGCGGGTTCACTTTTCACTAGTATATATATAGAAGAGAAAAGTCACTTACTGTCTGACTGATTCATCAACACCATGCCAAAACCGCTGGGCCTAGAAGCGGAAAATTTGGGGTGGGTGTCGCTTCCATGACTGAGTGGTGCATTAAGAACAGGTTTTTGGAAATTCCAACCAGAAGGGGGTGTAAAGAGGCGCAATGCATTTTCCTCCCTATTCTTTGCATTGAAGAATCGGTGACTGAGGGAAGCTCTTCCCCAACCCCTGGTGCTAGAAGCATGAAATTTAGGGAGGTGTTCCTTCTGTCCCATCAACACCCACCAAGAACCAATGTGGAGAAATTTAACCCTTAAGGAACTGTAAAGGGGTATAATGTGTTTTTGTCCTATACTTAACATGGAAGACTGTCAAACCTTTAGCCAATTTGGTGCTCAGTGTGTGGTGCACTGGGGAGATTTTGTTTGGAGGGAGGGGTTGCACGGGGAGGATGCTGCACATTTGGGGCAGTTTCCCGTCGGGGGCAGTTGCGCATGGTGGGTGTTGAGGTTGGGTAGGTGATGCGCATGGGTAGGTGATGTGCATGGGGTTATGATGCGCATGAAGGTTGATGCGTATGAAGGGTTGATGTGCATGTGGAGGTGATGTGCATTGGCGGATGATGCACATAGGGTGAAGGAGCATGGGAGATGTTGCACAGGGGAATTGCTGCGCATGGGGGTTTGATGTGCATGAGGGTTGATGGGCATGGGGAGGGAATGCACATGGGGTAGATGCACATGGGGAGATGATAATGCACATGGGGATGATGATGTGCATGGGAGATGTAGCACATGGGGGATTGCTGTGCATGGGGGTTGTTGCGCATGGAGAATGATGACCATGGGGTAATGATGTGCATGCAGGGTTGATGTGCATGCGGGAATGATGCACATGGAGGTTGATATACATGGAGGTTGATGCGCATGGCAGGATTTTGCACATAGGTGATGAACATGGGGGTTGATGTGCATGGAGGGTTGATGTGCATGGGGGATGTTGTGCATGGGAGAATTTTGCAAATGGGGTTGAGGAACATGGTGATTGTTGCACATGGGGGGTTGTTGCACGTGGGGGATGATGTCCATGGGAATGATGCGCATGGGGAAATGATGTGCATGGGAGATGATGTGCATGGGGATGTTGCACATGGGGTTGCTGCACATAGGGGTTGGTGGGCATGGGGGATTGTTGCGCATGGGAGGTTGTGCATGGGGTTATGATGCGCATGGGGAATGATGCATATGCAGGGTTGATGAGCATGGGGAATGATGAACATGGAGGTTGATGTGCATAGAGGTTGATGCGCATGGTGGAATGATGCATATGGCGGCTTGATGCGCATGGCAGGATGTTGCGCATGGGCAATGAACATGGGGGTTGATGTGCATGGGGGATGTTGTGAATGGGGGGATTTTGTGCATGGGGTTGAGGAACCTGGTGGTTGTTGTACATGGGGGAAGTTGTGCATGGGGATGATGCGCATGCGCATGTGGGGTTGATGTGCTTGGGGGAATGATGCGCAAGCGGGTTGATGTGCATGGGGAATGATGTGCATGGAGACTGATGTGCATGGAGGTTGATGTGCATGGGGGAATTTGCACAAGAGAGTTGAGGAGCATTGCAGATGTTGCATATGGAGGTTTGATGCGCACGGGGGAAGTGATGTGCATGGGGGGTTGATGCGCTGTGGGAAATTACATCTGGGGGAATTTTACTCCCACAATGTGGGTACACTTTTTGCTAGTAAGAAAATAAATGCTCAGGACCCTTGTGTATATTGCTTCCGTGTGCTTTCTGTAATTTTACTGAATTCATAGAATCCTAGAGTTGGAAGTGACCTAACAGAATAGTTGAACCACTTCTAGTGGTTCAGGAAATGCTAGTGCAGCAGGAAATCCAACTAGAGCATCCCTGACAGGTGCTCATCGAACCTCTCCTTGAAAATCCCTAGTGAGGGAGAGTCCATCATCTTCCTTGAAAATCTGTTCCACTGACAACCACCCTCACTGTCAGGAATTTTTTCAAGAAATCCAAGCAGAATCTCTTTTTTTGCAGTTTGTACCCATTGGTTCTAGTTCTGCATTCAGAAGCAGCTATAAACAAATGAGCCCCTTCCTCCATAAGCCCTTCAGGTATCTGAAGAGGGCAATTCAATGCAATATTACTGAATATGACATTTAAAATTATTTCAGTGGTACCTTGCTTAATAAGTGCCTCGCTTAACAAGCGTTTCACACAACAAGCAAAACTTTCCAAGAAATCTTGCTTCACATAACAAGTTCCATTTCACTTAACAAGTAAGCGCGCTATGGGTACGCGTGCTATGCAGCCCTGACGCTCTGAAAGGAGGCTTTTTAAAAGGGCTCCGGCCAGAGCTGCTGCCTCTAACTGCCCTCAACTTGGGGGCAGTTGCCTGCAGGTGCCAGAGGCAGCTGCCCCGAACTGCCACCTAGTGCCCCCACTGACCCCACTGAACCTCCAGCAGGAGCCAAGCTTCCCAGGAAAGTGTCTTAACCATGTCTATCCAGAAGTAAGCCCCATTGTGTTAAATGGGACTTACTCCTAGGAAAGTGTCTTTAGGATTGCAGCCTAAGTAGACTTCGTAGGATCATGCACATTGAATGCATGTTTTGAATTCAATTCCAGAGCTTTGTCATCTTTTTTACATCCAGTTAGTATTTTCATATGAATATTTTGGGGGTTGTGGAACCAATCAGCTGAGTTTCCATTATGTCCTATAGGAAAATCCGCTTCACTTAAAGAGCATTTCACTTTAAAGAGCATGCCTCCGGAACAAATTAAGCTCTTTATGTGCACCACTGTACATACTAGTGAAAAGCGTACCTGCATTGCGGGAGTAAAATTCCTCCAGAATGTAATCCCCCATGGCACATCAACCTCCCATGTGCAACAACCCCCCATGCGCATCACTCCCCCCCCATGCATCACTTCCCACATGCGCGTCGGCTTTGGCAGGGCGTTGATGAGTCAGTCAGTCAATGATTGACTTTTCTCTTTTACATATATTAATAAATATACAATTTATTAATTCCAAGTAGGCTGAAGGCAAATTGCTGTATGTCATAATCAAAAAGAGGACAAGAGGACATGACACCCCCAAAATGTAGAAGGACCAATAAAAATGTAGGATATGAGATATCTATCTACCTACCTACCTACCTATCTAGCTATCTAGCTCTCTATTTAATTCAAGTGGTTAGACCAGGGGTCCGCAAACTTTTTAAACCTGGGGCTGGTTCACTATCCCTCAGACACTATTGGGGGCTGGACCATAATTTGTAGAACAACCCCAAAAAAGTTGGACAAAATGTAGGACATGTTAAAATGAAGCAAAAATTCTTATATTGTTTTCCTGTACTTAATTTCAACACTTTTAAAATTGAAAACCTTGAATGTGTCTGTGACATGCACACCATGCACTCTCTCTCTCACACACACACAAACACACCATGCATTCTTACATACATACACAAACATTTGCATTGAATTGGGCTCAAGGGTTCCAGTCCTGCCCTGTCCACTCTTTCCTGTGAGTGAGTCCTATTGATGATTATGGGACTTACTTTTAACTAGACATGCTGTATCCTTGGGCTGAACTCTAGCATTTTCCTGGGAGTAAGCCCCATTTGCTATCCTGGGATTACTTCTCAGTAGACCTGACTAGGCTGTGCCATGGGAGAGGTGAGAGCACCAGCCTGAAGCCCCTGGTGGCTGGAGGGGCGGCGCAAGTGGCGGGAGAGGCGCACGGGCCAGCCAGAAGCCCCTGATGGCTGGAGTGGCGGTGCGAGCAGTGCAAAAGGTGCACGCACCAGCCTCAACCCCTGGAGTAGACTGAAGGGAAGCCCAAGTGCGCACGCACAACAGTTTTGAAAAAGTTAAAGAGCCAGTGCTGAAGCTGCCCAAATACCGGAGGCCTGGCAAGCCTGCCGGCGGGCCATATTAAGGACCCTGGGGGCCATATCCGGACCGCGGGTCGTAGTTTGAGCACCCCTGGGTTAGACAATCCTAAAGATACTTTGCCAGGAGTAAGACCAACTGACCATAATGGGGCTTACATTTCAGGAGACATGGTTAGGATTGCACTGTTTATTGATTATTATTAAAATTAAAAAATATTAAATATAATTTATTACATATAATTGATGAATTACTAGCATACTACATGCTGCCTGCTGTTACAAAAATCCTGACATGGGTCGCCAACAAGGTTACCTACACCTCCAACCTTAGGATCACTTTCAAATTCCCCAAGAAATAATAAAGTCCAGAGTCCAGGGATTAAAAAGTTAAGCAAGAGCTTTATTTGCTAGCAAACTTGGAGGCAGGTCGACTCATAGGTGAAATCTTTCAAACTGGCCTAAGAACCCTTAGCCACAGGAAGTGCAGGGCTCTTTATACCTCAAAGTGACATTAGCAATATTTAATGATTCATACATTTCAATTCGCTTTTGACATTGTCCATTATTGATATACACCAACAGTTCACTTGTTTCTATCATCCATTCAAAACAGACATTACCTCACTTTCACTTAGGTTAGCTCTGATTTGTTAATTCAGTTCACACCATTGACATTGTCACCACATACAATTTGTTGCAACTTTTGTATCATTTCATCTATGCTCCCATTGTTTTGTCAAGGATTATTTCTGCTAACTGTTGCATACTAGATACTTATGCGCTTCTGTACAATATAATTGCTTGCAAATTCTTTTCCTCACATGCTGATACTTTACCCATAGTGATTTGAAACTGAAGGCCTAGCCAGAGTGTTGCTTTAAAATAATTGCTCTCTTTACCTGTTAGTAGTATTGGGGATCAATACTATAGATTTTTGTTACACTGCTCACAAGGAAATGGAGGACAAGGAAGGCTTTTGCAGAACCCAAGGCTTATAAAGAGGACATGTCCTGGTAAAAAGGACATCTGGTAAAAAATATTTTAAAAATCAAAACTGCCTTAGGCATCCCCCCAAAAAGCATTAAAACCCCAGAGGAAAGAAGGCAGAGATGAGGCTTGAGTGGAAGGAGAAATTTGGACTCTCAGCAAGCTTTGCATACAAAAATTAAAGTTCCCATTACTTGCTGAGCCAGTTTATGTGTTGGGGAGGGGTCTGCCTTCAGGAGCACTTTCAAGGACGGATGTTCCCCTGGATTGATATTCCACACCAGCCAAAATGTTTGCTTACTTGCGAGTGAACACGACTGCAGTTTTAAAACTGAGAAAGCTTGGAGGAGGGAACTTCCTCCTGGGATGATTTGTGGGGGCTGAAGTTCTTGGATCAGAACCCTTCTGGTGTCCTTGGTTCCCTCTCAGCCTTGCCTTTCCAGCAGATTAAGACCAGATATGCAAATATAAATGTAAAACTGCAATTGGCAAATTTTGAGGCTATTAAAGTTTTTTGGCCATAACTTTGGCTAGGAAGGCACAAGCTCAAAACAGATTTTTGTGTTTGACTGCTCTTCAATAGGAATCCAATGACATATGGCATGACGGGGTAGTGTGCACCTTCGCAAACGTCCTTTTTGGGGGGCCCACAATCCCCCAGTGTGGGTCACACTCCGCACACCACCCTGGTGATGCCAGTGGTCCCTGCCTATTTCCCTCTTTTCCTTCCTCCCACACTGACTTATCAATTCCAGAGGATGTGCTGGGATCACTGGTAGGCTCTCACTGCTGCTTGCCACTTGCAGTGGTGGCCTGTCTGCTCTGAATAATACTTTGCCTTTTGCAACAGCCATAAAGTACTTTATGGTGCCAGAATGAAAGTGAAAGTCTAGAACGAAAGTCAATACCAATCTGTTCGGAAACCATTCCCATCCCCCTGCTGAAAGTGATGTCATAGCTGAAAGTGACATCAAACAAGAAGCTACATCACTGTGATATCACCATTTACACTTTCCACCATTCCACTTTCCACTTGGAAGTAAGTCACACTGAATACCTATTGTGTTCAATGAGACTTAGATTACAATCCAGAGTAACTACGGGACCTTTTACACTGACATAGTGCCACCTATGGGAAACCTATGGGAAATGCACAGAGCAATCCAGAGTAAGTACCTCTTATGTCTTTCTGTAGTTACTCTGGAGTGTTATCACTCTCAGGAAAGCAGCCTGAGTGCTGCTTTTCAAGATGGCAGTATCCAGTGCCAGAATCCAAGATGGTGGAGCCCAGCTTTGCATGACCTCTTACTCCCAAGGAGATCCTGATCCCTACTTTGAGAAACACTGAATACAGTACTTTGAAATGGGGTGTTGGAAAGGGAATAACAACAGAGCCCAAGAACATGATGCAGAAGGCTGCATCCAGTCATGGGCTTCAGGTGGTTTTCACAGGTTCTATGAGGTTTTCACAGGTTGCTAATGAGCGCCTGGTTCTGAGAACTAGTTACTAATGGGACATAGAATCTGTTGTTAATTTAGGTTATTTGGACATAAAACCTGTTGTTAATTTATTTGAATCCCACCATTGGCTGTATCCACAATAAAAAACAGTTCAGTAGGCTGATTCCTCCTATCCAGGCCTGCCCAACTCCTGATCTGTGACCATATGTCCTCTTCTTCCGGGACATGTCCTGGATTCTTGCCTTTATGTCCATGGGGAAAAAAACTTCGGTGTCCTCCTTTTTCTTGTAAGTGGACAGCATATAGACTTCTTGTAATTAATAAATTACAAGTAATAAATTAGGTGTAATAGTTTCAAACCTTAATAATAAGTACAGGTGTCTCCCACTTTCTGATGGTTCTGCACTTTCAACATTTTTCAACTTTTCATTCATTCAACTCATGCTTCACTTTTTCAACCACTCCCTGCTGGTAAAGAGTAAATTGTCTTCTCTGATGTTGATTTTTGATATTACCCCTGCTAACTGAGCAAGAGACACTCTTTCAAGTGGGTGTATCTCTTTTAATTAGCGGGTGAGAGTAAATGGTACTATACACTCACAGCAATGTCAGTTCTAGTGGCTTCTGCGGCTGTTCTTTTTGCATTTTAGATTGTGAGCCTTTTTGGGACAGGGACTCATTAGCTATTAATTAGCTTTAATTTTTTCATTTGCTTGTAAACTGCTTTGTGAACTTTTCAGTTGGAAAGCAGTATATTAATACTGTAGATAGATTTGCATGTGACATTATAATCAAACTATTTTTAGCATTTCCTCAGTAACTAACCATCATTCAAATACGTAAGATATTCATTGCCCTTACATGCCTTTGTAACTTTAATTTATGTATTTTGGCGATATGTTAATTTAAATGTATGCAATTAAAAAATTATATTTATGTCTTTTTTGGTGGCCATTTTACATTTGCAAGCTGAAAAAGACGGGGTTCCACTTTTCATTGGTTTTCTGTTTTGGATGGTGCTCCAGTCCCTAATCCATCCAATAAGCCTGTTGCATAGTGTTTTAATTAAGCACAGAAAAGTAATATGGATGGTATTTTTAACTTTTATTTGTTTATGTCCTACATTTTTCATGAATGTCCTACATTTTTGAGGGACCTTATTATCTTTATTTTGCATATACTGTATGATCACCCTCACCTGAAAATAATATACATATTTAGCTTTTATTTTGTCATATCCTACATTTCTCTAACAAGTCCTACATTTTTAGGGTCCTTTTTCCTCTTTTTTATTTTTTATAACACATGGTCACCCCGACCTGAAAACAATACACATGAGTGTTTTTAGCTTTTATTTGGTCATGTTCTACGTTTTTGAGAGTCCTTATCCTCTTTTTTTTTTGCTGATAACAATTGGTCACTCTGACCTTTTATTTGATCATGTCCTACATTCCTCTTGCATGTCCTACATTTTTGAAGGTCCTTATTCTCTCCCCTTTTTTTGCTTATAACATATGGTCACTATGACCTGAAAACAATAGACAAGTGTTTTTTTAGCTTTTATGTCCTACATTTTCTTGCATGTCCTACATTTGTGATCATTACACAAAAAATCAATACAGAAATGTTGAAATCAATACACAAGTGTTTTATTTGATCATGTCCTGCATTTGGGGGAAGGATCCTTGCCATCTTTTCCTACATTTTTTTCTGGGGCGGGGAGAATTGTCCTTTCCTCTTTTCTATAACATGGTCACCATGACGTGAAAGCAATACACAAGAAAATACATGCAATACATGCAAGAAAACTGTAGGACATGGCCAACTAAAAGTGTTAGTTGGCCATGTCCTACATTTTTCTTGCATGTCCTACATTTTGAGAGGTCCTTATTCTTTTCCTACATTTCGGGGGGGTCCTCGTCTTTTTAAAAAAAACAAAACATGGTCACCCTGACCTGAAAGCAACACACATGAGGGTTTTTATCTTATATTTGTTCATACTATACATTTTTCTTGCATGTCCAACATTTTTGAGGGTCCTTGTCCCCTTTTGTCTGTGCTTATGTCACATGGTCCCCCTGAGGGGCTGCCCTCCGGCTCTTCTTCATCTCGGGTGGGGTGGCATCCCCTTGAGTGGCTGCCCCCTTCAGCCCCTGAGGAGTTGTTTTGAGGACCACAGGTTGGGAACCCTGGGAGGGAAGCGAGATAAGCCTCTTGTATGGGGTCCAGGTGTGGGGAGAGCTGAGGAAAAAGGGCTGTGTGGGGGCCATAATTGGAGAGGCCCTGCTGAATGGCGTAGCTAAAGGGGGGCGGTGGAATCATCCTTGGTGGGAGTCCTTCCCCTTCGGAGTCATTCCATTCCACCTCTCCCGCCAGGAATGACTCCGAAGGGGAAGGGCTTCCTCCAAGGATGACTCCTCCGCCCCTCTAGCTGCGCCACCGACAGAGACCCTGCACCTTAGGAGCCCCTCACTCAGCTCAGCCCCTCAACTCAGCTCAGCCCCTCACAGGGCATCGTCCACTGGATTCCCTGAAGTATGAGTGGCGCATGCTGGAATCTCGTGTTCGTAGCTCTGTGTTCTCTCCTTCCCCTTCCTGTCTCAGCTGCTGCTGCTCCTGACAAAATGGCGGCGGCAGTGGCGGCGGGCCCAAGCCTTGGCCCAGCGGACTCTTCGGAGAGCCGCGTTTTGGTGTACAGCCTCCACCGCTGGAGTAGCTTCTCCTCCACGTACCTGCCCGAGTGAGTAGAGGAAGGGGTTGCGGGGACGGATCGCGGAATGGCGAGGGAGCGTCCAGAGGAGTAGCTGGGGGGGGGGCGCAGCAGGGTCCCCTCCTAGGTTTACATCTTCACCGTCCTCTAGCCACCAACTACACTCTTCCTAACTGTAAAGGGAGCTCTACTGCCACAATGGGACACACTCCAGGGGATCCCAACCTTTCAGCCCACGACCCCCTTCTGAGGATGACAGTCTGTCCAGGACCCCCAGGAAGTGATGTCATGGCTTCAAGGGACATCTTTCATCCTTCCACAACTCCCCTCCTCCCAAATGTGCCCTGACCTCCAGATTCCCAACCTTTCATCCCAGTACCCCCATCTGAGAATGTCAGTCTGTCCAGGACCCTCCTCCCCTGGAAGTGATGTCATGGCTTGAAGGGATATCATCCCACTTTTTGCAGTCTTGACCCTCCCCCCCTGGAACCCAACCTTTCAGCCCAGGACTCCCTTCTTAGAACGACTGTCTGGGACACCTTCCTAGGAAGTGTTTATGCTTTAAGGGACATCATTCCACTTTTTGCAATCTTTCTCCCCCAAGGGTGTCCCAACCCCCAGGTTTCCTTCTGAGAATGACCGTCTGCCTGGGACCTCCTCACCTCCCAGAAGTGATGTAATGGCTTGAAGGGACATCCAGCTTTTTGCAACTCCAAACTCCAGGTTCCCAACATTTCAGCTCAGGACTCCCTTTTGAGATCAACTGTCTGGGGAACACACACACCCATCCTGAAAGTGACATCTTTCAGCCATCTTCAACCTCTCCTCAAATATGCTGACCCCCAGGTTCCCAACCTTTCATCTTGGGACCCTCTTTCTTAGAATGACAATCTGTCCAGGACTCCCCCCCTGGAAGTGATGTCATGGCTTGAAGTGACATCAACCAGCTCCCCTCCAAAAGGTGTCCCAACCCACTTTGACAACCATTGTCCTACATAATTTCTCCATAACCTTATTACTCTCTTCTTATATCTGCGGTGTCTCTGTCCTCAGGGCTCAACCACCACCACCACTTTCCTTCATTATCTTATCCCAGCACCCTTTATCGGATTATGGTTTCATTCCCCAACCCAGCCTATGTTCTGCCAAACATTAAGCCCTAAGAACGTGCCCTCACAACTCCTTACACTTGGCACCCTCACCCTACCTACCCACTTTCCATGTCCTGCTTCAGTTGTCACAGTGAGTGCTTGTTCCATTTCAGACTTAAAGAGATGTAGAGTTGGAAGGGACCCAAACTTACAGTCCACTTGAGATAGTACTTCTCAAAGCATGGGACCTTTTTGGGAGTATCGCCACTTATTTCAAGATGGGTTGTGAAAAGAATTAAAATTAAACTCAGGGGTGAATTTTCCTCCAATTTTCAGGGTGGCTAGAAAGATTTAAAGTACCGGTAATTGCCATTCCTACTTGTAGGTACTGTATATCCTTCCATTTGCAGTATGTCAGCAAGCAATGTTGGGGACTATTCATATAGTGTTGACATTGTATTCAGTTTTTCCCCTGTCCACGTGCACTTAAGAGTAGGGAATACAGTTGTGAAGTCTGAAGTTACCATAGATGTTCAAATCTCTGGTTTTCATCCATTTGAACACCTCCAGAGGGCTTTCCAAAGCCAGGTGAGGTGAAAAAAATGTTTCTGCTCCCCTGAATATTCTGAAGGCCAGAGAGGCAGTGGAAGGATGTAGTCTGCCTTACTGGACCCCAGAAAGCCCTTCTGGTGGGCTCAGATTGAGCCAGATTTGTAGATATATAATGTGCAGATTAATTGGAAATTATTACCTGGAAGTCCCTGAGAGGCAATGTTTGAATAATGATATGATGCAGAGGAAGAGGTTACAAAAGGCTTTGTTCGACACCAGTGGTAGGCTTCAGGGGATTCTCACAGGTTCTCATATGGTGTTCTCACAGGGTTATCGCTGGCATATCTATTAGGGTTATCTATTGTTCTATGGACATAGAACCTGTTGTTAATTTAGGTTATTAGGACAAAGAACCTGTTGTTAATTTATTTGAATCCCACCACTGGTTGAGACTTGAAAGGGACCTGAAACTAATGCAGTGAGTGTGTGTAGAGGAAGATGTGAAGGGTGGATTGAGGACCTGAGGCTAAGATTAAGGTGGATAGATAAAGTTGGTGAATTGATGGGAGTTTGGTGTGAGTAGTTATGTAGAAGAGACAGCATTACAGCCTATTTGGCAAGATAGGAAAGGATGATCCTTTCTAGTAGAACAGGGCCAGAAGTAGTGTTGGGGAAGTTGAAATTATGACTAAGTTGGCATTTGAAAAATGAGGATATCTAATCCTTGGAAAGATTTCAGTGCATGTTGTTTGTGTTTGACTGATGCATTCTGTGGTTGATCAGCTTTCAGTATGTATCTATTTTATCCGGGGTTTCCCTGGATTCAAATTCTGAATCACCACACATTTGTGACAAGCTAGGTAAAAAGAGGAGGTGAACATTAGAAACCTCATTCTCACTCTGAAATTGGCACAAATGCACCCAAAGACTCCACCTTCGCTGATTCTCAGGGGAAAAAAGTTCAGAGCACTTTCTGGGTTAGGTTTTCTGGATTTGGGTTGAGCCATGTGCAATTGGCGAAGAAGAAAAAATAAAGGAGAAAGAACTCATTGCTTTCCTGTCTTTTTGGATAATGAATGCATGGTCTTGTATTTTAGGACTAAGTTTTTTTTCTCAGATAACCTATAATATGATAGTGTAGTGGCCATTAGCACGCAACTCTTCCTATAACCATCAGTGTTTCTCTGCTGTGGTGGCCTAGTTTCCTGAAGGTTATCAACCACCCATAGTATAGAAAATCCCAGTGGACTACAGTAGTGATCTCCCACTAAATGTTGTCATTTAGGATGCAGTGTGAACATGGAAACAAGCAGAAACAAGGTAGTTTGTTGCTTACATAAGTAGGAAAAAAGTAGCCCTTCAAAAGCAAATGTTTCCTAAGCTAAGAGTATTGAATTGAGGTAGAAATTTGAAATAGCTAGTTAGGAATAAGAGGACAATAATGCTATTCTCAGGTGGGAGTTAACTTTTCTAATTGCAGTGCAGAAAAAAACATTTTTTTTTGCATGCAATGGAGAAATCCAGGATTTACTGTGGCTGTGCTTGCCTGCCAGCAATTTTTGTTTTCCTATTCATTTTCACAACGGATAGCAAAGACAGTGCTACTTCTCAGTATGGATATGGTGTGGTTTTTCCTTGCCCTCAACATTTCATACATTTCTGGAAACTGTTTGGGACATGTTTTGATTTTATATGTTCTCCGATCCACTTCTGTCCTAGGAATTCATCTGAGTACATGGAAGCCACTACCTATTTTTTATATGGCATGTTTTTGACAGAGCTCTTGATTATTTGATGAGGAAAATACCATATATACTCGTGTATAAGCCCAAAAAATGAGCCCAAAAACCCACCTCAGCTTATACGCGTGTCAGTAAAAAAATTAAGAAAAATGGCAGGCGTGACCTCCAGCGCACTCCCTCAGAGGTTCTGCAGCCTCTCCAGCTGCTGGTGCTGGATTTCCGGGCTGCGGAGGAGGTGCGTGGCTGCAAGACATGTTGTTCACTGCAGTCAAGCCCCTCCTCAGACTCAGGTACTTCTTTGTGGGCCTTACTTCTGAGTAGACATGCCCAGGATTGGTCCCTGAGGCTACAAGGCCTGCCACACTTTCCTGCTGTTGCTGCATTGTTAGGTGCCTCGGTTTATAAGCGGGTCGGCTTATAAACAAGTATATATGGGTATCTCTTGTTTTCTGGTTTGCTGAGAACATTTCAAATGCAAGTGGAGAAAGTTGTCCCTTTGCATTATAAAGGATAGCTGTACTTGGTGAGCTGGATCTTGAAAGATGCATGGCTTCAGGTGCATTTTTTTCCTCTCTCCATTTTGTCCATTTTGCTTTACTGTGTTAAGAGCAGCTTGAAAGCTTGATTACAGCATATTTCCCTTCATTGTTTATGACCATTTACCCTTGTATACTTAGACAAATGTACATAATAACATGAGAAAGACTTGGATGAGCTTGTAGTAACAATTCCATTCCTTAATTTCATAAACAGGTGTTGCCTCAGGATCCACAAGGCATCAGTTCTCAGATCCCCTGCAAATAGAGAAAACTGTGGATAATTAAATCCCTGGTTTTGGCATTTCAGAATCCTAGAATCCTAGAGTTGGAAGGGACTCAGTAGGACATCTAGTCCAATCCCCTCCCTGCAGGAGGAAATCCTCCTAGACCTAGATTATCCCCAACAGGTGCTCTTCGAGCCTCTGCTTGAAGATCCCCAACGAGGGAGAGTTCATCACCTCTCTTGACAATCTGTTCCACTTCCCAACCGCCCTCACTGTCAGGAATTTTTTCCAGATATCAAACCGGAATCTCCTTCCTTGCAATTTGGACCCATTGGTTCTACTTCTGCTTTCAGAAGCAGCTATGAACAAATGAGCCCCTTCCTACATATGACAGCCTTTCAGGGATCTGAAGAGGGCAATCATGTATTCTCTCAGCCTTCTCTTCTCCAGACTGAACATCCCAAGTTCCCCCAAACTTTCCTCATAGGGCTTCCCTTCCATCCCACTGATCATTCTTGTCGCTCTCCTCTGGACTTGCTCCAGTTTGGCTACATCTTTCTACAAGTGAGGTGCCCAGATCTGAATACAGTACTGCAGGTGAGGTCTAACCAATGCAGAATAAAGAGGAACTAGAACTTCTTGTGACTTGGAAGCTACAGTCCTCTTAATGCAGCCTAAAACGGCATTTGCCTTCTTTGCAGACACATCACACTGCTGACTTAATTAAGCCAATTGCACATCCACCTAATGATTGCCTCATCTAGCTCATAAAAGCGACCAGCGGCAAAGGCAAAGATGGTGAAGAGACATGGAGGTGCCAAGTGTCTCATTCTCCACATTCTGCAGTGATCAAAATGAGCTCAAGACTTCATGCCACATAGCTGTTGTCTTAGTGAAAGTGAAATTACTCGCAAGCTTCAGTAATTTACCTCACATTTCTGAGGTAAATTACTGTTGGGTAAGTGCTTGGTTTAACTTCAGGTAAGTCCATGGCAATGGACTGCAGGCTTAGCCTCAAATACTGCAGGCTTAGCCTCAAATACTTTAGGGGAGGGCTGAGTTTGACTACTCAGTTTATTTTCGAGGGATTATTCTATTTTGCCTAGCAAAATCCCCATCCCTCTGGAAGCCCGCACACATGTGACATTGTAGGTCCAGAACCTTCTGGAAAAAGCTGTAATAGAAAGATTATGCCCTGCAGGAGGGCCTCCATGGGAGGGTTCCCTTGCTGGGTTCTTGATTTAAGAAAACTACAAGGCCTCTGTTGCCTTTTCCATATTTCTTATCCTGATGCACAGCAGAAGAACCAGCCTAAACCAGCGCAGACTGGCTGAGACCGGCTCTGAATGTATCAAGCCTCATGCAACATTGCTTTGTAATAATGGCTTCCCTTCTTTATAGCCTCAGGGTTTAGCCTGTTACTTCTTCCAACAAGCTAACAAAGCCAGTGGTTTTTTGTCTCTTCAGGGCATTTCCAAGCTGGCAGAGGTTCCCTGCTCTTATGCAGTTACACTGATCATGAAAGCAGAAGAAACAGTGGCTGCACCAGGGGAGCACATGCCAAAATTGGTCGATAAGCTTTATTATTTTCCTCAGGTGACTTTGGCCTTTGCAGATTTCCAAAGTAGAACTTCTGGTGGCTGCATTTTCTGTAAGAAGGTCCAGAAAACCCATGCAATAAGAGAGTTGAAGTCATGCTGAGTGAGTGTAAAAACATCTTATTTGGGCTTAGGAGTTTGGATACTAACTCCCATGTCCAGAGTTGTGAATTGTTGCACAGAAGATGCTGTAAGGGTGTATTTCTAAAAACAAAAACAAAACAAAAACCCACTACACCTGTAAGTCTGAAGGTCTGCAGATCAGTGGTTCGAGGCCTGAGCAACCTCACAATCTGGCCTGGCTAATTTCTCCCCAAGTCTGGGAAGTATACTTTAAAAGAATTAACCCTTACCTAGGTACCATTTTTAATATCTGGCTTAGGCATTGGGATATTGATGCGGAATCCACAGTTAAACTGGCAGTCCTGCCTCTTATGGGCAGCAGTTGTTCTGGTAGAGTCCTTTACTCTATGTCGGGTGATAACACGGATAAAGCAGAATTTCTGCTTGCCTCTACACCAGAAGGGCCAAGATCGCCCTCGTTTCGGCGGCGGTGGCCGATTGCACTTATGATTCGCTTCAGTTGTCTGCCAGAGCCATGGCCATGGGTGTTCTGCCAAGGATACAGATCTGGGTTTGTCAGTGAAAAGGTGACACAACTTCACCTTCTAGGGCAGTGTTTCTCAAAGTAGGGGTTGGGACCCCTTGGGGGGTTGCCTAGAGCTTTCCTGGTGGTCGCCTAAAGACTCCTGGTGCAGGGGGCCAGGTCAGGGTTGCCAGACCTCCGACTGTAGCTGTGCGTGCACTGGGACTGACTGACAGTCTCAGAGCCCAATCCCATGCATGCCTACTCTGAAATAAATCCCATTATAGTCAGGGGGGCTTTACTCCCATGGAAATGTGGATAGGATTGCAGCCTCAGGGCCCAATCCTATGCATGCCTACTCTGAAATAAATCCCATTGTGTTCAATGTGTGCACAGAACACACATTGTAACAATGAAAATACATCCTGCATATTGGATATTTACATTATGACTCATAACAAAGCAAGATTACAGTTATAAAGTAGCAACAAAAATAATTTTGTGGTTGGGGGTCCCCACAACATGAGGAACTTATAAAGGGGTCACGGCGTAAGGAAGATTGAGAACCACTGTTCTAGGGTGTTATATCTTCCCTTTAAGGGTGAGAAGCTCTTTGGGGAGGCCTTAGAGCCTCTGTTAGTGGAGAACAAGGAGAAGCAAAAAGTGCTTCCCACAACCAAGAAAGAACCGCCCAAGCGTTCCCAGTCCTTTCGTCAGTGTAACCTGGGGTTTAAAGCCAAGGGTTTTGGCCAGCGTCCCAAGCCCAAGTGGGATAGGAGTATGGTCCAGTTCAAGAAGCATCCTGGTCCGGCTCCCTCCTCTGCAGGGAAGCCTGCCGAGGGATCCCAGACTTCATGGCAACTCTGACTCCATGGAGGCATCCCCGGTGGAGAATGCAAATTTGTCTTGGAATTCCTGCAGGATGGCTTTGACAAGGGGCTTAGCGCCAGCTTATTACGCTGACAAGTGACAGTTTTGCGGAGCACCTTGGGGGTTTCCGCAAGTAGGACGATCTTATCCAACCCTCATATAACCAGGTTCCTTAAGGGGGTGAATCAGTTAAGTCCTCCACAGGTTCATCATTTCCCCTCATGGGATTTACTGTTGGTATCATCAGCGTTTGTGAAGGCTCCCTTTGAGCCATTATGTAGTGCTAAGTTGAAATTTCTTACATTTAAGACCATCTTTTTGGCCTCAGCTAGACGGATGTCTGAGATTGGGGCACTGTCGATTAATCCAAACTTGTGCATCTTTCATGATGACAAGGTCGTTTTGCGATTAGATCCGGCCTTTATTCCCTACGTCAACTCCTGGTATAATCGGGCACAGGAGTTTGCTATTCCATCATTTTGCCCTAATCCCAAGAATGGCACGTAATTGGGCTGGCATAAGTTAGATGCTAGGAGAGCTGTCAGTTACTACATCAAGCGCACTGAAGTGTTTCGTAAAACTGTCTCTGTGCTCTTCAAGAAACCTGCCATGGGCAGGCATCCATCAAGGAGTACTCCGGCTAATTGGCTCAAGGGAACCATAGCATTAGTCTATTCGTCCTTAGGAAGGGTCCTTCCTGCCGGGATTACTGCTCACTCTATTCGGAGTGCGGCTACATCTCCTGCATATGAAGGTGTGATGTCCATTGAATCCATCTGTAAGGCTGCTATGTGGGCGTCACCTAACACTTTTATCAGGCATTGTAAGATCGATAAAGCAGCTTCCGCAGATGCGGCGTTTGGCAGGAGGGTGTTACAAAAGGTAGTGACATCTTAGTACCTTTGGGTCAGCCCTCCCTTCCTCCGGACGGATACGGCTTTGCTATATCCCACAAGTTAAGAACGCCCTCCTTCCTGAGTACAGGGAAAAGAAAGTTTTTCTTACCATAGCCTTCTTTTCCGGTACAAAGGAAGGAGGGCGTTCTGCCCACCTCTCTCTGACCCTCGGTTCCTGGCTGTGTCAAGTTTGACTGTTGGTCGTGGGTTTTTCCATAGGGAAAAAGTTGGGGGACTTGGTCTCTCTAATCTTCCCTTTGTTATGTGTTCAAGCTTTTATCTAAGTTGCATGGTCTGTCCTGGCCATTTGTGATCTCAGACCCGCAATTGGGGTTCAGTACTTCTACTCAGCTCGGCTTTTGAGACTGGGTCGTGGTGCCGCCTCCCAGTGAGAAGAACTGACTTCTTCCAGCCTCCTGATGGGGGAGGGGTGACAACCCATGAGTTAAGAACGCCCTCCTTCCTTCATACTGGAAAAGAAGTCTACGGTAAGAAAAACTTTCTTTTCTTCCAGTTATATAGTAGAGGCCCAGGAAGCAGGGATTAGAATTAAGGCTGTGGTATCTAGGGAAACAATTTGATGCTATATATAATATGGCCCCTCTGTACCCTGCATGTAGTATGGCCCAGAATAGGATAGTGAAAACTGGTGAAGTAATATTCAGGCAACATTTGCAGTTGCATACAACTTCCCACTGTACATTGTGACTCCAGCAATGACAATGCTAGGTTTTTACATATATTTTCTTAAGCAATTTAGTAGCAATGTTATGAATTAGTAGATTAATGGTACAATTAGGAATCATTTTGATCACATTCAGATTCAGCTGTCTAAAATTATCTTTGTTGTCACTGACAAAAAGGTAGTGTTGTCAAGTTTTGTTTTTTAAATAGAGTGAAGAACTTTTTTAGATTTTATGCTGCTGGACTGCATCTTCAAGTTTTAAGAAGATTCAGTTCTTAGAAGATAAAATCTTCTAAGTAAAATAATGGATCCTACTTTTTGAGTTCCTTACTGGAATTAGATTTTTATCAGTTCTATTAAAGGGAACAGGCATTAGAACTGTAATACATATAAAGGTCAGTTATGATATCAGTCTTTATATTTAATAGACACACCTCATTTTAAGCAAGAAGTAAACTCTGAACTCAATGAAACCCATTTTCAAAAAGACAAGCAAAAAATAAGAAGTCAGGCTTGAGTGACATTAGTTTAATGTACTCCTCAATTGCATTAACATGCTAATGCATACTTTTTTTCCACGGGTTGAAATTATGGAGGAGATTAGTTTCTGTCAGTTGCATTAATACATTTGCTGTTTTATTCCTTACTGCATCAGATGACTCAAAATGTGTTCCTTTAAGCACATATTTCACTTTAGGGAAAAGAAAAATGTTGCATGGTGCCAAATCCGGGTTTTATTATAAAGTTTCGGCAAAACTGAGAGAGTCAGGAAAAACAGCCAGAACTGTGGAAAAATGGTTCCATTCTTCATCAATATAATGTGCCTGATCACACAGCGCTTTCTGTGAAGCACTTTTTGGTTAGCAAATGCATTACTACACTGCAACATCCTCCATATTCACCAAATTTGACAAGGAAGTTTGGCTTCCCCTTGAATTGTGCCAGAAATCTTCCTTTTTTTCTACCTGTGGGAAGCTTTGCCAAGCAATCTGCAGACCTCCACAGGGCTCCCAGTACCCTTTAGAGAACCTTTCTCAGGTTGGCAGAACTCTTGGGATGGGGAAAATTGCTCCCCCCCCCCATTCTCTTCAGGGATGTGATCTTGATGATCATGCTGCTGTTTTTCTCCTTTCCCCCACTCCTGAAAGGGAGTGGGGAATCTTTACATGCACAGTGGGGCAGCGCTCTGCTTTTATGAATAGCACTGGTTTGGAAATTGGATAAAAGATACAAAAGGGAAGGAATTACGTATACCACCCTGAACTCCTTAAAGGAGGGCCAGTATAAGATAGTGAAAAAATAAATTTCTGCCCAGAAAATGGTAATGTTTTACGAATAGGGCAGCCCTTCATATCCATAGGTCTTCCATTCCCAGGATCCCCATAAATACCAAAATCCATAGAAGTTCTAATTTTCAGATTTTAGGGGACCCAAGCCATCTCAACCTGACAAACTGTGTTTTGTGTTTAGGGAACTAGAGATAGCCTTACATTCAGGTTTTAAACCACGGATATTCAAAATCGAAGGTACCAAATTTATGGACACCGAGGGCCACCAGTATTTGATAAGACTCATATTTTTGTGTACCGATTTAAGGCAATTATAAAATGGCCCATAAAATTAATACACATTATTTTAGTGTTATGCAGAAGCTGCAGAGCCACTTTAAGGTAGTTTGTCATTATAATGTTCTGTGTTACTTTAGTGTACATTTCTGCTGCAGCTGCTAATGTTGTGCCTGTCCAAGTGTGATCTGTGAAATTTAAAGGCATGGATCTCATTCTTTCTGGAAAATGCATGCTTAAATGGAGACAAATATCTGTCCTAAAGCTCATGCTGTTGTAGAAGTAAATCCAAACTCAGAATCACTTTAGGAATACCTGCACTCGCAGTCCCCCTTCAGTAACTCAAGTCGAATACTGGGAATCACTGATCAGAGAGAGCAGTTTATTGTAGCTACAACTGGAAACCAGACAAATCCAAACATGGAATCTTTCAAAATGATCTGGAACTCCACCTTCAGGAAGTTTCAGGGTTTTATACTTCATTTTACATCATCAATATTCAAATACAATTCTACTTCTTATACGTTCACAAGTTCCCATGACTTTCTTCACCAATCATAATACTTGATCAATTCCTCCAATCACATACCATTTACTTCACTTACAATTTCATCATTTCAGTTCTGATTTGTTTACAGCTCTTATGCTACATTAGCGTCATTACCACATAGCAATCAACTTGTTTCGTCTTACTTGTTGCAATCCTATTGTATACTCTATTATTCTCTTTCTATGGCTCTATTCACACTCAAGGTTTACTCGCATTATGTTGCATTCTGTGTTGCTAACTATGTTGCATACAATTCCGTTCCCATATGCTTCTATTCATGCTGACTGGTTTCAACATACATGTGGTGCACCCTGTTCCCCCTTGCTTGTCCCGACCCTCTCTCGGTGATGGGGATTCCATTAGGGGAGGTAACCTTGGTGTCTGCATCACTTTCAACCTCCAACATTTCTGAAGATCGCAAGGAGGAGACACACACATAGGTAAGTAACAGAATAGAAGCTTTCTTTACTTCCAGAGGAGGCTCATACGCGTATTGGTTTCTCAGGGGTTACTCTCTTGGTTACAGGTACAAATCAGTGCAACTGAATACGCAGGCTCTTCCCTGGATTCAGGAAGGAGGGTGTTCTGCACCAGTGGGTTGTCGCCCCTCCTTCACTTGGAGGCTGGACTCAGACAGTTCTCCTCCCTGAGGGGCGGCCCCCACTGCCCCAGTCTCGTCCGGCCTCGCAGACAGGAAGGACTCAGCTAGGGAGCTCTCCTTCTCCCTATCTCCTCTCTATCTCTCTATCTTTTCTCCTTCTCTTTCCCCTCTTCCCTCCTGGGTCCTGGCCTTCAGCCATTGGGGTCTCCTGGGGAGCTGACCACTGCTGCTGGAACAGCCTCCCCTCACCCCAGCAAGGCTCGCAAACCTTGCGGCCAGGAACGGAGCGTCAGGGAGGAGCGGGCACCGTGGAGCACACCTGGTGGACGGCGCGGCTTGGGCAACAGCCAGGGGCTGCAGTGGGCAGCGTGCATAGCGCGCAGCTGACCCGCACCCGGAGGCCACCCAGGCTAGCCTCTGAGAGGCAGGAGGCGCTGCTGGGGGACTTCTATCAGGCCGGAGGCTGCTTGGCGGGAACCGCATGGTCCTCCCGCGAGTTCAGGGCCAGCGGCCATTTTGAGGTGCTCTCTTTTGGCGTGCGGCGCCATCTTGTAAGTAAAAACAGCATGGCTTCTAGGGATGAGTCTGGGGAGTGGGTGGAGGTCACTCAGGACCCCAATAACCAACAAGATTGCCCCATATCCTTAACTTCTTCTCTCTCTCAGTTAGTGAGAGATGCTGTAAAGGGTATTTTACAAGAACAGCTTGAGGAACTTCTACCCATGCATGCACCTCAGCCTAAGAAAGCCACGGCTAAAATCAAGCATAGACGCGTGGTTTCAGACTCTGAGTCTGATGACGTTGAGTCCTCACCTAAGAGACCCAAAGGTTTCTATAGCATGGCCGAATCTCAGTCTCAGGAGGATTCCTTGTCCTCTCCCTCGCATTCGGATAGGGAAGAGGGGGAACTGTCAGGTGGCGATGAACATGACATTTCGTCCACTCCTAAAGTGGATAAACTATGTCCCCCCGAGATCTACCCCAGGGTGCTTTCCAAATCTGCCACCACAATGGATCTTACTATGCCTACTGCCCCAACAAAACCCGACACTCCTGGTCATAGGGCTAAGACCTATCCGCAGAGTCCAGTTAAGCCCCAGGTCGTCCCATTCCCGGAAGCATTGGGAAGGGTCTTTGATTCAGAATGGAGCCACTTCAGCCACTCTAAACAACATGGTAGGCTGATGGACAAACTATATACCTTGCCAGACCCGATCATGGCCAAGCTGAAGGTTCCCACGGTGGATGCACCCGTGGTTGCAGTGTCAGCATCTACCACTCTGCCCTCGGAGGGTGAATCTGGTCCGAAGGACCCTTGTGACAAAAGAGTGGAAAATGCTCTAAAAAGGGGTTTTGAATTTGACGTCCAATCCTTTAGAGTTGCTGTTACTAATTCAATTTTTTCTAGGGCAGCATATATTTGGGCAGAAGATCTGGCGCAACAGGACAAGTTGTTGTCTCGGAAGGCACGTTGCACCTTGAAAAAGATAGCGATGGCTTCCGCGGCAGCGGCAGACTGCGCCTACGACTCACTGCAGCTGTCCACGAGATCGATGGCTATGGGGGTCTTAGCCAGAAGGCATATCTGGCTGCGGCAATGGGAAGGAGACACTGGGTCTGCATCAAGAATTCTCAATATCCCGTTCAAAGGTGAGAAGCTCTTTGGCGAGACCCTGGAACCGCTCCTTGTTGAAAACAAGGATAAACAAAAAGTCCTTCCCACTACCAAAAAGGACCAGTCTAAACGGTCTTATTCCTTTCGTCAGTCAGGCTCGGGCTACAAAGCTAAGGGTTACCCACCACAGGCAAGCCTAAATGGGACAAAACTAAGGCACAATTCAAAAAACGTGCAACTCCGGCGGCCTCTGCTTGAGGGAAGCCCGCAAAGGAAGCCCAATCAACCTGAAATGACCAGACCGGAGGAGACGATCCCAGTGGGGGCACGTCTCCTCAAATTCGCAGAAGCCTGGAGGTCTGTCACCACGGACTCCTGGGTTCTGCAAACAGTTGGCAAGGGGTACTCTTTGGAGTTCCTCAGGCTCCCCAGGGATCGTTTTTGGCAAATTCCAATCTCTCGGGACCCTGTCAAACTTTGCCTAAAGCTGGAAGCCATATCCCACCTCTTGCAGATCGGCGCTATAGAGCCGGTTCCCATGAGTCAGAGGGGCAGGGGGGTGTACTCCGTGTTTTTCCTAGTGCCCAAGAAGAATGGCGATTGGAGGGCCATTCTGGATTTAAAGTGGCTGAATCACTTCCTCAAAAAGAGGAAGTTCAGGATGGAGACATGGAGGTCCATTGTGGCGTCCCTTCAACAGGGGGACTTCATGTCTTCAGTGGACCTCACAGAGGCTTATCTCCATGTCCCCATCCGGGAAAAACACAGACGGTACTTGAGGTTCTCTTATGGGACCCAACAGTAGCAGTACAGGGCCCTGCCGTTCGGACTCACGGCGGCACCCAGAGTGTTCACCAAGCTGTTAGTGGCGCTTGTGGCACACCTGAGGTGCAAGGGGATTGCTCTGCACCCCTACCTCGACGATATTCTCATCAGATCACTGTCCAGGGAAAAGGCGGAGGAGCATCTGGCGACCATCTTGAAGGGCCTTGCACAATTGGGGTTTGTGGTCAATTTCTCAAAGTGCACTTTGACCCCCACCCAATCACTTCAACACCTGGGACTGATTTTGAACACCCAATTGAGCATGGTCTCGCTCTCCCAAGAGAGACAAGACCGGTTGAAGGGAGCACTCCTGAGCCTTCAGGATCGATCCATGGCAGACCTGGGGGAATTAGCCTCCCTTCTGGGGTTGATGGTGTCCTGTCGGGACATCATCCCCTGGTCACGATTCCATCTCAGACCCCTGCAGAGCCTCTTGCGACCCTACACTCGATATCTAGAACAAGGGAAGTCCTTACAAATTCGTCTTTCCAACGAATTCATACAGAGTGTTCCTTGGTGGCTTTCCCCGGGCAGACTGTCTCAGGGCTCCTCACTGATTCCTCCAAACAGAGAGATCCTGACAACAGACGCATCCCTGTTGGGATGGGGCGCTCACCTACGGGCCGAGATGGTTCAGGGGACTTGGTCTCCAGCAGAAACAAAATTGAGCATCAATCTGTTGGAACTCAGAGCAATCAGGTTGGCTCTGTTACGCTTCTGCCACACATTAACAGGTTCACACTTGCTAGTCTGGACGGACAATATGACTGCAAAGGCATTGTGAACAAGCAGGGGGGGACCAAATCCAAACAGCTTATGAAGGAGGCCAGTCTTCTCTTTGCTTGGGCAGAAGCCAACCTGAGCTCTCTGAAAGAGGAGCATCTGGCGGGCACGCTAAACGTGACTGCGGATTGGCTGAGCAGGCAACAGTTCAACGATACTGAGGTGAGGGCGGTTCGGCAGTGGAACAGATTGCCAAGGGAGGTGGTGGACTCTTCCTCACTGGGGATCTTCAAGCAGAGGCTCGATGAGCACCTGTTGGAGATGCTCTAGGGGGAATTCCTGCTGCAGGCAGGGGGTTGGACTAGATGACCTACTAGGTCCCTTCCAACTCTGTGATTCTATGATTCTATGATACAGAACGGATGCTTCATCCACAGATCTTCCACATGATTGTCAAAAAATGGAGCAATCCAATCGTAGACCTGTTTGCGTCAAACCAAAACAAGCAGCTACCAAATTTCTTCTCTCGCTTCCAGGTGACGGGGTCCAAAGGGTTGGATGCTCTTCAGTTGGACTGGCTGAGAGGTCTCCTCCACGCCTTTCCACCCCTAAAGTTAATTCCATTCTTTCTGAGGAGAGTAAGAAGGGAAGGCGCAGAAGTGGTATTAGTGGCTCCGCGTTGGTCCAAGATGGCCGTGGTTCCCGGATATTCTGGCTCTGGCCCTGGAACCGGGGTGGACGCTCTTGCTCAGGGTGGACATGCTGACACAAGGACCCATAGTGCATCCACAGCCGGCAATCTTCAGCTTGACGGCCTGGAGATTGAGCGGAAGGCGTTAGCGACTAAGGGTTACTCGGACAAGGTTCTCAGAACACTTTTGGCATCCAAAAAGCTGCCTACTTCAAGGGTTTACAACATCACCTGGCGTAAATTTAGTGAGTGGTGTGGAGCTCAAGGTGTCTCTCCTTTTCATTTTAAAATCAAGGTTCTCCTGGGGTTTCTTCAGGAAGGACTGGATAAAGGCTTATCTGCTAGTACCCTTCGCAGGCAAGTGGCAGCCTTGAGAAGCACTCTGGGGGCATTGTCAGGAGGGAAGGCATTGTCCCATCCCCACGTGGCCAGGTTCTTAAAAGGGGCCAAACAACTATGTCCTCCGCAGGTGCATCATTTTCCCTCCTGGGACCTTCCTCTGGTATTGAGAGCACTGGAAAACCCCCCTTTGAACCACTTCACAATATTGATCTGAAGTTTCTTACCTTTAAAACACTGTTTTTGATTGCTATCACATCGGCATGGCGTGTTTCAGAGTTGGGTGCTCTCTCAGTGAATCCCAATCTGTGCATAGTTCAGGAGGATAAGGTCGTATTGCGGCTAGATCCTTCCTTTGTTCCAAAAATTAACTCTTGGTTCCAAGAGATAGTGGTTCCTTCCTTTTGCCCCCATCCTAAGACCGACAGGGAAAAGGGCTGGCACAAAATTGATGCAAGAAGGGCCCTCAATTATTATACTGATAGGACAAGAGCCATCCGCAAGACAGACGCGCTCTTTGTTTTCTTTAAGGGTTCGGCAGTTGGCAAGCGTCCATCAAAGAGTACACTCGCAAACTGGATAAAGGGAACCATAGCGTTAGCTTATTCGTCCCTAGGAAGGGACCCTCCTGCCGGTATCACTGCCCATTCTACTCGTAGTGCAGCCGCTTCGGCGGTTTTTGATGTGGTAATGTCTATCGAATCCATCTGCAAGGCTGCAACATGGATCTCCCCCACGACTTTTATTAGGCACTACAAGATAGATAGGGCAGCAGCTGTGGATGCGGCCTTTGGCAGGAGAGTGTTACAACGGGTAATAGCATCTTAGGCCCTCGGGCCAGCCCTCCCTTCCTCCGGACGGATACTGCTTTGCTATATCCCACTGGTGCAGAACACCCTCCTTCCTGAATCCAGGGAAAAGTAAGTTTTTCTTACCGTGAACTTCTTTTCCGGGATGAAGGAAGGAGGGTGTTCTACCCACCTCCCTCGGTTCCTGGTTGACTTAAAAAGTTATAGGTCATGGGTTGGACCTTGGAGGGAAAGGTTTAGGGTTTCCAGTCTCTCTAACCTTTCCTTTGTTTGTAGTAGTTTCTTTTACTCTAGGGCTTGCACAGTTCTTTGATAGTTTAGCCCTGGATGTTCCATTACTTTCGGGTTGGCAGCTGCTGCTCGGCTCTTCTTCGAGACTGGGGCAGTGGGGGCCACTCCTCAGGGAGGAGAACTGTCTGAGTCCAGCCTCCAAGTGAAGGAGGGGCGACAACCCACTGGTGCAGAACACCCTCCTTCCTTCATCCCGGAAAAGAAGTTCACGGTAAGAAAAACTTACTTTTCAACAGGTAAGGCAAACAGATGAGTCAGCATCTATATACTCATCCAGGTAAGTGCAAATGAATCTCTAATATCTTTCTTTCTCTTGCAGCCTTCCTCAGGACCAGCACTCTACTCAGCATCCTCTGGCTTGGCTGCTTCTGGTTTGACCACACCACACACTCAACAACCTCTCACCTCCTTTCAAAGTTGGATTCTAACTTCTCCCATCTTTTCCCACCTTTTATCTCCTCCAAGTGTCCCTCCCCTCCTCTGTCCAGGGATTGGAGGGCCTGGGATTCACTGCTGTCCTTCCCTCACAAGGGCAGGCTGGGATTTTGAGTACACAGCCTGTTGTAGTCCACTTGTGTCTCCCAATCCTTATCACAATACCATTCTCATGACACTTTCTAGAAGTTAGCTAAGTACTGCTGGTTAGGCTTTGTTAGTGCTTTATCAGGTATTGATTACCAATCATTAATCAATCAATCAATCAATCCATCCATTAATTCCATAACAGTGCAAGCGCACATACTTTATCTGCCCTGCTGGTCCAGGTGCTGTTACTAGATTTTCTTCCTCTGGTGGGATCTCTATGGTAGGGTCAGTCCTGAATGTCTGGGAGGTTCCTCCCTCTGAGGCAGGAAGATCAGGTTATGAAGTTATGGCGAGCGTCTCCCTTGATTTTCTAGGCTTCAGAAGCAGTTCAGCTTTCCTTGTTGCTCTGCAAGATTTCATAGAATCATAGAGTTGGAAGGGACCTAGTAGGTCATCTAGTCCAACCCCCTGCCTGCAGCAGCAGGAATTCCAGAATTTGTTGCCAGAGCCTCTTTTGGGGGACATTTGGTCAAATTTTTTTTTGATGGTGAAAGGCTGCCCTCCTTGGGTGATCAGCTTCCTACATTTTTTGTGCTCCACATTGCTTGAGTATTTCAGCCCAGAAATGTCAAACTGTATAGGACCATCCAATATGATGTCATGGCTGGAAGTGACATCAATCAGGAAGAGACATCACTGTGATGCCAGATCTCTTCCATATCTAATCAGAAGTCCCACTGTGTACAGTGAGAATTCCCAGGAAATCAGCCTCCGTGCCCCATTCCAAGATGGTGGCGCCCAGTGCCAGATTCCAAGATGGCAGCATTCAGCTTTGTGTGAACCCCCTGAAATGAAATCTTACTCCTCTCACTGGATCTTGTCCCCCACTTTGAGAATCACTGTGCTAAAGTATAGGTGGCAGCCTTTGGAAGTTTATGATTTTGGCTTCTCCTAGCAGAACCTGGGAAAGTTCTGTTCTTTCCTCTTTTCCCAAAGACCATTGTCAGGATTTTTAGAGGAACAATGGTATCTTACAGTGGAGAAAATAAAGTGGAGGAAGTTGCATATGTGTAGAAATTAAGGAGTGCAGATGTAATGGTGAATGCTTGTGTGGGAATGGAAAGGAATTGAGGCGGTCTTGTGTCCTTTAAGAATGTTAGCTGTCAAAGCATTGAACATTTTTCCTATATTTTGGAGTGCTATATCTTGATATTTCTCATGTTGGTGTGAGTAGTTGGCACCAATGTAATATAGTACTTCTTGAAGCAGGGAAAGAAGTGCTATTAAATATATTTGCAGATTATTGGATACAGTTCTGTGCTACATATATTTTCCCTTCCTATATTTGTAGATTACTCTTGTGTTCTCCAAGGAGCAAAAAGGGACACTTTAGCTTTAGAGTAACAGTGTCTGATATGCTAGGCAAAGAGACTGGACTCCTCAGCCACTTAAGGTGGCAATCCTATTTACACTTTCCTGAGAGCAAGTCCCATAGAACCCAATGGGACTTGCTTCCGAATAGACATGGTTAGGATCACACCCTTAGTCTTTTCAGTATGTGTGTGTATGCTTTAACCTATGTTTTCCAGTATCCAGAACTCAGTGCATCTACCCATGCTTGTATTAAGTTTTCCAGTTTGAGACCCTTGATTTGTGAGATTTTTGTCTGCAGCCTTGGATAGTAACTAAACCCAGGAGTATTTTGTTTGTTTGTTAAAAATCCTTTGATAAAAAGTGGTTCTTGGTTAGTCAGACAGAACATTTGAAATACTTAATAAATGTAGATAAAAATTGCAGGTGGAAGGCAGCAAGACTGAAAAGACATTCTTCTCCCTTTCACAGGGGAAACTTTGATTCTATACAATGTCATTTTGAAGTTATGACAAGTAGATCTTGTTTACAGGTTACCACTTGAAGGGAAGGCGCATTCAAGTAGATTTATATTAAAGTGGAGAAATTGGAGGATCTTGTCAAAGCTTAAAAGGAAAGAGGTGTCAGCCAGAAGTGGTGTTTTGGAGATGAGCAATTTGGTTCAACCTCAAGGCACTGCTTTGCAAGGAGAACATGGAAGTGATATTCTAGGCTGGGCAAAGCCGAAAGTGACTTTGACAGTTTTATATGTCAGAAGCACCCCAAGAATGTTGGCTGTAAGCCAGAGCTACACTAACAGGGGGTTGTGATCCACTCCAGTCCATATTAAGATCCTTCACTCCCTGTAAGGGGTGGGGAAAGTGGGTGAAAGCAATAGTATGATCAGCAAGATTTCCTGCATGGAAATGGGGGGCTCTTAGTCTTCCTAGGGGCCCTACCAGGGCTTGGGGAACCCTTCAGTGAGCTTTTGGAGCTCCTTGCAGCTTGAAATGAGTGAAAGTTGCAACTGTGATAAGAGTAGTTCACATGTCTGCTTTTGTCATGGCTGGTACTTTTCTTTTCCAGGACCACATTGGGGATAGATAGAGCCTCCCATCTCCCTGTAGGAATGCCATCCTGGATCGCATCACTGCCCAAGCTCCTTCTCTGCAAAGACTTGGAGCTCTCCCAAAGTTTGAGAACTACTACACTAAGTTATGCTGCTAACTCTACAACAGTGCCGCATGGCACAGATACAGGTTGCCTCATGACAATAAGAACAACCAGAAGAATTGAGCTATTTATTTTCCATCTTATTTCATCAGGACAAAAATGATGAAATCCTGCAAATGAAAAATTATGAAATGAAACTTTACTATCTTACTTGGTGCTGTAAATACTACCTGCATTTGTATCTTTTTGGAACATTTTTCAACATATTTCCTCAATCCAATTTTACAAAGCTCATTGAAGTGTTGATGAACCACTGTAGAAACATGATTTTAGAGAGTGAGCCTGATTGGACTGGATTTTGTGACCTCTTAACAGATTTGTTTCTAGTGTCATGCTTTCCATGTTTCTGGTGAGACATTTTGATGAGATTTAGTCTTACTGCAGCCTCTTCCCTCTTCAGAGGTGGAGGACCATTTTGTATGGTTCTCCCCCAGAGGTTGATGGATTCCTAAAGATTCTCTGAGACAATTTCCTGTGTGTTTGTGAATTGCCATGGAACTTCTTTTAAAAATGGTTTTACTAAATTGGTGGAAAGATTGGATTTTACTATCCTGCCATGGTTGGGTTTGAAGCATCTGTTAGACAGTGGCAGAATCTGATCAGGATGGCGATTAGTTTAGAAAGAACTACCTGTACCGAGTTAAGAGGTATTTGTACTTTAAAGAGAGGACATATGAGTTTTATTGTTTGCCAAATGGGTGATCCAAGTTACCTTGGATTACTTTGGTGTTCCAGGAACCATAATCTTGGAACAAGAAATTTGCAGGAGAAAAATTTCCTTACCGATAGTGGGATTTTGGAAACTAACCTATGCTGTGATTTTTATGTCTCTAGGAATATTTTAGTGGACAAACCCAATGATCAATCTTCACGGTGGTCTTCTGAAAGCAACTACCCACCCCAGGTAAATGTTTCTTTGCTTTTGTAGTTGGAAACTTGTTATTGCTGCCCTGACCAACAACATTACTTTCACTGTTATATATGAACTGAGATGGGGTAGTTCTGAAAGGAAAGAGGAGATGTCCTCTATGTTGCAGAAGATGAGATATCCATGGAAAGATAACTTAATCCCAATCCAGACATAAATAATTAAATAATTATGGCTAAGAAATCATGGGTTATTTGAAATACACCATGTTATTAAGAAAAGAATTTTTGCTATTATCCGTGCATGCATTACTGCTGCTTCCCATTTAACTTTTCCTAGGAATAAAAATGGGAATGGTAATAGGATAAAGGCAGCCTTGTGGGTCTCTTGCAGAGCTGTTAAGTCAATACATATAACGTTCACCCCAAATTACTTCCAACTATGACTTTAACTGTGCAATTCTAACCCCTGCTTTGTCTTGCACAAGTCCTATGCTGGCCAGGGGGTATTGCAGAAGTGCTTCTGTGCCACTCTTGAGGGACTAGGCACTTCACACACAGGCACTGGCTTCCCCCTGCCACTGTGGGAATAGTGCTGGCCTAAATTAGTTAGGATTGCTGTAGAACATGTCTCTACAGCCCTGCTCAGTTGGAATTGTAGAAACAGTTTTGGGTGGAGTCAGAAGTTATGTGTGCAGACTTCACACCCCTGGTTCCTTAATGGGCAAGTCCATTGTACTTTAGGTAATGAAAGGGCAAGTAGACATCCCCGCAGCAGCTTTGTTTTTGTCTTCACAAAGCATTTTTGTGATGCTTCACAAAGCATTTTTGACTTATTCAAAAAGAAAGCAACAAAAAGTAAACAACATGATCTTAAAAATAGCCCACTAATCATGTTCTATACTACTTCCATGCATTCTCCGGATTGTCTTTTTCTTTTGGCAGGGATTCCCCTCTGCTATTCAGCAGTGTGATAGTATTTTGAGAGTGTTGCACAAGTCTGCATTAGCATAGCTTTCTGGAGCTCTTTGCTTGGAACAAATCAAAATATATTTTTTTAGACTTTAGATTTATTAGATTTTTCTCTTTAAACCACTTTGTGCACTTTTAGTTGAAAAATGGTATATAAATACTGTTAATATAATGCCTAAAATGTGTCAGTTGTAAATGTAATATGCTTCTCATCAAGATTAACTGCCTACAGGTTGTACTTTTCATTTCAAAACTGGGGTGCTCCCTGGAAAGGTTTGGGAAAATCTGCATCTTTGTTTTACTAACATAACAGAAATGATGTGGAACAGAACTTTCATGCCACATCAAGATATTCTCCATACTAGAGGCTTAAAATAAAAGTGGTCAGTGCTCTGATATTGTTGTGATAAATATAAAGCAAGAGCAGAAGTTCACATCTGCTCATTTTTTTCTTTTTTAGTATCTAATCTTAAAACTTGAAAGACCTGCAGTAGTCCAGAGTATTACATTTGGAAAATATGAGAAGACCCATGTCTGTAATTTAAAGAAGTTTAAAGTTTTTGGTGGAATGAATGAAGAAAACATGACAGATCTATTATCTAGGTAAGAAGTGCATTTTAGTGTCTCTGGGAATGTCCTTTTCTCTTTTCATTGCAGAATTGATGCTAGGGAGGATGCTCCTACCTACACCTTGATCATTTTCATTTTCCTTTTTGACATTGTCCCCGACTTTAACATATCTTTGTTAAAATGAGATAACCAGATGTGAAAAGATGGACTTTTCCTTGGTAAAGTTGCACTTCTGTCTCATAGGGTTGGAATCAAATCTATTTGCATTGTTCTCTATTGCAAAGGAAAGAGTTGTTCTAGCCATCTTTTTTGCCTTCTGCTTCCATCTTTTCTCTTGCAACTAGCCAGATTTTAGACTGATTGTGGCTGAAATGAGCCAAATATATGTTGAGTTGCAAGAAAGACCTTTGTGGTTTTGACAGGAAAGGCTCTTGTTTGTATATGTCTGCTATCTTGGTTCTCAAGAAGAAGCATAGCTCCATCAATAACCAACTATTTTTCAGTCCTCTTCATACTCCCAAAGTAAGAGACCAAATCTCTTTCTCAGAATACAGCTCCCTGCCAGATCAGCACACAGCTAGTCTCTGACTTGCATGTGGATTTTATGTCAGTCATTTTTCTGGAAGACAAAACAATGCTATCATGCAAGCATTAAAACAAATGGCTAGACAAACCATACCTGTATTAAAATGCACACGTGGCACACGTGGCACCTCAGGATATCCTTAGGTTAGCAACTACCTATGCTGTCAATCAGAAAGATGGCTGCTTTTTTCAGATATACTTGGGTTTGCCATCTTTTCTGGCACCTTTGTTCATGTTCAAACATCTATTATCTTTTCACTTAAAAATGATCCTCCAAAGCAGCTTGATGATAATAACATCATACATAGCATAAAATAATAGTAACCAAGGCACATTGTCAGGCAGCCTGACAACAACATTCTCAAAAACTGGACAACGAAAACTACCCACCCCCTCAAAATTTTGAAGGAAGGAAACTGAGTGGAAGAAAACTGAGTGAAAGACTGAGTGTACAGAGTATTTTTACACTGTTTATTGCTTTGGCAATCTTGTGTTGTCCAGTTGGGTTGGAAAGGTGGCTGCCTTCTATACTGAGCCGTCTGTTGCAGTACACTGGAGGTGTATATCATACAAACAAGCAACGACTTCCAGGTCAATTATTTTCAACCTTTTTAATTTCAAAGCACATTGAAAAGGTGCTAAAATAGTCAAGGCACACCAGATTTTTTAACATTGACAAGGTACAACACGGTGCTGGTAGAGGGCTCTCATCCATTTCTTGCCTTTGAAAAATGACCATATTTATTACCATTTATTGCCCTACTTATAAAATGGCACACCACAAAGTCTTATGGCATGCCTGCAAACCATTTGTGGTGCACCAGTGTAATACAGCACAGTGGTTGAAAATCACTGTTCTAGGTTTTTAGGCAGAGCTATTTCCCAGTCCTGCTTGAAGACACCAAAAATTGATCTTGGGATCAGCTGCATGCAAAACTTCTGAGTTACCACTGATTTCTGGCCCATCTGTGTACTAGCCTTTTTCTATGTATACACTTATTTAATTTCATTTCTGGCTGTTGTTAGGTAGCCCTAAATTAAACTTTGGTAAAATTAAGTTTTGTTGTGTTTTTCCACAGTGGCTTAAAGAATGACTATAATAAAGAAACATTCACCTTGAAGCATAAAATTGATGAGCAGAAGTTTCCTTGTCGATTTATTAAAATAGGTAAATATAATTTGTACTATTTGATCATGTCTGTCAAATCTATTCACGCTCACAATAACACTATATTTGGAAAACCCCCTTTATTTCCTCATGTTTTCATTCCAGAGGCATGCTCTTAAAGTGCAACGTTCTTTAAGTGAAGCAGATTTTTCCATAGGAAATAATGGACATTCAGACCATTGGTTCCTCAACCCCAAAAATATTCATATAAAAATACCACTGAAAAGTGTATCCGTGTTGTGGGAGTAAAACTCTCCCGTAAGCCATCCCTCCCCTGCGCATCAATTCCCCGAGCACATCAACACCCCATGCGCATCTACCCCATGTGCAACATCCTCCATGTTTATCCACCCCATGCGCATATCCCCTATGCATATCTACCCCATGCTCATCAACCCCCATGCGCAAATCCCCCATGCACAGCAACCCTCATGTGCAACATTCCCCATGTTCATCCCCCATGCACAACAACTTCCATACTCAAAATTCCCCATATTCATCTCCCATGCTCCCCATGCCCCATGCTTATTATGCCCCCATGCGCACCAGTCCCCAATGTGCATCAGTCCCCCATGTTCATCAACCTCCCATGCACATCAACCCCCATGCACAACATTGCCCATGCACATCAGTCCGCCACATGCATCAATCTCCCATGCACATCAACCCCCAGGCACATCAAACCCCATGCACAACCGCCCATGCACACCAGTCCCACATGCACAATATCTCCCCATTTGCAACATCCCCTATGCGCATGGACCCCCATGCACATGATCCCTCATGTGCATCATCCCCTCATGCACAACATTGCCCATGCACATCAGTCTGCCATGCGCATCAACCCACAGGCTCATTATACCTCATGCACAACATCGCACATACACAGCAGTCCCCCATGTGCATCAGTCCCCCATATGCATCAACCCCATGCGCAACATCCCTCATGCGCAACATTCCCCATGTGAATCAAAACTTCATGCGCAACATCGCCCATGCACATCAGTCCCCCATGCGCATTGAATCATCCCCATGCACTTTATTCCCCCATGCTCATTCCCCATGCACATCAACTCCCCATGCGCAACATTGTCCATGTGCATCAACCCGCCATGCGTATCAATCCCCACGCGCATCATTCCCACCATGCGCATCAACTCCTATGCGCATCAACCCCCCATAAGCAATATCTCCCTATACAGAACATCCTCCATGTGCATCATCCCCCCATGCGCATCATCCCCCCATGTGCATCAACCCCCATCCGCAACATTGCCCCTGTGTCTCAGTCCCCTATGTGCACCAACCTCCCATATGCATCAACCCCCATGCACTTCTTCCCATGTGCAACCCTCCCATGCGCAGCATCCTCCCCAGTGCAACCTCTTCCTCAGAACAATATCTCCTTCAGAGCACCAGGCACCAAACACCAAATTGGCTGGATGTTGGTCAGTCTTCCATGTTAAGTATAGGACAAAAACACGTTGCACCCCTTTTCAAGGATTAAATTTCTCAACACCAGTTCTTGGTGGGTGTTCAGGTGACATAAGGAACTCCCTCCCAGAATTCCATACTTCTTGGCCCAGCAGTTGGGACGGAATGTTGATGAGTCATCAATTCTCCAATGCAAAGTATAGGGAGGAAAACGCGTTGCGCCCCCTTTCACCCCCTTCCGCTTTAAATTTCCAAAAAACGGTTTTTAGTGCACCCCTTGGTCATGGAAAAAACACCCACCCCAAATTTCACGCTTCTAGACCCAGTGGTTTTGGCAGGGCGTTGATGAGTCAGTCAGTCAGTGAGTCAATCAGTCAGTGACTTTCTCCGGACAACATCCACAAGTGCACCAGGCAGAGAGCACCAAATTGGCTGGAGGTTGGTCAGTCTTCCTTGTTAAGTATAGGACAAAAACACTTTTCCCCCCATTTTCAGCCCTTTAAGGGTTAAATTTCTCCACTTCGGTTCTTGGTGGATGTTCATGTGACAGAAGGAACTCCCTCCCCAAATTGGGGGTGGAATGTTGATGAGTCTTCAATTCTTCAGTGCAAAGTATAGCAGTTGCGCCCCTTTTTACCCCCTTCCGGTTGGAATTTCCGAAAACCGGTTCTTAGCACACCCCTTCTTCCTGAAAGGAACACCCACCCCAAATTTCACGCTTCTAGGCCAGGGTGTTTTGGCAAGGCATTGATGAGTCAGTCAGTCAGTGACGTTTTTCTCATATATATAGACTAGCGAAAAGCGTACCCATGTTGCTGGACTAACATTTCCCCATACGCCATCCTCCATGCATATCAGTCCCCATTGCACATTAGTACCCCGTGTGCAACTTTTACCTGTGTGCAACTTTTCCCTGTGTGCAACATTCCTCCATGCACATCAAGCCCCATGCACATCAGTCATCGATGTGCAACTTCCCCCATGTGCAACTTTCCAGTGCACATCAACACCACATGCACATCAATAACCCATGTAGAATCATAGAATCATAGAGTTGGAAGGGACCCGGTAGGTCATCTAGTCCAACCCCCTGCATGCAGCAGGAAATCCCCAGAGCATCCCCGACAGGTGCTCGTCGAGCCTCTGCTTGAAGATCCCTAGTGAGGGAGAGTCCACCACCTCCCTTGGCAATCTGTTCCACTGCCGAACCGTCAGGAATTTTTTCCGGATATGCAACCGAAATCTCCTCTCTTGCAGTTTGTACCCATTGGTTCTAATTCTGCTTTCAGAAGCAGCTATGAACAAATGAGCCCCTTCCTCCCTATGACAGCCCTTCAGGTATCTGAAGAGGGCAATCATGTCTCCTCTCAGCCTCCTCCAGGATGAATATCCCAAGTTCCCCCAACCTTTCCTAATAGGGCTTCCCTTCCATCCCACTGATCATTCTTGTTGCTCTCCTCTGGACTTGCTCCAGCTTGGCTGCATCTTTCTTAAAGTGAGGTGCCCAGAACTGAACACAGTACTCAAGGTGAGGTCTGACCAATGCTGAATAAAGAAGAACTAGAACTTCTCGTGACTTGGAAGCTACAGTCCTCTGAATGCAACCAAAAATGGCATTTGCCTTCTTTGCAGACACATCACACTGCTGACTCATGTTCAGCTTGTGATCCACGGCGACTCCAAGATCCCGCTCACATGTTGTGCTGACAAGCCAAGTATCCCCCATTTTATACCTATGTTTTTGGTTTTTATTGCCTAAGTGCAGAACCTTGCACTTCTCTCTGTTGAAGTTCATTCTATTTGTTACAGCCCAGGATTCCAGTTTATCCAGATCCTCCTGGAGGTTTCTCCTGTCTTCTGATGTGTTTGCTACTTCTCCCAGCTTGGTGTCATCTGCAAATTTGATCAGGCTCCCCCGTACCCCTTCCTCCAAGTCATTGATAAAAATGTTAAAGAGGACTGGGCCCAAGACAGAGCCCTGGGGTACCCCACTTGAAACCGATCTCCAGGTTGGATCAGACCCATTTACTAAAATCCTTTGAGTGCGGCCATCGAGCCAGTTGCAGATCCACCTAACAATTGCCCTGTCTAGCCCATATTTTTCCAACTTCCCAATTAAAATGTCATGTGGGACCTTGTCAAATGCTTTGCTGAAGTCAAGATAAATGACATCCACAGTATTGCCATTGTCCAGTAAGCTTGTAACCCCATCAAAAAAGGAGATCAGATTTGTCTGGCAAGATTTATTCTTGGTAAATCCATGCTGGGTTGTTTTGATCACAGAGTACGTGTCTAGATGTGCACAAATTGTGTGTTTTATGATTTGTTCTAATATCCTGCCCAGGACTGAAGTCAAACTGACTGGTCTATAATTTCCCGGGTCTTCTTTTTTCCCCTTCTCAAAGATTGGGACTACATTCGCCCTCTTCCAGTCCAGTGGCACTTCTCCACTCCTCAAGGATTTCACAAAGATGATTGACAGAGGCTCTGCAAGGACATCTGCGAGTTCCTTAAGAACTCGAGGATGCATCTCATCTGGTCCAAATGACTTGAATTCATTTAGGCCAGTTAAGTGGTTTCGAACCAGTTCTCTGTCAGTCTTAATCTGCTGTTCTGCACTATCTGTGTTTTCATTACCTCTTAGGGGATGCAAGCACATCCCCACATCAGCCAATGATCCCGCGCCCCCATTTGCACAGCCCTCCTTCCGAGAATATACAGACGCAAAGAAGGAGTTGAGCAGCTCTGCCTTCTCCTGGTTTCCAGACACCTGCTGTCCATCTTTGTCCAGGAGCAGCCCCACCCCCTCGTCTCTCCTCCTGTTCCTTTGGGCATATCTAAAGAAACTCTTTTTGTTATCTTTGACTCTTCTGGCCAGCCTCAGCTCATACTGAGCTTTAGCATTCCTGACCCCCTCCCTACAAGACTGGGCTATCTCCCTGTACTCCTCCCTAGTGATCTTTCCAGTCTTCCACTCCCTATACTTCTCTTTCTTTAACTTCAGCTGATCCCCAAGTTGCTTGTGGAGCCATGTGCATCAGTCCCCCATGCGCAACTTCCACCTGTGCACAACCTCCCCTGTCCGCAACCTTTCCCCGTGTGCAACGTCCCTGTCCACAATTTTTCACTGTGCGCAACATCCCCCATGTGCATCAACATGCGATGCGCATCAAAACTCCATGTGCATCAGTTTCCCAAAGTGCAACTTCCCCCATGCGCAACTTCCCCCATGCGCATCATCCCCCATCAGTTGGTCATCTTCCATGTTAAGGAGAGGAAAAAAAATGCTGCACCCCTTTTCAGCCCCTTAAGGGTTAAATTTCTCCACCTCAGTCTTTGGTGGGTGCTCAAGAGAAAGAAGGAACTCCCTCCCCGAATTTCATACTTCAAGTCTGGGGATTGGGGCAGAATGTTGATGAGTCATCAATTCTTCAATGCAAAGTACAGGGTGTTAAATGTGTTGCGCCCCTTTACACACCCTTCTGCTGGGAATTTCCAAAAACACTCATCCCAATTTTCACGCTTCTAGTTCCAAGCAGTTTTGGCAGGGCAACGATGAGTCAGTCAGTCAGTCAGTCAGTCAGTGACTTCTCATTCATATATATATAGACTAGCGAAAACTACCCGCATTGCAGGACTAACATTTCCCCATACGCTATTCCCCCATAGCACATCAACACCCCATGTGGAACATCCCCCCATGCACAACTTCCCCATGTGCACAACATCCCCCATGCATATCAATACCCCATGCGCATCAGTCCCCCATGTGCATAAGTCCCCCATGTACAACTTTCCCCATGAGCAACATCCTCCCGCACATCAGTCCCCACACGCAACTTCCCCATGTGCATCACTCCCCCGTGCGCAACTTCCCCCGTGCACAACACCCCCATTCGCATCAGTCCCCCACGCACATTGGTCCCCCATGCGCACCTTCCCCATGTGAAACATCTCCCATGCGCAACTTCCTCCAAGCGCAAAATCCCCCATGCGCAACTTCCCCCATGCGCAAAATCCCCATGCACAACATCCCCCATGCGCATCAGTCCTCCATGCGCATCAGTCCCCCATGTATAACTTCCCCCATGAGCAACATCCCCCCTGCGCATCAGTCCCTCATGCGCAGCTTCCCCATGCGCATTACTCCCCTATGCACAACTTCCCCCATGTACAACAACCCCATGCGCATCAGTTCCCCATGCGCATCGGTCCCCATGTGCACCTTTCCCACGTGCAACATCCCCCATGCGCAACTTCCCCCATGCGCATCAGTCCCTCATGAGCAACATCCCCCTCTGCACATCAGTCTCCCATGCGCAACTTCCCCCATGCGCAAGATCTCCCCTTGTGCAACATCCCCCATGCGCAACTTCCCCATTGATAAAATCCCCCATGCACAACATCCCCGCATGCGCATCAACACCCCATGTGCATCAGTCCCCCATATGCAACTTTCACCATGCTCATCAGTCCCCCACATGCAACTTTCACCATGCTCATCAGTCCCAATGTGCAACTATCCCCATGCGCAACTTTCCCCATGCACAACATCCCCATGCGCATCAGTCTCCCATGTGCAACTTTCCCCATGTGCATCAACACACAATGCACATCAGTCCTCCATGTGCAACTTCCCCATGCGCAACTTCCCCCATGTGCAACATCCCCATGCGCAACTTTTCCCCATGTGCATCAACACTCCATGCGCATCAGTCCCCCATGTGCAACTTCCCCATGCGCATCAGTCCCACCTGCACAACTTCCTCCATGTGCAACTTCCTCCCATGCACAACTTTCCCCCATGCGCATCGGTACCCCCATGCGCAAAATCTCTCCATGCGCAGCATCCTCCCCAGTGCAACCCCTCCCTCCAGTGATGGGATTCAAAGAAATTAACAACCGGTTCTATGCCCATCTGGTAGCCACTTTTAAATGGCTATTTTTAAACTTTATATGTCCTATCTCTTAACAACCGGTTCTATAAAGTAGGTACAAAACTGCTGGAGCTCACCACTACCTCCCTCTGAACAATGTCTCCCCGCCCCACCCTCTTCCCCAGAGTACCAGGCACCAAAGTGGCTGGAGGTTGGTCAGTCTTCCATGTTAAGTATAGGACAAAAATACGATGACCCCTTTTCAAGGGTTAAATTTCTCAACATCAGTTCTTGGTGGGTGTTCAGGTGACATTAGGAAATCCCTCCCAGAATTCCATGCTTCTAGGCCCAGCAATTAGGACGGAATGTTGATGTGTCATCAATTCTCCAATGCAAAGTATAGGGAGGAAAACGCGTTGCGCCCCCTTTCATCCCCTTCCGCTTTAAATTTCCAAAAAAACAGTTTTTAGTGCACCCCTTGGTCATGGAAGAAACACCCACCCCAAATTTCACGCTTCTAGACCCAGTGGTTTTGGCAGGGCGTTGATGAGTCAGTCAGTGAGTAAGTCAGTCAGTGAGTTTTTTATATATATAAAGGAGGAGTGCAATGAGGAGAAATAGTCATCTGTGAAAATATCCAAGTTATTTTCTCTGAAACTGAAGGTGTTCTAAGTCAGTGACATTCACAGAACAGCCTGCTGTGTTTTAAGTGAGGTGTGTGGGATGCATTGAGAACCTGATTTGTAAGCAGTAGTCCATCTGCGTTTGTACAGGTCTTGTACAACGCCATGGGGTTAGAATATTCTGAGGAATTTTCAGCATGTTTGAGCACAATAAAGTGATTTTTGGGATGGTTGCAAATGTATGATTGCAACTGTGGGGATTTCTTTTGTAATGCTCTTTTCTGTATCTACTTGCCATAGGAAATGGTCCTTTTAAAAAAAATATTTCTGCACAACAGTCATTCTGAATTCCTCAGCCTAAAGAGCACTGTGCAGCCCAAAAGGTTGCTTTTAATTTCAGAGCTTGCTGGTCTGGAAATATGGATTATTGCACTTGTATTATGTTTATCTCCTGGAAGCAAATGTGGCTCCCTGTTGTTTGGGCAAAGTAATGCCCTTTGAAGTGATGGTTCTCTTATGTTTATCAGCTCTCCCCATTTTGCTCAGCTATTTTTCCCTATGACTTTTGTCTATGACCTTCCCAATGACCTCCTTGAGACTTTTCAAATAGTTTATGCCTCTGTTGGGATAGGGAATGATTGCTCCCCATTTTTTATGTAAAACACAACTCTTGTTAAAAAACAAAACAAAAACACAATAATATGAAAATGTTAATAATTCTCAGGTCCACTTAGTATGTTGTTTTAATCCCAGTGCAGGGAAAAGTGTGCTTCTCTCAGATTACATACAAAGTGCATTGTAGTTTTTCTCTGCACTTGTATTTCCCTTCCCTCTGGTATAGGATTAACTGTTGCCATTTAAGACTCTTGGCCTTCACTGGAGCCTTCGGAATTGTCATTTGTGTGATTGAGGGTGCAATCCTAACCAATTTAGGCCGGCACCCATCTCCATGTTCCTGTGGTGATGTGGTAGGCTGGTAGTCTAACACCGTCAGGAGTGGCAGAGTGCTTTATGGCACTTTTGTGACACCCCCAGGCCAGCATTGGACTTGTGCTAGGTCTTGTGCTGACCTAAGTGAAGGTTAGGATTGCAACCTGAATCTCATAACATCTTGCAAAGCTACAGTTCCTAGGATCCCTTTAGAAAAGTATAGTGCAGTTCGAGCTCTGGGTTGACTGAGGGTGCAATCCTAACTAATTTAGGGAGACCTGCGCATGGCTGTGCACTGGCTTAATCCCCCAGGAGTGGTGCAGAAGTGCCTTATGGCACATTTGCAAAACCCCCAGGCTAGCATGGGATTTGTGTTGGGATTTATGCTAGTCTTAATTGAGTTAGGATTGATGCCTGAGTGAGAGAATTTGCACAAAATGTATACTGTAAAGTGTACAGTGCTGATATTTTTTGATATCTTTTTCATATCATCTTTTCATCTTTTTCATTATGTCTTTTTCATCTGTGTTTAAAAAAAATGCTCCCAGCATGGTTTTTGAAATTAAACTGTCTTCAGCAGAGACTGGGAAGTCTATATGATCACCCAGCAAATTTTAGTAGCCTTTTATGATGAGTGGGCTGTGGGTGGCGCAAGTGGTTAAGGCGCTGTGCCTGTTAACCAGCAGACCAGGGTTCGAGACCCAGGTCGGCCCCACAAGACAGGGTGAGTTCCTGTCCTTAGCCCAGCTCTGCGACACCAGCTGGATCCAATCGTATTGGCTCTGCCTTTCCATTGGACTAATTCAGTGGCGAGGAGAGGAGGGATATGCTACTTGGGTAACAGCATACCCTCCATAACAGTCCAACCCAGGCTTTCATGCTTCACATGCAGCGTATGCAGTGCAGAGCATGATACCATAGTCTTTCAAGACTGACGGAGGCCTGCTTTTTTTTATGATGAGTCTTGGCTTTCTCCCATTCTGTAGAAGCCATTCAAATCTTGGCTGGATTTCCAGATTCATAATACCATGATATACCCCATGCCTCCCCAACATGTGGCCTGTGGGCCGCATGTGACCCAGGATGAGGGTGGATGCAGCCATCCTGCAAAGCTGGCCACGACCATTTGAAAAACTGGCTTTGTGACAGCAGCCATTTTCAAATTTCACACATTCTGCACACTGTGCTGGGCAGAGGTGTGCCTCACCTCCTCCTCCGACCTGCCTGGGACTCAGAGTGCTTCAATCCCTTGCGGATCTTGTAGAGTATGCCACCTACATCCCCTGAAAGCAGCTTTAGCCTCTATCCCAGTTGCTGCCTTGAGACCTTCTCAGAAGTAAGCCCCGTTAAAATCAATAAAGGCTTATTCCCTAGTTGCAGTCTGAGAGCACAATTATGTGCTGTGTGAATGGGCTGTGATCTTCTCCAACCTTAACCTTGGAGATATGCTGCAATCCTAACCAGGGCTATTCAGACATAAGGCCTGTTGTATCCAGTGCATCTTACTTACAGGAAAGTGTGTTCAACTTTCCCCATGTGCAACTTTTCCCATGTGCAACTTCCCCCATGTGCAACTTCCCCCATGCGCATCATCCCCCATCCACAGCTTCCCCCATGCACAAAATTCCTCCATGCGCAACTTTCCCCATGCGCAACTTTCCCCATGCGCAACATCCTACATGAGCAATTTTCCTCCATGAGTATGAAACCCCATGTGCATCATCCCCCATAAGTATCAGTCCCCCATGCACAACTTCCCCTTGTGCATCATCCCCTCATGTGCCTGAACACCTCATATGCAACATCACCCAACTGCATCAGTCCCCCATGTGCAACTTCCCCCATGCGCAACTTCTCCATGTGCAAATTCCCCCATGTGCAACGTCCCCCATGTGCAGCTTTCCCATGCACATCGTCCCCCATGTGCACAATCCCCCATGCACAAGTTTTCCCCATGCACAACTTACCCCATGTGCAACTTTCCCATGCGCAACTTCCCCCATGCGCAACTTTCCTCTTTGTGCAACTTTCTTCCATGCCCAACTTCCCCCATACGCAAGTTTCCCCATGCGCAACTTCCCTCCATGCGGAACTTCCTCCATGCACAACTTTCCCCATGCACAACTTCTCCCCATGAGCAACATTCCCATGTACAACTTTCCCCCATGTGCAACTTCCCCCCATGCACAACTCCCCCATGCGTTATTTTCCCCATGTACAACTACCCCCATGCACAACTTCCCCCATTCGCAACTTCCCCCATGTGCATCAACCCCCATGTACAACTTGCCCCTTATGCAACTTCCCCCCATACGCAACTTCCCCCATGCGCATCGACCCCCCATGCGCATCAACCCCTCATGCACAACTTCCCCCATTCGCAACAACCCCCATGCGCAACTTCCCCACATGTGCATCATCCCCCATGTGCAACTTCCCTCATGTGTCTCCCTTCCCTCTTTCTAACCTCCTCTTCTTTCTTTCTATCTCTTTCTGCCTCCTCTCCTCCTCTGGCTGTGTCCCTCGTCTTCCCTTCCAACCTCTCCAGGGGCTCCCCCAGCCTCCTATCTGTGGAGGAGACCCCAGAATACACAGGCAAGGCAGATGCCTTGCCGCGAGGAAATGCGGCTCAGGGAGAGGAGGCTCCAGGAGCGTCCCGCAGGAGGACGAGCGGGTGTGCAGGGCAGCGGCCGCGTCGGGCAGCTCGCGATGGGCATAGCTGACCCACACCCTTAGCAGTCATCCCAGGAACGGCACATAAGGTTGTGCGCCTCCTGGGACCACCAGTTGGACCAGGCCAACACCAAGCGGCAACAGCAGGGCCATGTGGGCACTCCCTGGGTTTCCCGCCAGTGGCCATTTTCTGGTCTTGCTTCTGGCGCAGGAGCGTTATCTTGTGAGGGCTGTTCATACCTCTCCCAGATCGAGAGATGAGCCCATTTTAACTGTGGCCTCCCTTTCCCAGCTCATGAAGGAGGCTGTAAAGGGGGCCTTACAAGAACAATTAGAGAACCTGGTACCCAATTCTGGGAGTGTTACTCATAAGAAAGCCCAGTGCAAGACCAGACACGGACATGAGGTTTCTGAGTCAGAGTCTGAGGAGTCTGATCCTCCTGCCAAAAAGCAGAGGGGGTTAGCTAAGGGGTCTAATCAACAGGCCTATCATGATTCCCTGTCCTCTCCTTCCCAATCTGAAAGGGAAGATGTTGAACTGTCCGGGGATGAAGGTCAGGAGTCCTCTGTACTCCCCAAGGTTGACCGTTTATGCCTGGCTGAAATATACACCAGCGTGCTCTCTAAATCGGCCAGGGTTATGGATCTGGACATGCCAGCTGCCCCGACTAAGCCTGACACTCCATCATATGAAGCCAGAACCTATCCTCAGAGCCCCATCAAGCCTCAGGTGGTGCCTTTCCCCGAGGCTCTTGAGAGGGTATTTGCCACCGAATGGAGTCATTTTAAACATTCCACACAGCATGGCAAACTGATTGACAAACTTTATACTTTACCAGTTCCGGTTATGTCAAAGTTGAAAGTCCCCACGGTGAACACGCCAGTCGTGGCGGTTTCCTCAGCTACCATGCTCCCCTTGGAGGGTGAGTCGGGACCAAAGGATGCATGTGTTAAGAAAGTTGAGACCTCTCTAAAAAGGGCTTTTGAAGCTAACTCTCAAAACTTTCATGTTGAAGTGTCTAGTTCTATCTTTTCCAGGTCTGCATACATCTGGGCTGAGGAGCTTGCAGAAGACAAGTCCTTATCCTCCAGATCAAGGTGCACTTTAAAAAAGATCGCCCTCACTTCGGTGGCGGTGGCTGATTGTTCATATGACTCACTTCAGTTATCTGCTAGGGCCATGGCCATGGGGGTCCTGGCTAGGAGACAGATTTGGCTGTGCCAATGGGATGGAGATTCTGTTTCTACTTCAGGAGTGCTTCATCTCCCCTTTAAAGGTGAGAAACTCTTTGGAGCCTCTTTTGGTGGAGAACAAGGAGAAGCAGAAGGTGCTTCCCACCACCAAGAAGGAAACACCCAAGCGTACCCAGTCCTTTTGTCAGCCTAGTCAGAGCTTTAAAACCAAGGGGTACAGCAACCGCCCAAAGCAAAAGTGGGATAGGAGCAAGGCTCAATTTAAGAAATGCCCGGGTCTGGCTCCCTCTTTCTCAGGGAAGCCCACCAAAGAGTCCCAAGCTACTTGACAACTCTTCCTCAACAGAGGCGATCCCGGTGGGGGCTCGCCTTTTGGCCTTTGCATTACGACGGATTCTTGGGTTCTGCAGACCGTCAGCAGGGGCTATTCTCTGGAATTCACCCACCTCCCTCGGGACCGAAGTTAGCCGATTCCGGTCTCCAGGTAAAGCACACACTCAAGTTGGAAGCCATAGCACATCTCCTTCAGATCGGCGCAATAGAGCCAGTCCCCATGAGTCAGAGGGGCAAAGGGGTATACTCTATGTTTCTTCTGGTTCCAAAGAAGAATTGCGATTGGAGGGCCATTCTCAATTTAAAATGGCTGAACCGCATCCTCAAAAAGAGGAAGTTCAGGATGGAGACTTGGAGGTCCATTGTTGCCTCCCTTCAGAGGGGGATTTTCTTACATCGGTGGACCTCACAGAGGCTTATCTTCATGTCCCCATTCTGCAGAAACACAGACAATACCTCAGGTTCTGTTACGGGAACCAGCACTTCCAGTACAGAGTTACCATGAGCCTTTCGGACTCATGGCGGCCCCCAGAGTGTTCACCAAACTTTTGGTCGCTCTGCTAGCCCATTTGCAGTGCAAGGACATTGCACTCCACCCTTACATGGATGACATTCTGATCAGGTCTCCGTCCAGGGAAAGAGTGGAGGAAGACCTGGTTGTGACTCTGGCAGGTTTGAACGATTTGGGCTTTGTGTAAATTTCCAAGAGTTACGATAACCACACAGTCAAGTCAACGTTTCGGTTTGTTTTTGGACACAGGCGTTCAGAATCTCTCTGTCACAAGACAGAATCATTTGATGGAAATACTACTGAGGATCCAGGACCAACATCAGGCGGATCTCTTGGACCTTTCCTCCTTGCTGGGGTTGATGGTGTCATGTCAGGACATCATCCCCTGGTCTCGTTTCCATCTTAGGCCCCTACAAGGCCTATTGCGTCCTTATGCCAGACTGGTGGAGCAGGGAAAATTGTGTCAGGTTTCTATACCCAATCACGTTGCTTGGAACTTCCAGTGGTAGTTGGCATCAAGCAGGCTGCCTCGTGGCATATCCATGCAGCCTCCACTGAGGACGGTCTTGACCACAGATGCCCCCCTGCTGGGGTGGGGGGGCCATCTTCAGGATCAGATGGTACAGAGCAGTTGGTCTCAGGCAGAAGCAACTCACAGCATCAACTGGCTGGAATTGAGGGCGATTCGATTGGCCATGATCCACTTCAAGACACTTGGAAGGGACGCATTTGCTAGTCCGGACGGACAATATGACAGCCAAAGCATTTGTGAACAAACGGAGCACAAGATCCCAGTACCTCATGGCTGAGACCAACCGCCTCTACAGCATTGCAAAAGACTCCATTTGAACCTTTGCACAGTGCTGAGCTGAAGTATCTGACACTTAAACCATCTTTCTGGTTTCCATTACCTCGGCCAGACGGGTCTCCAAGATTGGGGCCCTGTCAGTCAACCCCCACTTATGCATATTTCACAAGGATAAGGTGATTCTACAAATTGACCCAGCTTTTATTCCCAAAGTTAACTCCTGGTATCTTCGGGTTCAGGAGTTAGCTATTCCACCATTCTGTCCTCATCCCAAATCGGGTAGAGAAGTGGGTTGGCATAAGTTGGATGCAAGGAGAGCAGTCAGTTATTACATAGAACGGACCAAGACGTTTAGGAAGACTGACTGCCTCTTTGTTCACTTCAAGGGTCCTTCAGTGGGCAAGCGGCCCTCAAGGAGCACTTTAGCTAACTGGCTCAAGGTAACCAGGAATTGGCGTATTCCTTGCGTATTCCTCAAGAGAATTGGTGTATTTGTCCTCAGGAAGGGGCCCTCCTGCTGGAATTACCGCTCATTCTATTAGGAGTGTGGCTGCATCTGCTGCATTTGAAGGGGTGACGTCCATAGAATCCATCTGTAAGGCTGCTATTTGGGCGTCACCTACTTCCTTCATCAAACATTACAAAATCAATAAGGCAGTTTCGACAGATGCAGCATTCGGCAGGAGTGTGTTACAAAAAGTGGTTACAGCATAGGACCTTCGGGTCAGCCCTCCCTTCCTCCGGACGGATACGGCTTTGCTATATCCCATGAGTGACAAAACGCCCTCCTTCCTGAATCCAGGGAAAAGAAAGTTTTTCTTACTGTAGACTTCTTTTCCAGGATGAAGGAAGGAGGCTGTTCTACTCACCTCTCTCTGACCCTCAGTTCCTGGCTGTTGGTCACATGGTTTTCAATGGGAGAAGAAGTTGGAGGACACAGTCTTGTAATCTTTTTCCTTCTTATGTGTTAAAGCTGTTCATTCAGTCTGTTGGCTTTGCTATGGCTGCTTATGCCTTCAGACATATAATTGGGGTTCGGTACTTCAGCTCAGCTTGGGAGACTGGGAGTAGGTTGTGCCACCCTGGAGGAGGAGAATGGACTTTATCCAGCCTCCCGACAACCCATGAGTGACAGAATACCCTCCTTCCTTCATCCTGGAAAAGAAATCTATGGTAAGAAAAACATTCTTTTCTCAACAGGAATCCTTTGACCTTGAAACTTGTGAGATAACAAACTGTTGAATATTTGGAATTATAGCTTAGACTGACATTTGGTGGAGACTGGAATCACAATAGCTATTTTTACTTTTTATGTAATTAACTTCAGAACGTTCTAATAGAGGGCCTTGAATTTATTTTAAAAATAAATATACAGCCTCAGATGAAAATACAAACAGTCTGGGATGCCAGTAAAGCCCTTTTTCGTGGGCTTAGCAATAAGCTATTTAGCAAAAAAAAAAAAAAGAGCAAAACAGACACAGGAGTATAATCAATTACTATTAAATCTGAAAACTGAAGAAAAAGAAAGTCAATTATATTCAAGTGATATCGGAATTAAAGATAAAATTAAATAATTACAACATGAATTGAGAATGATACAAATCAAAGAAATGGAAAGAAATCTGAAACTTGTAAGACAAAATTATTTCGAAAATGCAAATAAAGTTGGCAGATAGCATGCCTATTGCTTTAAAAAGGAGAGATCAATGAATTATATTGCGAATGTTCGAAATCAAGACGGGGAGCTGAAAGGAAGAACTTGTGAAATACAGGAGACTGCAGCCAACTTTTTTCAGACACTATATAAAAGCAATATTTTGAATGTGGAAGAACAGCAAATATCTCCAAGATAATAATATAATGAAATTAAATAAGGAGCAGGTTCAACAGTTAGAAAGCAGACCAACGATGGATGAATTAAGAGACGCTATCGCTACTAAAATAAATAAATAAATAAACCACCTGGCCCGGACGGACTAACCGCAGAATATTACAAAACTTTTGATGAAGTATTACAAATCCAATTAAAAACCCTTTTTGAGAAAATTTGGAATTCCGGTGAATTACCTGATTCTTGGAAAGATGCAGTTATAACATTTATACATAAACAAGGGACTGACGAAAGAAATGCAGAATTATCGACCAATTTCTTTTCTAAACGTGGATTATAAATTACTTGCTACCATTCTCACTACAAGATTAAAGAAAATACTGATTCAAATTATTCACATAGACCAAACAGGATTTTTTACCAAAATGACATTTGAAACAAAATATAAGAATAGTAATAAATGTGCTGGAATATTTTGAGGCATACCCAAATAAGAAATTAGAATTATTATTCTTAGATACAACAAAAGCATTTGATAAAGTTAATTGGAACTTTATGCATGAATTATTTAAACACATGCAATTCGGAGAGAATTTTTTATGAATATTTCAGGGTATTTATTCAATACCAAAAAGCACGGATTAAAATCAATGGAGAACTCTAAAGAAATACAGATCTCACAAGGAACAAGACAAAGTTGTCCACTCTCCACATTATTGTTTATATTGTTTTTAGAAGTCCTAAATAATGTAATCAGAAGCGACCAAAGATTCTCAGCAGCTTTGATAAATGGCAAAATATTTAAAATACAACCCTATGCAGATGAAGACCATGATTGCTGTAAATCCCTAAAGAAACATTGAAGTTTATAATGGAAGATATTGAAAGTTATGGAGCAGTGTCGGATTCCAAATAAATAAACAAAAAACTAAACTATAATTGAAGAATATTAAAGAGGAAAAAAGAGATTCAAGAATATGGTATAACAATTGCAAATAAAGTAAAATATCTGGGAATTATTTTAACTTTCCTCCATGCGCAACTTCCCCCAGGCGCAACTTCCCTGTGTGCAACTTCCCCCTTGCTCAACTTCCCCCATGCACAACTTTCCTTCATGCACATCATTCCCCCAGGTGCAACTTCCCCCATGTGCAACTTCCTCCTGTGTGCAACTTTCTTCCATGCGCAATTTTCCTCCATGTGCAACTTTTCTCCATGTGCAACTTCTCCCATAAGCAAGTTTCCCCATGCGCATAATCCCTCCATGCACAATTTCCCCCATGCGCAACTTCCCCCATGCGCAACTTTCCTCCATGCACAACTTCCCCATACCCAAATTCCCCCATGTGTAACTTCCCCCATGTGCAACTCTCCTCCATGCGCATCATCCCCCCATGTGCAACTTCCCTTTCCCCATGTACAACTTCCCCATGAGCAACTTCCCCCATACACAACTTCCTCCCATGCGCAACCTCCCCATGCACAACTTTCCTTCATGCACATCATCCCCCCATGCGCAACTTCCCCCATGTGCAACTTCCCCCATGCGCAACTTCCCCCATGCGCAACTTCTTCCCATGCACAACTTTCTTCCATGTTCAATTTTCCTCCATGCACAACTTTTCTCCATGCTCAACTTCTCCCATAAGCAAGTTCATGCGCATAATCTCTCCATGCTCAATTTCCCCCATGCGCAACTTCCCCCAGGCGCAACTTTCCCCATGCACAACTTTCCTACATGTGCAACTTCCCCCATCCGCAACTTCCCTCCATGTGCAACTTCCCTCCATGCGCAACTTTCCTACATGCGCATCTTTCCCCCATGCGCAACTTCCCCCCATGCGCAACTTCCCCCCATGCGCATTCCCCATGAGCAACTCCCCCCCATGCGCAGCATCCTCACCAGTGCAACCTCTTCCTCCGAACAACATCCCCCCCAGTGCACCAGGCACAGACACCAAATTGGCTGGAGGTTGGTCAGTCTTCCATGTTAAGTATAGGACAAAAACACGTTGCACTCCTTTCCTGCCCCTAAAGGGTTAAATTTCTCCACCAAGGGTTCTTGGTGGGTGTTAATGTCACAGAAGGAACTCCCTCCCAGAATTTCATACTTCTAGGCCCAGCAGTTGGGGTGGAATGCTGATGAGTCATCAATTCTTCAATGCCAAGTATAAGGAGGAAAACGCTTTGTGACCCTTTTCACCCACTTTTTGTTGGAAGTTCTGAAAACCAGTTCTTAGTGCACCCCTCTGTCACAGAATTTGCACCCCAAATTTCACACTTCTAGGCCCACCAGTTTTAGCAGGGCATTGATGAGTCAGTCAGTGTGTGAGTGAGTGAGTCAGTCTGTCAGTCAGTGACTTTTCTCTTCTATATATATATGAAAGATAAAAGTCACTCACTCACTGACTCACTGACTGACTCATCACCGCCCTGCCAAAACCGCTGGGCCTAGAAGCGTGAAAATTGGGGTGGGTGTTCCTTCCATGACGGAGGGGTGCACTAAGAACCGGTTTTTGGAAATTCCAACCGGAAGGGGGTGAAAATGGGCGCAACACATTTTCCTCCCTATACTTTGCATTGAGAATTGCTGACTCAGCAACATTTCGCCAAAACTTCTGGGCCTGAAGCATGGAATTCTGGGAGGGATCCTTCTGTCACCTGAACACCCACCAAGATTCATGTGGAGAAATTTAACCCTTCAGGGGCTGAAAAGGGGCAATGTGTTTTTGTCCTATACTTAACATGGGAGACTGAACAACATCCAGCCTGTTTGGTGCCCAGTGCCTGGTGCACTGGGGGGATATTGTTAGGAGGAAAAGGTTGCGCTGGAGAGGATGCTGCGCATGGGGGAAGTTGCGCGTGGGGAATGATGCGCATGTAGGAAAGTTGCGCATGGAGGGAAGTTGCGCATGGAGGGAAGTTGCGGATGGGGGAAGTTGCGCATGTAGGAAAGTTGCGCATGGGGGAAAGTTGTGCATGGGGGGATGATGCGCATGGGGGGATGTTGCGCATGGGGGGAAATTGCGCATGGAGGAAAGTTGCGCATGGGGAAGTTGCGCATGGAGAGAAGTTGCGCATGGAGGACAGTTGCGCATGGGGGGAGTTGCGCATGGAGGGAAGTTGCGCATGGGGGATGGTGCGCATGGAGAAAGTTGCACATGGGGAAGTTGCGCATGAAGGGAAGTTGCGCATGGGGGGATGATGTGCATGGGGGGATGATGTGCATGGGGGGATGATGTGCATGGGGGATGATGCGCATGGGGGGGTGATGAGCATGTAGGAAAGTTGTGCATCGGGGAAGTTGCGCATGGGGAAAAGTTGTGCATGTGCAGAGGCCAGCAAGGGGCTCCCCTGGATTCCTGCCTGAGGAGGAGACCCCAGTCTGCGCTAGCAAGGCAGTCACTTTGCAGGGAGGAGCCGGACGCAGAGAGAGGGGCAATTAGATGCGCCCGCAGGGAAGAGCGGGTGCGTTGGGCAGCAGCCAGAAGCGGCTGTGGCGGGCAGCACGCATTGCATGCAGCTGACCCGCGCCCTTAGCGGCTTACAGGGAGAGGCACATAGGGTTGTGTACCTCCTGCTGCAGCTCTTCAGGTCGGGCCAGCAGTAGCAGCAGGGCTGCATGGCCGTACTGTGGGCTTCCTGCCAGCCGCCATTTTGTCTGTCTTCTGGCGCAGGAGGCACCATTTTGTGAGTAGGACTCAATGGAGGCAAAAAGGTGCAACTCTGGGAACGCCACTGGGGAACTCCATACCTCCCTAGAAGCAGGGAAGACCCTATTATGACCATGTCCTCTTTGTCTCAGCTTATGAGGGAAGCTGTGAAAGGGGTCTTGGAGGAGCAGTTTGAGGACCTCAGACTCAGGTCCCAAAGGCTGCACACACAAGAAGGCTCAGTATAAGACCAGGCATTCTTATGAGGCTTCTGTGTCAGATTCTGAGGAGTCTGATTCCCTCCTAAAAAGCACAAGGGCTTCTTTAAAATGTCTAAGAAGGAGTCTTATCATGATTCCCTGTCTTACCTGTGAATGCCAAAAATAGCAGATAATGAGACTGACTGACCTGTGTTCTGGGGTGTAGGAGATCTCCCAACACACAAGTCAATATGCCTGCTAGAGCCTGCTGACACGAATTTCCTGTTTTGCATAGACTCTAACAACCGTTCTGAGGTGAGTAGAGCCTTTCTGCAATTCAGAAGACCTTTTAGATGGGGCACATCTGAAGATCCTTTGGGGATGTCCACTGCTGGTTTCCAATCTGCAGTAAACTAAATCTGAGGTCCAACCAAGCCTCAAGTGGTGCCTTTTTCCAAGGCCCTTGAGAAAGTTTTTACCTCTGAGTGGAGCCATTTTAAGCAACATGGCAAACTAATTGATGAGCTGGATACCTTGCTAGACCCCATCATGGCTAAGCTAAATGTCCCCACAGTGGGCACACCGGTGTTGGCAGTTTCCTCGGCTACCACACTCCCCTTGGAGGGTGAATTGGGACCGAAGGATGCGTGTGACAAGATGGGGGAAACTTCTCTAAAGCTGGCCTTTGAATTTAATTCCCAAGATTTTCGGGTGGCATTAACCAGTTCAGTCTTTTCCAGATCCGCATACATCTGGGCCGAGGAGCTGGATGCAGACAAGTCCATATCAAGCAGAGCAAGGTGTATGTTGAAGAACAATGCATTGGACAACCTTAGGTCCAGTTTGGGAAGACAGACTAGGGCATTCGGAACCTAGCTTCATCTATCCTTTCAGGTGTCTCTACTTACTTTGTCTACTAACTACCTTGACTTCTGTCAAATATAGTTTGGATGTAGGTAGTTGAAATCTTTGCAGGTGTTCCTGGACCACCAGTTTTTCTTTCGGATGAACTGAAAGGTCTGGGTGCCCCCTTGTGAAAGGAAGCTAGATATGGCCTTTCTGTGGTGAGGACTGTAGGGTGCCATTTTGTTTCACTTTCCATTTTCTCTCCAAGATGCCATTTTGTGTTCCCAGTGCTCTTTACCTCAGGGACACCTCAGGGTCTCTCAGGAGGAGGTGTAAAGTGCTGTTAAAACCAGAACCCAGATTAGATTCAGAGTCTGGGGACGATATCCCTCCTCCAACAAAAAGTGACCAGCGGCAAAGGCAAAGATGGTGAAGAGACATGGAGGTGCCAAGTGTCTCATTCTCCACATTCTGCAGTGATCAAAATGAGCTCAAGACTTCATGCCTCATAGCTGTTGTCTTAGCGAAAGTGAAATTACTCGCAAGCTTCAGTAATTTACCTCACATTTCTGAGGTAAATTACTGTTGGGTAAGTGCTTGGTTTAACTTCAGGTAAGTCCTTGGCAATGGACTGCAGGCTTAGCCTCAAATACTGCAGGCTTAGCCTCAAATACTTTAGGGGAGGGCTGAGTTTGACTACTCAGTTTATTTTCGAGGGATTATTCTATTTTGCCTAGCAAAATCCCCATCCCTCTGGAAGCCCACACACATGTGACATTGTAGGTCCAGAACCTTCTGGAAAAACCTGTAATAGAAAGATTATGCCCTGCAGGAGGGCCTCCACGGGAGGGTTCCCTTGCTGGGTTCTTGATTTAAGAAAACTACAAGGCCTCTGTTGCCTTTTCCATATTTCTTATCCTGATACACAGCAGAAGAACCAGCCTAAACCAGCTGAGACCCTTTGGCTGAGACCAGCTCTGAATGTATCAAGCCTCATGCAACATTGCTTTGTAATAATGGCTTCCCTTCTTTATAGCCTCAGGGTTTAGCCTGTTACTTCTTCCAACAAGCTAACAAAGCCAGTGGTTTTTTGTCTCTTCAGGGCATTTCCAAGCTGGCAGAGGTTCCCTGCTCTTATGCAGTTACACTGATCATGAAAGCAGAAGGAACAGTGGCTGCACCAGGGGAGCACATGCCAAAATTGGTCGATAAGCTTTATTATTTTCCTCAGGTGACTTTGGCCTTTGCAGATTTCCAAAGTAGAACTTCTGGTGGCTGCATTTTCTGTAAGAAGGTCCAGAAAACCCATGCAATAAGAGAGTTGAAGTCATGCTGAGTGAGTGTAAAAACATCTTATTTGGGCTTAGGAGTTTGGATACTAACTCCCATGTCCAGAGTTGTGAATTGTTGCACAGAAGATGCTGTAAGGGTGTATTTCTAAAAACAAAAACAAAACAAAAACCCACTACACCTGTAAGTCTGAAGGTCTGCAGATCAGTGGTTCGAGGCCTAAGCAACCTCACAATCTGGCCTGGCTAATTTCTCCCCAAGTCTGGGAAGTATACTTTAAAAGAATTAACCCTTACCATTTTTAATATCTGGTTTAGGCATTGGGATGTTGATGTGCAATCCACAGTTAAACTGGCAGTCCTGCCTCTTATGGGCAGCAATTGTTCTGGTAGAGTCCTTGACTCTGTGTCAGATGATACCAGGGATAAAGCAGAACTTTGTCTGGCCAGAAGGGCAAAGAAGATCGCCCTCGCTTCAGTGGCGGCAGCGGCCGATTGCACTTATGATTTTCTGCAGTTGTCTGCCAGAGCCTTGGCCATGGGGGTTCCGCCAAGGAGACAGATCTGGCTTCATCAGTGGGAAGGTGACGCAGCTTCAGCTTCTGGGATGTTACATCTTCCCCTTAAGGGTCAGAAGCTCTTTGGAGAGTCCTTAGAGCCTCTATTACTGGAGAGCGAGGAGAAGCAAAAAGTGCTTCCCGCCACTAAGACAGAACCGCCCAAGCGTTCCCAGTCCTTTCATCAGTCTAACCCGGGGTTTAAAGGCAAATGTTTTGGCCAATGGTCCAAGCCCAACCAGGACGGGAGTAAGGCCCAGTTCAAGAAGTGTCCTGGTCCAGCTTCCTCATCTGCAGGGAAGCCCGCCAAGGGATCCCAGACTTCATGAGAACTCCGACTCCAAGGAGGCATCCCCAGTGGGGAATGCAAATTTGTGTTGGAATTTCTGCAGGATGGCTTTAACATGGGGATTAGCGCCAGCACATTACGGTGACAAGTGACAGTTTTGCCGAGCCCCTTGGGGGTTTCCTCGGGTAGGGCGATCTTATCCCACCCGCACCTAATCAGGTTCCTTAAGGGGGTGAATCAGTTAAGTTCCCCACAGGTTCATCTTTTCCCCTTGTGGGATTTATCTTTGGTGTTGTCAGAGTTAGTGGAGGCTCCCTTTGAGCCATTACATAGTGCTGAGTTGAAATTTCTTACATTTAAGACCATCCTTTTGCTTTCAATAACCTCAGCTAGTCGGGTGTCTGAGATTGGAGCATTGTCAATTAATCCAAACTTGTGCATCTTTCATGATGACAAGGTCGTTTTTGCGATTAGATCCGGCCTTTATTTCCAAGGTCAACTCCTGCTATCATCGGGCACAGGAGTAGGCTATTCCATCATTTTGCCCTAATCCCAAGAATGGCTAGGGAGTGGGCCAGCATAAGTTAGATGCTAGGAGAGCTGTCAGTTATTACATCGAGCACACTGAAGCATTTTGTAAAACTGATTGTCTCTTTGTGCTCTTCAAGGGGCCTGCCATGGGCAGGCGTCCATCGAGGAGCACTCTGGCTAATTGGTTCAAGGGAACCATAGCATTAGCCTATTTGTCCTTAGGAAGGGTCCTTCCTGCTGGGATTACTGCTCACTCTGTTCGGAGTGCGGCTACATCTGCTGCATATGAAGGTGTGACGTCCATTGTATCTATCTGTAAGGCTGCTACATGGGCATCACCTAACACTTTTATCAGGTATTGTAAGATCGATAAAGCAAAATCCGCAGATGTGGTGTTTGGCAGGAGGGTGTTACAAAGGGTAGTGACATCTTAGCACCTTTGGGTCAGTCCTCCCTTCCTCTGGACGGATACGGCTTTGCTGTATCCCATAAGTTAAGAACGCCCTCCTTCCTGAGTACAGAGAAAAGAAAGGTTTTCTTACCGTAGACTTCTTTTCCGTTACGAAGGAAGGAGGGCGTTCCGCCCACCTCTCTCTGACCCTCGGTTCCTGGCTGTGTCTAGTTTAACTGTTGGTCATGTGGTTTTTCCATGGGAAAAAGTTGGGGGACTCGGTCTTTCTAACATTCTTCCCTTTTGAGACTGGGTTGTGGTGCCGCCCCTCAGTGAGGAGAACTGTCTTTGTCCAGCCTCCTGTTGGGGGAGGGGCGACAACCCATGAGTTAAGAACACCCTCCTTCCTTCGTACCGGAAAAGAAGTCTATGGTAAGAAAAACTTTCTTTTTCATAGATTACATAGTCTAGTGTTACCCGCTCTTTGTCGTAATCCAAATTCTCCTTTGGAAAGGTCTTGGCATCCCTTTAATATTAAATGGGTACTAAGTTTTTATTTGGATGGTACAGAAGGTTTTAAGATGTCAGAAGCTCTATTTGTCCTTTTCGGCGGTCCCTGTAGGGGCAGGACCGCTTCAGTATTGTCTTTTTCTTGTTGGCTAAGAACAGCCATCTTTGAGGCATATAAGACAGTAGGAAGAGGGTGTGACACACCTGTGGGTGTGACAGCCCATTCAGCAAGAGGGGCCACTACCTAAGTTGTCATTGAGGGAATTATATTTTTAGGTTGAATTTGTATGGCGGCTGCTTCGTCCTCCACAAATACCTTTATTCGTCACTCCAAAATTGTCCAGGCAGCCTCTGAAGAAGCTGCTTTTGGTTGTAAAGTACTCCATAAAGTGGTTTCTCAGTGAAGTGGGTTGTGTCTCTCCCACCCTGAGTGTGAGGCTCTGGTATATCCCAGTCATTACTGAATGCACCTTGTCCCTCCAGAGAAGGCAGGAATTTCCTTACCTTTAAATGTCCTTTTCTTGGAGGAGAGGAAAAGGTGCATTCAGCCCACCTCAGCAGAATCGCAACTTAACTTCTTTTCAGCCCTTTTTACTTTTTCAAGGGATTGTGTTTTTAACTAAGGTCCAAGAGTTTTCAGTGGGTCCCTGTTATTGTTCAAGTTGGAGGAGGTATTCTTTTTCTCTATTGTAAGTATTCTCTCATTGGTTCTTGACTGCTATTCTCTTTTCCAAGTCTGTTTTTTCCTCAGCAACTTCGTGTTATGGGTATAGAAGGTTTCTTAGAATCTTTATTGTCAGTAGCAGTGATCCTCTCTACAGTCTCTGGTATCAGGACTGGGAGAGGCTGCCCTGCACAGGAACGAGACAAAACAACATCTGGGCCTGTCTCATTGGTGGGCAGGGCAAACCCAGTCATTACTGAATGCATCTTTTCCTCTCCCAAGAAAAGGACATTTACAGGTAAGGAAATTCCTGCCTTCCCTTATATTTTCTTTGTTGCTAAAGGGCAAAGTGTCAAATATTTTTGAAAAATATTGTAGTGGAAGGAGTCTCTGTCATTCTGCTTTTTAAGAAATGCAATCGGATTAGCAGTTCTTTTAAAGGATACCTTTGTGACTCCTTAAATTCAGAAGAATATGGTTGTTTCATTAATGTATGGTACACATGGAATGAAATTATGGTTCCTAACCAAAAGGAGCTTTTATTCTAGAATTTAGCTGCCATATGGTGAAACTGGGTGAACATCAGAAAGGGAGAGAGGTAAATAACTATAGGAATTGGAGAATAACGCAAGACGCTCTCTCTCTCTCTCTCTCTCTCTCTCTCTCTCTCTCTCAACATGTCCCATGTTGAGGGACTAGGGTATACTCCCAACACCTCCCATGTTGAGGGAATAGGGTATACTTCGTGCACTGTAGGGTATATTGGGGGTATGTTTGGTTTTAGCTAGAAGATATTTAGAACTCAGTTTGACTCCTGAATTTAGTCTCAAGGGCTCCATGTGTTCTGGCCCCTTGATCCAGAACTGAAGCTGTTGAACAACATTGGACAAGAGAAAAGCCAGTCTGTATTATTCTTGTAGTGCCTCTACACGCAAACAGATGTTGCTTTCCCCTATTTTTTATCTGTTTCCTTTAATGGCTGGGAGCAGTGATGAAGGAGAATCTAATGTCTGCTTGACCTGAACTGTAGGAATCTGCATCTCACTATATGATGCCCTTTTTTATTTTTGTCCTCCATCAGTCCCACTGCTGTCATGGGGTCCCAGCTTCAATTTTAGCATCTGGTATGTTGAACTCAATGGCATTGATGATCCGGACGTTGTTCAGCCCTGCCTCAATTGGTACAGCAAGGTAGGAATATATAAGGGCTGTATGTAGGGGTGTGTCTGTGTGGGTGATAATCTACTGGATAAGCAGCATTTTGTTCAAAACTGATATTTTGAACAATATTACCAATATTTGTTCAGGAACCACTAAGTCCTTGTGGGCTGTGATGTGGGAATGATGATGGGGATTCTGGGATTCTGGGATTTTTCTCAGCTGCTACTGAGAAAAAAGGCCTTCCCATGCCTCAAAACAGCTTATTGTCATGATTGTAACTCATTTATGATTTTGCTATGAAAACCAACCACCAGGTAAGTGGGAAACTGCTGGTCACTAATTCCCTTAAATGGAAATTTAGTGTGTCTAGTCCAGGGTGGTGGACCAGGTTGTGAAACACTGTTAGAACAAAAGAGCTTTGCTAGCCTTACTATCCTGGGACATGTTTGGGTGGGACATGCTCATCATCCCCCCATGCACATCAAACCCTCATGAGCATCATTTCCCCATGCGCATCATCCTCCCATGCGCATCAATTCCCATGCGTAGCATCGCCCATGCGTATAATTCCCCATGCGCATCATTCCCCCATGAGCATCAACCCTCATGTGCAACATTTCCCCTTACTGTCCTGGGACTTACTATCCTGGGATATGTTTACTATGTTACTACTGGGACATGTTTACTGGCCTTACTATCCTGAGACATGTTTGGATGGGACATGCTCATCATCCCCCCCATGCGCATCAAACCCTCATGAGCATCATTCCCCATGTGCATCCAACCCCCATGCACATCAACCCTCCATGCACAGCATCCTCCTCACTGCAACCCTTCCCTCCAAAGAACACCGCCCCCCCCCCCCCCCCGTGCACCAGGCATCGAGCACCAGATTAGCTGGAGGTTGGTTAGTCTTCCATGTTAAGTATAGGACAAAAACATGTTGCGCCCCTATTCAGCCACTTAAGGGTTAAATTTCTGCACATCGGTTCTTGGTGGGTGTTCATATGACAGAAGGAACACCCTCCCCAAATTTCATGCTTCTAGGTCTGGGGTTTGGGGCAGAGCATCCCTCAGTCACTGATTCTTCAATGAAGAGTATAGGGAGGAAAATGTGTTGCATCCCATTTCACCCCCTTCCCGGCACTTTTGGCAGGACATTGATGCATCAGTCAGTGAGTCAGTGAGTGACGTTTCTCTTTAATATGTATAGATTGTCTTAACTCACCACTTTCGGTTTGACCTAGTGTGTGAAACTTAATATATTTGAGTATATATCCCATCCTTTGTTTGGATAACAAAGCCATCTAGTGTGTTTCTGAAATAGTAGTGCTTTTGGGGGGGGCAGGACGGGAAAGAAACATTTCAAAATCAATGTTGCTTAAATTAATTAATTTAAGCAATCAATGTTGCTTAAATTATTGGTCTTGTTTTAGAAGAATTATAAAATTAATTTTCTGGTGGCTTATCCTCGTTTGACCTTTGAAAACTGAAAAAGTAGTACTATATGATCTTTTGGTTTCTATGATATAGCAAAGAGCTTTTTTGTTTTTAAGAGGTAGTGGTGGACTTCAACTACTTAAGTCTACATTTCTGAAGTTCATCTAATTAATAAATATGGTTTATCTTGCCTCACAGGATGGTTATGAAGGTAACACAGGGCAATGTATACCTGTATTCTGCATTCTTTTTAAGTGGCAGAGCAGAATAGAAACAAGAATTGCCTTGTGTATCCATGTGGCTTTGTTTCTTGTCTTCTAAACTAGTCTTCTGGCTGTACCTAGCAACTTTGAAGTTTGGAAAAGGGGCAACTCATGCTGTTCTCAAAGTTTTCTTGTGTTCCAGTAGTACCGTGAACAGGAAGCCATTCGCCTCTGCCTGAAACATTTCCGCCAGCACAACTACACAGAAGCATTTGAGTCTCTGCAGAAGAAGACTAAGATTGCACTGGAACACCCCATGTTGACAGACCTTCATGATAAACTTGTCCTGAAGGGAGACTTCAATGCTTGTGAAGAATTGATAGAAAAAGCTGTACATGGTAAGGGCAGAGAGTCTTTAAGATAGTCTGGGTGCTGTTGAATTTACATAAATTGAATGTGTATGTGATGCAATTCCAGTGTACAAATTCATTTTTTTAAATAATGGAAACAACATTCTAATCATAAGAGATTTCCGCTTGAAGAGCATTGCTTTGCAGGCACTAAACAGTACAATGTTCAGTTCACTTGTGCTTTGGGAGAAGCTTGTTAGCAACATGCGCTGGTGCTACAGTGCACAATTTTCATATTGTCTCAAACACCTGTGATCTCCCAGCATGCCCAATGCATCTTGCCTCATAGTACCATGCATCAGTGCATGCATCACTTCATTCCTGCACTGTGCATTGTGCACTGCATCGCTGCTTTGTGCTCATAGGTGATGGAGACAACTGCTGTTTGAGTGCTAACTTGTATTTACATTGTACTTTAACACTGTTAAACAATACAGGTGTCCCTTGTTATCCACTAGGATTCTGTTCTGGAACCTGCCATGGACAAAAAATTGTTATAAACAATGGAAAAATAGGTATAAAGGTCCCGTTCCAGGTTTTTTTCTCCTCTATAGCACCTAATAGAATAATGTAGTGCATTACTATCTGCAGGGGTTTGATTCTGGGAATGAAGAATGGAATGATTGCTTGCATGATGTCAACTGCGTCTCTCCTGCCCTGAGAGTGAGGCTCTGCTACTACAACGCTAGAAAAGCAGTTTTTTAATCTATGATTTGTAGTGGCCATTTGTGTTGAGTCAAACTCGCGTTTAAAAAAACTGTATAACAAGGTTGGACCTGTACATTGTGCATCCACCTTCAATCCACCAAAAATCATTTTCTGTTTGATCATTATTCTGGCCATGTTGCCTCCACGCTGAGAAACAGCTGCTCAGCTAATCAGTTTCTCTCCACACAGCTTCTGATGACTTTCAGATGTTATTTTTGGGCTGAACAATGGCTAGACCAGAGGGGTCAAAATATTTTGGCTATAGGCACACATCAAATATCTAGCACAGTGTTGAGGGCCAGAAAAAATTGTTAAAATATGAAATGTCAATAAATATGTTAGCGATGGAACTGAAATTAATGAATAAATGGGCTCAAATTTCCAGGATTTCTGTAAGCACCAACACACAGTAAAGAAATAAAGCATACGCTTGATCCCTATTTCCCCAACTCACCATCACCGTTCCAGTCGTGGTTGGACAACTAGGTCAGAGATTAGAAGCTCACTGCAGACCACAACTGGCCTCTGGGGCTGCGGTTTGGAGACCCATGTTCTAGACCAGGTTTGGCCAACAAGAGGCCTCTAAGTCAAATGCAGTCCTTGAGCATTATGTTGAACAAGCCTGCTCTAATTCAAATGCAGTCCTTGAGCATTATGTTGAACAAGCCTGCTCTAGACCAATACTTCTGCCTTTTTATATTACATTATATGTTTTTACTTATACAGTAAATGAGAATGTGGCATTTCTGTATGTGGAAAAGGTTTCCCAGTGTACAGGTTCTGCTTCTGTGAGCATAGTGGTGATGCTTTAACTTTCTGGTACAGTCCAGCACAATTAAACATGCTCAAAATTCATTTAAATCAACAGGTTTATGCCTTCTTAAAGCTACAGTTGCTTTGTGACCATGTGGCTTTGAGGCTTTATGGCTTTGTGTCAAATGATTGGGTATTGATCTTACTTTAACTGATTTAGAAGGACCAGTTGTCTGTTTCTTGTGTGCTTAGTGTTGGGAGAAATAGGGAGCAGGCCTCCCACTGAGGGTGCTCAAATTTACCTCAGAGTCAGTTTCAACCATTGACATTAAATATTACAAAAAAAAACAAAATTATGGTTTCTGGTCCCATCGATTCTTGGTAGATAGAAGGGGTAGAAATTAAAGTCATGACAGAGTTTATTCTCTGGAGGCTTCGGAAAAGGGCAATTCAAATAATATCTGGGTTATGCCCCGCCCTCAATGAGTCAGAGCCGGATACGTCTTTGTCTCCTTCCTGCGGGGAAGCCCATCTTCCTCAGTGCGGCTCTGACTCCTTTCAAGTAGGGCCACGTCTTGCTGTGCTCCTTAGAGTCTCCTTTCTCTTTTTTCTCTGCTGTTCACTCTTCAGCATCTCATCAGGACAGACTTTGCCCCACATCAGGTTTGCTAGCCGGTGGGGGATCCCTTCTGCAGAGTGCTCCCCCACCTGCTTTGGGCTTCATTTAAAGAAGCCAGGCACTGGTCAAGGCCACCCATTGGCTTAGCCCCTTCTCTCTGCCTCGCTTCTCCCCTGCAGGGGACACACAGGAAACGATTGGGGCCACTGCGGCTTAGCCCCCTCTCTCTGCCTGCACTGCACTTGCTCTGCTCGGCTGGCCGGAGATCTTGAAGATCCCAGTCCTCCCTCAACCCACCTCGCCTCACCCACAGAATGTCGGAGAGCGCACGTGGACCAGCCGACCTCCATGGACCAGCTGCTTCCTCCATGCCTCCAGCCACTTCACTCCCTGACGGCCCAGCAAGCCCCAGGTACTAGGTCAGGGACGGGAAACATTGTGGCCGCCATCTTGGGGCCTCTGACAGGGAGGACTGCTGTGGGCCTGCCATTTTGGTTCCAGTTTCCCACGTAGCAACAGCAGCAGCCATCTTGCCTGTCCAGGTGCGCAGTGAGTTGCAAGGCCTTGCCTTGCGTCGGGGGGGGGGGGGCAACATGTTAAACAGCAGTTAGATTCCATCAGTCATATGCATCTTTGGCTTCTTCAGTAATTCTTTTGTGTGGGAATTCTTGTCAGTATGCAGGAGCAGGGGGTGGATGCTTCCCTGGAGGGTAGTCCTTAGTCTGTGAACCTGACAGCACCAATGGTCTCTTAGACCTCAGTTGCCCCTTTAGTTCATGTTATGGAACTTGTACTCAGTACCTGTACTTCCTTCAAAGAAGCACTTGACATGGCTGTGTCACTCAGCATTCCAGCCTTTGTTAAGTCGGCAGTGAAGGATGCCACAATGGCCAAAGGCAAGGCTAAGGCCAAAAGGCCTCGCACCCCGAGTCCTGCTCCAGCTTTGTTCCCTTCTCCTAACAAAAGGACTCGAAAGACAAAACATTTGGTAATGTCCCAAGCAGCCTTCATCCTGGCTCATGAGATGGCCAAGAAAAAGAACCTCTCTAAGTCTCTTAAGGGCATTCTCAAGAAGATCGCTTTAGCCTCCGCGTTCACATCTGATGCTTCATTGCTTCACAGCTGATGCTTCATTGGATACCATGTACTTTAATGCCAGAGCCATGCTAGCCATTGTTTCCTCTCGTAGAGCTTTGTCACTCCACTCCTGGTCTGGGGAAGCTGGCTCCCATTCAAAACTAATCAACCTCCTTTTCAAGGGCACCACGCTATTCAGCAAGGCTTTAGAATCAATTTTAGTGGAAGTCAAGGACAAGAGCAAGGTCCTTCTGCCCGGAATGAAAAAGTCTGCAAAGTCCAAGCAACAGTACTTTCATGCCTCTCGTCAACGCTTTCGTGACTCCTCCAGGTCCCAATTCTGTTCGAGATGGACCAATGCCAGTGTCTTTCCCAGGTCCAAGCCAGCCAACAACAGTTCCAGGTCAAATACCAGTGCCAGTTGGGCAAGAATTCCAGACCCACCTGACGATGGTTCCTTAGCAGGTCCCAGGGCCATTGAAGCGAGCCTCTTTGGGTTTGATCCCTTTTGGCAGGAATCTACCTCAGACACTTGGGTCTTAAAAAGAGACCTTAAAAAAGGTCTTAAAAACCTCAGGGTCTCCTGAGGTTATCAAATCGAGTTTTCCAGAATTCCCCCTCGTTGGTTTTGGCAAGTACTGGTCTCCAGGGTCCCCGGATAAACACGCTCAGAAACTCCTAGCAATCCAATACCTATTGGACATCAGGGCCATCAAACGAGTCTCGAGGTCCTACAGCGGGAGGTCTACTCAGTCTTTTTCCTAGTCCCGAAGAGAAACGGGAAGATGCATACCATCCTGGACCCGAAGTGGCTGAACCAGTTTACCATCAAAAAGTAATTCATCAAAAAGAAATTCATCAAAAAGAAATTCAAAATGGAGACATTTAGGACCATCTTGCAAGCCTTAGACCAAGGAGACTTCCTTACTCCCATATATCTGTCAGAGGCTTATCTACATGTCCCGATTCATCTGGCCCACAGCAAGTACCTTCGCTTTACCTATGGGGTGAGTTTCTACCAGTACAGGGCTCTCCCTTTCACATTGCCGGGAGCTCCATGGGTCTTCACCAAACTTCTCGTAGCACTGGTGGCCAACCTCAGGTCGGGGCCACATTTTTCCATACAGGCCGCATTTTTCCATACCTCGATGACCTCGTTATTGCAGCTTCTTCCTCAGATCAGGCCTTGAAGTAGTTGTGCTATACTATGACCATGTTGGAACAACAACAGCTTTGTCATCAATCTGGCCAAGAGCTCTCTGATACCATCTCAGAAGTTGGTACATCTGGGTCTGCTGGTGGATACCAACTCTTACATCATTTCTCTGTCTCCAGATCGCAGTCTCAAGCTGTGGGAGGCTGTGCTTCTAGCTGGGCCTGCTTCTAGCTGTGCAGTCAGACACTTTGAGTCTGATGTCACTGGCGTCCTTGATGGGGCTCATGGTGTCATGCCAGGACATGATTCCTTGGTCCCAGTTTCATCTCAGGCCACTACAGCAATTTCTTCGACCCTATGCTCACCAAATAGCGGCACGGTCATCAACTTGTCCCTCCCGGCGTCGGTGAAGGCCTCACTGTGTGGTGGCACAAACCAAATTGATTGGACTTCGGAGCGAGTCTAGACACTCCTGCAAGAATCACTCTCACCACGGATGCGAGCCCATGGGGCTGGGGTGCTTGCCTGCAATCCAAAATGGCTCAGGGGACCTGGTCTCCAGAGGAACAGAGGTTTTCCGTGAACAGGTTGGAACTCAGAGCTATAAGACTAGCTCTTCTTCAGTTCGGAGACCTAGTTCACCATCTTCTTGTGCTATTTCAGACGGACAATGTCACGGCAAAGGCCTTCATCAACCAGCAAGGCGGATCAAGGTCAGAAGGGTTGATGAAGGAAGTGACTCTCTTCTTCCAGTGGGTTGAGCTCCACCTCCTTTCTATCATGGCATAGCATCTCCCTGGTGTCACCAGCGTAGAGGCCAACTGGTTGAGTCACAGATGGGTTGACTAAGGAGAATGGAGCCTGCATCCTCATTCCACCTGATCACAAGAGCTCTGGGTCTTCCAAGGTAGATCTCTTTGCCTCTCTGGACAATGCCAAATTACCAAGCTTTCTGTCCTGGACACCATGTCCTCCAGCTGTGGGGTGCAAAGCCCTTCATCACCTGTGGCCTCAGACCCTACTCTACTCTTTTCTACCTTTCCCCCCAATTCCAGCAGTCTTACGCCGGGTCAAGCGACTCAGAGCACAGCTCATCCTAGTGGCCTCAAGCTGGACTCGCAGGGCGTGGTACCCCACCATCATAAACCTGGCAGTGGGTCCACTGTTCAGGCAGGACGTTCTTCAACAGGGTCCTCTGCTCCATCCCAAGCCAGAAATGTTCAATCTGACAGCCTGGTTTTTGAACAGCGAAAATTAAAAAAGGGGCTATTCAGAAGGGGTATTGTCTACACTCTTTTAACTTCCAGACTGGCTTCCACCAACAAAGTTTACTCCAGGACCTGGATGAAGTTTGTCTCTTGGTGCGAGGAGAAAGTGGTCATAGTCACAAAAGTCAAAATCAAGGACATCTTGAACTTTTTGCAAGAGGGAGTTGAACTTGGGTTGAGTACCAACACAATTAAGAGGCAAGTCTCCACCATTAGCTCCATTTTGGGACCCAGACACTATGGATCTATCTCCAGTTACCATGACATAAGGCGTTTTATTAAAGGTTTGAAACTCATTGACCCTCCCACCATTCACAGGATCCCCACCTGGGATCTGCATCTGTTTCTGAAGACCATGATGGGGTCTCCCTTCGAACCTCTTCATTTGTGTGTGTCAGTTTCTTGACCCTAAAGACTATTTACCTGGTGGCCATCACATCTGCCAGATGGGTGTCTGAAATGGGGTCCCTGTCCATCCACCCAAACCTCTGCAGTTTCCAGGAGGAGAGAGTGGTCTTGCGAATGGACCCTTCTTTCCCTAAGGTTAATTCAATTTTTCACTGGTCTCAGGACTTGGTTCTGCTTACCCTGTGTCCCAATCCCAAGTTCCCCTTACGAAGGGCCTGACACTCTTTAGATGTTAAAAGGGCACTTAGCTACTACGTAGATCATTCTAAAGAGTACCGTAAGACTGAGGCTTTATTTGTGTTGTTTGGGGGCACATCTAAGTGGAAGAGGGCCTCAGTATCCTGGTTATCAAGATGGCTAAGAATGGCTATCACTGAGGCTTATAGGGCTGTAAGGAGGGACCCTCCAGCGGGCATCGTTGCACATTCCATCGGGGGAGCGGCGGCTACTTCTGCCTTTTTTGAAGGGTACAACACTTTGGAGGTTATCTGCAAGGCTGCAGTTTGGTCATCTGCAGATACCTTCATGCGACACTATAAGATCGTTCAGGCAGCATCTGCAGAGGCCGTCTTCAGTTGATGGGTGTTGCAGACGGTGGTACCCAAGTGAAGCTATTTGCAACTCTCCCACCTTGAATGTTTGGCTCTGTTACATCCCAGGTATTATCTGAATGGCCTCTTTTCCGAAGCCTCCAGAGAAGGAAGGAATTTCATACCATAAATGTCTTTCTTGGAGGATAGGAAAGGGGGCCCTTCACTTCCACCTCAGCAGAGACACACTATAGCTTTGCTTAAGTTAGTTCCCTCTGGTGCTTTGTTCTATTTGGCCCATTCCCTGTTGTCCAGACGGTCTGTTTCCTGTTCTCAGTGTTCTATACGTAAGGCAAGGCCATCCTGGGGTTTGCCTTGTCCTGGTTTGCTTTTCTTTCTGGTGTTTTACTCCTCTCAAAGTTTTATCTCGGCAGTCATGATTGCAGTGGTGGCAAGGTTCTTTTTGTCAGGCTGTGATACTGTACTGGGGAAGATGGGCTGCCTTGCAGGAAGGAGACAAAGACGTATCCGGCTCTGACTCATGGGGGGCCTGGCATAACCCAGACATTATCTGAATGGCCCCTTTTCCTATCCTCTAAGAAAAGGACATTTACGGTAAGAAATTCCTTCCTTTTTTTGGGCTCTAAGATCGCTGCCGGTGGTGACTGCAGCCAATAAATCAAAAGACGCCTGCTTCTGGGGAGCAAAGCTATGACCGGGCTAGCCAACTTAATTAAAAGTTGAGACATCAATTTGCCGACAAAGATTCATCAAGTTAACCATATGTTCCCATGATAATGTATGGCTGTGGGAGCTGGAACATAAAGAAGGCTGACCACTTAAGGATAGATGCCTTTGAATTATGGTGCTGGTGAAGACTCTTGATAGATCAAATCAATCCATCCTCCAGGAAATCTACCCTCACTGTTCACTGGAAGGACAAATACTGAAGCTGAAGCGCCATTATTTTGGTCACATCATGAGAAGAGAGAGCTCCTTATAAAAGCATCTGATGCTAGGGAAAACTGTAGGTAATAGGAGATGGGGTTGGCTGAGTATCAGGTAATTAGATAGTGTCACCGAAGCAATGAACATGAATTTGGATTGATTTTGGAAGCTGGTGGAGAATGGAGTGGGGCTCGTGGAGAATAGAGTGGTGTGCTGCAGCCCATCAGGTCATGAAGAGTTGGACATGACTGAACAACTAAACAGTTTCAACCAAACATTTGTTTATGGCTAAGATGAAGTCCAAGAATCCTTTTTTCTCTATACTTAGAATGGAGGGCGTTCTCAACAGCATGGGTGCTGCCCTCCCCCCAGGCTGGATGAAGTCTTGCTCCTCCTGGGGGGGGGCACCAAACTCAGGGTGACCAGACCAAAAACCTGGAATTTCTGAGCGGCAACCCCAAAATTCCTGACTTAAGGCCCAAATTCCTATCTGTCCAAGCCAAAATTCCTGAGAAAATTCCTAGCCACTTAAAAAAAATTGTAGGACACCCAAAAATGTAGGACATGCTAAAATGAAGCAAAATTACTTGTATTGCTTTCCTGTACTTAATTTCAACCATTAGAGTCAATGGGGCTTACTCCCAGGAAAGTGTGGATGGGAGGGTGGCTTTAATTGCCCAGCTCTCTGCTTGTCTACTCAGAAGTAAGCCTGAGGCTGCAACCCTTTGCATATGTACCTGGTAGTAAGCCCCATTGGTCACCATGGTACTTACTTCTGTGTAAGCAGACTGTGGATTGGGTATTGGGGCTATAGCCCTCTGCACTTAACTGGGAGTAAGCCCCATTGGCCATTATGGGGAAATGTGCTCCTGGGAAAAAATAAAATTTATGAGAAGGCTGCATGCTGTCTGCTTATAAGAAAAGGGAGGACAATGAAGACTTTTTCCCAGGCAGAAGAGTGAAAAGAGGACATGTCCTGGGAATATTGTGGTCCTGGAAGAAGGTATGGATAAGAAGACTCCATGTTGCCTGCTCATAAGGAAAAGGAGGAGAGTGAAGATTTTTCCCCAGGACATAAGAGTAAAAAGAGGACCTGTCCTAGGAAAAGAGGACATATGGTCACAGTAATTTCTTGATAGTAAGTCCACTGACCATGCTGGCAGCTGACAAGGAAAAGCAGGGCAATGTATCTTTTTCAACACCAAGATACAAGGCTAAAAAAGAGGACTTGTCCTGGGAAAAGAGGACAGATGGTCACTCAGTCTAATGCTCCAATCCTATCCACACCTTACCTGGGAGTAAGCTCCATTGACTAGGATGGGACTTGCTTCTGAGAAGGCATGCAGAGGATTTGGGTTTTGGGGCCCCCAGTGAATGGAGAGAGAAGAGCAGCTACTCAAAGTTTCTCCCTCCCACCTCAGGAATTTTTAGTATTGCAACACAATAGGAAGAAAAAGGAGGGTCATTTGCATAGACCATCTTTGCAAAAACAAGAAAATATCTCCTCAAAACTTGCTAGAAATAAGGTTTTTAAGCAAAATAAGATGTTTAGCAGAGAGGGGCTTCCTTCCAAGCCATCAAAGCAGAAATAGTTTTTCACCCTGATTGTAAAATATACAGCTGTTTTAGACCACCATGTACTTAGGCTTGGGAGAATTTAGGCTCTTAATGGGAACCTATTTGAATGATGGTTTTAGCAAAATGATTAGGAGGGAGAGGATGGAGGAGCTCCCTGAAGGAGGAGGAGGAAGAGGAATGCAGAGAAACCTGTCCCTGCCAGGGAACTCCTGGCTGATTGACCTGCATATAAGCCCTGGCGAAGAGATGGTGCATGCACAAATGGCCCAGCGCTGTTTCCGGATACCAGCAGGGGGTTTCCTATTGTGCCGGACCCCCTGCTGTTTACCGGATGTGTCCGGGGGTTTCCGGACATCTAGACACCCTGACCAAACTCCAGTCTCGTCCAGCCTCGATCAGGGCAAGGACGTAGTCTGAGGGAGCTCTCTCCCTTCTTTTGCTCCTTCTTCTCTACTTTTTTCTTTCTATCTTTCGCTCTTTCTCTGCTCCCTGCTGTCCTCCTTCGCAAGGGGGTTTGCTTTGGGTCTTCACTCCCCCACCAACTACAGCATGGATCTTCCCCAGGCCATTTCAGCCAGGACTTCCCCACAGCTACCTCAGCAGCGGCAGCTGGCTCAGGCCAGGGCCAGAAGGAGCGGAGGGAGCAGCAGCGGAGGGAATCTACCCACAGCTGCATCAGCAGGGAGGGGAGTTCCCCTGAGCGTCACCAGCAGAAGTGGCCAGTCATGGCCACTTCAAAGCCTAAGGAGAGGCATGTGAAGGGCTGCAAAGGCGAGCGGCAGGAGCGGGTGGTGAGCGCCGAATCAGCCACTCACACAACTGGCCCGGCTCCTCAGGTGATCATCAGGGAAGCGCCCTGCTTCAATCCAGTGTTCCTCAGAGTGGTTGAGCCTGCAATGCCGGTGGAGGCGGGAAAGACGCTCTCAGCACTGGTTTCTTGCCCATCTGCCATTTAGAGACCCCACAGGCGCCTAGCGCCATCTTGTGAGTAGCATCAATATGACCATAGCTGAAAAAGTGTTGGAATCTGGGACAGTGCGGGGAAGAACCCTTCGGGGGATTTCAGGGGGCCATCTCCTTTGTCACTGAAGGAGGCAGTGAGGGGGATATTCCAGGAACAACTGGAGGATTTAAAGATCCCGGCACCCCCAGAGATGGTTGCCCCTCACAAAAAAGCCAAACGTAGAAGGGTTATCTATTTGTCCCCCCAGGTCTAAGCATGCCTCTTCAGGCTCTGAATCTGAGGAAACTGAAGTGGTTTCAAGGTCCCAAAAGGGCTTCAATGTATGACTCCCTCTCCTCTCCTTCCAAGTCTGAGAAGAGGGTGAACTATCAGACGAAGAGGAACAGGACTCCCCTTTTCCCCAAAAAGTGGATTGCTTTGGAGCCCATCAGATGGAGCCCATCTGAGCTGTATACCAGAGTGCTAACCAAGTCTGCTACAGTAATGGATCTGGCCATGCCAGAGGCACATCCCAAGCTAGCCACACCATCCTGCAGAGCCAAAACCTACCCGCAGGGGCCTTCAAAACCACAGGCAATTCCCTTTCCAGATGCTTTAGAGCGTGTTTTTCACACAGAGTGGGATACCTTTAATTACTCCAAACACCATGCCAGAGTAATTGATAAACTTTATACATTGCCAGATCCCATAATGAAGAAGTTGAAGGTGCTCTCAGTGGATGCTCCTGTGGTAGCACTTTTAGCTTCCACTACTCTCCCTTCTGAGGGTGAGTCTGGTCCTAAGGATGTGTGCGATAGACTTGTAGAGAGCTCCCTGAAGTGCAGCTTTGAAGCTAGTTTGCAGGCTTTTTGGGTGGCAGTAATTAGCTTAATTTTTTCTAGAGCATCTTATATTTGGGCCGAGGAGCTGGTAGCGGAGGACAAGTCTCTGTCCCGTAGAGCCAAGTGCACCCTAAAAAAAATCTTACTGGCCTTAGTTGCAGCAGCTGATTGCGCTTACGATACCTTACAGCTCTCTTCCAGGTCCATGGCTATGGGAGTCTTGGCCAGGTGTCAAATTTGGCTGCGTCATTGGGATGGTGACTCTGCCTCTGCTTCCAGAATCCTGAACTTACCCTTCGAAGGTGAGAAACTTTCTGGCAAGGCTTTGGAGCCTATATTGATTGAGAAGGACAAGCAGAAGATCCTTCTACCAAGAAAGACCAACCCAAAAAGCAGCAGTCCTTTCGGCCCTCTGGGTTCAGCTTTAAGTCCAAGGGTACCTTCCGGCATCCCAAGCCAAAGGAGACGAAAGCAAAGCCTTCTTCAAAAAAACGCCCTGGGCCAAGCCCCTCTACCTCTGTGGAAACCAGCCAAGGAGTCCCAATCCACCTGACTCAGAGTCCACCTGACTCCCAGTCCACCTGACTCAGAGAGTTGCAGTCTCTCAGGGAGACGTTGCCAGTGGGTGCTCATCTGGTATTTGCTGAGGCCTGGAAGTCAATAACATCAGATTCCTGAGTTCTCCAGACAGTCTCAAAGGGGTACTCGTTGGAATTTTTTTATCCCCAGGGACTGGAACTGGTTGGTTGCTATCTCCAGGGATCCAGCAAAGCCACCGAGCAGGTGGCGAGCACTGAAACTGCAGGCCACCGAGCATCTTCTTCAGATCCATGCAATGGAGCTGGTGCCATATAACCAAAGGGTTTATTCAGTGTTTTTTCTGGTTCCAAAGAAGAATGGTGATTGGAGAGCCATTCTGGATTTGAAATGGTTGAACCACTTTCCTAAAGAAGAGGAAGTTCAGGATGGAGAGATGGAGGTCAATAGTAACCTCTCTACAGGAGGGAGTCTTCCTAACCTCAGTGGGCCCCACAGAGGCTTATCTACATGTCCCCATCCTAGAGAAACATAGTAAATAAATATTTCAGGTTCTGTTATGGAAAGCAGCATTTCCAGTACAGAGCAATGCCTTTTGGTCTCATGGCAACACCTTGGGTGTTTACCAAGCTCCTAGTGGCCTTAGTGGCTCACCTCCACTGCAGGGGTATAGCTCTCCATCCTTACCTAGACGACATTTTGATTCGTTCACATCCTGGGAGAAGGCATAGGAGAATCTTGCTCTCACCTTGGTGGGTCTGAAGCAGATTGGATTTGTTGTGAACACAGAGAAGAGTTCCCTGATCCCATCATAATTGCTGCAACACCTGGACCTGAATATAGACATTCAACTCTTCAGAGTGTCTCTATCTCAGGACAGACAAGAATGCCTACAGGGAGCCCTCTTAAAAATTCAAGGCCAAACCTCCTCGAACTTGCAGGAACTGGCCTCCCTGCTGGGGTTGATGGTGTCCTGTCAGGATGTCATCCCCTGGTCTCGTTTTCACCTGCGTCCCCTTCAGCGTCTACTCAGGCATCTTTTACCCGAATCTATTTCTTGGTAAAGACTGTCAGCAGGTTAACTATGGCTGCACATCTGATTGAACAAAAGAAGTCTATGGTAGCACATCTTTTCACGGACTTTTTGGTCAGTATACCCTGGTGGCTGAACAACGGTCAACAGTCCAAAGGGGAGTTCTTGCATGTCTCAGACAGGAAACTTCTGACAACTGATGCATGTTCGTTTGGCTGGGGAGCTCATCTTCAAGGGGAGATGGTGCAGAGTCTTTGGTCCAAGAAGGAACTCTCCCACAGTATAAACTGGCTGGAGTTGAGAGCCATCAGACTGGCTCTCGTCCATTTTCACCCCATGCTAGTCAATTCACACCTGTTGGTACAAACCAACAACATGACAGCCAAAGACTTTATAAGCAGGCAGGGGGACACACTCCAAGCATTTGTTGGCAGAAGCCAATCTTCTATTTTGGGTGGAGTCCCATCCTGAAGCAGCGGGTTTGGGTGGCCAACTGGTGGGGGTGGCCAACGTAATAGCAAATTGGCTTAGCCACCAAACACTGAATGACATGGAATGGCAGCTACATGTGGAGGTTTTCTAGCTTCTGGTGGGCAGGTGGGGTCTACAAAGGGTGGACCTGTTTGCCACCCCAAACAGTACTCAGGTTCCATTACTTCCCAGTTTCAGATGGAGGGGCGATGGACGGCTGCCCTGCAGCATCCATGGCTCTGAGGTCTACTTTATGCCTTTCCACCTCTGAAAGTTCTGCCACTATTTCTCTGAAGGGCGCAGAGGTCATTTTAGTCGTGCCCCACTGGCCAAGATGTCCCTGGTTTCCAGACATCCTTCAGTTAGCCAGGGGGTCTGGATGGGAGCTGCCTCTAAGGCCAGACCTGTTGAGGCAAGGTCCAATCCTGCACCCATACCCTGAGATGTTCTACTTAACAGAGTGGAACAGCATGAGCAAGCAAGGAAGGGTTACTTTTCAAAAATTCTAGACACACTTTTGGCATCTAAAAGACCCTCTACCAGCAGGGTCTATAACAACACATGGAAAAAATTCAGGTGTTTAGCTAAAGGCTTATCTCCTTTCAGACTCAAGACTAAACATGTTTTGGAGTTCTTGCAGGAGGGCCTGGATAAGGGACTGAGTACCAGCACTCTGGAGGCAAGTGGCAGCCTTGAGAAGCACTCTGGGAGCTTCTGGGAGCCTTGAGAAGTACTCTGGGAGCATTAACAGAGTTAAATCACCCACGTCAGCAGGTTTCTTAAGGGAGTGAGTTACCTGAATCCATAGCAGGTACATCATTTTCCTTCTTGGGATCTGACCTTGGACTTCTCAGTACTGTCTGAGGCTCCCTTCAAACCACTAAATTCCTCTGACCGGCAGTCTCTCACTTTTAAAACCATTTTTCTGGTGGCGATTACCTCAGCCAGGAGGGTATTGAAAATTGGAGCCCTGTCCATTAATCCAAATTTGTGCATCTTTCATACTGACAAAATGGTATTGCACCTTGACCCGACCTTCATCCTTAAAAGTAAATTCGTGATTCCACCAGGTAGAGGAGTTAGCCATACTTTCTTTCTGCCCTAAACCCAAGGACAAAAGGGAAATAGCCTGGCACAGATTAAGTGCCAGGCAGGCGGTCAAGCACTATATAGAACGCACAAAGTCTTTTTGCGAGACTGACTGCCTCTTTTTAAAGTTTCTGTGATGGGGAAATGCCCATTGGGAAGTACTTTGGCTAAGTGGCTAACAGGGACTATAGCCATAGCCTACTCATCCGTTGGAAGGGAACCCCCTGGTGGTATCACCACTCATTTGTTGCACAGTGCTGCTGCTTCTGTAGCCTTTGAAGGGGTGGCATCTGTCGAATCAATATGCAAAGCTACCACATGATCTTCTCCACCAACCTTCATTAGGCACTATAAGATAGATCAAGAGGCATCTTCGGATGCAGCTTTCGGTAGGCGTGTTTTGCAAAAGGTGGTGGCTACTTAGAACCCTCAGGTCAGCTCCACTACCTCCGGACAGATATGGCTTTGCTATATCCCATGCTGTGGAGAACACCCCCCTTTCCAAGTACAGAGGAAAGTGAGTTTTCTTACCGTGAGACGCCTTTTCTGGTACAAGGAAAAGAGGGAGTTCTACCCACCTGACCCTTGGTTCTCTATCATTATTATTATATTGAAAATCAAACATAAATACACGGCAATCAATTTCATGCTGGTTTCATTCACATCAAGAGTCAGACCCTTCCCAAGAGTCTAGGATTGTGTGATGTAGCAGCGTATAATTCTAGCTGAACTCAGAAGAGCGGCTTTCTGCAATTGGCAGAGTGATATTTTATCAATGCCAATAGTTCTCAAGTGCCTGCCAAGGTCTTTGGGAACTGCACCCAATGTGCCAATTACCACTGGAACTACCTGCACTGTCTTGCACCAGATACGCTGTAATTCAATTCTTAGATCTTGGCAGCAGGAGATCTTTTCCAGTTGTTTCTCCTCAATTCTGCTGTCACCTGGTATGGCGATGTCAACAAGCCACACCTTACTTCTTTCTATTATGGTGATAACTGGAGTATTGTGTTCCAAGACCTTGTCCGTCTGTATCCTGAAGTCCCACAGAAGCTTGACCTGCTCATTTGCGACCACTTTTTCAGGCATGTGGTCCCACCAGTTTTTTGCCACTGGCTGATGATACTTTTCGTATAAGTTCCAGTGGATCATCTCAGCAACAGAGTTGTGTCTCAGTTTGTAGTCAGTCTATGCGATCTTCTTGCAGCCACTTAGAATGTGGTCAATGGGGTCATCCACTTCTTTACAGAGCTGGCATTTTGGGTCATCGGGTGATTTTCAATTCTGACCTTAATGGCATTTGTCCTGATTGCCTGTTCTTGGGCAGCAAGTATCAGGTCTTCTGTCTCCTTCTTCAGTGTTCCACTTCTGAGCCACAACCAGGTCTTCTCCTGATCCACTTTTTCTTCGATCTTGGCAAGGAATTGGCCATGTAATACTTTATTCTGCCAACTGGCAGTCTGAGCCTGAATTGCACTTTTGCAGTATTCATAGTTGGTCTGCTGCAGTTTCAACAACTTTCTCTTGCTGACTTCATTCAGAACACATTCCTGGCTCTCTCGCACATAATCTGCTAGGGCATGTTTTTCTTCTTGAACCGACTGCTTCATTTGCAAAAGTCCTCTGCCCCCTGATCTTCTAGGCAGGTAAAACCTGTCAACATCACTACGTGGATGTAAAGCATAGTGAGAGTTTTCTCACTGAAAAGGAGAGTTTTTCTCCTTTTCAGAGGAGAGGTGAGAAGGAACACAGAGTCTCAGGTGAGTGGAGGAGGGGGCTGCTTAGCTGAGTGCTTAATTGCTGCTAGCTGTTCATTGGCTGGTTGCCTGGTGGGAGGTGCTTTGTAGGGCTTTATTAGGGCCTGTTCCTGGTTCAGCCTCCTTTTCATAGGAGAGGTGAGAAGGAACACAGAGTCTCAGGTGAGTGGAGGAGGGGGGCTGCTTAGCTGAGTGCTTAATTGCTGCTAACTGTTTATTAGCTGGTTGCCTGTGGGAGGAGCTTTCAAGGGCTTTATTAGGGCCTGAGGCGCGATCCTGTGGACTGGAGCCTGTGAGCAAGGAGGACTTGTGAAGTTGACAGGAGATGGAAGGGAAGGGCGCAGTTGTCGTGACATGCACCACGTGTGCCATGTTTGTCTTCTTGCCCAAGGACCCCGGGGATTATCGATGCTGCAAGTGCAAACAGGTTGCACTGTTGGAAGAGAAGATGGCAGCATTGGAGGGTGAAGTTTCCATTCTTCGTCAAATTAAGGCATCTGAGGAGTTCCTTGATACAACACACACGGAACTTCTCCAGAGGGATGACACCAGTGGGGACCCCAGCAGTGATGTCTCTTCATGGAGACATGTGACAGTCAGGAGAAAAAGGGGCAGGAGTAGTCGAAAACCACTGGAGCTATACAACCGTTTCCAGAGTCTCTCAGATTCCACCACGTTGGCAGAAGTTCCCCTTGCTAGCACACTTACACCGGATCCTGGCATTGCCCATACTGGCATGCCTACAGATCCCCCTCATAGACAGCAGCCACAACCAGTTAGTGTGGGGGAAGCTAGACACAGAAGGAGAACACGGAGGAGGGTGGTGGTGATTGGAGATTCTCTCCTGAGGGGCATGGAAGCTGTATGCCGACCAGACCCGTTTTCCCGTGAGGTGTGCTGCCTCCCTGGTGCTAGGATATGGGATATCACGGAGAGGCTACCGAGGATGATCACACCTGCTGATCGTCACCCGTTCTTACTCATCCACGTAGGAACAAACGATACTGCTCGGGAAACTTTCCAAAAGATAGTTGGGGATTATGAAGCTCTGGGGAGGAAGATTAAAGACCTCGGGGATACCCAGGTGGTATTCTCATCCATCCTCCCAGTAATTGGCAAAGGTCCTCAGAGAGATAGCAAGATTTTTCAGGTCAATAGCTGGCTTCGAAAATGGTGTCATCGGGAAGGATTTGGATTCTGGGATCACAGGATGAACTTCCTTGAGCAAGGACTCCTAGCAAAGGATGGACTACATCTTACGGGTTGGGGGAAGAGTGTCTTCAGGCGGGAGATGGCCAACCTTATCAGGAGGGCTTTAAACTAAATAAGAAGGGGGTGGGTTACGTCCAAAGGGAACCTAGGAATAAGGAAAATGCTCTGGATAGAAATTGCCAGGGCACAGCTGTAACTCAAAAATCTTTAGAGGGGCCTGGCCTTACAAAAAAGGAGGGAAATGCATTGAGTTGCAACCTCCAGGGCTTAAGTTACATTTACACAAATGCACAGAGGCTGGGAAATAAACAAGATGAGCTGGAGCTTTTAGCAAGTGAAGGGAAATTTGATTTGATAGGAATAACTGAAACTTGGTGGGATGACTCCCATGACTGGAACACACAATTGGAAGGCTATCAGCTGTTCCGGAGGAACAGAAGTGGCAAAAGGGGAGGTGGAGTGGCATTATATGTCAAGAACAAGTGGTCCGGATAGCCCTGTGGAGTGTGTTTGGATAAAGGTTAGGGGGGGAAATAAGAAACAAAACATTGTGGTGGGCGTCTACTATAGACCGCCAGGCCAAGGAGAAGGAGTAGACGATGTCTTTTTGGAGCAACTGGCAGGCATTGCAAGGAAATATGAGGTAGTAGTAATGGGGGACTTTAGCTACCCAGACATTTGCTGGGAGACAAACTCAGCCAAACATGGAAGCTCCAGTAGATTCCTGATGGGCCTGGAAGATAACTTCATGGTCCAGAAGGTGGAGGAAACGAGAAGGGGAGGGGCCATCCTTGACCTGATCTTAACAAATCGTGAAGAACTGGTTGATCAGGTCAACATAGTGGGAACTTTAGGAGAAAGCGATCATGAGCTGCTGGAATTTAGAATAATGTGGGAAATAAAAAGAGTGCAGAGTGAAACTTATATGTTGGATTTCAGGAAAGCTGATTTCAACAGGCTTAGAGGAGTCATAGGTGGGATCCCATGGGTTGATGATCTAATGGGGAAAGGGGCCCAAGATGGGTGGGAGCTCCTTAAGAGGCAGCTTCTACAAGCACAGTCAGAAACAATTCCAATAAAAAAGAAAGGGGGGGAAAATCCTCAAAAAACCAGGTTGGCTCCACAGGCAACTTGGGGATCAGCTGAAGTTAAAGAAAGAGAAGTATAGGGAGTGGAAGACTGGAAAGATCACCAGAGAGGAGTTCAGGCAGGTAGCCCGGTCCTGTAGGGAGGGGGTCAGGGATGCTAAAGCTCAGTATGAGCTGAGGCTGGCCAGGGGAGTCAAAGATAACAAAAAGAGCTTCTTTAGATATGCCCAAAGGAACAGGAGGAGAGATGAGGGAGTGGGGCTGCTCTTGGACAAGGATGGACAACAGGTGTCTGGAAACCAGCAGAAGGCGGAGCTGCTCAACTCCTACTTTGCATCCGTCTATTCACAGAAGGAGGGCTGTGCAAATGGGGGTGCGGGATCATTGACTGATTCGGGGATATGTTTACATCCCCTAAAAGGTAATGAAAACATGGATGGTGCAGAACAGCAGATTAAGACTAACAGAGAACTGGTTCGAAACCACTTAACTGGCCTAAATGAATTCAAGTCATTTGGACCGGATGAGCTGCATCCTCGAGTTCTGAAGGAACTGGCAGATGTCCTTGCAGAGCCTCTGTCGATCAACTTTGATAAATCCTTGAGGAGTGGAGAAGTGCCATTGGACTGGAAGAGGGCAAATGTAGTCCCAATTTTTAAGAAGGGGAAAAAAGAAGACCCGGGAAATTATAGACCAGTCAGTTTGACTTCAATCCCGGGCAAGATATTAGAGCAAATCATAAAACACACAATTTGTGCACATCTAGACAAGTACTCGGTGATCAAAACAACCCAGCATGGATTTACCAAGAATAAATCTTGCCAGACAAATCTGATCTCCTTTTTTGATCGGGTTACGAGCTTACTGGACAGTGGCAATGCTGTGGATGTCATTTATCTTGACTTCAGCAAAGCATTTGACAAAGTCCCACATGACATTTTAATTAGGAAGTTGGAAAAATATGGGCTAGACGGGGCAATTGTTAGGTGGATCTGCAACTGGCTCGATGGCCGCACTCAAAGGGTTTTAGTAAATGGTTCTGTGTCAACCTGGAGGTCAGTTTCTAGTGGGGTACCCCAAGGCTCTGTCTTGGGACCGGTTCTCTTTAACATTTTCATCAATGACTTGGAGGAAGGGATTCAGGGGAGCCTGATCAAATTTGCAGATGACACCAAACTGGGAGGAGTAGCAAACACATCAGAAGATAGGAGAAACCTCCAGGAGGATCTGGATAAACTGGAATCCTGGGCTGTAACAAACACAATGAATTGCAACAGGGAGAAGTGTAAGGTTCTGCACTTAGGCAATAAAAATCAAAAACATAGGTATAAAATGGGGGATGCTTGGCTTGGCAGCACAATATGTGAGCGGGATCTTGGAGTTGCCGTGGATCACAAGCTGAATATGAGTCAGCAGTGTGATGTGTCTGCAAAGAAGGCAAATGCCATTTTAGGTTGCATTCAGAGGACTGTAGCTTCCAAGTCACGAGAAGTTCTAATTCCTCTTTATTCTGCATTGGTGAGACCTCACCTTGAGTACTGTGTTCAGTTCTGGGCACCTCACTTTAAGAAAGATGCAGCCAAACTGGAGCAAGTCCAGAGGAGAGCAACAAGAATGATCAGTGGGATGGAAGCCCTACGAGGAAAGGCTGGGGAACTTGGGATGTTCAGCCTGGAGAAGAGGAGGCTGAGGGGAGACATGATTGCCCTCTTCAGATACCTGAAGGGCTGTCATATGGAGGAAGGGGCCAATTTGTTCATAGCTGCTTCTGAAAGCAGAACTAGAACCAATGGGTACAAACTGCAAGAAAGGAGATTCCGGCTGGAAATCCGGAAAAAATTCCTGACTGTGAGGGCGGTTCGGCAGTGGAACAGATTGCCAAGGGAGGTGGTGGACTCTCCCTCACTGGGGATCTTCAAGCAGAGGCTCGATGAGCACCTGTTAGAGATGCTCTAGGGGGAATTCCTGCTGCAGGCAGGAGGTTGGACTAAATGACCTACTAGGTCCCTTCCAACTCTATGATTCTATGAATGGTCATTAACTTCCTTGTTTTCCTATCCAAGCCCTCCAGTTCCTTCTGTGTCCAGTTCACAATGCCAGCAGTATACCTAACTACAGGTATGGCCCAGGTATTTATAGCCTTTATGATGTTGCCGTCATTCAATTTGCTTTTCAAAATTTTTCTAACCCTATGTATGTATTCTTTGCTGACCACAATTTTTACATGCCCATGCTCGATATTGCCCAGCTGCAGTATGCCCAGGTGTTTGTAGGCTTCAGGTTGGTGGCATTTAATGGTTTGACCATTCAGCATTTCAATGCCATCACTTTCCATGATCTTCCCTTTCTTTAGTGCCACTGTGGCACATTTGTCCAGGCCAAACTCCATGTTGATGTCGGCACTAAAGTCTCAGACTATATTGGTGAGTGACTGGATTTCTGCTTCTGACTTTCTGTAGAGCTTCATATCATCCATGTATAATAGATGTGAAATTTTCTGTGAGTTTTTGGCAGTTTGGTAACCCAGATTTGCTTTCTGTAGGATCACTGACAAAGGGATAAGTGTGATGACAAACAGCAATGGGGACAATGAGTCCCCCTGGAAGATTTCCCCATCTAATGTTGACAAGTCCATAACTTTCATTGGCTATGAATAATTCCATCTTCCAGAGTTTCATTGCATTTTCTATGAAATTTGTAACATTTTTGTTGACCCCAATGGACTCCAGACATTTTATGATCCTGCTGTGTGGCAATGAATCAAATGCTTTCCTATAGTCAATCCAAGCCATGTGCAGATTGGTTTTTCGGCTTTTACAATTTTCCAGTATCATTTTATCAATCAGGAGCTGATCTCTTGTACCCCTGCTTCTCGGTTTATTGCCTTTCTGCTTCACTGGTAAGATGTTATTTACTTCCAGGTAATCCTGAATCCTATCAGCTATGATGCTTGTCAGCAGCTTGAACATGGTGGGTAGACACATTATTGGCCTGAAGTTTCCTGGTACTATCCCTTTTGCTGGATCCTTCTGTATTAAGAGAGTCCTTCCAGTTGTTAACCACTGGCTGAAGTTACCTGTTCGTAGCATTTCATTAAATTGTTCAGCCATTTTTCCATGCAGGATAGTCAGGTACTTGAGCCAAAACCCATGGAGCTGATCATTACCAGGTGAAGTCTAGTTTTTAACTCTTTTCAGTCTCTGTCTGATCATTTCAGCAGTTATTTCCATCTGTTCCATTTTGTTCTTGGAGAATTGTTCTTCAAACTCTTATCCATTTCTCTTGTAATTTTTCTTGGTTTCCCATAAGTTTTTGCAGAGTTGAGTGGTTGCATTTTTTCAGGTTTTATTATTTTTATATCTGCTTTCTGATTCAACGTCTGGTAGCACCGCCTTTGATCTAACTGGAACATTAGGTTTTATCTGTACTGGATGATTCTGGCTTCATATCTTTCAATTTTTCTGGCTGTTGCTGTTATCTGCTGTCTCACAATTTCCATGGCTTCTTCAATTTTCCTTGTGTTTAGCCAGTACTTTTTGACCAGGTATTGCTTGATTTTGTCATTCCTCAGCATTTTCTCTTTCACGTTCTTTAAGTTACTTGCATCTGATCCCAAACTTTTGATCTTCAGTTCCAGTCTGATTTTCCATTTTGGTTTTCCAGTTGATTTTCTAGAGGTCTTTGATGGTTCAATCCCTAGTTCTTCTGTTACAATCACTGCCATTTGTGCTGATTTGTTTTTTCGATAGATGTTATGTGAATTGTTGCAAGTGCAGCATTTGCATCTGTTATTAGTGGTGCTAGGTGCTTTCTGGGTATATTTTTCAGAGTTCAAAGCCTTGTCCTTACAGCTTTTGAGGCAGCATGGGTCAGGATTTTATCTTTCAGTTCTTGTTGCCTTGTAGTCAGTATTCCTGGCAGCTCACCAAGGCCTTTAGGTTCTTTGTTCAGCCTCACACAAAATTTCCATGCTTTCTTCTGGTTTAGTGCCTCCCAATATGGGAGCTTCTCCCACAGCCACCACAGAAGTCAGCTGTTCTTCAGTTTTGCAGCTTTTCCTTATTTCTTCCAGTTCAGTATCACTTAAAATCTTATTCCGGACTATGAATCGTCTCTGGTAAGCCAGTCTAAGATGGGTTGTATTTGAATGTGGGAATTCTTGGTTCCATAGTTGGCACATCCTCTTCTGGTAGCCACGCTTTTCAGGTTCTGAGTTGTAGTAGCACTTCATGATGATACGATTCTGTAAGATGGAGTATTTCTGCCGCTTTTGTGGTTGTTCATTTGATGGTGTTCCCTTATCCAGTAGCCCAATTGTTGATGGATGTCTAGGATCATCAACATCCAACATGGACCTTTTTATCCTGGGTGACGACCGAGCCAGTATAGACTTCGGATTCTTTTCTTTCTCCATATCGATTTATGGGTATGGATGCAGCAGTGGATATTCTTTCTCAATGGCTCCCTCTGGCTCCCATGCCACTCCCTGAGCTTACCAGTAGAGATGAGGGTGGACCCCGCTGCTCCCAGGCACAGAGCAAGGCCGCCCACAGGCTTAGCCCTCCTTCCCTGCCTACCTTCTTCGCCGCCTGAGATGATGTTGTCTCAGTGACTCCCCTGAGCTGACCAGTAGAGATGGGGGCGGAGCCAACGGTCACCTGATGTATGAAATGATGTTCTCTGAATGGCTCCCCTTAGCTGACCAGTAGAGATGAGGGTGGAGCCAATGGTCATCTGGTGTAGAAGATAATGTCTGAATGGCTCCCCTGAGCTAACCAGTAGAGATGGGGCGGAGCCAATGGTCACCTGGTGTAAAAGATGATGTTGTCTCAGTAGCTCCCCTGATCTGACCAGTAGAGATGAGGGTGGAGCCAACGGTCACCTGGTGTAGAAGATGATGTTGTCTCAATGGCTCCCCTGAGCTGACCAGTCTGACTAGCTGACCATTATTATTATTATTATTATTATTATTATTATTATTATTATCCATAAATACACAGCAAACAATTTTGTGCTGGTTTCATTCACATCACCAGTCGGACCCTTCCCAAGAGTCTAGGAATGTGTGATGTAGCGGCATACAATTCGTGCTGATCCCAGAAGCAGCTTTCTGCAGTTTGGCAGAGTGATATTTTGTCAATGCCAATAGTTTTCAGGTGCCTGCCAAGCTCTTTGGGCACTGCACCCAGTGTGCCAATTACCACTGGAACCATCTAGCGTACACCAGATACGCTATAATTCGATTCTTAGGTCTTGGTAGCAGAAGATCTTTTCCAGTTGTTTCTCCTCAATTCTGCTGTCACCTGGTATGGCGATGTCAACAAGCTACACCTTACTGCTTTCTACGATGGTGATATCTGGAGTATTGTGTTCCAAGACCTTGTCTGTCTGTATCCTGAAGTCCCACAGAAGCTTGACCTGTTTTTTTGCCACTGGCAGATGATACTTTTGGCATGGATTCTAGTGGATATTATTATTATTATTATTATTATTATTATTATTATTATTATTATTATTATTATTATTATTATTATTATTGGGCTGGGGGTGGCACAAGTGGCTGAGACACTGTGCCTGTTAACCAGCAGGCCAGGGTTCGATTCCCGGGTCAGCCCCACAAAACAGGGTGAGCTCCTGTCCTTAGCCCAGCCCTGCGACACCAGCTGGATCCAATCGTATTGGCTCTGCCTTTCCATTGGACTAATTCAGTGGTGTGGAGAGGGGGGATCTGCTGCTTGAGTAACAGCCAATCCTCCATAACAATCCAATCCAGGATTTCGTGCTTCCCATGCAGCGTATGCAGCGCTGAGCACGATACCATAGTCTGTCAAGAGGCCTGCTTTTATCTATCTATCTATCTATCTATCTATCTATCTATCTATCTATCTATCTATTTATTTATTATTATTATTATTATTATTATTATTATTATTATTATTATTATTATTATTGAAAATCAAACATAAAAACACAGCAAACAATTTCATGCTGGTTTCATTTACTTCACCAGTCGGACCCTTCCCAAGAGTCTAGGACTGTGTGATGTAGAGGCGTTTAATTCTAGCTTAACCCAGAAGAGCGGCTTTCTGCAATTGGCAGAGTGATATTTTATCAATGCCAATAGTTTTCAGGTGTTGTTATTATTAGTGTTGTTGTTGTTATTGTTATTATTATTATTATTATTATTATTATTATTATTATTATTATTATTATTATATTTATGATCCAAGATCAAACAGCGGTTCTCTAGTAGGGGCGTCAAGATCCTGTTTTTGTTAGGTATGGGGGAAAAATGGAGACTCTGTCTAACAGTTTTGTCCTTTATCCTGTTCTGGTTCTATACGTTGTGCCTCCCTTGTGGGATGGTTTGTTAATGTTGTTCTCTTCTTGAGCCTGCATGAAGCTTTGGGTTGCAGGCCCAGCTACAAGGGTGCACATACCTGTTCAGCTCGGCTATCGAGACTGGTGTTTGGTGCGCCCTCCCCACAAGGAGCAAGACTTCATCCACCCTCCAGCGTGGGGGAAGGGGAGTGGAGAACACCCTCCTTTCCTTCGTACCAAAAAAGGTGTCTCACGGTAAGAAAACTCACTTTTCAACAGGCCTGCCCCTAGATTGCTTAAGCTAAACACAGACAAGGGGGAAGCTTTTAACCAGCTGGCAAAACCTTGAGCAGCTTGTGTATGAACTTGTGTCATTGTGTCTTTCTGGGCCACCAAAGTGCTCCTTAGTATCCCTCTTTCCAAATAACTTCTCAGGTAGTTTGAGCTGCACTTGATTGGGCAAACAAAGCATAAAGATGAACCTGTCATAAATATGTAACAACTGGTTTCTGCACAAATATCTTGGAAGTGTGTTTAGCTTTAAAGCTATAAAATAAATCTGCGGATGACAACAAGCCGGGAGGAGTAGCAAACACAACAGGAGAAACCTCCAGGAGGATCTGGATAAACTAGAATACTGGGCTGTAACAAATAGAATGAACTTCAACAGGGAGAAATGCAAGGTTCTGCACTTAGGAAATAAAAACCAAAAACACAGGTATAAAATGGGGGATACTTGGCTTGGCAGCACAACATGTGAGCGGGATCTTGGAGTCGCCGTGGATCACAAGCTGAACATGAGTCAGCAAAGTGGTATGTCTGCGAAGGCAAATTCAATTTTAGTCTGCATTAAGAGAACTGTAGCTTCCAAGCTGTGAGAAGTTCTAGTTCCTCTTTATTCTGCATTCATTAGACTCAGTGGTGGGCTCCAGCAGGTTTGCACCAACTCTATAGAACCGGTTAACAGGAGATAGGACATATAAAGTTTAAAAATAGCCATTTAAAAATCTGCCAGATGGGCTTAGAACTGTTTGTTAATTTCTTTGAATCCCATCACTGGTTAGACCTCACCTTAAGTAGCTTCCAAGCTGTGAGAAGTTCTAGTTCCTCTTTATTCTGCATTGGTTAGACTTCACCTTGAGTACTGTATTCAGTTCTGGGCACCTCACTTGAAGAAAGATGCAGCCAAACTGGAGCAAGTCCAGACAAGAGCAACAAGGATGATCACTGGGATGCAAGGGAAGCCTTACGAGGAACGTTTGGGGGAACTTGAGATGTTCAGCCTGGAGAAGAGGAGGCTGAGGGGAGATATGATTGCCCTTTTCAGATACCTGAAGGGTTGTCACATGGAGGAAGGGGCTCATTTGTTCATGGCTGCTTCTGAAAGCAGAATTAGAACCAATGGGTACAAACTGCAAGAAAGGAGATTCTGGTTAGATATCCAGAAAAAAATTCCTGACGGTGAGGGCAGTTCGACAGTGGAACAGATTGCCAAGAGAGGTGGTGGACTTTCCCTCACTTGGATCTTAAAGCAGAGGCTCAATGAGCACCTGTCAGATGATCTAGGACAGTGGTCAGCAAACTCCATTCGTCAACAGAGCCAAATATCAACAGGATAATGATTGAAATTTCTTTTGAGAGCCGAATTTTTAAAACTTAAACTATATAGGTAGGTACATTGTTATTAACTTAATTAGTTAATACTCCTAAGCTGGTACTCCTAAGCTGGCCATGTCAAATAGGGCACCCAGAAAATTATTCATTTTATAATAATAAAGCCACCAACACAAAAGTAATTACAATTCTTAAATTGATAACAAAAATACTCCCAGGAAAGAGTGGCTGTAGGGGGAGCTTGAGATGTTCTCTTCCTCCAGTGGTAGGGAGTTCCACAGCCCAGCCTGTGTCCTCCAGTGTCAGGCTAAGAAGCCTCTCCAGTCTCCCATCCCCCCAAAGAGCAGGATCCCTTTAAGAAAAGGATTAGTCCTTCCTGGTTGCCTGGCTCCCTCTTGGGCAGATCTGCTTTATAAGTAAGTCCTATTACAACCAATGGGCTTACTCCCAGAAAAATGTAAGAAAACAAAATAATTACAATTCTTAAATTGATAACAAAAATACTCCCAGAAAAGTGTGGCTGGGAGGACAGCCTGAGCTGGTCTCCTCCAATGGAAGAGCCACAGTCAAGGGGCCAAAGAGCCGCATGTGGCTCTAGAGCTGCAGTTTGCTGACCTCTGCTCTAGGAGGATTTCCTGTTGCAGGCAGGGTATTGACCTACCAGGTCCCTTCCAACTAGAGGATCTATGATTCTATATGATCTTTAAAATATTGCATGCTACATATAAAGGCTGAACTGGGAAAATAGGACTAGGAATGTCAAACAAATGCTAACTGCAACCACTAGTGGATCAGTTTTTTCTTTTCCATAGAAAGCTGGAATCCCATTACTGTGTTGCTAGATAATGTCTTTTCAGTGTCTCTTGACTGTCAGCCATGTATTCTACCCCTGCAGTTTTTTCTGATATTCTCAATTTGCAAATGGAAACTCAAGCAGCTACCGGACTTCCTCTTGGAAATAAAGCGGTTTCATCTGTTTCATAGCTGTGGCTTAAATACCTTATATTTGGATGTGTTCCTGGATCTTCCAAGTAGCCTATTTTTCGGTTGGCAAGCTTTTTCACAGTCCATCATATAAAAGAAATGCTGGATTTAAGATTTTCTTAATCTTGGTGTTCTGGAGCTATTTATATGTTTACATGCAGTTCAAATGTATTTCTCTTGACAGCTTTATGAAAATATATACCCCCATACCCCTACTTCTACTCCCAGCTCTTGGACAGTTCTGACTGGAAATGGGCAGAAAGTGTGCCAATGATTGCACTGAAACTAATTACGGAGAGCTAATTCAGTGGATACATGTGGAAAGCATGAATGACCAATGTCCAGCTTCCTGCAGGAGAAATCTGTGGATAAGAAAATTTCTTAAAATTGAAAGGGGAGTAATTTACTCAAGTGAACATATTACTCGAGCCTTGACTATGTATAGTGCATATACTGCAACAAGCAACGTGAGGCTTTAGGATCTCCCTTGAAACTATAGTATAGATTTTTATTTTAAAAATGCTAATAAAGGAGCTAGAAAACCTGATCATGGAGTTGTTAAGGAAGATTCTCATAGATTTAAGTCAGGGGTCTGCATCAAATATCTGGCATGTTGTCAAGGGTCAAAAACATTTTAAATATAAATTTTAAATGAATACTTTAGTGATAGAACTCTAATTCTGAGGACCTCAGAGCATCTAGATGCAAAAAGAGTAAAGCACTCTGAGTTGTCCAGAAGCTCTCATCTGGTTAAAGGCCAGATAGAATCTAAGGCCAGCTTTGATCTAAGCTGTGGCTTTTTGGATACCCTGAACCTGTGCTCAGCTGTACCACCACCTCTAGGTCCATGTCAGACCACATCCTTTCACCTTTATCGGTGGACAACTGAATTCATTATTTGATGTCTTCTCTTGTTGGAGATAGTTTTTGGTTGAAAAATATAGAGATACATTATCACAGGCTGAACTCTCAACCACTTGGGTTTTCATGAAGAAATTTGGGAGTATATCCTGAAGTTGCTAGATCCAGCTTACTGATTCTTTGTCAAGCAGATATACATCTTCCCGAAGGCTTACTGGTCCAAGGATGCTGTCATGTAGGTGTTAGATAAACCAGTTTTGATTGCTGATTCTCTTCTCTCATCCGCCCTGACTCAACATTGCTAACTGTTTTCTGATGTGGTTTTGGTCTTGGTATAAATAGGTTTTGCTTTATAAAGGATATTATTCAGAGTAGTTTGATTACTAACATTTGAAAGTGTTTTTTCCCTGTGAAATGGGAAGATAGAACAATACTACAATTAAGTTTTCATTTCTTTTTTAAAAAAAAACAGATGGCTTGTTCAACCAGTACATCAGTCAGCAGGAATACAAACCACGATGGGGTCAGATAATTCCAAAAAGCACCAAAGGTGAGGCAGTGTCATAAAATGACCAGTATGTTCCATATCTATATATTACCCTAATGCAGTTGGTGCATGCTGTAACTGAAGACTGTTGGGTGGGCATCAGTGTAAATTGCTCTTTGGGGATGGATATTCAGCTTGTTAGCTTATCTCATTGGCTGCCTCTGCAAACAGAGCCCAGCTCATGGTTTTGGTTATGGCCTTGAAAACCATAACTTGACAATGCTGTGGATGTCATTTATCTTGACTTCAACAAAGCATTTGACAAGGTCCCACATGACATCTTAATTGGGAAGTTGGAAAAATATGGAAAAATATTGGAAAAATATGGGCTAGACAAGGCAATCATTAGGTAAATCCGCAACTGGCTTGAGGCCACACTCAAAGGGTTTTTGTAAAGGTTCTGCATCAACCTGGAGGTCGGTTTCAAGTGGGGTGCCCTAGGGCCCCGTTCTCTTTAACATTTTCATCAGTGACTTGGAGGAAGGGATACGGGGGAGCCTAATCAAATTTGCAGATGACACCAAGCTGGGAGGAGTAGCAAACACAACAGAAGACAGAAACCTCCTGGAGGATCTGGATAAACTAGAATACTGGGCTGTAACAGAATGAATTTCAACAGGGAGAAGTGCAAGGTTCTGCACTTAGGCAATAAAAACAAAAAACACAAGTATAAAATGGGGTGATACTTGGCTTGGCAGCACAACATGTGGGCGGGAACTAGGAGCTGCCGTGGATCACAAGCAGTTGATCACATGAGTCAGCAGTGTGATGTGCCTGCAAAGAAGGTAAATGCCATTTTAGGCTGCATTAAGAGGACTGTAGCTTCCAAGTCACGAGAAGTTCTAGTTCCTCTTTACTCTGCCTTGGTAAGACCTCACCTTGAGTACTGTGTTCAGTTCTGGGCACCTCACTTGAAGAAAGATGCAGCCAAACTGGAGCAAGTCCAGAGGAGAGCGACAAGAATGATCAGTGGGATGGAAGGGAAGCCCTACGAGGAAAGGTTGGGGGAACTTGGGATGTTCAGCCTGGAGAAGAGGAAGCTGAGGGGAGACATGATTGCCCTCTTCAGATACCTGAAGGACTGTCACATGGAGGAAGGGGCTCATTTGTTCATGGCTGCTTCTGAAAGCAGAACTAGAACCAATGGGTACAAATTGCAAGAGAGGAGATTCCGGTTGGATATCTGGAAAAAATTCCTGACTGAGGGTGGTTCGGCAGTGGAACAGATTGCCAAGGGAGTTGGTAGATTCTCCCTCACTGGGGATCTTCAAGCAGAGGCTCGACAAGCACCTGTCAGGGATGATCTAGGAGGATTTCCTGCTGCAGGCAGGGGGATGAACTAGAAGACCTTCCTTTCAACTCTAGGATTCTGATTCAGTTCACCAGAGTCTCAGCTTCTCTGGAGTGAGGATCAGGGTGCATTCAGTCAATGACTAGGTTAGCTATGCCCTGCCCACTCTCGAGACAGGGCCGGATGTAGATCTTATCTCCTTCCTGTGCAGGGCATTGCCTCCCTGGTCTGGCTCTGTCTCCTTAAGAAAAGGGTCAGGGTTTTCTTTGCTGTGCACAGACATCTCCTTCCATTCCTTTTCTCTTCAATTTACCTCAGCTTTCTCTTCAGTTTACCTCAACTTCTCTGGCCTATTTCTCTGTCCTGTCCTTCTCCTTGCCTGGCTTGTGGGTGGACTGGGACATCTAGGCATTCGCTCACCAGGGCTTCACCCCCCTGGAGTTTGGATTGAAGGGGCAGCAGCATGGGGACCACTCTAGGAAACCCCACTTGCTGGGCATTTTGTCTTGCTGCAGCTGCTGTTGGGACTCTGAGAGGATAACTTGCGGGTCCCAGCCCCCAGCAGTGCCCAGTCAGCAACATCAGGGAGGCCTCCTTAGGGCCGGGTCTCCCTGCCTAGCTGCGACTCCATTAGCGTCCTGAGGGACAACGAGTGCGGGTAAGTGGAAGGCATTCCCCGGCTCACTCAGCTGTCGGCGCACACTGCAGCTGCCTGGAGACCGGCTAGTGGCAATTTCGAGCTTGCGCATCGAGCTGAGGCAGTGGCACGGAGCTCTCAGAGCCAGAGGGGCAGCAGCGGACACCAGGCACAGGGTGGTAGGTGGTAGCTGCGGGAGCCTGCCAAGCCTGCCATTTTATGCCAAGTTTTTCCCATGCGGCTGTGTTGGATCCCTAGGTTCGCCAGTCTTTTCACAGGTTGCAGTGAGTAATAGTGGGGCCTTGTTTTACCCCAGTGGGGGCAGTGTTCTCCAAGGAATCGGATAAGATAGAACGAAGTAATTTGCATTAGCCAAGACGGCTCAGGGACATAGTCCCCTTACCTCCATGGAGGACGATGAGGGTACAAACCTAACAGCACCAAGCGTAATGCAGGCCTCTGGTTCTGCCATGGCTTCTCCTCCGCAACCTTTAATCTCGGCCTCTGCCCTCCAAAGAGGCACTCTAGGATCGCAACCAGTTCCTCCTTCTCTTCTGAGTGCTCTCCAGGATCCTCCCCATGTAAATGAAAGCGTAAAGTCAAGCATATTGATCACAAGGTCCGGCACGGGCATCATAACTCTAATAAGAAACGGAAGGGGGCTATGGAAATGGAAAGAGGATTGCTAGAACTCTCTTCCACCAAACTGGGTCAGGAGCCTGCTCCAACTTGCCCAGAGACAAATGCTACCCCCAATCGGGGTAGACCTGGTTTTCCAAGTCACTTGGCAACCCGAGGTGGGCAGGCAGGCAAAGCACCCCAGAACACAGATGGCCTGCCCTGCTGCATCCCTCAGCCAACCTGGCTGGCTGGGGAGAGACTGCTGCTGCGCGGTAGTGCCGCACGGGCACCCCTAAGGCCGGCCAACCAGGGAGAGGTTGCTGCGTGGTGGTGGTCGCACGAGCTCGCGGGCCAGATTGAGGACCGTGGGGGGGCATATCCGGCCCACGAGCCGTAGTTTGAGGAGCGCTGGGCCAGAGGATCCCAAGGAAAAGAAGGAAAGGCTTTTCCCTTCAGATTATCTGCCACAAGTAGTTGACATGTCAGCTGCATGCCTCAATCTCAGACATGCCAATGATTTGGACTTGGACTCTGGCCAAGACAGAGAAGAGGCATTCCCTAAGAGCACCTCTAAACTAACTATGTTTCCTTTCCCAAAGGCTTTCAACAGTGTTTTTCTCTGAGGTACTTTTTTTCAGTGTTTTTCTGAAACACAGTACTCAAGTGTTTTTCTCCCAGGGGTTTGGGCCCAAAGATGATGGATAAGTTTTACACCTTGCCAGAGAAGCAAATGTCTGTGCTAAAAATGCCTTCAGTGGATGCCCCAGTAGCAGCTCTGGCTTCCTCTTCTGTCCTTGTGGATGGGGATGTCTGGCCAAAGGATTTGAACAATCGTAAGATGGAGAGCAGTCTTAAAAGAGCTTTTGAACTGTCTTCCTTTTGCTTTAGGGCTTCGGCAGATAATTCAATCATGTCCAGAGCAGCCTTCATATTAGCCCAGGACGCAGGTAAGATTAAAAAGCTCCATTAAGAAGATTTTCAAGAAGATTGCCCTGGCTTCAGCATTCGCCACTGACACATCATGGGATTCAATGTGCCTCTCGGCCTGGGCAATGGCCGCCAGTGTATCCACCCAGTGGGCCCTCTGATTGTGTTCCTGGTCAAGAGAAGGGAGTTCTCACACCAAGTTGATCAATCTCCCCTTTGAGGGCAACAAGTTGTTCGGGAAAGTCTTAGATCCCATCCTGGTCGAAGCTAGGGATGAGCGAAAGAGCCTACCTCCTCGTAGGAAGGATGCCACCAAAGGCAGACAACCCTCCTTTTGTTCCTTTCTCTCCTGATATAGGGATAACTCCGTCAGCAGCCCAAGTTCCTCTGGACAAATGCACCGGTCATTCCTCAGAACAGACCAACCTTCAGAAAACGGAGAGACAATCGTGAGTCAGGAAACAAGGATTCTGGTGCAGCCTGATGCTGGGCCAAAAGCAAAGCCCACAGCCGTTGGGGGCCCGGCTGCTTCCGTTTGCTCCCTGCTGGCGGGGTTCTACACCCAAAGCCTGGGTTCTCAAGATGGTGTCCCAGAGTCTTACCATAGAGTTCAGGAGCTACCCTCCAGACAGGTTCTGACGGATCCCATATCTCGGGATCGACACAAGCATGTCCAAAAGCTTCAAAAGCATGTCCACTGGCTATAGAGCCAGTGCTAACTCACCAGCAGGGAACAGGACTGTACTCAGTCGTATTCCTGGTCATGAAGGAGAATGGGGACATGGGTACGATCCTGGACCTCAAATGGCTCAACAGGTTTGCCATAAGAGAAAATTCAAAATGGAAACCTGGCGCACAATCATGGCAGCTCTTGAATGCGGAGATTTTCTGGCATCCATTGACCTCTCAGAGGCTTACCTGCATGTGCCAATCAAAGGCTTAGCCCTCTTCCCTGGCCTGTTCCTCGTGCCGCCTGTGGGGCACGTGTTGGACAGAACTGCCCAACGGCTTAGCCCCCTTGCTCCACGCTTCCTCACCACCGCCGGGGCCAGGCGGAGGCCGCCTGTGGCCGCCTCTGGCTTAGCCTCCCTCCAGCCGATCCAGCTCAATCTGCCTCCCTGCGGACACGTGCACCTGTCTGTCTCTCTCTACTGACTCCATCCGCAGCTTAGCTGCATGGCCTCCCGCAGCAGGACAACTGCGGGGCTCTAGTCCAGCCAGCCAGCCTCCTCCCTCCGGTTGCAGTGAGTCTCTGGAGGCTGTGAGGGCTTCTTGTGGTGGCTGCCATTTTGGGTGCTTCGGTTTCCCACCAGAGACAGTGTCAGCCATTTTGGGACCCTCTAGCTTGCCCAGTCACAGTGAGTAGCAATGCCCAGTCTTGCAAGAGGGATAGCTATTTCTGAGGGGAGAATTTAGAAAGAAGGGCATCAGGCTTCTTCTACTTAAAGGGACAGCTCTTATCCCTTAGGCTTCTCTGGTTACATTCAGTGCTGCCACAATGGCACAGGAGGGGGCAGCTGGAGAACAAGGGGTCTCAAACCTGACAGGGTCATGTGCCTCTCAGGCCTCCTTGGCCACCCAAGCCCAAAGCCTTGAGCCAGTGGTGGCATCCATCAGAGATGTTCTTGACACAGCGGTATCTGTTAGCCTCCCAGCCTTGGTTAAATCTGCAGTGTTAGAGGCTACCTCCAATAAGGAATCTGAGAAAAGAAAGAGGGTGCACACGCCCAGCCCAGTCACTCCTGTCTCCTCTCTATCTGAGGACTCCTCGCAGTGCTCTCCCCGCAAAAAATCTCACAAGACCAAGCATCTTGACCACAGCCGTAGGCACAAGTTGTCAAGGAGTCATTGCAGGCGTCGTCTTTCCTCTTCATCTCCTTCGGCATCTTCAACTTCATCTCCATCCAAGTCTGAGGAGGATCGTAAGTTGGGCAATGAGGTGGAGGAAACACGTAAGAGCTCCCGTCTTTTTCCTTCTGAATTACTCGAACCTGTGGTTGATAGGTCTGCTAGATGTCTCACTCTTTGCCGCTCAGCAATTATGGATTCCAACTCGGACCAGGAAAGGGCTGAGGCCTTTCCAAAGTCAGCGGTCCAACAGACTGTTATACCATTTCCTAAGGCATTCCAAGCCGTTTTCTCTCAGGAATGGCAATCCCACTCGAAGGAAACAGGATCTAGAGTTGCTGAAAAGTTGTACACTCTTACTGAGAAACAAATGAACATGCTAAAGATCCCGGTGGTGGACTCTTCTTTGGCGTCCCTTTTTTCCTCCTCAGTTCCTGTGGATGGGGATGTCCTCCCCAAGAATCCTACCGATCGTTGTATGGAGAACCAGCTCAAGCGTAATTTTGAGTTCTCCTCGTTCGCCTTCTGAGCTGCCTTGGCAAACTCGGTCATGGCTCGTGCGGTCTTTATTTGGGCTCAAAAATCTGCCAGGAACAAGAAATTGCCAAAGGCCTTTAGAAGCACCATGAAAGATATTGCCCTGGCTTCGGCCTTTGTGGCAGATTCTTCATTGGACCCCATGAGATTCTCGGGACGTGCCATGTCCTCGAATGTCTCCACACGCAGAGCCCTATGGTTACAGGCATGGTCAGGAGAGGTAAGTTCTCATTCCAAGCTTATTAACTTGCCTTTTGAAGGTCATAAACTGGCAAGGCACTGGATCCCATCTTAGTGGAGGCAAAGGACAAGAGGAAGATCCTTCCACCTGGGAAGAAGGATCTTCCGAAGTCCAAACAGTCGTCCTTTCGCCCCTTTAAACCCAGATTTCGGGACTCTTCAGGGACTCAATTTCGATCTCGCTGGACCAACACAAGCATCCTCCCCCATTCCAGGTCCAACAATGCCAGCAACTCCAACAAGGGACAATACTCCTTAAGGGAGGAAAGAAATTCAGATCCACCTGACACCAGGTCCAGATCAGAACCCAGCGCTGTTGAAGTGTATCTCCTGGAATTTGCTCCCTGCTGACAAGGATCTACTTCTGATACCTGGGTTCTCAACACGGTCACAAGAGGCTACGCCATCAAGTTTCGGCATCGTCCTCCCAACCGTTTCTGGCCAGTTCCAGTTTCCAAACATCCACAGAAGCATCAGCAGAAGATCCAGGCCATCCAATATCTGCTAGACATTTGGGCAATAGAGTGTGTTCCCCACTTGCAAAGGAGAACTGGCGACCCATCACTGCAGCACTGGACTGAGGGTACTTCCTGGTATCTATAGATTTTTCAGAGGCATACTTGCATGTGCCGATTCGAGCCTCCCACAGACAGTTTCTCCGCTTTGTGTACGGGTCTCACCATTACCAGTACTGGGCGCTCCCTTTCGGCCTCTCTGCGGCACCCAGAGTCTTCATGAAGCTTCTTGTTGCGTTGATTGCCAATCTCAGGTTGCAGGGAATATGCATCTTCTCATACCTAGACGACATCCTAATTGCCACTTCTTTGTTTGCTTGACCCTCAGAGGATCTTCACAAAGTCGTGATTACCTTGGAGCAACATGGGTTCATGATCAACAGGGCCAAGAGCATGCTGGTTCTGATCCAAAGACTGATCCATTTGAGGCTTCTGATCCAGACGGATTCCTTTCAGGTGTTTCTTTCTCCAGAATGCAGATTGAAGCTCAGGGAAGCTCTTCTTCGGGTCAGAGAGGTGTCAGCTGCTCTGTTGATGACCCTGGCATCTCTTCTGGGCCTCATGGTCTCCTGTCAGGGTGTAGTAACTTGGTCCAGATTCCACCTCAGAAAGGTCATTGTTGCATCCTTTCGCTCACCAGATAGAAAACAAGCCGTTCAGGATGGTGACCATTCCGCCATCGGTGCAACAATCCCTCGATTGGTGGTTGTCCCCTTCCCAGTTGGACTCAGGGATCATAATTACCATAATTGTAAAAGAGGACAAGACCCCCAAAATGTAGGACACCTAAGACAAATGTAGGACATGACTGAAAGCTAAAAGCACTCATATAATTTTCATGTGGCTAATTTAAAAATTACTTTTTATTATTAAATTTAATACTATTACAATTACAATTATTTTGCATATAACAAGTGAAAAGTGTACCCGTGTTGCAGGAGTAAAATTTCTCCGTACACCATCCCCCATGCGCATCAGTCCCCTCATGCGCAACAACATCCCAAGTGCAACAACCCCCCGTGCAACAAACACCATGCGCATAAGTCCCCCATGCACATCATCACCCCAGGCACATAACCCCCATACACATCACCCCCCTGTGCGCAACACCCCCCGTGTGCAATATTCCCCATGCGCAACATCTCCCCATGCGTATAAGTCCCTCTGGGTGCATATGTCCCCCTATGCACACATCCTCCCATGCACATCAGCCCCCTGTGCGCATCAATCCCCGTGCACATCAGCCCCCCTGTGCGCGTAAGTCCCATATGCACATCATTCCCCATGGGCAATATCCCCCCATGCACATCGTCTGCCATGCACATCGTTACCCCATACACATCGTGCCCCCACGCGCATCAACCCCTCATGCACATCAACACCCCATGCGCAGTATCCCCCATGCGCATAAGTGCCCTAAGTGTATAAGTCCCCTATGCGCAACGTCCCCCCTGTGTGACATCCCCCCATCCGCAACATCCCCCATGTGCATAAGTCCCCATGTGCATCATCTCCGCCATGTGCATCATCTGTGCCATGAGCAACAACCCCCATGCGCAACATCTCATGCACATCATCTTTCCATGCACATCAACCCCCATGTGCTTCATCTCCCCCATGTGCATTAAGCCCCCAATGTGCCTCAACCCAATGCATATCAACTCCTGCGCAACACCATCCCATGCGCAGCATCCTCTCCAGGGTATCCTCTTCCTCCAAACAACATGCCCCAGTGCACCAGGCACCAAATTAGCTCAAGATTGGTCAGTCTTCCATGTTAAGTATAGGACAAAAACACATTGCATCCCTTTGCAGCCCCTTAAGGGTTAAATTTCTCCATATCAGTTCTTGGTGGGTGTTCATGTGATAAAAATTCCCACCCTGAATTTCATGCTTCCAGGTCCAGAGGTTGGGGCAGAATGTTGATAGTTATCAATTCTTCAATGTAAAATACAGGGAAGAAAATGCGTTGTGCCCCTTTTCATCCCCTTCCGGTTGGAATTTCTGAAAACCAGTTCTCAGTGCACACCTCAATCATGGAAGGAACACTCACCCCAAATTTCACACTTCTAGGCCCAGTGGTTTTGGCATGGTGTTGATGAGTGAGTCAGTGAGTAAATGAATCAGTGAGTGAATTTTTTTTATATACAGTGGTGCCTCACACATTTGGTTCCACAACCCCTAAAATATTCATATAAAAATATTAACTGGATGTAAGAATGATGACAAAACACTGGAACTGAATTCAAAACATGCATTCAATGTGCATGTACGTATGAAGTCTACTTAGGCTGCAATCCTAAAGACACTTTCCTGGGAGTAAGCCCCATTTAACACAATGGGGCTTACTTCTGGGCACACATGGTTAAGAGGCTGCAATCAAAGACACTTTCCGAGGAGGCTTACCTGGGCTGCTGCTGGAAGTTCAAGGTGGTCAGTGGGAGCACTTGGGGGCAGTTAGGTGCAGCTGCCTCTGGCACTCCCAGGCAACTGCCCCAAAGTTGGGGGCAATTAGAGGCAACAACGCTGGCTGGCAGCACTTTTAAAGAGCCTCCATGGGGAGCGTCAGGGCTGCATACCACATGTGCCCATAGCGCACTTGCTTGTTAAGTGAAGCGGAACATGTTATGTGAAGCAAGATTTCTTGGAAATTTTTGTTTGTTATGTGAAATGCTTGTTAAGCAAGGTACCACTGTATATAGATTAACCACAAGAAGGCTACATAGTACCTGCTCACAATGAAAAGTGGAACAATTAAGATTTTTATTAGGACACAATGTTTAAAAAAGAGGACATGTCCTGGAAAAAGAGGTCATTTGATCAGCCTTCCAGTATCTTCAACAGTATTACCACTATATCACACTGGCTCTCTTCTGTCTATACTGCCTTTCTTTATGGATTGCCTGTCTATACTGCCTAACAATATTTCTTGTTGTACTGCCTAATTTGGCCTCCTTCTAGAAATTTACTTCCAGATTATGCAGCTTGATTGTAGTTAGTGACTGAAAAAGAACTGTTTAATCTGGATTCTTATTTTCTTAAATCCATTCTAGGGGATACTGAGGACAGCAGGCCAGGAATGAGAGGTGGTCACCAGATGGTCATTGATGTTCAAACAGGTGAGCAATCTTTGACATTCTTATTTTTTACTGAATAGATCTGACCGTCAATTTTTTTACTTTTTTAGTACTTCAGCCATGGTAGCATTTTTATTTAATCCTAATTTACTTTGATGCTTCATAAAGCATTCTTATCTGAAATTCTGATTATTCACAGATTTTGCTTGTGTACTTGGCTTGATGGTTTTGGGGAGTAGTTCACAATTTTTTTAAAAAATTTCTTATTAGGTTCTAAGTCTTCGAACAGATCCTGTTTTTAAATAACTTTGAACAATGCTTAATTATAGGAACTTAAATGCTAGTTAATTTATTAAATGTTTTATGCAGCTTTATATCACCCCTAGTGGTTAGAAGAGCAAATAGAATTTGTAGTCTTATTTCTATATTTAAAATGTGATAGGAAATAATGTCTTCAGTCAGGGCTCTTGGTGCCAATGACATGCCATGAAGTTATGACACCATGTGGCTCACATGTGTACATGGATGTATGTACACTCTCTCTCTCTCTGAATGCATGCCTTGCAGAACAATCCAATGACAGTGTTGTCATACTGAGTTACCTGGCCTCCTCTACATAAGAATGAGAAAGCAGTTGTTGAAGGGATGGTTTGGGATGGTTTGATTTTAGAGAGAGGTGCCATTTTTCCTAAAAAAAACAACTACTACTACAAAACCTGGGACCAGAAAGGATATTAGTGATAATGAAGAGGTTATTGGGAGCACTAGTGATGGTGGTAGGATAGAAGATAAACTTGGAGTTTAAAAACTAAAGCTAGAGCAATAATGCAGTGTTCCATCCTAACAAAGACAAACTTAAGGGCTTCTGATTTTGATAAGGTTTTCTTAGAGCTGTCTGTGGTCTTTCCATTGCCCATCAAGTCTAGCAAATTACAATTAAAATACTTGAATATTATCTTTGTAGTTGGAGCTGTTAAGAATTGAAATTTTTGTCAAGGGGTCATAAATGTAATGATATAACATGCTATATGCATGTGCCCCTTCTGGTTTAGGAAGAAAGCATAATCCCTTTCATGGCCTGGGGAAGGGTCAGGTCTAATTTTGGCCTCTCCAATGTTAACTTTGCGGATAGTCTGAAGACCCTTTCCAAAGACCTGCTGGGCAGAGTAGACAATACAGGACTAAGATCGACCAACAGATTTGATGATCCGGTCATGCTGTCAGTTCATCGTTGGCATATGATATTTTGGCATCCTTAGACTTTGACTCTATGAAAAGACCTCAGGCATTATCTAGGAGTGGTTGAGGACTTTTTAAGGGTGTGATTAAGAAATGTCATATTAAAATGACATTGCTGCTATTCTCGGAGGCAGCTGCATTCAAGAATGGCAAGTCTCAGATTCTGTCCTATTCCTTCCAGCAATATTTAGAGGCTGAGTGTTCTTCAAACGTCTTGTAGAGAGCCACTGTTGTAGTAATTTACTTTGCCTGTCCTGCTGACATTACTGCTGACTAAGCAGAATTGTCTAGCTTGGCATCTGTGATCTTAAACACATCTTCAGATTGGAAGGGGGAAAAAAGCACTGGACATGGTTCCTGACCCAGGTTGCTGAAACACCAACCATTCTGGTCAGCGTTCTGCTGCTAGCAGGCCCTAACTTAATTGGGGATTCGCTCTTCACAAGGCATCAAGGGATTTTAGTGACAGTCTTTTGAGGGTTAGTTCAGCTCATTCTCTAATAACCTAATGCTGTGCTAGAACTTAAACATATGACAAAAAACTGTGTACAAAATCATCATTTAATGCAAAAGTTCTGAGTTTCATAAATCATATATTCTTATGAGGCTGTAAGTAATAATAATTCTCTAACTTTTTAATAATTTGTGGATTATGGTTTTGACTATGATGATTTATTATACATCTGTAGATAATTGTTTCTGCTTTTGAAAATGCCGAACAAAACTCATCCCAAGTCGACACTGAGTTAAGCAGAACACTTGTTTTCATCTAATATCAAGGAAAACCATCCTTCTATTGGAATTTATCTCCAGTCTCTATTGGTATCAAAGGACTATTTACTTCTTCATATACAGTATAATGTCTCCATTGCATCTTTATTATCATATATGATAGCAGTTATATGATTTATGAAACTCAGAACTTTTGTATTAAATGATGATTTTGTATTCACATATTTTAAATTGTAATTAATTATATTATTGTGCTTTCACGGTTTTTTGTCGTATGTTTAATATTCATATCTGTGGAATTCTTCGACCACCTGTGCGAGAACTTAAAGCAAGTGTGTTTATAGTGTCTTGCGTAAAGCTTATGTTCATATGTTTATATATCTATATAAACAAATGGTGATTCTGAAACTCCTTTAACTCAGGCCACACTTTTTCTACATATTATACCTTTCTGGAATCAAGATGATCCCGAGATTGAAACTCTGCCCTTTGTGTGCTGCTTGAACACCCAGCATTTGAATTTGTGTCTGGCATGCCATTTAAATGCCAGAGACAATGTATTTGTCTCTTTTGTTTTGGGCCAGAGGCCCAAAACACCATCCACAGGAGCTGGCTTAAAGGTCCGTATGGAGTATGGCTTTTAAGCTAGTAAAGACATAATTGTGTAGTCAAACTTGTCTCTCAGTTCTCCCTCATAGAGTCTGTAATGATGATGTGCAAACAGAGAGAGTTGCAGATGAAATTGTGGACTTGGGTTCAGCTTGAGAGATTGACTGCATAGCATCATTTGCTCCTAGATATATTTTATTGAGAAAAACTGTGATTGACAGTTGCCGGTGTTCTCTGTTGAGCTTTTTGAACATTTGTTATTATATTCTCAAATTGTAATATCAAGTGTGATTTTGAGGCTTTTTCCAGAGGGATCATATTCAGGAAAACATTTAAGTATTTCACTCAGGCTGACCATATATCTGGATTTGCAGGGACAGGTCCGATAATTAGCCCTTGGTCCAGGCAGAGGGGAAATTAAGAAGCTGCATCTGGAAAAATAGGCTTTCGGGAGCCATATTGTAGAGCGGAACCTTTTTCTTGGGTCTTGTTTCCCAGGGGGACCCTTATCAGGGACGGACAAGTGCATCGCATTTTAGGTTCCCCATAGTCCCCGCCTCTGCCCACTCCATATTGGTTGCTTCCTGCCTTCTTCTGATTGGCCCTTTCCTCTGCAGCTCAGCCTGTGGATCTTCCTATACGGAGCAGGCGGAGGCAGGACTATGGGGGATAAGCCCAGACAAGTTCTTCACAGCCCAGTCTCCATGTGGCCAGCAGCCGGCTAGCCTGCTCTCCTGAGCCTTTGCAACCTCGCCTCACCAAATGGTTCCACACACACCTCGCTCCAAGCAACATAGGGAAAGCAGCCAGAGAACCCAATCCCAAACATTCCTACTCAGAAGTAAGTGCCAGTGTTTTCAAGGAGGGTTACTCCTAGGAAAATGTATTAGCTTTGCAGCCAAGCCTCCCTACTCAGAAGTAAGCCCTTAGCCTGCAATGGGACTTACTCCCAGGAAAGTGTATTAGGTTTGCAACCAAGCCCTCCACCCCCCAGAAACTCCCCCACTAGCCCTGCCAGTATCTACCATCCCCAGAAACCCCTCACAAGTGTTTTTAGCTTATTTTAAAATGTCCTACATTCTGTCCTGTTAATATTTGAATTAAATAAAACATATTGGTTCAGGCAAGTTGGTTCCAGGCTGATGCAATACTGGAAGAAAGCTGATGCAATCTGAAACTGCTCTTACAGCATGAGTCAGCAGAATTGAAAGTGCTGAGTCATTGGTCATCTGACTAACGTCCATAACTGATTGGTGTTCCATTAAATTTAAGTAGCTATGAGGTTATTGCAAAGTGTGGGTTATTGAAGAGGAGTATTTTGCTGTTTTGATACTCTGAAAGACTGAACTGTATCTGTGGACTGAATTTTTTAACTGAATTGCTTAACTGGACTTGCTGATATTGGAATACTCCTGCAACTTGATGTATGTATATGACTGATTTACTGCTCTGACCTTGGACTGTGTTACTGAACTTATCTGCTGCCTTCCGTTTAAACAATATAGTTATCTTTAACTATAAACAGCTGTCTTGTTTTGCTCTGTTCTGCCCGTTCTCCTCCGCACAACGTACTTTGCTAAGCTCTGCACATCAGCAGGGTCTCACACCCCAACATGTCCTACATTTCAGCTTTGCAGAATAGGAATTTTGGCCTTGGGGTAGGAATTTTGGCGCTGGGGTTCAGGGAATCCTGGGTTTGGCGGCTGGTCACCTTGATTTCACTGCTTGGAACACAAGCAAATTTATGAAGATTCCAACTTGCTGACTTTTCTTGTGTGCTGTAATCACATCTTCCATTGATTTTAACAGTTGCACTCTTCATTAGTCATTGTTTTCTCCAGTAGTCTCAGTTTTTCAACTTCTAGAGGCCACATTTTACTTCTTTGCCAATAGTTGGACAACGCTGAAATTCATTCACACGTTCTTTTTAAGTTTCACCAACATGCTTGTTTGTATTCAGGCTTGATTATATTCATTGCCTGTATAATCATTATGCAATAATCAGAGCTAAAGAACATCCAGCACTTCATCACATCAACAGTACGATTAGTATCCATAGCACCACAAATTCCTGAAAATATAAGTGTTGTGTACCTGGCCTTAAAATAGTAAAATTACACATCTGTTGAAGGACTTCAGAATAGAGATGGCTTTGTGGGGTAGAATAATGACATAATGTGCAAACCAGAGTGCACAAGGATGCCTAGGAATCCATCAACACTTTAAAGTCAAGCCTTTTCTCTTTGATGTATTTCTTGATCTCTAGAATGAAATACTTGTGGAACCAATCCAGAAACAATGCTGCTGTCACCCATGCCCTTTTATTCGAGCACAGGCAGGAGATTCTTGTTTTTGCACTTTAGGACAGAGATATACAGCCCTGTATAATAAAGCCCAGTTTTATAAATTTCCCAACTTCATTGCCCCAGAATTTGGGTGCCAATCAATGGCTCCTAGGCCACATGCTGTTATTTGTCATCTAATATGCAGTTTTCAGAGAAATGTTGGATGAGCACTTTGCATCACAATTAAAATAAAAGGTAAATAAGAAATGTTAAGATTTCTAATTACTATTTAGAGGGAATATGCTGAGAGTCAACTGGATTAAAATGTTAAGTTTAATGTTCATGGTTGGTAATTATATTGAAAAACTTAAATGGTCTTTATAAAGTATTTTTAATTTATTTTTCTAAAAGGGTAACAACAAAGAAAGAAAAAAGGATTAAATTATGTTAAGTATAGCATTTCTCAAACATCTCTCTTACTGTTCTCACACACCTAAAGTTTATAGTTTATGGCTTTTTTGTTAAGCAAGTTTGGCCACCCCCTTTGCAGAACAGTAGTCACACTGTCTTTATTTGCTTTGGAGCTAAATAGAGTGGTGCATTGAATTATGAGCATAATTTGTTCCAGAAACATGCTTGTCATTCAAAGTGGTCTTCATACCAAGCAGATTTTCCCATAGGAAATAATGGAAACTCTGATTATTTGTTCCACAACAAAAAATTCATATAAAAATGATTACAAATATGTAATTTAATACAAAATAATAAAAAATGTCAGGGACATAGTTTCAGGTAGGTAGAAGAGTGTGTGTGAACGTGCTGGCTTTCTTTAGAAGCCAGCTTTTGGAAGGGCTGAGCACCTTTTGCAGTTCAGTTCATTTCTGCTCAGAAATAAGTCCCAGGAAAATGTGGATATGATTGCAGCCTCAGAGTTCAATCCAAAGCCTGGCTACTCAGAAATTAGTCCCATTATAGTCAATGAGGCTTACACTCCAATAAGAGTGACTAGGATGGCTTTGTGTATTTTCAGTGCATCCTCCACTGAAAAAGGTTGATATTCCCTGCTCTGAGTAGACATGCATTGAGACATTAGGCTCTTACCTGCAATCCTATCCACAGTAACTTAGCAATAGTTCTATTTATTTTAATGGGATTTACAGCTGGAGGCAGCTGTGCTGTGCTCTCCGTGGGGAAGCCATCCCTCCAGGTCACCACAGGCAGGACTCCTCCCCCCCACCAGAGCTGGCCCCTGGAAAATTTCTTTTCCACAGAACTGGTCCCTGGGGCCAGAAAAGTTGAGGACCACTGATTTAGAGGGCTGAAGGAAGCCAACCCCCAGGATTAAAGCAAATCAACACACAAGTTATATTTGATTGCTGGGGGCAGTTGTCCTGTATGGGTGGGGAAGCCCTCCCTCCAGGTCACCAGAAGAAGAACTCTCTCCCACCCCTGGGCTGGTCCCTAGAAATTTTTTTCCCCACAGAACTGGTCCCTGGGGCCAAAAAAGTTGAGGACCACTCCCTTAAATGGTGGGCAGTCCAGGAAAGTTAGATGCCACTGGACTTGTACTTGATTCTGCAAACATAAGGGCTTTCTGCAGCTTATCTGATTGTGTAGTTTCCTTTTGGTTCATCATTCGAACATGCAGGGTTTTCTAGTACTAAAGTGGCAGCTCTCTTTGTATACAGTAACTTCAAAGTGTAGGTGCCTTAAAAAAACTTCAAGCAATTAGGTACACCATGAGCTTTTTATCTGATATCATTAAAATTAATTTCAGAGCATTGTCAATCTTTTCAGGTGACAAATTTTACCTCTTAAGAAGAGGCAGGTTTTTTGTGTTCTAGCAATATCTATGTAATCTTAATGCTGCAAGTAAACTTTCTGATGATCCTGTACTTCATGCTGTTTGGCTCATAAAATGTTTTTTTCTGAAATTTTGATTAGAAACTGTGTATCTGTTTGGTGGCTGGGACGGGACTCAGGATCTGGCTGACTTCTGGGCATACAGCGTGAAAGAAAACCAGTGGATATGTATATCAAGAGATACAGAAAAAGAGGCAAGTTTCAAGTATTTCTCATGAGTGCACTGTATGGTCTGACATGTTCTTCAAGCTAACATTTTTCTTAAACATGTCCACTTCCATCTCAGTCTTGAACTAGCAATGATGCTTCCCTCCCCTTAGTGCACATTTGGAGAGAATATGAAGTCATGACCCTTAACAGGCTCAAATGTTTTTCATAACAGTTGATGGAAAAGTTGGCTCTTCTGTTGCTGAAGAAATAAACAAAGCTCCTTGGCAGAAAACAATGGAAGAAAAAAGTTTAATGAAAATGTTGTAACTGATAGGCGGCAGCAGTACTGAATGCAGTTAATGAATGTTTCTCAGTATACAAGCAGAAGAAGTGCTTGCCTCTTTAAAGTCTTATTATTTCAGTTGATTTAAGCAGTTTTATTCAAATGGGTTGTCTATTCCCCACACCAATCTCCTGGCCTATGGAACATTCTAACTAACAGCAAGTTACAAATCTCCTTTTTGTTGTGTTTTTGCTAGGCCTTAGGCAGTATGGTGTAAAGACTAGTCCAATAATGTTGGACTAGAAATAGGGAGATTTAGGTTCATAATCTTGCTCAACCATAAAGTCCACTGGGTGATTTGGAACTAGGTGACAGTCTGGATTGGTGAGCCTTCTGTAGGATCATCTGATCAGCTCTGCAAAAAAAAAAAAAAATAGTCACTTCTGGTTTTACGAAAAACCAGAAATGACATTTCTCAGCTTCTAAGTTTCAGGGGACCCTCTAGAGAAAAGGGGAACAGAGCTTCAGAGTTTTGGGGAGGCATTCACCCTCTAAATATTATTTTACTTAAATGTGGGAGCTTCTGTAACAAATACAGTGGTATACCTTTCGTGACACATAATGGTGTTAGATGTTTAAATACAAGTAATTAAATTGATAGTTTAAATAGCTTTTAACTTGGGTTTTCTGATATTTTAGAATACTTTAACATCTTGCAGAGTTTGGAATCTTACTTATGTTCTCCTAAGATGGCTTACAAAACAGTCCTGATTCTTGTTTGAATTAAGGGAAGCAAATTGGCTTAATTGAAAGGGGCCATTAAATCAGTGATGGGCTCAGTCTGGCCCAACAACTGGTTCTCCGGAAGCTTGCGGGGCCAGGCTGGATTAGGGGGTGGGGCTGGGAACACGCCACCTTAAACCTTAGTTTACCAAAAAAAATTGTATCACTTGTGACCACATCAATCAGTATTAAGCCCCTAGGTTCTGTGTAATTTATTCCTATGCATTATGCCTTGTTGTGCTCTCAGGGCTGTGGGTGGCGCAAGTAGTTAAGACACGTGCCTGTTAACCAGCAGGCCAGGGTTCAAGAGCCAGGTCGGCCCCACAAGATAGAGTGAGCTCCTGTCCTTAGCCCAGCTCTGGAATGCCAGATAGATCCAACCGTATTGGCTCTGCCTTTCCATTGGACTATTTCAGTGTGTGGAGAGGGGGGATTTCAGTGGTGTGGAGCATGGGTAACAGCCTATCCTCCATAACAATCTAACCCAGGCTTTTGTGCTTCGCATGCAGCATATGCAGCACTGAGCACGATACCATAGTCTTTGAAGGAGGCCTGCTCTCAGGGGGAATGTGTGCAGGGGTGCCACAAATAAGAACATAAAAGCATAAGAAAATCCTCCACTGGATCACACCAAACACCCATCTAGTCTAGCTTCCTGAATCACACAGTGGCCCACCATCTGCCTCAGGGAGCACATATGACATTTGCATCCAGGTGCCTAAGTACCAGCAGACACTACCACAAGTTCCACAGGTGGTACTCATACCACTGGTTGAAGAAACACTGATCTACAGTTTAGGACCAGAATCTGTGGTGTCCATCTGCAGGTTAAGGTTTGCCTCTAAGCCACTACTTAAGGCTACAATCCTGTCCACACTTTCCTGTAAGTAAGCTCCATTAACTGTTATGGGACTTACCAGTACTTCTGAATGGTCATACATAAGATTTGGGCTCTTAGAATCCCAGCCGCTTGCTGCAATATCACACTTCCATCCAGGTGCCTAAGTACCAGCAGACACTACCACAAGTTCCACTGGTGGTACTCATACCACTGGTTGAGATACACGGATCTACAGTTTAGGACCAGAGTTTGGTGTCCCCTCTGCAGGCTGAGGTTTGCCTCTAAGCCACTGCTTAAGGCTACAATCCTGTCCACACTTCCCTGTAAGTAAGCTTCATTGAATATAATAGGACTTCTGAGTAGTCGAGCAAAGGACCAGTCCTATTATATTCAATGAAGCTTACTTACTCCAGGAAAGTGTGCAAAGGAGTGCAGCATTAGAGCCCAATCCTATTCTTGCCTACTCAGAAGTAAGTCCTATTAGAGTCTGTGGAGCTTACTCTCAGGAAAGTGAATAGAATTGTAGCTTAGTAACCAGCCTCTGGCTACAATTCTATTCACTTTCCTGAGAGTAAGCTCCACAGACTCTAATGGGACTTACTTCTGAGTAGGCAAGAATAGGATTGGGCTCTAATGCTGCACTCCTTTGCACACTTTCCTGGGAGTAAGCTTCATAAATTGAAATGGGATTAACTTTTGAGTAGTCAGACATAGGATTACAAGCTCTTAGAAACCAGCTTCTGGCTGCAATCCTACGCACACTTTCCAGGGAGTAAGCTTCACTATTATAATGGAACTTACTTCTGAGTAGACAGATGATTGGGCTTTGAGGCTACACTCCTATCCTCACAGGGGAGTAAAACCTACTGACTTTAATAGGATTTACTTCAAAGTAGGCTGTGGACTGGGCTCCGGGGAGGCAGGATGGGAACTGGGGCTGTTTCTTCAGGTGCCCTCCCATACTGCCTCCCCACAATCTCAGGTGGAGAGATTTCTCAGAGGGGTGGGATGAGGTGGGGAGATCTGGGGTGAAAAAGGACTACAGTGTGGATAGGATTGCAGCCTGAGCCCAATCCTAATCGTGTGTACTCAGAAGTGAGTCTCATTCAAGTCAATGGGGCTTACTCCCAGGACTGTGTGGTCAAGATTTTAGCCTTACAGTCCAATCCTATGCAGGCTTACTTAGAAGTAAGTCTCATTCTAGTCAGTTGGACTTACTCCCATGTAAGTGTGGATATGATTGCAGCCTCAGAGCCCAGTTCTAACCATGTCTACTCAGAAGATAATTATAGTCAGTGGGCTTACTCTCAGGAAAGTAGACAGGGCTGGAGAAACAGGGCTAGAGGGAGAGATCCAATCTCCTCAGAAGTAAGTCCCCTTATAGTCAGTGGGCTTGCTCTCAGGAAAGTAGACAGGGCTGGAGGAACAGGGGACAAAAGCCCTGGAGGATCTCATCCTCACAACACTCAGACCTCTCTCAGTAGCTCTGGCTTCTGGCTTCTCTGTTCCCGCCAAAGGACCCTTTTGTAAAGCTGTGCATGAAAGTGCCTGAGCCAGAAGAACGACCCACAAAAATACCATCCCCAGAGAGGCTGCCTCATTTGCATATGAGAAACCCATCATGTTTTGTGAACTGCACAAGAAAATAACTTCTGAAAACTTGCTAAAAATAAGGTTTTTAATCAAAATAAGATGTTTAGCAAGGACAGATTCCTGAATAGCATCATCCAAAGGTTTGGGGCATGAAAAAGCTCCTCACTCTCTCTTGAAAGTATTGAGCTTATAGTGATCCAAGTAACCTCCCATCTCAGCAGTGTAGTGAATATATGCAATCGTGTTTCAGGACTATATTTTCTACCTTGATGTGCTTTGTTTGTAAATGTGAAACATTCTCTGAATAAAATTAATCTGAGTGTGCTGTGGAATGACTGCAATGCCTTGTCTGAATGATGGTAATGGGAACAGACTGTATTTTAAAGTTTAAGAATAACCTTAGGGAGGAGAAGGAGGGGAGAGAGAGAGAGAGAGAGCCCCTCAGAAGGGGAGGGAGGTTCAGAAGGGAAGGAAGGAGGAGGAGTAGAGCTTCAGCTCTGGGAAGACAGTCCCAGAGACCCTTTAAGAGAAATTCAAACTGCATGTAATTCAAAGATGACGGCCCCCCTCATAGCTACCGGTTCGCTAACGTCCTCCCCAAATTATCAACTGATTCTACGGAACCGATGAGAACCGGCTACAGTCCACCTGTGCATGAAATGAGTAGGAAGCTAGAAGTTTCATGTATTTATTGTAAAATGTTGCATAGATATTGGAACACATTGCAAGTGTGACCAATGAGTGGCTCATCTTTAAGATTTGTTCCCACTTCCAGTGAATCTTTCTATATTTATAATCTGGTGTTAGTGACTCAGGGTGCCTCTAGTGTGGGCTTATTCCTATAAATCTGATTAAATGTTGTGGTTCTTAACATACTTTATGCTGAGACTTACTGGTATTCATATTTGTATGGTGCTGTAGGGGAGAACAAAGAACAGAAGAAGTTGCTGTTCACTCTGAATAACAGAGTGGCTTAGTCCCAGCTTCCAAAAAAACCCCTGAAGCTGATATACAGTTGTATCTCTCCTAACAAGCGCCTCACGTAACAAGTGTTTCACATAACAAGTATAAATTTCCAAGAAATCTTGCTTTACACAACAAGTTCTGCTTCACTTAACAAGCAAGCACACTATGGGCACACGTGCTATGCAGCACTGACACTCCATGCAGAGTGACACTCCATGCAGAGTTTAAAAGGGCTGCCGGCCAGCACTGCTGCCTCTCACTGCCCCCACCTTTGGGCAGTTGCCTGAGGGTGCCAGAGAACAGGCACTGTTCTTTCCTGCTGTGCTGCCCCTAACTGCCACCAATTCCCCCCACCTTGAACCTCCAGCAGCAACTCAGGTAAGTCTCCCAGGAAAGTGTCTTTGATTGCAGCCTCCTAACCATATCTACTCAGAAGTAAGCCCCATTGTGTTCAATGGGACTTACTCCCAGGAAAGTGTCTTTGATTGCAGCTTCCTAACCATGTCTACCCAGAAGTAAGTCCCATTGTATTAAATGGGGCTTACTCCCAGGAAAATGTCTTTAGGACTGCAGTCTTCATAGGATCATGCACATTGAATGCATGTTTTGAATTCAATTCGTGTTTTGTCATCATTTTTGCAAATGAATATTTTGGAGGTTGTGGAACCAATCATCTGAGTTTCCATTATTTCCTATGGAAAAATCTGCTTCACTTAAAGAGCATTTCACTTAAAGAGCATGCCTCCAGAACAAATAAAGCTCTTTATGTGAGGCATCACTGTACATAAAGTACAACAGGATTTTTTTGGGAAGGATCCTATCGCTTCCTGGAGCTGAATAATTGAAAGGCATTCTAGAAAATTGTCACATTTATTTATTTTTATTTAACAAATTTGTACCGCACTTTTCTCCCACAAATGGAACTTAAGGGGTCTGACCGCAGAGTTTATATATAACAATTAAAAAAACATAAATTACATCCAAAAATATGATTTTTAGAAACATGATTTGAATCCCATCCTTATTCAAAGAGCTTCTTTCTTCCACATGTTAACTTTTAGAAGTCCTATGAAGTGGATCAGACTTGAGGTGTCTTGAGTGGCCCAGGATCTCCTGGTGATTTGAACAGGGGTCTCCTCAGTCCCAGTTCCAACATCCTAGCTTAACATAGATAGGTAGGAAACTCTACATCACAGTGGGTGCCACACAAGAATTTATTTACTTCTCTGTGGACATGGCTTAGTTTCTCTTTTCTCTGCTCAACAGAATGGCCCCAGTGCCAGGTCTTGTCACAAGATGTGCATCGACATCCAGCGAAGACAGATCTACACGCTAGGTCGTTACCTGGATTCCTCCGTAAGGAACAGCAAATCTCTAAAAAGTGACTTCTATTGCTATGACATTGACACTAACACATGGATGCTGCTAAGTGAAGATACTGCTGCAGATGGAGGCCCCAAGCTGGTCTTTGATCATCAGGTCAGTATAGTATGTTCATTAACAGTATTGGCATATGGAATTGAGGCTTTAAGCAGTTCACTGCTGCTTGTGCTTTTCTTTCATCTTAATTCCCATTGCTAACCACTGTGCATATAGTCCTAATCTTTATAAAACACAGTCATACTTTCCCAGCTGAGCTGGCCATCTCCAGGGACTACTGTACAAGCAGGGAATAGATATAAAACAATCAAATTTTTAAAAGTTAAATTATTATTTTCAAATTCAATAACACTGCTGAAGTCAGTCTTTTGCTGCTGCTGAATCTGCCTAAATAAGTAAGTCTTCCAATTCCTTTGGAAGATATTTCAGCTTTGGTAAAGATGATCCAATTTTGGACAAAAGAGGTCTGTAGAAAAGCTACCCAGATATTGCTCTTGTTATCGGACAGAACAGTTTATTTAGAGGTAACCATATTATCTTGTTTTTTAGGAAAATTAATATATATTGCACAGCTGACAGCTCTGTTGGGACATAGGAATTTTAGACTAGATAAAAAATTGGCATAATCTCAAGAATTCCCCCTTCAATAAAGATGAATTTCAGAGAACAGTTTTTTATCATAAAAGCATGGAGATAGATATAATGCACAGAAATAATGTTTCTGTACTCCCAAATGGTGTACTTTGGTCCTGTTCTATAATGGTGGTTGAGTGACATGCAGTATGTATTTTAGTGCGTTCTAATAAAAGGGAAAGCGTCACTTTAAAAGGGAAGGATTATTAAAGAGTCTACTTTTTCCCCATCTGCTTGCCACTACCAGGGTGACGATATTACCGGAAAAATCCGGATTTGTCCAGTTTTTTCCTCCTGTCTGGGTGTCCTACATTTTGGCTTCACTGTCCTACATTTTGGCTTCGTTTTGAAACTCCGTGATAGTGCACAGTATCCCTTCATGCCATACATTGTTGGATTTGTATTGAAGAGCAGAATCCAATGCAAAAATCAGATTTGAGATATCTCCTTCCTATCAAAAGTTATGGTCAAAAAATAAAAACAAAAAACACATTTTTTGGCAATTTTTTTAAGCGGGTCGGAATTTTGGCCTGGGATTAGGAAATTTGGCCTTGGGGTTGAAGAATTTTGCGTTTGACATCTAGTCACCCTGGCCATTACAGACAGGGAATGAAAATGAAAAATGGGGTATTAAGGATTTCCATGCACAATTATAGCTACCTACTTTCCTGAAGGAAAATCTGGAACCTATTTACTGACGTTCATAGGTTTCTGTACAGCATGAAGCCTCAATCCAGTCGTAAATCACACAGGTGCACACAGGAAGAGTGACCTTTTCTATTTAAAATCCTTCTCCATTTAAAGAGTTCTTTTGTTGCTACTTATATGCAATTCTGGGGACATTCACTATACAATCAGGAAAGAATAAAGGGGTCGGGAGTACCTCATTTTAGAGTGTTGCAGCAGTACCTTCATGGTTGAATGGCTTTGGAATAGAGGCTAACATCCTGTTTCTGGTCCACAATTAAGGGAGATCAGATGTGGAAGGACAGGGCATGTTGCTTAAGAGAACAGCTGAGAACAGCTAGAATGAAAATGTTCACACCTGTGCGGAACATATGGGTCTAGAGTTCCATTGTAAGTACAAGCAGGAGGTAACATCCTGATATTTAAAATTCAGATGTTACAGTGTAACAGGTAAGATGTAGAGATGGCAGTCTTGTTGAGTGGGGAATGCAGATTCAAATAGGAAGTAACACTGGAAACAGAGTATTAACAGAGTTAAATGGGACAATAAAGACAGGAGAAATTAGAGGACAGGTGAAACCTTGTCAAACCTTGTTTGACTCTGCAATCACGCTGGAGATAACAATTCTCTGGAGTGAGGACAGGGTGCATTCAGAGAATGACTGGGCTATGCCTCGTCCACCTTCGAGACAGGGCCAGAAGTAATATTGTCTCCTTCCTGTGCGGGGCATTCCTTCCCCAGTCCGGCTTTGTCTCCTTAAGAGAAGGGTCACATTTTGCTGTGCTCCTCAGGGCACAGCTCTCTCCTTCCCAACCTTTCAAATTAGGATTTCTTGTTGCTTTCTTCCTTCTCTCTCCTCTTCTCTGCTCCTTCCACTGAGGGACCAAGGCAGCCAGACAATAGCCTCGCCTCCCCAGTGGGATTGCATCCCCCGGGGACTGGCAACAGCCTCGCCTCCCCCTCGGTGGGACTGCGTCCCCCGGGGACCGGTTCTGTAGGCCTCCCGTCCAGGACCCTCCATGGAGGGCGGGAGAACACGGCCGATCCACTGCCACCTTGCCGCCTTCTCCCAGCCTCTCTGCCTTGCCGGTGCCTCGCCAGGTCTCCAGGTGGGCGGGAGAGAGCGGAAAAGCATCAGCTCCCTGAGGATGTCATCGGAGAAGAGGCAGCAGCAAACTTGCCCCAGTCAGCCGCTTCACGAGTGACCAGGCTCTGCCCGACTGCCGGCCATCCCGCATTGCCAGGCTGGTTGACGAGTGACTGAAGTGAGCCAGCCAGCGCCATTTTGAGAAGCCTTCTTCCCACTCTTCGCTGCGGTGGCCATTTTGTCTGTCCCTGCACAGAAGGACGCAGGCTCCTTTACCCCTTGTGGTTGCAGTGAGTAGGAGGGGGCCCCGACTAGTCCCATCAGGAGGTACCCATGTGGCAACTGGTTCTATTTACCAAATAATAATAATAATAAAATTTAAAAAGAGGGATAGTCAAAGACCTGGAAGACTGATGGCTCAGGGATACAGCCCTTCGGGTGCTGTGGACGGGGAGGAGGACCTAATCTTGTCAGCACCAAGCGCAACCCGGGTTTTTGTTCTTCAGGCCAACCTTCAACATATGCTGAGACACCCGCAGGTCAAGCAACAAGGATTCTGGAGCATCCTGACACTGGTCCTGCTGTAGAGCCAGCAGTCGTTCAAGTTGCCAGTAGTTGCCAGACTGCTGGCAGGGACCTACTTCAGATGCCTGGATGCTCCATATGGTAGCTCAGGGTCTATCATTAGAGTTCCTAAGAGCCCCTCCAGATCAGTTCTGGAAGGTGCCCATCTCCCGAGTGCCACAGAAACACCTGCAGAAGCTTCAGACTATCCAGCACCTCCTCTCTATCAGAGCCACCGAGCCTGTGCTGATACATCAACGAGGAATGGGATCAACGGTCTTCTTCCTGGTCCCGAAGAACATGACATGCGCACCCTTCTGGACCTCAGTTGGCTCAGCATGTTTCTCGTGGTGAGAAAGTTCAAGATGGAAACCTGGCACACCATCATAGCAGCTCTAAAAGGGGATTTTCTGGCATCTATAGGCCTCTCCGAGGCCTACCTACCTGTGCCGATCCTCCGAGGCCTACTTACCTGTGCCAATCCAAGACATTACAGGTTTTTGAGATTCTTGTACGGCACGAAGCACTTCCAGTATTGGGCCCTTCCCTTCGGTCTCTCAGCAGCCCCAAGGGTTTTTACCAAGATCCTTGTAGTGCTCATAGCCAACCTTTGGAGGCGAGGTATTTAAGTATTCTCCTAATTGGACCACTTTCTAGTTGCAGGTCCTTCCAGCAAGCAAGTCTCAGAGGATCTCCAGACCACCATGTCTTTTCTGAGGATGCACAGGTTTGTCATCAATTTGGCGACGAGCATGCTGACGCCATCTCACTCACCTTGGTCTCCACATAGACACAAGGTTTCTTCAGGTTCAAAAGAGCAAGGAGAAGTTGAGTCAGAAGTTGGACCATATCCTGTCATCTCAATCAGTCAACCTCACGTGGCCTGGCCTCTCAACTGGGTCTCATGGTCTCATGCCAGGACATGATCCCATGGTCCCAGTTCCACCTGAGGCCTCTTCAAGCTTTTCTCCGGCCTTACGCCCAACTCGAGAAGAAAGTCTCTCTGATTTCCTCCTTCCCAGATCTGGTGAGATTGTCCCTTGCGTGGTGAATGGCCAGTCAATGCCTAACTCAGGGTGCCAGCATGGAGTTACCGGTGAGGATAATTCTAACCATCGACGCCAGCTTACTTATTTCATCTCACTGGACGCAAGGCACTTGGTCAACCCGGGAAGCTGCCTTCTCAATCATCTGGTTGAAATTGAGAGTGATACAGCTGGCACTTGTACAGTTCCAGGCCCTAGTCCACAGATCTCACATCTTCATTCAGACTGACGATGTTTCAGCCAAGGCATTCATAAATCATCTGGGAGGCACCAAGTCCCGGGGCCTCATGAAGGAGACCACCCTGTTATTCAAGTGGGCTGAGAAACATCTTTCGTTCCTCAGGGCAGAACATCTCCCAGGCATGTCCAACCTGGAGGCTGACTGGCTCAGCCAGCAACAGGTGCAAGAATGTGAGTGGAGCATCCATCCCGAGATGTTCGGAGAGATCGCCTTGAGGTTTGGCCATCCACCCTTGATCTCTTTGCAAGCAGGGAAAACGCGCAGGTTCTGGTTTTCCTCTCCTGGGCCATGGATCCTCTAGCCATAGGCACAAATGCGCTGACCTACCAGTGGCCCAGGTCTCTGCTATACTCTTTTCCTCCTTTCCCTGTCATCCAGGCAGTTCTTCAGAGGGTATGCAAGTTCAAAACAAATCTGATTCTGGTAGCTCCGGACTGGCCCCGTACTCTCTGGTATCTGACCATTATCAATCTGGCTCAGGGTCATCCTTTCTATCTGCCAAGCAGATCAGACCTATTGTCACAGGGACCAGTACTTCACCCTGATCCAAGCAAATTCCAGTTGACAGATTGGCTTTTGAGAGGAGGGGTCTAGCTTGCAAGGGGAACTCGGAGCAAGTGCTCTCTACCTTACTAGCTTCCAGATGGGCCTCGACAAACAGAATCTATTCCCATACCTGGCACAGGTTTTTGGTTTGGTGTGGATATTTAGGCTTGCAAGTAGAAAAGACAAAACTCTGGCATGTCATGCAGTTTCTTCAAGAGGGAGTAGAGAAGGGCCTCAGCGCCAACGCTACCAAGTGACAGCTATCAACTATTAGTTCCATCTTGGGCCCCACTAAATTGGGTCCCCTATCTCTGCACCCTGATAGCAAAAGGTTTGTTCAGGCCAGAAGCTTCTCAACCTTCCAACAGTGCTTCACTTTCCCACATGGGACCTGCATTTGTTGCTGAAAGTTGATGGCACCTCCTTTTGCATCTCTTGCTACGGTACCTATCAGGTTTGTCACCCTGAAGGTACTCTTTCTAGTAGCTATCACCTCAGCTAGATGGGTATCAGAGATAGGCGCTTTATCAGTGCATCCTAACCTTTGCCAGTTTCAGGACAACAGGATATTTCTTAGGCTTGATCCTTGGTTCTTACCTAAGGTGAACTCTGTTTTCCATAGGTCCCGGGAGATAGTGCTGCCTATCCTATCCATCTTCGTCTAAAGAGAACGCCTGGCATTCACTTGATGTGAAAAGAGGGCTCAGTTTTTATTTGGATAGGACAAAGGATTTCAGGAAATCCGAGGCTCTATTTGTCCCTTTTTGGGGGTCCTTCCAGAGGCAAGAAGGCCTCTCTAGCATATTAGCCAGATGGCTAAAATTGGCTATTCAGGAGGCTTATTGGCAGCAGGCAAAGATCCACCAGAGTTTATTAAGGTACACTACACCAGATGGGCAGCAACCTCGGCTGTGTTCGAGGGCACTGTTTCCTTAGAGTCCATATGCAGGACGGCTGCTTGGGCTTCCCCTGATACATTCATTAGCCACTACAAGGTGGACAGGTCGGCTTCAGCTGAAGCTGCCTTTGGCAGAAGGGTGTTGCAGAGATTGCTATCCCCATGAGGTAGTCTGCGTCTCTCCCACCCTGAATGTGAGCCTCTGGTACATCCCAGTCACTCTATGAATGCTCCCTGTCCTCACTCCAGAGAACGATGGAATTTTCTTACTGTAAATGTCGTTTTCTTGGAGATGAGGACAGGGTACATTCAGGCCCACCTCAGCAGAGTCGCAAACTGACCTCAACCTTTGTGGAATTTCCCTGTCCTTGCAGGTATAGGCATTGGATTGCTTCCTGGTCCAACTGTTCAGTGAGCAAGTTCTCAAGTTCCTCTTCAAGTTCTCTGTGGTCAGGACCCCTTGTTTTGGTCTGGTCTGTGTTTACCTCTGTCCTACAGTTCTGTTTTTCTACACCTTTAAGACTATATTGGTGTTTGGTGGCTATTTTTCTCTGTTCGGCTCTGGAAGGAATGCCCCGCACAGGAATGAGACAATATTACTTCCAGCCCTCTCTCGAAGATGGGTGGTCAGTCATTCTCTGAATGTACCCTGTCCTCACCTCCAAGAAAAGGACATTTACGGTAAGGAAATTCCATCCTTTTAAAAACTTTTTTCTACTGTTTTAGTCATACCAACAATCAATCAGTTTTTCTGTATGTTCCTCCCTTCCTCTCGCAGATGTGTATGGATTCAGAGAAACATATGATCTACACCTTTGGTGGACGAATTTTAACATGCAACGGCAACGTGGATGACAGCCGAGCCAGTGAACCACAGTTTAGTGGCCTTTTTGCTTTTGATTGTCGGTGTCAGACATGGAAGCTTTTGCGAGAAGATTCTTGTAATGCTGGCCCTGAAGATATCCAGTCAAGGATAGGGCACTGCATGTTGTTTCATTCAGTAAGAACAAAACACAAATCAGATTCTGGTCTTTTGCTCTGTTGACAACACTTAAAACCCAATAACAATGATCAAAACCTAGGGCTGCAAGCTTAATCAGCTATTTCCCAATCTTATTTGTCACGACCTGATCAATGGTGGGTTCTAAAACTGACAAGATGAAATTGCCAAGAAAAATGCATGGAAATCTATGGCAAATGAAACTTAGCTGCAGTGTATGTTCAGGTGAAAGGGCCTTGGTCTGTTGCATAGAACAGGCCAAGAGGAATCATAAAGCCATCAGAATAGTTCTGAATCAGTAGAACCCTCCCCTAAGCAGAAACACACACATACATATGCACGCACACACAGACTCTTCCAACTGATAAATGTATTGAGCCCTACTGAAAACTAAACTACACACTATGGCTGTTGAAGTCCAAGCAAAGAGGAATATAAAGCTATCAGAATGATCCTAATCCAATGAATGTGGAGCTCACCAAATTCTCCATAATACAAACAATAAATTCAGAGGCTTGAGCTGGTAAGGTGAAATTATTCTTTCCAATTTGTACTGCTAGCCTTGTTCCAATACTGTTATTTTAAAAGTTGGTGTTGATAATAAAGGTTTGAGAACCACTGAGCTGGCATATTAGTTTAATGGACTAGCTTTAATTGCTGTTGATGGAAGTTAAGGGCATGTTTGCTAATTTTTTTCCTAAGTTGAGTTTGTATCTGATGTAGTAGAGTAGATGTAGTGTAAGAGAGAGATAATACAAAACATGACATTTCCTCAAACGAATTGCAGATTTTGTTTTTGTTGACTTTTCACACTTTCACTACTATTTCAAAAATTTATCTATAGTTTAGTTTAAACATGGATGTGTGTAGCTCTTTACCCTCAGAGGTAAGGGAAATTGCATGCCCCTCATCTTGGAATCTCTTCTGAGCCCTGCAGAAGTCATGAACCTACAGAGGTCCATGGCTTGTGTGGGCCTCAGGATGGCTGTTAGACAAAAATTTTCCATTTTATTGGGAAAAAATGGAAGTAGCTTTTTTGGCCTAAAGCAGCGATTTTCAACCTTTTTCATCACACGGAACACTGACTAGGCACTGAAATTGTCAAGGCACACCATCAGTTGTTTTTACTATTGACAAGGCACACTAGACTGTTCAAATCCCCCAATTTTCCTTTTAATGAATGTCATTCCCCAAATTCCTGCTGCACATCTGAGGACTGTTCCTGACACACCACTGAGCCACTGGTTGAAAATCACTGGCCTAAAGAGTCATTCTGTGCCCTGCAAAGGCGAAAAGTAGATGCCTGCATCTTTGCAGGGTTCAGAAAATCCCCAGAAGGGACATCCTCAGAAAATCCCTAGAGGTTAGGGGGCATCTCTGGTATCCATGGTTTCAGGTCATGGCTTACTGGTTACCTTATCAGTAGTCAAGACAGTTGAAGTGTTTGTGAGGCAGTGTATGGAAACAAGTCCAGTAACTGATCAAATAACAGTTCCAGAGTCAGGTACACCCACAGCAAAAGACAGATTTTATAAATCTGTATAATTTAAATCACTCTCCAGTTCACCACTTCTGTCCGCAACCACAACATCCAACCTATATCCACTGATATTACAGGTCCAACCTTGTTTATACACTAATTTGACTCAGCACAAACAGCCACTGCAAATCACAGCTTTAAAAACTTTTTCTACTGTTGTAGTTAGGTATTAGTTATACTAGTCTCCAACTATGGAAAAATTGGTGACTTAGCATCACCCAAGTGTCTCGTGATACCTTCTCACAATACTTGGCATCACATCTTCCCCTAGGCGTACACTGAATGATCCCCATTTACACTCCTCAAACCGAGGTTCCCATAATTATATTAACATAGGTGTTTGGTATTACATTGCAGAGGTGTTAGTCTCTTTCATATACCCAGATCCATTCTTGTCCCATGTTCCTGGAAACTTGAGGAATATTTTAACTTCTTTCTCTTTTGCCATCAGAAAAACCGTTGCCTATATGTGTTTGGTGGGCAGAGGTCAAAAACGTACTTGAATGATTTCTTCAGTTATGATGTAGATAGCAATCATGTGGATATCATATCAGATGGCACAAAGAAGGATTCAGGGATGGGTAAGTAGCTGCAATAATTTTTATCTTCTATATATATAAAAGAGAAAAGTCACTGACTGACTGACTTATCACCACCCTACCAAAACCGGTGGGCCTAGAAGCGTGAAATTTGGGGTGGGTATTCCTTCTATGACCGAGGGGTGCACTAAGAACCAGTTTTCGGAAATTCCAACCAGAAGGGGGTGAAAAGGGGCGCAACTCATTTTCCTCCCTATACTTTGCATTGGAGAATTGATGGCTCATCAACATTCTGCCCCAACTGCTGCCATTAGAAGCATGGAATTCTGGGAGGGAGTTCCTTCTGCCACCTGAACACCCACCAAGAACCCATGTGGAGAAATTTAACCCCTGAGGGGCTGAAAAGGGGTCAATGTCTTTTTGTCCTATACTTAACATGGAAGACGGACTAACATCCAGCCAGTTTGGTACTAAGTGCCTGATGCAGTGCGGGGGATGTTGATCAGAGGAAGAAGTTGCACTGGCGAGGGTGCTGCACATGGGGAGAAGTTGCGCATGGGGGATGATGCGGATGGGTGGAAAGTTGCGCATGAGGATGATGCGCATGGGGGAAGTTGCACATGGGGAAAAGATGCACATGGGGGGATGGTGTACATGTGGGGAGGTTGCGCAATGGGGGATGATGCCCATGGGGAAAATTGCGCATGGGGAAAATTGTGCATGGGAATTATGAGGGTCTTCAAAAAGATTGCTCTGGCCTCGGCTTTTGCCGCTGACGCTTCAAGGGATTCCATGCGCCTTTCCGCAAGATCAATGGCTGCTAGCGTGTCTGCCCGTCGAGCCCTCTGGTTATGCTCATGGTCCGGGGATGGCAGCTCTCAACACTAAGCTAATTAATCTTCCCTTCGAGGGCAGTAAGCTGTTTGGGAAGGCACTGGATCTGATCCTGGTTGAGGCCAAAGACAAAAGGAAGATCCTTCCTCCAGGTAGAAAGTTCTCGGTCAGGGACAATCGAACCTCCTTTTGTTCTTTTCGTAATCAATTCAGGGAGGATTCTGGCCAACAACCGAGGTCCCGTTGGACTAATGCACCAGTCATCCCTCGCAACAGGCAGAGATATGGCAAACATAGAGACTTCTGAAAGCCGGGAAACAAAGGCTCCGGAGCATCGTGACGGTGGGCCCTTGGCAGAGCCAGCAGCCATGGGGGACAGGCTGCTTGGCTCTGCTCCCTGCTGGCAGGGATCTACTTCTGACATCTGTTTTCTCGGTACGCTTCCCCTCGGTTCTGGGGACCCCCTCCAGTTCAGCTTGAGTGGGTACCCATGTTTTGGAACCTACTCCAGCATGTTCAAGGACATCAGGACACCCAACTTCTGATCGTCACCGCAGCCATAGCCCACGTCTTATACTGTCTGAAGGGAGCAGGCTGGCGTCTAGTCCTCCTTCTAGTCTCGGAAGGGGACAGGGTCTGGCAGTTAATTCCTGCAGCTTCGTCCAGCTCTCGAGTCTCTCTGGATTATCATACCACAATGGCCTGCCTGGGAAGACATCCTCTATCTGTCTCACCCCTCGACCTCCTTGTGAGCACCATCCTTCTCCGCTTGTTTCCTTTGCAGGACAGCCAAGTGCAGCTGTATTGTGATTGGGTGACCCAATCACGCTGTTCAGTCTCGTTTGTCATTTCCTTAAAGTTGGTTCCTTTTCAGGGCCCCCAGGGCTTACATCCGGCTGCAGGTTTGGCCCTATGGATCCCGCTTCCGTCCTTCCATCCACAGAGGCATCGGGGACAAGTGGCAAAAGGGGAGGTGGAGTACCATTATATGTCAAGAACATATATAGTTGCTCTGAAATCCAGGAGAGTGGTCCAGATTTCCCTGTGGAGTGTGTTTAGGTAAAAGTAAGGGGGGAAAATAAGAAAAAAAACATTGTGGTGGGCGTCTACTATAGACCGCCAAGCCAAGGAGAAGGAGTAGATGATGTCTTCTTGGAGCAACTGGCAGGCATTGCAAGGAAATATGAGGTAGTTCAGCCTCCTTTTCTGAGGAGAGGTGAAAAGGAACACAGAGTCTCAGGTGAGTGGAGGAGGGGGCTGCATAGCTGAGTGCGTAATTGCTGCTAGCTTTTCATTGGCTGGTTGCCTGGTGGGAGGAGCTTTGTAGGGCTTTATTAGGGCCTGTTCCTGGTTCAGCCTCCTTTTCTGAGGAGAGGTGAGAAGGAACACAGTCTCAGGTGAGTGGAGGAGGGGGGCTGCTTAGCTGAATGCTTAATTGCTGCTAGCTGTTTATTAGCTGGTTGCCTGTGGGAGGAGCTTTCAAGGGCTTTATTAGGGTCTGAGGCACGATCCTGTGGACCGGAGCCTGTGAGCAAGGAGGACTTGTGAAGTTGACAGGAGATGGAAGGGAAGGGCGCAGTTGTCGTGACATGCACCACGTGTGCCATGTTTGTCTTCTTGCCCAAGGACCCCGGGGATTATCGATGCTGCAAGTGCAAACTGGTTGTACTGTTAGAGGAGAAGGTGGCAGCATTTGAGGGTGAAGTTTCCACCCTTCATCAAATTAAGGCATCTGAAGAGTTCCTTGATACAACACACACGGAACTTCTCCAGAGGGATGACACCAGTGGGGACCCCAGTAATGATGTCTCTTCATGGAGACATGTGACAGTCAGGAGAAAAAAGGGCAGGAGCAGTCGAGAACCACTGGAGCTATACAACCGTTTCCAGAGTCTCTCAGATTCCACCATGCTGGCAGAAGTTCATCTTGCTAGCACACCTACACCGGATCCTGGCATTGCCCATACTGGCATGCCTACAGATCCCCCTCATAGCAGCCACAACCAGTTAGTGTGGGGGAAGCTAGACACAGAAGGAGAACACGGAGGAGGGAGGTGGTGATTGGAGATTCTCTCCTGAGGGGCATGGAAGCTGTATGCCGACCAGACCCGTTTTCCCGTGAGGTGTGCTGCCTCCCTGGTGCTAGGATACGGGATATCACGGAGAGGCTACCGAGGATGATCACACCTGCTGATCATCACCCGTTCTTACTCATCCACGTAGGAACAAACGATACTGCTCGGGAAACTTTCCAAAAGATAGTTGGGGATTATGAAGCTCTGGGGAGGAAGATTAAGGGTCTGGGGGATACCCAGGTGGTGTTCTCATCCATCCTCCCAGTAATCGGCAAAGGTCCTCAGAGAGATGGCAAGATTTTTCAGGTCAATAGCTGGCTTCGAAAATGGTGTCATCAGGAAGGATTTGGATTCTGGGATCACAGGATGAACTTCCTTGAGGAAGGACTCCTAGCAAAGGATGGACTACATCTTACGGGTTAGGGAAAGATTGTCTTCAGGCGGGAGATGACCAACCTTATCAGGAGGGCTTTAAACTAAATAAGAAGGGGGTGGGTTACGTCCAAAGGGAACCTAGGAATAAGGAAAATGCTCTGGATAGAAATTGCCAGGGCACAGCTGTAACTCGAAAATCTTTAGAGGGGCCTGGCCTTACAAAAAAGGAGGGAAATGCATTGAGTTGCAACCTCCAGGGCTTAAGTTGCATTTACACAAATGCACAGAGCCTGGGAAATAAACAAGATGAGCTGGAGCTTTTAGCAAGTGAAGGGAAATTTGATTTGATAGGAATAACTGAAACTTGGTGGGATGACTCCCATGACTGGAACCCACAATTAGAAGGCTATCAGCTGTTCCGGAGGAACAGAAGTGGCAAAAGGGGAGGTGGAGTACCATTATATGTCAAGAACATATATAGTTGCTCTGAAATCCAGGAGAGTGGTCCAGATTTCCCTGTGGAGTGTGTTTGGGTAAAAGTAAGGGGGGGAAATAAGAAAAAAAACATTGTGGTGGGCGTCTACTATAGACCGCCAAGCCAAGGAGAAGGAGTAGATGATGTCTTCTTGGAGCAACTGGCTGGCATTGCAAGGAAATATGAGGTAGTAGTAATGGGAGACTTTAACTACCCAGACATTTGCTGGCAGACAAACTCAGCCAAACATGGAAGCTCCAGTAGATTCCTGAGGGGCCTGGAAGATAACTTCATGGTCCAGAAAGTGGAGGAAACGACAAGGGGAGGGGCCATCCTTGACCTGATCTTAACAAATCGTGAAGAACTGGTTGATCAGGTCAACATAGTGGGAACTTTAGGAGAAAGCGATCATGAGCTGCTGGAATTTAGAATAATGTGGGAAATAAAAAGAGTGCAGAGTGAAACTTATATGTTGGATTTCAGGAAAGCTGATTTCAACAGGCTTAGAGGAGTCATAGGTGGGATCCCATGGGTTGATGATCTAATGGAGAAAGGGGCCCAAGATGGGTGGGAGCTCCTTAAGAGGCAGCTTCTACAAGCACAGTCAGAAACAATTCCAATAAAAAAGAAAGGGGGGGGGGGAATCCTCAAAAAACCAGGTTGGCTCCACAAGCAACTTGGGGATCAGCTGAAGTTAAAGAAAGAGAAGTATAGGGAGTGGAAGACTGGAGAGATCACCAGAGAGGAGTACAGGCAGGTAGCCCGGTCCTGTAGGGAGGGGGTCAGGGATGCTAAAGCTCAGTATGAGCTGAGGCTGGCCAGGGGAGTCAAAGATATGCTTTAGATATGCCCAAAGGAACAGGAGGAGAGACGAGGGGGTGGGGCTGCTCTTGGACAAGGTTGGACAACAGGTGTCTGGAAACCAGCAGAAGGCGGAGCTGCTCAACTCCTACTTTGCATCCGTCTATTCACAGAAGGAGGGCTGTGCAAATGGGGGTGCGGGATCATTGACTGATTCGGGGATGTGTTTACATCCCCTAAGAGGTAATGAAAACATGGATAGTGCAGAACAGCAGATTAAGATTGACAGAGAGCTGGTTCGAAACCACTTAACTGGCCTAAATGAATTCAAGTCATTTGGACCAGATGAGCTGCATCCTCGAGTTCTTAAGGAACTGGCAGATGTCCTTGCAGAGCCTCTGTCGATCATCTTTGAGAAATCCTTGAGGAGTGGAGAAGTGCCACTGGACTGGAAGAGGGCAAATGTAGTCCCAATTTTTAAGAAGGGGAAAAAAGAAGACCCGGGAAATTATAGACCAGTCAGTTTGACTTCAATCCCGGGCAAGATATTAGAGCAAATCATAAAACACACAATTTGTGCACATCTAGACAAGTACTCGGTGATCAAAACAACCCAGCATGGATTTACCAAGAATAAATCTTGCCAGACAAATCTGATCTCCTTTTTTGATCGGGTTACGAGCTTACTGGACAGTGGCAATGCTGTGGATGTCATTTATCTTGACTTCAGCAAAGCATTTGACAAAGTCCCACATGACATTTTAATTAGGAAGTTGGAAAAATATGGGCTAGACGGGGCAATTGTTAGGTGGATCTGCAACTGGCTCGATGGCCGCACTCGAAGGGTTTTAGTAAATGGTTCTGTGTCAACCTGGAGGTCAGTTTCTAGTGGGGTACCCCAAGGCTCTGTCTTGGGACCGGTTCTCTTTAACATTTTCATCAATGACTTGGAGAAAGGGATATGGGGGAGCCTGATCAAATTTGCGGATGACACCAAACTGGGAGGAGTAGCAAACACATCAGAAGATAGGAGAAACCTCCAGGAGGATCTGGATAAACTGGAATCCTGGGCTGTAACAAACAGAATGAATTTCAACAGAGAGAAGTGCAAGGTTCTGCACTTAGGCAATAAAAACCAAAAACAAAGGTATAAAATGGGGGATGCTTGGCTTGGCAGCACAACATGTGAGTGGGATCTTGGAGTCGCTGTGGATCAGAAGCTGAACATGAGTCAGCAGTGTGATGTGTCTGCAAAGAAGGCAAATGCCATTTTAGGTTGCATTCAGAGGACTGTAGCTTCCAAGTCACGAGAAGTTCTAATTCCTCTTTATTCTGCATTGGTGAGACCTCACCTTGAGTACTGTGTTCAGTTCTGGGCACCTCACTTTAAGAAAGATGCAGCCAAACTGGAGCAAGTCCAGAGGAGAGTGACAAGAATGATCAGTGGGATGGAAGGGAAGCCCTACGAGGAAAGGTTGGGGGAACTTGGGATGTTCAGCCTAGAGAAGTGGAGGCTGAGGGGAGACATGATTGCCCTCTTCAGATACCTGAAGGGCTGTCATATGGAGGAAGGGGCCAATTTGTTCATAGCTGCTTCTGAAAGCAGAACTAGAACCAATGGGTACAAACTGAAAGAAAGGAGATTCCGGCTGGAAATCCGGAAAAAAATTCCTGATGGTGAGGGCGGTTCGGCAGTGGAACAGATTGCCAGGGGAGGTGGTGGACTCTCCCTCACTGGGGATCTTCAAGCAGAGGCTCGATGAGCACCTGTTGGTGATGCTCTAGGGGAAATTCCTGCTGCAGGCAGGGGGTTGGACTAGATGACCTACTAGGTCCCTTCCAACTCTATGATTCTATGATTCTATGATCAGTAAAACCATCTCATAATTATTGGCCCCTTGCTTCTACTTCATTTATTTACCAATTTAAATACATTACCAGTTCATTTGTTAATGACTTTGTTGAATCAATTTTTGATTTCATGATAATACTAGCAGAATGAACCCACTGTTGCGGGAGTAAGATTACAAGAATATTTGTGGTCTTCCGGCATGGCTGGGCACTGGTGAGCACCAGGCAATGGCACTGGATGGTGGACACTGACAGGCATTGGCATTTGACAGGCACCAGAGGGTGCCAGAGGGCAGTGACAGGCATGAGTGGGCATGCCTACTGAGCACTGGGCATTCCTATCAAGCGCCAAGCACCATTGGGCTTCATCGGGTACCACCATTCAGTAGGCCCCAGTGGCCTGCACTCGGCATCAGCAGGCGCCAGTGGGCAGCAGACACGTGTGGAAACTGGGTATCCTTACTGGGCATCTTTATAGGCACCACCACACAGCTGGCACCATTGGGTACCCCTACTAGACATAAGGCACCACTGGGCACTTGAGGCACTGTCAGGCCAGGCACTATGCATCCTCACCTGGAACCTCTATGGGAAGCAGGCACCACTAAGCAGCAGACACAGGGAACCATTGGGCACTGGGTGGCAGTGGGCAGCAGACAGCACCAGGCACTACTGGGCATCCTTACCAGGCACTGGGCACCAGTGGCCAACACTTGGCAGCAGACACTATTGGGCACAACCAGGCACCAAATTGGTTCCTTCACAGAAGGATGTGGTTACATCACAGAAGGATTTCATGCATTTAGGTGCATGGTTTGGGGCAGGGTGTTGACCTTCAGTGTTAAATATCGTCTAAAGAACGAAAACATATTGCACCCCTTTTATACCCGTAGGGGATAAATTTCTCAAAATTGTTTTTCAGTGGATGCTCACATCATGGAAGGAATACCCTCCCCAAAATTCATACTTTCAAGTCCAGGGGTTGGGACAGAGCATTGATCAGTCAGGGATTCTTCAATGTAAAGTATAGCGATAAAAACATGTTGCACCTCTTTTCACTCCCTTCCGGTTTGAATTTCCCAAGGTTGGTTCCTGGGGTGTCATCTCATTTCTTACAGAGGGCTGAAGTTAGCATTAATGGATTTTCCCAGGGCCTGGGGTCCCATCTTCTGCATGTCTACTTGGATGTAGGTCCCATTATAGTAAATGTGGCTTACTTCCAGTAAAGTGTAGACTCTGAAGCTCTTGTGGGCTGGATAAAATGAGAAGGTGAGCTGGATTTGGCCTACGAGCTATGTGTTTGACACCTGTGTTTTAGTGGGTGCCTCCATCACAGAAGGAAGAACCTCCCCAAATTTCATGCTTTTAAGTCTGAAGGTTTTGGTTGGGCGTCGATGAGTCAGTGCGTTAGTCAGTGAGTTTTCAGTTTTATATATAGAGATAAGCAAGTGTTTTAAAGCAAAGAGCACCTATTTGGTTTTCAAGTGATGTGCACACATGATGTGCGCACACACATACACATTCTGAGGCACATTCTGAGGCAATAATAATGCTATGATTTCCACACTCTCATCAACAGTACCAATGACTGGCTTCACCCAGAGAGCTACCATTGATCCAGAGCTAAATGAAATCCACGTGTTATCTGGACTTAGTAAAGACAAGGAGAAACGGGAAGAGAATGTTCGGAACTCCTTCTGGATTTATGACATCATGCGGAACAGCTGGTAAGTGGAGCATGGCAGAAAAAAACACACTCTTCACTATGATCATACATAAGTGTTAATACAACAGGGCAAGTTCACAGCAGAACAAGATGTACAAGTCATTACCAATTCAAATGAGGTTTGGGAAGAAGTAAATTGAACTCTAGTTCATTGTTTAGCTGCTTTGAATGGAGGAAGAGCAGAAAGCAATTTGAGAAAATTTCTGACCTTGCAGAGCAATTGCAATTGGCATTAGTGTAATCCTATGCTGATTTTTGGTTAATGTGGGAGGAATTGGGACTGCCCCCAAGTCACTACAACATCATGTTTCTACATGCACAGGGTCTGATGTGTACAGGATCAAACCATTTTATGAATAAAATCAAATACTGTGACATACTGAGTGTAAATTTTGAACTTTATACTATACCCACACAATATATCCATTATATACCCACAGAATACAGTGGTACCTCATGTAACAGAATTAATTCGTTCCAGAGGCAGTTCCTTTACGTGAAACTTTCTTTACGTGAAGTGGATTTTCCCATAGGAAATAATGGAAACGCAGATGATTGGTTCCACAACCACAAAAATATTTATATAAAAATATTAACTGGATGTAAAAATGATGACAAAACACTGAAATTGAATTCAAAACATGCATTCAATGGGCATGATCCTATGAAGTCTACTTAGGCTGCAATCCTAAAGACATTTTCCTGGGAGTAGGACCCATTTAACTCAATGAGGTAGACTTCTGGGTAGACATGGGTAGGAGGCTGCAATTAAAGACACTTTCTTCTGTAATCCAAGACACTTTCCAAGTATTTCCCCACTTTCTCCTTCTCTTCATCCTGAGCCTCTCTCTCTCTCTGCTCCCTTCTGGCTGGCCCTGAGCTGCTTCCCTCTTCTCCACTGCTCTTCTCTCCCTCTGCCCAGCGGACACCCGGCCACAGGAGGAACAGCGCAGATGTGTTGCTTTCACTATGGGCAGGTGCACTAGGCAGCCCTGACACTTTTTAAACAGGTTGCTGGCCAGCGCGTCTGCCCTAACTGCCAACAAATGTTTTCTTTACGTGAAGCACTTTCTTTACATGAAGCAGAATCCTAGAGGAAAATATTTTTTTGTTAAGTGAAACTTGCTTACGTGAGGCGTTCTTTACGTGAGGTGTCACTGTATGTCCATTGTGTGGGTGGGTGATCTGCAGCACAAATCAGCATGATCCTGATCTTCAGTTGTGCATTCAGCTGACTGTCTATGCAACACTTGTAAGCAGAATGTAGTTGTATCATTCATTTTGGTGTAATTTATCTAGAAGTGTGGTATGTGTCTTGAAATTGGCTTCTTTTTTTGCAGAAAAACCAGGACTTTGTGTATTGCATGTGTTTGAAGCATGGCACCCTTCTGAATGATATTGACAGGATTATCTGGAGTGTGAGACCATTTGACATTGCCCAGCATGAATCAGGGCATATGTTCAGCAACCTGGTAGTTGACTTGTGGGGTCTCACAGGATCAATTCTGTCTATTGTACTGTTCATTATCTACATGAAGGTGCTATGGGAGGTCATATAGGAGGTTTTGGTGTCCTCAATATGCAAGATGACACCCAACTCTCCAACTCTTGGAGTCAAATTCCTGGGGTGTTATCTTTGAAGCAGGATTCCTTTTCCCCATGTTTCAATATGCCACGTGCGGTAATACATATCCCACAGAGGGAGAAAGAGTATGCGTGATATGGAATATGATTGTTTCATTTTACTTCTCATATGGCAGTACTGCTCATGTGGCAAACAATGTAGCTCATCATTGTTTGTTCTTTAATTCATGATCCAGTTCACTTTTTGTTAAGTTCCAGAAGGAGAACTCTTAGCATGGTTGTGTCCTGCAATATGTTGCAGCCTCCTGACTGCCAGAGAGTCTGCTACTGTTGACAAGTTGCTGCTGCTTGTGATGCCTCTGTTCAGGGACAGAGAACCCAATCTCAGACATGAGGTTTTCTCTCAGGTTTGCTTACTTTAACTTCCTGTTTTGTGACCTCCTTCCAAATTACACCTAAGCTTTTGAGAACTCTGATATAGGGGATTACACCAAATTAAAATATAGTAGTTTGTCTTTTACTCTTATCTCTGAGTCCTGATGGTGATGCTTATTTAAACTGCCACTGGAGTTTAACTGGAGACAGAATATTTGGATACCTGAACAATCAAGATGACATTGGATAAGCATCACAACCAGGACTCGCAGAGCTAAGAGTCCCAGGCAGGTGAATTGTTGGCAGAGTGTTTTAACTAAAGAGTATTTTAATATTACAGGTCTTGTGTCTATAAGAATGATCAAGCAATCAAAGAGAATTCAAGCAAGAGCCTTCACGAGGAGGAGCCCTGCCCACGGTTTGCACACCAGCTTGTGTATGATGAGTTGCACAAGGTATGTTTGTTGGAAAACACTGCAGTGGTCTTATTAATTCTACTCTTCCACTGCCACAACTCAGGCTTTGCCCAAGTTTTTCCCAGATTGGACCAAACGCTCCTCCTTCCTGATGTGAACAGGGAAAAGGTCAACAACATTTTAAATCTAAGGGGGAAAATAAAAAAAATCTCCAGAAGTAAGTAAGCTTCAAAGTTGCATGTCAAAGTAAGCTTGTCAAGTAGAATAGCATACTTAGACAGGAAAATGAAGCCAAATATAAAACCAGGGCTTTCCCTTAATATTGGAATTTTACAGTTTACCTGAAAAACGATGTCTCAGCAGCATTAGCTACTCAGTAGCATTAGCTACTGTGAAATGAAGTGCATTGTTTCAAGGTAGAATGCAGTTTGCCACTGGTATTTCTAGTGTATTTGACATCTCTGACTTGAAGCCTTGCCTCAATATCCCCGGTATGTCTCTCTTTGCATGCATGGCTTTTAGTGTGTTTTTGATATTTAATTACAGTGTCTTCTTGTTTTGCAAGGTTCACTATTTGTTTGGAGGGAATCCAGGCAAATCGTGTTCTCCAAAGATGAGGTTGGATGACTTCTGGTCTTTGAAGCTCTGCCGACCATCCAAAGAATACTTGCTACGGCACTGCAAATACTTAATAAGAAAGCACAGGTACAAGTCTTTGAGCTAAATTCTCACAAAAGTCATACAGTCTTTCAAATTGATTCCATTTCCCAGCACCTAGCATCTGCCTCTGTTTTTGCTTTTGGGTTTCATATTTAAGTCCATCTATAGCACTGTATTTAATTTCAGCCATTAGCACTTGCAATATACAGCCATCTCCCTGTATCCGTGAAAGATGTGTTTTCATTGCCAAAGCAAATGCCCAAGGTGGTTGACAGAGTTCCTAAAAAGCAAGTAAAAGTATAGCAGTACTAAAAACAATAAGGACAACAACAACAAGAGAAAGTCAAAGAAGGCATTGATAGCATTTTCACTATTTCACATTATAAAGAGGGAAGGTAGCCAGTATGGGTTAAAAAAAGCTATTAGTGATAGGGAGGGAGTCAAGTTACAGATGGTACTAATAGAGAACAGATAGGACAGTTATTCAGTAATATTTAGAACAGGTATGTTTTGAGACCATGCTGAAAAGCCATAATTGAGGGGATAGTTCTCAGTTCCTCTGGGAGGGTATTCCAAAATTGTAATGCCACTGCAGAACATGCTTGTTCCCAAGTTGCTGTATCCTCACTTGAGACAATGACGGCACTAAATGACCTAGAAGAATGGGAGGGATTGCATGGAAGGAGGCAGTCTTTCAGATAGCTTGGACCCAGGTCTTGCAGGACCTTTAAGTTTACAAGTAGCATCTTGAATTGGGATTAGAAACAAATGGGCAGCCAGTGTAATTGTAGGAGTAATTGGCCATCCTGATCATATTGTCTAGTCCCCGTAACTGCTTCAACTGCTCAATTCTGCACCAAATGTAGTTTCTGGATTGTTTTGGAGGGTAGCATAAAGTACTAAAGTATGGGTTACTGTTGCAAAATCCTCTCAGCTCAAGTATGGTCTGGTCTGGTACACCAGTCTAAGCTTGGTGAATGCATTTCTAGCAACTGCTGTCACCTGGTGTGCCAGAGAGATTTGAGGATCAAAACTCCAAAGGTACATATATGTTCTCTGGAGTGAGGTCAGGGTACATTCAGAGAATGAATGGGCTATGTCCCGCCCACCTTTGAGACAGGGCCGGAAGTAATATTGTCTCCTTCCTGTGCGGGGCATTCCTTCCCCAGTCCAGCTCTGTCTCCTTAAGAGAAGGGTCACTTTTGGCTGGGCCCAGCTCTCTCTTTCCCAACCTTTCAAATTAGGATTTCTTGCTGCTTTCTTCCTTCTCTCTCCTCCTCTCTGCCCTATCCTTCTCTGTTCCTTCCAGTAAGGGACCAAGGCAGCCGGACAGGCAACAGCCTAGCCTCACCCCACCCAGTGGGACCGGCTCTGTAGGCCTCCCCTCCAGGACCCTCCACGGAGGGCAGGAGAATTGTGAAAATTTCTTGTTTAAATCCATTTGTTCCCAGAGTTTTTCATTGATTCATACCAATTTCCAAGTTGAAATTCTATATGGTTTTCCCCCTCTCCTTGTCTTTTACTTTTATTGATTAGTCCTTTAGAAATGGTATATGGTTTTGCAATGCTTTAAGTAGGTGGCAGGCTTTAGTTACGGAGACTTTAGATGTAGATGCAGAGCAGGGACTCCATTAAGTCTTCTCCAGCATCTGCACTAAATCCTTTCCTTTTTTCATTCTTCCTCAGGTTTGAAGAGAAGGCTCAAACAGACCCATTAAATGCCCTGAAATACCTGCAGAATGATTTGTTTGTCACAGTAGATCACTCAGACCCAGAGGAGACAAAAGAGGTAAAGAGTGGGAATTTGTGAATCTTTTAAATTCTTCAAACATAAAAACAGACATGTTTACACAATGCTAATGTTTATATGTCTATGGACTCTAAAGCTGCAGGAACCCCTTTAGATATCAACATTTAATTGTGCTTTATCTTTTCACTCATGAAAAGATGAACAGGTAGCCCTGGATGGATGGCATTTCCAAACTTTAAATGCCTTCTGGGAAAAAAGCTCCCAATATATATAAAAATAATATGTCAGTGGAGAGGGCTTCCAGCTACTCTTCTCCCTTGACAAGCTGGTTTTCTTTGCACAGTATTTTTGAAAAGGTGGGAATGCTTGAAATAGCATTGGTACAGTATATTTCAGGAAATGTTTTGCCATGTAATCAGTGGTGGGCTCCAGCAGTTTCGCACATACCCTATAGAACCAGTTGTTAACAAGAGATAGGACATACAAAGTTTAAAAATAGCCATTTAAAAGTGGCTGCCAGATGGGCAGAGAACCTGTTGTTAATTTCTTTGAAGCCCATCACTGCATGTAATGCTGCTGGAATGTAGACACTCACTCAGTTGAGCAAGGTCAGGGGAAAGATTAACTTCCCAAAACAATTCATTGTTCCTGCTGAGGCCTGCTTACAAATGGAAACCCATAACCACAGAAAAGTTTTCTTTACATACTATAATATTTGAAAAACTGATGCCAGTGCATGTCATCTGCTTTAGTTGTTTTAGATTTATTTCCCAAGACAACTCATTGTTCCTGCTGAAGCCTGCTTAAAAATGGAAACCCATAACTACAGAAAAGTTTTCTTTACATCTTCTATATATATATAAAAGAGAAAAGTCACTCACTCACTCACTCACTCACTCACTCATCAATGCCCTGCCAAAACGGGTGGACCTAGAAGCGTGAAATTTGGGGTGGGTGTTCCTTCCATGACGGAGGGGTGCACTAAGAACCGGTTTTTGGAAATTCCAACCGGAAGGAGGTGAAAAGGGGCACAACGCATTTTCCTCCCTAAACTTTGCATTGGAGAATTGATGACTCATCAACATTCCGCCCCAACTGCTGGGCCTAGAAGCATGAAATTCTGGGAGTCCTTCTGTGACATGAACACCCTCCAAGAACCCATGTGGAGAAATTTAAACTTTTAGGGGCTGAAAAGGCATACAACGTGTTTTTGTCCTATACTTAGCATGGAGGACTGACCAACCTCCAGCCGATTTGGAGCTCTCTGCCTGGTGCACTGATGGATGTTGTTCAGAGGAAGAGGTTGCACTGGCGAGAATGCTGCGCATGGGGCGAAGTTGCGCATGGGATACTGATGCACATGGGGGAAGTTGCACATGGGGAAGTTGCGCATGAGGGGAAGTTGCACATGGGGGGAAGTTGCACATGGGGGGATGATGTGCATGCTGGAAGTTGCGCATGGGGGATGATGTGCATGGAGGAAAGTTGCACATGTGGGGAAGTTACACATGGGGAAGTTGCACATGAGGGGTTGATGCATATGAGGGGTTGATGCGCATGGGAGGATGATGCGCATGGGAAAAGTTGCGAATGGGAAAGTTGTGCATGGGGGGAAGTTGCGCATTGGGGAAAGTTGCGCATGGGGGACTGATGCAGACTGGTGATGTTGCATATGAGTTCAGGCACATGGGGTATGATGCACATGGGGAATTTGCGCATGCAGGGAAGTTGCGCATCGGGTTTCATGCGCATGGACGGAAATTGCTCATGGGGGAAGTTGCGCATGGTGGGAAATTGCACTTGGGGAAAGTTGCACATGGGGAAGTTGCGCATGGGGAATGTTGCGCATGAGGGAATATTGTGCATTGGGGATGTTGTGCATGGGGGGAAGTTGCACATGGGAAAAGTTGCTCATGGGGTGTTGATGTGCCGTGGGAGGGAAGTCATATGGGGAAATGTTACTCCCACAATGCGGGTACGCTTTTTGCTAGTAAGTAATATAAGGTGCAATCATAACCAATTTAGGTCATCCTAAGTCACCTGACATCTTCCCATGGTGGTGTGGGTGGTCAGCATATTCCTGTGCACTGGTCTAATCCCTTCCCCACCTCAGGTGTGAGGCAGCAGTGCTTTATGGCACTTTTGTGATGCACCCAGTCCATATCAGGACTTATGCCAACCCAATTGGGGATGAAGATTGCGGCCATAGTACTTAAACTTTTAATAATTCTAGGATGGAGTTCAACCCACACTTATCCAGGAGCAAGTCCCATTGATTATCATTGTTAAAAACATATGCAAAGTAGATTTGTAACATTGCCCCAAACTGCAGTTAGATATGATGGTAGCAACATAGAATCATAGAGTTGGAAGGGACCTAGAAGGTCATCTCATCCAACCCCCTGCCTGCAGCAGGAAATCCCCCTAGAGCATTCCCGACAGGTGTTCATAGAGCCTCTGCTTGAAGATCCCTAGTGAGGGAGAGTCCACCACCTCCCTTGGCAATCTGTTCCACTGTCGAACCACCCTCACAATCAGGAATCAGGAACCGCCCTCACAAGTCACGAGAAGTTCTAGTTCCTCTTTATTCTGCATTGGTCAGACCTCACCTTGAGTACCGTGTTCAGTTCTGGGCAACTCACTTGAAGAAAGATGCAGCCAAACTGGAGCAAGCCCAGAGGAGAGTGACAAGAATGATCAGTGGGATGGAAGGAAACCCTACGAGGAAAGGTTGGGGGAACTTGGGATGTTCAGCTTGGAGAAGAGGAGGCTGAGGGGAGACATGATTGCCCTCTTCAGATACCTGAAGGGCTGTCATATGGAGGAAGGGGCCAATTTGTACATAGCTGCTTTTGAAAGCAGAACTAGAACCAATGGGTACAACCTGCAAGAAAGGAGATTCCGGTTGGAAATCCGGAAAAAATTCCTGACGGTGAGGGCAGTTCGGCAGTGGAACAAATTGCCAAGGTGGATTCTCCCTCACTGGGGATCTTCAAGCAGAGGCTCAACAAGCACCTGTCGGAGATGGTCTAGGGGGAATTCCTGCTGCAGGCAGGGGGTTGGACTAGATGACCTACTAGGTCCCTTCCAACTCTATATTCTATGATTACTAGGTCCCTTCCAACTCTATGATTCTATGAAGTTCATCCCGTGATCCCAAAATCCAAATCCTTCTCGATGACACCATTTTTGAAGCCAGCTATTGACCTGGAAAATCTTGGCATCTCTCTGAGGACCTCATCTATATACTGTTTATAAAACTGAAAAGTTACTGACTCACTCACAAATTTATCAGCACCCAGACAAGAATGCTGGGCCTAGAAGCGTGAAATTTGGGGAGGGTGTTCTTTCTGTGATGGAGGCACCCTCTAAGAACCAGTTTTTGGAAATTCCAACCAGAAGGGGTGAAATGGGATGTAACATGTTTTCCTTCCTTCATTGAAGAATTAATGACTGATCACTGCCCTGCCCCTTTACCTATAAGCATGAAATTTGGGGAGGGTGTTACTTCTATGACATCAATACCCACCAAGAAACAATGTTGAGAAATTTAACCCTTAAGGGGCTGAAAAAGAGTGCAACACATTTTCAACCTATGTTTAACGTTGAGGACTGATCAACACCCAGCCCCAAATTGTGCACCCGCCCAGAAGGTGAGCCCACAGTTGTGGAGGGATGGGCATGGGGTGAGGGGATGCTGCACAGGGGGGTTGTTGCATGAGGGGGGGTGATGCGCAATCAGTTTTCATGCGCAGTGGTGGGAGGATGTATGGGAGGAATTTTACTCCTGCATCGCAGGTACGTTTTCGCGAGTACTATAATATTTGAAAAACTGATGCCAGGGCATGTCATCTGCTTCAGTTGTTTTAAGGCCACAATGCCAGATGAAATGGAGACTGTATGTTCTGGAGACTGTATGCTTATGGATTGGCACTGGATTTAACTAATGTAAATGAAGGCCATCAATAACTTACTAGAGAGAGATTGCTTATTTTAATAAAATACATTTTTGCCTTTCCTTGCTTTCTCAATGCTTTCCTGTGTCAGCATTGCCATGTTCTGTTTGCTGGCATTGCTGCCTTTACAGGAAAAGACTAGTGGGGCCAGGAAGCCATTTTAAGACGCTACTACTGTCTATTCTGAAAGAACAGACAATATTGGCTTTCTAGATTGAATAAAGACCTTGCTGCATTGAATGAGAGCCATCTATTTTGGCTGCCTTTTTCCGACAATAACTGGCTAGTTGATTCCTGGAAGTTTGTGGGCAGGGCATAAAAAACAACAATACCCCTTCCCTCCCCATTCATTTGGCCCCAGAAACGGCAATTTAGAGGTAGGCCACCCTAAGAAAGTCCATGGCAAATCATTCTTGATAGGTTTACTCTCCGTGAATTTGTCAAGCACCTTTGAAAGTAATTTAAGAATGTTTTGTGGTGGTGAATTTTATAACTAAGCATTGTGGGTAAAAATGTCTTTTAGCCTGGACTAAGTCTTGGAGCAAATATCTCCTTGCTTACTGTCACAGAGCTTATGTAAGGCTTTGGGATTTTTTTGAAAGTATCTTGTGGATATACCTGGCTATCAAGGCCTTCTTGGTGCATGTTCACCTGAATACTGTGATATCTACACACCACTGCCCAGATGTGCCTTTGAGGGGCCATTTCAAATGGCTTTTTGAACTAGAACATAAATTGTGAAGAAGAATATAGGAAAAAATTCTTGATGGTAAAGACTATTCAGTAAGCATAGGTTCAACCAGCATCTGGTGGAAATCCTATAGAAGGATTTCCTGCTACAGGCAGGTGATTTGACTAGATGCTAGTTAGGTCCTGGGCTGTGGGTGGCGCAAGTGGTAAGGCATTGTGCCTGTTAACCAGCAGGCCAGGGTTTGATCCAATCGTATTGGCTCTGCCTTTCCATTGGACTAATTCAGTGGCGTGGAGAGGGGGGATTTGCTGCTTGGGTAACAGCCTATCCTCCATAACAATCTAACCCAGGCTTTCATTCTTCGCATGTAGCGTATGCAGCGCTGAGCATGATGCCATAGTCTTTCAAGACTGATGGAGGCCTGCTTTTAGTTAGGTCCCATATAATTCTATGATTCTGTGACTTAATAGAAAACAGCACCACAGTCTATCTTACATCTTTTTCAATGGGGCCTGCACAGGGAACCTGCTACTATGCAGTATTCCATTCTAGACATGCTGAAATTGGCTGTTTGAGGCTTTCCTATATTTGTCATCCACATAAAATGTAGTAAGAGAAAAAAAGCCATTGTAGCAGGGGATGTGTTGCAGGAAAAGCCTTGATATGGGCTGATGATGTGTAGGTTACCTGCACCCTAAACCTCAGCATCACTTTAGGAGCATGTAGTTCTTACAACTTTCTTAGGAATAACTAGAGACCAGAAAACCAGAGATCAAAGAGCAGCAAGAATTTATTGTAGTTACAACAGTATCTAGTCCTTATCCTTATGGAATCCTTCATGAAAATGGCTCAGAACTTTGAACCCTGGAAGAGTCCAAGATAATATACCCCAAAATGAAATCATACAATCATACATTTGATATGCTCTTTGACATTGTTTAGCAAACAATTTTACCAATAGTAAATTCATTTTCATTGTCCATTCAGAACTGACATTGCTTCATTTACACAGGTTAGCTCTGATTTGTTAACTCAGTTCACACCACTGACGTGTTTACCACATACTTTTGTTACCATTTTAGTATCTTCTGTTTCCATGATTCTATTGTAAGTCAAGTACTAGAACTCGCTAACTGTTGCATTTACCATGTTGCCAAATTCAGTTTTATTCTTATGCACTTGTGCTTACTTGCAAATTTTCTTTAGACTCATACTTTCCCAGAATGCTCCATACTTTCCATGATGCTTTAGCTAAAGTCTTGCTCTTGCTATACTTGTTAGTATTGGGGATTAATAACAGATTACTAATTTAATCCTAATTTCCTGTCACAGAAGAAACCTGCCTGCTTCTCCTATCTATGTCTGAAATCCTTTATTGTTGCACACTTGCTTGTCCTAAGCAGCTTGCCAATTGAGTGTGAATTGTTAACATGGTGGCTTTAACTGCAAAAACGTTGCTTTAATTTTGTTTCTAAAGGGACTGGGATAAATATGACTGGTCATTTTTTTAATCTTTACTTGTCTTATTTTCCCCAGTTCCAACTGCTTGCTTCAGCCCTCTTCAGATCTGGCTCTGGTCTAAGTGCTCTGGGTGAGTAGAACTTGAATTGTTCAGAATTGCTGCTTTATTGCCTTTTAAACATCATGGGATCAACAATTTAATATTTTTGGGTGAAATAATCACATTGATGTACAGTCCATATTGTTAAAACAAGGTCCAGCATTCCTTTTGTAATTTTCAGAACTTTGTCAGGAGAAAAAAGCCCAGGATGGACACATTTGACTGAAAATTTCACATTTCTGAAAATTACAGAAGGAAATGTTGGACCATTAAAAACAATATGGATTGTACAATAACATGCTCATTTCAACTAAAAATACTAAACTGTTGAACTTTTGCTGTGAAAATTTGCTATCATACAACATGTGGTCAGCTTAAGCCCTTGGTATGCTAAACATTGAATGGTGGTGGTAGCAACGTAAGCACAGATGAACTGGTCAAAACAAATTAACTTATCAACCTAAAATGCCAGCAGCTTAAAGAGCAGAGGGTCTCTGCGAGCTATGAAGAAGTTTAACAAGTAGGTTAGTTCAGACTCTTCCTTCAGTCCTGAGCATGTCTCTTTGGACAGTAACTCTTGCTAACTGGGTGAACTAACCCACTTGTTAGTTCATTCATCAAAAATGAACTACAAGTAAAACAAAGGTTTTGGGAATTGATGAACTCTAATGCATGGGTCTTCAAAGTCCGGCCCGTGGGCCGGACCCGGCCCACCAGGGCCCTCAATCCGGCCCGCGACCTCCCCACAGTGGATAGCTTTGGCCCCTGGCCCAGAATTGCCGCCGCCACCACCACAGCCGAGCCCAAGGAGGACAACGGAGTGTGCAGGGAGAAATAGCGAGTGCAGAGCGTCCTAGAGCGGAGCCTCTGGAGAAGGAGGCTATAGGAGAGAACGCACTCTATGCTCTGCAGCCTCTGTGAGGGGAGGGGTTCAGCAGTGCGGGAGGCACGAGGTGGCTGCAGAGCAAGGTGGCTACAGGAACTTCTTTTATGTTCCTGTCCCATCCCCCCACCAGAGAACCAGGGCACCCATGTCTTTTGTGCGAGGTGGCTGCAGGAGTGAGGTGGCTGCAGAGTGAGGTGGCTGCAGGAGCCTCTCCCACAGCCTCTCCCGCCCTCCCCCCACCAGAGATCTAGGGCAGCGCGGCTGCAGCAGGCTGTTCCTGAGCACCCCCTCCCCCTTCGCCGGAGATCCAAGCAGCAGCCTCTTCCTGAGCCCTCTTGCCCCCCCTCGCCAGAGATCGGGACCATTTCATCGTCCCCACAGGTGAGGCAAAGAACAGGCAGGAGGGGAGTGTACCCAGCTGCATTCTGGGAAATGTAGTCCTTTCCCCTCAGCCCTGAGGTGAAGGAGGCCAGGTAGTGGGGTAAGGAGGAGGCAGCACACCCCCACTCTCCCAGGAAACTTACTCCCAGGAAACTGTGGGTAGGATTGCTATCCTAGAGGAGAAAGGAAAACTGGCTGGCAGGACTGAGGCAGGGAGAGGCTGTGGGTGCCCTGGATGGGGTCTACTCAAAAGTCATGGTCATTATCATCAATGGGGCTTACTCCCAGGAAACTGTGGGTAGGATTGCTATCCTAGAGGAGAAAGAAAAACTGGCTCGCAAGACTGAGGCACTCAAGAACATGATTGTAGGGAATGTTACTACTAGTTCCTCTTGTCCCCGCTTGCCCCCTTTCCCTGCTGCTGTTGGGCCCTTTAAGACCCTTGATACAGAGGGCCAAAAGTGCCCAAGAGGACGACGCACCCAAGAAAAGTGTAGGGCCAAATGAAGGCTCCCAACACTCCTCAGGGTGTTGCATTCACAGACTGGCCAGATTTTTCTATTTTTATTTTCTTTTTATTTCCTTTTTTTTATTAATAAAAATTGTTTTTTAAAAAATATGTTGCTAGAATCCTCTGTTGGGCAAGCTCAGTCAGCAGCCTCTGGACTGCGAGGACAAGCAAGCCAGCACCAGTGGGAAGCCATCATGTTAAAGAAAAGAAAAATTGACTTTGAGGGCAGGGTATTCCAAGAAATGTGGACTTCTGATTATTTTTTCACGGAGCACAAAGACCAAGCTGTTTGTCTGATATGCCAGAATTCAGTGTCTGTGTTCAATGAATACAATTTGCGTCAACACTACGAAACTCACCATAAGGATAAATATGATTCTTTGGTTGGACAAGTGAGAAAAGATAAAATATTAAGACTAAAACATGGATTGACAACTCAGCAAAATATTTTTGTGAAGCACAAGCAGGTCAGTGTATCATCGCTTCGAGCAAGCTATCAAGTTGCCAAGCTCATAGCACACAATGGCAGACCATTCATAGAGGGAAAATTTGTCAAAGAATGCCTTCTTTCTGTTGCCAAAGAGATGTGTCCAGAGAAGACGGATTTATTTAGTACAGTGAGTCTTTCAGGACCTACAATTACATGAAGGACTGAAGAAATGGGGGGAAATTTGAATCTGCAGCTACAAAACTCCTTAAAAAAACTTTGCTATTTCTCATTGGCACTCGACGAAAGCAATGATGTTCATGATTCTGCACAAATTCTAATTTTCATTCGTGGGACAAATGATTCTTTCGAAGTCACAGGGGAGCTTGAGGCACTTAAAAGCATCAAAGGAACAACTACAGGAGAGGATATCTATGAGAAAGTTTGTCAAACTATGAATGATTTGGAGCTGGACTGGGGTAAACTATTCAGTGTGACAACTGATGGTGCTCCTAGCATGGTGGGATCCATGAAAGGAGTGGTTGCACGCATTAACAAAGAGATGGACAAACGCATCCATTCACATCCAATAGCCATACACTGCATCATCCACCAACAAGCACTGTGTTGTAAATCGCTGAAGCTGGACTCTGTCATGAAAGTTGTGGTTTCTTGTGTTAACTTCATTAGAGCTCATGCCCTAAACCACAGACAGTTTCAGGAATTTCTGTCTGAGCTAAATGTTGCCTATGAAGATATTCTGTACCACACAGAAGTCCATTGGCTGAGTCAAGGGGGAGTTTTGAAACGATTTTATTGCTTACTTCCACAGGTTTATGATTTTACGCTTTCTAAAAACAAAGAAATACCAGAGCTCAAAGATGCAGAATGGAAATGGCATCTTGCGTTTCTGACAGATGTAACAGAGCTACTCAACAATTTAAATGTCAACTTCAGGGAAAGGGGAAACTCATCGGTGATATGTATTCTTATGTGAAAGCATTTCAAGTCAAATTAGACCTGCTCATTGACCAAGTAAAGGAGGAAAACTTCTACCATCTCCCCACAACTAAAAACCTGTCTGCAGAAAAACCAGCAGTTGCATTCTCAAACAAAACATGTATGGATCTATTAGAAATGTTGCAAAAGGAGTTTCAAATTAGATTTAAAGAGCTTCATCTCCATGAATAGGACATACAGCTTTTCCAGAACCTATTTTCTGTTGACATTAAAACTGTTGATCCGATTTACCAAATGGAATTGGCTGAACTACAGACTTCTGAATCGCTGAAAGATGCATTCAAATCAAGCAGCCTTACTAATTTCTATACATCTCTCCCCTCAGAGACATATCATAATCTCAGGAACCATGCACTCAAAATTGCAACCATCTTTGGCAGCACCTATGTCTGTGAGCAGACTTTTTCCCGAATGAAACATCTGAAATCTCCAATCAGATCCAGACTAACTGAAGAAACACTTGCATCACTTGCTACAACTAGCAGTGACAAATATGGAACCAAACATTGACCATATTATTAGCCAAAAGCAGGCCCATAATTCACATTGAAGTATTATTTGTTTTTAAATATTGCATTCTTTTTATGCCAATAAAGATTGTTAATTGAAATTAAATATTGCATTCTTTTCCCTGTGCAGTGCAGTGTGCAAAGGAATTCATTCATTTTTTTCAAAACTATAGTCTGGCCCCCGAAGTGTCTGAGGGACAGTGAACTGTTTAAAAAGTGACACTGTTTAAAAAGTTTGAGGACCTCTGCTCTAGTGTGTCACCTTTGACAAATGTCAGAGGTTTGCTGTCATTGGGCTAGGTGGACCTGTCCTCGGACTTAAAGCTGCTTCATGTGTTTGTAATCCTGTCAGTAGAACCAGGGACAAAATGCAAATCCATACTGAATTAAATTACTGTAAATGATTTGTGAGACATTTCTATTTTTGTACAATTGATGCATTTGGGTTTCGGCTGCAAAGTATCTTTCTGAGTCACAGTAGCCACCATGTTGCTTTCTGAATTCTGTCATAAGCTAAGTTTTTCTGGCTCTTTCCATGATGTTGTATGAACCCTAACTTGAACATTATCCACAGGCTTTGTTTCTCCCGTATCTCATCTTGCTCTCCTCTTTCCATCTGCAGGGTTTTCAGATGTTGATCACATCTATGCTCAACGAACTCAGCTGTTTGATACATTAGTGAACTTCTTCCCTGACAACATGACTCCTCCGAAAGGCAACCTGGTAGACCTCATTACTCTGTGACATGCAGTTTCCAAACATGTGGAAAGAGGGGGAAGGATGCATTCTGTATTCAGTATTTTTTAAACTTTTTTGTGCATTGAATGACTGGTGGACTCCTGTAATAGAGTAACCAGGCTTTGAAAGCAACTTTATGGATAATGCCAAATTGGACTAGGCTAATAAAAAGTTAAGTAATTGACATAGTTTTATTGGAAAACAATGATATTTTCTGACTCTGACTTAAACATTGGCAAGAAGAAAGTAATTGTGCACAATTGGTCATTGTGCACAATTCAAGCTTTTCAGGTCTGCAAACTGAGTATCGGGTGAATTTGGGGAGAGCAATTTGTGGTGTTTTTTTTTTTGCACTTTGTTATAATTTTATTCCAGTGCTTCCTTTTGCAATATTATCTTTACTCTCACAGTTTGTGAATCCTGGCAGCAAGATGCTGGTATACTTGAGGGTTGTGCATGTGTGTCCAGTTGTCTCCTTATCAATTCATTGGATTCCTGTATTGCAGTGTGACTAAAAGAAGGCAAACTATCTTGCAGGTGGCGTCCCTGGTACCCTGAGGCTTTATGGAGAAGTAGAAATACAAAGACATTTTTGAAAGAACTATAATAAACACTAATGGCTGTAACAAAACATAATGGCAGCATCTTGTAGCAAAGAGCTGGAGCAGGAGGCAGTAGCTTGGTGTAGAGAAGTGTGTGTTTCCAGCAATTTCTTCTGAAAATCGTCTGTCTTCTTCTGCACACAGTATCTCCCTCCCCATGATGGTTCCAAATGCATGTTTACAATGATATACATGTTCAGAACCTAGTCAAGTGAAAAGAAAGTGTTAATTTTTGGCAGAAGAGCAGTGGAAAAGGTTAAGTCTTTCCATGATTCTGCTTCTCCAGTCTAACCTGCTCTCTTCAAAAGCAGATTTTCCTTCCAAGACCATCCATTTTGTTCCATGCACTCCCATAGAGTCTGTAGTTCCACTCTTGACTGATGCTGCCGCAAATGCCTGACTTCTTTCTCTGAATTCCTCTGCTCCAAGCTTACTGTTGCAATTTTTCAAATCCTCAAAGGTGGGGGTGAGCTGCGTTGGTGGTTTTTTAGATAGAACTGGCATTGGCATCTACTCAGTTTTGCAAAAAAAATTCTACGGAGCTCTGCAAATTTGAGGGGGTCCATGTTGGTAATAACCCCTTGCTTGGCATAAGAACATAAGCAAGTCCTGCTGGATCAGCCTGAAGGTCTCATGGCTCATCAGCTTCCTCTGGGAAGTCTGGAGAGAGTGGAGAGAGATATAGAGGCATATTTCTCTCCTGCTCCTTTATAACTGGCAATTCAGAGGCATTCTGCTGTTGAACCCAGAGGTTATATACATCTGTCATGTTTAGTAGCTGTGGGCACACCATCTTTCAGGCATTTGTCAAGTCCTTCAAAGCAATTTGAAGTCGTGATCATCACCACTTTTTGTGTCAACAGATTCTACAGGCTGACTGTGTAAGTAAGAAATTTTTCTTAAATCTCCTGCTGATCAGTTTCATTGGATGATTCCTGGGGGTGAGAAATTCCGGTGACCAAGTGCCATGTGTGATGTGCCATGGCATGTTTTTTTCCTAAAACCATTTTCATTTAAAATGGGGAAAAATAACCTTTCAGTTTTTACAAATGGAAACTGGTTTCAAAATTTGGACAAATGTGTGGGATCATATTTATATTGGCACTAATAGAACATTATCGTATGTGCAGAAATAGACCACCTTATGTGAATCTAAAATGTTTGCTTTGAGGGTGTTTTAAGATGAGTTTTTTTCTGTGATAAGGGTTGTGAGTTAGAATTTGTTTACATTGCATGAACTCATTCTTTTATTCTCAGTGATTTTGCATGTCACTACAAAACCAGTTCTTCCATTTTTCTGTACATTTGTTCCTGTGAAATGGGAGATGTTTGATGTGGAATTTGCTGATGCCTTCTTCTCAATTGGAGTTGCTGAAATTTTTTAAACAAGTGGTCAGCTCCATTCAATCCTTTTTGCACACTGGAGTCAAAACCCATCTACATTGGCATCTTGCTTGAATTGCTGACATCTAGAAAGAAAGTTTGTCATTCTCTCTTCCTTATCCCATAAATCTATGATGGATGCCTTAGATTTGTGTGGCTGCATGCTACTATCCGCTGCTACTCCTTTATAGATCAAGCCCACCTAAAGAATAGCATCCAAAAGAGGGCCACAGCGAATATGTTCAAAAGAGGGCCACAGCGAATATGTGTCAGTTCAGATTGGGCCCGAGATTGGCTTTCTAGGTGAGAGAAAAAGCAGGCAACAGGCTATCTTGAGATGCCATAAATCACATTACCAACCCAGTATTGGCAGTGAAAAAACTACATGGCCTAAGAGCAACTATGTTGTATGGACTTGTGTTTCTTCCTGTGCCACTATGGGATGAAAAACCTGCCTTATGAATGGCAATACTGCCTGTCACCAACACTCCAGAGAGAAAATATGACATTGTATGTGGAGAAGTCCCACATGTGGACACATGTAGACTATTACCGACTTGGCCGTTATCATACAAAGGAGTCCCATCAAGTCCAGGAGCCAAGGCAGGTCCTGTGGGTCATAGACTGTTTCTGTTTGTTCCCTGCAGTTGGTTTTCAGTTGCAGTTTCTCTCTGGTCATGGAGATTCCCTTTAGCCATCATGGTTGATTGTCATTAACTGAAAGTTCTGTTGGCCATGAATTTATCCATAAGGAGACAAGAGCTCTGCAGGAACACGTTTTGAACACAGTTTTTCTGATCAGCTTTAATCAACCAATCAGTCAACAGCATTTATATACCACTTTTCAACAAAAAGTTCACAAAGCAGTTTACAGAAAAAGGGCTCCAAAAGAACACCAGCCAAACCCATAATAAAAACATTACTAGGGTAATGTTGCTCTTTTCCTGCTAAATAAAAGAACACACTCTTGGCCTGTTAGCAAGGGTAGATCTTATAAAACTTTTGAGATTTTTATGTAATGCTGGTCATGAGGCAGTTAGAATTTTGTTTATATTGCATGAACTCATTCTTTAATTTTCAGTAGCTTTGTATGTCTCACTTCAAAACCAGTTCTCCCTTTTTCTATATGTTTGTTCCAGTGGAATGGAAGATGATCGTTGGGACTTTGGTTCCTGGTCATCAGGAGCCTTTGTGAAGCTCGTGGGCTGGGCATGATGTCAATAATACCTACCCTGTGATTGTGCACCAGCAGCTGGCTGATATTCAGGGGCATACTGAAGTATTAAAGCATAGGACTTTTTATTTCTAGAGACATCTGGCACATTCAGCTCTGGGTTGATTTTTTTCCCCAGCAAGATGTAACTGCATGCATATGTATTGTTTGATTTTTTGGCAATTGGTTTATATGATGGAACTGTGTGATTCATCTACAGCTCACTAAGATTTAAATGGCTATGATGTATATGATATGCCAGCCATCTAGCTCTTGATAAAAATGGGTTTTTTTGCACTCTAACATACTTTCTGTCAATCCCCCTGATGCATACATTAAATATATATGTGGCAGTTAGAGCTAGTTGTCATGTATTGGGGTGAAGATGTGGTCACTCATTTTCATGACTGCCTTGTAAGAACAAGGCATCTTGAGAGGTATCCAAGCAAGCTGCTTTTGGAAGCCAAATGCCAGACTTGATGGCCATTTAGTCTGATCTGTCAAAGCAGTTCTTATCTGGTCAACCAGAACCCATCCCAGAAATATCATGTATCTGGTCAACCAGAACCCATCCCAGAAGTGTCATGTTGCTTGAGTAGTTCTTACCTGTAGGAATGAATTATGAAACTCATGAGGGCCTTGAGGTTGAGGAGAAATAATTTGAGCTGAAACTATACTATCAGTCTGATTCTGCCCTTGGATGTTCAGATGTTCAGAGTGCATAGGAGAGAGTAAGGAATTGTTTGGTACAGTTTGGAGTCTAGTGGGAAGCACCATGCAAGTCCTGGTGATCGGTGTGCTCTGTGGGTACTGCAGAGATCTGGAATGGAAGACACATGAAAAAGTGGAATGGGGCAACTGAATGATAGTCCTGTGAACACGAGGGACTTGTTCCTATGTCTGACTAAGAAGAGAGTGAAATCTGACTCATTAGATTCTGACTCGTCCTATGATTCTGACTCATCCTCAGAATCATATCTTGACAGCCACAACAATATATGCTCTGGCAAATTTAGTGCTGAGAAAGACCTGAATTGCAGTGGATGAAGCGACTTTGCTCATTCTTTCAAGTGACTTTGCTCATTCTGTAGAGTGTAAAATAATTTATCCCACAATAACATCTTTCAAGAGTGGGTGGAAGTTTGTTGTTCACTCACACTCTTTCAAGGAGTCTTTTTTTATGCTGCACTCATTGCTTTTTTCACTTTTTTTCTCAGCCCTTATTTCACCTTGTGTTCCCTCTTTCCCAGGCAGAAGGTAAATAACTTGTGTTCAAGATTAATGAAGTGCATAAGTATTTATTTGGAGAAATATGAGAGGTATTACCAATGTAGATTTATGCTGTATGTAATGTATATATAGAGAGAGAATGTATTTTGTTCATTTTTTCTTAGTAAAAAAACTATTATGTTTTTGTGTGGGGAATTTATTTGATGTAACTCTCTGGTAAAAACTGAGTTTTCTACTTGATTATGATGATACTTAATTATTAGTAGTATGGATTTCAAAATGTACAATAAGGGCCTATATGATAAAGGTTTCCAAATTGTAGAACAATATGCAGAACAAACCTTTCTTTTTGGATCAGCCCAGGATGGGTCCCCCCCCTCATGGACCACTGATCTGTATATCCCCCGCTTTGTGGATTGTTTTGTTGTCTATGCTACAGCCTTTAATTTTGTGGATCACAACAAATGGTGGGAGTTCTTAAAGAGATGGGCGTATCAGGCCATCTTATTGGTCACCTGAGAAACCTGTATGTGGGTCAAGAAGCAACAGTTAGGAAAGGAGTACAACAAGACTGTATAATTAATTGTTTATTTAATTAGAATATCTTATGCAAAAGGCTGGGTTGGATGACTCACAATCTGGAATTGTTCGCTGGGATATGTGAACCTTGGATATGCAGATACCACTCTAATGGCAAAGTGAGGAAGAACTAAATTACCTTTTTTCACCTCTTGATGAAGGTGAAAAAAAGACAAAATGTGGCCTGAAACTTAACATTAAAAAAAATCAAGATCATGGTACCTGGTCCATTACTTCATGGCAAACAGAAGGGAAGATTGGAGGATACTTGGCTTGGCAGCACAACATGTGAGCGGGATCTTGGAGTCGCCGTGGATCACAAGCTGAACATGAGTCAGCAGTGTGATGTGTCTGCAAAGAAGGCAAATGCCATCTTAGGCTGCATTAAGAGGACTGTAGCTTCCAAGTCACGAGAAGTTCTAGTTCCTCTTTAGTCAGAATTGGTCAGACCTCACCTTGAGTATTGTGTTCAGTTCTGGGCACCTCACTTTAAGAGAGATGCAGCCAAACTGGAGCAAGTCCAGAGGAGAGCGACAAGAATGATCAGTGGGATGGAAGGGAAGCCCTACGAGGAAAGGTTGGGGGAACTTGGGATGTTCAGCTTGGAGAAGAGGAGGCTGAGAGGAGACATGATTGCCCTCTTCAGATACCTGAAGGGCTGTCATAGGGAGGAAGGGGCTCATTTGTTCATAACTGCTTCTGAAAGCAGAACTAGAATGGGTACAACTGGGTACAAACTGCAAAGAAGGGTACAAACTGCAAAGAAGGAGATTCTGGTTGGATATCCGGAAAAAATTCCTGATGGTGAGGGCAGTTCAGCAGTGGAACAGATTGCCAGGGGAGGTGGTGGACTCTCCCTCACTGGTGGACTGTCCCTCACTGGGGACTCTCCCTCACAGAGGCTCGACGAGCACCTGTCAGGGATGCTCTAGGGGAATTTCCTGCTGCAGGCAGGGGGTTGGACTAGATGACCTACTAGGTCCCTTCCAGCTCTATGATTCTATGATTCTAAAAAGTGGAAGTTGTGACAGGGTTTATTTTGGGGGGAGCTCTAAGGTCACTGCTGATGGCAACTGCAACCATGAAATTAAGACGCCCACTAATGAGAAAGAAAGCTTTGGCAGGTCTAGACAATTTAATTAAAAGACATCACTTTGTTGAAAAACAGTCAATTAAAGCTATGGTTTTCCCTGTAGTAATGTGTCACTTTGAGAGGAAGGCTGAATGCTGAGGAGTGGATGCCTTTGAATTATGATGCTGGAGAAGAATCCAGCGAGCCCCTTGAACTGCAAAGAGATCAGATCAATCGATCCTATAGGAAATCAACACTGACTATTCTTTGGAAGGTCAGATAGTAAAGCTGAAGCTCAAATACCACGGACACATAATGAGAAGTGGGGACTCTAGGAAAAAAACAGAAAACCTTGTTGTCTGGAAAAAACTGAAGGCAAAAGGAGGATGAGGTAGTTAGATAGTGTCAGTGAAGCTATAAACATGAATTTGGACAAACTTCAGAAGTTAGTGGAGAACAGTCTGGCATGTTGCAGTCCATGAGTCACAAAGAGTTGGACATGACTTAATGACTAAACAACCACAACCTTGGGTCCAGCATCCCATAATAGCCAGATACTTTCAGGAGGCCCACAAGCAGAAACATCTGAACTTCACTAGTATTCTGCCTTTGGGCATTGACCCCCATGGTATTCCCCATGCATGGTGGGAAGAAGTCCTTTACCTGAAACAGCCTTTGGATGACCATGCTGAGAAAAACTTTTCTCTAGAAGACCAACTGTTTGAGTAGATATGTGGCCAGACATTTGGGGGAAAAATGGCTGAATCCAACAAGTTGTACTTGCCCATTCTGAGACTTGGGTGTACACTTACTACATGGGTGTAGCATGGCCAAGTGCTGATTATGAGAGAAATGTATTAAAATAGAGCATAGGTACTGGGAGATAGTCAAGATGTTGGTCGCTTTGTTAGACATTCTAGTGGGATGAGATCATGGTAATAAGTATAAAATGACAACAGCTGAATTTGAGAGGGGTTAACAGGAGGATGGAGTGAAAAACCCTGGGAGCATCTCAAGTTTCAGAGGCGCTGGAGAACAAAGGGTGAAGACCAGGAGAGGATGGAGAGCTGTGATTTCCTGTGAAGAACTTTGCTATTGTTTAGTCTGGAAGCTGTTTGGGTTGTGAGTTCATGAGATGACTTTCAGCCTGTTTCAGACAGAGAGTTAGAACTAGGAGTTCCTTATTTTAACTATGCCTAAGAAATGCTGTGTTGTGTTTCCGTTGCTATGCATGTGCATGCCTTTTTTAAGTAAACTCTGAAGTATTTTGGCAAACCTGTGTTTGGTGCTTCTTTCCAGCAAAGTGGGAGAAGGGAGACTGGCCCTGAGATTTGGGCAGAAGTCTTGGTTTTATGCCAAAGAACTTTTTATTGTCAAATGTACAGTGTCTTCAAAATATACTTTATATGAAAATGCAACAATCTTTACAATCCAGTTCCTCATTAAAAATTCTAGTGTATATCAGGCTTTTGCCTCATTGTACAGTGTTGCTGCAGAAGCTAGGCAGACTTAAGAGTTGTGTTCAGTTGTGTCATTTTACAGTCAGAAGGGGCTAGGCTTCCTTCACAGTCGGGTGCATATTATGAAAACACTATATTCACATTGAGGATGCAGCATGCAGTTCCTTCTCAGGTGTCCAGGTTGCAGCATGGCCTTGGGGTAAGCCTCACTGTACCATGTGGTTGGGATTATCTTCTATATATATATAAAAGAGAAAAGTCACTGACTGACTCACTGACTCACTCATCACCACCCTGCCGAAACCGCTGGGCCTAGAAACGTGAAATTTGGGGTGGGTGTTCCTTCCATGACTGAGAGGTTTTCATGACTGAGAACCAGTTTTCAGAAATTCCAACCAGAAGGGGGTGAAAAGGGGCGCAACGCGTTTTCCTCCCTATACTTTGCATTGGAGAATTGATGACTCATCAACATTCTGCCCCAACTGCTGGGCCTAGAAGCATGGAATTCTGGGAGGGAGTTTCTTCTGTCACCTAAACACACACCAAGAACCCATGTGGAGAAATTTAACCTTGAGGGGATGAAAAGGTGTCAACGTGTTTTTGTCCTATACTTAACATGGGAGACTGACCAACATCCAGCCAATTTGGTGCCCGATGCACTGGAGGGGGGTGTTATTCAGAGGAAGAGTCGACGATTCTGCATTGGCGAGGATTCTGCACATGGGGGGAAGTTGCACATGGGGAAAGTTGTGCATGGGGGAAGTTGCGCATGAGGGATAGTTGTGCATGGGGGAAGTTGTGCATGGGAGTAGTTGTGCTGAGGGGAACTTGGGAGGAAGTTGCGCATGGGGGATGTTGCACATGGGGAAGGTGCACATGGGGGAAGTTAGAATCATAGAGTTGGAAGGGACCTAGTACGTCATCTAGTCCAACCCCCTGCCTGCAGCAGGAATTCCCCCTAGAGCATCCCCGACAGGTGCTCATCAAGCCTCTGCTTGAAGATCTCCAGTTAGGGAGAATCTACCACCTCCCTTGGCAATTTGTTCCACTGCCGAACCGCCCTCACTGTCAGGAATTTTTTCCGGATTTCCAGCCGGAATCTCCTTTCTTGCAGTTTGTACCCATTAGTTCTAGTTCTGCTTTCAGAAGCAACTAAGAACAAATTGGCCCCTTTCTCCATATGACAGCCCTTCAGGTATCTGAAGAGGGCAATCATGTTTCCCCTCAGCATCCTCTTCTCCAAACTGAATATCTCAAGTTCCCCCAACCTTCCCTCGTAGGGCTTCCCTTCCATCCCACTGATCATTCTTGTCGCTCTCCTCTGGACTTCCTCCAGTTTGGCTGCATCTTTCTTAAAGTCAGGTGCCCAGAACTGAACACAGTACTCAAGGTGAGGTCTCACCATTGCAGAATAAAGAGGAACTAGAACTTCTCGTGACTTGGAAGCTACAGTCCTCTTAATGCAGCCTAAAATGGCATTTGTCTTTTTTGCAGACACATCACACTGCTAACTCATGTTCAGCTTGTGATCCATGGTGACTCCAAGATCCCACTCACATGTTGTGCTGCCAAGCCAAGTATCCCCCATTTTATACCTGTGTTTTTTGTTTTTATTGCCTAAGTGCAGAACCTTGCACTTCTCCCTGTTGAAATTCATTCTGTTACAGCCCAGAATTCTAGTTTATCTAGTTTATCCAGATCCTCCTGGAGGTTTCTCCTGATATGTTTGCTGCTCCTCCCAGCTTGGTGTCATCTGCAAATTTGATCAGGCTCCCCTGTATCCCTTCCTTCAAGTCACTGATGAAAATGTTAAAGAGAACCAGGCCGAAGACAGAGCCTTGGGGTACTCCACTAGAAACCAACCTCCAGGTAGACAAAGGGTTACTAAAACCCTTTGAGTGTGGTCATTGAGCCAGTTGCAGATCCACCTAACAATTGCCTTGTCTAGCCCATATTTTTCCAACTTCCCAATTAAAATATCATGGGACTTTGTCAAATGCTTTGCTGAAGTCAAGATAAATAACATCCACAAGCATTGCCACTGTCCACTAAGCTCGTAACCTAATCAAAAAAGGAGATCAGATTTGTCTGGCAAGATTTATTCTTGGTAAATCCATACTGGGTTGTTTTGATCACCGAGTACTTATCTATATGTGCACAAATTGTGTGTTTTATGATTCTCTGGAGTGGGGACGGTACATTCAGTACTGTCTGGGCTATGCCCCACCCACTCCGAGACAGGGCCGGACCGAAGTCTTCTCCTCCCAGTGTGGGGCTAGACCTTCCCAGTCCAGCTCTGTCTCCTCAGAGAAGGGCCACGTTTTCTGGTGCTCCTGAGAGCACCTTTTCTCCTCTCATCTCTATCTTCCTTCTCTCCTTCCTTTGGACCAGCAGACCACTGGATTGCCTCCCCCCCTCTGGGCCTAACCTCCCGTGGGGAATGGCTAAGCAGGTTTCCCCTCTCTTCCTCCTCTGGATGTAGAGAATAGGCTGTGGTATAGCCATCTGCTGTCTCCACCTGGATCCTGGGACTACCTTGCGAGGCCACCCCCAGCGCCTTTGGACGGACACCCCGAGGCTCATCGTCTGACTAGGACGCATCCCGGCTGCAGCCCCTCGCAGGCGGGAGCCGTGGGTTCGGCCCCCCATCAAGCGCTGGCAACGGGTCCCTGCAGCTGCTTGGACGGCAGCAAGTGGGAACTGCACTGTCGGGCGGCCTCTGCATAGCTGCGGGCGGGCTCTCCTTGCGAGGAGCGACGCGAGTGCCAGCAGCAGCAGCGGGGAAGGCAGGCGGCTAAGAAGGCGTGTGGCGGCCAGGTTTCTCGCCGCAGCGGAGGCCCGGCAAGCGGTGCTCGCCTCAGGAGATGCTCGTTTTGGCGCGCGCGCCTCGCTTTGCGCCATTTTGAAGAGACAAGCTTCCCGCGCTTGTCGCGGGCGCCATTTTGAGGCTTCTCAATGGCCCACCATGTCCCTCCTGGTGGTCGCAGTAAGTATTTGGGGCCCCCCAGAGTGCCAACATCTTTGCTGACCTGTGGAATCCTGCTGACTGCCTCAGGGTACCTCTGTGGCAGGTCTTTGTCAACCCTCCCTCTCAGAGTGCAGTGTGGTTTTTGGGGTCTAGGCCTGATCCATACTTGGCTAGGATGGCTCAGAGTCACTCAGACGTGGACATCGTGGGGGGCGAGGAGGTACCCATCACTTCTGCGTCAACTGTGGCCTCTGGTTCTTCTGGAACTCTCCCCACTGAAAGCCTACTATCTCCTTCAGCCATTCAACAGGCCATCGATTCTGCAGTGTCCCTCAGTTTACCGGGCATCATCAAAGTGGCAGTCAAGGCAGCTTCCAAATCCAAGCATAAATCGGGGTCACCCAAAAGATCCAAAGCCACATCTCCCTCCTCTTGGTCTTCCTTATCCGAGGCTTCTTCCGAATCCCCTCCACGTAAAAGAAAGAGGAAGACTAAACATTTTGGTCGTCATTCCTCTCGCTACAAGGGGCATCGCTCCAAGAGCACCAAATCCCGGTCCTCTTCTGACACCCTTTCTGATTCTTCTCCTTCTCGATCCTCCTCCCCAGACTGAGAGGAGGGCGAGCTCTCTGATCATGAGGAACCCAAAGCCAAGAAAGAGCGTTTGTTTCCATCTGACTACCTCCCTACCATGGTTGACAGTTCTTCAGAATGCCTCCATCTGAGTCATCCGGAGGAACTGGAGTCGGATTCAGATCCCCACCAGTCTGAGGCTTTTCCAGGGGGTTCAGTCAAACAAATTGTTTCCCTTTCCTAAGCCATTTAACAGCGTTTTTACACAGGCATGGGCCCCTCATCCCAAGGGTCTGGGGGCTAGTTTGAATGACAAATTCTTCACACTCCCTGCCAAGCAAATGGCTCTCTTGAAGGTGCCTTCAGTTGACCCCCCTGTTGCAGTGCTTGCCTTCTTCACAGTGCCTGTGGACGGTGACATATGGCCGAAGGACCCCACTGACAGAAAAATTGAGGGCCATCTGAAACATAATTTTGAACAGTCTTCTTTCTCATTTAGGGCCTCGGCGGCTAATTCAGTGATGTCGAGGGCAGCTTTCCTTTGGGCACAGAACACAGCACGTATGAAGGGGCTCCCGAAGTCCATCCGGAGCATCTTTAAGAAAATTGCTCTTGCCTCAGCTTTTGCAGCGGACGCCTCGCTTGATTCTATGCATCTCTCGGCCAGGGCCATGGCTTCAGGCATCGCAGCCAGGCGGGCTTTCTGGTTCCGGTCCTGGTCGGGAGAAGGTTCTTCGCACTCTAAACTCATCAACCTACCATTCAAGGGGACCCAGCTCTTCGGAAAGTCCCTCGACCCCATTCTGGTGAAGTCTAAGGACAAAAGAACGGTGCTCCCTCCAGGTAAGAAGGAATCATCCAAGGGAAAGCCGGCACCTCTTCGGTCCTTTCGTTCCTTTCGCTCCCGCTACAGGGACTCTTCGGGTCCGCATTTCAAGTCCCAGTGGACCAATGCCAGGGTCCTTTCCCGTAACAAACCAGCCTTCACCAAGCGACGTGACAACAGGAAACCAGGATGCAAGGACTGAGGCACTTTCTAATGCTGGGCACGCCTCCAAGCCTACAGCTGTTGGGGCCCGGCTGCTTGGCTTTGCTCCATTATGGCGCGAGTCTACGTCCGACGCATAGGTGCTACGAACCATCTCCCAGGGTCTCTCCTTGGAATTCAGACGTCTCCCACCAGACAGATTCTGGAGAGTTCCCTTATCCTGACATCCAGAGAAACATCTTCAAAAACTCTGTGCCATTCAGCATTTACTCTCCATACAAGCCATAGAGCCAGTTTCTCTCAGTCAATGAGGCTCGGGGGTGTACTCCATCTTCTTCCTGGTCCCGAGGAAGAATGGAGACTGGGGGACCATCCTAGACATCAGTTGGCTGAACAGATTCCTAATCTTTCGGAAATTCAAAATGGAGACATGGAGGACTATCATGGCAGTGCTCGAACGAGGGGATTTCCTATCCTCCATCGACCTGTCAGAGGCGTACTTACACATACCCATCTTGCCGAGTCATCGCAAGTTCTTCAGGTTCTCCTACGGGCCCGATCACTATCAATACAGGGCTCTCCCCTTCGGTCTCTCGGTGGCCCCGAGAGTATTTACCAAGGTCCTGGTGGTGCTCATAGCAAACCTAAGAAAGAGGGGCATCCGGGCATTCCCGTACCTGGACGACATCCTCGTTGCCGGTTCCTCCAGCAAACAAGTCCCCAGGGATCTTCGGGTGACCATGGACTACCTGTCGCATCACGGCTTCGTGATCAACCTGTCCAAAAGTACTTTGACTCCCTGCCAACAGATTACCCACCTGGGTGTTAATAGACACCGAACTCTTTCAGGTCTTTCTATCACACGAAAGGCGAGTGAAGTTGTACTTCATCAAGTACAAACCTCTCGCACAAACTCTCTTTCCACTCTGGCATCGCTTCTGGGGCTACTTGTGCCAGGATGTAGTGCCGTGGTCCCGGTATCACCTGAGACCTCTTCAGGCCTTCCTGAGACCTTACACTAGACTCATCGAAAAAAAGACTCTCTGTCTCTCCTTCTCCCAGTTCCGGTTCGAGCTTCTCTGTCGTGGTGGATAACAAACCAACGCCTTCACCGGGGGACAAGTTTGGAGGTCCCCGACAGGGTTGTCCTGACCTCGGATGCCAGTCTCTAGGGTTGGGGTGCCCATCTTCTTGGTCAATGGGTTCAGGGCACTTGGTCGTCTCAGGAGTCGCAATTCTCAATCAACAGGCTGGAGCTGAGAGCTATTCGCTTGGCTCTGTTGCATTTTCAGGGTCTGATCCAGGGGACACATCTACTAATTCAGACGGACAATACTTCTGCCAAGGCTTTCATCAACCAAGGCTTTCATCATCAGACAAGTCCCGGTCTGATGAAAGAGACCACTCTTTGATTGGGCAGAATTCCATCTTGCTTCCCTCAAGGCCGAACATCTGCCCGGAGTGTCAAACCTGGAAACCGATTGGCTAAGAGGGCAAAGCATAGAGGAGGGAGAGTGGGCGCTTCATCCAGATGTGTTCGCTCAGATCGTCACCCGTTTTGGTCTTCTGGCCCTGGATCTCTTTGCGAGCCGCTCCAATGCCAAGGTGCCAGCCTTCCTGTCTCGGCTTCCAGATCCTCACGCGGTGGGGTCGGACGCCCTGTCCTTCCCTTGGCTGAGAACCTTGCTGTATGCCTTTCCGCCTTTTCCACTTCTTCAGTCAGTCCTTCGGAGAGCTCGACAGTACTCTGCGAACCTGATTCTGGTGGCTCCCGACTGGCCGCGACAGCCATGGTACCCGGGGATCATCAACTTGGTCCGGGGTCCTCCGTTTCGTCTCCTGTCCAGGCCGGATCTGTTGTCCCAGGGTCCAGTATGTCATCCGGACCCCGACAGGTTTCGACTGACAGCCTGGCATTTGAACGGAGCCAGTTAACCCGGAAAGGGTACTCTCAAGGTGTTATTTCCACCCTTTTGTCTTCCAGGAGATCTTCAACCAACAGGATCTATTCACATACCTAGCACAGGTTTGTGATGTGGGCCAACAAATGCGGGCTTCAGGTGGATAAGGCCAAACATAAGCATGTTCAGTTCCTGCAAGAGGGTGTCGACAAGGGTCTTAGCACTAACACCATTAAAAGACATTTGTCCACCTTAAGTTCCATCCTGGGACCCACGAAATCCGGCAGACTGTCCGCACATCCACACTGTAAAAGATTTATCCAGGGACTGAAACTTATTAACCCTCCTATAGTTCACCGATTCCCAACTTGGGATTTACACTTAGTACTGAAAGCTTTGATGGGTCCTTGCCACGGTGTCCATCCGATTTGTGACTCTGGTCATCTTTTTGGTAGCCATTACCTTTGCCCGTAGGGTGTCAGAAATAGGGGCTCTTTCCACGCATCCAAATTTGTGCCAGTTTCTGAATGATAGGGTCAGACTTAGACTCGACCCCTCATTTATTCCAAAAGTCAACTCCCTTTTTCATAGATTGCAGGACATAATTTTGCCTACTCTGTGCCCTAGTCCATCTAATTCCAACGAACGGGCATGGCACTCCCTGGATGTCAGGAGGAGTCTTAGTTTCTACCTAGAGAGAACTAAGAGCTTTAGGAAATCTGATGCATTGTTTGTCCTTTTTGGGGGCCCATCCAAGGGCAAGCGTGCTTCTCTGGCTGCCTTGGCCAGGTGGTTACGTTCCGCAATTCAAGAAGCCTACAATGCAGTTGGTAGAGAACCACCTGAGGGGATCAAAGCACACTCTACCAGGGGTGCGGCAGCATCTGCAGTGTTTGAAGGAGTGTCATCATTAGAGTCAATATTTAGAGCGGCCACCTGGGCCACTCCTGATACATTTATCAAGCACTATAAAGTAGACCGTGCTGCCTCTACTGAGGCAGCGTTTGGTAGGAGGGTGTTGCAGTCGGTGGTTTCTCCTTAAGAAATTTTGTGTCTCTCCCACCCAGATGGTAGGGCTCTGGTACATTCCAGACAGTACTGAATGTACCCTGTCCCCACTTCAGAGAAGGACGGTGTGACAATCAAACAACAATTGGGGTTGTCAGCACCCAATTGGCCACAAGCGCTTCGACAAATATTGAGGCAACTTGCACGACACCCCTTTAACTTTTAGGGAATGCCTTAAAACACTTCAGACTGAATCAGTCTCGTTCCACCTTAAAAACTAGTCGGGCTCTACTCGGCCCCCTTGCAAGCAAGGTAATAGGATTTAAGGATTAAAACACCTTGGAAGTCTTTTAACTCATTTATTTCAAACAGGCTTGGTTGCAAAAGATACAATTAACTTCTAGCAAAACAATAAAAACTAACTAAAGTCTCTAACATAAATCACACAACCCCCCAAGTTGCCTGAAAGGAGACGGCTTTCTCTCCCCCGTGATCTTCCAAGGTTCTTCTCCAAAAGCCGTCTGAGTCTCCCACTTCGGTGCTTACTTTTCCCTGGATTAAGGAAGGAGGGTGTTCTGAACTGGTGGGTTGTCGCCCCTCCTTGGTCTGGAGGCTGGACTCTCAAAGTTCTCCTCCCTGAGGGGCGGACCCACTGCCCCAGTCTCGTCCAGCCTCACAGCCAGGCAGGACTCTCTCTGGGAGTTCTCTCTCCCAATCTCTCCTCTCTAATTTCCTTTTTCTTTCTATTACTCTCTCTCTTTCTTTCTCCCACTCTTCTCTCCTGTGTCCTGCCTTTGGCCAGTCAGGAGCACCAGGGAACTGCCCGCTTCAGCAGGGACAGTTTTCCCTGCTCCAGCAAGGGGATCCTTGCTAGGCAGGGACCGAGGCAGAGAGGAGCGGGCGGATCAGTGCGTCTGGGAGGACGACGTGCAGGGCGGCAGCCAGGAGGCTGCAGCGGGCAGCGCGCAGCTGACCCGCGCCCCGAGGACCTCCGGTTCGGCATCCTGGGCAGCGGCGCAACTGGGGCCCTCAGTGCTGGCCGCGGGCTGCTTGGCGGGAACCGCGTGGTGCCTCCATGAGTTTCCCGCCGGCGGCCATTTTGGGTGCCTATTTTTGGCGCGTGGGCGCCATCTTGTGTGAGTAAACCAGTCTACCTCAGCATTATTGTAATGGCTTCTGAGAATGACTCCGGGGAGGGGGTAGAGGACTCCCAAACCCCCCTTAGTCAACAGGTTACTCAAGTTGTATCACCATCAGCCCTCTCTCAATTAGTCAGAGAGGCAGTAAAGGGGATCCTGGAGGAGCAAATCGGGGACCTCCTGCCCATGGCACAGCAGGCATCCCAGCATAAGAAGGCCACGGCTAAGGCTAAGCATAGTTGTGTGGCTTCCGATTCTGAGTCTGAGGAAGCAGAACCTTCCCCCAAACGGCATAAGGGCTTCTACAATCTTGCTGAGTCTCAGTCTCAGGATGATTCCTTGTCCTCTCCCTCACAGTTAGATAGGGAAGAGGGGGAACTATCAGGTCCTGAGGAGCAGGATGCTTCAGCTGTCTCCAAGGTGGATAGACTCTGCCCCCCCCCCCCGAGATCTACACCAGGGTGCTCACTAAATCTGCTACCGCAATGGACCTCACCATGCCTGCCGCCCCAGTGAGGCCCGACACGCCATCGCATAGGGCTAAGACCTACCCACAGGGGCCTGCCAAGCCACAAGTAGTCCCATTCCCTGAGGCTTTGGGACGGGTCCTTGACACCGAGTGGAGCCATTTCTCCCACTCTAAGCAGCACGGCAGAATGATGAATAAACTTTATTCTCTGCCAGAGGCAGTGATGACCAAACTGAAGGTTCCCACTGTGGATGCTCCGGTGGTGGCTGTGTCAGCATCTACCACCCTTCCTTCGGAGGGAGAATCCGGTCCGAGGGATGCTTGCGATAAGAGGGTAGAGAGTGCCTTAAAGAGAGGGTTCGAGTTTAATGTCCAGGCTTTCAGGGTGGCAGTAACCAGCTCCATTTTTTCTAGAGCGGCATACATTTGGGCAAAGGAGCTGGCGCAACAGGACATGTCTCTTTCTCGTAAGGCCCGCTGCACCCTAAAAAAGATCGCAATGGCCTCCGCAGCAGCGGCAGATTGCACTTATGACTCCCTTCAGCTGTCCTCGAGATCGATGGCGATAGGGGTACTGGCCAGACGACACATCTGGCTGCGGCAGTGGGAAGGGGATACAGCCTCAGCTTCAAGGATCCTTAACATCCCCTTCAAAGGTGAGAAGTTATTCGGTGAGGCACTAGAGCCGCTCCTAGTGGAGAATAAGGATAAACAAAAGGTCCTTCCCACCACCAAGAAGGACAACCCCAAAAGGTCTCAGTCCTTTCGCACCTCAGGTTCCGGGTACAAGCCCAAGGGTTATCCGCAACGTGGTAAGCCGAAATGGGATAAGAACAAGGCACAATTCAAGAAACGTGCCGGTCCGGCACCTTCTACCGCAGGGAAACCCGCCAAAGAGTCCCAGTCAGGCTGACATCCTTGGCTGGGAGGGGGCAGTCCCAGTGGGTGCCCGACTCCTGATGTTTGCAGAGGCCTGGCAGTCTGTGACCACAGACTCCTGGGTCCTTCAAACAGTGCGCAGAGGATACTCTTTGGAGTTCCTCAGGCTCCCCAGGGATCGATTCTGGCAGATTCCGATCTCTCGGGACCCTGCCAAGCACCGACTAAAATTGGAAGCCATAGCCCACCTCCTAGAAATCGGCGCGATAGAGCCGGTACCCATGAGTCAGAGAGGCAAGGGGGTGTACTCTGTGCTTTTCCTTGTGCCCAAGAAGAATGGCGATTGGAGAGCCATTCTCGATTTGAAGTGGCTAAATCGCTTTCTCAAAAAGAGAAAGTTCAGGATGGAAATGTGGAGGTCCATTGTAGCGTTCCTTCAGCAGGGGGACTTCTTGACTTCAGTGGACCTCACAGAGGCATATCTCCACGTTCCCATCCGGGAAAAGCACAGACGATATCTGCGGTTCTGTTATGGGACTCAGCAGTACCAGTACAGAGCTCTGCCTTTCGGACTCATGGCAGCACCCAGAGTCTTCACCAAGCTGTTGGTGGCTCTGGTGGCTCACCTTCGGTGCAGAGGGATTGCTCTGCATCCTTACCTGGACGACATTCTCATCCGGTCTGCGTCCAGGGAGAAGGTGGAGGGGGATGTGGCGACCACACTAAAGGGCTTGGCCGACCTGGGGTTTGTACTGAACTTTCAAAAGAGTGCATTGTCCCCAACTCAGTCCATTCAACATTTGGGATTAGTGCTGGATACGCAGTCGCACACAGTCACACTCTCACAGGAGAGACAGGACCGGCTGAGAGTAGTACTTTTGAAAGTTCAGAGCCAAACCACAGTGGAGCTGAGGGAATTGGCCTGGCTACTGGGGTTGATGGTGTCCTGCCAGGACATCATCCCCTGGTCGCGTTTTCACCTGAGGCCCCTGCAGAGTCTATTGCGTCCTTATGCTCAGCAGCTGGAGCAGGGGATCTCTTTCCAGATTCATCTATCCAGGGACTTCCTTATGAGTGTGCCCTGGTGGCTTTACCCAGGCAGACTGTCTCAGGGTACACCTATGCATCCCCCAGACAGGGAGGTCCTGACGACGGATGCTTCGCTGCTAGGATGGGGGGCCCACATACGGGGGGAAATGGTCCAGGGTACCTGGTCTCCAACCGAGGCGAAGTACAGTATCAACCTGCTGGAACTCAGGGCGATCAGATTGGCTCTGGTTCACTTCTCGCATCTGGTGAGAGGTTCACATTTGCTGGTCCGAACCGACAACATGACGGCCAAGGCATTTGTGAACAAGCAGGGGGGGACCAGTTCCAAATCACTGATGGAGGAGGCCAATCTCCTTCTGATTTGGGCAGAATCCAACCTGAGTTCACTCAGAGCGGAACATCTGGCTGGCGCTCAAAACATAACAGCAGACTGGTTAAGCCGACAAAGGGTAAACGAGACCGAGTGGATGCTGCATCCACTGGTTTTTTCACTTGTTGGTGAACAGATGGGCAATCCAGTTCTGGACCTCTTTGCCTCGGATCAGAACAATCAAGTTCCCAGATTCTTTTCTCGGTTCATGACGAAAGGAACCAAGGGGATAGATGCTCTACAGTTATCCTGGCCACAGGGCCTCCTGTATGCCTTTCCACCCTTACAATTGATCCCTCCCTTTCTAAGAAAAGTAAAAAAGTCAGGTGCAGAGGTGATATTAGTGGCGCCTTTCTGGCCACGGCGTCCGTGGTTTCCGGACGTCCTGGCTCTCGCCAAGGAACCGGGTTGGATGCTTCCTATCAGGGTGGACATGCTGACACAGGGACCCATAGTGCATCCACAACCGGCAATCTTCAGGTTGACAGCCTGGAGATTGAGCGGAGGTCGCTAGCAGTCAAGGGATACTCTGACAAGATTTTACATACCCTATTAGCTTCCAAGAAACCTTCCACTCTTAGAGTGTATAATGCTACCTGGCACAAATTTTGTGACTGGTGTCGCAAGCAAGGGGCCTCGCCCTTCAAATTTAGGGTCAAGGTGCTACTGGGTTTTCTGCAGGAGGGTCTGGACAAGGGTTTAGCAGCGAGTACTCTGCGCAGGCAGGTGGCAGCTTTAAGGAGCACCCTGGGAACTTCCTCGGGAGGGAGGACTTTATCTCACCCTCACGTCTCTAGATTCCTTAAGGGAGCTAAGCAACTGTGCCCGCCTCAGGTTCATCGTTTCCCCTCGTGGGACTTACCGTTGGTTCTCAGGGCCTTAGAAAAGCCACCCTTTGAACCGTTGCATAGCATTGATTTAAAGTTTCTAACTTTTAAAACTCTGTTTTTGGTGGCAATTACGTCCGCTCGACGTGTTTCAGAGTTGGGGGCCCTGTCGGTTAACCCCAATCTCTGTGTTTATCATGAGGATAGGGTGGTTTTACGCTTGGACCCTACCTTTATACCAGAAGTTAATTCTTGGTTCCATAGGGCCCAGGAGGTGGTGGTTCCCTCTTTTTGTCCTCATCCCAAAACTGATCGGGAAAAGGGCTGGCATAAAATTGATGCTAAAAGGGCGTTGAGTTATTATATTGAACGCACGAGGACCGTTCGCAAAACCGATTCACTTTTCATTTTTTTTAGAGGTCCTTCTATGGGCAAGCGCCCATCAAGAAGTACCTTGGCAAACTGGATCAAAGGGACTATAGCGATGGCCTATTCGTCACTAGGAAGGGACCCTCCTGCCGGCATAACTGCCCATTCTACACGTAGTGCCGCTGCCTCTGCAGTTTTTGATGGGGTAGCATCGATTGAGGCCATTTGCAAGGCTGCAACATGGATCTCTCCGACGACCTTCATCAGGCACTATAAGATTGATAAGGCGGCTTCTGCAGAGGCCGCTTTTGGCAGGAGGGTTTTACAAAGGGTGGTTACATTTTAGACTCTCAGGTCAGCCCTTCCTTCCTCCGGACGGATACGGCTTTGCTATATCCCACCAGTTCAGAACACCCTCCTTCCTTAATCCAGGGAAAAGAAAGTTTTTCTTACCGTAGACTTCTTTTCCGGGATGAAAGAAGGAGGGTGTTCTACCCACCTCTCTCTGACCCTTGGTCCTTGGTTAGTGCTGATTCGGTTCTGGCCTTTGTCCAGAATTTGGCGGGAAGGTTTAGAGGACACAGTCTTACTAACCCTTGCTCTGCTCTTTTAGTGTTCTTTGTCTGTTTGTACAGGGTCTGCCCTCATTTGTTTTGGAAGCTGCCCCTGTTCCTTTCATCTGTTTGGGGTTGGCTGCTGCTGCTCGGCTCTTTTCGAGACTGGGGCAGTGGGTGCCACCCCTCAGGGAGGAGAACTTTGAGAGTCCAGCCTCCAGACGAAGGAGGGGCGACAACCCACCAGTTCAGAACACCCTCCTTCCTTCATCCCGGAAAAGAAGTCTACGGTAAGAAAAACTTTCTTTTTTATTCCTCCCCAGCAACAAGCTTCAGCTGACACCCCCCCCCCCAGTCACAAGACTCTACTCCTCAAATTAATCAATCTTCTTCAGCTGAATCTTCCACATACATTTCCCCAGGTGCAATAAAATCCCCAATTACTTGGTATATGGTCTTCTTCCTTCCCCTGATAAGAGATTCTTTTTTGGAGCTGACCCTGAGATAAGTTGACTCCCTTTTAGTTCCCAAGCATTCCTTTCTGCCATAAACATTTACTTTGATCCTGTGTTAAACCAGTTGTTACTTTCCCATACAAACCCTTCTCAACAATCCCAAGCACTTCTTTCCCAATATGGCTTGACTTCGGTTCTTATGCACCCCAAATATAGATCTCTATAACAGACGGAATTTCCTTACCAGTAAATGTCCATTTCTTGGAGATGGGGACAGGGTACATTCAGACCCACCTCTGCAGAGACACAGTTTTTCCTTTCTCTCCTTATGGGGGATGGCCTTTGTTCCGGTTTGGTCATTGTCTGGTTCCGATTCTTTGCTGATTATCTTAAGAGGCCTACTGTTTGGGTCCTCTGTTCTCAGTTCTATTTGATGCAGGGTGTTTTATGTCCTTAGTTGAGTGCAGTGGTGGATCTTCTTCGGCTCTGCTACATGGACCGGGAAGGTCTAGCCCCGCACTGGGAGGAGAAGACTTCAGTCCGGCCCTGTCTCGGAGTGGGCAGGGCATAGCCCAGACAGTACTGAATGTACCCTGTCCCCATCTCCAAGAAAAGGACATTTACCTGTAAGGAAATTCCGTCCTTTGTTCTAATATCTTGCCCAGGATTGAAGTTAATCTGACTGGTTTATAATTTCCTGGGTCTTCTTTTTACCCCTTCTTAAAGATTGGGACTACATTCCCCCTCTTCCAGTCCAGTGGCACTTCTCCACTCCTCAAGGATTTGTCAAAGATGATTGACAGAGGACATCTGCAAGTTCCTTAAGAACTCGACGATGCAGCTCATCCGGTCCAAATGACTAGAATTCATTTAGGCCAGTTAAGTAGTTTCAACCAGTTCTCTGTCAATCTTAATCTGCTGTTCTGCACCATCCATGTTTTCATTACCTCTTTGGGGATGCAAGCACATCCCCGCATCAGTCAATGATCCCGCATCCCCATTTGCACAGCCCTCCTTCCATGAATAGACGGATGCAAAGTAGGAGTTGAGCAGCTCCATCTTCTGCTGGTTTCCAGACACCTGTTGTCCATCTTTGTCCAAGAGCAGCCCCACCCCCTCATCTCGCTTTCTGTTCCTTTGGGCATATCCAAAGAAGCTCTTTTTGTTATCCTTGACTCCCTTGGCCAACTTCAGCTCATACTGAGCGTTAGCATCCCTGACCCCCTCCTTACAGGACCAGGCTACCTGCCTGTACTCCTCCCTGGTGATCTCTCCAGTCTTCCATTCCCTATACTTCTCTTTAACTTCAGCTGATCCCCAAGTTGCTTGTGGAGCAAACCTGGTTTTTTCAGCATTTTTCCCCCTTTCTTTTTTATTGGAATTGTTTCTGACTGTGCTTGTAGGAGCTGCCTCTTAAGGAGCTCCCACCCATCTTGGGCCCCTTTCCCCATTAGATCATCAACCCATGGGATCCCGCCTATGATTCCTCTAAGCCTGTTGAAATTAACTTTCCTGAAATCCAATATGTAAGTTTCACTCTATACTCTTTTTATTTCCCACATTCTAAATTCCAGCAGCTCATGATCACTTTCCCCTAAAGTTCCCACTATGTTGATCTGATCAACCAGTTCTTCACGATTTGTTAAGATCAGGTCAAGGATGGCCCCTCCCCTTGTCGTTTCCTCCACTTTCTGGACCATGAAGTTATCTTCCAGGCCCATCAGGAATCTACTGGAGCTTCCATGTTTGGCTGAGTTTGTCTCCCAGCAAATGTCTGGGTAGTTAAAGTCCCTCATTACTACTACCTCATATTTCCTTGCAACGCCTGCCAGTTGCTCCAAGAAGACATCGTCTGCTCCTTCTCCTTGGCCTGGCGGTCTAAAGTAGACACCCACCACAATGTTTTGTTTCTTGTTTTTCCCCCTAACCTTTACCCAAACACACTCCACAGGGCTATCCGGACCACTTTACTGGATTTCAGAGCAAGTATATATGTTCTTGACATATAATGCTACTTTGCCTCCCCTTTTGCCGCTTCTGTTCCTCCTGAACAGCTGATAGCCTTGCATTTGTGTGTTCCAGTCATGGGAGTCATCCCACCAAGTCTCAGTTATTCCTATCAAATCAAGTTTCCCTTCACTTGCTAAAAGTTCCTGCTCATCTTGTTTATTTCCCAAGCTCTGTGCATTTGTGTAAATGCAACGTAAGCCCTGGAGGTTGCAACTCAATCCATTTCCCCCCCCTTTTTGTAAGGCCGGGCCCCTCTAAAGATTTTTGAGTTACAACCGTGCCTTGGCAATTTCCATCCAGAGCATTTTCCTTATGCCTAGGTTCCCTTTGGACGTAACCCACCCCCTTCTTATTCAGTTTAAAGCCCTCCTGATCAGGTTGGCCATTTCCCGTTTGAAGACACTCTTCCCCCAACCCATAAGATGTAGTCCATCCTTTGCTAGAAGTCCTTCCCCAAGGAAGTTCATCCCGTGATCCCAGAATCCAAATCCTTCTCGATGACACCATTTTTGAAGCCAGCTATTGACCTGAAAAATCTTGCTATCTCTTTGAGGACCTTTGCCGATTACTGGGAGGATGGATAAGAATACCACTTGGGTATCCCCCAGATCCTTAATCTTCCTCCTCAGAGCTTCATAATCCCCAACTATATTTCGAACGTTTGCCGAGCAGTATCGTTTGTTCCTACGTGGATGAGTAAGAACGGGTGGCGATCAGCATCCTTGGTAGCCTCTCCATGATATCCCGTACCCTGGCACAAGGGAGGCAGCATAACTCAAAGGAAAATGGGTCTGGTCGGCATACAAGTTCCATGCCCCTCAGGAGAGAATCTCCAATCACCACCACCCTCCTCCGTGTTCTCCTTTTGTGTGGAGATTCCCCCACACTTACTGGTTTTGGTAGCAATGAGGGGGATCTGCAGGATCCTGTGTAGGTGTGCTAGGAAGAGGAACTTCTGCCAGCATGGTGGAATCTGACTCTGGAAATGGTTGTATAGCTCCAGTGGTTCTTGACAGCTCCTGCCCTTTTTACTCCTGTCACATGTCTCCATGGAGAGACATCATTGCTGGGGTTTCCACTGGTGTCTTTCCCACTCAGGAAGTCATCCGAAACTTCCCTCTGGAGAAGTTCTGTGTGCATTGCATCGAGGAACTCCTCAGATGCCTTAATTTGATGAAGGGTGCAAACTTCACCCTCCAATGCTACCACCTTCTCCTCCAAAAGTGCAACCAGTTTGCACTTGTAGTATCGATAATCCCTGGTGTCCTTGGGCAAGAAGACAAACGTGGCACACGTGGTGCATGTCATGACAACTGCGCCCTTCCCTTCCATCTCCTGTCAACTTCACAAGTCCTCCTTGTTCACATGCTCCAGTCCAGAGGCTCGTGCCTCAGGCCCTGATGCTGCCCTTCAGAGCTCCTCCCACCAAGCAACCAGCCAATGAACAGCTAGCAGCAATTAACAGCAGTTGTGCATGGGGGAAGTTGCACATGGGGGAAAGTTGTGCATGGGGGGATGATGCGCATGGGAGGATGATGCACATGGTGAAGTTGTGCATGGGGGTTGATGCACATGGGGTTGATGTACATGGGTGATGTTGCATATGAGGAGTTCAGGCACATGGGGGATGATGCACATGGGGGATGATGTACATGGAGGGAAGTTGCGCATGGGGAAACTTGTGCATGGGGGAAGTTACACACGGGGAAGTTGCGCATTGGGGAAGTTGCGGTGTGGGGGATGGCATACTGGGGAAATGTTACTCCCGCAACGCGGGTATGCTTTTCGCTAGCATATATATAAAAAAGTCACTGACTCACTCACCGACTCATTAACACTCTGCCAAAACCACTAGGCATAGAAGCATGAAATTTGGGGTGGGTATTCCTTCTGTGACTGATGGGTGCACTAAGAACCAGTTTTCGGAAATTCCAACCAAAAGGGGGTGAAATGGGGCGCAACATGTTTTCCTCCCTATACTTTGCATTGAAGAATTGATGACTCATCAACATTCCGCCCCAATCCCTAGACCTAGAATCATGAAATTCAGGGAGTTCCTTCTGTCACATGAACACCCACAAAGAACCAATGTGGAGAAATTTAACCCTTAAGGGGCTGAAAAGGGGTGCAAAGAGTTTTGTCCTATACTTAACATGGAAGACTGACCAACATGCAGTGGGGAGGGGATGTTGTTCGGAGGAAGTGGTTGTACTGGGGAGGATGCTGTGCATGGGGGGTCTTGCATGGGAAGATGCACATGGGGAGATGATGCACATGGGATGATGTACATTGGGGGTTGGTGTGCATGGGAGATGTTGCACGTGGGGAGAATTTGTTCATGGGGTGTTGATACAAATGGAGTGTTGATGTGCATGGAGTGTTGATGCACATGGGGTGTTGTGACTGGTGGTAGATGCACATGGGGGTTGATGCACATGAATGTTGAGCATGGGGATGTGTGTGTGGGGAATGTTGTGCATGAGGTTGATGAACATGAGGAGTTGATGTTCATGGGAGATGTACATGTGGGTTTGATGCACATGTTGATGTGCATGGGGAGATGATGCTCATGGTGGCTGATGTGCACTTGGGATGTTGCACATGGGGGAATGTTGTGCATGGGGGGTTGATGCGCATGGGGGATGGTGCGCATGGTGGTTTGATGTGCATAGGGAGAAGTTGCACATGGAGGAAGGTTGCACATGAGGGATGAACATGGGGAATGTTACACATGGGGATTTGCGCAAGGGGGGTTGATGTGCATAGGGGGAAGATGCGCATGGGGTGGATGAACATGGGGGATAGTGCACACAGGGGGTGGATGTGCATGGCAGGTTGATGTGCAGTGGGGGGATGGCGTACTGAGGAATCTTACTCCCACAATGGGGGTATGCTTTTCGCTAGTACATTATACAGGAATGCTGAAGCCTTTTCTATACACAGACAGAAATGGTACATTGCACCAACGTTCATAAAAACCTCAGGCAACAGATTTGAGTTGGCAGTGCTGGGAGGTTTTAAACCCGGCAAACAGTGATTTTCAATCTTTTTCATCTTAGGGCACACTGTTGTAGAGCTAAAATTGTCAAGGCAAAACTTCAGCTTTTTGATAGTTGATAATAGTGTCCACCATTGGCACTCACATCACCCTTAACCCTCCTCCAATTTCCTATGGCACACTTGCAGACCATTCATGGCACATTGGTTGAAAATCACTGCCGTAGAGTATCAAGCTGAATGGATAATTATAGTCCATTAAGATTATAAAAACTTTGTGTGGGAGTTTGGGGGGGGGGTTCTTAAACAAAGATTTTAATCTTATACATTCAGTATAAATTTTACATTTTGTGCTGGAGGGAACTAAAGGCTTTGGCACAGCACAGGAAAGATGCTTCACTGCTACCTACACCCATTCCCACATCCCCGTTTCTATTGCCATATGCTGCATCTGACAAATTCTGTCAGCTTTCCAATGTTAAGCTGTCACTTTGTGGTGACATCACTTCCCAAAAAAGGCAGAGCAATCAAAAATAACTTGTGTGTTGATTTGCTTTAATCCTGGGGGTTGGCTTCCTTCAGCCCTCTAAATCACTGATTTAGAGGGCTGAAGGAAGTCCTCAACTTTTTTTGGCCCCAGGGACCACATTTTTGGCCCCAAATTTTCCAGGGGCCAGCCCTGGTGGGCGGGGAGGAGTCCTGCCTGTGGCGACCTGGAGGGAGGGCTTCCCCACGGAGAGCACAGCACAGCTGCCTCCAGCTGTAAATCCCATTATAAAAAACAGAGCTATTGCTAGATTACTGTGGATAGGATTGCAGGTGAGAACCCAATGTCTCAATGCAAGTCTACTCAGAGCAGGGATTTTCAAACTTTTTCCAGTGCAGGATGCATTGAAAATGCACAAAGCCACCCTAGTCACTCTCATTGGAGAGTAAGCCTCACTGACTATAATGGGACTTATTTCTGAGTAGACAGGCATGGAATTGGTCCTCTAACAGAGCCATCCTGCTGTGAGGAAAGGAAGAAGCAGAAGTGTCTTCTTGTGGACCCGTCAGGCGGATGCCAAGGACTTCCAGTGGTTCCCAGAAACCCTGTTGTAAGTAACAAGTTATCAGACTGTCCCTGAAGCCTCTCAGAAGGGGATTAATGTGCTTTTTAGCTTCATGGTGAGGGTGAGCTTGGCTTGGGAGCCTTTAGAGCCAGATTTGGCTTCAACCTGCTGACTTCTCAAAGTAGACTTTGGTCTGATAGAACAAAATTAGTTTTTATATTGCTAGATTTTTCTTACTTACATTACAGATCATAGAATCAGAGTTGGAAGGTACCTAGTAGGTCATCTAGTCCAACCCCCTGCCTGCAGCAGGAAATCCTCCCAGAGCATCCCCCACAGGTGCTCGTCGAGCCTCTGCTTGAAGATCCCCAGTGAGGGAGAATCCACCACCTCCCTTGGCAATCTGTTTCACTGCTGAACCACCCTCACCATCAGGAATTTTTTCCAGATAGCCAACCGGAATCTCCTTTCTTGCTGTTTGTACCCATTGGTTCTAGTTCTGCTTTCAGAAGCAGCTATGAACAAATGAGCCCCTTCCTCCACATGACAGCCCTTCAGGTATCTGAAGAGGGCAATCAGGTCTCCTGTGAGCCATCTCTTCTCCATGCTGAACATCCCAAATTCCCCCAACCTTTCCTCGTAGGGCTTCCCTTCCATTCCACTGATCACTCTTGTCCATTCATTCTCCTCTGGACTTGCTCCAGTTTGGCTGCATCTTTCTTTAAGTGAGGTGCCCAGTACTGAACATAGTACTCAAGGTGAGGTCTAACCAATGCAGAATAAAGAGGAACTAGAACTTCTTGCAATAGGAAAGCTACAGTCCTCTTAATACAGCCGAAAATGGCACTTGCCTTCTTTGCAGACACATCACACTGCTGACTCATGTTTAGGTTGTGATCTACAGCAACTCCAAGATCCTGCTCACATCTTGTGCTGCCAATCTATCTACAGTATTTATATACCACTTTTCAACTAAAAAGTTCAAAGCGGTTTACAAAGAAAATGGAAAAATAAGCCAAGCCACGTATCCACCATTTTATACCTTGTGCCTGATAACCAGCAGGCCAGAGTTTGAGACCCGGGTCAGCCCCACAAGACAGGGTGAGCTCCTTAGCCTACCTCTGCAACGCCAGCTGGATCCAATCGTATTGGCTCTGCCTTTCCATTGGACTAATTCAGTGGCGTGGAGAGGGGGGATTTGCTGAGGGTAACAGCCTATCCTCCATAACAATCTAACCCAGGCTTTCATGCTTCATATGCAGCGAATGCAGGGCCGAGCACGATACCATAGTCTTTCAAGACTGACAGAGGCCTGCTTTTGTCTGAATAGGACGAAGAGATAAACAGCAACTTTCCCTCAAATTATTTTTCTTGACAGCTTAGTTAAATGTCTTCAATACTTTCCTGTGTTATATACAAATGGAAATAGAACAGTCTGCTTCTGCTATTTCACTTTAAGGCCAGGGATAAAGTCAAAAGAAGCTTTTCTCATGATCATTATTAATGCAATGCTGTTCAAATGAATTAGTTATTTGGAAAGTGATGTTTGAACAGATGCAAGAAATCTGTTTGAAACATGGTGTTGTGTGGAACCATAAGAGTAAGAAACTCTGCCAAAATGTTCCACTGACAGAAACTGCAGTTTTGCTTAGGAACAATTTTATATGTTCCACTTTATTTCCGCTATGCAGTGAAATAAATCTGCCCTGAGTCTACATTTCTCCTCAAGAGACTGCTTAAAAAGCAAAGTGCACAATATTTTAACAGCTCTGGGTAAGGACTATTTACATTTTAAAAAAAATGCTGTTTGAATTGTTTGATGTAGTGTGGTGGGTTGGTGGTGGCAGCAGAGTTTTGTCTTTATTTGTCTTTAAGGCTCTTGGTCCATCTCCAGACACTTTCTTTAAATGCATCGTAAGAGTCAGTGGTTAAATTCTACTTTTTACTGCAGTTTACAGTGACCAGAATATAAAGAAACTACTTTGGGGTTGGACCTGCCCCATGATTTATCTCTTATGCCTAGAAGTTCTCATGGTTCAAAAAACAGGTTGCAATGTTGCCAGGGCCAGAGCACAAGCCCCCAAAACAAAAGCCCCCCAAAATCATTTGATCATGTAACTTCCTTTTGATCCAGGTTGAAGGATCTCACTGTGAACTTCTTGGTGAAGAAAATGAGATTCCCCACATTTAGTTCAGATAATTACAGAGTTGGATACTAGAGTAACACCTCCTTTCATCTAGATTTTAGATCTTCATGTGACTTTGTTCCTTTAACCACTTAACCACTTTCACCATCAGAGGATCATAAGGAGGAGCCACAGTTGTATCCACAATCAAGTTTATGTTCCACCAACCAATACTGGATTAGGTTGACCAGGAAGGACTTACTAGGTATAAGACAGCTTTTTGTGATGAGAAAGTGTGATGAGAAGGATGATCTATGCTAAAAGCTGCTACCCAGATCCACGTTCCACTTAAAGCTACCAAGATTTTGCTCAAGTGTAACTCAAATCCTATACTGTGGATGTATCATGACTGCAGAAGCAGGTTAGTTTTTGTAATTCAGGAGATCAGGGTAGGGGCAATAATGGAATTCATTACTTAATTTCACAAAATCAATATCCTGCCTCATTACTCCACTCCCACAGATTCAAGTCCTGCTGAAATACTTTCCATCTAGCACTGCAGGAGATATTCCCACTACACATGCAAAAGTCTCAGACAGAGGAGCTTGTTTCCCCTTAAACAGAAGCTGCAAAAGAGCTATCAGATGGAGCAGGAACAGAACACATTCAGAGAACTGGACCCCAGTATGCTCCAGTCTTGTTCTGGTGAGCTCTTACCACCTGGAAAAGCCCTTTTACCATTTTTTAATATGAATTGCCCGTTGCTGGTCTCCTTATGATCTAATCAATGCTTAAATAGGAGGCACTATTTTTAAAAACATATGTACATATAAGCAAACATACAATTTTGCTTAGAAAGCCAATGGGATTATTTGTAAAAACCAAACTGGTTTTGGCTATGCAGGGGGCTCTTATATGACCTTCTTTTCTTGCATGTTGGCACTTGTGGTTGCAGTTGAAGTTTTCTGTTCAGTGAGAAGTTCACTCTCTCAGTTATAAATGTGTGTCCTCCTCCTCCAGAGGACAACTTGTCAAGTTGTCCATGGGGTCGATCCAGCTGTCTCCAGGTTCTCCATTCAGGTTGACCTTTTTCTCCTGCATTTCTGATGAGGTCTCCATCACCTCCAAGATGGGATTGTCATGATAACCATTCTCCATTGTTTGAAGCTCTTCTGTCAGGTGCTGCTGAAAGGTGGAGGAGGGCAAGACTTAAAAGCAAGATTGACAGCTCCCTCTCTCCCATATTTTATATGTTTGAATACTATGCTTTTCTCAATTACTTTTCTAACTGTCTTCAGTCCCACCCCACCCCTGGTGGGGTCTGCTTGCATTAAGTTGTAACAGTGGAAGGTATCCCTACCATCCACTGAAGAAGAGGGCCAGGCTGAAATGCTTTGAAAGTCCCCATGCAAAAATTCTGGCTGCTGGAAAAAGGGTTCCCTTCTCCTCCATCCCCTTCTCCAATGATGTGTGTTGGTTCTCATCAACCCTCATTCCCCTTAGTGGCAAACTGTCAAATGTTTTTGCTTATGCAATATCTTTGAAATCAATGTAGACTGCATATCACTGACCCCACAGCCAGCTCTCTGAACTAAGCCTGGGCTTGCCTTAATTGGTTGCCAACCTGCAAGTCAGAACAGCTTGAAAACCTTCCAGTGTTGGATGTTAGAAGTAATGTTGGATGTTGGAAAGAGCATCAAGCTACTAACAGGAAAATTTTCTTTCCTCATCTCTTCTAGCTGCAATGATGTTGCACATTTTGCTGTTAGTATGGTTTAAATGGAAAGGGATGGGAGGAGGGCCCAGGTAAGAGTTGGGTTTTAATCAAAATTAAAACTTAATCAATCCTGAGGGCCCAGATTTAATCAATTTAATCAACCTGAGGGCCCAGATTGGGTTTTAATCAAAATTAAAAAGCTTGCTTCTATGTTCTGTGTTGTTGGGCCAGTATTATGGGCCGCTTTGATAATATGAAAGGCTCAGACCAAGCAAGCTTTCATCATGTCCAACAATGCCTAGATAGTACATCTTGTAGTGATACTATCTAAACTGTAGACTTACTCTCTAACCTAGGGGTCTCCAAACCCCAGCCCTCAGTGAACCTCCATCTGACTCTCGGCAAGCCCCCTCCATCCAGCCCTTGGGCAAGACCTCCGAAGAAAGGCAAAGAGAGCTCTGCTCTTCACACCTTGGGTATTTTGAGGTCTGGGGAGAGTGCACACACCTCCTCTGTATATTAAATTGGTTATGAATTGAAGATCACCCTTTCCATGTTGGAAAGTGTTTATGAACAGATTTAAATTCATTCACTCACAAGTTCCATCACTACTATTTTTATTTTTAAATTTGAAATGTAAATAAATTCTTTTTTTTTTTCTTCTGGTCCTCAACAATGTCAGAAAGACAATGTGGTTTTCCTACCAAAAGGTTGAGAGACCTAAATGTTTGTGGTGCTTCTGCCCTCCTGTGGCCAAATACAATAAAGGTGAGAAATAGGAGGGAAGGTGTACCTTAGCCCAGAAGTTTCACCACTGCCTTACAGGTAGTTGGAGAATAGTGCTGTTTTCTGCTAACTCACATAATCAAGTTGGAAGGGACCCAAAAGGTCACTGAGTCCAACCTCCTACCCCTGGTAACAAATCCTTTTACAGCATCTCCAGTGGGTGCTGATCAAGCCTCTGCCTGTCCTTACTGTCAGGAATTTTTTTCCTGATATTCACTCAGAATCTGTTCTCCAGAATCATAAAGGGACGACGTTCAACAGTGACAATTTTACTTCTGTCAGATGTGAAGGTTGCTCTCTCACTGCTGCCTCTGACAAAACTGACTACTTTCTTTTGCTTGACTCTTTTTGCTATAGGACTTTGTGAGCCTTGGCTCTCTTTGAACCTGCCAAATCCTTGTTCTCTTTAAACCTGTCAAATCACTTCCTCATTATTTCCACACAGGAAAGTTCTTTCTCCTCTGTGGGATTCCAAAAGAAACCATTTCTTGACCTGATTTTCTCCTCATTTGGGGTGACCTTGTCAACCAGCCACCACTCTCATCCCCTTTATGCCAGAATTGAACTCTCCATCCAGTTCCTACTTGGATGTGGCACTGGGGTCAGGCAACTCACTCTTATTTAGGGCTTACTGTGGCACATCCTGCAACCAACCATCATAATTCTCAGTCTAATACCACAAGAGCTACTATTGTGTGCTGGGGACACCAGCACAAAGAGCCAGAGACTGCACACATAACTAGTTCCCAGAAGCCCTGCTTGAGCAGCTAAGCCACTGTCAGTAATGAAAGTGTTTAGGAACACTTTCTTAGAATTATTTAGTAAGAGGCCAGAGGAACAATGACACTACTTTGGTATCAGTAAAACTAAATCTTCAATAGACTTCAGTATGTCCCTTCAACTTGGCAGATGCTTAAAGGGCCATCTACCACAAAGTTACAGCCTAGGATGCTTCTCAGTGATGGGCCCAGCCTAGCCCAACAACCGGTTCTCCGGAAGTGGATGGAGCCAGGCTGGGTCAGGGGTAGGGGCCAGGGTAAGAGGGCAGGGGCGGGGAGAATTTAAAGGGGAATTTTTTAAAAAAATTTAAAATTTTACAAAAATTTTAATTTTTTTTAAAAAATCTACATTTTTATTAACGCCCCCCAGCAACGCTAACCACAATTTCTTGGGAGTAAGCCCCATTGACTGTCATGGGACTTACTTCTGTGTAGTCAGCATAGGATTGATTTCTCAGGCTGCAGTGCCAGCCACACTTTCCTGGGAGTAAGTCCCATTGACTGTCATGGGACTTACTTCTGAGTAGACCTGCGTTGGATGGGGCTCTGAGGCTGCAGTCCTCTCCACACTTTCCTGGGAGTAAGTCCCATTGACTGTCATGGGACTTACTTCTGAGTAGATTGCATAGGATGGGATCTGAGGCTGCAGTCCTCTCCACACTGTCCTGGGAGTAAGCCCCATTGACTGCATAGGATGCATAGGATGGGGCTCTGAGGCTGCAGTCCTCTCCACACTGCTGGCAAGGCAGGTAAAGCCTGCAGCAGCTGGCTGGGCATTTTTAAATTTTCAAATTTGCTGCTCCTAGCGGCAGCCCAGCAAAGTGCTCCACAAGCCTCACCGGCCGGGGAAATAACAGCACTGAGATTTGTAGGGTGTCTTGCCGGGCTTCCGCTAGGAGCAGCAAATTTGAAAATGTAAATATGCCCAGCCGGCTGCTGCTGCACCATGGCGAACCAGTCCGGATGGTTTGGGGGGGCCCTACCACTACCAGATCAGTAGCGGCGGGGAGATTAGAACATCCGGTCCCCAAGAACTGGACCGAACCAGCCTCAGCCCACCACCGGTGCTTCTATGCAAACATTACAAAGATGTGTTTTTCCTGCTTGTTTCAATTTATCTTCACACTAAATAAAGCAGGTCCCTCTTTCAACAAAGCAGCTCCACAGGGTTCTGCTTTCAGGACATTGTATGTGGCTAAGCAGAGGCTGCTGAGCAGGACAAGATAGATGCTTCCCTGGACACTCCTGTTTCCACTAAGTTTCATAGTGGAAAAGGGGCTGAAAAGAAATAAAAGAAAGGGCTGGGGAATCACAGAGGGTCTGGGAATATAACTAGGCTTAAATAATGGCAGCCTACAATTTCTGCATGAGCCATTTTCTGCAACGTATGTCCTGGTTACCTGGTCCTTCCTTTGAGAAAGTCTCTGGTGGCAGCAACCATAAATGGCAGCCACAAGGAGCAGTGAGGCAGCCATGCAGACAATGGTGATGATTAAAGGCATGCTGAAGTGGTCCTCCATGATGATGTCCTCTGTTCTGCCGCTATAGGTGATGTTGTTCACACCAAGCTGTTGAAGGATAATGAAAATGGCTGAAGGCAACAAGAGCATTTGCAGTCCCCCAATCACACTTCTGTTGGCTGGCTTCACATTTATTTCCTGCCCCTGAGCTAGAACTATCAATATTCAGTACTAAGGAAAATTAAATTCTGAAAACTGTATAGATTACAGTATGTATAGATTACAGTGTGTATAGATTACCACTGTGTGCACAATGACTTTGTGTTTTTTGCAGAAGCCCTGTTGCTTCTGCTGATCACAGAAAGGAACAGTTATTTGGAATGCAGAAGGTTCAATATGGTCATTGTACAATTCTGTATACTTCAATCTGCCTAGAGCAATGCACTTCTCTCACACACTCTTAACCCAGCTATTCAGTGGGCAAAAAGAAAGTACAGTGGCGCCTCACGTAAAGAACGCTTCACATAAAGTATGTTTCACGTAACAAACAAAAATTTCTCCAGGATTCTGCTTCACGTAAAGAAAGTGCTTCACATAAAGAAAACATTTGTTGGCAGTTGGGGCAGACATGCTGGCCGGCAGCCTGTTTATAAAGCATCAGGACTGCCTAGCGCACCTGCCCATAGTGAAAGCAACACTTCTGCGCTGTTCCTCCTGTGGCCGGGTGTCTGCTGGGCAGAGGGAGAGAAGAGCAGTGGAGAAGAGGGAAGCAGCTCAGGGATAACCAGAAGGGAGCAGGGGAGATAGAGGCTCAGGGAGAAGGGAAGGAGAAAGTGGGGAGACACTTGGAAAGTGTCTTGGATTGCAGCCTCCTCACCATGTCTACCCAGAAGTAAGCCCCATTGTGTTAAATGGGGCTTACTCCCAGGAAACTGTCTTTAGGACTGCAGCCTAAGTAGACTTCATAAGATCATGTACATTGAATGCATGTTTTGAATTCAATTCCAGTGTTTTGTCATCATTTTTATATCCAGTTAATATTTTTATATGAATATTTTTGGGGTTGTGGAACCAATCATCTGAGTTTCCATTATTTCCTATGGGAAAATCTGCTTCACGTAAAGGAAGTTTCACGCAAAGAAACTGCCTCTGGAACGAATTAATTCTGTTACATGAGGCGCCACTGTACATGCGCTGAAATGCATGTACAAAACCTATGCCTATACTCCTTGAGTGCCATTTGTCCTGTACATTCGTGCTGTTTGGGGTGGGGTGGGGGGAAAAGCCAAGCTTAGTTGTCTTAATAATCCTATGGCTGTGTCTTAATAATCCTATGATTGTTTGCATTGCCTGCACTGACATGCCAAAAAGTCCACCTGGCCAGATACGTGGGCACTGTAGGTGCTACAGGTGTAGCAATGTCTAGGTTATGTCAGCTCCTAGCGTTCAGGGTCACCCAGCTTCTGAGTATGGCTATCCCTGGCCCACTTCCACAAAGGCCAGTCTCAATTTCAGAAAAGGACGGAATTTCCTTACCGTAAATGTCCTTTTCTTGGAGATGGGGACAGGGTACATTCAGCACTGTCTGGGCTATGCCCCGCCCACTCCGAAATAGGGCCGGACTGAAGACTTCTCCCAGTGCAGGGCATGGCCTTCCCAGTCCGTGTAACAGAGCTGAAGAAAGGAACTTGACCACTGCACAACAAAACAAAAGGAAAAAACTCCCTGCAATAAATAGAAACTGGTGCAGCAAGGTAAGAAAGAAGAGGACCCAAACTGTGGATCCAACAGTAAAGTCAGAAAGGAAATGGAAATCGGAAGGAAAGGAAACTGGAGAACCCAATAAACCCCCAACCAGGAGTCTATAAACAGTAAACCCTTAAAAAGGTAATCTGTGTCTCTGAAGAGGTGGGCCTGAATGTACCCTATCTCCATCTCCAAGAAAAGGACATTTACGGTAAGGAAATTCCATCCTTCTCTGGAGTGGGTGACAGGGTCCATTCAGCACTGTCTAGGATGTACCAGAGCCTCACACTCAGGGTGGGAGAGACACAGACCACTTTAAGGGGAAACCACTGACTGCAAGACCCTCCTGCCAAACGCGGCCTCAGCCGAGACGGCGCGGTCCACCTTATAATGCTTGATGAACGTATCAGAAGTGGCCCAAGTGGCCGCCCTGCAGATAGTTTCTAATGAAGGCAAACCCTCAAAGGCGGCGGAGGGTGCCGCACCCCCAGTGGAGTGTGCTGTGATCCCTTTAGGTGGATCCCTGCCTACTGCTTTGTAGGCTTCACAAATTGCTGAGCGTAACCACCTGGCCAAGGCGGCTAGCGAGGCACGCTTACCCCTGGGTGGGCCCCCAAAGAGAACAAATAACGCCTCAGATTGTCTGAAATCCTTGGTCCTATCCAGATAGAAACTAAGGGCTCTCTTGACATCCAGAGAATGCCAGGCTCGTTCTTTGGAGGAGGCAGGGTTCGGACACAAGGTGAGGAGAGCAATGTCCTGAGATCTATGAAAAATGGAATTGACCTTTGGAATGAAAGTAGGGTCCAGTCTGAGCAAGAGCCTATCTTCCTGGAATTGACATAGATTTGGATGTGTGGAAAGAACCGCTATTTCGGACACCATTCTAGCGGACGTAATGGCAACTAGAAAAATGACCTTCAAGGTCACCAAGCGGATGGGCACAGTGGTGAGGGGCTCGAAAGGAGGACCCATCATGGCCTTCAGCACCAAGTGCAGGTCCCAGGTAGGGAAGCGATGCACTGTCGGAGGGTAAATCAATTTTAGTCCTTGAATGAATCTCCTGCAGTCTGGATGAGATGATAGGGGTCCTGATTTAGAGGGCCCCAGGATGGAGCTAAGGGTTGACAGTTGCCGCTTGATGGATGGTGTTAGTACTGAGGCCCATGTCAACACCCTCCTGCAGGAACTGTAAAACATGCTTATGTTTCGCCTTGCTTGCCCTTAGACCCTTCCCGTTTGACCACATCACAAACTTGTGCCATGTTCGAGAATATATCTTGTTGGTCGAAGACCTCCTGGAAGACAACAGGGTGGAAATTACACCTTGGGAGTATCACTTCCTGGCTAACTGGCTCCTTTCAAATGCCAAGCTGTCAGGCGGAACCTGCTGGGATCTGGATGCAACACAGGGCCTTGGGACAGCAGATCCGGTCTTGATGGAAGACGAAACGCCGGACCCTGAGCCAGATTGATTATTCCCGGAAACCAGGGTCTCCGAGGCCAGTCCGGAGCTATCAGGATCAGGTCCGCCAAGAACTGCCGTAACCTCCGCAGCACCGCCTAGATCAGAGGAAACGGTGGAAAGGCATACAGCAAGGTTTGAGGCCATGGGAAGGAGAGAGCATCTGTCCCCACCGCCTGGGGATCTGGAGACCGAGTGATGAAGGCAGGGACCTGAGCATTGTCCCGACTCGCAAACAGGTCCAGGTCCAGACGGCCGAAGAAGGAGGCGATCTGATCAAAGACCTCGGGAAGGAGTGCCCACTCTCCCTCCTATACGCTTTGCCTGCTTAACCAGTCAGCTTGCAGATTTGACACTCCAGGCAGATGTTCCACCCATATGGACGATAGGTGTACCTCGGCCCAATCGAACAACTGGATGGCTTCCTTCATGAGGCCCCGGGATCTGGTGCCCCCCTGCTTGTTGATGAAAGCCTGGGCAGAGACGTCTGTGCGCATGAGGAGATGTGCTCTCCGTGTCAACTCCTGAAAATGCAGCAGCACCAGACGAATTGCCCTCAGCTTCAGTCTGTTGATGGAATACAGCATCTCCTGAGGTGACCAGGTGCCCTAAGTCCATTGGCCGCCGAGGTGGGCCCCCCAGCCCTGGAGACTGGCATCCGATGTCAAGACCAGCCGGTCCAGTATCTCCATGCATGTCCTCTGCAGAAGACGATGGTCCTCCATCCACCACAACAGAGACGCTCGAACTGGAGACGGAAGTGTGAGAGACAAGGAGGACTTCTTCTCGATGAGACAAGCATAAGGCCTCAGGAAAGCCTGGAGAGGTCTCAGATGGTAACGAGACCACGGCACCACATCTTGGCAGGAAACCAGGAGACACAACAGCGTGGCCAGAGAGCTCAGGGAGGTCAATCGGGAGGCCCAGATCTGATGCAGGAGGGAAGTCAACTTCACTTGCCGTTCCTGAGATAGATCTTAGTGTCTATCTGGAGACCCAAGTGCGTGATTTGCTGAGAAGATATAAGGGTACTCTTCGCCAGATTGATGACGAACCCATGATCCGACAGATAGTCCATGGTCACCTGGATATCCCTGGAGACTTGCTCGCTGGAAGAACCGGCAACAAGGATATCGTCCAGGTAAGGAAAGGCATGAATGCCCCTCTTCCTGAGGTTCGCTATGAGTACCACCAGGACCTCGGTGAAGACCCTTGGGGCTGCAGAGAGCCCGAAAGGCAAGGCCCGGTACTGATAGTGACTGGTACCGTAAGAGAACCTGAGGAACCTGCGATGACTTGGCCGATATGGGGATATGTAGGTAAGCCTCGGACAGGTCTATGGAAGACAGGAAGTCCCCTCGTTCTAGCGCAGAAACTATGGTCCGCCAGGTTTCCATCTTGAATTTCCGAAAAATGAGAAACCTGTTCAGCCAGCTTAGGTCTAGGATGGTGCGCCAATTCCCATTCTTCTTCGGGACCAGGAAGAAGATGGAGTAGACCCCTGCACCGCGCTGACGAGGAGGAACTGGCTCTATTGCTTTGATGGCTAGTAAATGCTGTATGGCTCGGAACTTTTGAAGGTGCTTCTCCGGATGACGAGAGATTGGGACCCGCCAGAACCTGTCTGGAGGGCGCCGATGGAACTCCAGTGCCAGACCCTGAGATACAGTTCGCAGCACCCATGTGTCTGAAGTAGATGCCCGCCATATGTGAGCGAAGCCAAGCAGCCGGGCCCCAACAGCTGTTGGCCTGGAAGCGAGCCCAACGTCAGAAAGCCCTGCGGTCCTTGCGCCCCGTCCTTCTGTGTCACAGCGCTTGGTGTAGGCAGGCTTGTTGCGTGGCAGGCCCCTGGTATTGGTCCACTGAGACTTGAACTGCGTCGCTGAGGAGTCTCTGTAACGGGAGCGAAAGGAGCGGAAGGAACGAAAGGAAGTAGGCTTTCCCCTCGAAGTCTTCTTCTTGCCTAGAGGCAGTACTTTTCTCTTGTCTTTGGCCTCCACTAAAATGGGGTCCAGGGCCTTCCCGAAGAGCTGGGCTCCTTCGAACAGGAGATTGATGAGCTTAGTGTGCGAGGACCCCTCTCCCGACCAGGACCGAAGCCAAACCACCCGTCTAGCTGCGACGCCTGAGGCCATAACCCGGGCAGAGAGGTGCATAGCATCCAAGGAGACATCTGCGGCGAAGTCGGATGCGAGGGCAACCTTTTTGAAGATGGACTTGACAGACTTCGGAAGGCCCTTGATACGGGCCGCGTTCTGCGCCCAGATGAAGGCTGCCCTGGACATCACAGAGTTGGCGGCGGAAGCCCTGAACGAAAAAGAAGACTGTTCAAAGTTACGTTTAAGATTACTTTCAATCTTTCTATCAGTAGAATCCTTAGGTCAGACGTCCCCATCCACAGGGACAGTGGAGGAGGCCATAGCTGCCACAGGAGGGTCCACCGAGGGGACCTTCAGGAGAGCCATCTGCTTGGCTGGAAGGGTGTACAGCTTATCAATGAAAGTGGGTCCTAACCCCTTGGGATGAGGAGCCCAATCCTGCTCAAAGATGCTGTTGAAGGGTTTAGGAAAAGGGAACACCGTTTGTTTGGTGGAACCCCCCGGGAAGGCCTCTGACCGGTCAGGATCCGAATCAGACTCCAGCTCCTCCGGATGACTATGATGAAGACATTCCGAGGAATCCCACCATGATGGGCAGGAAATCGGAAGAAAAAAGACGTTCCTTCTTTGTTTTAGGTACCTCATGGTCAGATAGCTCCCCCTCTTCCCGACCAGAAGAGGAAGAGCGAGAAGGAGAGGAATCCGAGTGTGAATCAGATGAGAGTCTGGATTTTGCGCCCCTGGAACGACGACCCTGGTGATGAGAATGGTGTCGTTCAATGTGTTTGGTCTTCCTTTTTCTCTTGTGAGGCGGGGACTCAGATGAAGGGTCAGACAGGGAAGACCATGAAGAAGGGGACCTTGCTCTACCCCTTTTACCATGTGGGGACCCAGCGTTGTGCTTGGACTTAGAAGCTGCCTGCACTGCCACCTTGATGATGCCTGGCAGACTGAGGGACACCGCTGAGTCGATGGCACGCTGTAGCGCAGATGCCGACAAGAGATCTTCAGGGGCGGGAGACCCAGTTGATCCCAAAACTAGAGCCACACTTGATGCTGCAGGGATGGGTACCTCCTCCCCTCCCACAACATCCACCTCAGAGTGCCCTTGTGCCATCCTGTCCAGGTTGCCACTGGGCCACTGACAGGCTCACTAACACACAAATGGGCCCCTCGTACTCACTGTGACCACCAGAGGGCTGAGGATGAAGAGTGGGCCCAGCGGGAGCCTCAAAATGGCGTCCGCGAGAAGCGCGGGAAAGCTGGGGGCTCCCTAAGATGGCGCTGTCCAAGCGCGTGTCTCCGTGCCCAGTGCCGCTTCAGGAGCCGCAGGCTGGCCCGCAGAGCGAGGAGCTGGGGCTAGGCTGAGGGGCACTGCCGCCCGACAACCTCTGGTGGTGCCTCCGGTGCACGTGAGGTTCGCGCGGACGATGCTGCTGCCCGGCGTCTGTGCTGGGGCCAGCCAAGTACGCGTCCCCGGCGGCACCTCAGAGGCCGCAGCTGGAGCGCACGCTCAGTACGCCCGGCATGGAGGCTACCCCGCAGCCCCCGCCCGCGATGGGCTGCAGCCGGAGGGGGATCCTGCGGCTCCCGCCCGCGATGGGCTGCAGCCGCGCCTGGCAGTCAGGTCAGAGGCCTCTGGAGGCCCAGTGAAGAGGGCGAAGGGACGCCTTGGAAGGAGACCCAGCCCTAAGCCGGAGGCTGCAGGTGGCTGGTGGAGCGCCGGCCCCCTACCTCCAGAGGGGGTAGAGGGGGGAAACCTGCAGAGCCAGTCCCCACGGGGTGGAAGCCCAGTGGGGAGGAGGCTGCCCAGTGATGGAGGCCTGGTCCGAAGAAAGAGAGGAGAGAGGAGAAGAATGTGCTCTAGGGAGCACGAGAGAAACGTGGCCCTTCTCTGAGGAGACAGAGCCGGACTGGGAAGGCCATGCCCCGCACTGGGAGAAGTCTTCAGTCCGGCCCTGTCTTGGAGTGGGCGGGGCATAGCCCAGAGAGTGATGAATGTACCCTGTCACCCACTCCAGAGAATTTTCATGTCTCCTCTGTAGCAACCTATTAGCCCATGCATCCTTGCACTTTGCTGCTAAAGACTGGATGAAGGCTTGCAGGCTGGTTGACAAGCAATACTTTAGGATTAGTGAAAGGCTCATTTCCACTGGTATTCTATGAAACTGTTGGTGCATCTATTTTCTACAAACCTTGGGCCCTGTGAGAAAGAGGAAATATGGTAATAAAAATGGTCCCCTCCTCCCCAAATTCTGAAGGGCAGGAGCAGTCTTTGTCTTGAGGTCTTCAGTACCACTATCACTTTGTCTTCAGTACCACTATCGCCAGTACTGAAGATTCAGGTGTTGGGCTCGGCTGATGGTTCCTCAGTGAATGTCCACTTGGCTGACCCTTGATGTTACTACATCAATGAACCTACAATGAACCTACAACCTGCTGCAGGAATCCCATTCTTAAACATCCTCAGGCCCACTTGGGGCAGGCGAATCTACCTCTGAGCACATTTCAGCATTGGAGTTGCAACACAATGGGACTCTCATGGGCATATGTCCCATGTAATAACAGGAAATGGGGCTTGTGAAAGCATTCATTTCTGTACCTTCTCCAGTTCTCCCTTGTTCATTATCAGAGCTTCAAACAGTTCTTTGGCTGCAGAGTTTACTAATGGAAGGAAACAAAGGAAAAAATAGTATCATTACTTCAGTGTGTCTTATAAAAAAGATATATCTTACATTGCAAAAGTGATATAGAAAAATGCATGGACTATATGTGCTCTGTCATAAGACCACTCTCATTTTAATTGTGTAATTTGGGGAAATATGCACTGAACACGCAAGCGTTGTGAGGGTTGTGATGTTCCCAATAGGGACAGCTTTTTCAGCACACAGCAGTTGCAGGTTTGACAACCATAAAATCATAGAGCTGGAAGGAACCTAGTAGATAATCTAGTCCAACCTCCTGCCTTCAACAGGAAATCCTCCTAGAGCACCTCCGACAGGTGCTCGTTGAGCCTCTGCTTGAAGATCCCTAGTGAGGGAGAGTCCACCACCTCTTTTGGCAATCTATTCCTCCGCCAAACCGCCCTCACAGTCAGGAATTTTTTTCCAGATATCCAACTGGAATATCCTTTTATGAAGTTTGTACCTATTGGTTCGAGTTCTGCTTTCAGAAGCAGCTATGAGCAAATGGGCCCCTTCCTTCATATGACAGCCCTTCAGGTATCTGAAGAGGGCAATCATGTCTCCCCTCAGTCTCCTCTTCTCCAGGCTGAACATCCCAAGTTCCCCCAACCTTTCCTCATAGGGCTTCCCTTCCATCCCACTGATCATTCTTTTCGCTCTCCTCTGGACTTGCTCCAGTTTGGCTGCATCTTTCTTAAAGTGAGTTGCCCAGAACTGAACACAGTACTCAGGGTGAGGTCTAACCAATGAAGAATAAAGAGGAACTAGAACTTCTCGTGACGGAAGCTACAGTCCTCTTAAAGCAGCCTAAATGGCATTTTGCCTTCTTTGCAGACACATCACACCTCTGACTCATGTTCAGCTTGTGATCCACGGGACTCCAAGGTCCTGCTCACATGTTGTGCTGCCAAGCAAAGTATCCCCCCATTTTAAACCTGTGTTTTTGGTTTTTATTGCCTAAGTATAGAACCTTGCACTTCTGTTGAAATTCATTCTTTTTGATACAGCCCAGAATTCTGGTTCGTTCATCCAGATCTTCCTGGAGGTTTCTCCCTTCTTCTGATGTGTTTGCTACTCCTCCCAGCCTGGTGTCATCTGCAAATTTGATCAGGCTTCTTCCAAGTCATGAAAATATTATTGATGAAAATATTGAAGAGAACTGGGCCCTTGGGGCACCCCACATGAAACCGACCTCCAGGTTGACTAAGTACCATTTACTAAAACACTGAGTGTGGCCAATTGCACATTCACCCAATGACTGCCTTGTCTAGCCCATATTTTTCCAACTTCCCAATTAAGATGTCATGTGGGATCTTGTCAAATGCTTTGCTGAAGTCAAGGTAAATGACATCCACAGCATTGCCACTGTCCAGTAAGCTCATAACCCAATCAAAAAAGGCAATCAGATTTGACTGGCAAGATTTATTCTTGGTAAATCCATGCTGGGTTCTTTTGATCACCACTGTCTCAGTGCATGCACAGTGTGCTTTGCCCTTAATCACTGGGGAAGACACACTCTTCCCCTCCCCTCCTTAACGTTGGTGTCTCTAATTGTAAAAGGCAGAATTTTTAGGTAAATTTGTTTGAAGCATAGAATGGAAAAGTACATATTTTTTCCCATGAGGCTACTAAGCCTACCATCTAATGTTCCCTCTCCATTCTGGGTACAAAACTGAATCATGGAGAAGGAGATAAAGAGCAAGAGATACACACCTTTAGTCCTGACCTAAGAGCAATTCAGCAGGTAAGGAACAAGAGTCACAAGTAAGTAAGGCATGTGAAAGACTGGCACCTGCCCTGCAAACACTTAACAATAATTCTAAATACCACCTAGGAGGGGCGGCAGGTCTCCCAGGCTTAGTTCCAGAGCTAAAGAGGCCCAATATGACACTGCTTGGTGGTACAGTGGCGCCTCACATAACAAATTTAATTCGTTCCGGAGGCATGTTCTTTACGTGAAGCGGATTTTCCCATAAGAAATAACGGAAACTCAGACGATTGGTTCCACAATCCCAAAAATATTCATATAAAAATATTAACTGGATGTAAAAATGATGACAGAACTCTGGGATTGAATTCAAAACAATGTGCATGACCTTATGAAGTCTACTTAGGCTGCAGTCCTAAAGACAATTTCCTGGGAGTAAGATCCATTTAACACAATGGGGCTTACTTCTGGGTAGACATGGTTAGGAAGCTGCAATCCAAGAGACCTTCAAAGTGTCTCCCCACTTCTTCTCTCCATCCTGAGCCTCTCTCCCCTGCTCCCTGCTGGCCAGCCCTGAGCTGCTTCCCTCTTCTCCACTGCTGTTCTCTCCCTCTGCCCAGTGGACATCGAGCACAGGAGGAACAGCGTGGAAGTGTTGCTTTCACTATGGGCAAGTGCACTAGGCAGCCCTGATGCTTTTTAAACAGGCTGCCGGCCAGCGCGTCTGCCCCAACTGCCAACGAATGTGTTCTTTACGTGAAGCACTTTCTTTACATGAAGCAGAATCCTAGAGAAATTTTTGTTTGTTATGTGAAACATACTTTACGTGAGGCGTTCTTTACGTGAGGCACCACTGTACTTACTTGTCACAGATGCATCAATAATGGCCAGATGCTTGGCATCTGTCACGGCCATCCTCACTGTGCACTGGTCACGGCCCTGTTTGAAGTTGGGTGCCCTAGCCTGGCAGATCACATCAATAAGCTTCCCTTCCAGGTGGCTGTTCTTCTGGCTCTCCTGTAGGAAGCAGAATACTTATCATCTTTAGCGGGTAGTGTATGTGACTCTCTCCCTTTTTTCACAGTGTTCCCTGAATATTGACTGCTGGGCAGATGGAACAATGGTGGAGGACTCTTTCCTCCAATGTTCTACTTGTAGGATTCCTGGAGACATCTGACTGTGCTGGACTATGCTGGAATCAGTGCTGGACTGGTTCAAGACAGTAATGAGTTCCTTTTTATATACATGTCATGAGTAGGGACCTATAAAAGGCAAGGTTATTTTTCCTGACAAAGGGGTGTTATCTTTTGTTAGGAAAAATAACGTTGCCTTTTGCAGGTCTCGAGTCATAAGTCAGATCAGGCCTGGCTGATAGCCCTTCACTGGCATCCTTTCCACTCTTTATCTGATGGTGGCAGCTTAGAGAATAACAGAAATAGCAACTCCAACAGGACCTTTGCATGAAGCGAGGAGGAGCCACATCTCCACTCACCCAAAGGGAATCAAGAGATGCGGTGAATCAGATATATGTTGTCTCTATCTCCTCAATTACAAGCTAACAACCTGATTGTAGCAGGGATGTAACAATAAGGATCTGTGAAATACATCCACAGCCAAAGGGTTAAAACATGTGAAAAATCCATGCTGTCAACTTAGCAAAATTGGAACAAAGGCACACAAGATTTTGTAGTTGTGTACAAAGTATGCAAAGAACTGTAAGAACTGATATCAAGGAGTGTTTATAAAACATACCACTTCGTACGTCAATTAAGATTCATCATAAGAACATACTCTAGCTATCTCTCTGATTGCTTAAACCTGTCACTATACGATGTCATGTAGCAATGTACTATACAAGGTAATGTAGCAATATAGTCATGTAGCAACATACTGTACTCTACACCATGCTGTACCCCATATTCTGCATCATGCTTTCCATCATAATTGTACCTCATACCCTGCATCATACTTTGCATCATATTGATCTGGTAAACAATCTTTTATTGAATAAAAGCTGGGCAAGTTCCTCACATCAGGATCTAACAGGATCCAAGACAATCATCATATAGGATCCTCAGATCCAGGTGGATCCAATCCAATCGGGATCCAAGGGAGCTTCCTGCCTAACTGACTGATGCTGTCTCAGTGTCTTGCTTGCTGCCTATCCACCTCGTATATGTGAAAATTTCCCAATACTGACTTCTAAGAAATGATGCTCCTCTTTTTTCCTTTTTTAAAAGCAGGGGGAGAATAAGTGGCTTTCTCACCCTAGCAGTGTCTTTTCTAGTGGCTGCTAGTGTTGCTTTGCATCTTTTTTATTGTAAGCCTTATGGGAAAGGGAGCTATCAGTTATTTTCAATGTAAAACACTTTGTGAACATTTTGCTGAAAAACAGTGTGTAAATACTGTTAATAATAATAATAACACAAAAAAGAAAAGTTAGCAAATATAAGGATTTGAGGCTTTTGGTATACCCCTTCAGGTATCAAGAGATTGTGTCCCAGTGCTGCTCAGGTGCTTAACAATTATGTAAAAATAGCTTTTGCTAGTGCCAGACTTCATGGTAATGTTTTTTGTTTATTCTAGTAAGAAAATCTGGTTTTAGTGAAGTGTGGTGGGTGCCATTGTGGGGGTACAGTTCCCATGCTCATACTTTATTTATATACAGTGGTACCTTGCTTAAAAAGTGCCTCACTTAACAAGTGATCCACATAATAAGCAAAAATTTCTCTAGGATTCTGCCTCACATAACAAGTGTTGCTTCACTTAACAAGCACACTCATTGGCAGTTGGGGCAGACATGCTGGCTGGAAGCCCTTTTAAAAAGTGTCAGGGCTGCCTAGCGCACCTGCCCATAATGAAAGCAACACTTCCACGTTGTTCCTTCTGTGGCCGAGTGTCCACTGGGCAGAGGGAGAGAACAGCAGTAGAGAAGAGGGAAGAAGCTCAGGGCTAACCAGAAGGGAGCAGGGGAAAGAAAGGCTCAGGATGAAGAGAAAGAGAAAGTGGAGAGACACTTTGAAAGTGTCTTTGATTACAGAAGTGATTTGATTGCAGCCTCCTAACCATGTCTACTGAGAAGTAAGCCCCATTGTGTTAAATGGGGCTTACTCCCAGGAAAGCATCTTTGCAGCCTCCTAACCATGTCTACTGAGAAGTCCCATTGGGTTAAATGGGACTTCCAGGAAAGTGTCTTTGATTGGAGCCTTCTAAGTAGGTATACTGAGAAGTACGCCCCATTGTGTTAAATGGGGCTTACTCCCAGAAAAGTGTCTTTAGGATTGCAGCCTAAGTGGACTTCATAGGATCATGCACATTGAATGCATGTTTTGAATTCAATTCCAGTGTTTTCTCATTTTTACATCCAGTTAATATTTTTATATGAATATTTTTGGGTTGTGGAACCAATCGTCCAAGTTTCCATTATTTCCTATGGGAAAATCTGCTTCACATAAAAAGTGTTTCACATAACGAGCATGCGTCCTGAACGAATTAAACGTTATGTGGGGCACCGCTATATTAAGGTTATGCCACAAAAAGCCTGAAGAACAAGACACAGCTGCAAAGATGCTGCCTCCAAAAAATGGGCCCATCAAGTCATAAGCCACTGTAATAAAGCTCCTTACTCCCACTTTCAATCTCTGGGAGATTCATATTCTTGATCCCACCTCTTTTGTTTAGACATTTTCAGAAAGACTTCAGAGGAGGGGACAGGATGCTAAAGTCATAGAATCATAGAATCATGGAAGGGACCTAGTAGGTCATCGAGTCCAACCCCCTGCCTGCAGCAGGAAATCCCCCTAGAGCAGTGGTTCTCAATCTTCATAACACCGTGACCCCTTTATAAGTTCCTCATGTTGTGGGGACCCCCAACCATAAAATTATTTTCGTTGCTACTCTAATTTTGTTACTGTTATGAATTGTAATGTAAATATCCTATATGCAGGATGTATTTTCATTGTTACAAATGAAATGTGTGTTCTATGCACACATTGAACACAATGGGATTTATTTCAGAGTAGGCATGCATAGGATTGGGCCCTGAGGTTGCAATCCTATCCACATTTACATGGGAGTAAAGGTCCCCCTGACTATAATGGGATTTATTTCAGGGTAGGCATGCATAGGATTGCACAGCTACAGCTGGAGGTCTGGCAAGCCTGACTTGGCCCCCTGAACCAGGCGTCTTTAGGCGACCCCCAGGAAAGCTCTAGGCGACCCCAGAAAGGGGTCCCAACCCCCACTTTGAGAAACACTGCCCTAGAGCATCCCCGACAGGTGCTCGTCGAGCCTCTGCTTAAAGATCCCTAGTGAGGGAGAGTCCACCACCTCCCTTGGCAATCCGTTCCACTGACGAACTGCCCGAACCGTCAGGAATTTTTTCCGGATACCCAACTGGAATCTCCTCTCTTGCAGTTTGTACCTATTGGTTCTAGTTCTGCTTTCAGAAGCAGCTATGAACAAATGAGCGCCTTCCTCCCTATGACAGCCCTTCAGGTATCTGAAGAGGGCAATCATGTCTCCCCTCAGCCTCCTCTTCTCCAGGCTGAACATCCCAAGTTCCCCCAACCTTTCCTCATAGGGCTTCCCTTCCATCCCACTGATCATTCTTGTTGCTCTTCTCTGGACTTACTCCAGTTTGGCTGCATCTTTCTTAAAGTGAGGTGCCCAGAACTGAACACAGTACTCAAGATGCGGTCTGACCAATGCTGAATAAAGAGGAACTAGAACTTCTCGCGACTTGGAAGTTACAGTCCTCTTAATGCAGCCTAAAATGGCATTTGCTTTCTTTGCAGACACATCACACTGCTGTGGGCAGGAAGGCACATGGTCCCCAGGCATCTCCTAGGAGGGAGTTCACCCACATTGTTAAAGGGAGGGGAAGGAAAGAGAGAACAAAAAACATCTCGATTGAAGGGAGCAGCAGCTGAGGGCTGCCCTCCTTTCCCATTCCAGTTAGAGCTGCCTCATCGTAACAAATTTAGGACTTCAAATGAAATTGTCACATGACCAAGGAAAACTTGGTGAAGTGGCACTTGGGGAGTTGTGATGTATGGTAAGAGTGCTAGGGAAGAAAGGACTGTCACCCTGGGAGAAGGACAATTGTGGGGTTTTAGAGAGTTCATTTATGCACTTGATACAATCTAGGCTTCTCTATGAAGGAACTGTTTCCCACAAACAGTGGACATTCTCACTCCTGCTGAATAGGAACGCTGCAGGATGCCTAAGAATTTTTTGAAAAATCTATCTAAGGAAAATAAAAATGGCAATGATCACAATGCTGAGAAAATGAGTCATGTTCATTACTAATGAATTGAAAGTGCCATTGATTTTAGTAGTGATTGAGCATTATTTATACCTTAGGTAGGGTACACTGTACTGCTTCAGACTGGGATTAAAAACACAGCTCTTTATTTATGGTAACATTTTAAAATAAAACTATATAACATTAAGTATAACATTCAAAGAATAGGTAAACAAGGGTTAATAGTATACAATGATCCAATATCAATAGGGATCTACTATGCTTAATGCAATGGCAAAAAACCCCACATACTGTATTAACAAAATGCTCAAATATGTTTTAAAAAAGAAGGGTGAGGATCACATTGTAAATTTAACGAGAGATGGTTTACCACTTCTGAATACTCAACCCTAGAACAAAAAAATTTGCTGTGCTATAAGTAGTTTTCTAGTTACTACCACCAAAGAAAAAAAGTGATCTAGTGATGCAATTCTCAAGCTCTGGCTTGCGACCCCCTATGCTTAGGCATGAGGCAATGCGCTTTCTAGAACCACAATGGTGTCTTGAGAGGCCTCTTCTAAGTCATGTTGGGTCACAGACCCACTCTAATGGCCTCCATTTACCCCAGAATAGCTTGCAGAAGCAACCAGAAGTGATGTGGAAATGCAACTTACACTTTGATAGAAAGTTCTTTCAATCAGTTCTGCAGGCCATCCGAAGATACAGAAAAGGCCCAGGAAGCCCAACAGAATGGGTTGTCAGGTGGTGCTGAAAAGTTTGAGAATAACTGGTCTGGTGCTCTCTTTGAAGGTAAGCATTTCTACTGGGATGGAGAGTCTTTTGATGTAGGAAAACATTCAAGAAAGTGATCCTCCATCTGTAGCCATATGACCAGTTCTTAATTTGCCCCACCCTTCGGCACTTTGGTCCCAACTGGGTCCCAATTCAGCAGTTAGAGTACCAAATCAGCTGCTGGCATAACTACACAATGCTGGTTTCCCTCTGTGACCTGCCACAACCATCTGCTTGTTGGTGACCCTCTCTCTGCTTCCCACCCACCCCCCTCCCAGCATTCTGCACCCCTTCAAGCCTTTGAAGTATGTTAGACTTTTTGGCTAGACTTAACAGGCTCTGAGCTAATAATCTCTTTCCTATACAGTGGTGCCTCACTTAAAGAGCTTAATTCATTCCAGAGGCATGCTCTTTAAGTGAAACGCTCTTTAAGTGAAGTGGATTTTCCCTTAGGAAATAATGGAAATTCAGATGATTGGTTCCACAACCCCCAAAATTTTCATATCAAAATATTAACTGGATGTAAAAATGATGACAAAATTAGGAATTGAATTCAAAACACTATAATATAATACAGCCCACAATTAATGTAATAAAACACTGTAATATTCTGTACAGTAAAATAGCAAAGAAAAACCTTTATGGCCAAGAATGACTAATTTTCACTAAAAGAGTCACTGGTGTCTTTTGGAGCATCTGCAATAGCAGAGGGGCAAGATCCTATGATGCCTACTCAGAATCAATCCACATTAAATCCACTGGGGCTTACTCACAGGAAAGAGCATAGGCTGCAAGCCTGATTCTTTCCATAGGATTGCATTGGATCGCAATTTCCATAGGATTGCATTCAATGCAGCTTGCATTGAAAAGGGGCCAGATGCAATTTCCATAGGATTGCATTCAATGCAGCTTGCATTGGAAAGGGGCCAGATGCCCATAGGATTGCATTCAATGCAGCTTGCATTGAAAAGGGGCCAGATCCTGGGATGTCTGCTCGGAATCAAGCTCCATTGAATCCACTGGAGCTTACTCACAGGAAAGGAAAAGTGCAGGCAGGGAAGGTGGTGGGGGGCAGAGGAGTGGTTGTAGCAGGGTCCAGGCAGGGGGGCTTCTTTGTGGGGAAGCGGTCTATTTGAGGGGAGCTGCAGAGGGGCTGCAGGAGGAGTACTACCTGACGGAGGCTTGCAGAGGCTTTGCAGGCCACGTTTTCTGGCTGCAGAAGGCAGCCATGTTTGTTCTTCTGATGAAGAGGCTCTTCTGCTTCTCCTGCTCTTTGGGCACTCTTTGGGCCCACATTATTTATACTCTTTGGGCCCACATCTTTATACACTTTGGGCACTCGTTATACGAAAAAAAGCTCTTTAGACCCAGGGAATACTTCCATTACTTAGGGGAAGGGGACAAATTTCCCCTTCTCCTGGGGAGCTGGTGGACAATCTCAAAATGCCAGATGCAGGTGAGAACAGCTGGATGCAGTTGCCATATATGCTCCCCAACACATCTGGTGGGCCCATCACTAAAGTATGATTTTGGATGCAAACCTAAACTCCATTTAGGCCAGACTAAGCCTCAGCAAAAGACCTGTGCTGATCTGGAGGTGTCACCAAACTGCCATAGGACACTTCTGGGGTACTCCTGGGGAAAGGTTAGGCCACTGCACAGCCATGAGCTTTCCTCCCTACACTACAACAGGAATGGGAAGACCAATGAATTGTGCTGGCCTAGATTAGAGTTGCATACTTTACTGGCAGAAACAAGAGTCAAAAGTCTTGGTGGTAGCCTTACAGTTGTGGTACTCTCTTCCCAAGGAAATAAGTCAAACCTGTTCCTTGTCTGTTTTTTAATTTGAAAACATTTTTATTCAGAGTGGCCTGACATTATCCCTTGCAAACTATCATTAAAATAGTGAAAGACAGTAGCTTTCCTTTCTTCCTGAAATGGAATCACCAGCGGATGGCAGTGATCAGTAACAAAGGATGCTGTAGAGACCTATAGACTAGTTCAGAGCATACCTCTCAGAAACTGCACCTCAAGCACTGCTCAGAGGACCTGAAGAAAGACTGCTGATTTGGAGGTGTGACAGAGATAACATTGCCTTTAAACAGTGTTCAAAGTGGATATGGTGGAATTGTTCCACTATAAAATATCTGGGGAAATGAACTTTTATAAATAGGATAATAGGCTGTCAAACAGCGTTATACATTTACATTACATTACATAACCTTTATAGGCATTTAAAATACAGATTGACTGGTAGCAAACAGTACAATCTGTAGGAATAATAAAATCTAAAACCGGGTAGAAGAGGGATGGGAGTAACAGTTGCTCATGGAGACTATTAACAGAAATTCCGCCACAAGATATGTGATGGAGGGGGAGAAATTGCTAAGGAGGATTGGGAGAGGGTCGGTAAGAGAAGAAGGAAGAGTTAGAAGAAAGGGGTCAAGAAGGGAAGATCTAAGAGGGTGGTGGGTAGGGCATCGGAGTAAAATATGAGCTATAGTATCTGGTTCGCCTGAACAAAATAGACATAATCTGTTTTGTCAGGCCATATTGGAGTATCTTCCAAGGTGGTAAGCTGATGGGAAGGTGTTAAGCGTGCAAGGAGAAAGGACCTCCTTTTCCTGGGATCAGTCAGATGGAGAAAGTAGTTTGCTGGATGACCCAGTGAAGTAGACAACCCCAAAAAGGAGGGAGAGCAAGTCAGGGTGAGGTTGGCTAAGAGAGTTCCAGTTTCTTGCTCCCATAGTTTGGTCTTAATAATGTGGTGAGCTTTTGGGAGGTCCAAGTCAGCCAAGATTTCAGGGGAGAGGCCAAGGGGTGAGAGCTTGGCGTCAACTAGTTTGAACCGGTTGGATGTGTAAGCATCCTGAATAAGGTCATGTAATATGGAACTTGGGTGAAAATTGAGATGAAGTTTTAGGCAAAATTTGAATGTGGTGACCCAGGCAGTAGTGGAGGCGAGATGTATACCTAATTCTAGTGCAATTGTGGACAGCCTAATGAGGTTAAGAATCCCAAGAATCCTTCTGAGAAATTTGGCGATTGACTGGTCTAATTCAGAGTTGACAGCTTCTATCCAAACAGGTGCTCCATACAGTAGTTGGGGGATGGATTTGAGTTAGAGCACCTGAAGAGCAGCAGGGATGTACTGATTGCCTTTATTGAAATAGAATCTAGCTATTGCGTTTTGGAATAGGAGGGCTGAGGAGATAGCAGATTTGCGTTGAAGGGTCCAAGAATGACAGTGATGAAATATGACCACTAGATACCTGAAGGATTATACTTGCTGGAAATTAAGATTCTGTATTTTCCATAAGGATGGCACCCAGGATTTAGAGAAGACAAGAATTTTTGTTTTCTCAGGGTTGATAGATGGTTAATGAGACAATACTCTTGAAAGGTTAAAAGCAGCTTACGGAGAACACATTTAGAGAGGGACACAGGACAGCATCATCAGCATATAAAAGAAGTGGGATAGGTGAATCGTTCAGAGAAGGAAAGGGGGAATCCAAGGAAAAGAGGGCAGGAGGAAGGTCCGCCAGGTAAAGGTTAAATAGGAGGGGTGCCAGCCTTGTCTGACGCCTTTATGAATGGGAATGTCAGAGTACCTGTGCGATCCAGACGAATACGGCATGAGTTGGAGGAGTGTAACTGTTGGATAAGGAAAAGAAGGCAGGGGTCAATGTTCCAGTTCGCCAGTTTTCTCCATAGAATATTTCTGTCTATGGAGTCAAAGGCTCCTCTTAGGTCGATGAATGCCGAGTAGAGTTTAGCTTGGTGAAACTGAGAATATTTGCTAGTAGAGTTTAGCTTGGTGAAACTGAGCATATTTGCTAACAAGGAAAGAAAGAGTGAAAATGTGGTCCAGGGTTGATGCTCCTGGGTGGAAGCCAATTTGTTCCCTGATTGGGAGACCTATGTTTTCCACCCAGGCAGTAAGTTTCTCGAGTATGAATCTTGAATAAAGTTTGCCAATGAAGGATAAAAGGCTTATTGGTCTGTAGTTGCTGAGGAGGGATGGGTCACCTTTTTTATAAACTGGAACTATTATTGAGCCCAGCCAAGTTTCGGGGATAACACCTGATTTGTTAACCATAGTGAAGAGACTGGCAAGAGGGGTAGACCATCATGTAGAATTATTGATGAGGAACTCAGTGGGGATTCCATCTGAACCAGGGGCTTTCCCAGATTTAAGGGAATGGATAAGCTTGATGATTTCGTCTGGCATAATAGGGGGCCAGTCTGGTAATCCAAGAGAAGGGAATATTTTATGGGGAGGCATTGGAGTATAGCTTTATATAATACAGGGATACTGTTAGGAGATGTGCATGAAATTAAGGACAAGTAAAATACCACACTAATTAGTCATCTATTACTGGCAGTTCATATCATAGCAAATGATAAGTGGAAAGTTCCAGAATTGCACACTATTGCAAAACAGTGACATATAGCATCATTTAAAACCTGAGAGACTAATAGTAAATAGAAGAAAAAGCAAAGATATATAATTTCTCCTTATGATGGAATCCATTTATAGTTCAATAAGAATAAAAGGGGTCCATTTATAATTCAACAGAATTCAATTAAATAAGCTGTAAATATGTTTTATAATTTGGTGAATGGAAAATGCATTGTATGTCTTTTCTGTTGATAAATCAATTTCACTTTGCCCCAACCGATGGTCCACAGACCACAGTTGTTCTACAAGGCCCTAAGCAGTAAAATAAAAACTGCTGCTTTATGTCACTTTCAGTGACATAAATTGCCGAGGGAGCATTTCCCACAAACCACCCAAGAGAGGAGAATGGACCGCTTACAGTGGTATTGAAGGCAGCTACACACAAATCTTCTCTAATGAATCTTTTCTAATTACTAAAAATTTTACTTTTTGTGGGCAAGGGGTAGGTGGATTGCATGTGGTCCACAATGATTCCAATTTTTGCCTGAACGGATGGAATTTCCTTACCATAAATGTCCTTTTCTTGGAGTGGAGGATGGGGTACATTCAGGAATGTCTGGGCTATGCCCTGCCCACTCTGAGACAGGGCCGGACCAAACTTGTCTCCTCTCAGTGCGGGGCATCGCTCTCCAGTTTGTATAGCAGAGCTGAAGAAAGGAACATAGCAACCGCAGAACGAAAAGAATAAGAAGCTGTAGAAATATAGAACTGGAACAGCAAGGTAAGAACAGACAAGACCCAAACTCCAGGCCTTGAAAGAAAGGAAAAGGAACTCACCAACTGGAACCCAGACCAGAACACTCTGGGCTACCGTTCTAAACCAGTTTAAGGAACCTGAAACAATAATAATAGGAATCGGTGTCTCTGCTGCGGTGGGCCTGAATGTACCCCATCCTCCACTCCAAGAAAAGGACATTTACGGTAAGGAAATTCCATCCTTCTCTGGAGGGGGGATGGGGTACATTCAGGAATGTCTGGGATGTACCAGAGCCTCACACTCAGTGTGGGAGAGACACAGACTGTATTATGGGGATACAACTGATTGCAACACCTTCTACCAAACGCAGCCTCCGCTGAGGCTGCGTGATCCACCTTATAATGTGTAATGAATGTATTAGGAGTAGCCCAAGTGGCTGCCCTACAAATGGATTCTAAGGAATATAAGCCTTCAAAGGCAGCAGAGGCTGCTGCCCCTCTTGTGGAATGAGCTTTAATCCCAACGGGGGGAATCCTTGCCTACTGCCTTATAAGCCTCCTGAATGGAGAGTCTCAACCATCTAGCTAGCGATGCTAGGGAGGCTTTCTTGCCCTTAAAAGGTCCTCCGTAAAGGATGAAGAGGACCTCAGATCTCCTCAACTCTTTTGACCTATCCAGATAGAAACTAAGACCCCTTTTGACGTCAAGGGAGTGCCAAGCCCGTTCTTTCGAAGATGCCGGGTTCAGACACAAGGTAGGCAATATCACATCTTGGGCCCTGTGGAAGACTGAATTCACCTTAGGTAGGAAAGAAGGGTCCAGGCTAAGGAGGACCCTGTCATCCTGGAATTGACACAGATTTGGGTGTGAGGACAAAGCCCCTATCTCTGAAACCCTCCTCGCAGAGGTGATAGCTACCAGAAAGGTGACCTTCAAAGTAACAAACCTGATGGAGATTGTGGCCAGGAGTTCAAAAGGAGGACCCATTAAGGCCCTCAGTACCAAGTGCAAATCCCAATTTGGAAAGTGATGTACGGATGGTGGATTGAGGAGCCTCAGACCCTGAATAAACCTGCAGTCAGGATGCATAGATAAAGGTCCCAATTTAGTGGGACTCATGATAGAGCTGAGAGTGGACAACTGTCTCTTAATGGTGTTAGTGCTAAGGCCTTTGTCAACTCCATCTTGGAGAAACTGCAACATATGCTTGTGCCCAGCCTTGTCCACCTGTAGTCCACGCTCCTTTCACCAAAGGACCAATTTGTGCCAGGTACAAGAGTAGATCCTGTTCGTTGAATCTCGTCTGGAAGACAAAATGGTAGAGATTACTCGTGCAGAGTAGCCCTTGTGAGCAAGACCCTTCCGCTCAAATACCAAGCAGTCAGTCAGAACTTGTTCGGTTCTGGATGAAGCACTGTCCCTGGGATAATAGATCCGGCCTGTTCAATAGGCAAAAAGGTGGACCATGCACAAGATTGATAATGCCCGGATACCAAGACCGATGGGGCCAATCCAGGGCCACCAGTATCAGATCTGCTTTGAATCTGCGCACCCTCTGCAGAATAGCCTGGATGAGCGAGAATGGTGGAAAAGCATATAGGAGGGTTGCCAGCCAAGGAAAGGACAGGGCGTTTGTGCCGGCTGACTGGGGGTCCGGCGTTTGTGCCGGCTGACAGGAATGTTGGAACCTGGGCATTGTTGTGATTCGCGAACAAGTCTTAGGTTGCCATGCCGAACCTTGACACAATCTGGCTGAAGACCTCCGGATGGAGTGCCCACTCCCCCTCCTGCACCTGTTTTCTGCTCAGCCAGTTGGCCTCCACATTGGAAATGCCCGGCAGGTGTTCGGCCTTGATGGAGGACAGATGGTTCTCCGTCCACTGGAGGAGAAGGGTAACCTCTGTCATGAGGCCCCTGGACCTGGTGCCCACTTGCCGGTTTATAAAAGCCTTTGCTGAAACATTGTCTGTCTGTACTATGATGTGTGCTGGTCAGAGCCTGAAAATGCGGGAGTGCCAAACGGATTGCTCTCAGCTCTAATCGGTTGATGGAAAACCCTGCTTCCTGATCCAACCATGTGCCCTGAGTCCACCAACCACCCAGATGAGCCCCCCAGCCCTGGAGGCTCACATCCGTGGTCAGGATCATCTTGGTTGGTGTCTCCATGCATGTTCCCTGAGAGACGCACCGGTTGGCCGTCCACCTAGAGAGGGAGGCAAGGACCAACTGAGGAAGATGGAGAGTTAGAGGGACTTTCACCTCGATGAGACGAATGTGAGGATGAAGGAAGGCCTGAAGAGACCAGAGGTGGAATCGTGACCGTGGTACCACAGGCTGGCACAAAACCATGAGCCCCAGCAAGGAAGCCAACACTTGAAGGGAAGCTGACCCTGATGGAATCCATTTATATGATTCCATAATTTATATATCAATTATGAGTACTGAATCTGACTGGCCAATTGAAACAGTTTTGCTTGCTGTTCCTGAGAAAGAAAAACTTGAAATGTCCTGGTGTCTATCTGCAGACCCAGATGAGTGATCTGCTGTGAGGGTGATAACATGCTTTTTGCCATGTTGATGACAAAGCCGTGGTCCGAGAGGTAGGACATGGTGGTCCGGAGATCCTTGGAGACTCGCTCTCTGGATGAACCGGCAACCAGGATGTCGTCCACATAGGGGAATGCTCGAATACCCCTCTTTCACAGGTTTGCAATGAGCACCACCAGAATCTTGGTGAATACCCTTGGGGCTGCAGACAGCCTGAAGGGCAGGGCCCGATACTGATAGTGGTCCCGGCCATATGAGAACCTCAGGAACTTGCCGGCAGAATAGGTACGTGAGCCGGCAGAATGGGTACTTGCAGGTAGGCCTTGGACAGATCTATCGACCCCATGAAATCCCCTCGTTCGAGCACTGCCACAATGGTTCTCCAGGTTTCCATCTTGAATTTCTTGAATCCAAGAAACCTGTTGAGTCCAAGATGGTGTGCCAGTCTTCATTTTCCTTTGGGACCAGGAAGAAGATGGAGTATACCCCCGTTCCCCGAAGAGAGGCAGGAACTGGCTGTAGGACCTCGATGGTAAGCAGGTGCTCTATAGCTTGAAGCTTCTGCAGGTGCCTTGCTGGCTGGCGAGACACCAGCACCCTTCAGAACCTGTCTGGAAGGAGCTGGAGGAATTCTAACGAGAGCTCCTGAAACACAGTTCGCATTACCCATGTGTCAGATGTAGACTGCCACCATAAGGGAGTGAAGCCAAGAAGCCGGGCCCCAACGGCCGCTGGCTCTGCTGCAGGCCCAGTGTCTGGTGGCACCAAGTTCCTTGTGTCTGGGCTTACAGTTGTCGCACCGCTTTGGATAGGCAGGCTTGTTGTGAGGGCTAACCCTGGCGTTGATCTAGTGGGACTGACTCTGCTGGTTGGATGTGTCTCTGTAGCGGGGTCACAATCTGAAAGAAAGGACCGAAAGAAACGAAGGGAGGTAGGTTTCCCCCTGGAAAAATCCTTCTTCCCCGGAGGAAGTAACTTCCTTTTATCCTTCATTTTATCCTCCACCAAGATAGGGTCCAGGGCTTTGCCAAAGAGATGGGTCCTCTTGAATTCAAGTTGATGAGCTTGGAATGTGAGCTACCCTCGCCTGACCAGGAGTGAAGCCATAGCACCTGCCTGGCTGCAACACTGGAGGTCATGGCTCTACCTGAGAGGTGCATTGAATCCAGCAAAGCGTCCGCATCAAGGCACAGGCAAGAGCGATCCTCTTAAAGATACCCTTGATGGAATGGGGAAGTTTCCTGATGCGCGCTGCATTCTGCACCCACATGAAGGCAGCCCTGGACATGACCGAATTTAGAGCTGCAGTCCTGAAGGAGAAAGAACATTGTTCAAAGTTACGCTTGAGATTTGTTTCCATTTTCCTATCTTTGGCATCCTTTGGCCAAACATCCCCATCCACTGGAACGGTGGAAGAAGCCAAGGCAGCAACTGGCAAATATACAGCAGGGACTTTCAGTAAAGACATCTGCTTCTCCTGAAGCATGTAGAACTTGTCGATCATGCTGGGCCCCAATCTCTTGGGATGAGCACCCCATTCCTGCGTAAAGACACTGTTAAAAGGCTTGGGGAAAGGAAAGACAGTCTGCTTGGATGAGCCCCTCGTAAAGGCCTCAGACCGGTCTGGGTCAGAATTCAAGTCCAGTTCCTCTGGGTGGCTAAGGTGAAGACACTCATTGGAAGAGTCTACCAGAGTGGGGAGATAATCAGAAGGGAAAAGATGCTCTTTTCTGGCCTTAGGATCCTCAGGCTCTTGGCCAGACAGCTCTCCCTCCTCTCATTCTGATGAGAAGGACCGAGAAGGAGAGGACTCCGAAGTGGAGTCAGAGAGCAACTTGGACTTGGTGTGCTTAGAACACTTAACTCTCTTACTAGATGAGTGATACTCAAGGTGTTTGGTCTTCTTTTTCGTTTCTGTGGGGGGGGGGTGTACCCTGGGGAGTCCTCTGACAAGGAAGATCACGATGAAGGAGACATAGCCCTACCCCGCCTCCTGGCTGGGGACCTAGCCCTGCAACTGGGTCTAGAAGTCACTTTGACAATGCTGGGTAAACTGAGAGACACTGCAGAATCAATTGCATGTTGGATTGCAGAAGGTGACAGAAAGGAGTCCGTGTCCCAGAGGCTTGGGACACAGTTGGTGCTAACACGATGGGGTCCTCCCCACTCTACAACCTCCACCATTTCCTGCCCTTGAGCCATCCTAAACCGTGCTGGGCAGGCTGCTGGCCAAGGCTCCTGAAGCAGAAGGCAGCCTTTGGTAATTATACAGGGACCCTGTACACACTGCGACCACCAGGGGGATGTCCTGAGGACAACTGCGGCCAAGCGCGGGAAAAGGCCGGGCTCCAAAGATGGTGCTGGCCAAGTGCACGCTCAGTGACTTGCCACCCCCACAGAGGCTACGGAGCGGCCACCGGAGTGAGGGGCCAAGCCGCAGCTGCTGCGCCGGCCAGCAGAGCTGTGCGCTGGCCTCTACACTCCCACTGGCGCCAATGTGATGCCGCCGGAGCGCACACATACGCAGCTCTCCGACCTGCGGTGTCCTCGGGATTCCTGCCTTCGGAGGCCACCGATGTGGCGTGCTAGGGGCCGAGGTGTCTTCAGGCTTCCCGCCCCTGGGAAAACTGCTGACGCAACATGCCCAGAGCCATGCAAGAGCTCTCCGCAGGCTCGGTCTTGAAGGGGTGCAGGGGACGCCTCACAAGGCGACCCCTGTCCTTAGCCAGAGGCAGCAGATAGCAGTGCTGCCGCTGTCTCCCACCCTCCAAGGGAGGTCAGGAGGGGAAACCTGCGGAGCCGGTCCCCATGGGGGGTCAGCCCACATGGGGAGGCTGGGATATCCAGTGGCCAGTCCCTTGAGGAGGCAGAGGGGCAGAGGAGAGGAAGGAGGAGGAATAAGAGAAGTCCAGTAGGGAAGAGAAACTGTGCTCAAGGGAGCGCAGAGAAACGTAGCCCTTTCTCTGAGGAGACAGAGCCAGACTGGGGAGCAATACCCCGCACTGGGAGGAAACAAGTTTGGTCCAGCCCTGTCTCGGAGTGGGTGGGGGATAGCCCAGACATTCCTGAATGTACCCCGTCCCCACTCCAGAGAAGGTTACAGGCTTGTAAAGTTTGGAATCCACTGGTTTAAATAATACATAGGGTTATCACCAGAGTAAGTAGGAAGGGATGGAATGGGGCAGAAAGGGGCATGGGTCAGTAGCAGCAGAGCACACACTAAATTAGTTCCCCTTCCCAGACCTATCTTCCTGGATGGAGCACTGTAGTCATGTGCCAGTAATATGGTGCAACAGTGATATGGTTATGGGAGAATGTGGAAACCCTTATTATTATTATTATTATTATTATTATTATTATTATTATTATTATTAATAATAATAATAATAATAATAATAATAATAATAATAATAATAATAATAATTTTCATTCAATTAATTTGATTTATATCCTATCTTTCTTGAATCTTTGTCTTTCAGGATTTATATCCTGTTTTTCTTGATTTATATCCTTTCTTTCTTTCTACAGTATTTACCATAGATACCACTTTTTCAACCAAAATGTTCACAAAGTGATTTCTTCCTAAAAGGACACAGAAAGTAGGCAAACAGTTAAAATAACAGAGAATAAAATACAATTTTAAAATTACATAGAAACAGTAAAACCAGACAATAAAGCACAGATGCCACCTGACTAGTCCTCTATCATCACCTGGCTACTCTAACAAATGTTTTGAGTTGTTCTCTAATTTTTTTTTAGTTGTTGTTCCTCTTTTAATTTACGATTTACAAAATCGTTACAATTTAACGATTTTGTAACTACCATATTTCCTGGCTTATAACATGCACTGGACCAAAAGATGCACCAAAGTTTAGAGGAGCAAAAAAAGAAAAAATATTCTGAACCAAATGGTGTACTAATATATTTAATAATATATAGCAGAATAATATTACAATCATGTAAATCCAACAGTGGAATTAAGAACCATATTCACTGTCATTAAAAAATGAGGAAAGTCTTTATGGTTCAAGCACACTTCTAATTTTCTGGAAACCCCAAGAACTCATCACTAGTGTCAGTGATTTGTGACATTTGCACAAATTTCATTGCACATGACCAGACGCCAAGACTTTTGCACAAATCTCATTGCACATGAGCAGACACCAACATTTTGTACAAATCTCATTGCAAATGGTCCAGAGAGATAGGTAAGTTTGGGGGAAGGGAGTTTCTTTTGGAAGTTGGGGGATGCAGGTAGGTGAGCGGATCTAGGTAGATAGGAAGGCTGGTAGATAGGTGGGGTGCTTCTTTTGGGGGAGTAGAGGTATCCAGGCAGGCAGGTAAGTGGGGAGGGATCCAGACAGGCAGGAATGCATAGGACTGCAGCTCTAGGAACCAGATCCTATGCATGCATACTAAATTGCAAGCTTTTCCAGCCCTGGAAAGCATGCATAGGAATGCAACTCTAGGAACCATATACTATGCATGCATACTAAATTGCAAGCCTCCAACACCCCTGGGAAGCATGCATAGGATTGCAACTCTATGAACCAAATCCTACCCATGCATACTAAATTGCAAGCCTCCAACACCCCTGGAAAGTATCCATAGGATTGCAGCAGCAGGGACCTCTCTCTCATGGTCTGCTTCTTCTTCCCCTCTTCCTACCAGTGCCTGTTTTTGCCTACCTGTCTGCCTCTATGCTCTTGCTTTTCTTCTGGTCTCCATGTTTCTTTGGGGGGGGGGCAGCCTGTTGGGAAGCCTCTGTCCCTCCTCACCAGCTTGCCCTGGCCTTCCTATAGGTTTGCCCTGCCCAGGGTGGGCAGAGCAGCTGCAGAAGATGCTCTAGGATTGGCCCCTTCTCTCCAAAAGACACACAGGCATCCCCCTTTGGGAGGAAAAAAGTGCATCTTATTAGCTAGCAAATACAGTAATTCCCTTTTAATTCTTCTTGGCTAAAATTTGGATTGTTGCAACTGTAAACCATCTGCAGCCCTTTCTCTGAGAATAGAATGGGAGGATAAGAAACCCAGCAGTACAGACATATATACAACATCTGACATGTAAAAGTGGAGTTCTTACCTGTGACACTCCTATTCTCGGTGGAGGAAGGGAGAACGCTCCTAACCAATGGTGCAGTCCTCCCTGGAGGCCGGACTTTGTCCAAGTTCTCCTTCCTGGGAGGGCACGCAGGAGCTTCCCAGTCTATCAAAGCCGAGAAGACCCGGAGAAAAAATACCCTCCACCTTTGTAGACAGCTTCTTTAAGAATCAAGCTGAGGGAATAAAGGTTAGCAAAAGAAAGACACCAGAGGAAAAAGAACAGAATCCCCAACATCTGGCACCAGAACCTCACCAACGGGACCAGGGGGCACCCCAGGAGGAGGCAAGGATCTAGGTAGAGGCGGGCGGAGCGTTCTCCCTTCCTCCACCGAGAATAGGAGTGTCACAGGTAAGAACTCCATTTTTCTCGACAGTAGGAAGGGAGAACGCTCCTAACCAATGGGATATAGCCAAGCAGTATCCGTCCTCAGGAAGGGTGGGCAGATTTGAGCAGATTACGGTGCCACCACTTTCTGCAACACCCTCCTGCCAAATGCTGCATCAGCTGAGGCACCCTGATCAATCCTATGGTGTTTTGTAAAGGTTGAGGGAGTAGACCATGCAGCCGCTCTTCCAGAGAGGCCACCCCCTCAAAAGCAGCTGAGGTAGCTGCACTACAAACTGAGTGGGCCGTAATGCCGGCAGGAGGGGTTTTACCTGAAGACAAATACGCCAGCGCTGTAGAGTCCCGAAGCCAATTGGCAAGCGTTGCCAGAGAATCACGCTTTCCAGACTTAGCGCCCCTAAAGAGTACGAACAGACAGTCCATCTTACGGAGTTCCTTAGTCCATTCCACATAGTATTTTAGAGCTCTTCTGGCGTCCAACTTGTGCCAGAAGGTTTCTGCAGGAGACTTAGGGTGTGGGCAGAAGGAAGGTATTATTAACTCCTGAGCCCTGTGGAACCATGAATTGACTTTGGGCATGAAAGATGGGTCCGGTCTAAGAACCACCTTATCATTTTGAATACACACAAGTTGGTATTGACTGATAAAGCCCCCAATTCGGACACCCAGCGGGCAGAAGTGGCAGAGACCAGGAAACATGTTTTGTAAGTCAAAAACTTGAAATCAACAGAGGCTAGAGTTTCGAAAGGGGACTTGGTCAGGGCAGTGAGGACCAGGTGAAGATCCCAAGAAGGGAATCTGTGCACTGTGGGGGGATTGAGTCGACTTACCCCCGCCAGAAAACAACGAACATGCGAATGGTTCAAAGCCGAGCCACCACCAGCCGCACCCAGAGTGCTCTTCAAGGCGGCCACCTGGCACTTCAGAGTGTTGGTACTGAGTCCCTTATCAAGTCCGTCCTGTAAGTACTCCAAAACTTGTTTGGTTCTAACCTTGAACGGTAAGTAATTATTAGTTTTGCACCAAAAACAGAATTTTTTCCAAGTCGAATTATAATTTCTAACCGTGGACTCCCTCTTTGAGGCCAGAAGAGTGTCCACAACCTTTTTAGGGTACCCTTTTTTGGTCAGAGCTTCCCGCTCAACCGCCAGGCAGTCAGACAGAAAGCTCCAGTTGAGGGTGAAGTAGCGGTCCCTATGACAACAAGTCTGCCCTGGATGAGAGCCTCCACCCTTGTTCCCTGCTGAGATGGAGAATGTCCAGGAACCATGGCCTCCTGGGCCAGTGGGGAGCCACCAGAATCACCTCGGCCCCCAATACTCGTACCTTCCTCAGGAATAGAGACATCAGCTGTAGAGGGGGAAAAGCATATAAGAGACCCCGGGGCCAGGGACACTGTAGAGCATCCATGCCTGCAGCCTGAGCCACCAGCACTCGGGACAGAAACTGAGGTACCTGTGTGTTGTGCTGAGTGGCAAACAGGTCCATTATCAGAAGGCCCCATCTCTCCACCAGGAGTTGGAACACCACCGGGTGAAGCCACCATTCGACTTCGTTGACCTGTTGCCGACTTAACCAGTCGGCTGTGACGTTTTTGACTCCTGATAGGTGTTCTGCCTTTAGGGATAGTATGTGTGTTTCCAACCAGTCCAGAAGAAGGGACACCTCGTTCATCAACAGCTTGGAGCGGGTTCCCCCTTGCCTGTTTATGAAAGCCTCTGTGGTTATGTTGTCCGTTCTGACCAACACGTGAGAGCCCTGCAAACTGGTTTGAAAGTGTTGTAGTGCTAGTCGGATGGCCCTCAGCTCCAGGAAATTGATGCTGTTCCTGGTCTCGGGTCCAGTCCATACTCCCTGTGTGAACTGCCCGTCCAGGTGAGCACCCCAGCCCAATAGGGAAGCATCTGTGGTCACCACCTTTCTCGGTGGGAGGGCCATGGAGACCCCCTGCTTGAGGCGACCCGGAGCCAACCACTGCTGCACACTGTGTAGAAATTGAATGGAAAGTTTGACCCTGGCAGACCTCCTCTGCTCTATAAGATGAAGATAGGGGCGAAGGAGGAGTTGGAGGGGCTGCAAATGGAATCTGGACCATCGTATGATATCGTGGCAAGATACCATAAGGCCCAGAAGGGAGGCTAGTTCTGACAGCTCCATGTGAGACTTGCCCTGCGTCTGAGAGAGAGCTGCTCGTAGATGCTGTTGTTGCTCCAGAGAGAGCGAAGCCCTGAACAGCCTGGTATCCAATAGGAGCCCCAAGTGTTGTAGGACCTGTGTTGGTACCAGTGAACTTTTCCCCACATTTACCACAAACCCGAGTCCGCAGCCAATGCATGGTAAGGTCCAGGTCCTGCCATGACTTCTGCTCTGTAGGCGATCTCAGAAGAAGATCGTCCAGATAAGGATGGAGAGCTACCCCCTGACTCCTGAGATGAGCCACCAAGACCACTAGAAGTTTGGTGAAAACTCTCGGCAATGCGTTGAGACCAAAGGGCATCTACCTGTATTGGAAGTGTTGACTCCCATAACAGAATCGAAGGTACTTCCGGTGTTTTTCCAGGATGGGGACATGTAGATAAGCCTCCGTGAGATCCACCGAGGTGAGGAAGTCTCCCTCCTGTAGAGAGGCTATGATGGACCTCCATGTCTCCATCTTGAACTTCCTCTTTTTTAGGAAGTGGTTCAGCCACTTCAAATCCAGAATGGCCCTCCGATCACCATTCTGCTTTGGAACCAGAAAAAAACACCGAATAGACCCCTGAGCTCCTCTGTCTGACCGGCACCGGTTCTATGGCCTTGATCTGGAGAAGATGTTGGATGGCAGCCAACTTGAGCTGATGTTTCGCAGGGTTCCTGGAGACCGGAGCCTTCCAGTATCGGTCCCAAGGAAGCCTGGTAAACTCTAAGGAGTACCCCCTCCTGACAGTCTGCAGAGCCCAAGAGTCCGATGTAATGAGACCCCAGCGCTCCGCAAAGGCCAGGAGGCGGGCCCCCACGGGGATGGACTCCAGGTGGCATGACGAGTCATGCTGAGGTGCCATCCTTGGAGGACTTGCCAGAGTGGGAGTGGGAGGAGCCAGATTTTGTGGGCTTGAACGTGGCCTTTTCCTTGTCCCACCGAGGCTTGGCCCTTCCCTCGCTGCGGGGTCTGTAACTAGTGCGGGAGGGACAAAACAAACTAGGCTTCTTCTGAGATGTTTTCTTGGAGGTAGGCAGAACCTTCTGCTTGTCCTTGTTCTCTACAAGCAGAGGCTCTAAAGCCTTCCCAAAAAGCTTGCCTCCCTTAAATGGTATGTTAACGATACGAGAGGAAGAGCTTACGTCCTCATCCCACTAACCAAATATGACGCCTGGCTAGTACTCCCTGAGCCATGGACCGAGCCGAGAACTGGAGGGAATCATAGGCACAGTCAGCTGCTGCTGCAGATGCCAGAGCGATCTTCTTCAAGGTGCTCTTGGCCCTGCGGGAGAGCTTCTTGTCCTCCTCTGCCAACTCCTCGGCCCAGACATAGGCTGCCCTGGAGAAAATGGAGCTGGCCACTGCAACACGGAAAGCTTGAGAGCCACACTCAAAATTATGTTTGAGCACGTTCTCCACTTTCCGATCACAGGAGTCCTTAGGGCCCGATTCACCCTCAGAGGGCAGAGTTGTTGCTGAGGAGACCGCTACCACAGGTGCATCCGCTGAAGGGACCTTGAGCTTGTCCATAATAGGGTCTGGAAGGGTATAAAACTTGTCTATAACCTTGTGATGACGTCTGCCATGCGAAAGATTTTCCCACTTGGCAGTGAAAACCCTGTTAAGGGGCTCAGGGAAAGGCACAGCCTGAGGCTTGGTGGGCCCTTGAGGGTATTGTTTGGCCCTGGATGAAGGCATATTGGGCCTTTGTGGTGGAGCCGGCAATTCCATATCCAGTAAGTGTGCCGACTTGCTAAGCACTCTAGTATACAGCTCGGAGGGGCAAAGCCGGTCAACTCTCTGCGACTCCCCTGCCACCTGGTCCTCATCGCCTGACAACTCCCCCTCCTCCCTCTCCGACTCTGACTGTGAAGATAGGGAGGAATTGTCTCGGGAACGATGTACTTTGGTGAACCCCTTAGACTTCTTACATACGGGGCTGCCCTAATCTGACTCTGAATCAGAAGCAACCGACACACTCCTGCTAATAGGAGAAGGGGACCTCTTATGTCTGGCCTTTCTAGGCTGCTCAGCTCCGGTGGGGTTGGCAGACTCCAGACGTTGTTCCTGTAGGGCCCCCTTTACTGCTTCCTTGATCATAATGGACAAGGTAGCAGTGGATAATGCAGTGGGTACAGCAGGATTGGGGCCCCCGGCCTCCCCAGTACTCTCACCAGTTGACCCAGTATGCTCAGCCATACTTGCAAAATGGCGCCCGCCGTGTGGTCCCCACAAAATTGCTGCCGCACGGGAGAAAGCTGCTCTTTCACGCCAAAAAGCCTTGAGGACCCTCTGTCACCCTCAGCTCTGAGTAGCCACGTTGGGAGCAGCCACGACCTGGGTGGGGGCGCTGATCGGTAGGCAGGCGCTTCCCCCAGGCATTAATCCAAGCACTCCTGCAGCGGAGCAGCACAGAGGGGCACCCGCTGCAGAGAACCACACGCCTCTCTGCCTCCTCCTCCGTTCGGGCGCGTCCTCCGCGGCTGGGCGATGCGCCCGCCAGCCGCTGCAGGCGCTGAGCCGCAGAGCGGCAACACCAGCGGCTTGTGCTGGGCCGGGGGTTTCCCCACTCGCTGGCTCAAGCCAGCCCGCTCTCCAGCGGTGGTGTACGTTCCCCCCGGCTACAGGGGAGCCCGGGGAAGCGACCTCGTGGGGGGGGGGCAGCAAGGTTGCCCCTCTATCCCTCCTGGTGCCGTGAGAGGATCAGGTGCCAGGAGGAGATGAAAAGAGATGAAGAGAGGAGGCAAGAAGAGGAGAGAGAGAGGAGAAAGTGTAGTTAGGAAGTAGGTAGGAAGGAGAGAAGAGCTCTTAATCAGAGCTCCCCAGGACCACGTCCGAAACCAGCACGAGGCCGGACGAGACTGGGAAGCTCCTGGGTGCCCTCCCAGGAAGGAGAACTTGGACAAAGTCTGGCCTCCAGGGAGGACTGCACTATTGGTTAGGAGCGTTCTCCCTTCCTACTGCCGAGAATAGAAGCGCCAAAGAAAGCGAATGCTGGGTAATTTAATGTTCTCAACCAACTCCACTGACTAATGGGAGGGTGAATAAGAATGATAATCATTTCTTACAAAGTTAGAGTGGATGTTAATAAGGCTAAATAATAACAGATAGCCCGGTATCTACTCACACATGTTCTTGACTCATTCAGGGTTAGAATGATTAGCTGTGACTCATTTGGAGCCTCTCTCACACAGATGATCTAAAAAAGATGTCAAAATGCAGAATAAATTTCTGTTCAGCAAGAAAACAAACACAACCATTCAATGAAATTCCTAGGGATTATGGCAACAGATTTTGTGAACCGCCACTGTTAAGCCCTGGTCTGGCAGTATAGAAGCCACACTATAGTTATGTGTTTCAGGGTTACAGATACAAACAGCCAAAAGCCAAAATGCAAAAGGCAACAGCTCCATAAGACAACTTCTCCAGACCAAGCAAGGCACAGATCAGGGGGGAATCTTAGACAGAACAGGGTGGACTAAGGAAGGGACACTTTGCTAGTGGTAGGGCAGCACCTCTTTTCCTCTTGACACATCTCTAAGCAGGATTCCCCCTAACTCAGGTTGCTTTAAACCACAGTCTGCAAGTTGGATCTGGCCCCTTGCTAATCCCTCCTCAATAGGAGTAGAGCTTACCAGAGTTCACGGCAAGCTAACAGTTGTTGCTTTTTATCCTCATATTTGCTTTACTTTGCCATTTTTATGTTCTGCTGCCTCAGCATGCACTGCTCCAGGATTTTCTGGAAGACGTGGCAGGGCAGAGTGAAGATGGGGGAAAATCTCAGCAACAGAGCTTCCCTCGCAGAATGGTAAGCTTTGGTAATGCCAGGGAGGCTCTGTGAGGCACACAGCGGTCTCTAGTTTGGAGCGCAGGCTCTTACAGCAACTGCTTTGTGGCACAACCCTTTGGGATACTGTCTCTGGATGTTTGGAGATGACACAAACAATTTATCTTCAAATAGCAGGGTTCCAGAGTTCCATGGCCATACTATTTCCCATCTTAAAGGACAAAGTCAGACATGGCTTAGGGAGGTAAGTAGAAGTTTTCTTTATCTCTCCTAAATCATCTGGTTCCCAACACAACTGCAGCATGCAGTGTGGGTTCTATTGGCAACACTGCATACTATGTGCAAGCTGAAGATAGAAATTGGCTGCCTATGGGTGCAGTCCCAAATTATGCTGGCACAACTCATCTTTCCATTCCTACGATGCAGGGAGGCAAGCGCTTAGCTATACCTCGGCCAAACCCTCCCCCCAGCGTGGTGCAAAAGTGTCTCACATCATTTTTGAGACACTGCACAGGACTTATGCCAGGGTTTAGGCTAGCCTAATTGGAGATTAGGATTGCAGCCCATGTGTAGTAAGTTACCTTTGCTCACATTCATTCTTCTCCTTTGACTTTGCCTTTTGTTTTGTTTCTCACTGTCAACATTTAAGGGTACACCATGTCTACTCAAAAGCAAGCCCCATTGTGTTCAATGGGTGTTACTCCCTGGAAATTGTCTTTAGGGTTGCAGCCTTAGACTGCAAGTTCCTTGAGAACTTGCAAAAAATTTCTCTACAAGCAAAAAAAAAGTCAAAAAATGTTTGCTCTAAAAACATGACAAATTTATTTCCTTTTAAATAAATTTCCTTTCTCTGACAAATTTATTTCCTTGTAAATAAATTTCAACAAATTTATTTAGAAATAATAAATCAATAAACTTCAAAACATTCAACACAATTCAAAATTCATGCTCTCCAAGCTCAAAGGTTAAACCCCGTGTGAGTTTGTGTGTACACACACAATCTTGACAACAACATTTCTCCCTTGTGGCAGTTACGTTTACACAAAAAAGACTGCTTTTAGGACCAAAGTAGAAACTTTACTGGCAAATGTATGCCCTTAACACTGCATCTGCAAAGATAAAGGGAAAGGCAGGGGCAAGGAAAACAAAAGAGAGGTGGTGGGGAAGAACTGAGCTATAGTGCTGATTCTGCCTAGCAAATATTACCCTGAAGTCTACTTTTTCTTTTCAGTATCTAATTTTGGAGAGTATATGAGTGGGGAGGATTAAGAATAGTCCTGGAAAGAGATTTGCTGGCCACGATCAGTGGGTGGGAGCAGGATTCTGCTCCCAGTTCTTCCGGCTGAGATTTCCTACATGGCCTTCTTACTACATGGACTTTCTCCCCATTCCCCCATTACAAAGGAAATAACAGAATGAGCAATCCTAAGTTTTTTTTCTCTGTAACATCCAGTTTTGACTCTTATTTTTATTCTCCTCCCTATTCCCTCTCTGATGTGCTATGCAATGAATGCTGTTGTTGATCTCTCACAGTCTAGCACGGATAGAAACTTTGAGCTGGGTTTTACTGCAATGCACTGCATGTCTAGCCAAATACATCAGGTAGATGGAAATATTTAATCTAAATGTTTGCCATGTGAAGCAAACCATATGATCTAGCAATCACAGAGTTAGAAGGAACCTAATTGGTCATCTAATTCAACCCCTGCCTGTACCTGGAATCCTCCTAGAGCATCTCCAACAAGTGTTTATTGACCGTGTTTGAAGATTCCCAGTGAGGGAGAGTCCACCATCTCCCTTGGCAATTTATCAGTACCAACCTCTGTTTTCCCACTGCTTTATTGAGCCCCTGCTTTCTGGCATTCTTTAAGGTAGGCACCAAAACATCTCTTTACCTCAGACTGGGCTGGGCGAGTACCACTTGTGTCACCAGGAGGAAGTAGTGCAACATGTGTTGAGGAGGCTGAAGTAGCCCTCACTGTTACTTTCATCTCAGTGCTTAAGATATGTGGAGTGGTAATAGGTGACTCTGCTGTTGCTGTGCCATGTGATTGCAAAGATTTTACAGTTGTCATCATCAGCACTTCTTTCTGTGTTGTAAGTGCCTTGGATGGTGGTGCCCCAGAAGTAGACTTGGGTCTTCCTGGAGTTGCAGTGTTGTTTTCACGAATTGCAGAAGAAACTGAAATCATATATTTTGCGTAAATGGTGAAAGAAAGAAAAAACACACAAATATTTTAAAAAACATAGATTTAAAATCTCTACACATGTTCCATCTTTTAAATTAAATTTTTGTTGTTGTTTTTTTTGCTAAGATTTTATCATTGTGAGTTGCAGGACAAGATTTATAGGAATCCACATTATGGGTCCAATTCAGATTTGGCAGTGTGCAAACTGCCTTGCAATTTCAAAATTTAGCTCACAAGTGGGACTTTGGTATCCACTGATATGACTCACCTCTGATAACCAGGTCCACCTTCATGTAACGAGGAAATAAGACTCAAATCCCCATTCCCTATCTTAAGGGTGAAGCAGAAATACCTCCCACATTTTAAACGTTCACCTATGTGTTGCTAATGAACCTATGCAAGTGCCGGGACTGTGGGTGGCGCAAGTGGCTAAGACACTGTGCCTGTTAACCAGCAGGCCAGGGTTCGAGACCCGGGTCAGCCCCACAAGACAGAGTGAGCTCCTGTCCTTAGCCCAGCTCTGCGACGCCAGCTGGATCCAATCGTATGGGCTCTGCCTTTCCATTGGACTAATTCAGTGGTGTGGAGAGGGGGGATTTGCTGCTTGGGTAACAGCCTATCCTCCATAACAATCCAACCCAGGCTTTCGTGCTTCGCATGCAGCGTATGCAGCGCCAAGCACGATACCATAGTCTTTCAAGACTGATGGAGGCCTGCTTTTTTTATGCAAGTGCCAATGAAGACTTCATGTAGCTAATGACTTCTTTTTTCATATACGCACATCTAGCAATATAGTTTGGATTGGGGTATAGTGTGCTTTTGTTGTAGAAACGTTTTTGAAGAATGGTGAATTGCAACTCTGTGTAGTTGCAACACAGAGAACTTTTTGAATTCATAACATGTTAGGTTGGAATGCTGTTTTGGATAGAAAAACAATACCACTGTGGGTTGCAAATTTCAGAGTCACGGATTCAGCACAATTTTTTCTCTCTGGGATTACTTGAAAGCAGAGGTTTACAAACGTCAACTGGGTACCATTGAAGAATTAAAGGAAATCACCTACAACATTGTATATTGAATAAAGGCCACCATTTGGAGGATGTAATTTTTAATACCAAATGAATAAAAACTGTAACCTTTGTGTAACCCAATAGTGAAATTAATTTTAATAAATGTTTTATTTCTTTTTTCCTTTTTTAACCTTTAAAATGTGAATGGTATTTCTGCCTCACCCATGTACATGTTAAGTAATTATAATTTAACTAGTGAGATGTACCCATGTTGTGGGAGTACAATACACTCCATATGCCATACTCCCATTGTGCAACACCCTCCCATGTGCAACATTCCCTATGCGCAACATCCTCTCATGCACATCAACATCCATGCACATCAATCTCCCATGTGTAACATCCCCCATGCGCAATATTCCCCCATGCACAACAACCCCAATGTGCATCAACCTGCCATGCACAACATCCCCCAGGTTCATCATCCCCGATGCACAACATCCCCCATGTGCATGAATCCCTCATGCTCATCATCCTCCATGTACATCAAGCCCCCATGCGCAACATCCTCTCGTGCACAACATCTAGCATGCACATGGATCTCCCATGCACAATATCTTCTCGTGTGCGCAATCTCCATCAGTGCACCCTCCTTCCCAGTGCGATAGGACCAAATTGCTGGATGTTAATCAATCTTCAATGTTAAGTATAGGACAAAAACATGTTGCATCCCTTTTCAACCCCTTAAGGGTTAAATCTCTCAATATTGGTTCTTGGTGGGTGTTGATGTCACAGAAGGAAATCACAGAATCATAGAATCATAGAGTTGGAAGGGACCTAGTAGGTCATCTAGTCCAACCCCCTGCCTGCAGCAGGAAATCCCCCTAGAGCATCCCCGAGAGGTGCTCGTTGAGCCTCCGCTTAAAGATCCCTAGTGAGGGAGAGTCCACCACCTCCCTTGGCAATCTGTTCCACTGCCGAACCGCCCGAACTGTCAGGAATTTTTTCCTGATATCCAACCGGAATCTCCTCTCTTGCATTTTGTACCCATTGGTTCTAGTTCTGCTTTCAGAAGCAGCTATGAACAAATGAGCCCCTTCCTCCCTATGACAGCCCTTCGGGTTTCTGAAGAGGGCAATCATGTCTCCTCTCAGCCTCCTTTTCTCCAGGCTGAATATCCCAAGTTCCCCCAATCTTTCCTCGTAGGGCTTCCCTTCCATCCCACTGATCATTCTTGTCGCTCTCCTCTGGACTTGCTCCAGTTTGGCTGCATCTTTCTTAAAGTGAGGTGCCCAGAACTGAACACAGTACTCAAGGTGTGGTCTCACCAATGCAGAATAAAGAGGAACTAGAACTTCTCGTGACTTGGAAGCTACAGTCCTCTTAATGCAACCTAAAATGGCATTTGCTTTCTTTGCAGATACATCACACTGCTGACTCATGTTCAGCTTGTGATCCACGGCGACTCCAAGCTCACATGTTGTGCTGCCAAGCCAAGCATCCTCCATTTTATACCTGTATTTTTGGTTTTTATTGCCCAAGTGCAGAACTTTGCACTTCTCCCTGTTGAAATTCATTCTGTTTGTTACAGCCCAGGATTCCAGTTTATCCAGATCCTCCTGGAGGTTTCTCCTGTCTTCTGTTGTGTTTGCTACTCCTCCCAGCTTGGTGTCATCTGCAAATTTGATCAGGCTCCCCCGTATCCCTTCCTCTAAATCATTAATGAAAATGTTAAAGAGGACTGGACCCAAGACAGAGCCTTGGGGTACCCCACTTGAAACAGACCTCTAGGTTGACACAGAACCATTTACTAAAACCCTTTGAGTGCGGCCATCGAGCCAGTTGCAGATCCACCTAACAATTGCCTCGTCGAGCCCATATTTTTCCAACTTCCCAATTAAAATGTCATGTGGGGACCTTGTCAAATGCTTTGCTGAAGTCAAGATAAATGACATCCACAGCATTGCCATTGTCCAGTAAGCTTGTAACCCGATGAAAAATGGAGATCAGGTTTGTCTGGCAAGATTTATTCTTGGTAAATCCATGCTGGGTTGTTTTGATCACAGAGTACTTGTCGAGATGTGCACAAATTGTGTATTTTATGATTTGCTCTAATATCTTGCCCGGGATTGAAGTCAAACTGACTGGTCTATAATTTCCCTGGTCTTCTTTTTTCCCTTTCTTAAAGATTGGGACTACATTCGCCCTCTTCCAGTCCAGAGGCACTTCTCCACTCCTCAGGGATTTCTCAAAGATGATTGACAGAGGCTCTGCAAGGACGTCTGCCAGTTCCTTAAGAACTCGAGGATGCAGCTCATCCGGTCCAAATGACTTGAATTCATTTAGGCCAGTTATGTGGTTTCGAACCAGTTCTCTATCAATCTTAATCTGCTGTTCTGCACCATCCATGTTTTCATTACCTCTTTGGAGATGCAAGCACATCCCCGCATCAGCCAATGATCCCGCACCCCCATTTGCACAGCCCTCCTTCCGAGAATAGACAGACGCAAAGTAGGAGTTGAGCAGCTCTGCCTTCTCCTGGTTTCCAGACACCTGCTGTCCATCTTTGTCCAGGAGCAGCCCCACCACTTTGTCTCTCCTCCTGTTCCTTTGGGCATATCTAAAGAAGCTCTTTTTGTTATCTTTGACTCCCCTGGCCAGCCCTAGCTCATACTGAGCTTTAGCATTCCTGACCCCCTCCTTACAAGACCGTGCTATCTGCCTGTACTCCTCCCTGGTGATCTTTCCAGTCTTCCACTCCCTATACTTCTCTTTCTTTAACTTCAGCTGATCCCCAAATTGCTTGTGCAGCCAACCTGGTTTTTTCAGGTTTTTTCCCCCTTTCTTTTTCATGAGAATTGTTTCTGACTGCGCTTGTAAAAGCTGCCTCTTAAGGAGCTCCCACCCATCTTGGGCCCCTTTCCCCATTAGATCATCAACCCATGGGATTCCACCTATGACTCCTCTAAGTCTGTTAAAATCAGCTTTCCTGAAATCCAATGTATAAGTTTCACTCTGCACTCTTTTTATTTCCCACATTATTCTAAATTCCAGCAGTTCAAAATTGCTTTCCCCTAAAGTTCCCGCCATGTTGACCCCATCAATCAGTTCAGCACAATTAGTTAAGATCAGGTCAAGGATGGCCCCTCCCCTTGTCGTTTCCTCCACCTTCTGGACCATGAAGTTATCTTCCAGGCCCATCAGGAATTTTTTGGAGTTTCCATGTTTGGCTGAGTTTGTCTCCCAGCAAATGTCTGGATAGTTAAAGTCCCCCATTACTACTACCTCATATTTCCTTGCAACGCCTGCCAGTTGCTCCAAGAAGACATCGTCTACTCCTTCTCCTTGGCCTGGCGGTTTATAGTAGACACCCACCACATTTTGTTTCTTGTTTTTCCCTCTAACCTTTACCCAAACGCACTCCACAGGGATATCCAGACCAGTTTCCTGGATTTCAGAGCAGATATATATGTTCTTGACATATAATGCTACTCCGCATTACTACTACTTTTGCCACTTCTGTTCCTCCGGAACAGCTGTTAGCCTTCCAATTGTGTGTTCCAGTCATGGGAATCATCCCACCAAGTTTCCTATCAAATCAAATTTCCCTTCACTTGTTAAAAGTTCCTGCTCATCTTGTTTATTTCCCAGGCTCTGTGCATTTGTGTAAATGCAACGTAAGCCCTGGAGGTTGCAACTCAATTCATTCCCCCCCCCCTTTTTTGTAAGGCCAGGCCCCTCTAAAGATTTTTGAGTTATGGCCATGCCCTGGCAATTTCCATCCAGAGCATTTTCCTTATTCCTAGGTTCCCTTGGGACGTAATCCACCCCCTTCTTATTTAGTTTAAAGCCCTCCTGATCAGGTTGGCCATCTCCCATCTGAAGACACTCTTCCCCCAAACCGTAAGATGTAGTCCATCCTTTGCTAGGAGTCCTTCCTCAAGGAAGTTCATCCTGTGATCCCAGAATCCAAATCCTTCTCAATGACACCATTTTCGAAGCCAGCTATTGACCTGGAAAATCTTGCCATCTCTCTGAGGACCTTTGCCAATTACTGGGAGGATGGATGAGAATACCACTTGGGTATCCCCCAGACCCTTAATCTTCCTCCCCAGAGCTTCATAATCCCCAACTATCTTTTGGAAAGTCTGCCTAGCAGTATCGTTTGTTCCTACGTGGATGAGTAAGAACGGGTTGACGATCAGCAGGCGTGATCATTCTCGGTAGCTTCTCCGTGATATCCCATATCCTGACACCAGGGAGGCAGCACACCTCACGGGAAAACAGGTCTGGTCGGCATACAGCTTCCATGCCCCTCAGGAGAGAATCTCCAATCACCACCACTCTCCTCTGTGTTCTCCTTCTATGTCGAGATTTCCCCACACTTACTGATTTTGGCTGCTGTCTATGAGGGGGATCTGCAGGCATGTCAGTAAGGGGAAAGATCAGGTGTGGGTGTGCTAGCAAGAGGAACTTCTGCCAGCATGGTGGAATCTGAGAGACTCTGGAAATGGTTGTATAGCTCCAGTGGTTTCCGACTGCTCCTGCCCTTTTTTCTCCTGTCATGTCTCCACGAAGAGACATTGTTGCTGGGGTTCCCACTGGTGTCATCCCTCTGGAGAAGTTCCGTGTGCATTGCATCGAGGAACTCCTCTAATACCTTAATTTGACGAAGGGTGGAAACTTCACCCTCCAATGCTGCCACCTTCTCCTCCAACAGTGCAACCAGTTTGCACTTGCAGCATCAATAATCCCCTGGGTCCTTGGGCAAGAAGATAAACATGGCACACATGGTGCGTGTCACGACATCTGCGCCCTTCCCTTCCATCTCCTGTCAACTTCACAAGTCCTCCTTTTTCACAGGCTCCGATCCAGGATCGCACCTCAGGCCCTGATGCTGGCCTTGAAAGCTCCTCCCACCAGGCAACCAGCCAATGAACAGCTAGTAGCAACTAAGCACTCAGCTAAGCAGCCCCCTCCTCCACTCACCTGGGACACTGTGCTCCTCTCAGCTCTCCTCAGAAATGGAGGCTGAACCAGGAACAGGCCCTAATAAAGCCCTACAAAGCTCCTCCCACCAGACAACCAGCCAATGAACAGCTACCAGCAATTAAGCACTTAAATAAAAAATTAAATAAAAAATGTCACCCTCCCCAAATTTCATGCTTCTAAGTCCAGAGGTTGGGGCAAAAAATCCATCAGCCAGGAATTCTTCAATGGAAAGTATAAGGAGGAAAATGCATTTGGTCACTTTCCACCTCCTTCCAGTTGGAATTTCTGAAAACCGGTTCTTAGTGGGTAAAAGGAACACCCTCCCTTAAAATTTCTAGGCTTTAACACCCTTAAAGCTCCTAGGTCCAGCAGGTTAGGCTGGCTGTGAGTCAGTGAGTGAGTGAGTGACTTTTCATTTTTATATACAGTGGTGCCTTCACGTAATAAATGCCTCACGTAAATTTATGTTCCACACCATAAACAAAAATTTCTCTAGGATTCTGCTTCACATAACAAACATACTCGTTGGCAGTTGGGGCAGACACGTTGGCAGGCAGCCCTTTTCAAAAGCATCAGGGCTGCCAAGCACATCTGCCCTTAGCAAAAGCAACACTTCCGCATCTGCTGGACAGAGGGAGAGAACAGTGGAGAAGAGGGAAGCAGATAATGGCTAGCCAGAAGGGAGCAGGGGAGGGAGACTCAGGGAGAGGGAGAGAGCAGGGAGAGAGGCTCAGGATGAAGAGAAAGAGAAAGTGGGGAGACACTTTGAAGGTCTCTTGGATTGCAGACTTCTAACCATGTCTACCCAGAAGTAAACCCCATTGTGTTAAATGGGGCTTACTCCCAGGAAAGTGTCTTTAGGATTGCAGCCTAAGTAGACATCAGATGATCAAGCATATTGAATGCAAGTTTTGAATTCAATTCCAGTGTTTTGTCATAATTTTTACATCCAGTTAATTTTTTTATATTAATTTTTTGGGGTTCTGGAACCAATCATCTGAGTTTCCATTATTTCCTATTGGAAAATACGTTACACATAAAGAATGTTTCACGTAACAAACATCCCTCCGGAATGAATTAAATTTGTTACATGAGGCACCACTGTAAATAGATTCCATTAGATTCCATTAAATTCCATTTTTCACAGTATATAGTTGGCTGAATGCAGTATTGTGTTTATCTCAATTTGTTTCAGAGGCACGCTGTTTAAGAGAAATGCTCTTCAAGTGAAGCAGATTTCCCCATGGCAAACAATGGAAACTCAAATGATTGGTTCCACAACCCAAAAAATATTCATATAAAAATATTAACTATGTTAAAATGATGACAAAAGACTGGAATGTAATTCAAAACATGCATTCAATGTGCATGATCTTATGAAGTCTACTTAAGCTGTAATCCTGAAGACACAATCCTAAAGACACTTATGATGCTGCAAACCTAAAGACACTTTCCTGGGAGTAAGCTCCACTGAACACAATGAGGCGTTCAGAGTAGACATGGTTAGGATTGTGTTTTCAGAGTCAGGTCCAAATTTATGCCCTCTGGACTGGGAATCCCTGCAAGGAAGGGGTGATCTATCAAGCATGCTAATGCTGCAATTCTAAAGACACTTTCCTGGGAATAGGCCCAATTGAACACAATGAGGCTTATTTCTGAGTAGACATGGTTAGGATCGTGCTTTCAGAGTCAGGTCCCAATTTATGCTCTCTGTACTGTTGATCCCAGCATGGAAGGGGTGATCTATGAAGTCTGCTTAGGCTGCAATTCTTAAGACACTTTCCTCCACCACCATAGTCTGGTGTCTGGGCTACCTCCCGCCCTCTAGCAAAGGCAGCCCAAGCAGCCCCCCAGGCACCCCTCCAGAATACAAATCACAAATCACAAAATACACACAAAAATCTGGTATAATTACTCCTGATTGTTGGAGCCTTGAATAGCTGCCCCACCTGAATACACATCACAAATGGATGGGTCTAATTACTGTTGATTGTTGAAACGTCAAGATAATTAAGACATGTAAAGGGAAGCCTAGCAAGCACTTATTATGTGAATTTGCCTCATTAAGTGATGCAGAGACCCCCTCCCAGATAACAGAGCGCTCGTTAAGTGGAACACTCGTTATGTGGGGTACTCGTTAAGCATGGTACCACTGTATATGGAAAAATATAATGTATCTACAAGTATCTTGCTTTATACATTCAGGTAAGAAGCAGACTTAATTCTGCTTTTTCCTAAATTACCTAACAACTTTAAATTAGCTAAAAATGTAAGAATTCCCTTGCTGGAACAAGGAAGCATCCATCTAGTTCAGGATTCTGTTTCCAAACGTGTCCAGCCAGATGCCTTCAGAAACTTACAGGCGAAGTGCAATTCTCATCTATTAGCCACCAACATGCCATGCAGCAACCTGGAATAAAGTGTTTCATTACAGAAGTCCCATTTGTCTTCTCACATAACAATAGTAACTGAATTTGATCCTTTAAAAAAACCCTTAATGCATTTATCATTTACTGTGTAATGGGTGAATGGAATGTACAGTCTTGGAGAATAAGCCATGATGAGTTTATCATAGAATCATAAATTACTCTAAATTTTATCATAGAATCATAGAGCTGGCAGGGACCTAATTGGTCATCTAGTCCTGCTTATAGAAGGAAATCCTAGAGCATCTCCGACAGGTGCTTTTGATCCTCTGCTTGAAGCTCCCTAGTGAGGGGAAATCCACCACCTCCCTTTACAATCTATTTCACTGCCGAACTGCCCTGACCGTCAGAAATTTTCTCAATTGGAGGAAGAGAGAGCACTCCTAACCAATGGGTGCTGTCCTCCCCTGGAGGCTGGATGTAGTCCAAGTTCTCCTTCCTGGGAGGGCACCCAGGATTCCCCAATGTTGTCCGGCCTTCTTTTAGACTGGATGTGTTTCCAGGGAGCTCTTGTTCACTTCTTCTTCAAACTCCTTCAAAATAGCGGGAGTGCTAGTCAGGCTGTACAGCACGCCCAACACAGCAACCAGCCCAGGAGGCAGGGCCAAGGAGGAGGCTTCTTACTGGCCACAGGGTAGTACCCCAAACTGGATTAGTGCTACCCTGGGTGAGCTCTTGCTGTGCAACAGCTGCAACAGAGGGAGAGGAACTCCAAGAGGTGCGTGGTGCCATTTTGCAGCCTGTTTTCCTGCATGGCAGCAATACTGTATCTGTCCTGGCTTGCCCTGCGGGTACCATTTTAAGATATGGCTATTGAAGCACTGAGGTTAATACTAGGCAGTTTGAGGGCCCCACCATGCAAGCGGGCACTATCATGTCCACCTCCAGCCTATAAAATGACCAAGGAAGTGGTTAAAGAGGTCCTTGAGGAGCAACTTCATAAGGTTTTATTGCCCCAGGATCCTTAACAACCACTCAAAGCTAAATGCAAAAGGTCCCCTTCATCACGCACTAAGCCCAGATTTGTGGTTTCTGATTCTGAAGATGTGGTTAATCCATGCAAGTGGTCCAAGGGATTTGTACCAGTGCAGACTCATAACTCCTCTCTGTCTTCACCATCTGAGTTAGGATATGAGGAGGGGGAGTTATCAGGCAATGAGGACCAGGTGGCAGGGGACCTATGATAACCACCGATTGATCATCAACGATTGATCATCTCTGCCCCATTGATCTGTTCATCTGCCCCATGATAATCAACGATTGATCTGCCCCATGATAATCAACGATTGATCATCTCTGCCCCATTGATCTGTTCATTACAGTGCTTGGGAAGTTGCCCACATTCTTGATCTGGAGTTGCTGGCAGCACCTCAAAGACGTATTACTCCCCCTTCTAGGGGTTAAGAACGTACCCTCAGGGACCATCTAAGCAGGGACAACCTAAGCAAAAGGGTGTGTTCTTCCCTGGGCCCCTTGAGAGTCTTCATTACTGAGAGGGAGAATTTCCTCATATACCTGGCACCATAGTAGGGTTATTGATAAATTTTAAACCCTCCCAGATCCCATCATGGAAAAATTTAAGGTTCCCCAGGTTGATGCACCTGTAGTAGCATTCTCCTCGGCAACAACTCTGCCCTCAGAGGGGAAATCCAGGTCTAGGGACAACTGTGACAACAAGGTGGAATCTGTCCTTAAGCGTAATTTTGAGTGTGGTTCCCAAGCCTTCAGGGTGGCAGTCACCAGCTCAATATTTTCAAGAGCGGCATATATCTGGGCCGAATAGCTGGCAGCCGAGGACAAAAAACAGCCTCAGAAGGCAAAAAGCATTCTCAAAAAGATTACTTTAACCTCTGCAGCAGCGGCAGGTTGCACCTGATTCGCTCCAGCTTTTGGCTAGGTCTATGGCACATGGGGTCCTGGCCAGATGGCAAATTTGGCTTCACCAATGGGAGGGAAATGCAGGGTTTTCTTCTAAGATTATTAATATGCCTTTCAAGGGCAGTAAGCTTTTCAGAGAAGCTCTTTAACCTTTGCTCATCGAAAACCAGGATAAGCAAAAGATTCTACCATCTTCTAAAAAGGCTTCTCAGAAGAAGCCAACTTCCTTTCATCCCTCCAGTTCAATCTACAAGCCTCACAATATGGGACGCCCTAAACCTAAGATGGACCGAAACAGAACCATGTTCAAGCCAAAGTGAACTGGCTCTGCCCTGGTCTGGACAGTGAATCCCTGCAAGGATGGCACCTCTGCATGACATAGGCCATCCGGAGTCACTTCTGGTGGGAGCCTGGCTCCTGGCCTTTGCAGAGCAATGGAATCTCGTAACTTTGGTCTTTTGGGCTCTGCAAACTGTCAAGGTGAATTTGTCAAGCTTGCTCAGGAGAGATACTGGACAGTTCTGGTCTTGAGAGATCCTATGAAGCACAATCTAAAGTTGCCAGCCATCCAACATCTGCTTCAGATTCGTGCTATAGAACCAGTACCGCATAGACAGAAGGACACAGGGGTCTATTCGGTGTTTTTCCTGGTTCCAAAAGGGAATGGTGATGGGAGGGCCATTCTGGATTTGAAATGGCTGAACCACTTCCTAAAAAAGAGGAAGTTCAAGATAGAGACATGAAGGTCCATAATTGCCTCTCTGCAGAAGGGGGACTACCTAACCTCTGTGGACCTCACTGAGGCTTATCTGTATGTCCCCATCTTGTAGAAACACCTGAAGTACCTTCAATTCTGATATGGAAACTGCCATTTCCAGTACAGATTGATGCCCTTGGGTCTGACGGCAGTTCCAGTAGTGTTTACCAAGCTCCTGGTGGTTCTTGTTGCACATCTCAGGTGTCAGGGAGTGGCCCTCCATACCTATCTGGATGATGTCCTTATCAAATCAGCAACCAGACAGGACCAGGACCCACCCGACATTGACTACGAACCCTGGGTTTCATGGTAAATGTGGAGAAAAGCTCTCTGGATCCAATCCAGGTCCTATAGCATCTCAGTTGGATACTTCAGTTGGATACCAATCTATTCATGGTCTCGCTATCACAAAACAGGCAGGAGTGTCTCAGAGTGTCTGAGAGCTGCCCTTCTAAGAGTGCAACACATATCCCATGCAACACCTCCACCAGATGGAGGTGGAACAGAGGAGATCTGCTCAAATCAAGCTGTCCCCAACTTTCCTCCACAGTATTCAGTGGGTGCTAACACCAGACATTCTGAGGTCGGGGATCTCTATGGTCCTCCCGACTTGAAAAGTTGTCACCACAGATGCCTCACTATTGGACTGGGGAGCACACTTAGAGGGGACAATGACAAAAGGAATTTGGTCACCTGCAGAAACCTGGCACAGTATCAGCTGGCTGGAGGTGAGGGCGGTCAGGTTGGCATTGGCAAAATTCAAGGTCATGTTGGAAGGCTCACATGTTTTGGTGAGAACAGACAACATGACTGCAAAAGCCTTCATCAACAAGCAGGGAGGAACCCAATCCAAACTGTTGATGGAGGAGGCTTCCTTATTATTTCTGTGGGCAGAGACCCACCTTCAATCCCTCAGGGCAGAACACCTAGCAGCCTTGGTGAATGTAACAGCCAACTGGCTCAGCAGACAGCAGGTGAGCGATGTGGAATGGCATCTCCATTCGGAGGTATTCCAGCTGATAGTAAACAGATGGGATCTTCCAGTCATGGACTTGTTTGCCACCTAGCACAACGCACAGTTGTCACAATTTCTCTCATGTCTGCTGGTAAAAAATGCAACCAGAACAGATGCCCTTCAATATCCCTGGCCACAGAATCTCCTTTACACCTTTCCCCCTCTTCATCTCATTCCACTCTTCCTAAAAAAGGCAAGATGGGTAGGTGTAGAGGTGGTTATCATAGCTCCCCAAGGGCCAAGGCGGCTGTGGTTCCAGGACATCCTACAATTCAGTCAGGAATCGGGGTGGAGGCATCCCCCCAGGAGAGACCTGTTGACCCACAGACTGCTGGTTCATCCTCACCTGTAACTATTCCACTTTGCCTGGAGCTCTAAATAAAGCAAGCTCTAAATAAAGCAAGCTGTAAATAGTTATTATATTAAGATTGTGGATACTTTACTGGCATCTAAAAAAGCGTCCACGATTAAAGTTTATGGTAACACTTAGAAAAAGTTTTGTTTCTGGTGTTCAAACAAGGGTTACTCACCATTTAAAATTAGAACTAAAAATGTACTGGAGTTCTTGCAGGACGACTTGATAAGGGGCTGAGCACCAGTATGTTGAGACAGCAAGTCGCAGCCCTGAGGAGTACTCTAGGAATGGTACTTGGTGGTGTGGCTCTAAATCATCTGCATGTAAGTCACTTTCTGGGAGGGGTAAGTAATCTAAGCCCTTCCCCTGCACACCGATTCCCATCTTGGGATCTGCACCTGGTTCTCACAGCTCTGACTATGTCTCTGTTCAAACCTCTGGCATCCACAGAACTGAAGTTCTTGACCTTCAAGAATGTATTTTTGGTTTCATCTGCATCTGCTCATAGTGTATCTGAATTGGGAGCCTTATCCATTAATGCCAACATGTATTTTTCATGGAGATAAGGTCCTTATCTTATTTTATCTTATCCTTATCGTATCTTCTCTTATCCTTATCTTATCCTTATTTGCACAGATTCTTCTTTTATACCCAAAATTAACTCGTGGTATAATAGGGTGCAGGAACTGGTTATCCCTTCCTTTTGCCCAAACCCTACTTCTAAGGCAGAGGCCTTCTGGCACAAGCTGGATGCTAGAAGGGCCTTAAAGTACTACTTGGAAAGGACTAGAGACCTATGTAAGACGGACTGTCGCTTTGTCCTGTTTAAGGGATCTAAGATAGGCAAGCGTGCTGCCGTATCTACATTGGCAAACAAAGAGCCTTTGCTTACAAGGCAAACAAGAGCAAAAAGCTTTCAAAACATACTTACTAATTTCATGGAAGCACCTGGATTGTCTTGGTGGAAAAGCAACACTAAAACTTGAGTTCAATTAATTAGAATGCTTCTTAGCTATTCAAAGCTATGAATGTTCTTCTATTAGCACCTCAAACATCTGCTCACTGTTTCAGTGGTTTTCAAACCCTTGCCCTGGGGACCATATGCAGCTGACAGCCAGTCTCCATGTAGCCCAAGGCGAGCCCCTCCATTCGGCCAGTGGGCAAGCCATGTAATTCTCCAGAGGTGAAGCGAGATCTGCACCCATCACCTCCAGATATTATTCTGAAGGCCAGAGAAGAAAGTTTTTTCTTACCGTAGACTTCTTTTCCGGGATGAAAGAAGGAGGGTGTTGTGCACCAGTGGGTTGTCGCCTCTACTCCACCTGGAGGCTGGACTCAGTTCTCCTCCCTGAGGGGTGGCCCCCACTGTTCCAGTCTCATAGAAGAACTGAGTAGCAGCCAACCCCGAACCAATGGAAAGAAACTGGGTTTAGTGACCGAAGAACTTGGTCAAACCCTGAGGAAAATAGAAAACACCAACTACAAAACAGAGGAAAGGTTAGCAAGACTGAGTCCCCTAAAACGTTCCCTCCTAGGGCTGGACAATGGCCATCAATTCGTGAATGTGAAAACAGGAACTGAGGGTCAGAGAGAGATGGGTAGAACACCCTCCTTCCTTCATCCCAGAAAAGAAGTCTATGGTAAGAAAAACTTTCTTTTCCCTGGATTCTGGAAGGAGGGTGTTCTGCACCAGTGGGATATAGCAAAGCCATATCCGTCCGAAGGAAGGGGGGGCTGACCTGAGGGCCTGTTGCTACCACCCTCTGTAATACCCTCCTGCCAAACGCTGCCTCCGCAGCAGCCGCCTTGTCTATTTTGTAGTGCCTGATGAAGGTCACGGGAGAGATCCATGTAGCAGCTTTGCATATGGACTCGATCAAAGTCACCCCATCAAATACTGCCGAGGCAGCAGCACTACGAGTCGAATGGGCGGTGATACCGGCAGGAGGGTCCCTTCCTAAGGACAAATAGGCAAGCACTATAGTCCCCTTGATCCAGTTCGCCAAGGTACTCCTGGACGAACGTTTGCCCATCACTGAGCTCTTAAAAAAGACGAAGAGCGAGTCCATTTTGCAGATAGCTCTAGTCCGATCAATGTAATAATTTTGTGCCCTTCTAGCATCAATTTTGTGCCAAGCCTTTTCCCTTTCAGTTTTGGGACGAGGACAAAAGGAAGGAACCACTATCTGTTGGGCCCTATGGAACCAAGAATTAACTTTGGGGATAAAGGCAGGGTCTAAACGCAGTACAACCCTATCCTCCTGACAAATGCAAAGATTAGAGTTAACTGAAAGGGCCCCCAATTCTGAAATACGTCGTGCTGACGTGATGGCAACCAAAAATAGAGTTTTGAAAGTTATAAACTTTAAATCAACACTGTGAAGCGGTTCAAATGGAGGCTTCTCTAAAGCCCGAAGAACCAGACGCAGGTCCCATGAGGGGAAATGATGGACCTGAGGGGGACACAATTGTTTCACTCCCTTGAGAACCTGGCCACGTGAGAATGGGACAAGGTCTTCCCTCCCGAAGATGTTCCCAGGGTGCTCCTCAAGGCTGCCACCTGCCTGCACAATGTACTGGCTGACAAACCCTTGTCAAGCCTGTCCTGAAGAAAACCAAGCAGGACCTTGACCTTGAATTTGAAGGGTGATGCACCATAAGAGTCGCACCACGTTCTGAACTTGCACCATGTGGCATTATACACCCGTGCTGTGGACAATTTCTTGGAAGTCAACAAGGTATTAAGAACTCTGTCAGAGTACCCCTTGGCAGCTAACACCCTCCGCTCAATCTCCAAGCTGTCAAGCTGAAGATTGCCGGTTGTGGATGCACGATGGGACCCTGAGTCAGCATGTCCACCCTGAGAGGCAACGTCCATCCCGGTTCCAGAGCCCTCCGAAGGACATCTCGGCCAATGAGGCGCCACTAAAACCACTTCTGCACCTAGATTTCGTACCCTCCTTAGAAAGAGAGGGATTAGTTTCAGGGGTGGAAATGCGTACAAAAAACCCTTTGGCCAGGCCACCTGAAGAGCATCTATCCGCCTGGTCCCCGTCACCTGGAAGCGGGAAAAGAACTGTGACACCTGATTGTTCCTATTCGAGGCAAACAGATCTATGACCGGAATGCCCCACCTGTCCACAATCAACTGAAAGACCTGTGGATGAAGCACCCACTCCGTATCGTTGACCAGTTGTCTGCTCAACCAATCCGCGGTCATGTTCTTTGCGCCCGCCAGATGCTCTGCCCTCAGCAAGCTTAGGTTGGATTCCACCCAAGCAAAGAGAAGATTGGCTTCCTCCATTAACAACCTGGACCTGGTCCCCCCCTGCTTGTTCACAAATGCCTTGGCCGTCATATTGTCCGTTCGGACCAGCAAATGTGAACCCCTCACCAGCTGACAAAAGTGAGCCAGAGCCAGCCTGATTGCTCTAAGTTCCAGCAGGTTGATGCTGTGAACTGCCTCTGTTGGGGACCAGGTCCCTTGGATCATCTCGCCCCGTATGTGAGCGCCCCATCCTAGCAACAATGCATCTGTAGTCAGGACCTACCTGACCGGGGGTTGCATAGAAGTGCCCTGAGACAGTCTACCCCGGTAGAGCCACCAGGGAATACTCTGGAGAAAATCCCTGGACAGATGAATCTGTAGGGACCTCCCTTGTTCCAATTGTTGAGCATAGGGTCGCAGAAGACCCTTAGAGGTCTGAGGTGAAAGCGAGACCAGGGGATGATGTCTTGACAAGACACCATCAGTCCCAGAAGTGAAGCAAACTCCCCCAGATCCACTGTAGTTCGTCCTTGAACTCTCAAGAGAGCCTCCTTCAAACAGTCCTGTCTCTCCTGTGAGAGTGTGACCGTGCATGATTGCGTGTCCAACACTAACCCCAGATGTTGAAGGGATTGAGTGGGAGTTAGAGCACTCTTTTGAAAGTTGACTACGAACCCCAAGTCTCACCAACGTGGTCGCCAAATCCCCCTCCGCCCTTGCCCTGGACGGTGATCTTATGAGAATATTGTCCAGATAAGGGTGCAGGGCAATCCCTTTGCACCACAGGTGTGCCACCAGAGCTACTAAAACCTTGGTGAACTCTCTGGACACTGCCGTGAGTCCGAAAGACAGGGCCCTGTACTGGTATTGCCGGGTTCTGTAACAGAACTGTAGGTAACATCTGTGTTTCTCCCAGATGGTAACATGGAGATAAGCCTCTGTGAATTCCACTGAAGTCAGGAAGTCCCTCTGCTGAAGGGACGCTACAGTGGACCTCCACGTTTCCATCCTGAACTTTCTCTTTTTGAGAAAGCGATTTAGCCACTTCAAATCCCAGAATGGCTCTCCAATCGCCATTCTTCTTGGGCACAAGGAAAAACACAGAGTACACCCCCTTGCCCCTCTGACTCATGGGCACCGGCTCTATGATGCCAATTTGCAGGAGGTGGAATATAGCTTCCAGTTTCAGGCGATGCTTGGTAGGGTCCCGAGAGATCGGGATCTGCCAAAATCAATCCCTGGGGAGCTTGAGGAACTCCGAGGAGTAACCTCTGCAAACTGTTTGCAGTACCCAGGAGTCTGTGGTAACAGACTTCCAGGTTTCTGAAAACCCCAGGAGCCGGGCACCCACAGGGAGTTCCCCTCCCCGACCAGGGATGTCAGGCTTCGCTGCAGCCGAAGGTGCCGGCCCCGCACACTTCTTGAACTGGGCCTTGGTCTTATCCCACTTAGGTTTACTGCGCTGTGGGTAACCCTTGGATTTGTACCCAGATCCAGATTGGCGAAAGGACTGGGGCCTCTTGGACTGGTCCTTCTTGGTTGTGGGAAGGACCTTTTGTTTGTCCTTGTTCTCCACCAGGAGCGGTTCTAGGGACTCACGAAAAAGCTTCTCTCCTTTGAAAGGGATGTTAAGAATTCTCAAAGCCGACCCAGTGTCTCCTTCCCACTGTCGCAGTCAGATATGTCTTCTGGCTAGCACCCCCATCGCCATCGATCTAGCCAACAGCTGGAGCAAATCGTATGCGCAATCTGCCGCTGCCGCGGAGGCCATTGCTATCTTTTTTAAAGTGCAACGAGCCTTACGTGACAAGGACTTGTCCTGCTGTGCCAACTCCTCTGCCCAGATGTATGCCGCTCTAGAAAAGATGGAGTTGGTTACTGTGACTCTAAAAGATTGAGCATTTAATTCGAAACCCCTTTTTAATGCACTCTCCACCCGTTTGTCACAGGGATCCTTCGGACCAGACTCGCCCTCCGAAGGAAGGGTGGTAGAAGCTGACACAGCCACCACAGGGGCATTCACCATAGGAACCTTCAGCTTAGACATTATTGGTTCTGGCAGAGTGTATAACTTATCCATCAGACTGCCATGTTGCTTTGAATGGCTGAAGTGGCCCCATTCAGAATCAAAGACCCGACCCAAAGCTTCGGGGAATGGGACTACCTGTGGCTTAACCGGACCCTGTGGATAGGTCTTGGCCCTGTGAGATGGTGTGTCAGGTTTAGCCAGGGCAGCAGGCATTGCCTGATCCATAGCGGTGGCAGATGTGAAGAGCACCCTGGTGTAGATCTCAGGAGGGCAGAGTCTGTCCACCTTGGGGAGGGAAGATACTTCCTGCTCATCACCACCTGAAAGTTCCCCCTCTTCCCTGTTTGAGTGGGAGGGAGAGGACAAGGAATCCTCCTGAGACTGTGATTCGGCCATACTATAGAAGCCCTTATGCCTCTTATGTGAAGCCTCTACATCCTCAGACCCAGAGTCAGAAGCTACATATCTGTGTTTGACCTTAGCCGTGGCTTTCTTGTGCTGAGGTGCTTGTTGGACCATGGGCAGGAGATCTCCAATCTGTTCCTCCAAAACCACTTTCACTGCCTCTCTCACCAGTTGAGAGAGGGCAGGTGGCAAAACCAATGACTTTCTTGATGCCTAAGGGGGGTTTGAGAGGCCTCCACCCCCTCCCCAGTCTCATCCCCAGAAGCCACGGCAAAGTACTCACACAAAATGGTGCCCACGCGCCAAACAACAGGCACCCAAGATGGCCACCGGCAGGGAACTCACAGAGGCACCACGTGTTTCCCGCCAAACAGCCTCCGGCCTCTGCGAGGTCCCTGGCAGTGCCTCAGCATGGGACACTAGTCCAGAGGGCCTCAGGGCGCAGGTCAGCTGCACGCTGTGTGCACTGCCACTGCAGCCTCCTGGCTACCACCCGGCGCTGCCTTTGCCAAGGCGCACGTCGTCGTCGCCTGCTCCTCCCTGGCGCTCGGTTCCTGCCCGCAAGATAAACCTTGCTGGAGCGGGGAAAGACTGTCCCTGCAGCAGCGGCCAGCTCCCCAGTGCTCCCAATGGCCGGTTGAGGCAGGAACCAGGAGGGAAGGAGAGAGAGAGTGAAAGAAATAGAGAGAGAGAGGAGAGGTTGGGAGAGAGAGTTCCCCAATCTGAGTCCTGCCTAGCTGCAAGGCTGGACGAGACTGGGGCAGTGGAGGCCGCCCCTCAGGGAGAACTGTCTGAGCCCAGCCTCCAGGTGGAGGAGGGGCAACAACCCACTGGTGCAGAACACCCTCCTTCCTGAATCCAGGGAAAGGTTGCATGCACCTCCTCTCTCAATGTATGAAAGTGCTTGTGAAACTGTTCAAAGATCACCCCCTCTATGTTAAAAAAGTTTATGAACCAATTTAATTATTTCATTCTTTAGTGTCACCTCTAATATAATTTTTGTAAATGTATGTGTTGGGGTTTGTGTCCCCTAAACTCGTTGGTTCAGGCAAGTTGTGCTGGGTGGCTGATGCAATATTGTAAAGGCCGATGCCAATACTCTAGGAGTATGGGAAACCCCCTCCAGCATGATGCAACATGCTGCAATAATGGAAACTGCTGAGTCAGTCTTACTGTAGATCACCTCATGGTCTGTGAACCTTCTGATAGGTGCTCTTAGTGCCACAAAGTCAGATTTAAAGAAGCCCTGTGAGGGTGGACATTGTGGATGAAAGAGGAGTAAATACTGCATGCTACTCTGATGAACTGTGACAAACTTTGGACGGACTATTTGGACTTTGCTATTGAATAACCCTCGGATTTGCTGTATGTACCCTGACTAATTTCTTGTTTATGACCTTGGACCATTTACTGGAATTGTGTTCTGCCTTCTGTAACCTTGAGACAATTGTGTTTGCTATTGCATCAGCTGTTCCTGTTCAACTTTCTGTTTGCCATTGCTCGCAGTTGCTGCACAAACACTCTCTAATAGCCCTTTTCACTAATAGGATCCACGCATCCCAACAGTATGTATATTTATTTAAAATAAATCAATTACTTTTTCCTACCCCTAACTCAGTGTCAGAAAGATGCTGTGGCCTTCCTACCAAAATGTTTGGACACTCCTAGTCTACCTAGTCATTTTCTGCATAGTTTTGCTAATTACAGACTGCACTCCATAAAGACTTTGAGACTTTGTTCTGTGGCCAAGTTGTGCTTATCTGTGCTCTATAAAAATCAAAAACTCTGTGCTGGGGAACCTAAATTCTCCAACCTGATTATATTAAATCAGTGTCCCTTGATTTTATTGTTTTGTGTTGGTTATTTTGCTTTTTATGTTGATTGTGACACTTCTTAGATGTCGTCAGCCAAAACTTTCAAGAGTGTTGAACAATTAACACCAGGAACAAAAGCATCAGTGAACAATTAAAACACTGAAAAAGCAATGGAACGTGAAAAGCTGACATTATCAGAGACAATGTATTGCAATATCAGGATAACTTTTTATTTCTGAAGCCATGAGAATCAACCTAGAAGTCATCCTAAGGAAGGGCATGAAGTGGGTAGGCTTCAGGGTGACAATTTCATACTCTGTGAGAACCCCAAAAGGTCCCCCAAGACATTGCAAGTTGCATACACAGTAGAAAAGGGCAGGACTATGGTGGCTGAACCCAGAGATGGTAGAATGGACTTAGAGAACATTTTCTGAAGACTCCCCCTGGTTTGTTTTTTTTTAAAGTCAACCCAACCCAAGCGGTTTGAATCAAAACAGTCCCCTCAACCTCTTCACAATTCTAATACCTCATTCTGCTACACACCTAGGCCAGCAATAAGCCTGCCTATTTGCCCTGGGTGCATTAGGAGGAGAAGGAAAGCAGAGAGTCTCAAGACAATATGTCCATTCTACATGAGACCTCCAAACAGATGTTCAGTATGTAATACCTGTGGTCTTGGATAACAGGGATGAAGAAGTTGTAGTCACAGGTCCTGATGAACCACTTCCAGCCACTTTTGTAACAGCAGTGGATGAAGAGGGCTTCGTGGTGGCTGATGCAAAGGCAGGAATGCTGGATCCAACTGTTGTGATCGGAGGAGACAGTTTACTGATAGGGCCAGCTACACTTGACATCTCAGAGGACTTTGCCATGCTGGCTCCTGGGGAAGTTGCAGTCACAGCAGGAACATGCTGTGAAAGAGTTGTTTTCAGAGAGTCTGTTGGTGTAGTATAGGGGGGTTTCACAGTTGTGAAGGTTTTTGTCACTGAAGCTAGTGTCACAGCAGCATTAGTTGGAACTCCTGAAGTACTAGCTGCATCTCCTAAAAAGACACAACAAGGCAGACTTTAGAAACGTTCACATGGGGCCCAGCTACATACCCCTTCCCAGCAATTCTCTTCAAAACATTGTTGGCCACTTTCCAAACAAACAGCTATTCTGAAATATTGGAGTCTAACTGCTCAGTCCACACTTGAATATGCTTGTACAGTGGTTCCTCACACAAAGAGTTTAATTCGTTCCAGAGCATGCGCTCTTTAAGTGAAATGCTCTTAAAGTGAAGCGGAATTTCCCATAGGAAACAATTGAAACTTAGACGATTGGTTCCACAATCCCCAGGATATTCATATAAAAATATTAGCAATGTGTAAAAATGATGGCAAAACACAGGAACTGAATTCAAAACTCTATAATATAACACAGACCATAATTACTGTAATAAAACACTGTAATATTCTGTACAGTAAAAAAAGAAAAACCTTTATGGACAAGGATGGCTAATTTTCACTTAAAGAGTCACTGATGTCTTCTGGAGCATCTTTAACAAGGAACCTCTCTGTGTGTGAGATCTATCTATGCAAAACAGATAGGCTGCAACAGCACATGAGCCAGATCCTTGGATTTCTTCTCAGAATTAAGCCCCATTGAATTCTCTGGGGCTTACTCATAGGAAATTGCATAGGATACAGACCTGTCTCTTTCCATAAGATGCCAGCAGCAGGAGATTGGCTTCTGCTTGCATTGAAAAGTGGCCAGATCCTGGGACTTCTCCTCAGAATTAAGCCCAATTGAATCCACTGGGACTTACAGGAAAGTGCATAGGATGCAAGCCTGACTCTTTCCATAGAATGCCAGCAACAGGAGGAGATTGGGTTCTGCTTGCATTAAAAAAGGGGCCAGATCCTGGGATGTCTTCTCAGAATCAAGCCCCACTGAATCAATTGGGGCTTACAGACAGGAAAGGAAAAGTGCAGACAGGAAAAGTGAGGGTGGGGGGAAAGAGGTGGTTGCAGTGGGGTCCAGACAGTGGGAGCTTCCTTGGGAGGGAAGGGGTCTGTTTGGGGGGGTCTAGAGGAAGGGCAGGAGTTTTCCCTCCTACCTGATGGAGGCTTTGCAGAGGCTTGGCTGGCCTTGTTTGTTGGCTGCAGAAGGCAGCAATTTTTGTTCCTCCAATGAAGAGGCACTTCTGCTCCCTCAGATGAGGCACTTCTGCTCTCTCTGCCTCTTCATCTGCTGCAAGGAGGGAGAGAAAGTCCCACCTCAATCCCACTGCCCAGCCAATGCAGAGAAGAAGGAGGAGCCCAGCTAATGGGCATTCATTATGTAAAGCTCCTTAAGCGAAGCAAAATCCCACAGAAATGTTTCCTCTTTATGTGGGACACTTGCTATCTAAGGCACTTGTTAAGCGAGGTACCACCGTATATCCAAATTGTGAATTTTGGATATACGAAATTAGATGTGGTGAGATCGAAGGTAAGGTTTGCCCCAGAATTGTTGGCTCAGGCAGTGGGTCCCAGAGCAGTTTTATACTGAGTCAATCTAGCCGGCTCAGTAATGTCTGTTTTTATTGGTATCAATGGTGTAGCTAATGAGACTGCAACTCAGTGCCGAGCTCAAAATGTTGCCCCACAAGTGACAGTCATATCCTGGCTTTTAAAAAAGTGAAACTCAGGGAGACACCTGCATCCTCCTCACAGCAGCTCACAATTTACCCACTTGCTCTGCTGCCTTTCCCCAGACATCTATCTGCTATCCAGGGTCAAGTATTTTACAGCATCCCCCAACAACAAAATCAAATTAAATTGAGTAAGGCTGCAATCCTGAAGTGCACTTAGGACAACCTATCTGACACTAGGCTGGCCTAATGCCTGATAGGCCAATCTAGCTATAACAGAAAAAACCCGGGCCAGTCCACTTAGTCTGGCTGATTAGGGTAGCAGTGCTACCCTAGGCAGCTCAACAGGGGCATGTTGAGGACATGTGGGCCTTGAATGATGAAGTTAGGCCATGTCCAGAGCCTGTTTCCAGGACAGACATGCCCTCTCCCAGCCTTTCTGACTTAGGCCAGCTCAGGAGCAAATGAATAGGAGTTCTTACCATGGGCCCCTGTTCGGGGAGGAGGGAGGAAGGGTGCTTGTAACTGGTTGGGTTGCCCTTCCCCCACGCCAGCAGGTTGGATGAAACTTTCTCTCTCTAGGGGGAAGGCACCCACAGGTCCCAGTGAATAGTCAAGCTGAGAAGAGGAGTAACTTCCGGCAGGAGCCCCCAGAAGTGGAAACTGTCAAATTGAGGACTAAACATAGATGTTAGTAACTGCCATCCAAACTACTTGGATGTCAGTGAACAAGTTAGTCAACACAAGGTGGCAAAGAAGAAACTTAGAAAAAGGAAAGGGAAAATTTACCCCCCACCCTGACTCCAACATCATCACCATCAGTGGTGACCACCCACGCAGAGCCACAGGACCTCACCAATCCAGAATAGTAGGTAGAGCACCCTTCCTCCCTCCTCCCAGAACAGAAGCCCAAGTAAGAACTCCTGTTTTTCTCTGAAGGAGGAAGGAAGGGTGCTCATAACTGGTTGGGATATTCCAGAACCGTACTCATCCACATTCCAAAGCTGTACTCTGGGATATTCCAGAGCCATACTCATCCACAGGGTGGGAGGATTGCAAGGCTTCCTCTGTTGGAAGATGAGGAAACTTGGGAGTAAGGCATTGTTCCTGGAGGCAAACAAATCCATGACACCTCTGGATGAAGTTGCCACTTGGAGTCGCTTATTTGTTGTTGACTCAGCCAGTTAACTGTCACATTCATCTTCCCTGCTAGGTGCTCTGCCTTAAATGAGGAGGTGAACTTCCGTCCACTGAAATAGAAAGGTGGCTTCATTCATAAGGTGTCTGGAATGTGTTCCCCCGGTGGTTCACGTATGCCTTGGTCGTCATATTGTCTGTTTGAACCAAGACATGTGTGAACCATGAGGTCTAACCAAAGTGCTGCAGGGCCAGCCGAATCACCCTGAGCTCCAATCAATTTATGCTGTGGGTGAGCTCTAGCCTAGCTCTAGTACAGCTCGGGAAAGTGACAACTGACGGTCCTGAGACAACAAGATTTTGAATTGTTCAGTATCTATCAGGATCCCCATATGAACCAATCTCTGAGATGGGAGAAGACAGCTCTTCTCCTGGTTGACCAAAAACCCCATGGATTGAAGACAAGGTAAGAGTCAGCTGGATGTCCTGCAAGGCCTTCTCCTTGGAAGGGGAATGGAGCAGCACGTTATCCAGGTACAGATGAAGAGCCACCCCTTGACACCTCAGTTGGGCCACCAGGGTCACCAGGATGTTGGTGAACACCCACAGCACTGCGGTCAATCTGAAAGGCATTTGTACTGTAAGTGTTGCCTTCCATAACAAAACCTGAGGTATTTTCTGTGCTCCTTCCTGATTGGAACATGTAGGTAAGCCTCTGAGAGATCCACAGAGGTTAACCAGTCCCTCTGTTGTAAGGAGGTCACGATGGACCTCCAGGTTTCCATTTTGAATTTCCTTTTGTGTAGAAACCGGTTTAATCATTTTAGCTCCAGAATGGCTCGATAATCGCTATTATGCATGGGGACAAGAAAGAACACAGAATACACCCCAGTGTGTCTCTGGTTGACCAGGACTGGTTCAATTTCCTTGATCTGGATGAGGTGTTGGATGGCGTCCATCCGCAAATGGTCACGCTGAGAATTCTTTGATCAGGGGCCTCCTTTTTGGATGACACCAAAAAGGTTTTACGTTTATCCTTGTCTTCAATTAGAAGAGGCTCAAGAACCTCTCCAAACAGTTTCTCACCCTTGAAGGGTGCTGCCACCAGTCTAGAAGCAGAGCCAGAGTCCCCTTGCCAATGACGTAACCAAATGTTCCCCTGGGTCACCACCCTCGTGGTCATGGCCCTAGCAGAAAGCTCCAGAGAATCAAAGGTGCATTCGGCAGATGGCACTGTCGCCAAGGCTATCTTTTTAAGAGAGGAACTTACTCTGCCAGGAATAGACTAATCTGAAGCCAGATTCTCTGCCCATATGTAAGTTGCTCAGGAAAAGATGGAGTTAACTACCAAGGCCCTGAAGCCCTGGGAAAAAGCCTCAAAATTGCGTTTGAGGGCAGTATCGAAATACTCCTTATCGAAATACTCCTTGAGTGATGGGAGAAATCAATATTTCCAAATACTTATTAGTATTCTTATATGTTTAGCTGAGCCAAAGAATTGCCAGGCCTCTGGTTCAAGACTGACACAAGCTAGCTTCCTCCTGACCTGAGAAAACTCGTAATTCAAAGGCCCTTGGTCAATCTTCTTGCACTGGAATGCAAAAGAATGTAACATCTTCCCTCTGATACAATTGTAAATCGATGGTTGGGGAAGGAAGGATCAGCCTTGTGGCAGGGAACAGAAAGATGTGGGGATGAGAAGACGTCTGGTTGTCTGCAACAAAAGGATCTGTTTTGGATATCAAAGGGGCGTGAAGTACGCAAGACTCCAGGGTGACAGTTATATTGTGATCAATGAGAAGGGCAAATCAAATGATCGGTGATGTAGTGTGACGTAGGAATGTTTTAACTTTGAACTGGTGAGAATTGGTGAAAACTGCTGTAAAACTCTTGAATCTTCTTGAAGATGCTTTGATGTTTGGATATAAAACCCCTCTGCCCATTGCTAGGGACCTTCATTTCTTTTTTGGATCTCCAAAGACCAGGTTGGCTGCTGCAAACCATACCTGACTTGGAGGCTGCGCACTAAACAAATTTATCTCTCTTTGTAACTGAATTTCTGATCTTGCATGATCTTTGGGTCCCGATTCCTACAACACTTGGGGCCTGTCTCCCCTTCTGAGGACAGCAAGGCAAGAGAACAGAGAGAAACCACTGGCCCATCTACCACCGGGACCCTGATCTTGTTCATCATGGCCATTGGCAACGTATAAAATACAGGCAGGTAGCCCGGTCCTGTAGGGAGGGAGTCAGGGATGCTAAAGCTCAGTATGAGCTGAGGCTGGCCAGGGGAGTCAAAGATAACAAAAAGAGCTTCTTTAGATATGCCCAAAGGAACAGGAGGAGAGACGAGGGGGTGGGGCTGCTCTTGGACAAGGATGGACAACAGGTGTCTATTCACAGAAGGAGGGCTGTGCAAAAGGGGGAGCAGGATCATTGACTGATTCGGGGATGTGTTTACATCCCCTAAGAGGTAATGAAAACATGGATGGTGCAGAACAGCAGATTAAGATTGACAGAGAACTGGTTCGAAACCACTTAACTGGCCTAAATGAATTCAAGTCATTTGGACCAGATGAGCTGCATCCTCGAGTTCTTAAGGAATTGGCAGATGTCCTTGCAGAGCCTCTGCCGATCATCTTTGAGAAATCCTTGAGGAGTGGAGAAGTGCCACTGGACTGGAAGAGGGCAAATGTAGTCCCAATCTTTAAGAAGGGGAAAAAAGAAGACCAGGGAAATTATAGACCAGTCAGTTTGACTTCAATCCCGGGCAAGATATTAGAGCAAATCATAAAACACACAATTTGTGCACATCTAGACAAGTACTCGGTGATCAAAACAACCCAGCATGGATTTACCAAGAATAAATCTTGCCAGACAAATCTGATCTCCATTTTTGATCGGGTTACAAGCTTACTGGACAATGGCAATGCTGTGGATGTCATTTATCTTGACTTCAGCAAAGCATTTGACAAAGTCCCGCATGACATTTTAATTAGGAAGTTGGAAAAATATGGGCTAGACAGGGCAATTGTTAGGTGGATCTGCAACTGGCTCGATGGCCGCACTCAAAGGGTTTTAGTAAATGGTTCTGTGTCAACCTGAAGGTCAGTTTCTAGTGGGGTACCCCAAGGCTCTGTCTTGGGACCAGTTCTCTTTAACATTTTCATCAATGACTTGGAGGAAGGGATACGGGGGAGCCTGATCAAATTTGCAGATGACACCAAACTGGGAGGAGTAGCAAACACATCAGAAGATAGGAGAAACCTCCAGGAGGATCTGGATAAACTGGAATCCTGGGCTGTAACAAACACAATGAATTTCAACAGGGAGAAGTGCAAGGTTCTGCATTTGGCAATAAAAATCAAAAACATAAGTATAAAATGGGGGATACTTGGCTTGGCAGCACAACATGTGAGTGGGACCTTAGAGTCGCCGTGGATCACAAGCTGAACATGAGTCAGCAGTGTGATGTGTCTGCAAAGAAGGCAAATGCCATTTTAGGTTGCATTAAGAAGACTGTAGCTTCCAAGTCACGAGAAGTTCTAGTTCCTCTTTATTCTGCATTGGTGAGACCACACCTTGAGTACTGTGTTCAGTTCTGGGCACCTCACTTTAAGAAAGATGCAGCCAAACTGGAGCAAGTCCAGAGGAGAGCGACAAGAATGATCAGTGGGATGGAAAGGAAGCCCTACGAGGAAAGGTTGGGGGAACTTGGGATGTTCAGCCTGGAGAAGAGGAGGCTGAGGGGAGACATGATTGCCCTCTTCAGATACCTGAAGGGCTGTCATATGGAGGAAGGGGCCAATTTGTTCATAGCTGCTTCTGAAAGCAGAACTAGAACCAATGGGTACAAACAGCAAGAAAGGAGATTCCGGCTGGAAATCCAGAAAAAATTCCTGACGGTGAGGGCGGTTCGGCAGTGGAACAGATTGCCAAGGGAGGTGGTGGACTCTCCCTCACTGGGGATCTTCAAGCAGAGGCTCGATGAGCATCTGTTGGAGATGCTCTAGGGGGAATTCCTGCTGCAGGCAGGTGGCTGGACTAGATGACCTACTAGGTCCCTTCCAACTCTATGATTCTATGATTCTATGATAATGCTTATCTAGAAAGTGGGAACATGTTTGGCAGACATTGGGCACTCCCATTCAGAAGAGAAAAACTTCTCCAGTTGTTCTGGAAAAGGCGCCACAAAGGGCTTGGCCGGGCCCTGACAAAAGGATTTAGCCCTGGAAAATGGGTCGTTAGGCCTAGTAGTCCCAGGCGTGACTGTAAGATCCATGGCTGCAGCAGACTTTGAGAACAAATCTGGGTAGAGCTTTGGGGGCACAACAAATCCATCTTGCTGGGGGGAGGAATCGCCTCCAAATAGTCCCCAGACAACTCCCCCTCCTCCATATCTGAGTCGGAGGATGGTAAATCTAGATCATCCCCAGGGTTAATCTTAAGATGGGTTTCAACCCTTCAGCTCTCTTAGAAGCCATGTCATCCACCTTGGACTCCTCAGTGTCCACCTCAGAGCATGTGACCAGTCATGTGGGGGGCCCAAGGAGATCTCTTGCACTTGGGCTTACTAGACCCAGGGAAGCCATAAACATCTTTGACCTTGGGAAGCCATAAACATCTACTGGAACTTAGATTCAAAGAGTTCCTCCGCTGTCTCTTTCATCCTCCTAGATGGGGAGGCTGAGGACAGGGCAATGGGGCTTTTAGATTTACACTTGCCCCCACCCTTGGAGGTCCCCACCTTTGCCAAATCTGATCCAGCCATACCTGAACAAAATAGCTGCTGGCAGAATCCTTCAAAATGGCGGACACCAAACTGCTGCAACTGCTTGCCTGCAGCTCCTCTGAAACATCGCTGCAAAGCTCCACCTCCAGTAGATAGCCCAGGAAAACCTGGGCCTGGAGCCTGCAATGGGCCAGCGCTGTTCCTCAGGCAGGCGTGGCGGTGCTCCTCTTTAGGATGCTCTTCACAACACCTTCTCTGCGCCATGAGACGCTTGTGAGGTGGGGCCAGGGGCGCTGCTCGAGAGTCTGCGCTCCTCTAGTCCTCCACAGCCCTGTGCTCCCTTCTCCTCTCGCCCCTGGACCAGACTGGCCTTTAGCCGTGCTCTCACAGCTCTTCCCAGGGCTCTCCCCCCGATTGGGGGGTCTATAGGATTGGACTAGCTTGTCCCTCCTAGCGCCCAAGATTGGCACTGGTCCCCTCCTGTGGCCAATGATGGAGGCAGGTGTGGGAATGGAGGCAGAAGAAGGGATAGAAAGGAAAAAGAGAGAGAAGAGAGAGAATGGAGCAGAGTGCTCCAGAAATACCTTGAAGTTGGACGGAATTGGGACCTGTGGTTGCCTTCCCCCTAGAGGGAGAAAGTTTCATACGACCTGTTGGCGTTGGGGAAGGGCAACCCAACCAGTTACGAGCACCCTTCCTCCCTCCAACAGAGAATTGATTATATCCATAGGTGTACAATCTACTAATCTGATGTAAATCTGAGTAGACTCATAGATGCCCATGATAAACCAGAATAAAAATGGGAGCAAAAGAAAAAGTCTTAGGCTGGTCTAAGCACCATTCCTGCCTCTCAACTTCAGGACATGGCACAACTATTGTACAACAGCCAATTCCAGCAGCCATTCCCCTTGCATCCACTCTACAGGTACTGCTGCATCATGCTGCAGCTGTTACTAGTTGCCAGGGTCTTCTGGGCTTCCTTATAGGGCTGGCACTACAGCTGTTCCTTATTCAGTGTGGTCTGAGACAGATCTGAGGCAGGCCTCAGGAGCCTCCCCAGGTGCCACTTACTTCAGTAGCAATCATCAGCAGCAGTTAGGCCAGCCTTAGAGGCCTCCTAGCCCTCTGGATTTGGCCTATGTATCAGCTCAGGATATAGCCTACTTAGGCAAGCTTAGCTGGGCCATTCTCTCTGGCTGAAAGCCATGATCTCCACCCCATATAAATAAAAAAAGAACGAGCACCTCCAAAAAGGAAGACTCCCAAAAAATGTAGGATACTACAAAAGTTATTCACATGCTTCCATTTCGTTAAAGTAAGGTAGTTATTTTACTAACTATTAAATTTAAAACTATCACATATAATTTATTATCTCCAATTTATTAATCAAAAGAAGGCTACTTGCTGCTTGTTCATGAGAGAAAGGAAGACTGTTAGTACACTCATAAGCATGTCTACTCAAAAATAAGTCCTATTGTATTCAATGGGGCATACTTCCTGTAAAGTGTGTTTAGGATTGCCGCCAATGAAAATTTAACTTTCCAGAACACAAAGCTAAAAAAGAGGACATGTCCTAGATAAGGATGACATATGGTCACCCTGCTGTAGTGTCTCAAACTGGGATACTTCCCAACTGCACTAGTGATGCTATCAGCTGAACTTGGATTCTTATGCATGCAAGAGAGGTACTATCCACATCTCCTCATTTAACATCTTTAACACCATAATTTAAACATGAAATCTACTTGCACCTTAAAGATCAACATACAGCCCCTCTCTTCTGAAGAATCTATACTTAACATGGTGTTCTGTATAAATCTAAATCTTACGGTCTCCATTTTAGATACCAATTTATTCAAATACAGACCCCAGCCCTCTTTAATTATAATTATTTGTATAATTTGTATTTGTATAAAGAAGACAAACATATGAAGTCCCTCCACAGCTGTTCATCATAGGGTAAATCCAAACCCGTCTACTCAGAGGTAAGTCCCATCATATTCAATGGGGCATAATTCCAAGAAAGTTTATTTAGGATTGCAGCTATAGTTCCCCATCTTTCCTGTAATTGCCATTTGTCTGCATCATCATATGCTGATCACAAATAGGAATCCTTGCGGATTCACTTCACCACAGAGATACGTGTGTGAGGAGGATTAGAGTCCAAGTCCATAGCCCTAGTCAGCATATTTGAAATCTGTTTGATATCACTGAGATGCAATGCATGGAGGGGGAAGCATGCTCACATTCATTGCCTCTTGATCATTAAACTCTGAATGCACATAGCCTATCAGTGTCAGTACAAACCAGATTGGGTTGATAGTTATATCCTTCACACACTGAGTCAAAACAGTCTCAAAACACCTGTACTGAATACATATTTCTTCTTCTAGTGCCCAACAAATTACCATATTTCCCAACTTATTACACGCACCGGACCATAAGACACACCAAAGTTAAGAGGAGCAAAACAAGAAAAAAATATTCTGAACCGAATGGAGTGCTAACCAGACCTGTGTATGTCCACTCAAGTGCCTGTCCCACCCCTGGAAAGGATGCATAGGATTGTAGCAGCAGGGACCTCTCTCTCCTGGGCTGCTTCCTCCTCTCCTTCCTATCAGTGCCCCCTTGTTTTACTTGCCTGCTTCCATGTTTTGCTATTCATCTGGACTCCATTCATTTTGGGGGGAGGAGCCTATGGGGAATCCTCTGTCCCTCCTCCCCAGCTTGCCCTTGTCTTCCTATTGGTCTGTCTTGCCCAGAGAGGCAGAGCACAGCTGCAGAAGGTGCACTAGGAATGGCCCCTTCACTCCATATGATGCACAGACATTTCCCCCCTTTGGGGGGAATAGCGTCTTATAAGCCAGCAAAGGCAGGAATTTACTTACCAGAAAATGTCCTTTTCTGTGAGGAGAGGAAACGCGCCACTCAGTAAACATGGGTTTGCCCCACCCCCTGTAAGTCAGGGCTGGATGTAGTCTTTTGCCTCCTTCCAGGGGATGCCCCATCCCCTTCCCAGTATTAGAGCCCACAGATATTATATTAGATATTAGAGCCGCAGAGGATTTCGATGCCACTGCAGACATGCTTGCCATGTCGACACTATAAACTTCAGACAACATAAGAAGAGAAAACCAGAGGGAACAACACAGACAAACAGCCCTCTGAAATGAACGAGCTAGTTAGAACCATGAAAGGACAGCTCCCCAGGGACCAGAATCAACTGGGCACCTATAAAAATTTTAGCCCTAGGAAGAAAAACCAAGAATGATAGAAAACTGAGTTTCTGCTGAGGTGGACCTGAGTGGTCATTTTCCTCTCCTCACAGAAAAGGACATTTTCTGGTAAGTAAATTCTTGCCTTCTCTGGAGGAGTCGGAAAAGGGCCACTCAGTAAACATGGGATGTACCAGAGCCTCACCCTCAGGGTGGGAGAGACGCAGCTATCCTCATTTGGACACCACCAATTGGGGAACCCGGCGACCAAATGCAGCCTTAGCCGACGCTGCTTGGTCCACCTTGTAGTTCCGAATAAAGGTGTCCGCCGAGGACCAGGAAGCTGCCCTGCAGATTGCCTCAAGCGATGCGACCCCTTCAAACAACACAGAAGCAGCCTTCCCCCTCGTGGAGTGGACTGTGGACTTCGTGGAGTGGACTTCCCTCCCCACTGCTTTATAGGCCTCAATGATCGCAAATTTTAGCCATCAGGACAAAGAGGTCACAGAAGCCCATTTTTCCTTGGAGGTCCCTCCGAATAAAATGAACAAGACCTCTGACCTATGAAAATCCCGGGTTCTGCCTAATAATAGCTCAGGGCCCTCTTTACATAAAGAGAGTGCCAAGCTCTTTCCCATGATGATTTGGAGTTTAGATACAATGTTCGCAGAATTAGTTCCTGGCTCCTGTGGAAAACAGAGTTAACGTTCGGCATGAAAGAAGGATCCAGTCTGAGGACCACTCTGTCATCCTGGAAAATACAAAGGTTGGTGTTAGTGGACAAAGAACCCAAGTCTGACACATGTCATGATGTGATGCACTTTCAGGGTGAGGAACCTGACAAGGACCAAAGCCAAAGGCTCAAAAGGAACCCCCATTAAAGCCTTGAGCACCAAGTGTTTCCTAGATAGGGAAACAGTGGACTACAAGAGGATTGAGGAGCTTTAAACCCTTGATGAACCTTTTCAGGTCACTGTGACTGAATAGAGGACCAAATTTTCTCGGCCCCAAGATGGAACTAAGCATAACCAATTGTCTCTTAATGGTATTGGTACTTAGACCCTTGTCTACTCCGTCCTGTATGAATTCCAAAATATGTTGTATTTTGGGGTTCCTGACCTTAACTGCCTTGGTCGAACACCATAGCACAAACCTCTTCCAGGTTCTAGCATAAATAAGGTTAGTAGAAGAGCACCTGGATGCCAAGAGAGTGTACATATTCTGTCAGAATAGCCTCATCTCTTTAGGCATTGCCTCTCAAAAGACAGGCTGTCAATTTGAACAGACCTGGATTGGGATGAGGAAAAGAGCCTTGTTGTTGAATGTCCAGACGTGGTGGCAATCTGACCGGAGGAGCCACTGAGAGATTGATCAGCGTTGGATACCAAGGACTTCAAGGCCAATTTGGGGTCACCAGAATGAGAGTGGACTTGAATTTTTTTATCCTGTGAAGCGCTGCCAGGATCCGTGGAAGGGAAGGAATGCGTAAAGGAGAGCCAGTGGCCAGGGGAACACTAAGGCATTGACCCCCACAGTCCAGGGGGGTGGAGCCCTGGAGACAAACACCAGCAACTGAGAGTTCAGGTGGGATGCAAATAGATCTATTTTGGAGTTCCCCATCAGTTTGGTGATGAGCAAAAACACTTGAGGATGCAGACTCCACTCGTTCTCGTCCACCAACTGTCTGCTCAGCCAGTCTGCTTCTGAATTTAGGAGTGCCAGTAGATGTTCTACCGTTATCGACATGAGATGTACCTCTGCCCAATGGAAAAGGAGGGTCACTTCCTCCATCATCCCCTTGGATCTGGTCCCCCCTTGCCAGTCCACAAATGCCTTTGCCAAAACGTTGTCCATTTGGATTAGCACATGAGATCTGAACAGAAATTCCTGGAAGTGAACCAGGGCTTGTCTGATTGCTCTGAGCTTGAGCCTGTTGATGGAAAAGTGCCGTTCTTGTGAAGTCCAGTGCCCTGCGCTAAGTGAGACCGAAACCGTGCTCCCCAGCCAGAGAGACTGGCATCCGTGGTTATCACATTGATCCGGACACTCCAAACTGGTTCCCAATTCCAGTCTGGAGGGAGCTAGCCACCAATCCAAGGATCAATGTAACGTAGGCACCAGGAAGATTTTGTCTTCTATGTAATGGGTGAAAGGCCGTAACAGAGATTAAAGGGGCCGTAGGTGGAATCTGGACCAGGGCACCACATCCTGGCAGGATACCATGAGACCCAAGAGGGAAGCCAGGGTCATCAAAGGAACAGACGACATCTCCCTGACCCGCTGCAAGGCTACCCTGAGCTTCGTTCTGCACTATGAAGAGAGAAACAATTGGAACGCATCAGGAGACCCAGATGGACCAAACTCTGTGTCGGGACCAGGACACTCTGGGATTTGTTGATCACAAATCTGTGTAGTTCCAAGGTAGTCATGACTGTGCGAAGATCCTTGGAGGCTTGAACAAAGGAGCAGCAACCAAGATGTCGTCTATGTATGGAAAGATGTGGATTCCTTGCAACCTGAGATTGGCCACAAATGCCATCAGGAGCTTTGTGAAGACTCTCGGAGTGGCAGAAAGACTGAAGGGAAGTGCCCTGTTCTTGTAATGATGGGACCCGTACGCGAAACATAGAAACCTCTGATGCGACAGTCAGATGGGTACATGGAAATATGCCTCCGACAGGTCTATCAAAACCCCCTGGTCCAGAGCCGCCGAGATGGTCCACCAAGTCTCCATTTTGAAGTTCTTTTTCAAGATGAACTGATTTAACCATTTCAGGTTGAGGATTGTCCGCATCTCTCCGTTCTTCGGCACGAGGAAGATAATAGAGTAGATCCCTCTGTGAACAGGGAACCCTCTCTATTGCCCAAATGTCCAGGAGATGTTGAATGGCCTCGAGTTTCTGTGAATGCTTCTGAGGATCCTTGGATAATGGAACCTGCCAATATCAATTCTCGATTGCGTACCCTTGAGAAACTGTGCTGAGAACCCAGCCATCTGAAGTAGATCCCTGTTAGCAGGGAGCGAAGTCTAAGAGTTGCACTCCAATAGCGCCGGGTTCTGGCCCAGGCCTGGAGTCATGTAGAACTGAAGTTCTGGCCGCCCTTTCAGGTGGACTGTCCTTTTGTGGAGTCGTCGAAGTTGTTGGGCCTGATTCAAGGCAGGACACTGGCGTTGGTCCAGCGAGATCGAAAGGAAGTCCCGGAGGAATCCCTGTACCAAGGTCTGGAGGAACAAAAGGAAGATTGTTTAGGTTTAGGAGCTTCCTTCTTTCCGGGTGGAAGTACCTTTCGCTTGTCTTTGGCCTCCACCAAAATGGAATCCAATGCCTTGCCAAATAGTTTACTTCCCTCAAAAGGTAAGTTACTGAGTTTGGAATGAGAGCCAGCCTCTCCCAACCAGGAACGTAGCCACAGGGCTCTGCAAGTGGAGACGTTTGATGACATAGTCCAAGTGGAGAATCTCACGGCATCTAAGGATGAATCCACTGCGAAGGCCAAAGCAAAGGCAATGTTCTTCATGGTGCTCCTATAGAAATTAGGTAACTTTTTATCCCTGGCTGCTTTCTGTGCCCAGATAAATGCAGCATGGGACATGACTGAATTTGCTGAGGCAGCTCTGAAGGCAAAAGCAGAAAACTCGAAGTTGCGTTTGAGAAGAATCTCCATATGACAATTGGTAGGGTTCTTAGGCAAGACATCTCCATCCACGGGAACTGAAGAGGAAGCTAATGATGCCACAGGAGAATCCACAGCAGGGATCTTCAGCAGATCCATCTGTTTCTCAGGAATAGTATACAGCTTGTCTGCTACTCTGGATCCTGTGCCCTTGGAATGGGATTGCCATTCTTGAGAGAAGACAGATTGGAAAGCCTTAGGGAATGGAATCACCGTCTGATGAGCATCCGCCTTGGGAAAGACCTCGGTCTTGTCCTGGTCAGAATCAGAGTCCATAGTGGCCGACCTGCAAAGAGTGAGACATCTGGCAGACCTTCAGAAGGGAACAGACATGAGCTCTTGCGGGTTTCCTCTGCCTTTGCATCTGACCAACGGTCCTCTTCAGACTTAGAAGAAGCCGAGGCAGATGATGCTGAAGAGGATAAAGAAAAGGAGTGACACTTACGATGACTGCTGGATCTCTTGTTCTTACGCCTGGGACGCTCCAGATGCTTGGACTTATGAGGTCTCTTACGGGGAGAGCCAGCGGGCGGCCCCATCAGGTGGGTGGTCCCACTTTGTGCCTGGGAGCCGCGGGTGCAGTGCTGCAGAGGAGGGGGCTGGAGAGGCCCCTCCGCCGAGTGACACCCCTCAGTAGCCTGAAGGTCCAAGGTGCGGTCCCATCCAGCAATCCTGATCCCCAGAGAGGGAGAAAGGCAGGTCCAGTGACAGGGAGAGTGAGAAGAGACAGTTGAAATATGGAGAAGGAGGCTAACTGTGCTCTATGGAGCAGTGGGACTACGATCCTACTCTTAGGGAGTCAGAGCCAGACTGGGGAAAGGATGCCCCACCCCGGAAGGAAACAAAAGACTACGTCCGGCACTGACCAACAGGGGGCAGAGCAAATCCATGTTTACTGAGTGGCCCTTTTCCGACTCCTCCAGATAATATGGTACTCCTAAAACAATGAAGAGGTGCTTATCCATGGCCCTTCCCACTCTCAAATATTGCCATGTATTCCCCCCAAATTCCACCACTGCCCTCCTCCCTAGCAGTGAATGCACCACCACCTTTGCCCCTTTCCCACTCTACACCTTACAAAGGAAGGAATTTCCTTACCATAAATGTCCTTTTCTTGGAGTTGAGGACAGGGTGCATTCAGTTAATGACTGGGTTATGCCCCGCCCACTCTCGAGACAGGGCCGGATCTTAAACTAGTCCCCTTCCTGTGAGGGGAATCACCTCCCCAGTCCGATACCAGAACCGAAAAGAGGAAGCTGCTACCGCACACTGAAAACAGTAGTTAGAAAACCGCAGAAAACAGAAAGCTGGAGAGCAGAAAATACAGCCAAAGTGAGGTCCCAAAAGAAGGACCTGAATTAGAAAAACTGGAGAAAAACTCACCAACTGGACCAGGGACCAGGAAAAACCAACGTCTGGATTCCTGTTTACGAAAACATTATCAAGAAAAACAACAACCACCCCCTTATGGTAAAGTGAGGTTGGTTTGCGTCTCTGCTGAGGTGGGCCTGAATGCATCCTGTCCTCAACTCCAAGAAAAGGACATTTACGGTAAGGAAATTCCTTCCTCCTCTGGAGTGAGGAGCAGGGTGCATTCAGTCAATGACTGGGATGTACCAGAGCCTCACACTCAGGGTGGGAGAGATGCAAACCACCTCACAGGGATACTACTTTTTGCAAAACCCGTCTTCCAAAAGCAGCTTAAGCCAAAGCTGCTCGGTCCACCTTATAGTGCCAAATAAAGGTATCCGGCGAAGCCCATGCTGCTGCTTTACAGATGGACTCCAGTAAACAGGTGCCCTTGAACACCGCTGATGTTGCGGCCGACCTAGTGGAATGAGCCTTAATGCCCCCCAGTGGATCTTTTCCTATGGCCTTTTACGCCTCCAAAATAGCTAGTTTCATCCACCTAGATAAAGATGCTAAGGAAGACTTTTTCCCCTTTGAAGGGCCCCCCAAAAGGACAAACAGGGCCTCAGACTTTCTAAAGTCCTTTGTCCTATCCAAATAAAAACTAAGGCTCCTTTTAACATCAAAGAAATGCCAGGCTCGTTCTCTGGTTGACCCCGGATTGGGACGTAATGTTGGCAGGACTATCTCCGGGGCCCTATGGAAGATGGAGTTTACCTTAGGCAGGAAAGAAGGAACTTCTTGTTCCCATACGGGAAGGGGATAAGTTTAAGATCTGGCCCTGTCTCGAGAATGGCCAGGCATAACTCAGTCATTGACTGAATGCATCCTGCTCACTTCAGAGAATCACATCCTTCTGCTTTTTGAAAAGTGGCTGCCAGGAGAATCCTGGGAGTAGAACCTCTTTTTCCATAATATTCTCTTCACTAGCACTTTACAAGAAGCAGTTCTAGTTCTAAAGCAGGAAGAGGGAAGTCCTGCTGTGGATGAGGGAACTGGATGATGAACAGGGGCTGTTAAGGAATTAGAGGACCCCCCACTCACTTGCTACTTCTCTTAGCTTATTGTTTGGCACAAAGTGTACAGCTGGTCCCATGGCTGGGCCACCTCTGATATTGAAGGTAGTCTACCAATACATATCTGCCTCGTACTTGTTTGCCTATGCCATCTTGCATAGGAGAATTATTAGAAAAGAAGTATTAAGGAGAATATTAACCTCTCTTACTTTCCTGGGTTTCCAAATTAAGTCACCAAATTAAGTCACCTCAGCACTCAGCATTGCCATGTAGCTTTATGGCATTATGGTAAGTTACCATTGGTAAAGGGTTGTCTATACTTGTCCCTAGTTGCTTGCCTGACCTCATAACCACTACCCTGTGAACCCAAGTCCCCACTACTCACACCTAAATGGTGGGAATTGTGTCCAATTCCATTCTGTGGAACCAGCTGGAGCCTCTTTGACCCAAGTTTGATCAAGGCTTGAGCCTTCCTTTAATTGGAGGGTGAGGTATCAAGTTGGCTTCAAGTTGTGAAGTTATGGGTAGGCAAGCATTAATCATGATAAGCTTTATGTAACGTAATGGCCATTCAAACTGAATCAAAGCAAGAATACGAAGCAAAATGACTATCCCTTTTTTTCCTCATCTACCTTCTTCCACGTCTTTTAATGGAAATGAGAGGGGAACTACTGCAAAGGAAAAGTAGGGAACACCATACAAAACATATGCAAGATGTAACTCAGCTCTGGAGGAGGTTAAGAATCAAACAAAACAAAAATTCTCTAGGATTCTGCTTCACTTAACAAACACACTCTTTGGCAGTTAGAGCAGATGCACTGACAAGCAGCCCTTTTAAAAAGCATCAGGGCTGCCTTGTGAACCTGTCTATAGCGAAAAGCAACACTTCCACACTGTACCTCCTGTAGCCAGTCATCCAAGTGGAGAAGAGGGAAGCCACTTAGGGCTAACCAGAAATGAAAGAATTTCCTTACCATAAATGTCTTTTTCTTGGAGATGAGGACAGGGTGTATTCAGTTAATGACTGGTCTATTCCCCGCCCCCTTTCAAGACAAGGCCGAATGTGAAAACCTGTCTCTTTCCTGTCTCAATTCCACAATCCAGGTACCAGAGCCAAAGAAAGGGAATACATCCACCGCAACTGAAAACGCAGGAAAAACTGCAGAAAAACAGAAACTGAAGAACAGGAATAACAGCAAGTGAGACCAGAGTAAGGGAACTCAAATTGAAGAGAATTTGGAACTCACCAACTGGACCTTGGGACCAGAAACATCTGGACGTATGTCCAAAAACAAACACTCCCCCAAGAAGGTTGGGGTTGGTTTGCGTCTCTGCTGAGGTGGACCTGAATTCTCCCTATCCTCATCTCCAAGAAAAGGACATTTACAGTAAGGAAATTCCTTACTTCTCTGAAGTGAGGACAGGGTGCATTCAGTTAATGGCTGGGATGTACCAAAGCCTCACACTAAGGGTGGGAGAGATGCAGACCACCTCAAGGAGACACTACCCTCTGCAATACCCGTCTACCAAAAGTAGCCTCAGCCAAGGCTGCCCAGTCCACCTAATAATGCCTGATAAATGTGTTAGGAGAGGCCCATGCTGCCACCCTGCAAATAGATTCTAGTGAACATGTGACCTCAAAAACATGCCAGCCGAAGTAGTAGCTGCTCTTGGTGGAATGAGCCTTAATCCCCCCGGGATTTCCCAACTAACTGCTTTGTAGGCTTCCACGATCACCAGCCTCAGCCATCTGGCCAGGGATGCCAGGGAGGCCTTCTTTCCCTTAGAAGGGCCCCAAAAGGATGAATAGGGAACACTGCCCACTGCCTACTCTCTCTCTCTCTCTCTCTCTCTCTCTCTCTCTGAGTGCTGATGAAGCCACGGCCGGGGGGGGGGGCGCTTGGCCCTAAGGAAACCTCCCTCCAGCTGCTGGCTGAGCACTACGGGGGGGCAGGACCCACAGAAGACCCCCTCGTAACCCTAGGGAGCCACCATTCCCTAGTGGGTGATGGAAAACACAGCAAAGAGGAGAAGCCCCCACACTGCAGCCCCTGACCAATACAGGCCCCCAGGAGGGGGGCAGACAAGAAGTGTCTGTCCAAGTGCCCTGGTCCACAGGGCGACCAGATGCCAAACACAAAATCCCTAAATGGTGAGGCCAAAATTCCTGATCGAAGGCCAAAATTCCTACATGCCCAAGCAAAAATGTAGGACACAATGTAGGACATGTTAAAATACGCTAAAAACACTAAAATAAGCTAATAAGGACGGAATTTTCTTATCAGTAAATGTCCTTTTCTTGGAGATGGGGACAGGGTACATTCAGTACTGTCTGGGCTATGCCCCACCCACTCCAAGACAGGGCAGGACCGAAGTCTTCTCCTCCCATTGCAGGGCTAGACCTTCCCAGTCCATGTATCAGAGCCGAAGAAGATCCACCACCGCAATCAACCAGGGACTTAAATAACCCTGCATCAAAAAGAACTGAGAACAGCAAGGTAAGAGAAGAGAGGACCCAAACCAGAGGCCTCTAGAAAAGATCAGCAAAGAACTGGAACCAAGAAGTAACCAAACTGGAACACTGGCCATCCCCCACTAGGGGAGCACAACTAATAAAACCATGCAAAACTAGGATAACTGTGTCTTTACAGAGGTGGGCCTAAATGTACGCTGTCCCCATCTCTAAGAGAAGGACATTTACTGGTAAGAAAATTCCGTCCTTCTCTGGAGTGGGGACAGGATACATTCAGTACTGTCTGGGATGTACCAGAGCCCTACCAACTGGGTGGGAGAGACACAGAAATCCTTAAGGGGAAACCACTGATTGCAGGACTCCCCTGCCAAATGCTGCCTCTACTTTATAGTGCTTGATAAATGTATCAGGAGTGGCCCATGTGGCCGCTCTGCAAATTGGCTCTAATGATGGTACACCCTCAAACACCACAGCTGCAGCTGCACCTCTGGTGGAATGTGCCTGAATCCCCTTAGATGGCTCCCTTCCAACAGCCTTGTAAGCTTCCTGAATCGCTGAATGTAACCACCTGGCCAGTGCAGCCAGAGAAGCACGTTTGCCCTTGGATGGACCCCCGAACAGGACAAACAATGCCTCAGACCTCCGAAAGCCCTTGGTTCTCTCTAGATAAAAACTAAGACCCCTCTTGACATCCAGGGAGTGCCATGCCCGCTCCTTGGAGGTAGATGGACTAGGACACAGGGTAGGTAGAATTATGTCCTAAGACCCATGAAAGAGTGAGTTAACTTTTGGAAAAAAAGAAGGGTCTAGCCGAAGCCGAACCCCGTCATCCAGGAACTGACATAAATTTGGATGTGTAGAAAGAGCCCCAATTTCTGACACCCTACGGGCAGAAGTAATGGCCACCAAAAAGATAACCTTCAGAGTCACAAAGTGACCGGATACCATGGCAAGGGGTTCAAATGGGCGACCCATCAAAGCTTTTAGTACCAGGTGTAGATCCCAATTTTGGAATTGGTGAATGGTCGGAGGGTTAATAAGTTTCAGTCCCTGAATAAATCTTTTACAGTCTGGATGAGCTGACAGTGTCCCAGATTTCTTGGGTCCCAGGATGGAACTTAACATTGACAAATGTCTTTTAATGGTGTTAGTGCTAAGACCTTTGTCAACACCGTCCTGCAGGAATTGAAGAACATGCTTACGTTTAGCTTTGTCCGCCTGAAGACCGCTCTGGTCGGCCCACAAAACAAACCTGTGCCAGGTGCGTGAATAGATCCTGTTGGTTGAAGATTTCCTGGAAGACAAAAGGGTGGAAATAACACCTTGAGAGTATCCCTTCTGGGCTAACTGCCTCCTTTCAAATACCAGGCTGTCAGTCGGAACCTGTCGGGGTCCGGATGACACACTGGACCCTGGGATAACAGATCCTGCCTCAATGGAAGACGAAAAGGAGGACCCCGGGCCAACTTGACAATCCCCAGGTACCAAGGTCAACGTGGCCAGTCGGAAGCCACCAGGATCAGGTCCACTGAGTACTGTCGAACTCTCCGGAGAACTGCCTGAAGAAGTGGGAAAGGTGGAAACGCATACAGCAAGGTTCTCGGCCAAGGGAAGGATAGGGCGTCCGACCCCATGGCCTGAGGGTCCGGAAGCCGGGACAGGAAGGCTGGCACCTGGGCTTTGTAACGACTCGCGAAAAGGTCCGGCAGACCGAAGCGGGATGTAATCTGAGCGAACACGTCCGGATGGAGCGTCCATTCTCCCTCCTCTATGCTTTGCCTGCTGAGCCAATCAGCCTCCAGATTGGACACCCCGGGAAGATGTTCGGCCTAGATGGAAGCGAGGTGAAGCTCGGCCCAATCGAAGAGGGAGGCCTCTTCCATCAGGCCCCGGGACTTGGTTCCCCCCGCCAGTTGAGGAAAGCCTTGGCTGAGATATTGTCCGTCCGAATCAACAGATGTTTCCCTTGGATCAAGTCCTGAAACTGCAGCCGGGCCAAGCGGATCGCTCTCAGTTCCAGTCTGTTTAATGAGAATCGGGCCTCCTGAGTTGACCAGGATCCCTGAGTCCATTGATCGAGGAGATGAGCTCCCCAACCCTGGAGGCTGGCATCCGAGGTCATGACAATCCTGTCCGGGACCTCCAAACTTGTTCCCCGGTGAAGGCGTTGGTTGGTTACCCACCACGACAGAGATGACTGAACCGGGCTTGGGAGCAGGAGAGATAGAGTGACCTTTCTCTCGATGAGATGCACATAAGGTATCAGGAAGGCCTGAAAAGGTCTCAGATGATACCGGGACCATGGCACCACGTCCTGGCAGGACACCATAAGTCCCAGTAGCAATGCCAGAGCCTGAAGGGAGGTTGCTCAAGAGGTCTGTATCTGGTGAAGCAGGAACTTTGCTCACCTCTCTTGAGACAGAAAATCTGAAAGAGTTCTCTATCTATCAGCAGACCCAGGTGAGTGATTTGTTGACAGGGAGTCAATGTACTCTTGGCTAGGTTGATCACGAAGCCGTGATCTGACAGGTAATCCATCGTCACCCGAAGATCCCTGGAGACTTGCTCGCTGGAGGAACCTGCAACGAGGATGTCGTTCAGGTACGGGAACGCCCGGATGCCCCTCCTCCCGAGGTTCGCTATGAGCACCACCAGGACCTTTGTAAAAACTCTCAGGGCCGCCGAGAGCCCAAAGGGGAGAGCCTTGTATTGATAGTGATTGGCCCCATAGGAGAACCTGAGGAACCTGCGATGACTCGGTAGGATGGGTATGTGCAGGTAGGCCTCTGACAGGTCGATGGAAGATAGGAAATCCCCTCGTTCGAGGGCAGCCACGATAGTCCTCCAGATCTCCATCTTGAATTTCCAAAAGATGAGGAACCTGTTCAGCCAACTTAAGTCCTGGATGGTCCTCCAATCTCCATTCTTCTTCGGGACCAAGAAGAAGATGGAGTAAACCCCTGAACCACGTTGACAGGCACGGACTGGCTCTATGGCTCCTATGGAGAGTAAGTGCTGAAAGGCATGGAGCTTTTGAAGATGTTTTTCTGGTTGACGAGATAAGGGTACCCTCCAGAATCTGTCTGGTGGAAGTCGTCTGAATTCCAAAGCGAGACCCTTAGAGATGGTTCGTAGCACCCATGCGTCAGATGTAGACTCGTGCCATAATGGAGCAAAGCCAAGCAGCCGGGCCCCAACAGCTGTAGGCTCGGAGGCGTGCTCAGAGTCGGAAGGCACCTCAGTCCTTGTGTCCCGGTTTCCTGTAGTCACGTCACTTGGAGAAGGTTGGCTTGTTACGTGGCAGGACCCTGGCGTTGGTCCATTGGGACTTGAATTGCGGACTCCCAGAGTCCCTGTAGCGGGAACGGAAAGAACGAAAGGACCGAAAGGACGTGGCCTTTCCCTTGGACGAATTCCTCTTGCCCGGAGGGAGCACCTTCCTCTTGTCCTTGGATTCCACCAGAATGGTTTCAAGCGCCTTTCCGAATAGTTGAGTGCCCTCAAACGGTAGGTTGATGAGTTTGGAGTGTGAAGAACCTTCTCCCGACCAGCAGCGAAGCTGAGGAAAAGCCTCAGACCAGTCCGGATCTGAATCCGACTCCAGTTCCTCCGGATGACTCAGATGGAGGCATTCCGAGGAACTATCAACCATGGTAGAAGGTAGTCTGATGGAAACAGTCGCTCCTTCTTGGCCTTGGGCTCCTCATGGTCAGAAAGCTCACCTTCCTCCCTATCTGGGGAGGAGGATCGGGAAGGAGAAGAATCTGACAGTGAGTCAGAGGAGGACCGGGATTTGGTGCCCTTGGAGCGATGCCCCTTGTGGCGAGAGAAATGACGATCAATATGCTTAGTCTTCCTCTTTCTTTTACGTGGAGGGGACTCAGAAGAAGTCTCGGACAAGGAAGACCAAGAAGAAGGGGACGTGGCCTTGGTTGTCTTGTGTGACTCCGATTTGCGTTTGGACTTGGAAGCAGCTTTGACCGCCACCTTGATGATGCCCGGTAAACTGAGGGACACTGCAGAGTCAATAGCACGTTGAATGGCCGAGGGGGACAGAAAGCTTTCCGAGGTGAGAGTCCCAGAAGCACCAGCAGCCACAGTAGACACTGATGTGATGGGTACCTCCTCCCACCCCACGATATCCACCTCAGAGTGACTCTGAGCCATCTTGCCAAAGAAAGAGTCAGGCCTAGATCCCAAAAGCCTGACTGTGCCTGAGAGGGAGGTTTGATGATAAAGAGCCACAGAGCACTCCAAACCCAATGGTGAAACGGGGTCCACGAGCCACCAACGATGTTCTGGCAGGCAAGGGGGGGGGCGAATACTCACTGCGACCACTAGCAAACCACATGGGTCAAAACTGGGCTGCAAAATGGCACCCACGGCAACCACGGGAAGCCTGCCTCACCAAGGCGTGTGGAAGGCGCGCGTGCCAAAACGAGTGGTCCCTCCGGCGTCCTCCCCTCACAGGGCCTGAGGGGCAGCAAGAAGCCGGGCCGTCGCTCGCCTCCTGACCAGCCCACTCTCTCCGCAGCTGCTGGCAGTGCGTGCGGCACCCCGCTGAAGGAGAGCCTACCCGCGGCTGTGCTGAGGCCGCCCAGCAGTGTAGTCCCCGCTGGCCGCCTCCCAAGCGTCTGCTAGGACGCGTGGCCAGCGCTTGAAGAGCCAAGCCCATGGCCCCCACCTGCAAAGGGCTGCAGCCGGGACGCACCCTGAGCGGGCAAAGAGCCTCCAGAGGTGTCTTCCTGGAGGAGCTGAGGGACGCCTCACAAGGTGGCACCTGACTCGGGTCGGAGGCAGCAGGTGGCTTGTCAGAAGCCTGTTCTCTGCCTCCAGAGGAGGAAGAAAGGGGAAACCTGCTCAGCCGTTCCCCACGGGAGGTTAAGCCCAAGGAGGGGGAGGCTATCCAATGGTCCCCTGGTCCAGAAGAAAGGAAAAATAGAAGGAGAAAAAGAGAAGAGGTGTTCTGAGGAGAACCTAGAAAAACGTGGCCCTTCTCTGAGGAGACAGAGCTGGACTGGGAAGGTCTAGCCTCGCAATGGGAGGAGAAGACTTCGGTCCGGCCCTGTCTCGGAGTGGGCGGGGTATAGCCCAGACAGTACTGAATGTACCCTGTCCCCACTCCAGAGAACACTGGTATTGCTTTCCTGTACTTAATATATTACACTATATTACTTCTTTTAAATTGAAAAAGGATGAACTCTCTGCTTCCCCGTCCCAGTCTGGTTGAGTGAGTTTTCCAAACAACTTTGCCAAATGAGGCATTCAACTTCATGTAGGTTCTGTCCAAGTTTGAATGAATGGGAGGGGAATTATCACTTGTGTTTTGGCATTATGGAAAATAAAAGCAAATATTTCTTTTAATGCCCAGACATTAAGGCTTTTGCAGCAACCTTTGCAATAACCAGATGCAGAAATCTGTACTAGTCCAACACCCAGGAAACATCTTTGCAAAGGACCACAGACTTTTGCTCTAATCTTTTCAAGCAAAGAACTAGACACAGATGTTGCACCCAACATAGCATAGAGTTTGCACCAAACCAAGCAGAGTTTGAAGGGACTCCAGTAGGTCATCTAGTCCAACCCCCTGTCTGTAGCAGGAAAGATCTTTTCAATCATCCCCCTTTCTCTTTCTTCCCCTTCCTTCTTCCCACATATAAATACACACAAAATATACAGAATATGCGTGTGTGTGTGTATATATATACAAATAGACACACATATATAATACACATACAGATAAATAAAATCATCATCATTGGCATCCTTCAGTCTCGAAAGACTATGGTATCATGCTCTGATTGGAGGTCCTGAAACATCTAGTGTGGCTAAAAAGGCCAATTCGAGAGTGGCAATCCCTTCCACAGTGAGGACAAATAAATTCTGTCCCCTGCCCAGGTCCCAGGTTTCGCTGCTTTCAGGTCTATCTCTTTGCTTCAGCCTGCCGAACAAGTGTGTCTTCCAGTTGGAGAAGGCCATGCTGGGTCTTTTGCCTCCAGGCTGAACGATCGGAGGTCAAGGTTTCCCAGCTGTTGATGTCCATTCCCAAGGCCTTTAGATCCCTCCTGCAGATGTCTTTGTATCGCAGCTGTGGTCTCCCTCTAGGATGCTTTCCCTGACTAATTCTCCATATAGGAGATCTTTTGGAATCTGACCATCAGCCATTCTCACGACAAGCCAGCATAGACGCCACTGTTTCAGAAGTGTGAACATGCTAGAGATTCCAGCACGTTCCAAGACTGCATCATTTGAAACTTTGTCACGCCAGGTGATGCCAAGAATACGTCGGAGACAGCGCATATGGAAGGTGTTCATCTTTCTCTCCTGCCATGCATAAAGGGTCTAAGACTCGCTGCAGTACAAGAGTGTGCTCAGGACGCAAGCTCTATAGACCTGGATCTTTGTATGTTCCATCATCTTATTAAGCCATACTCTCTTTGTAAGCTTGGAGAACGTGGTAGCCGCTTTACCAATACGTTTATTCAGCTCAGTCTCTAAGGAGAGAGTGTCAGAGATAGTTGAGCCAAGATACACAAAGTCATGGACAACCTCCAGTTCATGTTCAGAGATTGTGATACAGGGAGGTGGATCCACACCCTGACCCATGACTTGTGTTTTCTCCAAGCATAATCCAAAGTCTTGGCAGGCTTTGCTAAAACGGTCCATGAGTTGTTGAAGGTATTCAGCAGAGTGAGCAGTAACAGCAGCGTCATCGGCGAAGAGGAATTCACGCAAGCATTTCAGCTGGACTGTGGACTTTGCTCTTAGTCTGGAAGGATTGTAGAGTTTTCCATCTGATCTGGTCCGGAGATAGATTCCCTCTGTTGCATTTCCAAAAGCATGCTTCAGCATGACTGCAAAAAAGATCCCAAATAAAGTTGGTGCGAGGACACAGCCCTGCTTCACTCCATTTCGGATGTGAAAGGAGTCTGATGTTAAGCCATCAAAAACTACAGTGCCCTTCATGTCCTCGTGAAAGGACCTGATGATGTTGAGGAGCTTAGGTGGGCATCCAATCTTGGGGAGGATTTTAAAAAGGCCATCCCTACTAACCAAATCAAAAGCCTTTGTAAGATCTATGAAGGCTACAAAGAGTGGCTGTCTTTGTTCCCTGCAAGTTGTTTCTCTTGCAACTGTCGAAGGGAAAATACCATATCAGTGGTGGACCTGTTGGCTCGAAATCCACACTGTGATTCAGGATAGATCCTCTCTGCAAGCACCTGAAGCCTCTTCAGTATGACTGGGGCAAGCAGCTTCCCTACAACACTAAGAAGAGAGATGCCACGGTAGTTGTTGTAGTCACCCCTGTCGCCTTTGTTCTTGTACAGTGTGACAATATTAGCATCCTTCATGTCCTGTGGTACTCCACCTTCCCTCCAACACAGGCAGAATATCTCGTACAGTTCAGTGGAAACAGTCCCTCTACAGCACCTCAGAACTTCAGCAGGGATGTTATCTTTCCCAGGTGCCTTGCCAAAAGCAAGGGAATCCAGGGCTTCGTTTAGTTCTTCTAAAGTTGGTTCACTGTCAAGCTCCTCCAAGACAGGCAGGCTCGCAATGTTGTTTAATGCTTCTTCAGTTACTCCCTTTTCTCTGGAGTATAGCTTGGAGTAGTGCTGCACCCAGCGTGCCATCTGCTGTGCTCGGTCCTGGATGACCTCACCTGTAGTGGACTTAAGCGGGGCAGATTTCTTCACTGTTGGACCTAAGGCCTGCTTGATGCCATCGTACATCCCCTTGATGTTGCCTGTGTCAACTGCTACCTGGATCTGAGAGCAAAGCTGCAGCCAATAATTGTCAGCGCATCTCCTGGCAATCTGTTGGACCTTGCTACAGGCGGCTTGCAGGGGTTGAAGGTTGCGCTCACGAGAACAGGCTTTATATGCAATTAGAGCTCTCCTCTTTTCCTCAAGGGATGGTTTCAGCTCCTCCGAGCAGGCTTCAAACCAATCTGCTGTCTTTCTAACCTGCTTACCAAAAACTGACAAGGCGGTAGTATAAATAGCATTCTTGAAATGTTCCACCGTTCAGAAGCGTTTGCCTCAGCCGGGCCCGGGAGAATTTCCTCGAGTGCTTGGTCAAATTTCCTCGAGTGCTCTGTCTTGTTGGTTCCTCTGTGGGGGAAGTGGGGGGGAGGTCCATGTTGTGCCTAGAGTGTCCTTTCTGTGAGAGAGGGGCTCTCTGGGATTCATGGTGCTGGTTTTTTCCCCCTCTTTTTTTCCCATTTTTCTCTTTAGAGTGGGGGAGGTACCTGTTATGCCCCAATGTTTGCAGCTTGTGTTTGGAAAGAGGAAGGCCAGTCTGGGTCTTACCCTGCAGGTTGTTTGTACAGGAGAGGGGCTCAATATTGTCTGTGGTAGTGGAGCCTGAGACTGAGTGTGACATGAGGATAAATAAAATACACACGTATAAAAATACATATATATGTATTTGTATTATATATGTATATTATGTGTGTCTATTATATACGTAATAGACATATACATACAAATATATAAAATACATATACACAGATATAAAATAAATATATATGTGTATTATATATGTATTTTGTGTGTGTATTATAAATATATTAAATAAATACACATACATATGATACCTATATAAAATACACACACACACAATATCAGCGATATCCAAGACAGCAATATCCAAGTACCATCAAAGAATATGACAGATCCTGAAAAGCCAGCTCAATAGGAAAAATAAGATACATGCCATCAATACATATGCACTGCCAGTCATCAGATAGCCTGCTGGCATAGTAAGCTTGCCACAGAAATGGAGGCGGCTGATGTGAAGACACAAAAGCTCCTCACAATGCATGGGGGTTTCCACCCCAAGTCTAACATCAAGAGACTATACACTAGTTGGAAAGTGGGCGGCCAGGGTTTGATGAGTGTCAAAACTACTATCCTGGATGAAACCCAGAATATCCAGGAATACATCAGTAAGATGGCACCCAAAGATAAGCTGATGAGAGAATGTCTCCAGCAACAACAGCAACAGCAAATACAGAAGGAAGATCAAATTGAGGAAGTGTCCTGGCAAGAGAAGACCCTGCATGGGATGTACCATTGCCAGATAACCGAAGTCGCTGACATTTAGAAATCCTACCAGTGGCTGGAAAAAGCTGGCTTCAAAGATAGCACTGAAGCCCTCATCATAGCAGCACAAGAACAGGCACCAAGTACCAGATCCATAAAAGCGGGGATTTATCACACAAGAGAAGACCCAAAGAGCAGGCTGTGCAGAGAAACGTCAGAAACAGTGCAACACATTGTGGCAGGGTGTAAGATGCAGGCAAGAACAGCATACACTGAACGGCACAACCAAGTAGGTTGTGTATAGGAACGGCATCGTGTATAGGAACATCAGCTCAGCCTATGCACTAACCCCTCCCAAGACCAGATGGGAGACTCCTCTGAAAATTGTGGAGAATGACAGGGCTAAGGTCCTGTGGGACTTCCATATCCAGACAGATGAGAAGGTACCAGCTAACCAGCCAGACATTGTGGTGGTAGATAAGGCCCAGAAGACTGCCCTGGTGATAAATGTAGCGATACCAAATGACAGCAACATCAGGAAAAAAGAGCATGAAAAGGTGGAAAAGTATCAGGGTTTGAATGAGGAATTAGAAAGAATGTGGCAAGTGAAGGTGAATGTGATCCCAATAGTGATTGGAGCACTGGAGGTTGTGACACCCAAGCTGTAAGAATGGCTCCAACAGATTCCAGGAAGTACATCAGAACACTCGATCCAGAAAAGCGCATTGCTAGGAACAGCTAAGATACTGTGCAGAACCCTCAAACTCCCAGGCCTCTGGTAGAGGACCCAAATTGAGGATAACATACATACACCACTCATAGAGGGTGAGAAAACTATATATATTTTCAATATATAAAACTATATGTATAAAATGCACATCTTTATTATATATTCTATTTCCCGGCTTATAAGACGCACTTTCTTCTCCCCAAAGGAGGGAAATGTCTGTGCATCTGATAGAGTGATAGGGCCAATTCTGGAGCACCTTACCCGATCATGTCATATGTCGTTGGATTCGTACTGACGAGCTGAATCCAATGCAAAAATCAGTTTTGAGATACCTCCTTCCCTATCAAAAGTTATGGCCCAAAAAGTAAAATTCAAAAATATAAAAACAAAAAGAAAAGGATGGAATTTCCTTACCGTAAATGTCCTTTTCTTGGAGTTGAGGACAGGGTGCATTCAGTCAATAGGGTGCATTCAGGGTGCATTCACGGTGCATTCACTCCCACTTCAGAGACAGGGCCAGATGTAGATCTTATCTCCTTCCTGTGCAGGGCATTGCCTCCCCAGTCTAGTATCAGAGCCGAAAAGAGGAGAAACAGCCACCACACACTGAAAAAAACCGCAGGAAGAACTGCAGAAACACAGAAACTGAAGAACAGATATAACAGCAAAAAACGAGACCCGAGAAAGGAGCTCGAGTTGCGGAGTATCAATAGAAACCTACCAACAGGACCCGGGACCAGGAAAAATCTGGACACCCACCTGAAAAAAAACAACAACCAAAAAACACTACCCCCCTTAAAAAAGGTGAGGTTGGTTTGCATCTCTGCTGAGGTGGGCCTGAATGCACCCTGTCCTCAACTCCAAGAAAAGGACATTTACGGTAAGGAAATTCCATCCTTCTCTGGAGGACAAGGGTGCATTCAGTCAATGACTGGGATGTACCAGAGCCTCACACTCAGGGTGGGAGAGACGCAGACCACCTCATGGGGATACTATTTCCTGCCAAACCAGTCTGCCGAAAACAGCCTCAGCCGAGGCTGCCCAGTCCATGTTATAATGCCTGATAAAGATGTCAGGTGAAGCCCATGCCACAGCCTTGCAAATGGACTCCAATGAGCAGGTGCCCTCAAAAACAGCTGACGTTGCAGCTGCCCTGGTGGAGTGAGGTTTAATTCCCCCAGGGGGTTCTTCACCCACTGCTTTGTAAGCTTCTGTGATCGCTAACTTCATCCACCAAAGATGCCAAGGAAGCCGTTTTTCCCCTTGAAGGACTCCCAAAAAGGACAAACAGGGCCTCTCACCTTCTAAAATCCTTGGTCCTATCTAGATAAAAACTAAGGCCCCACTACACGTCCAGGGAATGCCAAGCTCTTTCCTTGGATGACCCGGGACTGGGACAAAATGTAGGTAAGACTATTTCCAGAGCCCTGTGGAACATGGAGAAAGGCAGAAAGGAAGTATTCCTTAGGCAGAAAGGAAGTATTCAGCCTCAGCATCACCTTGTCATCCTGGAAAAGACAGAGGTTAGGATGAACTCACAGAGCCCCCAATTCCAACACCCTCCTAGCCGATGTGATGGCAACTAGGAGGATGATTTTCAGGGTAACAAACCTGACATGCACCGCGGCCATAGGGTCGAAGGGAGGACCCATGAGGGCCTTGGGCACCAAATGCAAATCCCATGTTGGAAAACGATGTTCAGGTGGCGGATTAATCAACTTTAACCCTTGAAGAAATTGTTTACTGTGTGGGTGCCTTGACAAGAAACCCGACTTCCTAGGCCCTAAAATAGAACTGATTGTAGAGAGTGACGCTTGATGGTGTTGGCACTCAGGCCCTTATCCACTCTGTCTTGGAGGAACTCAGCACATGTTTTAACTTTACTCTTTCCAGAGACAAGTTGCCATTTTCATACTATGTGGTAAAGCATTTCCAAGTACAGGCGTATATTTTGTTTGACGATGACGCCTGGCAGACATCATGGTAGTAAGCACCCGCTCCAAGTAGCCTCTGTGGGTTAATCATGCTGTCAGTCTGAATTTGTCTGGATCCGTGTGCCACAGCAGCCCCTGGCATACAAGGTCCGGTCTGTTTGGTAATCTGAAGGGAGCCGCCCTGGTTAGTGCCATAATTGATGGATTCCAGGGCCGGCGAGGCCAGTCTGGAACCACCAAGATGAGAGACACTTGGAACTTCTGGACCCGTTGGAGAACCGCCTGGATGAGAGGAAAAGGTGGGAAGGCGAACAAGAGGCCCCTGGGCCATGGGAAGGAGAGAGCATATACTGGGCATATACAGAGGCCTGGGGATCCAGGGATCTGGACAGGTAAGCAGGAACTTGTACATTTTCCCTGGAAGCAAAAAGGTCCAGCATCGGAAGGCCGAACCAGATAACTATCTGATCGAAGACCTTGGGGTGAAGGCTCCACTCTCCTTTGTCCACCTGTCTCCAATTCAACCAGTCTGCTTGCAGATTGGAGACTCCCAGAAGATGCCTGGCTTTGATCGAAAGAACCTGATCCTCCGCCCCTTGGATAAGGAGGATGGCTTCTCACATCAGATTCCGGGACTTGGTGCCCCCTTGGTGATTTATGAACACCTTGGCTGAATTGCTCCGAGCTCCAGCCTGTCAAGAATCTCCAGGCTGATGTCCAGATCCAATTAACCTAGATCCACCCACCAGGACAGGGACGATATCAGATGGGTCTGGCAGAGGCACGGATTGGTGGACTTTCCTTTCGATCAGGCGAGAGAACGGTCGTAGGAAACTTCAAAGGGGCCTCAGGTGAAACTGGGACCATGGAATCACATCCTGACATGAAACCATGAGTCCCAGCAGGGAAGCAAATTCCAACAAAGTGGCAGACGACGCCGTCATGACCTAATGGATCACCTGAGCTAACTTCTCCTTGCGCTCTTGCGAGAGAAACAGACGAAAGAATGTGGTGTCTACGACCAGACCGAGGTAAGTGATAGACTGAGACAGAACTAGAGTGCTCTTGGCTAGATTCTTGCTGCCTCAAGAAAGCCATAGTAGTCTGAAGATCTTGCAAGACCCAAGAGCTAGGCGAACCTGCAATGAGAATATCGTCTAGGTAAGGAAACAACTGTATTCCCTGTCGGCGGAGGTTGGCAATGAGTACCACCAGAATCTTGATGAAGACCCTGGGCGCAGCTGACAATCCAAATGGAAGAGCTTGGTACTGATAATGATTGTTGCCATAAGAAAAACGGAGGAACCTCCAGTGAGCAGGCAGGATTGGCACATGCAGGTAAGCCTCTGAGAGGTCGATGGACGCCAGAAAATTTCTGTGTTTGAGAGCTGCCATGATGGAGTTTCCATTTTGAATTTTCTCTTTATGGCAAGCCTGTTGAGCCATCTGAGGTCCAGGATCATGTGCATGTCCCCCATTCTCCTTCATGACCAGGAAGAGAACCGAGTACAGTCCTGTTCCCTGCTGGCGAGTTAGCACTGGCTCTATAGCTTTGATGTCGAGCAGGTGCTGGATGGCTTAAAGCTTTTGGACATGCTTGTGTCGATCCAGAGACACGGGCACCCGCCAGAACCTGTCTGGAGGGCAGCTCCTGAACTCTATGGTAAGACCCTGGGACACCATCTTGAGAAACCAGGCGTCGGGAGTGGATTCCTGCCAGCCGGGAGCGGACGCATGCAGCCGGGCCCCCAATGGCTGTGGGCTTTGCTTTTGGCCCAGCGTCAGGCTGCACCAGAGTCCGTTTCCTGACTTGCGATTGTCTCTCTATTTCCTGAAGGTTGGTCTGTTCCGAGGAATGACCTTTGCATTGGTCCAGCAGGACTTGGGCTGCTGCCCGGACTTATCCCTATATCGGGAGCGAAAGGAACAAAAGGAGGGTTGTCTGCCTCTGGTGGCACCCTTCCTACCAGGAGGTAGAGTCTTTCACTTATCCCTCGCCTCAACCAGGATGGGATCTAATGCTATCCTGAACAACTTGTTGCCCTCAAAGAGGAAATTGATCAACTTGGTGTGAGAACTCCCTTCGCCTGATCAGGAACGCAACCAGAGGGCCTGTCGGGTGGAAACACTGGCGGCCATCACCCCAGTCGAGAGGTGCATGGAATACCGCAAAGCATCGGCGGCCAGAGCCAAAGCAAGGGCGATCTTCTTGAAAATCTTCTTAATGGACTTAGGGAACTTTTTAATCTTAGCTGTGTCCTGGGCCAATATGAAGGCTGCTCTGGATATGACTGAGTTAGCTGCCGAAGCTCTAAAGGAAAAGGAAGACCATTCAGACACTCTTATAAGACTGCTCTCCATCTTACGATCGTTTGAATCCATTGGCCAGATATCCCCATCCACAGGGACAGAGGAAGAAGCCAAAGCTCCTACTGGGGCATCCACTGAAAGCATTTTTAGCATGGACATTTGCTTCTCTGGCAAGGTGTAAAACTTATCCACTTATCTTTGGGCTCAAACCCCTGGGATGGTGGCACCACTCCTCAGAGAAAATGCTGTTGAAAGCCTGGCATGTCTGAGATTGAGGCACACAGCTGACATGTCAACTACTTGTGGCAGATAATCCGAAGGGAAAAGCCTTTCCTTCTTTTCCTTGGGGTCCTCTGGCCCATCCCCGGATATCTCTTCCTTCCTCCAAGTCCAAGGAGGAGGGGGAGTGGGAAGATGTGGAAGAGGAGGAGGAATCGATAGTGTGCTTTGACTTCCGTTTCTTATTAGAGCTATGATGTCCATGCTGCACCCTGTGATCAATATGCTTGACATTACGCTTTCTTTTCCATGGGGAGGATCCTGGAGAGTCCACAGAAGAGGAGGAACTGGTTGGGATCCTAGAGTGCCTTTTGCCAGATCGCTTAGACTGGGGCACGGCCTTTGCTGCCTCTTTCACTGCCTTAACCAGACTAGGAAGGCTTTGAGACACTGCAGACTCAATGACTCTTTGGAGGGCAGAGGCCGAGATTAAAGGTTGCAGAGGAGAAACCATGGCAGAACCAGAGGCCTGCATTACGCTTGGTGCTGTCAGGTTTGTACCCTCATCGTCCTCCATGGAGGTAAGGGGACTATGTCCCTGAGCCATCTTGGCTAATGCAAATTACTTCATTCTATCTTATCTGATTCCTTGGAGAACACCGCCCCCACTGGGGTAAAACAGGGCCCCACTGTTACTCACTGCAATCTCTGAAAAGACTGGCGACCCTGGGGATCCAATATGGCCACCGCTGTCAGGCGAGGGAAAAACTTGGCATAAAATGGCGACTGGCAGGCTCCCACAGTCACCGCCAACCGCCCTGCGCCTGGCATCTGCTGCCACCCCTCTGGCTCTGAGCACTCTGTGCCGCTGCCTCCGTTTGACACGAGCTCGAAATTGCCACTGGCCGGTCTCCAGGTGGCTGCAGTGTGCGCCAGCAGCTGAGCGAGCTGGGGAACACCTTCCGCTTACCCGTGCTCGTTGTCCCTCAGGGCCTCGATGAAGTTGCAGCTGGCGGGGAGACCCAGCCTGAAGGAGGCCTCCCTGCTGTCACTCGTTGTCCCTCAGGGCGCCGATGGAGTTGCAGCTAGCGGGGAGACCCGGCCCAAAGGAAGTCGCTCGTTGTCCCTCAGGGCGCCGATGGAGTTGCAGCTAGCGGGGAGACCCGGCCCGAAGGAGGCCTCTGCTGTTGCTGACTGGGCGCTGCTGGGGGGCAGGACCCGAAGGCTACCCTCTCAGAGTCCCAAGGGGCCACCGCAACTGCAGCGCGACAGAATGCCCAGCGAGGGGGGGGTTTCCCGGAGGGGCCCCCACACTGCTGCCTCTTCAATCCAAACTCCAGGGGGGGTGTAGCCGCGGTGGGCGAGTGTCCAGATGTCCCGGTCCATCCACAAGCCAGGCAAGGGGAAGGACAGGACAGAGAAATAGGCCAGAGAAGCTGAGGTAAATTGAAAGCTGAGGTAAATTGAAAGCTGAGGTAAATTGAAGAGAAAGCTGAGATAAAGATGAGGTAAATTGAAGAGAAAGAGGAATGGAAGGAGATGTCTGTGCTCTGAGGAGCACGGCAAAGAAAACCCTGACCCTTCTCTTAAGGAGACAGAGTCGGACTGGGGAGGCAATGCCCCACACAGGAAGGAGATAAGATCTACATCCGGCCCTGTCTCTGAAGTGGGTGGGGCATAACCCAGTCATTGACTGAATGCACCCTGGTCCTCACTCTAGAGAATACATTTTTGGGAATTTTTTCAGCGGGTTGGAATTTTGGCTTTGGGGTTCAGGAATTTTGGGTTTGGCATCTGATCACCCTGGCACAGTTGCAATCTTAAGCAGCCTTCCCTGGATTGGAGATTTGCTCCAAAGTAGACATGCACAAGACCTGGTCCCTCCTGCTCCATGTCTGTGCCTCCTCACTCTTTCCTATCTAAATCCCCTCACCTTTCCCTACCTATCTTGATCTTCCCACCCCCCCAAAACTCCCCCACTTACCTGCCAATGAGATTTGTGCAAAATGTTGGGATCTGATCATTTGCAATGAGATTTGTGCAAAAGTCACAAATCACTGACAATAGAGATGATGAATTTTTGGGGTTTTCAGAAAATTAAGAGTGCTTGAAGCTTAAAGTCTTTCTTCATTTGTTAATGACAGTTCTTAATACCACCGTTGACTTTACATGGTTGAAATATTATTCTGCTATATTTTATTAAATATATTAGTACACCATTTGTTTTGCTCCTCTAAACTTTGATGCGTCTCATGGTCCGGTGCATGTAATAAGCTGGGAAATACGATATGTCTTGGGGGAGGGATAGTGGGTGCATGCAGGGGTGGCTGGTGGGGGGCATTGGGGAAGGGGAAAGGGCAGGCAGCTTTCTGGGATGACTGGTGGTGGTGGGGTGACTGGTGGTGGGTGGGAGTAGGGCAGGCAGCAGGGATGGCTAGTGCTGGGTGGCTGGGGTGAGGGGGAGATTTCTTCCTCCCCCCAGAGAAACTGCAGCAGTGAGCCCAGCCCTCCCAGGGTGAGGGGAGACCCAGGCACGGTATTTGGGGTTTCTGTGGGGTGGGTGGAAGAAGGGGGGTCCAGGGAGGGCTTGTTAGGATGCCCTCCTACCTTGTGCTGGGGAGTCTGACTGGTCCAGGGAGCCTCCGGCCAGCTGATGGGCTTCCTTCTGGGGGGGAAGATAGGCAGGGATGGAGCTTCTGCTCCCAGCCTGGCCACGTCTCCTCAGTGTTTTCAGAGCTTCCTGGGCAAGCCCTGGGGAGGCTTGGCCAGACAGGGAGAGGATCTTCAGTCCCCTCCTAGCCTCCCCACTCCACAGGAAGCCTAGCAGCTGGCTAGAGGCTGCGAGGGCAGGAGGCTGCCCGGAAAGAGTGGCGGAGACTCCAAGGCTTGCCGCTGCTGCAGGGGCAGCCACAAACATTCCCCAGGGACTACTCCTTTTCCAGAGGGGCCCGGATGAGGGCGGGGGCCCCGGACAAGGGCCACAAATGTAAGACACATCCAGGGGATTCCGGATGTCTGGAAACCCTGCCTGGTCCAGCAAAAGTTTGAGAAGGAGGAGGACAGGGCAGAGAAATGTAGGCAGGCGACAGAAGGCAGAAGGAAGCTAAGGTAAAAAGCAGAGGTAAAAGATTTGAAGACTAGCTGCGTCCTGAGGTGCACAGACAAAACCTGACCCTTCTCTTCAGGAAACAGAGCCAGACTGGGGAAGCGATGACCCGCACAGGAAGGAGACAGGTTTTCACATCCAGACCTGTCTCGAAAGTGGGTGGGGCATAGCCCAGTCATTAACTGAATGCACCCTGTCCTCACTCCAGAGAAGGGAGCAGGGGAGAGAGGCTCAGGATGAAGAGGAGAAAGTGGGGAGACACTTTGAAAGTGTCTTTGACAAAGTGTGTTTGATTACAAAAGAAAGTGTCTTTGATTGCAGCCTCCTAACCATGTCTACCCAGAAACCCCATTGTGTTAAATGGGGCTTATTCCCAGGAAAACGACTTTGATTTCTGCCTCCTAACCATGTCTACCCAGAAGGGAAATTCCTTTGAAATTTCAAGGTGTGGAAACTGCATTTATTTTTTTGACCAATAGTCTCCTGGTACATTTATACCCAGTGTGCACTAACTTTTTAAAACTGCAAATGTTCGTGAATGAATATGTTCACCATTCCCACGGAAAGATCTTGTGCAATTTCACAACAAGTTATGCATTGATTATCCGGGATCGGTCGTTCCACAAATTGAATGTTCACAGCCCTGCTGAGGACTGAGAACCACCATGGCTGGGATCATCACTGACAGATGTATAGCTGTCTGAAATATTTACAGAACTCAAATGTCTTATTGAAGCTGAGCGTGCCACTGTGCTTGAATTTTTCTATAGATATCTAGGTTTTATATCTTTGTTCACAAGAAACTTCATGCACTACCACTTGTTTGCCATCTTGCTGTCTGGACTAGCCCACGACACATGCAGTGGCTGTTAGTAATAGGACACACTTGCCACTTACTACCGCATGTAATTTCACCAGGGTAGCATTTTTTTAAATATCTGTTAAGTCTCTGTGTGGCTTGAACACCTCTCATAGTTGAAACCACAAGACGAGGAGCTGAGATCAATATCTTTCTGGTGCATGTGTAGAGCAGGGTTTTTAACTCTTCTGCAGAGCTTGACCATTTGAATGTGTGTCTGTGATGCATCCCATAATCCAAAGGTCTGGCCCACACCTGTGCCACACTTGCTTCAGATGAACTTTTTGTACTCCAATGATCCTCTTAGTGGCTGCTCATAGAATTCAGGATCTGTCCTTCTCCTGTGCAAGCTGTAGACTCGTTTGTTCTGTTGCTTGGTAGACAAGCTTCCAAATCAGTTGCTTCTGTGCCAGTCAGTGATTGGGACTGCAGCTGTGTGTTGAGCAAATACATTTTTTGGCAATTTTTTAAGCGGGTAAGAATTTTGGGTTGGGGTTCAGGAATTTTGGGTTTTGCATCTGGTCACCCTGGCACAGTTGCAATCCTAACCAGCCTTCCCTGGCTTGGAGACTTGCTCCAAAGTAGACATACGCAAGACCTGGTCCCTCCTGCTCCATGCCTATGCCTCCCTCACTCTTCCCTATCTATCTAGATCCCCTCACCTTTCCCTACCTACGCCCCAAAAGAACCCCCCAACTTACCTGCCTTCCTGGACCATTTGCAATGAGATTTTTGCAAAATGTTGTTGTCTGATCATTTGCAATGAGATTTGTGCAAAAGTCGCAAATCACTGACACTAGAGATGATGAGTTTTTGGGGTTACCAGAAAATTAAGAGTGCTTGAAGCTTAAAGTCTTTCCTCATTTGTTAATGACAGTGATAATGGTTCTTAATACCACTGTTGACTCTACATGGTTGAAACATTATTCTGCTATATTTTATTAAATATATTAGTATACCATTTGGTTCAGAATATTTTTTTCTTGTTTTGCTCCTCTAAACTTTGGTGCGTCTCATGGTCCAGTGCATGTAATAAGCCGGGAAATACAGTACATTCATTTTCATGTACTGGGCAGAGTTAATGTTGCTGCAATGGCTGTTGCAGAGTTGCCTCTCCGTTTCTTCTCCCTTTGCTTACACAATAATTATTCTGTGATGGAACTATGTGAGCTATGCACAGATGGAACTATGCAAAGATGGAGCTATGCGCAGATGGAACTGTGTGAGCTATGATACAGCTTTGCACAGTGAAAAGGAATTGCACAATTTGGCCTGAATGATAACATCAATCTTGAGTTTAGTGCGATAAAATAACATTCTTATTTTCCTATTTACCATGACAGTTTCCCTCCCATTCTTCTACTGCAAGTACTTGCTTAACTACAAGTACTTAGGGGCAAAGGACCTAGTCTCTCATCCTTTTGAACCAAGGGACCATACGCTTTTGCTCTTTTTCCTTAGTTTGAAAATAAATATAGATAATCAGTGAAGCCTACTTATCCACAGATTTTGGATACATGGAATTGGATCAGTGCAGATCCTTGGACACCCATAAAACCAGATTCAGCCTAACCTGAAGACAGAGCCTTGCTGTGGTTGCCTCAGGAGGCTCTATGTCTTCTTACAGGCCCAAAAAGGCCACATCTGCTATTTAGTAAAAAACCAGAAATACTCTTCTATGACTCTCTGCCCAGTCCTCAGTAAGATTCTGGACACAGGTTCCAGCTGTGTTCAGAGCTCAGTGGTGGCTGAAACCAGAATGATTCAATTTCATGTGGAATTCTGTATCTGCAGAGGAGGGTGTCCAGAAACAAAAACCCCATGGATAATGAGGGTCCACCTGTATTCTTCAGCCAATAAACCCCATTCAGGTATCAAACATGTGTACCACTTTCCAAACATTTTCACATTTTTTTTATGTCAGCAAGTGGTTGTAAAACCATGATGTCCGATTCTGAAGGATGTCAGCATTATTTCTAAGCCCATCTCCTGGGCACTTAACAGCATTTTGTAAGTATAATGTAATTTAACAGATACTTAGTAAGTAAAGAGTAGGAGCCAATTTCTTGTTCATTTGTATTACCTGTTTGATGTTCATTCCTGAACATGCTGAAGCTTTTCTTCATAAGGCAAAGCAGATTACCACTGACCTACAGTCCCCCACTATTAATAATCTTTCTTGCACCTGGGGCTTGACAGTCCTTGTGTTCTTCCAGTCAATGAAATAATTATGTGCTGTATTCTTGGTCTCATTCTTTTTTTCTTAGCATTTCAGTCTCTGCTTATGGTTTGGTTCAATTAAGAACAAATAAGTTTTCTGCTTCTTGTCCTTATCCCTTTGTCCCTGCTTCTTGTCTCCTTGTCACACAAGTTAAGGACTCTTGCTGTTCCAGACCTCCTTGCAGAAGCTTGACCCTTGCTTGCAGGAATCAGGCCCTCTATCCTTTCATCCCCTGCTTGCTGTCAGCATGCTGTTCTTTGATAGTCCTGAGGAAAGTAATGCTATAGTCTCTTGTCTTTGCAGTATAAGTCCTCCCAAGAGACAAACTGCTGACCTCCATAGCCACCTTCAGTTTTTAATTGTTAGTTTACCGTGCCACAGTAAACATGTTGGCTGTGGTACAGGAACATTTGCCATATTACTTAGCTAGAAATGCCATGTCATGGAAATGTGTTAATTTTTTTAAGAGCCTAGATTGAGTTACATGGTTGTAGGAGGAAGGAAACGCTCTCCCAGGTGTTGCATTACTCTATGTAAATCTGATATTGAGACCATGTTCAAATATTTTTCCCCCATTAATTCACAAGGTAGACTTAAGGAAACCACTTTCCGAGCCTTCGTTTATCCAGTTCTGTAGTATAATAGCTATTTGTCTGAATTATAAATGCAAATTATTTCCCAATCCTTATTAGGAGAGCAATGATCAAGTTTGGTTAATGGACACTTGAACATCTCCTCTCCCTAGTAGTTTCATAATTTGCCAAGTTTTTTGGAGGAGAAAATGCAGGGTGCCTACCCTTTCTCTAGGAAAAAACTTCAATAAATCTTTTTAAGTTGACATTCCCAAATTGTCTTCAGTAAAGTTGGTGCTCCTCACTGAAACTGCCATTTCCTCTGAGAAGAATGATCTAGTTTCTTGAGCCTTATTGAATTGCTGAGATCCTGGATCCCATATCAGTTTGGTTTTCTTATCCCTGCTCCCTCCGTGAAATAAGTACTATTATACAATGAAGACCTAGCCAGCCTTGCAATACAGTGATCATAAAGTTGGAAGGGACCTAACAGATCATCTAGTTCAACCCTTGCCTATAGCAGGAACTCCTCCAATAGCATGTTCACCTTTGGTTTAGATTACTTACACCCAGCATTTTAACCCAGCCAGCCTCTCTCTTGAGAAAGGTAGGTTGGTGCCATTTCAGGGTGTCATAGAAGGCCAAAGTACTGTTGATGGGACAAGATATTTAATCCCATTGGGGTGTTGAGCATGGTCTTTGCAGAGCTGAATTATAATTCCAGTTTGGGATAAATCAGCAGTCTCCTACAGCAAATTTCTTCCTTTTCTCTTTAATTACATTACTGTTCCCATTTTACAGTAATTTACCTAACAAGATGAGGACTATGATATAAATGGTTCCTTCAAGGGAAAACATTTTGATCATTTCATTTTTGAGTGTGTGGCACTTAGTAAAGTTCCTACAGGACTTATAAAGTCTGGGCAGGATGGTCCCTGCCCAGAGGAATTTCACTCAAAAACAGTGGGTTGCAAACTGCTGAGCAGAATTGCCTGTGTAAACACACGTGATGAATTGCTTCAGGGCACAATCCTAACCAGTTTTCTAGTTCCATTAGGGTAGTGCAACTCCAAGGAGATTACCATCCTTTGAGGAAGACTCTAACTGCCCTTACCACCACAGAATGCAGCATATGCTCCACTGGCCCTCCTATGCCCTCCTATGCCAGCATCTGCTCAGCCTCTCCTAGAGACTAGCCTATACATGTCTACTCTAAAGTAAGCCATATTATAATCAATGGGACTCACTCCTTTGTAAGGGGACAGTTTTCAGCCTGACAGACTAAGTGCAGGTTAATTAGTTTCAATTTTCTTTATATTTTGTATTTATTATTTTGTATTATTTTATATGAATTTTTTGGGTTGTGGAACCAACAGTCTGTTTCCATTATTTCTTATGCTAAAATTTGCTTAGATATACAAATGTTTTGGATTATAAGCATGTTTCTGGAACAAATTATGCTAGTAAACCAAGATAACACTGTACTGTCTTCTGCTCTTTGCTATCTCAGGCATGGATCCTTTCCTGCTTGCAACCAAAAACATTTCTAATTGGGAATAAATCATAGGATTTTATGCATGCATTAAAATGCCTTGGTGTAGAATTATGGCTCCCCGAAAGCAACAGAAGGTTTAATAGTACCTCATAACTTTTGACCTTGAAAAGCCTTGAAAATCTACCAACAGGTTTGGAGCAAAACTCATCCTATCAATCAAAGAGACATACTTTACATTCTGATTGTACATATTCGGATTACAGGATCCGTAAAAGGAGATAGTGAAGCATCTGGCTATCCAAACAGTGCAATAAAGAGCCTTGTAGGAAGAAGGGGCTTGAAACATCACCAAAAAAAAAGCCAAACAAAGCTGATGAGTGACATTTGGGGGCAAATAGGAATATTGGCCCAGGGAGCAGAGTGCCTTTCAAAATAGAGCATATTGCACCAAAAATGTTCATTGAGTAGATAAAAGCATTTGTGGTTTTTTAAGCCTCAGCTCTTTTGTTGGGTTAGTGCAAGGATAATGTGCCACCCCAAAAGAAAGGCTGGTGCGCATGAACACAAATGGAGCACATAAACAGACACAACAGATCATTTTTCATCAAACATGTTGAGAAAATGTAACAATCATTATGACTTTTGCAGTACAACTCAAGGGAGTGTTTGCTATTAAAAAAGTCATTATGTGCCTTTACAAGACCGGCTGCATGAGGGAAAAAATTCAGCCTTGCAACAGCCCTGCTGGACATCCTTTATTAGCATGGAAAAGCTTCTGGAATCGCACATTAGGATTGAGGTTAAAGCCAACCATTAGCAAACAAGAGAGAATTGTGTTCCAGTGTGCAGCACTCTATTTTTCAAGTAAAGCCTTTCCAATATAGCAGACAAGAGAGAAGATTGTCATGACTACAGTATTTCTGATATTTTCTCAATACAGGCAGCCTCCAAGAATTTGACAAGTTAGGAACCAAAGGTGTGGTAAAAAGAAATGGTTGAAAAGTGAACCCTAATCTTTTTCTAGTTGACAAATGTAGATTCCAAGGCTTTCTTAGTGAACAAATTGCAAATGTCTTTTTTTATCTGGCAAATTCCTGCTGTCACACAGATTTCTATGAATTTTTGTGAATTAATGCTAAAGTTCACTCATGCTCTTCTCACACACAGTTTTAATCACCTTCTGATATGCAAATCAACACTGGCCTTTTGAAAGAACATTAAAAAATGGAGGACACCTAAATATAGATATACAGGAACAACCTATCTGTAGATTTTTTAACCATGGTCTTACCTTGATGAGAAGGACCTTAGCCCATTAAATTAAAATATAAAAATCCCTTTAGGTTTTAAAATAGCCTGCTTATTATGGTAATGGTGCAGGCAGGCAACCTCCCTCTCCATGGCTTAAAATAGTTTCATTTTAGCTGCCTCTATTCCCCTATATGACAGAATGCAAAGCTATTGAGAAATGATTATCCCCTTCTTTTTTCCCACCCCATGAAAGGGCTGCGGGTGGCGCAAGTGGTTAAGTCACTGTGCCTGTTAAACAGCAGGAAATAAAGAAGGAAATAAAACCAACTTTACTAGACTAAAACATATAATAATAACTGCTGCTGCCTAAAAAGGAATATACATGAAAAACCAGTGCTAATATTTTAAGTTCATTTAAAAGATTTTTCTGCTATGTTCTTTTAATATTCAAATTGCCCAAGGCAGCTCACAATCAGTTAAACAATATGCAATAATTAAAGTACAGGTATCCCCCACTTTCTGATGATTTATTTTCTTATGATCCACTCTTTCAGCACCTTTCATTTATTCCTAGAACTCATTCATTCAATGCAAGTTCTGCTCTTTCATCCTCCCTGCTGTTTTAAAGGTCAAAATTGCCCTTCCCGATATTTTAGCTCCTGATCTAATCACATTCCTGAAGGAATTAATGAGAATCCATTTGCAGAAATCTTTGTGTGGCAGCAGGAACTTACAAAATAAAATGGGCATTTGCAATCTGCTAGCTAAGAAAGCTTTGGAAGCTAAACATTTTTTAAATTAAAAAAAGATTGGGTTCCATTTTTCACAGTTTTCACTTTTGGATGGTGCTCTGGTCCTTAACCAGTCCACTAAGAGAGGGATGCCTATACAGTAAAGAAGCAAACAGGCAGCCTACATGATAAAGGGACACAACTAGAAATTTTACAGGAAGAATTAAGGTTCCTGCTTCCTGTTAACATACCCTGAAGGGAATGGTACAGAACCCCTGCAGATTCTGGGGATGTATATGTAACTAAATATTAGCTGATGATTCCAGACATGTTATACTGATTGGGTTAAAATGAACATGCAGGGTGCAGTCAGGAACTCATAGGTGAAACCCAGCCTATACACATTATTTAACATGCAGAGCCCTTAATGCTGTGGTTCTCAATCTTCCTAACGCCTGTGACCCCTTTATAAGTTCCTCATGTTGTGGGGACTGTCATGTTCAGACCCATCCTCCCTGTCCTCCTTCCTGCTGTTGTTCCTTTCTCTTTTCAGCCATACCCGCATCACACCACAACAGCTCCAGAGAAGAGACACCAGGTGAGTATCAACAGGTTCTTTGTATTTCAACAAGTTAGTTTCATAAACAGATATTTATATTCAATGCTTCCTCAATGTCCATTGTCTCTCATTCTTTCCCAGTTCCTTCACCAAGAAGCAGAGGATTTTTACATGAGGTCATCTGTACTCTTTGCCAGATCAACATATTGGTAAGTGTTCAACAAAAGCATACAACTAACCCTCTCCCATTTGTCTTTCAGGCAGGGCCATGAACCAGCAGGTGTCCAGCACTATCTCTTGTGGTGTCTCCTTCAGCTTCTCTACCCCCACCTGTTTTCCCGCTCTTTTTCCCTTTTATCCCCCTTCTTCCTCCTCCCCTTTTCTTTCCTCTTCCAGGGAAGAGCCAGAGCCCTTCCTTTTGCTCTGAAATGGCTACATCCTGTTCTCTCTAGGACCTCCTCCCAGGCATCTCTTTTCTTAACCCTTTCACTGGTGAAACCATCAAGGGGGTGAGGTGCCTCACCACAGGGACCCCAACCATAAAATTATTTTTGTTGCTACTTTTTAACTAATTTTGCTACAGTTATGAATCGTAATGTAAATATTCAATATTCAGGATGTATTTTCATTGTTACAAATGAAATGTGTGTTCTATGCACACATTGAACACAATGGGATTTATTTCAGAGTAGGCATGCATAGGATTGGGCCCTGAGGCTGAAATCCTATCCACATTTACATGGAAGTAAAGGCCCCCCTGACTATAATGGGATTTATTTCAGAGTAGGCATGCATAGGATTGGGCCCTGAGGCTTGTCAGTCAGCCCCAGTGCGCACGCAGCAACAGCCAGAGGTCTGGCAAGCCTGACCTGGCTCCCTGCACCAGGGGTCTTTAGGCGACCCCCAGGAAAGCTTTAGGTGACCCCCAAAGGGGTCCCGACCCCCACTTTGAGAAACGCTGCACTAAGGTTACATTAGGTTGTAGTCGAGATGGTGCATTGTGCAAAAAATAAAGAAACTATGTTGCTGGTCCTTAGATATTCTCAGGATTTGTCACACAGAAATCTATCTTAGTGTTATTCGTATTCACTTTAATGATACCAAATCCATCACGGGCACATGTCAATGCCAACTGTGTAGAAATTGCCAAGACTCAGACAGGATGTTTGTGTATCTTATCATGTAAGGCTTTTGGTTAGAAATATACATTATGGGAAAATAAAACATTTTTGGCTCTGAATTCATTCCAGCTTATCAATGCACTTCTTAAAATGGAACATAGCAGAGATTTCAGAAAATGCACTGTCTTCCTTGGGAACATATCTTGGATGTGAAAAAAGTTTCCAAGACTTATCAAAGTCAGGGACTACTAAATCTTCCTGCTGTTACATGAAGGAACAAATAATATTGCCAGAAGTAGTCTAAAGGGTCTCCAAGGACTAAAAATCTCCGGGAAGGGAAGTGCAGAAATTGGAGGCTCAAGTGGAATCTTTAGCTTTCCTTCCTGTCATGGTCAAAGCTAACAAGTGAAATCAAGATGCTGGCAGTGAACAGTGGGCTACAGTGTCACCTGGAATGGTTTGATTTCTTGAGCCACAAGCCAAGAAATTTAAGACTGTGTAGGGTTCAGCCAGACCCATGCAAACATCTAGAGGGCTTAAAACCAAATTCAGAGAGGAAGAGAGACCTAAATAAAGGACCAGGCAAGCTTGTGAGAAGTGATGCTTTTTGTTCTTGATTAGGATCCCAACCTTTAGGAGCTCAGGCAAAATTTTGGATTATGAGCATGTTTCCAGAACGGATTATGCTCCATTCAACAAGGTACCACTGTATTTAGAATTGATATAATGGTTTTCTTCTCATTTGCTTCTAATAAGGGTTGCTTCAAATAAGGGTTCAAAAGCAAAAAAGTCCATGCCTTGCTCTACTGCCTGTCCCCATCCCCAAGTATGAAAGCCTTCAAGTACCTTGGTGCCTCCAACACACCTTCAGCTGCACACATTTACAGAAATCCAGAATACTGGGACATCTTTAAAAAGTGTCTTATGTACAAGAGGAGAAAGGAACAAGAGGAATGTGGAATTTGATGTAGGCCTCTGGGCCAAGCAGAAGACATGGATGATGCTTTCTTAAACCAGATTACCAAGAGGCAAGCTACAGTAGTAATGGGGGGACTTCAACTATCTGACTATTCCCACCTAGTAGCTAGTACATCCGAGACTGAATCTGGACACACGTCTGTTCCAGGTTTCCTTGTTCCAGGACAAAGTACATCAGTCTCGGATGTACTAGCTACTAGGTGGGAATCAGGGAACTCTTCTGAATGTTGACCACAAACCCCAGATTCCTCAAACTGGACAATGTCAACACCAGATCCTTTTCTGTAGGTTGCCTGGACGGTGACCTGATCAGAACATCGCCCAGATAAGGGGGCATAGCTACACCTCTGCAGCGGAGGTGGGCCACCAGAGCTACCAGAAGTTTTGTGAAAACTTTAGGTGCTGCCATAAGTCCAAAAGGGAAGCCCTCCTGAGAGCTCAGGGCTAAACGCATATGGGTCTCCTGGATCTGGCCTCCTTACTGGGGTTAATGGTGTCCTGTCAGGACGTCATGCCCTGGTCACGCTTCCACCTCTGGCTGCTTCAAGAGTTACTCTGTGGCAACTTCACCCTGAAGTCTTCCACCAGCTGACGACCAGGTGGGGGAACCCAGTGGCGGACCTGTTTGCAACAGGGCAGAACAGGCAGGTTCCATGGTTCATATCTTGATTCCAGATGGAGGGGACGATGGAGACTGGAGACTGATGCCTTACAGCAGGGATATCCAACACGCGGCCTGGGGGCCGCATGCGGCCCAGGACGAGGGAGGATGTGGCCCTCCTTCAAAGCTGGCCACCACCATTGGAAAATCGGTTTTGTGGCAGCAACCATTTTCAAATTTTGCATGCTTCTCTGTGCACTGCCCTTGGTAGCCACCACAAAGCCGATCTGGGGTGCCTGGCTCCTGCCTCTATCTGCCTCCTGGCACTCAGAGCACTTCAGACCCCTGCAGACCTTGCAGCACTCGCCCACCCGTATCCCCCCAAAGCAGCCTCAGCCTCTATCCCAGCTGCTGCCTGCTGCCCTTGAGACCTACTCAGAAGTCCTGAAGTACGTAAGAAGTAAGTACTGTTAAAGTCAATGAGGCTTACTCCCAAGTTGCAGTCTGAGAGCCCAATGATGCATAGGATGGGCTGTGATCTCCAAGCTTAACCTTGGAGATATACTGCAACCCCAATCATGTCTACTCAGAAGTTAGGCCCATTGTACCCAGTGGGTCTTACTTCCAGAAAAGTGTGTTCAGGATTGCAGCATATCTCCAAGTTTAAGCTTAGAGATGATCACAGCCCATCCTATGCATCATGCCTCCTCAGAAGTAAGCTCCACTAAAGTCAATGAGGCTTACTCTCAAGTTGAATTCTGAGAGTCCAATTCTATGCATGGCTCCTCAGCAGAAAACCCCATGATAATCAATGAGACTTACTCCAAGGTTTAGTTTGGAGAGGATCGCTGCCCATCCTATGCATCATGCCTACTCAGAATTAAGCCCCATTAAAATCAATGAGACTTACTCTAAGATTTAAAAATACAGGACAAAATACAGGACATCCTACCTTTTGTACTACATTTTTTTAAAAAAGTTGTTAGTGTTCATTTGTGGTCCAAACCAATTCGTCTTCTTCCAATGTGGCCCAGGGAAGCTAAAAGGTTGGACACCCCTGCCTTACAGTGTCCGTAGCCAAAGGATCTTCTGTATGCCTTTCCTCCCCTAAAGATTCTGCCTGTTTCTAAAGAGAGTAAGAAGTCTAGGCACAGAGGTCATCTTAGTGGCACAACATAGTGGTCATCTTAGTGGCCCTTGGTTTCTGGACATTCTAAGACTATCCACAGGTCCGGGAGTCAGATTGCCAGTATGAGCAGATCTGCTATGTCAGGGGCTGCTTCATCATCCACAGCCGCAGTTATTCCAATTGACAGCGTGGAAGAGAGGCAGGCCCTAGCTAAAAGGGGTTATTCTCACAGAATTCTAGATACGATACTAGCTTCCAAAAAACACTCAACGCTCTGGGCATATAATAACACCTGGAAGAAGTTTTCTTCTTGGTGCAGTTCAAAAAGGCTTTCTATTTTTGCAACTAAACCAAATATGTCTTAGAGTTTCTGCAGGATGGTTTCGAGAAGAGGTTGAGCACCAGCACCTTGCAGCGGCAGGTGGCGGCTTTGTGGAGTACCCTGGGAGCTGCATCGGGCAATAATGTGCTAAACCACCCACATGTTGGCAGGTTCCTGAAGGAGGTGAGTCAGTTAAATCCCCCACAGGTCCACCATCTTCCATCATGGGACCTACTTTTAGTTCTTTCACAGTTAAAAAAACCTTCCTTTGAACCGTTGACCAGTTCTGAGTTGCGGTTGCTTACCTTTAAGACTAGTGGCCATTACATCGGCCAGGAGGGTTTCAGAGATTGGCACATTGTTGGTCAATCCCAACTTGTGTATCATTCACGAGGACAAGGTGGTCTTGTGGCCAGACCCGGCCTTCATTCCTAAGGTCAACTCTTGGTTCCATAGAACGTAGGAGTTGGCTGTTCCCTCGTTCTGTCCCAAGCCCAAGAGTGACAGGGAGTGAGGATGGAATAAACTGGATGCCAGGAAGGCGGTCAAATATTATGTAGAGCGGACCAGGGGTTTCCATAAGACTGACTGTCTTTTGTGCTATTTAAGGGACCTGCCACAGGCAAGCGTCCCTTTAGGAGCACGCTTTCAAAATGGCTTACAGGGACCACAGCTTTAGCCTATTCATCCACAGGAAGGTGGGGGAAAATAAGTTGCACTGGGTAAGCTCAGGGGGCATGGTGATTTGGGAGTGTGGGGAGGACAGTGGGGGGAATCTGGTGCAGGGGGAATGCAGGCAGTAGACATTCCTATGGCCTGGGAAAGGAGGCAATCAGGGCAGTCTGATTGCCTCCTGGCAGTCCAGTCTTCCTGGCAGTCCAAGGCAATCTGGGCTAGCCTGTTGAGGTGATGCAGATCCAAGTAGCCCCATAGGGGCTGCAGTGGCTCTCCCCAGGTTAGTTTTTCCTTGCTTTAGGGCAATCCCTGGCTGACCATCTGTCTGGATTTCCCAGGCTGACCATCTGTCCAGACTTGCATGAGCCTTTTAAACTCTTGCATGCGCACTTTAAACTCTTGCATAAGAGTTTAAAGTGCGTGCACAGCGCACTGCTCTGGGATTTCTTCAGAGCCGGAAAACAACTCCTCCCCCGCCGCTCCTTCACCGGGGCCTCCATGGCCCTAGCATCGCCAACTCTCCCTCTCCTCCTCTGCAGCCAGCACCAGTCTCCACAATGCTGTTTCTGCGTCCTCTGGCCAAGCCACATGCGCGTGCCACCTCATGCCACTTCTGGTGAGTGTGTGTGACCGTGTGTTTGCATGTGCCCTTGTGTGTGTGTGTCTGGGTCTGAATAATATTTGTTGAAGTCACTGGCATGCCTTGTGTTGCTGCAAACTCCTCTGAGGGCTTCTTACATGTATGTCACACATTCTTACATGTGTGTCAGCATCATGCAAGTTAAAGTTTTCAATTTTTAAAGTGGTGAAATTAAGTACATGAAACCAATAGAAGAATTTTTGCTTTATTTTAATATGTCCTACCTTTGTCCTACATTTTTGGGGGCATCCTACATTTTTTAAGCAGGTAAGAATTTTGGAGGGGTTGGCAGGGAATTTTAGGTTCAGCATCTGGTCATCTTGGGTGACCCACAAACTATCCAAAACTAGCACTGGATACAGCACAGGCCCATAGGCCTGCATGTTCCAGCACAAGATAGGATTAGGCTGCACATGAACGAACATGAATCAGCATTGATATAGCTGCCAAAATGTTATGCAATGCTGCACTTCTTAACTGCAGCATCAGCTTTGGATCACAAGTACTAATAGTTTCACACTGCTCTGTTGTCTCTATGGAATCCTGCTTTAACACTGATAAGTTGTAGTGTGGAGGGGTATCCAAACTTTCAGCTTCAGGGCTTCTGCGTTAACAATTCTGTAGGAGGGAATTTCAGCAGATGTAGCTTTCAGGTCCCAAAGTCCTGAAAGTTGAAAGTTCAGGAGACTCCTGAAAGGGAAGTAAAAATCATGGAAATACTTTTGACAACTAAAGCCTGCAAAGATACTTAAGGCACTTGGTATATTAAGCCTGGAGAAGAGAATCCTATCCAATTTTCCAGTGTTGGTGCAGAAAAGCCATTAGTGCATACACTGCCCTAGTCACAAAGGCCACATTGGAATCACAGTTTTTCACTTTTGCTCTTGAAATAGCACTTCACTTACTGAAAAGTGAACTCAACATACTACTGAAGCAAAGGGGAGAACTGCTACTGATTAGTCTGGGACAATCACTCCAAATTACTGTCATTCCCTTTCTGAATTGTGGCGTCCAAACCTCAAACTGAGTCACAGTGTTCCTGACTACAAGGAACTGACTTTTCCACGCATCTATCTAGAAATGGAGAGTTGCACATAACTAGGCGGCTGAACTTTGACATTGAAAACAGGTTCTAGAAAGTTCTGACTTCAATATAACTCTGCACTTAATCTACAAACAATTTCAACCACTGCCTGCATTTTTCAGGCTATTGCTGACAATGTCAGGACTGAGCGTTTGGAACCTCTTCCACAGCATTAATGAGTGTCAAACCTCAAGGGTCTATCAGAAATTTGCCAAATTCTATCTCCCTTCATAGTGATAATATATTCATATTGCTCAGTGAAATATGAATTCATACGCAACATAAATGAGCACATGTATAGAGACCAAGGATGCAATCTTAACCAACCTTTCAGCACTCAGGTGAGGGCAATGGCAACTCTGAGATAAGGGAACAAATATTACCTTCCTTTGAGAAGGCTTCAGTGACTCTCTACAAAATACAGTTACAACAATGGCAAGATCCAGCACATGCTCAACTGGCAAAGCTATGCTGGCAAGTTGGTTAGGTCTGCACTTTAAGGCTGTCATCCTAACCACTTATGAAGGAATATGCTCTACTAAGCACTGTGAAGCTTATTTCTGAACATGAGAAATTTCACTATAAAAAACACAGTTAAATTGAATTTGAAAGAGCTCAAATGTATTCCTAAGGTTAGTATACAAAAAGCAGAAAGTAAAAGCCTGCTCAGAAACAGTACCACAGCAACTTCAGGAGGTCACATTGTGTTATTTAGTATCCACACAATTTATTATTCTGTATCCGCACAACTCAACTCATCAAGATGTAAGTAAGCCAAGTCTAATGGAGTCACAGATATTTGATGTTTGGCAGAATGTTTTCCTTCAACATACATAGTTTTGTGAATCTATAGAAAACATTCAGGCAATAAAAATGATTTTGTCAAATACACTACTTTGATACACTACTTTGATACTTCTCCTGCCCCATCAAACAGGATTACATATGTGCAAACACATTCCAAGTTTGAATTTTTGAAAGTTGTTTCAAGGAAGTGTTGAAGATAAGAAAGGAGAGATGCTAGAAGATTTCTATCAGTCTCCTTCAAATGGGAACACAGCTGCTGACTTTGGGTGTGTTAGAGCCTACTGGAGGGGCAAGGGGCAAAGGCACTTCATGAGAATCTGCTTCAATGTTCAACTGCTGAACAGTGGCCACGCCACAACTGGGGCAGGGGGAGACTGTATTTCAAACACTAGATGAATCCAATACAACAGTGGCACAATGCCACTTTCTGCTGTCAGGAATATTATAATCATTGATGTGTTTGTCTGTGTTGTTTCAATCATGTGCATTTCAATCAACAGCGTGGTTGTAAAATGACCAGTACATACTAGTAGAATTGTATCTAAGCTTAGGAAACACGCATATATATGTGAAAAAATTATCTAACAACAAAAATAGAAAAAACATTTGAAACAATCTGAAAAATGAAAATATTGCATGTTGAAATAAAGCAACATCTCCCAACATTGTCCCTAAATTTTATTTATTTATTTTATTGCCTTAGATGGAGTTTACCACCCGCTTTGGGCTGCATTCCCAAGCAACCTGACTCCAAGAAGACTCCTGTCCCGGCGCACCGGGGGCCACTACCAGCCTCACACCGTCCGTGGGCCTTGAACTCTTATTTATTTATTTTTTTTATATCCCACCTTTCCTCACCTGCAAGAGGGAGCTCAAGGCAGCTAACATCAATCATATTAAAACATTATTAAAATGATCATAGAGATTAAAACATAATTAAAATGCAATTAAAATACAATTAGATTTAAAAAAACTAAGAACAATTAAAACAGACTAAACTACATTTGTTAAACACAATAATATAAAATAGAACAATAAAATCCCCCCCAACCTCTGCCCCATTTAAAAAGCTTTTTTAAGATAAAAGGTTTTAAGGCTCCGCTGAAGCTCTGTATTGAGGGAGCTTTCCTCAGTTCTAAGGGGAGGGAGTTCCAAACCTAGGGTGCCACCACCAAGAAGGCCCTATCTGTGGCCGCCACACCTCTCACATCTCATAGTCAATAGGGCCCCCTCAGATGACCTTAGGTGATGGGTCGGATGGTACAGAAGACAGCGGTCCCTCAGATAGCCTGAACCTGAGCCATTTAGGGCTTTAAAGGTCAGGACCACCACATTGTATTCTTCCCGGAAGTGAATGGGCAGCCAGTGTAGTCACTGAAGCAGTGGCCCAACAGTTGAACCGACAAGCCCCAGCAACCACACGGGCCGCCGCATGTGGCGTTCTATGCCTGTGTTGGAATTTGGGGCATTCTATGCCTGTGTTGGAAAATCAAACCCACTTTTCTGAAAAGTTTGAAACATGCTCTTTCAAGAGGTTGAAAGCACTTCTAGAAAGTATTTGAAAGCATTTCTAGAAAGTACTTTTTTGCAAAATCAGATTGAAAATACCCTGTCTGGGGGCTTTTTATAAAAATCATCCATCTTTACACTCAATTTGTACATGAATGAAAAGAGGGAGGACAGTGATTTTCAATCTTTTTTCATTGCACAGCATACTTAACAAGGCACTGAAATTGTCAAAGCACACCATCAATTGTTTTTACCATTGACAAGGCAATTCCCCCAATTTTCCTACTAATCAATGTCAATTCCCAAATTCCCAATTCTCAGCACACCTGAGGACTATCTGCGGCTCACCAGTGTGGCATGGCACTGGTTGAAAAGAACAAAGCTAGGAAGTTGAACTGATACATTCAGAAACAATGTTATATTGAGATATTATATGGTAAATTTCACGTTTATTACTTCACTATTGTGGGAGCTATAAGAAGTAAAACTTCTTTTTTAAATTTTTTTAAATTTTTTTTGTTGACTTTGCAGCAATGTATCTATTTGTATGAATGAAGCCAAAATTATTATTAGTTCCATTGAATACATGTACAAGTGAGCTCGGTTTCATTTGTTTAGAAAAAAAGCAGAGGAAATATTGTACCCCAAAGCTGCCAAAGTCTTATTCATACTGTACACTGATGTAGTATGGTGTCAAAATCACATATCTCAATAATTACGCCACATGTGAAGCTATAACTTTACAAAAGTTTGTTTGAGACACGTGGAACTCTGCATTCAAAATTTCATCAAAATCCGTGATGGTTGTGCGGGGCACATTTTCCAAAACGATACCACTTGACATGGAATGACCCTAAGTCTCCCCCAAAATTCAGTACATCCCAGAAAAATGTAGGATGGAACATGAAAAAATAAAAGCTAAAAACGCGAATGTAAATTGCTTTTGTATGGTTAATTTAAATATTTTACAGTGGTACCTCACATCTACAGAATCTACAGAAAACGTTCAGACAATAAAAATGATTTTGTCAAATTCACTACTTTGATACGATTCTTCTTGAATGAATTCTTAATTCATTCCAGAGGCATGCTTGTTACATGAAACACTCTTTACGTGAAGTGGATTTTCTCATAGGAAATAATGGAAACTTAGATGATTGGTTCCACAACCCAAAAAATATTCACATAAAAATATTAACTATTTATAAAAATGATTACAAAACACTGTATTATACAGTAACACTGCAATAAAGAAAATACTGTACAGAACTGAAGTGTAGCGTACCTTTGAAAAATACGGCTGGTGTGAGGGTTAAAGAGAGGGGGATGACTTTGGCTGCAATCCTAAAGACTCTTTCCTGGGATTAAGAACCATTAAACACAATGGGGCTTACGTCTGAGTAGCTGAGAGTTCCTTGGCCATGGAAGCCAATTCCAAACTTTGCCCAGGGCTCCACTGTGGTTCAAGCTAGTCCCCTTCTCCTCTGTCGGTTCCCTTGCCAAGGAAGCCTCTTCCAAACTTCCTCATATGTGTTCTTTACTCAAGACAGTGCTCTTTACTTAAGTAAAAAATTTTGAGAAAATTTTGCTCTTTACCCAAAATGCCCTTTATTCAAGTTGCTCTTTACTCATTACTTATTGTAAAGTTGCTCTTTACTCATTACTTATTCTTAAAATTCATAACTATTACATCTAATTTCAAACTGTTACATCTAATTTATTAAAAAGCAAAACGTGTCCCACATTGTTGGAGTAAAATTCTCCCATACACCATAGCTCAAAGGCGCAACAACCCCCATGGCACAACATCCCCCATGGCACAACATCCCCCTATGCACATCAGTCCCCTCGTGTACAACATCCCCTATGCGCTTCCCTCCATGCGCAACTATCTCCCATGTGCAGCTATCCCCCATGCCTTGGAAAAACAGGACAAATAATCTTCCTGCCTGCAAAACATACTGCTGGAAACTTAATGTCTTGGGAAAAAAGGAGGATATATGTCCTCCAAAAAAAGGACATGTCCTTTAAAAAAGGACATATGGGCACCCTGCTTGTAAAACAAAGTGCAGAGGACATGTCCTAAAAAAGTAGGACATGTCCTGGAAGAAAGGAGGACATACGGACACGCTGCTTGCAAAACCTACTACCTTGCCCCGCTCTGGGTCCGCCACTGCGGGGTGGAGATGCAGCACCTCAGGTCAGAGGAGCATCTCTGCTCTCCACCAAGGGAGCGCTTGCCCTGCGTGGAGGAGGCGTACCCTGCGTGCCCGCCTGGGGGAGAAACAGTGTGTGTGTGCGGTGAGGGGTCCCTCTTGCCTGCCAAGCCGTAGAGGGGTCCTATTGTATCCCCCCTCGCTCCCTCCCTCAGCGAAGGCCGGCCTTACCCGTGTGGGAACAGAAGCCAACCAGCAGCACAGGCAGGAGGAGCGCCGGGCGCATGGCGGGGACTTCCGGCTCCCCACACCGCAGAATCCGAAGCAGCTGGAGGGATGGTGGCTGCGGTTCCCCACCCCAGGCTCGCCCAGTCCGCGCCTCCCTTGGCGACAGCGCAAGTAGCACCTTCTCAGTCCTGCCAACGATCGCTCCCCCAAATGCCTCGTTCGCCGCCTCAGTGCTGTCTGAACTCGGACGGCGGTTGAGGCGAGAGAAAACCGTGCCTGAGCGGGGCCGGCTTGATTGGTCCTCGGGCGCGAGGCGGTCGCTCCCATTGGTCACGTGGCCTGCCTGTCAAGCTCAGCTTCCGCCCACAGCGCGTCCTACAATAAGGGGCTGCGGCGTGGCTCAGATGCGCCCACGGAGGGAGGAGCCGTGTACCCCTACACCCCTGGCTCCACATACGGAAGGGCCCGAGCCTCACCTCTTCTTCTGATGGGCCATGCCTCAGTCCGAATAGACGTGCCTAGGATGGGGTTGGGAGGCTGCCACCCGAGACTCACTTTCCTGGGAGTAAATCCCATTGACTGTACTGGGATTCACCTCTGAGTACACCTGCATAGGACTGGGCTGTGAGGCTGCCACCCTAGCCTCACTTTCCTGGGAGCAAGCCCCATTGACTCCAGTGGGACTCACCTCTGGGTAGACCGGCCTAGGATGGGGCTATGAGGCTGCTTCTCTAGCCACACTTTCCTAGGAGTAAGCCCCATGGGACTAACTTCTGAGTAGATAGACAAAGGACTGGAATGTGAGAATGCCACCCTAGCCACATTTTCATAGGAGTAACCCTCTTTGACTATAATGGGACTCAGAAGTGAGTAGACCAGCGTTTCTCAAAGTGGGGGTCGGGACCCCTTTGGGGGTTGCCTAAAGACCCCTGGTGCAGGGGGCCAGGTCAGGCTTGCCAGACCTCCAGTTGTAGCTGCGCACACACTGGGGCTGGCTGACAGCCTCAGGGCCCAAGCCTTTGCAGACCTACTCTGAAATAAATCCCATTATAGTCAAGGGGGCCTTTATTCCCATGGAAATGTGGATAGGATTGCAGCCTCAGGGCCCAATCCTATGCATGCCTACTAGAAATAAATCCCATTGTGTTCAGTGTGTGCATAGAACACACATTTCATTTTGTAACAATGAAAATACATCTTATAAAGTTGCAACAAAAATAATTTTATGGTTGGGGGTCCCCACAACATGAGGAACGTATAAAGGGGTCACGGCGTTAGGAAGATTGAGAACCACTGGAGTAGATAGAATAGGATTTGGCTATGAAGCTGCCATCCTAGCCACACTCCTGTGAGGAAGCCCCAGTGACTATAATGGGACGTACTTTTGAGTAGACAGGCGGAGGATTGGACTTGCAGTGACTGCATGTGTATTCCAAGAAAAATTGTAGGCAACCCCCAACAAGTTGTCCTGCTAGTTGTCTAGAGTGCTTCTCTTTGCTCTTGAACTCTTCACCCTGTGATTGTGATTTGTGAAATCTTTATTGGCATATACATCAATGATAAAATATAAATACATTGAGAACAGAAAATATAAATCAGAATAACTGGCATTGTGTAGACAAAACTAGTTAGTCACAATACAAAAGGTATGAGAGGTTAAAAAAAAGTTAGAGTTAAGTGAATTTAGAGAATTGCAGAGTTTACTAGAGCAAGTTTGGCTTGTTTTAAAACGGGTTTTTGTTAACATGTGAGCCAAAAAGGAGGCAACAGCATATGTCAAGGCTTCAGTAGAATATTCCATTAGCATTGAGAGAGATGCTGTAGAGGTGGGAGGATAAAGTAAGAGCCAAGTGACTAAATATTGATGTAGGGGGAGAGAGTGAGATGGACAGAAAAATAATATATGAAAGAGAGTATCAGGAGCTTCTTTACAAAATAAACAGAGGTGTTTACTGCGAGGAATACGCAGATAGCAACCATAGTGAATAGTGGATGGAAATATGTTAAATCAGGCAAGCAGAAAAGCCCTTTTCAATTTTGGGTTAACAAGGGTGTAGAAGTAATTTGAAGTAGAAGCATGTTGAGGCAATAAGCCTAAAGAGAGAGGAGAGCAGGTTGGGTTAAGGGAATTTCTAAGAAAATTAAATTCAGCCAAAAAAAGATGCTCCTTGATAGTATTATAAGCTTGGGAATCTTCACCCTGTGTGAAGGTGCTGGCATTGTGGCACCAGCCAGTGAAGCATCAGGTGGAGGGAGAGGCACTTGGCCTTCTTCAGGCAAAGTGGGGGTGACTCTAATAAGGGTAGTGCTCAACCCTGTGACACAAGAGCCAGTGTTGTCCAAGGACATTGCTGTATCATGTATCCAGCATGAGTAAAGGCCCCTTTGCAGCAAAGGCGCAAAGAATGCTACTGAATTCCCACCAAAGTGTACCTATTTATTTACTTTTACTTTCATGTTTTTGAACTGCTAGGTTGGCAGGACCTGGACAAGTAAGGGGAGTTCACTCTGTAGTGCAGTACTCGAGTCTCAAACTACCTATTTGCAGAGCTTCAGGTTGACAAGCACAGCTTCTTTAACCACTAAACCACTGCAGTTTTAAGGAGAACATTATTTATTTAGGGTATTTATACCCTTTCTTTCCCATGCTAACACAAATGCCTAAAGCAGCTAACAAAGCCTTTTCTCCCTTCCTGCTGTCCTCTCAACAATCCCCAGAAGCAGATAAGGCAGACAGTGACTAATATGAAGCCCAGTAACCTTCATGGCCAAGGAGTGATTTGAACTTGAATCGTCAGGTCTCAGTCCAACTCTCTAATTAACCTCTACACCAGGGGTCAGGGAACTAATAATAATACTAGGCATTTATATACGGCTTTTCTGGACATTTTGGATTGCTCCTCAGACTTTATTCAAAGCGTTTACATATGCAGGCGAATCTAAACCTCAGAAGGGATTTTTACAAACACAGAGTGTTTCTATCTTTTAAGAACCGGCTACATTCAAGATGTTACATTCACAGTCTGGTTAATAACACTGGCCGCCAATGTCTGAGATGCTTATCCTTAGCTCTTACATGAAGGGCAGCTGAGAGAGCTTCTTCACTCCCACTGAAAAGCAGATAAAAAATCTCAGCTACAACTTTTTTACCTCTTACCCAAAATATATTTACTGTATTTCCCGCTTGGAAAGACACACTATTTCTCCCCCAAAAAGTGGGGCGAAACATTGGTGCTTCTCTTAAAGTGGTCCTCACCTCCGTGGGGATCTCCTATTTCATTCCCACATTTGTATCCGCTCTGGAAGGAAAAAGAGGAGCACAGTTTCCACAGCAAGTTCTGGGCTGCTTAGAGCCAGGGAAGCATCCTTCCCCTCCCTCCTCCTCCTTTCTCCTCGTGGCATTGTGGCAACCTCCTCATTTCTCCTCCTGGCATCAGGCACACTTCCTGCCTGGTGTGCTGCTTCTCCCTTCCAAGCTCAGCAGAGCATCACTGGTCCCAATCCTGCTTCCTCCACCACCTTGCAATCTTGTCAAGCCCAGCTGCTGCTCACCTGGCACAATCCTCCCTCCTCCAGCACCTCCCTGCAACCTCCAGCAGCCAAACTGAGCCTGCAGGTAACTTTTTTAAAAAGCCCCACTGCCTGATACTAGGGTCAGGACCTCCCTCTTTTAATCAACCCCTCTATTCCCTTTAATCAGCCCCTCAGGATCGTGTCCTAAAAGTTTTAAGAAGCAGCCTAGTGATCTTAAGGCTGCAATTCTCCAAAGCACACTTTCCTGAGAGTAAATTACATGGAAGACAATGACACTTACTTCTGAGTAAGCAGACTCCCTCCCAACCCAAAAAGAGGTGCCTAAGAGAGCCTGGAGGGAGCATCTCCCCTGGGCTGGGATGGGGGACCAGCCTGTACCCTCAGAAAGGAGGGGGAAAGAGCCTCCACAGGTTTGTCTGGGTATGTGGCGGGGGGGGGGGGAGGTTTGGGGGACACATTACTGAGCTGGAAGGATGTAGCCTAAACTGGCTAAGGTGGCACATCCCTTGCCCAGCTCTTCCCAGCAGCAGCAAGTTGGGGCAGTTAAAGGCAGCAGCGCTAGCCAGCAGCCCTTTTAAAGCCTTTATGTAGAGTATCAGGGCTGCATCGCATGCGTGCCTATAAAAAGCTTGCTTGTTAAGTGAAGCAGAACTTATTATGTGAAGCAAGATTTCTAGGAAATTTTTGCTTTTATGTGAAATGCTTGTTAAGCGAGGCACCACTATACTTAACATGGAATACTGACCAACCTCCAGCCAATTTGGTTCACGGTGCCTGGTGCATAGGGGGATTTTGTTTGGATGAAGGAGTGTGTGCATGGGGGGATGTTGCACATGGGGGGATGTTGCACAGGGGGGGATGTTGTGCATGTGGGGGTTAATGCTCACGGGGGGTTGATGCGCACGGGGGGCTGATGTGCACAGGGGTTGATGCACATGGGGGTTGTTGTGCATGGAGGATGTTGCGCAAGGGGTGGTTGCACATGTGGACTTACGTGCATAGGGGATTTATGCACATGGGGGTTGATGTGCATGGGAGGTTGGTGCACATGGGGAGATGATCCGCAATAGGAGACTTATGCAAATGGGGGGTTGTTGCGCATAGGGGTTGAAGTGCATGGGGTGTTGATGCTCATGGGGAGAGGATGTGCATAGGGGACTTATGTGCATGGAGTGTTGGTGCACATGGGGGTTTGATGCGCATGGGGGTTGATGTGCATGGGTGACTTATGTGCATGTTGGGAATGTTGCACATGGTGGGTTTTGTAAATGGGTTTTCGTGTATGGGGTTTTTTGTGCATGGCTGTATGATGCGCATGGGGTGTTGATGCACATGAGGGTAGATGTGCATGGGGGGATATTGCGCATGAGGGGGTTTGTATCCATTGGTTCTAGTTCTACTTTCAGAAGCAGCTATGAACAAATGAGCCCCATCCTCCCTATGATAGCCCTTCAGGTATCTGAAGAGGGCAATCATGTCTCCCCTCAGCCTCCTCCTCCAGGCTGAACATCCCAAGTTCCCCCAACCTTTCCTTGTAGGGCTTCCCTTCCATCCCACTGATAATTCTTGTTGCTCTTCTCTGGACTTGCTCCAGTTTGGCTGCATCTTTCTTAAAGTGAGGTGCCCAGAACTGAACACAATACTCAAGGTGAGGTCTAACCAATGTAGAATAAAGAGGAACTAGAACTTCTCGTGACTTGGAAGCTACAGTCCTCTTAATGCAGCTTAAAATTGCATTTGCCTTCTTTGCAGACACATGTTCAGCTTGTGATCCACGGTGACTCCAAGATCCCGCTCACATGTTGTGCTGCCAAGCCAAGTATCCCCCATTTTAAACCTGTGTTTTTGGTTTTTATTGCCTAAGTGCAGAACTTTGCATGTGAAATTCATTCTATTTGTTGCAGCTCAGTATTCTAGTTTATCCAGGTCCTCCTGGAGGTTTCTCCTATCTTCTGTAGTGTTGGCTACTCCTCCCAGATTGGTGTCATCCGCAAATTTGACAGGGATCCCTGCATCCTGTATAATATAATAAATGTAACTTAATATTACACATGCACAATGTGTCACTATGGCTACAATCCTAGCCTACACGTAGGCTGGCATAAACCTCAACGTAAGTCCTTTGCTGACCTGGTGGAGGTGTTTTAAAAAGTGGCACTTCTGCCCTACTCCTGACGGGGTTAGGCCAATGAATAGGCATACTCTGACCTCCCCATACCATCATGGGAAGATATTTTGGCACAGTTAGGCTGGCCTAAATTGGTTAGAATTGCACCCTATGAAGCTTTCCCATTAAAAAGAATGGGCCTAACCAATCCTGAAGTATTTCACATGTAGAAACTATTTCTACCCTACACAAATGTGCATAAGACACTAGCTAGCAAGCCCCAAACATTCATTATTTACAGAACAATAGCGAAAGGCGTACCCGCGTTGCGGGAGTGAAATTCCCCCATATGCCATCCCACCATATGCATCAACACCCCATGGATAACTTTCCCCAGGCATAACAACCCCCCATGCGCAACTTCCCCCATACACATCAACCCCCCATGTGCAACTTCACCCATGCGCATCAACCCAGCATGCACAAGTTACCCCATGTGCAACTTCCCCCCATGCACAACTTCCCCCATGCGCAACTTTCCCCATATGCATCAAACCCCATGCACAACTTTCCCCATGCACAACTTTCCCCATGCGCAACTTCCTCCATGTGCAACTTCCCCCATGTGCAACTTCTCCACATGTGCAACTTCCCCCATGTGCAACTTCTCCCCATGTGCAACTTCCCCCGTGTGCAACTTTCCCCCATGCACAACTTCCCCCATGTGCAACTTTCCCTGTGCGCAACTTCCCCCGTGCGCAACTTTCCCCGTGCGCAATTTTCCCCGTGCGCAACTTTCCCCCGTGCGCAACTTTCCCCCGTGCGCAACTTTCCTCCATGCGCATCATTCCCTATGTGCAACTTCCTCCCATGCGCAACTTCCTCCCATGCGCAACTTCCCCCGTGCGCAACTTTCCTCCATGTGCATCATCCCCCCATGCACAACTTCCCCATGCGCAACTTTCCATATGCACAACTTCCCATATGCACAACTTTCCTTCAGGCGCAACTTTCCCTCATGCGCAACTTCCCCCATGCGCAACTTTCCTCCATGTGCATCATCCCCCCATGCACAACTTCCCCGTGCGCAACTTCCTCCCATGCGTAACTTTTCCCCCATGCACTGCTTTCCCCCATGCACCATTTCCCCCATTCGCAACTTTCCCCATGTGCAACTTTCCCCCATGCGCAACTTCCTCCCATGCGCAACATCCTCCCATGCGCAATTTCCCCATGTGCAATTTTCCCCATGCGCAACTTCCCCCGTGCGCAACTTCCCCCATGCGCAACTTCCTCCTATGCGCAACTTTCCCCATGCGCAACTTTCTTCCATGTGCAATTTCCTCCCATGCGCAATTTTCCTCCCATATGCAACTTCCCTCTGCACAACTTTCCTACATGCGCAACTTTCCTACATGCGCAATTTCCCCCATGTGCAATTTCCCCTTATGAGCAATTTCCCCTCATGTGCAGCATCCTCGCCAGCACAACCTCTTCCTCCGAACAACATCCCCCAGTGCACCAAGGTCTGAGCACCAAATTGGCTGGATGTTATTCAGTCTCCCATGTTAAGTATAGGACAGAAACACGTTGCCCCCTTTTCAGCCCCTGAAGGGTTAAATTTCTCCACATGGTTCTTGGTGGGTGTTCAGGTGACAGAAGGATCCCTCCCAGAATTCCATGCTTCAGGCCCAGCAGTTGGGGCAGAATGTTGCTGAGTCAGCAATTCTCAATGCAAAGTATAGGGAGGAAAACGTGTTGCGCCCCTTTTCACCCCCTCCCCGTTGGAATTTCCAAAAACCGGTTCTTAGTGCACCCCTCAATCACGGAAGGAACACCCACACCAAATTTCACACTTCTAGGCCCACCGGTTTTAGCAGGGCGGTGATGAGTCAGTCAGTCAGTCAGTGAGTCAGTCAGTGAGTGACTTTTCTCTTTTATATACATAGATTTTAAACAATATAACAGTTGGCTCCTGCTTCTAAAATGAAAGTATAGGTGCTTTTCCCATCAATGATGGGTTAGAGATGTTGTTCCCTGTGCTGGAAAGGATTCAAAGTAAGCAGCATATTCCATATTCATTTAAATAAGCTATTTTGGCTTTCCCCATTATTTGAATGGGCACTAATTGTTTTATGTGGGTCAATGTTAGAATCACAGAATAGAATCATAGAATCCTAGAGTTGGAAGGGACCTAGTAGGTCATCTAGTCCAACCCCCTGCCTGCTTCAGGAATTCCCCCTAGAGCCATCCCCAACAGGTGCTCATCGAGCCTCTGCTTGAAGATCCCCAGTGAGGGAGAGTCCACCACCTCCCTTGGCAATCTGTTCCACTGCTGAACCGCCCTCACCGACAGGAATTTTTTCCGGATATCCAACTGGAATCTCCTCTCTTGCAGTTTGTACCTATTGGTTCTAGTTCTGCTTTCAGAAGCAGCTATGAACAAATGAGCCCCTTCCTCCATATGACACCCCTTCAGGTATCTGAAGAGGGCAATCATGTCTCCTCTCAGCCTCCTCTTCTCCAGACTGAACATCCCAAGTTCCCCCAACCTTTCCTCGTAGGGCTTCCCTTCCATCCCACCGATCATTCTTGTTGCTCTCCTCTGGACTTGCTCCAGTTTGGCTGCATCTTTCTTAAAGTGAGGTGCCCAGAACTGAACACAGTACTCAAGGTGAGGTCTCACCAATGCAGAATAAAGAGGAGCTATAACTTCTCGTGACTTGGAAGCTACAGTCCTCTTAATGCAACCTAAAATGGCATTTGAATTAATTAATCAATGAATTAATCAAAACCTACACATAATAACACCTACACCTACATCTGAGATCTTCCAACGGGTTTTCAGGAAATTATTCATAAAACAATATACCGTATTTCCCGGACCATGAGACACACTGGACCATGAGATGCACCAAAATTTAGAGGAGAAAAACAAAAAAAAATTCTGAACCAAATGGTGCACTAATATATTTAATAAAATGTAGCAGAATTAATATTTCAACCATGTAAAGTCAACAGTTGTATTAAGAACCTTCTTTAACATTTTTAATTGTTTAAATTGTTCTTAGTTTTTTAAATCTAATTGTATTTTAATTGTATTTTAATTATGTTTTAATCTCTATGATAATTTTAATGGTGTTTTATTATGATTGATGTTAGCCACCTTGAACTCCCTCTTGCAGGTGAGGAAAGGCGGGATATAAATTAAATAAATAAATAATAAATAAATTTAATAATAATACATTCAACTATGTAAACATTCAACCATAGAAATACAATTAACATGTACCATAAATTACCATGTACTATATTTAGAGCCATCATCACTGTCATGAACTCCAGGGATGAAAGAGAGCATAGTGATTGAAAAAAGAATAGATCCCCTGGTGGCTTCCCTGAATCAAATACCACTTACTTCGGAGTAGACCTGGAAAGGATTGTGCCCAAAGGCTGAAAAAGAGCACATGTCCTGGGGAAAAGGGGAACAGATGGACACTCTGTGCAGGCCAAGTCAATCCTGGATTGGCTTAAGCCTGGGTGCCTGCCAATCTAGATTCTATGAGACACACACACAAATATTATACATATACATATGTGTGTGTGTGTGTTTGAGTGTGTGTATTATATATATTTCATAATATGTATGTATATATTTTCATTCTCTTGGGGAAGGGGGAGTGTGTGCATATGGGGGTGGCTGCTGGGGGTTATTGGAGAGAGGGGAAACTAGTAAGTAGAGGGTTTTTGGGGGGAGCATTTAGGGGTGACTGGTGGGGATGGCTGGGACTAGTGGGTGCAGTGGGTGGTTGAGAAGGGGAGACACATTAAAATAAAGGAGAAATACTCATTGTTTTCCTGCACTTAATTTCTACATTTTAAAGGGCTTTTAAGAAGCACTTTGTTTTCCTGCACTTAATTTCTACACTTTAAAGGGCTTTAAAGGTTGTTCAGATCCAGAGAAACCTGAACTGAGAGGGTTAAAAGGCTATTTAACTTCTATGCAGTCAGGGATTAACCTCTATGGCAAACAGGCAAACATTTCTCTTCAAACTGCAGGCATCCTGCAGAGTGGATAATCGAGTGTTAAAAGGACCATCACTTTAAGAGGCGCACCAACATTTCTCCGCATTGTTTTTGGGGAAAAAAGTGCATCTCTCCAAGCGGGAATTACGGTAAATCGAGATGGCTATTAGCTAGAAGCTCTATAGCTGGAGTCCAAAAGTAACATTCAGACTGTTTGATGCTGGCTCTACTTCCCTACTATGTCAGATGTTTTTATTTAACAAGGACATCCTTTTTGGGAACTATTTTTTTAATTTTATTTTATTAATAATTCAGCAGCAAGACAAACAGGTTCAGCGCACAGGTAGCTAGCTAGTTGTGTGTTGCCATGGTTAAAAAATAATCCATTCTTAAGAGCTGTACCACTGTACCGTTTCTCTCTGGCCACTTGCATAATTCTACAGAACCTTAATAGTCTGAACATTCTCAACCTATCACTCTGTCTCCCTTTCTCCTTCTCCATTTCCTGGCTGTTTCTTCCTGAGCTTTTCCCCTTTTATTCCCTCCAAATGCCCCCCCCCCCTTATCTCCTCCCCTGGGCCAGAGCTTGGGGCATCTCAGGACCCTCCTCTGGTCAGGGCCTTGAGTGTACTGCCACAGCCTCCTACAAGAGAAGGTCCCCAGCCCCCTCCCCAGCACAGGTCATATATGCTGGAACTGGGTAGCATTGGGGTTCCTTTATCTCTCAGCCTTGGGCAGACCCATCACCCCCATGGTCTGTTCCTGCCCCATAGGAGGTGCTGCGGCCACTGCTCCTGGCTCTTCATCCTGACAGTCCACATTCATGAGGTCACTGACAACCTCCTCTTCCTCCTCAGGTCTTCTCCTTACTTCACAGTCCTAATTGTTACGGAAATTGAGACCACAGAAACACAAGTCCAGAAATGTGCAAAGAATGGATTTATTCATGTCTCCCATCCGGCTTTGCTCCTGCAGCAAGCGAGCCAGGCCACCCATGGCCATGCAAAAGATGAGAGCCCAGAACAAAGAAATGCAGTCAATTTTATACCCCACTCCACAACATTTTTTAGAACATTCACAGTTTTACAGCAGTTTACAGCAATTTGGGGTTGAGCATAGTTACTTCACTGACATTCTGACACTTGATTTGATAACAATAAATTTGACTTGATAACAATAAACCTGCCAGTTTGGATGCTTGGATACTTCACACCTCTTCAAGTTTAAATAGCTCTCTCATTGTTCTTTTGACTTCCCATTGCATGCATCTCTTTGTCTTTCCACAAGGCTATTAGGCCTGGTCTGCCATTTTGCCCCAGGCACCAGCAAGCAATTAACATTTGTATGCAAAGTTTCTCAAGGAGATTTGATCTGGGCCTCATGACAGTTGCAGGAGGACTAATTCTTAAATCAGAGGCCTAGTCACCTCTCTAGTTCACCACTTTAGTATGGCCACAGAAATAAGAATAAAAGAAATATTAATCAAGGAAATATTAATAACCTATTCTTCAATTTCATCCATATCATTATGACCATTTTAACCTTTAGTTTACAAAAAAATTGTATAATGTGTGACCACATCAATCAGTAGTAAGCCCCTGAGTTCAGTGTATTTTATTCCTATGCATTCATGAATAAATCACACTGAACTCAATGGGCTTACTTCTGAGTAAAGCATAGGATTGCACAGGAGCATGCAAGTGCCTTTAACACACATGATTCCAATCCAAGCATACAATATGCTACCAAGGCAGTTTGCAGCTGAAAACCCATGCAAGTGCCTTTAATGTACATAATTCCAATCCAGACATGCAGGAAGCTACCAAGGCAGTTTGCAGCTAAATATCCATGCAAGTACCTTTAACATACTTGATTCCAATCCAGACATGCAAGATGCTACCAAGGATGGTACCAAGATGCTCTTTTGGATGCCTAAAGAGAGGATCAGACTTAGACCCCCTCAATCAAACTGTGGCAAGGAGTTCCACTAATTGAATGAACACTTCTAAGGACAGCTTCCTGGCCTAAACAGATGGTAGCCTAAAATTGACCATACATAGAGGTGGAAAGGATCAAAGGGAAAGAAGAGATGTTTGGTCAAGCTGCACGTCCTAGGCTTATATTTCATATGCCATGAAGATTCCGAGATTGTGACGAAGGTACATTTATGGGTTCTTTTTCCCGCAACTCAGCTAAAGCAACTCTTAGTGTACAGGATATGGTGACATAATGAGAATTTCCTTCTAGCAACAGAGGCTGGAGCAAATTGCATTGTAAGGAGGGCCTTTTCCCACTTCTGAACTCAATCCACACAAATGCTGGATCTCATCCAATGTCATTCCCCCTTTCTGGCAATTTCCCTTGATTGTTACCTTTAAAAAAGTAACATCAACAGAATGCAGCTCCCCTCCACCCACTCATACACTCACACACAGCTGGAGTTGGACTTCTCCCAGGTTTTTCCCCCCACATCTGGGCTCCTTTCAGATCCTTGTCATTGATCCAAGAAACATTAGGTCTTACTGATGCAATTTTACAGTCTCTTTCCATGTGAACCAGTTTGGAGCTCTCTACAAGATACTGTGGATGGTGCCTTGCCACTGGAGATACAGTGGGTAGTAAGAAACAGGGCATTCTGAAATGGCATATTTAGATTGTGGAAGATTCTTGTAAAGAGACTGTGGACTTGGTTTCCTTTGGATGAGAGGGCACCAGAGATGTTACTCATCTGCCAGCAGAATGCACATGTGGCGATGCTAGTGGAAGTGACATTATGTAAGCACCTAAGTTCCACCAATGACCAGTGGCCAAACAGACAAACAGAAACAAACTATTTACCTATGCTAGTGGGAGTAGGCAGTGGAAGGTGTAGGGGGTGTTTCTGGAGGGGACAGGGAGGAAAAGGACAGGGAAGTGATGGGAGTTGGCAATCTGTTGGCAATGGTCTACACCAGATTTTATCCCCTCTTTTCCCCACCTTGGACACATCACCAAAATAGTGGCATACATTCAAGGAGACTCAACATACATAGAATATATATTTTAAACTTTCATTTCACTCCCTCCTGCACTATAAGGTGCAGTGTGTGCCGCCTACTTGGTGCAGCTGGATCAGCACTGGTGGCAGGGAATAGAACTGGGCTGTTTGGCTTCAATCTTATCCAGATTTACTTTCTTACTTTACACTAACTAGGAATCAGCTACATTGACTATAATAGAACTTACGGTTCAGTCCAATTTATACATTTCACAGAAGAAACTGTAACATGTTTCTAGGAGTACTATTCTAAAATCTAGGATTACTATCCTAAAGAAATCTTTCTGGCAGTAAGAACCATTGGACACAGTAAGGCTTACTTTTGAGTAGACATGGTTAGGATTGTGCTCTATGTCTCTCAGGTCTCGCAGTCTGCCCATTTACACAGGAATGATCCCCACTGATTATAAATAGCCATATATTTATAACCCACTGATTAAAAATAGCCATATAAAAGTGGCTACCAGATGGGCATAGAACATTAATTTCTATGAATCCCGTCCCTGCTGGTCTCTCATGAGAGTCTGTGCAGGTTTTGGCAGAGTGCCAAAACCAGCTGTTTCATGGCCAGGAATACTTTTTGCTCATCCATGTCATATTAAGACATTACTTGTATATCAAGTTAAAATTATTAGAAATGTTTGCTTGTCTTGCAAAACACTGTCAATCCAAGTTAATCCTCGTTTTTTACTGTAGTTGCCATCAGGAACAAGCCATCCCCTCACTTGGGATTTCTCTGGCCATCCACTTGGTTTAGAGGTGCTCCAGTTGCAGAATCAACAGGGGACCGAGACAGCTGGTTGGGTCAGCAGACTGGGAAAAGATGGAGCCAGCAGAAATGGCTGGCCATAACCATGGCATGAGCAAGGATGGAAGGCAAGGATGAAATCCAGATGGGGATGGACACTGAAGAGTAAGGCACAAGAGTAAAGAGCCAAGAACATAGAAAGAGGAGAGTGAAATGTGAGTCATGTGGCTCCAAAGGACCCCCATAAGAGGTGAACGAACGCAACAAACCAGTGGGCTCTGTCTTAGACCCTTGGAAAGGGGAGGCTGAAATGAATTCAATGATGGCAGAATGGTCTTGGTTCGAAGAACACAACCCTGAAAAAATACTCAGGAAGGAAATTCCTCCCTCCAAGTTGAGGATTGCATTGAGTCCTGTGGAAAGCAAAACTAAGCCACACATTCATTCATTCATGAGGAAGCAACCATGCCTTGGCTGTTGTGGAAGGTCACTCAAGGGGAGGGCTAGGCTTCCAGGCAGAATGGAAGAGTGCAAGGCTTCCAGAACTGTCCTGATATTTCAAACTCTTCTGCACCCTCCCACCAACCATAGAGCCTGATTAATTTCCTGACCTAATTAGTCTAGGGTTTACATGCTTTTTGAGCTTGATAGTGGTTATCACTATTAAATTATTTTTGAGCTTGAAAGTTTTGATACTTTTTTTGAAGATCAGTCCAGTCCAAACAAAAAACATGCTCATTTAAACTGATTTCATCCCAGATAGCACTGAACTGATTTGAATATAAGAACTCAAATTGTAGTGGGCAGTACAATTACTGCCCAGAAAGAGGTTTACTGGGAGGTTTACTTGTTAATCCCAGTATAATGGAAGAAACTATAACAAAATGTAAAACCTTTCAATACTAGATAACAGTGAATGTTTTCCATTGTGAAATATGTAACCATGCATCTTTCCTTTTCTGTTCCTTTTCACAAGCCAGGAAGCTCTAAAAGATATGTCCTACCCCATTCTTTTCCTTCCTAAGCCAGGAAGCCTCTGGAGAGGAATCTTTTCCTGTATGAATTTCTCTTGTCATGAACAGAATAATCTCTTTATGTAAAGTTTTGCCTACGTGACAGTTAAGCTATAAAATGTTTGTGCAGAGTGTACTAGGGACTCAGTCTTTTTGTGAGACAGAAACTCTGTCCAACTGTAATCTGGAGCTCCAATAAAGATATCTTTTGCTTGCATAAGCCTCTTCTAGGTTTTTCCTGTTGGTATCAATCTCATTTCCACAACACCAGGAAGAGGTTAACAAACTTACCAATGGCAGGTGGGGTGTGTTTGAGGTTTTTTACTTGGTTTCCTTTAATGTAATTATTTACAATCATTTTAATTTGGCTGATCATATCACTTCCAGCAGACATCACTTTTGGAGATCTCATATTTTAATTCTAAAAAGTTACAGATTGTAACTCTAAAAAGTGGGTCCAGAACTAAAAAGTTTGAGAACCACTACAGTAGGAGCTAATTAAGGCCCTTGGGGATGACACCAGTAGTGACCAAAACAGCTATGCTGTTTGTAGGAAAAATACTATCATGTTTTATATTGCTGGATGTGTGATTTATAGCAGAAAACAATGAAACAAACCACTTTGAAGTATCTTTATTTAATTAAAAGTTCGGGTAAAAAACCAGCATGGAACAGGGGGAGAGAAATACATCACCACATACTCATCATCCATCTTGTTGCCCTGCCCACTGCATCGGAGGTGGTCATCATGGCTAATTGTGCTGCCCTTTTATACAGGGTGACACAAAGCCTGTATGACAGACACTACTGTATGACAGACATTTTTATTAAGATGAGAGGGGGCACAGAATGATAGACAGATTTCTCCTCTCTAATAATATTAGTAAGTAAAATTTGCACTTGTCAAACTAATTTAGTGGAGATTCAGGATTTCAACAGAAATACTGTAACTTCTTCACACAACATTCTATTAATTGAATCAAATAATTCATGGTAACATGATATGGTGATGACCATCAGCCAGCATGACATGATGCCCAAACCTCAAAAGGAGGACAAGGTCTTGGATTCCTCTCAGCCTGGCCTTTCCATTGGACAATAGTATGTTTGCCTACTCACAAGTAAAGTTGCAATATTGGCCACTTTCATTTTTCCATAGAGCTCAATGCAATTTTTTTTTGTTTTTGGCCATAATTTTTGATAGGATATTTCAAAACCAATTTTTGCATTGGATTCTGCTCTTCAGTATAAGTCCAATGATATATGACAATGACCCCTTACTTGATGGGGTACTGCACACCATTGCAAAGTTCCAAAATGAAGCCAAAATGGAGGACACTGACGCCTTTTTGGAGGATATCTGGACATGAGGATTAAAAAGAGGACAAATCTGAAAATTTCCAGTCAGATGATCACCCTGCCATCTAAAATGTAGATGGCTTTAAAAGAGACAGACATATTCATGGACGAACATTTTCATGGTATGTTAACAACTTCATGCCACGTAGTGGATGGAACCTCCACATTAAGCAACTGTATACTACTGAATACTAGTTGAAGGAAGGAACTGGGGAAGAAAGCATTTACCTTTGTGTTCGTTGGTTGATCTTTCCAGAGGCATCTGACTGATCACTTCAAGAAGTAAAATGTTGCACTAGAAGGACCTTTCGTCCAATCCAGTAGAGCTGACCAGACCTTCTCAATCAGTCAGATTGTGTATTCTGATTGGTTAGCAAACCATATTCCTCCCCCCGATACTTGCTGAGGATTTTCATCCACTCTTTTTCATAGGAAAACAATCTTCTATTGCTCCCCATCTCTACTGTACAATAGCAACATCATTCCTCTCCAGAGTTGATGCTAACTCTTCCCTTAACTGAATCCTCCCACTTCAAAGCAAAGTGTTTCCTCTACTGTTGATAATGAAACTTGATTTATTTTTGGTTCCATATATATTGGCTCAGTTTGACACAACACTGGAAAAATGGCTTTGAAATGAAACTAAGCTTGTTTGCATTCATTTTCAGAAAAAGAAATTGCATGAGGAAAGTGCTGTAGGTGTGAAGAACATAAATTTGCTGCAGCTGAAAAAGTACTTTAGAACATATGTTCACTCTACACTTAAATATGGTTACATCTGTCTTGACCATCCATACATTGCATGAAGGACCAAACAAGAGGGTGTGTGAGGGTGAGATGTAATATCTGATAAATTATCCCTACAATCCAGAGTTAACTACGGGAACACATAAGAGACATTGTGTACCGTAGTTACTGCACCACCTAGTGAAAACCTATGGGAAATTCATATTGCAATCCAGAGCAAATTGTTCTTACACCAGAGCAAGGACACCCCATAGTTACTCTGGATTGCGTCCTAAGCTTAATTAGACCATTTTTAAAAATCATGTACTTCCTGGTTGCCAGTGAACAGTACATGTTGTTATTGGTTTTTCCTCAATGTTTGCCTTTGCTGTACTTACATCATCCACAGATTGGAAGTATCTTACTTCCTTATTGGAAGGCTAGATGCAACACAGCAAATGCTGATAAGAGGCTCAGGGATGGGGGCCAGGGGCAGGGCTGGCTCAGGGGGCAGGGCCAGGGTCGGGGGGCGGGGCCGGGGAGGTTTTTAATTTAAAAATAAAAAAAATTAAAAATTAAATTACTTACTTCTGAGTAGACCTGCATTGGATGGGTCTCTGAGGCTGCAGTCTTCTCCACACTTTCCTGGGAGTAAGAACCATTGACTATACTGGGACTTACTTCAGAGTAGACCTGCATAGGATGGGCTCTAAGGCTGCAGTCCTCTCCACACTTTCCTGGGAGTAAGACCCATTGAGTACAATAGGGCTTACTTTTGAGTAGACATGGTTAGGATTGTAATCACCAGGCTAAGAAAAGAGGATCTATCTAGAAAGGGAGGAGGAATCCTAGAAACACTTTCCTGGGAGTAAGACCAATTGAGCACAATAGGGCTTACTTTTGAGTAGACATGGTTAGGACTGTAATCACCAGGCTAAGAAAAGAGGATCTATCTAGAAAGCGGGGAGGAATCCTAGAAACACTTTCCTGGAAGTAAGACCCAGGCCAAGAGTTAAAAAGAAAAAGGGGCCGGCTGCTGCTCCAGCAGCCAGAGGAAAGACGCTCTAGCCGGCTGCTGGAGCCTTTAACTGCAGCATACCGGTCCCCCGTTATGACCCCACCACAGCTGCTGCCAGATCGCCATCGGCAGGGGATTTGGAACATCCGGTCCCTGGGGACCGGAGCAAATAGGCCTCCGCCCACCTGTGGTCTGCATGGAGACTTGTTGAGACCATAGAAGGTGAAACAGAAGGTAAAATTTAGAAGGCTTTTAAAGGAGCATGCTGCCGATCCTAAAGTTTTAGTTTTCGCCTATAATTTCGGCTCTCATTGTCATACAAGTACACCGATCCAAGAAAAAGAGATTTCAAGAGATTGCTAAGTTTGTCCATAGAATCTCACCAACAACTGGAAGTGCTTCAAATGGCTTGAAGTGATGCTGAAAAATACCTCTAGAACACATAAAATATTCCTCCCCAGAAGAAGGTGGGTGGCTACTACTTAAGTAGTAGGGAAAGCTGTTTTTCAGGAGAGCTTGTCCATAATACTTGCACTACTGAATTTCCACTGGGATATTCTTGAAACACATTTGAAGAATTTTAGAGTTCTGTACAACATAATCTGAAAACTTCAATTTTGGATATGATAATTGTTGGTTAGGGTAATAACCCCTGCTAATTGGGCAAGAGGCACTCTTTCAAGTGGGTGTTCCTCTTTTATGTAGCATGGAGAGAGTAACTTGCCCTACACACCCCAGCAATGTCTGTTCTAGTGGCTTCTGCTGCTGTTATTTTTGCATTTTAGATTGTGAGCCCTTTTGGGACAGGGACCCATTAGCCTTTTTTCATTTCTTTTTTAGCGACATATCCAGATCTATTTGTCAACTAGAATCTGATTTTTTGGGTTCCATTCCATTCCATTCCAAAACCTTTATTGGCATAAAACAATAAAACAAGACAAAGTAACAAGACAGATAAACAAGTGGGTAACCAAAAGACCGCTATCCACCTATGTCTAAATGTATAAAATAGCATGAAATACATAAATTTCAACAAGGAAATAGGGAATAGGCATGTCAATTACAATAAAATCAGTCAATAACATTTATTACAATAAAGCAGTCTTTTTCAAAACTTCATCTTAAAAACATGCCACAGCAGCTTTTTGATCACTCAGAAAAAGGGGGAGAAGATCTGGAAAGGAGTCACCAAAGGAAGCTAGCCAAGAATCTGACAACAACATACGGTGATTAAAATGAGCAGGACATCTAAATAAGGTATGGTCTAACATATCTGGGGACAGGTGGCAGAATAAAAAGAGCCTTTTGACTTTAAGGCAGCGTTTCTCAAAGTGGGGGTTGGGACCCCTTTGGGGGTCGCCTAGAGCTTTCCTGGAGGTTGCCTAAAGACCTCTGGTGCAAGAGGCCAGGTCAGCCTTGCCAGATGTCTGGCTGCAGCTGCACATGCACTGGGGCTGACTGACAGCCTCAGAGCTCAATCCTACACATGCCTATTCTGAAAAAAATCCCATTGTAGTCAGGGGGGGCCTTTACTCCCATGCAAATGGGGATAGGATTGCAGCCTCAGGGCCCAATCCTATGCATGCCTACTCTGAAATAAATCTCATTGTGTTCAATGTGTGCATAGATCACACATTCTCTAGAGGCTTCGGAAAAGGGGCCATTCAGATAAGATCTGGGTTATGCCCCGCCCCTGATGAGTCAGAGCTGGAAACGTCTTTATCTCCTTCCTGCGGGGCAGCCCATCTTCCCCAGTCCGGCTCTGACTCCTTTCGAGTTGGGCCACGTCTTGCTATGCTCCTCAGAGCACAGCTAGTCTTCTTCCTATTTTTCCTCAGTTGTTCTCTCTCTCTTCAACCTCTCAACCCCCCTGCCGTGTTCTCCTTCTCTTTGCTATACTGTTGCAGGAACCAGGGCTTCAGGACAGGCTCTGCCCCAGGTTGGGGCTGTCAGCAGGTGCTAGGTCTCCCTCGCGGAGCGCTCCTCCCGCTTTGGGCTTCACTGGAAGAAGCCACACACTGGTTGGGGCCATCCATTGGGTTAGCCCCTTCTCTCTGCCTTTCCCCCGCTGGGGACAACCAGGCATCGGACAGGGCCACTGTGACTTAGCCCCCTCTCTTTGCCTGCACCGCACTCACTCTGATCAGCCAGACAGAGGCCCCGAAGATCCCGGTTCTCCCTCCGCCCACCTCGCCTCTCCTTCAGAGCGTCAGAGTGCACGCTGGCCAGCTGACCTCCGCTGAGTGTTACAGGTGAGCCGAGTCTGGCGCAAGCTGCTGCCTCCATGCGCCTCCTCAAGGACCAGTTCGAGAGCAGGAAACATACTAGCCGCCATCTTGAGGCTTGTGACGAGGAGAATTGATGCAGGGCTGCTATTTTGAGTCCGTGCAGCTACAGCAGTAGCCATCTTGCCTGTGTGGTGCACAGTGAGTGGCAAGGCCTAGCCTTGTGTCTGGGGGACAATTTTTCTGAGGTAAAAATTCCTTTTTCTGAGATAAAAATTTCTTTTTCTGAGGTAAAATCTTCTTTAGATCTTATTCTTCTGAGGTAATTTTGTCAGATATGCAGGAGCAGGGGGCAGATGCTACCCTGGAGTGTGGTCCCGGGTCTGTGAATCTGACAGCACCAATGGCCTCTCCGACCACAGTTTCCCATTTGCTGCATGTTATGGAGCCTGTACTTAATTCCTTCAGAGAAGCACTTGACACGGCTGGGTCAGTCAACCTCTCAGCTCTGGTCAAGTCGGCAGTGAAGGAGGCCACTATGGCCAAAGGCAAGGCTAAGGCTGAAAGGCCTCACACCCTGAGTCCGGCTCCAGATTTGTCTCTTTTTTCTGAGGATTCTCCTCAGAAAAGAACACGCAAGACAAAACATCTGGGTCATTCCCCCAACTCAGTGATGTCCCGAGCAGTCTTCATCTTTGCTCAGGAGACAGCCAAGAAGAACCTCCCTAAATTTTTCAAGGGGGTTCTCAAACACATTGCTTTAGCTGATGCTTCATTGGATACCATGCATTTTAATGCCAAAGCCATGCTGGCCAACATTTCCTCCTGAAGAGCCCTGTGGCTCCTCTCCTGGTCAGGGAAAGCTGGCTCCCACGCTAAACTAATCAACTTGCCTTTCGAAGGTATCAAACTGTTCGGCAAGGCTCTACAACCTATTTTAGTGGAAGGCAAGGACAAGAGCAAGGAGCTCCTGCCCGGCAAGAAAGAGTCAGCAAAGTCCTAGCAGCAGTCTTTTTGTGCCTCTTGTCAACTCTTTCGCGACTCCTCCATACCTCAATTCCAGTCGAGATGGACCAACACCAGCATCCTTCCCAGAGCCAAGTTGGCCAATAACAACTCCAGGTCCAAATACCAGTGCCAGCCAGGCAAGAACTCCAGACCCACCTGATGCTGGGTCCTCAGCAGGGCCAGGGCTTTCGGAGCGCACCTCCTTGGATTCATTCCCTTTCAGCAGGAATCTACCTCAGATGCCTGGGTCTTAAGAACTGTCTCCCATGGTTATTGAATCAAGTTTTCCAGACTTCCCCCTCATCATTTTGAGCAAGTTCCAGTCTCCAGGTACCTGGAGAAACACGCTCAGAAACTTCTTGCAATTTGACACCTGTTGGACATTGAGGCCATTGCATGGGTCCTGAGGTCCCACCGGAACAGGGGAGTCTACTCAATCTTTTCCTTGTCCCAAAGAGGAATGGAGAGATGCATATTGTCCTGGACCTGAAGTGGCTGAATCAGTTTACCATCAAAAAGAAATTCAAAATGGAGATGTGGAGGACCATCATGCAAGCCTTAGACCAAGGGGACTTCCTCACCTCCATAGATATAAAGGAAGCTTATTTTCATGTCCCGATCCACCCAGCCCACAGGAAGTACATACGCTTAGTCTACAGGGCGAGTCACTACCAGTACAGAGCTCTCCCTCTTGGGTTGTCAGCGGCTCCACAGGTCTTCACCAAGCTTCTTGTAGCACTGGTGGCCAACCTCAGGTCGGGGATCCGCATTTTTCTGTACCTCAATGACCTTCTTATTGCCGCTTCCTCCTCCGGCTGGACCTCAAAGGACTTGCGCATCATGAGTACCATGTTGGAACAACACAGCTTTGTCATCAATCTGGCCAAGAGCTTCCTGACACCATCCCAGAAGTTGGTACATCTGGGTCTGTGGGTGGATACCAACATTTATATCATCTCGCTGTCTCTGGATCATTGTCTTAAGCTGAGGGAGGCACTGGTTCTTGCTGTCCGGTCAAAGAACTCTAGTCTGGTGTCACTGGCATCCCTGATGGGGCTCATGGTATCATGCCAGAACGTGATTCCTTGGTTACGTTTCATCTCGGGCCACTACAGCGTTTTCTTCGCACCTACACTCACCAAATAGCATCATGGTCACCCATCATCTAGTCCCTTCCACCGTCAGTGAGGGCCTCACTGAGTTGGTGGCTTGAACCAAGATGGCTGGATATCGATGTGGGAAACGACGGATGACTCCCGAGGAAGAACTGGAGGAAGATCTTATGTGGCTAGACATCTCCAGGGAGGAGGGAGATCTGGAGTGTCATTGTGGTCCGGCTACTAGGCATATACCTCCATCTATCCCACCCTGGGAGCGAGAAAGGCGAGAAAAGGAGGCGGAGGTGATCGTGGCAGACACGATGACACCGGAAGAATGGCAGGCCATGGTAGAGAGAGATGAGAGGATGGAGGAGGAGAGAGAGAGAATGGTGGCAGGATATTGGTGAAGAAGGAAGGCCTGTGCTTACTGGGAGCCGGGAGGATTGACTTGACAGCCTGCAGCTTAAGGAGGCCAGGCATGGATCGGGCCCCGGCTTGGAGGAGTAAGGTGGAGTAAGGTGGAGTAAGGGTGGAAGCTCCCGAGGGCCTTGGAGAGACCTTGGAGAGGTCTTGGAGAGACATATAAAAGGGGAAAAGACAGGAAGGAGAGGCAGAGGGAAGTGTATTGCTTGGTGCAACAGTTGGACACTTACCTGTCTGCAGGAGAGCGGTTGAAGAGACTTACCTGGTTTGAAGAGTTTTGGGGACATGGACTGACTTACCTGTCAGAAGGGGGGCAGTTCCTCACGTTGAGGCTTGTTTGGGTTTGCTGGTTGGATTTTGTAACTATGAACAGAACCCCTCAAGGTGAGGAGAGTAAAAGAGTCTTACTTGAAATCCCACCCACGTCCCTTTGGACTTATTTTGGAGAGGATGCTATTCAAGGTATGGGTGCCACACCGTCAACTCACATATCCTCCCCTTACCCGCATCACAATGGTGGCCCGTACGGGGAAGAGAACGGGGGAGGCATGATGGATGGGAGACCCCCAGACTGGATGCGGTGGTGGGCTGCTGAGCAAAGCCGGCTGATGACCGACCTGATGAAGCAGCAGATCGCTGCAATGGAGAGGATGGCGGGGATATGCATCGGGGGAACCCCGAGGATGAAAATAACGAAAATGACAGCAGAGGATGATCCAGAGGCCTATTTGAGGACGTTCGAAAGGGTGGCAAAAGTGGTGGGCTGGCCGCGAGAGAAGTGGGCCGTCATCCTCATCCCGAACTTAACGGGGCCAGAGCAGAAGGCAGTGGATGCCCTAGCCCGAGGAGGCGGCGGACTATGCAGAGATAAATAATATTGGGTACCCTGAATGTCTCGGGGGAGGCGTACAGGCGCCAGTTGAGAGAAGTGAGATGAGAACCCAAGACGACTTCGCGCACCCTCACGAATCTGATCAAGAACAGTGGGTTGCGATGGCTGAAGCCGAAGGAAAGAACTAAGGAAGAACTAGCGGAGCTGATTTTTGTGGAACAATTCTTGAAGGCATTACCCCCTAGAGCGTGTATGTGGGTAATGTGCCAGGAGCCCAAGGATTTGGAAGGGGAGGCGTGTGCATTGGAAGTTTTTTTGGCGGCAGAGAAGGAGGGACGGGACGCCCCGGGGGGTGTCAGAGAAGGAGCGCGAGGAGGATGGGGACCCGCCCTAGGAGGAGCCCTGCAGAGTGCTGAAAGACGCTGGAGCCTGCCACGCCCAGGAGAGAGTGGAACCAGCACCATGGCTAGCAAAATGCCCGAGGGACCCGGAGGAGAGCGCGGGGCCCGACCCAAGTTACTTGAGAGGTGAGAGAGCGAGCCAAGGGAGGATGAACGACGTTGCTTCGCTTGTGGAGCATCCGGACATATCCAGCGGGATTGCCTGGAGAGCATGGCGTGGAGGAAACCCCAGGTAAAGGTCCCGGCAGCCCCGATGGTCCGGGTGAAGATGGCAGGGAAGGAGGGGGAGGCCTTGCTAGACTCTGGGTGTGCACAAACTTTGGTGCAGGCCGAGCCCCCTTTAAAAGGACGGGACGATGTTACGTGGATCCAGTGCATGCATGGAGACGTTCGCCCGTATGAACGAACGGAGATGGACATTGAGGTGGAGGGGCAGACTATTAAAACCAAAGTGGGAGTGGCCCCTGGACTGAAGTACCTGGCTATCTTGGGGCGAGACTTCCCTGGGTTCCCCAAGCTGATGGCGAGGTACCAAACCACCAAGCAGGCGGAGGCCCCGGACGAGGTAGATGCGGGGATGGAAGAGCTGTGGGAGAGCGAGGATACCCTCAGGGCCCAGGAGGGAGATGCCACATTGAGGGAGGCTTGGGAGCAAGCTAGGCAGGGGTACGCTGAGGGGCAGCAAGGGATTAAGTTTGAAATCGAGAAAGGGAAGCTGTACAGGAGGGGAGAAGGGCCTAATGGAGAGAGAGTAGACCAGTTGGTCTTGCCTAAGGTGATGAGAGGGGAGGCCATAGCCCTGGCCCACAACACACTGTTAGGGGGGCATATGGGCACCAAGGCCACTCTCAGCAGGCTGTTGACACGCTTTTATTGGCCAGGGTTTCAGGAAGAGGTCCGCAGGTTCAGTGTCAGCGTACCCAGAGAAAGGGGGACCCGGGGGGGGGGAGTTACAGCCAGTCCCTGTCATCGGGATGCCTTTCAAAAGAATAGCTATGGATCTCATAGGACCTCTGCCCAAAGGGCGGGGGGGTTTTGAGTATGCCCTGGTCATGTTAGACTACGCCACCAGGTACCCAGAGGCAGTTCCCTTGTGGAACACCAGGGCACAGACGTTGGCCCAGGAATTAGTGAAGATATTTTCACGGGTGTGGTTCCCGGAGGAGGTTCTGACGGATCAGGGCCAGAACTTTATAGGGAAGGTCATGCAGGAAATGTGGGGACAGCTAGGGGGTAAGCCACTGAAGACGAGCGTGTACCACCCCCAAGCCAACGGGTTAGTGGAACGCTTTAATCAGACCCTGAAGAGGATGATAGCTAAGTTTGCCACGATGGACCCAAAGGGATGGCCGCAGATGCTGGAACCACTCCTGTTCGCAGTGAGAGAGGTTCCCCAGGCTGACCTTCGAGCTATTCGAAATATTGCCCTTCGAACTATTGTTCGGCAGGAAGCCCAGGGGGATTCTGGACTTGGCCAGGAGTCCAAGTATCCTTGGTCTTATTTTGGAGAGGGTGCTATTCAAGGTATGGGTGCCACACCGTCAATTCACATATCCTCCCCTTACCCGCATCACAATCGGAGCAAGTCTGGATGTCCCTGCAAGAATCGCCCTCACCATGGACATGAGCCTATGGGGCTGGGGTGCTCGCCTGCAGTCCGAAATGGCTCAAAGGACCTGGTCTCCAGAGGAACAGAGATTTTCCATGAAAGGTTAGAACTCAGAGCCATAAATCTAGCTCTTCTTCAATTTTCTAGCTCTTCTTCATTCACTGCTTTCACATGCTAGTTCAGACAGACAATGTCATGGCAAAGGCCTACATCAACCGACAAGGCGGAACAAGATCAGAAAGGTTGATGAAGGAAGCGACTCTTCTCTTCCAGTGGGTGGAGCTCCACCCTCTATCCATCAGGGCGGAGCACCTCCCTGGCATCACCAACATAGAGGCAGACTGGTTGAGTCACAGGTGGGTCGACAAAGGAGAATGGAGCCTGCATCCTTTTCATTCCATCTGATCACAAGAGCTCTGGGTCTTCCACAGATCTCTGGACAATGCCAAACTGCCAACCTTTCTGTCCCGTAAATGTCCTGGAGGAGGCCAGGCACAGGTCGGGGCAGCCCATTGGCTTATCCCCTTCTCTCTCTGCCTTTCTCCCGCTGGGGATAACCGGGCACCACCTCAAGCTCTGGGGTGCAATGCCCTTCATCACCCCTGGCCTCAGACCCTGCCAACGCTTTTCTTCTTTTCCCTCTGATTCCAGCAGTTCACCGCCTGGTCAAGAAACTCAGAACTCAGCTCATCCTAGTGACCCCGAAATGGCCTTGCAGAGCGTAGTACCCAACCATCGTAAACCTGGCAGTGGGTCCACCATTCAGAATCCCATTCAGGTGGGACCTTCCTCTGCTCTATCCCAAGCCAGAAATGTTCAATCTGACAGCCTGGCTTTTGAACTGCAAACATTAGAAAAAGGGGCTATTCTAAGGGGGTCTTGTCTAGGCTCCTAACTTCTAGATGGGCTTCCACTCACAAAGTTTACTCCAGAACTTGGATAAAGTTTGTCTCTTGCTGCAAGAGAAAGGGGTTGTAATCACAAAGGTCAAAATCAAGGACATTTTGGACTTTTTGCAGGAGGGAGTTGAGCTAGGGTGGAGTACCAACACGAGTAAGAGGCAAGTCTCCACATTTACCTTCATATTGGGACACAGACACTATCGACCTATCTCCACTCATCATGACATCAGACGTTTCATTAAAGGTTTGAAACTCATTAACCCTCCCATCATTCACAAGTTCCCTACCGGAGTTCTGCATCTGGTTCTGAGGGCCATAATGGGGTCTCACTTCGAGACTCTCCATTTGGTGCAGGGTCCCTGTCCATTCACTCAAACCTCTGCAGTTTCCAGGAGGACAGTCTTGCGCAATGCACATGGACCCCTTTTTCTTCCCCAAGGTTAATTCAATTTTTCACCGGTCACAGGAACTGGTTCTGCCTAGCCTGTGATTTGGAAGTCCCAAACCTTCCTTAAAAGGAACATGGCACTCCTTGGATGTGAAAAGGGCATTTAGCTACTATGTGAATTGCTCTAAGGAGTATTGTAAGACCAAAGCCTTATTTGTGTTGTTTGGGGCACATCTAAGGGGAAGAGGGCCTTAGTAACTTCGTTATCCAGGTGGTTCAGGATGGCTATCCCTGAGGCTTATAGGACAGTGGGGAGGGACCGCATTGTTGCCCATTCCACCAGGGGGATGGCTACCTCTGCTAATTCTCTGGAGGCTATCTGCAGAACGGCAGCTTGGTCGTCTGCAGATACCTTCATGCAACACTACATGATCGACAATTCTCTGGAGGCTATCTGCCGGACGGCAGCTTGGTTGTCTGCAGATACCTTCATGCAACACTACAAGATTGACTAGGTAGCATCTGCAAAGGCTGCCTTCGGTCGGAGGGTATTGCAAATGGTGGTACCCAAGTGAAGCTATTTGCGTCTCTCCCACCCTGAGTGTGAGGCTCTGTTACATCCCAGATCTTATCTGAATGGCCCCTTTTCCTATCCTCCAAGAAAAGGACATTTATGGTAAGAAAGGACGGAATTTCCTTACCAGTAAATGTCCTTTTCTTGGAGACGGGGACAGGGTACATTCAGTACTGTCTTCTGGGCTATGTCCCGCCCACTCCGAGACAGGGCCGGACCAACGTCTTCTCCTCCCCGTGCGGGGCATGGCCTTCCCAGTCTGTGTAGCAGAGCCGAAGAAGGAACTTCACCACCGCACACAACACCATAACTAAAACACCCTGCAGAAATTGTAACTGAAACAGCAAGGTAAGAAAAAAGAAGACCCAACAGCAGGTCTCATAGAAAAGTCAGTAAAGAATCGGACCCAGGGATTGACCAACTGGAAACCAAGTCAACCCCCAAGCAAGAAATCACAACCTAGAACAAGGGGGAAACTGTGTCTCTGGAGAGGTGGGCCTGAATGTACCCTGTCCCCGTCTCCAAGAAAAGGACATTTACTGATAAGGAAATTCCGTCCTTCTCTGGAGTGGGGACAGGGTACATTCAGTACTGTCTGGGATGTACCAGAGCCTCACCTTTCGGATGGGAGAGACACAGATCTCCTTAAGGGGAAACTACCGACTTGCAGCACCCTCCTGTCAAACGCTGCCTCAGGTGAGGCAGCGCCGTCTACCTTATAGTGCTTTATGAACGTATCGGGAGTGGCCCAAGTGGCCACCTTGCAAATCATATCTAATGATGGCACACCCTCAAAAGCTGCGGAGGCAGCCGCACCCCTGGTAGAATGTGCCTTGATCCCCTTAGGCGGATCCTTGCCCACTGCCTCGTAGGCTTCCTGAATCGCCGAATGCAACCATCTGGCCAAGGCAGCCAGAGAGGCACGCTTACCCTTGGCTGGACCCCCAAAGAGGACAAATAAAGCCTCCAATCTTCTAAAATCCCTGGTTCTATCTAGGTAGAAACTAAGGCACCTCTTGACATCAAGGGAGTGCAAGGCCCGCTCCTTGGGAGAGGCTGGATTCAGGCACAAAGTGGGGAGAATTATGTCCTGTGACCTGTGAAAGATAGAACTGACTTTAGGCATGAATGAAGGATCCAGCCTGAGCAGAACTCTATGGTTCTGAAACTGACACAAGTTGGGATGCGTGGAAAGAGCCCCTATTTCCGAGACCCTCCTGGCAGAAGTGATGGCCACCAAGAAGATAACTTTTAGGGTCACAAATCGGATGGAAACCGTGGCAAGGGTTTCCATCCGAGGACCCATCCGAGGACCCATCAGAGCCTTCAGCACCAAATGTAAATCCCAATTAGGGAAACGATGAACTGTAGGAGGGTAAGTAACCTCAGTCCTTGAATGAATTGTTTGCAATCAGGATGAGCTGCCAAAGTCCCTGATTTGGAAGGCCCCAAAATTGAGGTCAGTGTAGACAGGTGCCTCTTGATGGTGTTAGTGCTAAGGCCCTTGTCCACCCCTTCTTGCAGGAACTGAAGTACATGCTCACATTTAGGTTTATGTGCTGGCAGACCCCTCTCGCTGGACCACACTACAAACCTGTGCCACGTACATGAATATATCTTGTTAGTGGAGTCTCTCCTAGAAGAAAGAAGAGTGGAAATGACACCTTGAGTGTAGCCCCTCCGGGCTAGCTGGCGCCGCTCAAACACCACGCTGTCAGTCGAAACCTGCTGGGGTACGGGTGAAGCACTGGGGCCTGGCTCAACAGGTCCGGTCTGGAGGGCAGACGGAACAATGGACCCTGTGCCAACCTGACAATCCCCAGGTACCAGGGTCTTCTGGGCCAGTCTGGAGCCACCAGGATCAGGTCTGCAGCAAAACGACGTACCCTCTGCAGGACCGCCTGAATGAGCGGAAATGGTGGAAATGCGTATAGCAAGGTCTGTGGCCATGGGAAGGACAGGGCATCTGTCCCCACCGCCTGAAGGTCTGGTGTCCGGGATAGAAAGGCCGGGACCTGGACGGCTGAAGAGGGAGGAAATCTGCTTGAAGACGTCGGGATGTAGAGCCCACTCCCCCTCCAGAACACGTTGTCTGCTCAGCCAGTCGGCCTCTAGGTTTGACTCTTCTGGCAGATGCTCGGCCTTGATAGAGGTGAGATGTACTTCAGCCCAATCGAAGAGAAGGGCGGCCTCCCTCATTAGGCCCCGGGACCTGGTGCCTCCTTGCCTGTTGATGAAGGCCTTGGCCGAGACATTGTCCATTCGTACTAACAGATGTGCCCCTTCGGTCAGTCCCTGAAAGTGCCGCAGGTCCAGGCGGATCGCCCTCAGCTCCAGCCGGATGATTGAGAAACAAGTCTCTGGGAGAGACCACGTGCCCAGAGTCCAGTGATCAGAGAGGTGGGCCCCCCAGCCCTGGAGACTGGCATCCGAGGTCGACCAATCTGTCCAGAACCATGCCAGTCCCCTGAAGGAGACGCTGATCGTCCAGCCACTAAACCAGGGAAGTACGAACCGAAGGAGAAAGCCGAAGAGACAAAGAGGCCTTCTTCCTGATGAGCTGGGCATAAGGCCTGAGGAAGGCCTGAAGAGGCCTCAGATGATATCAGGACCACGGTACTACGTCCTGGCAGGACACTAGGAGACCAAGGAGCGTCGCCAAGGAATGCAGACAGGCAGTCTGGGAGGCCTGGATCTGACGTAATAGAGAAGTTAACTTCACTCGCTTTTCCTGCAATAGAAAAACCTGGAAGACTTCGGTGTCTATTAGTAGCCCGAGATGAGTGAGCCTCTGCAAGGGTATCAAGGAACTCTTGCCCAAGTTGATGACGAACACATGCGCCGACAAGTAGTCCATGGTCACCCAAACATCCCTGGAGACTTGCTCGCTGGAAGAACCTGCAATGAGGATGTCGTCCAGGTAAGGGAACGCTCGAATGCCCTTCTTCCTGAGATTCGCTATGAGCACAACTAGAATCTTGGTAAATACTCTCGGGGCCACCGAGAGCCCAAAAGGCAGGGCCCTGTACTAATGATCGTGTCCCTATGTGAACCTGAGGAACCTGCAATGATTTGGCAGGATAGGAATGTGTAGATAGGCTTCTGACAAGTTGATGGAAGACAGGAAGTCCCCTTGCTCGAGTGCAGCTACTATGGTCCACCAGGTCTCCATCTTGAATTTCCGAAAGATGAGGAACCGGTTCAGCCAACTGTCTAGGATGGTATGCCAATCCCCGTTCTTCTTCGGGACCAGGAAGAAGACGGAGTAGACCCCTGATCCTCGCTGACGAGGAGGAACGGGCTCGATGGCTCTGATGGCGAGTAAATGACGAATGGCAAAGAGTTTTTGTGCGTGTTTCTCTGGATGGCAGGAGATGGGCACGCACCAGAATCTGTCTGGAGGAGGCCAGAAGTACTCCAATGCCAGGCCCTGAGAAACGGTACAAAGCACCCATGCGTCTGAAGTAGCCTCCCGCCATAAGGGAGCGAAGCCAAGCATCCGTGCCCAGCATCAGAAAGCAGCACAGTCCTTGTGCCCTGGTCATCTGTTGTCGTGACGCGTGCAATAAGGCAGGCTTATTGTGAGGCAGGACCCTGGCATTGGTCCACTGGGACTTGAACTGTGGACCTTAGGAGTCTCTGTTGCGGGTACAGAAGGAGCGAAAGGAATGAAAGGAGGCAGACTTTGCCCTGGCTGACTCCTTCTTGCCCGGAGGAAGGATCTTTCTCTTGTCCTTGGCCTCAATCAAAATGGGATCCGGAGCCTTCCCAAAGAGTTGGGTACCTTCAAAGGGGAGATTGATGAGCTTGGAATGCGAAGTTCCCTCTCCCGACCAGGAGCGGAGCCATACCACACACTTGGCTGTGACACCAGAACCCATAGCCTGAGCCAAGAGATGCATAGAATCAAGGGAGGCATCACTGGCGAAGGCAGAAGCAATGGCAATCTTTTTGAATATGCTCCTGACAGACTTCGGAAGGGTCTTGATACGAGCAGCATTCTGCACCCAGATGAAAGCTGCCCTGGATATCACAGAATTTGCAGCGGAGGCCCTGAATGAGAAAGAATATTGTTCAAAATTGCATTTAAGATTACTTTCAATCTTTCTATCCTTGGAGTCTCTCAGCCAGATGTCGCCATCCACAGGAACAGTGGAGGAGGCCAGCGCAGCCACAGGATGATTCACTGAGGGAATCTTCAAGAGTGCCATTTGTTTGGCCGGAAGGGTGTAGCACTTATTGATCAGACTGTGCCCCAACCCCTTGGGATGAGAGGCCCATTCCTGAGTAAACACACTGTTGAATGGCTTAGGAAAGGGGAACACCGTCTGCTTGGTGGCATCCCCTGGGAAGACCTCAGAGCGATCAGGGTCAGACTCCAGCTCCTCTGGATGACTAAGGTGAAGGCATTCCGATGAGCTGTCGACCATGTCTGGTAGGTAATCAGTGGGGAAAAGTCGTTCCTTGACTGCCACCTTGATGGTGCCTGGCAAAGTGAGGAACACTGCAGAATCTATTACCCGCTGTATGGCCGAGGCAGACAGCAGACCTTCAGAGGAAAGGGTCCCAGTAGAACCAGAAGTCACATTTGATGCTGATGTACCTCCTCCCCTCCCACAACATCCATTTCAGAGTGCCCCTGAGCCATCCTGTGCAGGCTGCAACCGGGCCTAAATAGTCCTGGCAAGCACCAAAGGGGCCCCAAATATTCACAGCGACCAAATAAGGAGGCCTGATTCAGAGGGGCTGGAGGGCGCCTCATAAGATGACCCCAGACCCCAGCCGGAGGCAGCAGGTGGCTCTGGAAGAGCCTGCTCCCAGAAAGAGGAAGAGTAGAAGAAAGAGGAGAGGAGAGATTGTGCTCCCAGGAGCACAAGAAAAATGTGGCCCTTCTCTGAGGGGACAGAGCCGGACTGGCCCCGCACGGGGAGAAGACGTTGGTCCAGCCCTGTCTCGGAGTGGGCGGGGCATAGCCCAGAAGACAGTACTGAATGTACCCTGTCCCCACTCCAGAGAATTCCTTCCTTTCATTTGTAACAATGAAAATACATCCTGCATATCGGATATTTACATTATGATTCATAACAGTAGCAAAATTACAGTTATGAAGTTGCAACAAAAATAATTTTATGGTTGGGGATCCCCACAACATGAGGAACTTATAAAGGGGTTACAGCATTAGGAAGATTGAGAACCACTGCTTTAGTGGTCTTTGAGAAGTGACCAAAGTGCCAAGCTGATGGAAAGATAGTGAAGCAAGCAAGCATAAATGCTCTCCTCAAGTTGGGATTAATCAATAAAGATAATTTAAAAAGTACTTTGGGGAGGGTGCTAAACCAAAAAATTCAGGGGAACAAGTAGGGGTCAAATTGGCTCTGAGCAGTTCGAATTCCTTTTGATAAAGTTTGATTTTTATTTGGGAATGAGCTTGATGTAAGTCAGAGCCAAAAAGAGATTCAAGAGTCAAATCAAGGGAAGAGAGAGGTAAGAAGATTCAACCATTTAGAAGAATAGTGGTCTTTTAACAGAGCCAATAAAAGTGAATCCAGATGATTGGATAAAAACAAGCAAAGCCAATATTTAAAGGAAAGAGACCATGCTAGAGTAGAGAGTAGATGGGATCCCAATTCAAGAAGGATTGTGGCAAGACAAATGGAGTTTGGGAGGCCTAGTATTCGCCTAAAAAAAGAGGCTGCAAAATGGTCCAGATCAGAATGGACCACTGCTATCCAATTAGGAACGCCATATAATAAGTGGGAAAGAATTTTTGATTGAAAGACCTGTAAAGCAGCTGGGACATAGTGGTTGCCAAAAGAAAAGTGAAATTTAGAGATCCAGATCTATTTGCCAACTAGAACCTGATTTTTTTGGGTTGTAGCAGGAAGAAGATTCCTGTTTCTTATCGCATTATAATAGGTTAAGCCAACAGATGGAGAATTAAATTAATTCACTACTTCTGAAAAACAGTAACATTGAGTTAGGCAGGGAATTTCTAAAGCAGTTATCTCCAACTGCAAAACTCAGTCCAGCTTTAATGATGGGCCAGTGCAAGTTCCTTGCACTGGTCCAGTAATATCACAAATGTGTCATAAAGTTTATCTTCTGTATATATAAAAAATCATTCACTGACTCACTGACGTCCTGCCAAAACTGCTGGGCCTAGAAGTGTGAAATTTGGGTTGGGTGTTCCTTCCGTGACAGAGGGGTGCACTAAGAACCGTTTTTCAGAAATTCCAACTGGAAGGGGGTGAAAAGGGGCGCAACGCGTTTTCCTCCCTATAGTTTGCATTGAAAATTGCTGATTTATCAACATTCTGCCCAACCACTGGGCCTAGAAGCATGGAATTCTGGGAGGAAGTTCCTTCTGTCATCTGAACACCCACCAAGAACCCATCAGGAGAAATTAAACCCTTCTGGGGCTGAAAAGGAGGTAACATGTTTTCGTCCTATACTTTACATGGAAGACTGACCAATATCCAGCCAATTGGGTGCTTAGTACCTGGTGTACCGGGGGATGTTGTTCTGAGGAAGAGGTTGCACTGGCAAGGAAGCTGCGTTTGGGAGGAAGTTGCGCATGGAGGAAAGTTGCGCATGGGAGGATGATGTGCATGGGGAAGTTGTTCATGGGGGAAGTTGTGCGTGGAGGAAGTTTCACATGGGGGACTGATGCACATGGGGAAAGTTGCGCATGGGAGGATGATGTGCATGGGCGGAAAGTTGCGCATGGGGAAGTTGCGCATGGGGAAAGTTGCACATGGGGGAAGTTGCGGCACGCATGGAGGGAATGGTGCACATGAGGGAATGATGCGCATGGGGAAAAATTGCGCATGGGGGAAAGTTGCGCATGGCGAAAAGTTGTGCATGGGAAAAAGTTGCGCATGGGTTTTGATGCACATGGGGAAAAGTTGTGCGGGGGAAAGTTGCACATGGGGGATGATGTGCATGGGGGAAGTTGCGCATGGGGGGATGATGCGCATGGAAGGATGATGCGCATGGGGTGTTTTTGCACCATGGGGGGATGGCATAGGGGAAAATGTTATACCTGCAAAGCGGATACGCTTTTCGCTAATTTTTCAAATAAAAGATACACAAGATGTATCTTGTAGAATATCTTATAGAGTGGCGCCTTCACATGACAAACGCCTCTCATAAAGTATGTATCACATAACAAACAAAAATTTCTCTAGGATTCTGCTTCACATAACAAACTGTGCTTCATGTAACAAACACACTTGTTGGCAGTTGGGGCAGATGTGCAGCAGCCCTTTTAAAAAGTGTCAGGACTGCCTAGCGTGCCTGCCCATAGCGAAATCAACACTTGCACACTGTTCCTCCTGTGGTCGGGCGTCCGCTGGGCAGAGGGAGAGAATAGAAGTGAAGAAGAGGGAGCAACTCAGGGCTAGCCAGAAGAAAGCAGGGGAGAGAGAGGCTCAGGATGAAAAGAAGGAGAAAGTGGGGAGACACTTTGAAAGTGTCTTGGATTGCAGAAGAAAGTGTCTTTGATTGCAGCCTCCTAACCATGTCTTACCCAGAAGTAAGCCCCATTGTGTTAAATGGGGTTCATTCCCAAGAAAATGTTTTTTAGGATTGCAGCCTCAGTGGACATAAGATCATGCACATTGAATGCATGTTTTGAATTCAATTCCAGTGTTTTGTCATCATTTTTACATCCAGTTAATATTTTATATGAATGTTTTTTGGGTTGTGGAACCAACTGTCTGAGTTTCCATTATTCCTATGGAAAAATCTGCTTCGCGTCAAGAATGTTTCATGTAACAAACATGCCTCTGGCACGAATTAAATTTGTTATGTGAGGCGCCACTGTATAATCAAATAAAAGATATACAAGACAGGTGTATGTGAATATTCCTAGTACATCCAAAGACATTCAAACAATCAAACTTGTTTCTTGAGGATATGACTTTTATGTTGAATGCCAAGAAAAGAATGTGACTGGGAGGTTGAAGAGACAGATACCTGCATGTTATGAAGCTGAGGAATACTCTAGCTGATCCCCTACCCCTTATCACATGGGAGTTGGTACAAGGTAGAACTCTGTTTAGACACTAAAACCAATCTATTTCTCTGCAGAAGGGGAGCATAAATTATGGGGAATGGGAGGCTGGCACTCTCCAAAGGAAAGAATGACAAATTAACAGCTCAGTTTCTTTACAATTCAGCAGTGAGCCTGCACTAGAGGGGTCTTTAGATCTGGAATTGATAGAACCAAAGTGGAAAAGAGCCCAAGAAAATTGTGGAGCTCATCCTATGCATCATGCCTACTCAGAAGCAAGCCCTGTTAAAGTCAGTGGTGCTTACTCCCAAGTAATGGTGGCTATGGTTGCAGTCTGATTGCCCAATCCTATGCATGCCTACTCAAAAGTAAGCTCCGTTAAAGACAATCCAGGTAAAATGTGGCTAGGGTTCCATTTCCTCTTCCATTCCTCTTCCATTTCCCGCAGAGAAATCTCCCCTTCCCCCCAGAAATTCCCATCCACCCCTGCTTCCTGCAGCACCCACTATCTTCAGCTAACCAACTCCGTTGGCCCTTCCTGTGCCCACCACCCCAAAGAAAACCAGTGCTGGGATCTGTGTTTCCCATTAGGTTGGGTTCACACAACAGATTTTGAAGCAAAATTGGCTGCAGATTCCATATCAAAATCCAATCACATTCTACTTCCCATTAATTTGAATGGGAAATCAACAACATAGTGCAACAGTAATCACATTGATTAATAAACCTTGCTTTCTAAAAGTAAAGGGAGCTTATCCATGATTTTTTTTAAAAAGTCACTTTTGAGCGACCATGTCCTATGTGCAGCCCAAACCTTCTTCCAGTGCAGCCCAGGAAAGCAGAAAGGTTGGACACTCCTGACCTAGTCCAACCCAATGCCTTTAAAGGAGATCCTCATCTTGTGGGAATACATGTCTGTATGCAGCTAAGCTATTGCCAGAACATATCCTCTTTTTTAGCCATTTTTCCTGGGGAAAAAATCATGCTCCTTATGCTTGTCATCAAGCAGCATGTAGCCTTCTTGTAATTAATAAATTTATATATATCTATATATATAAAAGAGAAAAGTCACTCACTGACTCACTGACTGACAGACTCATCATCGCCCTGCCAAAACTGCCGTCCCTAGAGGCGTGAAATTTGGCGTGGGTGTTCCTTCCGTGACAGAGGGGTGCACTAAGAACCCGTTTTTGGAAATTCCAACTGGAAGGGGATGAAAAGGGGCACAACACGTTTTCCTCCCTATGCATTGAGAATTGCTGACTCAGCAACATTCAGCCCCAACTGCTGGGCCTGAAGCATAGAATTCTGGGAGGGATCCTTCTGTCACCTGAACACCCACCAAGAACCCATCTGGAGGAATTTAACCCTTCTGGGGCTAAAAAGGGGGCAACGTGTTTTTGTCCTATTCTTAACATGGGAGACTGAACAACATCCAGCCAATCTGGTGCTCAGTGCCTGGATGTTGCACTGTGGAGGATGCTGTGCATGAGGGGTTGATGCGCATGGGGGGATGTTGCGCATGGGGGTTGATGCAGATGGGGGGAAGTTGCGCATGGGGGGTTGATGCGCATGGGGGAATTTGTCATGGGGAAGTTGTGCATGGGGGAAGTTGCTCATTGTGGGTTGATGTGCATGGGGAAGTTGCTCATGGGGGTTGATGAACCTGGGGGAAGTTGCGCATGGGGAAAGTTGGGCATGGGGGTTGATGAGCATGGGGGGAGTTGCACATGGGGTTGATGCGCATGGGAGGATGTTGCGCATGAAACTGACCTCCAGGTTGATACAGACCCATTTACTTAAAACCCTTTGAGTGCGGCCATCAAGCCAGTTGCAGATCCACCTAACTGCCTCGTCTAGCCCATATTTTTACAACTTCCCAATTAAAATGTCATGTGGGACCTTGTCAAATTCTTTGCTGAAGTCAAAATAAATGACATCCACAGCATTGCCACTGTCCAGTAAGCTCGTAACCCAATCAAAAAAGATCAGATTTGTCTGGCAAGATCTATTCTTGGTAAATCCATGTTGGTTTTTGATCACCGAGTACTTGTCTAGATGTGCACAAATTGTGTGTTTTATGATTTATTCTAATGGGTGAGATTGCATCCTGGGATTATTGTAAATTTTCCTGTTTGATGATACCACTTCTGGTGGGTTGTGATAGATTCTCATTTTAAAAATTGATCTCAGAATCACAGTTCTGTGTAGTTTTCCCCCTTTTTGTTGTTTATATACTTACTGTATTTTTGATTTAATATTTTCTTTATTCTTTCTTTTTTAATATCACTACAAATAAAATATACATTGTCAAAAAGAAAAAAGCCTGTTTACAAGCACACTAGAAATATTCCAGTGAAATGGTTTGACATTATTATTCAGTGTTTGGAAAACAACCAACATGTTTGGAAATTATAACTGAATAAAATGGAAAATAAAATTGTAATTAAAAAAGAATGGAACTGGTTGTTTGCATTTTCCGGGAGAGGTGACATTCAGCTAAATCAAAGAGCTGCAGGTGAATTAGTGAAAAGCAAGCCAGATCCACTAAAGTTCAGAAAGAAAACATTTCCAATATGTTACGGAGTGAATGGAAGCTTCATTCTCAATGAGTAACTCAAGACCATTTCTCCCTGTCAGTTAGGAAAAGTCTCCAATGAGCGTTCCTTAAATCACCAGCAATGCTGGAATAGCATCATGCTCATCAGTTATATATACGGTATATATAAATTGCACATCAATTCCTTCGAGGCCTGGGAAAGTGGCTGAGGTTGGTGCTGGACAAAGTGAGCCAGTCCAGCTTGAAACCATACCTCAGGGAGTACTTGAAGCTGAAAGACCTGAGTCTGCAATCCTAACCATACTTACTTGGGAGTAAGCCCCATTGACTATAATAGGACTTACTTCAGAGTAGATCTGTAAAGGCTTGGACTCTAAGCTTCTGCTACCCTTTTTAGAAGCCACCCAGGCAGTGCAGTCTGAGAGGAAGGTGACCATTTCCATGGTGGTACCTCAGCACCTATGCAGTCTCCAGCCTCATCCACCTGTAGCAGATGGCGGTTGCTCTGAAGAAGAGCATGGAGGCCTGCTTTGGCAGCATTCTGGTGATTGGTGTTAGTTGACCATCACATAGGGTCCAGGGATAGAAACGACCCAAGTTCTATGTCTACCTGTACTGTTGGACCACATCTATATTGGTGGCTGCACAGGATTAGCGACCAAGATGGACACCATTCTGGTGAGAGAAAAGGTGGTTTTCAAACTCTAGCAGTTCTGCTGCTTCATTACTGAAAGTGCTCAGAAGAGATCAGTATGGTCCACGATGACTAGCAATGGCAATTACACTCAGATTCCAGCTGGGGCTGTAGCCAGAAGGGAGGGCTTCGAAAACTAAGTTTTGCAGGGATCCTCCCCTCAGTTTGCAAGGGCTCCCCCTCTGAGCCATTCCAGGTTGAGGATGCTCTGAGCAGGGTGACCAGATGCCCAAACCCCAAAAGAGGACAATATCCCCCAAAATTCCTGATATTTAAAATATATTGGACAACAAATAAAATGTAGGACATTATTAAAATAAAGGCTAAAAACACTCGTATTGCATTCCTGTATTTAATTTCAACACTATGTTATTTCTTTTTAAAAACTTATTTGCAAGACCTGTTTTCACCAACAATGCACATGTTAGTGGCTCAAAGCAGATGTGATCCTCACTCGGGGCGAGGGCCGCATGCCATAACCAAAAAAAGAGGACAAGAATGAAGGACATCCAAGCAAAATGTAGGGCATGACAAAATCTGAAAACACTCATAGGCTGCCTTGTGAAGCATTTGCTGAGCTCCAAGTACACAGGATCAGGACCATTCTGGAAGCCTTGCACTCTATGGATTCACCTTCCACATCACACCTTCCATGCTTGCCTACTCATGAGTAACACAACTGTGAAGTCTAACTTTCATAAATGTTTAAGCAGTGGAGGAAGGGTTTCCTTGTGGACTGTTAGGGGCTTCATTTATTGTATCAGGGCCAGATTTTCCTAGCCTGCCCAAAAATTTTAAGGCAAGTTTGACTATTTGTGAGTAAAGGCACAATAAGGTTTCCTCTCAGTTCCCATAGAGATGAAATCAATTATCATGAGCCTCTTTTTGAGGTGATTTTGGAGGTTCTGTTAATTGGATCAGAACCATTCTGGTATCCTTGGATTCCTCTCAGCCTGGCCTTTCTGGCAGACTACGGCATGTTCACCTACTCATCAGTAAAGCTGCAATATGGGGAACTTTTCTTTCCCATGGAGCTGAATGCATATTTTTGTTTTTCAGTTTTCTGGCCATAAATTTTGAGAGGAAGTAGATATTTCTAAACTGATTTTTGCATTGGATTCTGCTATTCAATACAAATCCAATGCCATGACATGATGGGGTACAGCATACCATTGCGAAATTCCAAAATGAAGCCAAAGTGTAGAACAATGAAGCCAAAAAGGAGTACACCCAGACAGGAAGCTAATAATCTGGACAAATCCAGGAATTTACAGTCATATGGTCAACCTGGCATCCTGATATTCCAGGATACTTCCCCCCACCTGGAATGGCTTAGAGCGGGAGGAGATTCCTGGCACTAAGCAGGCTTCCTGGAAAATTTAGTGATTTGTCCCCTTCCTGGCTAAAGCCCTGATTCCAGCACCCAAAAGAAAAACTGCATCTCTGAGACTTCCATGGTGCTAGGCATTGTTGCTGCCGCGACCTCCCTCTGTTCTGCTGGTTTAGAGCAGGGTGTGGAAACCTGGATGGAACAGGATGTGGTCTCAATGTGGCACCTGGCAAAACCCTTCTATCTGGCTCTCAGGCAAGCCTTGTAAACCTCCAGATATCTATTTAGCTAGGTAGCTCACTCTTATATGTAAATGTGTGTAAATTTATTCAAATTTGAAATGTAAATCATTTTCTGACTCAGTCTCAGAGAGATGATGTGACCCTACTGCCAAAAGGTTTGGACACCCTGGAAAATGAGCCTGTTGTAAAGGGACCTGTAGTTCAGTCCTAAGCATGTGTACTCAGAAGTAAGTCCCATTGTGTTCAATAGAAGTAAGTCCCATTGTGTTCAATTGTGTTCAATAACAGAAGTAAGTCCCATTGTGTTCAAAAGTAAGTCCCATTGTGTTCAAGTAAGTCCCATTGTGTTCAAGAAAGTGAGGTTAGGATTGCAGGCCTAAAATCAAGACGTTCTCATCCAGTTTTTAAGTCTTCTGGAGAAGTCACTTTAGGGAGCTGTACCTGCTCAGTGCTGTCATTCAGAGCCTGCTTCCTGCCAGCTGTCCCCTGCCAGCTCTGCCCTGTTCAGCCTGGTCTGGTGATGAGTCCTCAACACAGCAGGCTAGGGTCAGTCTTCTAGAGAAGCTTATCTTTGATCAGGGAGATTAGGCTACACAGGTACTTATCCACCAAGGTTCTGTTCTGGAACCTCCTGCAGATTAAAAAAAATCTGTGTATAAAAAATACAATGAAAAAATAGGATTAAAGACTCACTTCCAGGTATCTTGCTCCTCTGGGCCTAATGAATTAAGGTAGTGCCTATCTGCAGGGGTTTGATTCTGGGTCTGATAAATGGAATGATTTCTTGCATCTCACTCTCTACAACAGGAGAAAAGCAGTTTTTTAAACTGTGATTTGCAGTGGCCATTGATGTGGAGTCAAAACTGTGTTTTAAAAAATCAGTGTATAACAACATTGGACCTGTATTCATCAATGTTTAAAATAGTTACTGGTTGGGAGGCACTGCTGCCCAATAATCTCTATAGCCATAATACTTGGCATTTATAAATCAGTTAGGGTGTCTAAAATGATTGGGAACCCCTGGATTAATGTTAGATGGCAAGACGAAGTGCTCACTAGGAGCAAGAATTGATTTCTAAAAAGCTAATTCTTGTTTTACCTTCCCAGATGTAAAAGGTTTGAAAATGTTTTTATTGAATTAACCTCCCTTTAACATATTTTGTAATTTTTTTACCTGTGAATGTGCTTCTGACACTAATTAAACGATAGCCAGCCTATGCAGGTGTTTGGCTTTCAGTCTGGAATCTGAGTTGATGCAACGAATGATCCATTGGCTGCTTCAGGATGCCCAGAATATTCCATATAGAAATAAGAATATTTTCTTTTAGTAGAGTCCACACAGCTGTTGCTCACCACTTGTAAATGTTAGGCTCCTTCATATATTCATTTAAGGCACTATACAGACCAGCTGTTTTGTCTCATTTGTTCATTTAATTTGTACTGAAATGCTACAGAAATAACACTGGGTTTTCACATCAGGATTTCGTCCATTGGTAGGAATGATGATTATGCCTACTTCAGCAATACCAATTTTCCAAGGCTCTAACAATGATAATGTCAGCCAAAATTCATGCTTATCATGCATTGGATGTGTCTCAGATCCTCACAGCGGGATCAGTCCAAGGTTGAGGTTATTGGTTAGGCAGTCTGAAATCAATCTCCAGGAGGCTGTATGGAGAGGTGAACAGGAAATAGGATTGGTGGGGTGAAGATGAATCAACATACTCATAAAGCACAAAAAGCACAGCAAAGAAATATCTGGGAAGCTGGAAGAACCTTCCTTCCTTCATGGTGAGCAACCAAAAATCTCTTGCAGGTCAGCAGAAACGCTGCTTCTATATCCATGGCATCTTTACCATTAGCCAATCTAACTGAGCCAATACCTGAACCTAGATAATCTGACCAAATCCCAGGAGATCTGTGATTTTCCACAAATGCCCACATAACCCCAGTGAAATTGTACCTTCAGATGAATTTTAATAGTAAATCCACATTGGGAGCCACTCTCTGCTGGAAGATGGGGAAGACATCTAATAAAAATGTAATACATGGAAAATGCTTTATAGTTCAACTTCACGACAGTTTAACTATCAATGTAATGTCACAAAAGGTCTTGCGATAGAGCTGCTGATGAAAGCAAATACATTCCAGACCCACCTGGATGCTCCAATGTCCCAGGTAAAGTGGTGACAGGTACATGGGAAAGAAACAGTTCATGGATTTAGGCAGGGGAGATAGCAGAAAATGGAAATAGATTGGAGGGGGTAGATCTCAACAGCAAAAGTGCGTTTAGGATCCATGAAAAGTGCATGTATTTTTTTCAAATTCGAATTGCCTAGATCAGTGGTTCTCAATCTTCCTAATGCCATGACCCCATGAAAGTTCTTCATGTTGTAAAAATAGTTCTTCATGTTCTTCATGTAATAATAATAATAATAACAACAACAACAACAACAACAACATAACCTAAAGAAAAGTTATGAAAAGCAAAAATATGCATAGAAAATACATGGGAAAACTAAATTTAGTAATTTAAAGTGTTTTATATAGCAAAAGGATTTACTGCACAACATGGTTCTCTGGCCCAGAGATGCTCAGGTTCTTAAAAAAAATCATAAAGCACTAATAGCCAGTGGGTAAAATGCTCCATGGGGCTGAATATTTGTTTAATTTCCAGATTGGTAACAGGAACACCTGTATTCAATCTAGTTGGAAACTGGAACACCTAGATTCCATCCTCTGGCGCAAGATCTCACTCTGCTATCTGCTGAATTAATGTGGACCATGTGACAGCTGGGTGCAGTGTGGAGCTCTAGTATCTAACCCTTTTGAGTATTCCCACTATGGACTGGAATGTTGATTTTCAGTGTTTGGTAAATTTGAGAGTAAGATGACACCAGAGAGTAACTTGAGAGTAAGGTGACACCATTGGGTGGGTCTGCCAGATCTGATTATCTCCTACCATTTGGCTGCTGAGATCAGCAGCCAATGCTACTCCTTTGCATTGACTTTTTTTGACTCGCTGGCATCTATCTCTCTACCCAATGGAGGGTTCTTAGCAATGGAGGGTGCTCTGGGAATTTTTATTTGAGTTTCTCAACATGTCCCATGAACACTTACTTGGGATACCAACAGAGAGGGGACGACTATGAAATCAACTTGAAGTCTGTGGTGTAAGGGAGAACACAGTTGCTTTTGCAATGAACTCAAGATAGCAGTGATGCACTGAAAGACCATGTGCAGCAGTCTCAAAGCAAAGATTCCTTTCACCCCAAACCCCACTACTTTCCTTTGATGCCTGGTTCATATGATGCCTGGTTTGTAATGTTGCCTGCACTGGCCTGACTGCACAGCTTGAGTTCTCTGCTATGAGTTGGCTGCAGTTTGAATGTTAAGTAGGAGAAGGCAAATTAAATTGCAGACCAATTGCCCAGTCCTAACACTTCAATCATAGTCTTGGTGGACAAACAATGAGTATAAAACTGCAGGGGGCTGTAACACCCCATACCTCTTTGGTTCTTGGTCCTACCTCTCATAAGCCTGATCCTGTTCCTTCCATATACATTCATGAGAATACAGGTGTCCTTTGTTATCCGTTAAGGATCTGTTATCCTTTAAACATCCCATGAATTTATTTAAAAAATCTGTGCATGACATCGAAAATGGATTTAAACACCTACTTGCAAGTTTTTGTGCTCCTCAATTGTTCCTAATAGGATGACCCTATAGAAGAGAATAGAGTGCCTCCTTTAAGCATTGGATAGAGCAGTGGATCTCAATCTTCTTAATGCCATGACTCCTTTATAAGTTCCTCACGTTGTGGGGACCCCCAACCATTTTGTTGCTAACTGTAATTTTGTAATAACTGTAATTTTGCTACTGTTATGAATCGTAATGTAAATATCCAAAATGCAGGATGTATTTTCACTTACAAATGAAATGTGTGTTCTATGCACACATTGAACACAATGGGATTTATTTCATGCATGCATGCATAGTATTGGGCTCTGCAATTCTAACCACATTTACATGGGAGTAAAGACCCCCTGACTACATTGGGATTTTTTCAGAATAGGCTTGCTTAGGATTGGGCCCTTAGGCTGTCAGCCCCAGTGCGTGAGCAGCTACAACCAGAGGTCTGGCAAGCCTGACCTGGCCCCCTGCACCAGAGATCTTTTGGTTACCCCCCAGGAAAGCTCTAGGTGACTACCAAAGGGGTCCTGACCCCCACTTTCAGAAACGCTGGCATAGAGGAAGGTATTTAGTCAGGAACTGCTTTTTAAACCATTCTATGTTCCATTCTACACCTACCTAATTTCCCTTTTCTATGCAATACTTAAAGGTAGAGCTGCTCTATATGGTCAACCTGCTAATAGATTAGGGCTGAAACCCTAAAGACTCTTTCCTGGGAGTAAAACCCATTGAAAGCAATAGGGATTACTTTTGGGTAGACATGGTTAGAATTGTGCCCCAAGGTTGTGCCCCAATAGCTGCACAGGTTTGATTCTGGTAGTTCCTACTGTTATAAATAATGTGTTAAAAGCAATTTAATAAAAGTGCCCCTTTACAATTATTCAAATACAGCTTTTATTACTGTTGTAAGTCAGAAATGCCAAGGACCCTCTTTCTTTGCCTGGCTCACCTGAAGAGGAATGATTGTTTGGAGGAGTGCCATACTATAGCAATAGAATGCTGTTTTTTAAACTGAGATTTGTAGTGGCCATTTGTGTTTAGTGAAATCAGTGTATTTAAAAAAATATATTTCCAGTTCAGCTCATAATTAGTGCTCATATGTCTTTCTTTTTCATGAAAACATAAGGCAATGTGGAGGCGAGTATTAATTTTCAGTGATTTTGCATGGGGGCAGTTGCACATCGGGGAAAGTTGCGCATGGTGTGTTTATTCGCACTGGGTGTTGATGCACATGGGGTGTTGATGCGCTGTTGGAGGATGGCTTCTGGGGAAAACTTACTCCTGCAATGCTGGTACCCTTTTTGCTAGTGGGATAATAAATTTTTCTGGCCCAGCCACATTTCAATTGCTCTGTAAAGCATAATTTAGGAAGAAGGTTATCCGGTATCATCAATAGCGTAGATAGTAAGAAAAAATTGCTATTTTCACTCTGGTTCCAGTAGAGACCTTATCAGATTCTACTCTAAGTACAGATGGAGTTCCTATAGGTAGGGAAAGTATATGTCTCAGGAATTTGTTTTGGATAGGTAAGAGGTGTTTTTTTAAGGATCTACATTCTGCGTCATAGCACATGCCCAGAGCTAATGACAGAGGATTTGCAGGGCTCAGTTACTAATAGTGGGCTCAGGGCTATGAAGGTTTAAACCTGCAACAGGGTCTTGTAAGTTTAATATCCTTGTGTAAGTCGAGATGGAATTGGCTCCAGAGCAGCTCTCTGACCGCCATGTCGACCTGGAGAGTCCATTTGACACTTCCCAAGATGAGCGTATCATCGTCTTGCTCCATAGAGGACTGAGTTTTAAGGGGTTTTTCAAAAAATGTTAGGCAAACTGGGAGATGATCGCTCTCAGGGCAATCCATGATGTCATATTGCACTGTCAGAGAGAGTAAGGTAGGAGAGCAACATATATAGTGAAGCACTGCTTTATAATTTTCACGAAGGTGAAATAGCCGCCTGATTTATCTAGTACACTGCCATGTAGACAGATTAGTTTGAATGTTTACATGAGATAGGCTACTATCTCAGGCTACTTCCCACCTTGTCCTGGGAAAACTGCTCAGGCCAGGCTTTGTTGCAGTTAAAATCTGTAACTTAAGGGCGCGAACCGACTAGCATTAAAGTCGCTAGAGTTTAATCATGTATGCAGCCTGAGAGTTTAATGTATAAATAAAATCAAGTAGGCAGCCTGAGAAAAAGGTGAGTTCACAGAATGTAAGAGCATCTTCCAATTTGCGCCAAAAAGGGGCTGAGCTCAGAGCTGGCCCTGATGAACAATATGCGTTAATACAGATCAAAACCTATACTGGGTCCCCAGATTCCTTTTATCATGACCATGAAAATCTTGTGAGAGTCATCCCAGCCTATCATTCCTCTTTATTGATTCCCCCTTTTCCACCCAGATAGCCAGCATATCTCCAACTAAAGAAGAATGTTCCTGCTGAAAAAAAGTATTTCCTGAACAAGAAAGTTGGGCTTTAAATATATTTTTCCACAGATTTATCCACAGATTTTTTCAGAGATTCCAAAACAGTCCCCTAGTGATATCATGATAAGGAACATTTGTACTGAATGGTTTTTCCCTGTCCTCCCAACCCACAAACTATCCCCCCACTCAGTTTGGACATAGTTGGGCGGAACAAGACTGAAGATCTAGAGAACAAACCTATGCATATCTATTCCAAATTAAGTCCCATTATGTCCAATAGGGATTGCTGTCAGGCAAGTGTGTCCTAGATTGCAGTCCTAGTTTACTGTCACCAGCTCTCAAGTGGTTCCCAGAATGGGGGTCACTGGAAAGGAGGAAAATCCACTGGGTTTTTTCCCAGCCATCCAAATTTATAGTGCATGTAGCTACAGCTGCAAATGCTCTGAGTCTTCCCAGAGTGGGTGAAACAGGAGGGGTGAGACCAGGAGGAAGGTGAACATGTGCAGAAACAGCGGCTGCTGTTGCTTCTCAGGAGGCTCTGCAGCCCCTGAGGATTCCTCTGTGCCTCTCTTCCCAGGCCAGCCTGTATGCAGCCTATGCGGCTTCTCTGGCCCGCCTGGGTCTTCCGCATCTCCTCTCTGGAACATATCCTGCCAAGCCCAGGTCCCCCACCTACTAGTAATGTTGTAATAGTAATGTTGGTAGTCAGGTGAGGTAGTAATGTTGGCTTGGGGACAAAAATTTTGGGAAACTTGGCAGAGAATTTTAGCTTTAAAATCTGGTCACACTGCCTTACAAGGAGAAGAAAAAAGAGAGCCACTGTTCCCACCTTAGATTTTGGAGTACCATACAACTACTATGGGAGTGCAATGTGAGTTTTCTGATTCAAGCATCAAAATCACTTGAGCCATATCTGGGAAAAGTGACTGATATTTTTAGATTTTGATCGATAAGAAATCGCCCTGCTGGTGTATATTTGGCCAGCACCAGAGTTGAACTGCTTGCTTTATTTGTTTGAACAAGCCATGCACTTGTACTGAATGAATGAATGAATGAAATTTAAATTGAATGAAATTTAGTTTTCATTCCGGATTTTCATTCCTTGATTGTGTCACAGAAAGCAATGCAGAATGGAAGAACCATATATGAGGCAATTTAAAAGACTTCTGAAAGCCTGTAACGGCTCATACAAAATTTGAATAGATAATGTCTAATTAGTCATTTATTTTCTTGCAGTCAGCAAATGTTCATTTAAGGCATAGATTTTAGCGACCATAATATGAAAATTAAAGGGGGAAGATATATCAAAGAATTGTTTCTACCAGGACTGGCATTTTAATATAAAGAACTCCAATATAATGAAGCTTAATAATGTGAAATCCAATAATCCAATAATAGATACAAGGGCAGTTGCATTCCCGCCTCCTCTGCTGTTTTCACACACAAAATTGGCTAAAATGTATCCTCATAGATCTTGCCCTGCAGGGCACTTCCAGATTAATAATCCTCACACATATTCATTCCCATCTGAGCCCAACGAAGATCTCATTGCTTTCTTATCAGAATAAATGTCATCCTTGCCCATATTAATAAGAACTTAATGCAAGGTGTGCAACGTGTGCTGGGAAAGCTTATTCCAAGGATTTGCTCAGACCGTAGAATAAAACAGGTTTTCAGGATGTGGTAGCATGAAGGATTCTTGTAAAATGTCCTTATTATAATTCTCATCTTTTCCTCCTCCTCCTTGGCTTGCCATAATTCTCTTCCACATAATCAGCTATGATTTATTGCTTTGCCTTGTGCGCTTGATAAACTTGGTATCTTTGCACAGATGCTGCTTTGTATGCAGGGATTGTACTTCACTTTCAAGTTTTTGTAGATCTAGCTGAGAAACAAACTGCGCTATTGGTGGAGATGCAAAATGAGTAAATGCAGGTGAGATGTTTTGCTAAAATGGAGGATTCCATTCCTGAGAGATTATTACAAAATAAGATTGGTATCCACATGGACTGCCCCACTTCAGCATTTATGTGGGTAATACCATGTATAAATGCTCCATCATTTCAAAAATACTCAAAAAATGTGTTTGAAAAACTAGCATATCACAGGGAAAACCATTTGGAAATGAATTTTAAGGGTGCGATCCTAACCTAGGTCCACACAACGCATTGGTCTTCCCATTCTTGTAGGAAGACAAGCGCATGTCTGTGCACTCAGCCAACTCTCCCCAGAAGTGCCACAGAGTTTTACAGCATTTTTGTGACATCCCTGGTCAGCACAGAACTTATGACATGGTTTATACTTAAGTAGAGGTTAAGATTTCAGTCTTACATAAAGGTGCCATATGTCCTGTAAAACATGGACAGTCCTGATTTTTGGAGATTGTGTCCTCATACAGGCAAATGTTACTTTATATTTCTTGCCCAATAGCAAGAAATTATATTTGGGTTGAAGGAAGTTGAAGGTTGAAGGTTGATGGACCCTGTCATAATTTCGTGGGTTTTTTAATGGAATGGATTATTATTTGATAAGAATGTGACATTTTTACTTCTAATTAGACATAAATCCAAAAGCATGAATGTTTTGAATTTACATTTTTCTGTAAATTCAAATTTTAGCATTGAATACCAGCTGGGTAGATCAGACCCATGTTGCTCTTCACTGATTATTCAATATTTTGCTTGCTAAAATTATAATCAAAATCCACAATATTTCACAATTACAGTCAGTATAAAATAATTATACTAAAACCTGATACAACATTTATTCATTATATGTACCAATATAGGGTCCACTGGACCCTACCGTCTTATGTGATTATAAAATGAGGTACCCACCAGGTTAAAGAAGAAATTTATCTTGTTGGGTTTCAAGTGTCTGCTGAAAGTTGGAAGATCATTGGCATTCAGCACCATGGACATATCACAGCAGAGAGATTTACACGAGCAACACAAGAACTAAGAAATATTCTGAGTCATGGACCAATGTAACTACCAGGGCACTGGAACGACCTGGTGGCAGTCCAGTCCCAGATACAGGAGTTGAAATCGTAGGCAGTGCCACTATACTACAAGTTCTCAAATACCGCTACTAATTTGACATTAGTTGTCATGAAAAGCCTGATCTCTTGCAGAAATGGACTCAGCAAATTGAGCCAGAGAAAGGCAGGCTAGTCAGATACTCTGTCATGATCCTTCATGTGTCAGGCTCTTGATTGTGTAATTATGGTCATGGGGCAGGAATGAATGGTGTTAGTACCACTGAGCCACAAACAGCTGTGTGATCCTTAAGAGGAAGCAGACAAGTTTGTAGGTAGCAACAAAGGATAAGTAGGGCCGGAAGCAAATATACGAGCAATGCCCTTTAGATTGAAAATAGCCAGTAATTGGACTGACAACTGTGGGCTGTTTTCAGCAAAGCAAAAAACAACATCTTTGAAAAAGTTCTTACACTTTTGTATACTGGATTCATTGGTGGGATGTGGCCAATTTTTTGTGGGGTTGCAAATCTGACAAAAATTGATTTCAAGTGTTAAATAATATGGCGATTGGTGGAGTGTGGGGGTACTACTGCTGCCCAATTTACTATTATACTCACATTTTTGGCATTACTCAATTTAAAATGTTTGAGTACCATGCACTAAATAAAACTAAATAAAAATAAAAGGCCAGCCAGCCCTATCTGAGGATTGCAAAACTGGGTGTAGGTATACCTGCTCTGATTACATCAAGGCTAGACTGCTACAATGTTTTCTCTATATTTGAGAGCAGATATTGGTTTAAGTTAGACTACCTCCCCCTTGGACACAAGTGGACCACTGCATATAACATCTAATTGGTTCCAGCTGCACTGCAGTCCAATTTGCTTCCAGGTTGTAGTGTTGAACATGAAATTCATTTGTAATTCCTTCCTGGATAAGGACAAAGTTGGCTCTCGATCTATGGATTATGGATGAAAAGAACCATTTTCCCCCGAATGCATTTTTAAGATTAATGGAGGTGTTTCTGGCTGCTTATTTCTCAGAAATTGCACGCATAACTCGTGGAAAGATACAAGGCAAGTGGGTGAGAACTAAAATAAGCCACATTAATGAGCAGCTGGATGGCGCAAGCATTTAAGACACTGTGCCTGTTAACCAGCACGCCATGGTTCGAGATCCGGTTCAGCACCACAAGACGTGGTGAGCCCAGCTCTGCGACACAGCTGGATCCTATCGTATTGGCTCTGCATTTCCATTGGACTAATTCAGTGGCGTGGAGAGGGGGGATTTGCTGGGGTAACAGCCTATCCTCATAACAATCTAACACAGGCTTCGCATGCAACATATGCAGTGCCGAGCACAATACCATACTCTTTCAAGACTGAGGCCTGCAATGAGCAGCTCTGTGATTCAAATAGCAGAATACTCAGCATGCTAATTGTGGCTCTTTTTGGAGGGCTCTAATAGGTCATTTTGCTGCTTCCGTTGCTGGTAACATTTTAAGTAGGTGCTTGTTGACCCACTGCTTAAAGATTCCAAGTAAGGCAGAGTCCACCAACTCCCTTTGCAATCTATTCCATGGCTGATTTGCCCCTACCATCAGAAATATTTTTCTTTTGAATCAAAATCTCTTACAGTCTTTAGTCATTGGTTCTAGTTTTGCTTTCAGAGGCACAAATTTCGCCATGATAACCCTTCAAGTATTCGCAGAGTGTATTTCCTCTTCTCTAGGCTGCACAGACAAAGTTCACTCAACCTTATATGGTCCTCCAGCCCTCTGATCTTCCTTATGTAGCTCTTCTCTGTACCTGCTCCAGTTTGGATGCATCCTTCTTATCGTGAGGTGTCCAGAACTAGATATGGACTCAAGATATGGTTTCTGATATCCTGATGGTAAAGCAGGACCATCACTTCTTGTGACATGAAAGATATGATTCTACAAAGCAGGCTAAAATTCCCAGCTGTGCAGGGAATTCCCATTGGTATTCCAGCCATGGCATCAGCTCACAGCTATGTGGTGAAACACATTATTTTTTCTTTTTACCGTTTACATTTTTCATTCAGTTATGCTCAGTAATAATCTTCCCTTAATAAATCTTTTTCCTTGGCATGTGTATCGAAATGGTTGGTGTGGGGAAGGGTGTGAGAGATGGATTCCATTTGTTTTCGTTCCACTTTATCAGCCAGTGCAGCTATCAGATTGATAAGGGTGGGCCTAATAATAAAAATACAATATTAAAGAAATGTAGATCTGCCTTACTGCATTCCTTCCTGTTATGTTTTTCCCTTTTCTTTTGACTTAGCCTCATCTTTCCAAGGAAGCACAGGGATTTGTCAATATAATATTATGCTGTGCACCCGAATAGTAGCTGCTGGGCATTGTAAATTACAAAAAACATATTGCAGGCTGTCAATTTATGCATTCATATTGTGTATGCATCAAACCTCAGTTCCACATACTTGCTTGTTTTAGAAACATTGACGTGGGTTCTTGTTGCATCTGGCTATATTCTCATAGAGAAATTAGACAAAAAAATTAAGGCTCTGAAAAACACCTACCAAGGTCTATCAAAATATTAAGTGGCATTGTTTTAAAATTCAAAGTAAGTTTTAGACAAAAAAAATCTCACCTTCATAGTCTCAGAAGTTTTTGAATTAAAAAAAAAGCATGCCTCTGTCAGTCTTGAGAGACTATTGTATCATGCTCGGCACTGCATACGCTGCATGCAAAGCATGAAAGCCTGGGTTGGATTGTTATGGAGGATAGGCTGTTACCCAAGCAGCAAATCCCCCCTCTGCACACCACTGCATTAGTCCAATGGAAAGGCAGAGCCAATACAATTGGATCCAGCTGTGTTGCAGAGCTGGGCTAGGGACAGAAGCTTACCTTGTCTTGTGGGGCCGACCCAGGTCTCAAACCCTAGCCTGCTGATTAACAGGAACAGTGTCTTAACCACCTGCGCCACCCACAGCCTTTTGAATTTAACATATGTTAAAATTCAGGAAGATATTGATATATTTTTGTGTCACCCCCCCCCCCCCCCAAAAAAAAATTCCAGGCTGCCAAAGATGGCGCCCCAGGCACCATTTCTGACGCGATTTTTGACAAAAATTTTAAAGTGCTGTATCTCTGGAACGGTGCAAGATATTTTGTTGTGGGTTTTTTATTTGAAAGATAATATTTGTTTAAAACTATATACTCCATTTTGAAATATTTCATCTTTTCTTGCTTCAGCCTTCTGAACAATGCCAATTTTTCAAATTTTTTTAACTGTTGATCTAATACCATTGAATACTACATTCCCTGTAAAGGAGAACTTCCACTTTTCAGTTTTACAGGATGGGGGGGGGTGCGCAAGGGGGAATTTTGCGCATGGTGGTTAGATGCACATGGAGGGATGTTATGCATGGGGGTTGATGCACATGGAGGAAGTGGCACATGGGGGACTGATGTGCCTGGGTGAAGTTGCGCATGGGAGTTGATTCGCATGGCTGATGTTGTGCAAGGGGGGATGTTGCACATGGAGGGATATTGCGCATGCAGGGTTGATGTGCATGGGGGACTGATGCACCTGCAGGGAAGTTGCACATGGGGGAAGTGGCGCATGGGGGAAGTGGTGCATTGGGAAGTGGTGCATAGGGGAAGTTGCACATGCAGGGTTGATACACATGGAGGGATGATGCACTTGGGGATGATGTGCATTGTGGTTTGATGCGCATGGGGGTTGATGTGAAAGGGGCATATTGCACATAGGGGGATGAATATGAAAAATGTTCTGCATGGGGTGTTGTTGTCCATGGGGGTTTATGAGCATGGATGGCTGAGGTACATTGGGGGAAGATGGACATAGATGGCGTGGATTGGGGGATGCGCATGGGGGTGATGTATGTGCGGAATTCATGCTTGTGGGGTGATGTCATATGGGGGAATTTTACATATATGTTTTTCGCTAATTTAAATATAAAATTTAAATAAATACATTAGTGATGAAATTTAGATCAGTGAATAAATTGGATATTGAATGGGCTAAAATTTCCAGGGTTTCTCCAAATATCAACACACATCACAAAAGTATAGCGCATAATTGTATGTGCAAGCCTCCAAGCATCATTTAAGACCTTCAGAGAACATAAAAATTATTTCTGGATTTTGGGAAAATCAGTGATTATTTTTTGCCCTCTCTCCAGAGCTTACAAGAGGAGAGCTCTGATTGTGTTCCATCAAATGGGCCAGAAGCTTGCTTGTGTCCAGAGGATGCCCACAGAGCAGAGGCTTGCCGAAGGCCACATCTGGTCCCCAGGCCAAGGTTTGGAGACCCCTGATCTAGTGCTATAGAAAACATTGCAAAGCTATGGGTTGGCCATAGCTGGACTCATCCCATGTTCATCAACATATCACAGATGAAAATAAGGATGGGCTTATTTTATTTGCAGGGTACATGATGGGGAAGGGTAGAATTTGTGAGGAATGTGGGGGTCGAATAGGAAGGACAAATTTCTAAAAGTATCTGAACCACATGGAAAGGCAGGCCCTCATGAAATCAGGCAGAAAGGTGCACTTGAAGAAGTCTTGGTATTGGACTGTAAAAAGGAAAGCTTCAACTGGCCCAGTTCATGACTCATTGTAGCGGAGACATAAACTGTGTTTGACGACTGTTAATGAGGAAACTTAAAAGGCTTTAAAAAGGAAAGTTTTTTTTCTGGACCACTAGACTACTAGACCACCATAATTTTGGCTGCCTACAAATTGTTTCTTCTCTACCCTTGGTACATCCTACGCTTGTTAGCACCAGACAGCAAGAATTTTGAGTGCATATGACCATACCAGGAGGGATTTTGGGGGCAGAAGTACTCATTTTTCCCTTTTATGACATCTTTTGCAGGCACACTCCCTAAAGCCACAAACTGGACGTTTGAAAATTTAGGTTAAATTGGAAAAAATTACGGTGAGGGCAGCAGTGGAACAGATTGCCAAGGGTGGTGGTTGACTCTTCCTCACTGGTATTCTTCAAGCAGAGGCTCGACAGGGAACTGCCAGAGATGCTCTAGGAGGATTTCCTGCTACATGCCGATGTTGGACTAGAAGGCCTACTGGGTTCCTTCCAACTATATGATTCTATTATTCTAAATCACTATTTCACCCAGTAGCTCCTGAAGACTGGACTAGCACTGGCAAAGGAATTCTTACTCAACAGTCCAAATCCACCATATCACTTAAAAAAAAACCAAAATTTAAAAAAATAATTGAAATATCATTCCACATTTTGCTGCCTATAAATGGAGGGAAGAAGGTTGTAAGACCATTTTGCTTAACCTTAGCCCTTGAGCCAGAACACTGAGCTCCTCACTAGTGATTAAAAAGGAACTTTGCCAAAGAAGAAATAAACCACCCTAGCCCTCAATTTTTACCTTCGCTTTTTTCTCATACGTTTCTCAAAAGAATCAAGAGCATCCCCCTGGGAGCCCAGCTCTGCTGCACCAGTAAAATTCATTATGAAGAATTTGCTGCTTTTTATTTCTGTTCCTCCTAAGATTATAAAAATTGTCCGTGGTTTTTATGAGAAATTTCATCAGTGACATGAGAGAGCGATCCTCTGTCTGAACTGCAATTACTGTCTTATGTTCCCAGTTGGTGCCAGTAATTGTTCCCAATTGCTGCTGGGATGCTATTTATTCAGCCTTTTATTTATTCATCTTTTCAGAAGGTGCCTGAGTCAGAAACGAGCTGAAGTAGACTTTTTAAACTATTAGCAGTGATGCATGAGGGTTTCGGGGGCATATGTTGGCTAAGGTATATACATGTAAGGTCAGATAAAAAATATGAACCTAAAGACTAGATAACCCTCAGGAGAGACATTATTGTAAAGGAAAGCCTTCAGTCCAAAGCAAGTGGTTGAGAGGTATGTTAGCCTCTAGGGGGAACTATGGGCATGCAAATCCCACCTGCAGCTTCAGTGTCTTTTCAGTTCTGTGGCTCAGTGCTGTAGGAACATCAAGCCAAGACATATTATTCAAGCCAAGCATTTGCAAAATGCTCAGATTGAAGTTTGGTAGGTTTTAGCCAAGATGACATTTTTAAGGGGTTTTTCATTTTAACCATTTCATCACCTGGAACATAGTGATCTATGGCCAAACACAGGTACCCCCTCCCACCATTTATTGGATGGATTAAGAATTGGATCATTATTCAAAAGTGGTTCCCATTCGCAGGAGGACACCTTTACCTTTAAAAACAAAGGAACTAATAGTCTCTATACACATAGCTCTGCACTTCCAGAACTTGACTCAATATATTATATGGCTCAATATAAGAATTGGATCATTATTCAAAAGTGGTTCCCATTCGCAGGAGGACACCTTTACCTTTAAAAACAAAGGAACTAATACTCCTATACTCATAGCTCTGCACTTCCAGAACTTGACTCAATATATTATATGGCTCAATATAAAGCAGATTCTTACATTCAGGATCTGATAGGAGAGTTCAAGAGGATAACAATTGCACTTGGCAACCAGTTTAAATGGGCCAACAAACTGAGCTTGACCACTAGTTTGAACATTAGTGGCCAAAATTATGAAAAACAAATGTTTGAATAATACCATCAAGCTATGTATTACTAATTTAATGCGGACTGCAATGGAACAAAAAAAAGCAGGCCTCCCAAGTCTTGAAAGTATGGTATCGTGCTTGGCATGAAAGCCTGGGTTGGTTTGTTATGGATAGGCTGTTACCCAAGCAGCAACGCCCCCCTCTCCTCACCACTGAATTAGTCTAATGGCAGAGCCGATACGATAGGATCCAGATACGTCGCAGACCCATATCATGAACCGTGGCCTGCTGATTAACAGGCACAATGTCTTAACCTCTTGCGCCACCCACATCAACCCACAAACATATCAACCCATGGAACAAACACAGGAATATTTCTATTTTATAAAACATGACCAATTAATTAGAAAACATTTTCATTTTGAAAATCTTTATATAAACCTTTATATGTATGAATAATATAGTCTTTCAAGACTGTCTGGAAAAGTAATTTAATGCAGAATGTAATGAAACAAACCGCACTGGAATCTGTATTCTATCAGAAGTTACAGCCAATTAATTAGTGAACAGTAGTGGTGGGGAAGGATTTTTATACTAAAATTTCAATTTTTTTACAAGCTGAGGCATATCTCTTGTGATTGTACTATAGATTATATATATAGTTTATAGATTATCAATAGATATAAAAGAGAAAAGTCACTGGCTGACTCAATCACTGACTCACAGACTAATCAAAGCCCTGCCAAAACCGCTGAGCCCAGAAGCATGAAATTTGGGGAGGATATTCCAACCATGACCGAGGAAAGCACTAAGAGATGTTATGAAATTTATTTTTATGAAAAGAAAATTCGGTTTTATGAAATTCCAATCAGAGGTGAAACATTGACACCAAGCTATCAGCCCTTGGTCTCTCCCCTGAAATCTTGGCTGACATGGACCTCCCAAAAGCCTTGTACATGGACCTCCCAAAAGCCTACCACAAACAATGGGAGCAAGAAATTGGAACTCCTTTAGCATCTCTCAACCTGATTTGCTTTTGGTTGTCTCCCTCACTGGCAAACTATTTTTTCCATTTGATCCCAGGAAAAGGAGAGTGTACCTACTTGCATGCTTCAACACCACCTTGGAAGATACTCCAATACAGCCCAACAGATTATGTTTATTTTGCTCTGGTGAACTACAGCCCATATTTTACTTCGTTGCCCACGTTCTTAGATCTTCCTTCTTGACCCCTTTCTTCTAACTTCTTCTTCTTCTTGGATTGACCCCATTCAAATCCTTCTTAGTGATTTCTCCCTTTTTATCACGTATCTTGTGGCGGAATTTCTGTTAGCAGTCTCCACAAGTAATTGTAACAACCCTTTTCTACCCATTTAGATTTTGTTATCTGTGTCCATTGTTTGCTACCAGTCACCTTGTATTTTAAAATGCCAATAAAGTTTATGTAATGTATATACTTTGGATTGAAAAATTGGTGACTGAGGGATTCTCTGCCCAGGGTGTTCTTTCTGTCGCATACTTTGTGGAGAAATTTAACCCTTGAGGGACTGAAATAGGGTCAATGTGTTTTTGTCCTATAAATATGGAAGACTGAACAACATTCAGTTAGATGGTGCTTGGTGCCTGGTGCACTGGTGCCTGGTGCACAGTTAAAATTTTCGGAGGGAAAGGTTGCACTTGGTTGCGATGGAAAATGTTGCACGGGGGGGGGGGGTTGATGTGCATGGGGGATGATGCGCATGGGGGGAAGTTGCGCATGGGGGATTGATGCACATGGGGAAAATTATGCATGTGCTACTGGATGCCCATGGCGGACTGATTTTATTTTTTCATGTTTTTGAAATGTGGATGGTGCCAGACATACAATGATATATGACAGAGATTATTTTGGCGTTGTTCATAGAATGCCATATGTCTATCTCCTTCATGATTTGTTATAGCATTTTGCATTCATTTTGATCTAAGTACTTATTTAAGGGCATGTGAGGCAAACTGCTATCAAAAGCATTGTATTTACTCAAATCTGCACCTTTTCATCCAAATTTAGTCTATTTAGTCTGTTTTTTTATTTATGGTTTACGCATAAACCAAAATGCTTGCGTATCAAAGTAAATTCTCATTTAAGAAATAATGGGAACACAGATGATTCATTCCACAACCCTTCAGCACAACTTAGTTGCGGGGGTTGGCAGAGCAGAACAGCACTGCTAAATGTTGGTGGTGAAATTAGTTGCAAGGGTGGCTTTACTGGTAATATTGTGCTCGATTTACAAGGAATTGCTTGCAAACAGCAAAGATGTCTTTGCTTGAAAAAAGCAGTGGTCCCTCGCTTCACTAGCACCTTGCGTAACAGGCTTTTTACATAATAAGCAAAAATTTCCAAGAAATCTTGCTTCACATAACCAGCTTCACTTAATAAGCAAGCACTGTATGGGCATGTGTGCTATGCAGCCCTGACGCTCCGCATGGAGGCTCTTTAAAAGGGCTGCTGGTCAGCGGTGCTGCCTCTAAACGCCCCCATCTTGGGGGCAGTTGCTAGGGAGTGCCAGAGGCAGCTGCCCCTAACTGCCCCCAAGTGCCCCCACTGATCATCAGCAGCCCAGGTAAGTCTCCCAGAAAGTGTCTTTGATTGCAGTCTCCTTATATCTACTCAGAAGTAAGCCCCATTGTGTTAAATAGGGCTTACTCCTAGAAAAGTGGCTTTGACCACTTAACCATGTCTTCCCAGAAGTAAGCCTCATTGTGTTAAATGAGGCTTACTCCCAGGAAAGTGTCATTAGGATTGCAGCCTAAGTAGACTTCATAGGATCATGAACGCTGAATGCGTGTTTTGAATTCCATTCCAGTTTTATCATTTTTACATGCAGTTAAAATTTTATATGAATATTTTTGGGGTTCTGGACCCAGTCGTCTGAGTTTCCATTATTTTCTATGGAAAAATCTGCTTCACATAAAGCATTCACTCCAGAATGAATTATGCTTTTTATGTGAGGCACCAATGTACTCACAATGTGGGTCACTTGTAATTTGAGGTATCACTGTATTGAGGTCAGTATTTAACAACTATATTGTAACAAAAAATTTAACGTGTATTGTAATGCAATACTGTAATTCAATAAGGTAAAAATCATAAGCTCCCAGGATATTATTGTTAAATTTTTATTCTGTTAAATTAAATTTTGCACCTATTTTGCAGGTGCAAATTAGAATTGCGTTAAAAAAATTTTAATCTTTAAAATTGGTGGCCCCCCTCATAGTCCAATACTACTTAGATTGGATGCCAGATAACTAATAACATGCTTCTGCCTCACACTCATAATATTTACTGCTTAACCTGACCCTGGGCATCTTCTTGGATAGTGGGGTGCCTTCCACATGAAATCACTAATGGCTCCTGGGTAGCATTAGAATAGAAAAGAATAGGGGATGTTGCTCTGTGCTATAGTTTGTCCTTTGCATGTAGAAAGTTCCTTATACCATCCTTGGTAGCATTACCAGATTGAGCTGGAAGAATTCCCTGAGAGCCTGAGAGCAACTGTTGGTCACATTTCAGCCTTAGACCCCCTTTTCAAACTTAAAAATCAGTCTGGGTCCCCCTGTCACACCAGGATGCTCCAACATAGGAAGTGTGTTCAATGAGACTTCTAGGAAAGCCCAGTGCCAGATTCCAAGATGGCTGATCCCATCCTCTTGTGACCCCCGTGACATGAGGTCACAAACCCAAATGGAGCCTGACCTTGAGTTTGATGGTTCAAAGATCTGTGAATTATTTCATTTCAGTGGTTATCTTGTGACCAAGCCAAGCCCTCCAGATACCCCAGATAGCCAGCTGACCTTTGAACACTTCTCAGTGATGGAGTAAATCTGATTTTGTTGTCCCACCGACCCATCACAGGAGAATCAATGCATAGGTTCCTGGAGGGGCGAGGAAGAGGCATGGCGTGCTGGTAATCCACACAGTCTTTTTGGTTTTATGTGAGTTATTATGCTGCACCTCTCACCTTTATGTGAGTTATTATTTCACCACCTCTCAGCTCTGTTCAGATTAACTCTACTGCCAGCTCTCTGCAGCTCTCTTCAGATTACTGCCAGCCTCCCCAAAAGGGAGACCCTCTCCTTGACTTTACCTCACTATTGCTGAATAATAAATGGGAGCTAAGTGGTGGCTGCGCGCCAGCGCAGAGCAGCTCTAAAGGCTTATCAGGGAGGTTCTTGGTCTTCACATAGTTTCCTCCGTGTGGAGAGTCAACAGCTCAAATTCCCCATCAGATTTTCCTCTCCTGGTCAGGCTATATGTCTAATCAAAGCAAGATAAATCTTTGATCCAAAAGATCAGGCCAAAAAGGCCCATCAATATTCTGGTGACCTACCATCCGCTGTCGGAAGCCCCCCCCAAAGTAGCAAATATGCCATGCACCCCTATTGGCATTCCATGCATTCCATGCATGGTAGTACATCCTATGAATTGAGAACCTGTAGATACCAATAAATAGTCCTGTGCTGTGGGTGGTGCAAGTGGCTAAGACACACTGCCTGATAACCTACAGGCCAGGGTCAGCCCCATAAGACAGGATGAGCTCCTGTCCTTAGCCCAGCTCTGCGATGCCAGCTGGATCCCATCATATTGGCTCTGCCTTTCTACTCTGCCTTTCTATAGAGAGGGGGGATTTGCTGCTTGGGTAACAGCCTATACAGTATTTATATACCGCTTTTCAACTGAAAAGTTCACAAGAAAATAAAAAAAAATTAATAGCTAATTAATAGCTAATGGGTCTCTGTTCCAAAAGGACTCACAATCTAAAGTGCAAAAAGAACACCTGCGGAAGCCACTAGAACAGACATTGCTGGGGTGTGCAGGGCCAGTTACTCTCCCCCTACCAAATAAAAGAGGAACACCCACTCTTTTATGGATAATTTTCTTAGTCAATTAAATTTCTCAATCAATTAATGTCTCAGTCATACCCTCAGTTTTTAGTGCTCCATGATTGGGTTACAACCTCCCTCCTAGCTCTACAATATCTTCCTTTTCTAGCTCTACAATATCCTTTTTGCAGTGATCAGAATGATATGCAGTATTCAACGGCATCCATTAGTCTTGAAAGAGTAAGGAATAGTTCTCAATGCTGCATGCAAAGCATTAAGGCCTGGGTAATCCACTGGAACAGCAGAATCAATATGATTGGTTCTAACTTGGGGACCGGGTATCGAACCCTGGCCAACTGGTTATTATTGGCTTCCATCAGTCTAGAAAGACCATGGTATCATGCTTGACTCTGCATGCAAAGCATGAAAGGCCTGGGTGGATTCATATGGAGGATAGGCCGGTTAACAGGAACAGAAAATATATAGTTTTCTGTAGTGACAATATAACATTAGCAGTCTTGTAGACTAATCTGAACTAATCTTCCCTATGCAATCACATCAAGGATATGTGCATTGCATGGTGTGTTTTTGGTTTATGTCTGAACCGTCATTGAAGAAGGTTCTTTTCAAAACTTCCAGTTTATGGAAGTTATGGGTAAAAATATGACAGCCACTAAAAAGAATGTGGTGTTTTGTTTTAGGTGTGCGTTTTGTTCCCCTGCAGATTTCACTTATTTCACTGCTGATTGGAGGATTCAGGCAGCAAGGTGTACAGCATTTAGTGAATCAGCTTGGTCTGCTTGTATTGAATCCTACTTTGGAAGTACAGACACATCTCTCTACCCATTTTGGTGATTGCAAAACATTTAAAGAGCCATTAAGAATCTCTTCCCCAATTAGCAATACAGGCTTTTTTCATATTAATTAAAACATTTTTCCTTAAAAAAAATTCAAATCCATGCACTGTGGGAGAGAATCTGTGAAAATTGCACATAATAAGCACGTAATCAGAACAATTATTGTGGGAAGTATAAATGTTCACAAATGTGGCTGGACAGCTAGGTGACAGTGTCGCATGTCTAACAGCCCAATCGTATTTCTTGCTAGTCAATGGCATATAGCTCCATTGACAGAAAGTGAACTGCAGATGGCTGAAAAAGGTAATATTTTTAAATTTACCTCTCCAGAGGATGCCTGGTTGTTGGGCCCTCTTTTGTTGGTGAAATTTGGAGGTCAAACGGTGAATCTGCATCAGAAATAAATAAGGATTTTGCATATGTGGCTACCGTCAAAATCTATCCCACTCCTGATTCCTACTCTGAATCATCTTGAAACTCCCACTGTGTTCAGTGGGTATCATTGAACACAATGTGGCTTGCTTTTTAGTAGACTGTGCTCTTAGGCTGTGGGTGGCGCAAGTGGTTAAGACACTCTGCCTGTTAACCAGCAGGCCAGGGTTCAAGACCCGGGTCCGCCCCACAAGACAAGGTGAGCTCCTGTCCTTGGCCCAGCTCTGCAATGCCAGCTGGATCCAATCGTATTAGTGCTTTCCATTGGACTAACAGTGGCGAGGACCCCTCTCCCCTTTCCTGCTTGGGTAACAGCCTATCCATAACAATCCAACGCAGATTTTCGTGCTTTGCATGCAGCATATGCAGCACCAAGCATGATACCATAGTCTTTCAAGACTAACGAGGCCTGCTTTATTCACAAGATATGGATTGCCATCTGTGTCCCCAGTACTAGATTCCAGAAAATCAATGTCAGAAAGTCAGAAAATCCCCAGTGCCAGATTCCAAGATGGTGGTGCCCAGCTTTTCGCAACTTTTAAAACCACTCACTTTTAAAACCACTTACATCTTCCAAGACTCCACAGTAAACCTCAAATAGTGTAAGGCAGGCAGCATATTTGGTGGGGAAGGGATGTCTACATTGGTCACCCATTGGCCTCTGCTGCTTCACACCATGGATTTAATGGGGTTTTCAGTGCTGCAGAATGTGGCGTCGTTTCAGAAAATTAAGGATCTTTGTGCAGCCTGTCACCGCAGACCGGAACAGATACTGGGCAGTGATAAAATTTGCTTGTCATTTGTGATGAAACGTTCTTATAAAGTGGGTGTCCAAACTTTTTGGCAGAAAGCCGGGAACCAAAAGAAAAAAGAATTTATTTACATTTCAAATTTGAATAAATTATATAAACTTACATCAATTAGAGACAGAAACTTTGTTAATGAATTAAAATCGATTCATGAATTCTCATGCAGAGAGAGGAAGCAATCTTCAAACCATAAGCACATTCATATACAGAAAGTGGCTTAGTGGTTGTCCATCTGAAGATTGGCAAGTCAGTGGCTCAAAACCTGAGTAACTGCAAGATGGGATGAGCTCCTGTCATTAGCCCAGCTCCTGCCAACCTAGCAATATGAGAGCGTGCAACGCATGAAGGGAAATAGGTTGGTACCTTGGTGGGAAGATAACAGTGTTTTGTGTGCATGTGTCCATGGAGTCATCTTTGGACTACATCCTCTCTAGAAACATGGATGAACACTGCTCCCTTAGATTCAGACACAATTAGCAAGGCAACCAGCGGAGGACACCTTCCTGCAGAGGACATCTGCGGAAAGACACCTTTACTTTTATAGGGGGCAGAACTTTAGTGTGCAATTTAGACGTGTGCAGTGGGGGCACGAGCCCATACATGCTGCACATCTGAACAAGAGAGAAGTGTGGTGTGTGCTCCCAAACTTACAAAATGGAAAGCATACACTTTCACTTCCAGTGCAGTGTTGGCAGAAATATACACATCCCCCATGATTGTTCCATGCTGTGTGTGATCTCTTCATTGCATCTGAAGCTCATGCATCCTGCCACAGGGGAGATGCACACATTTTACTATACTTGAAATGCAGAGCATGAGTGTCCAAAGCCACTCTATGGAAGAACAAGAGGCATGGAAAATAACAGATTCTTTCTCAGGAAGCAATAGAACGGAATTAGCAGAAGGCTTGAAAGGAGTTACTATAGCGACCATTCTCACCTCTTCAGGCTCCAACTGCAGCATGTGAAACACAGAATTATTATGTATTTCTGTGGCTGGAGGGGGAAAGGGAGAGGAATCTTAAGACTTGCAGACCTAGGATTCAAATCCCCAGTATCTGCTCTACCCTCTGATGATGATGGCAGGTGATGGTGGAAGAACAATCAATGGATATACCACATCTCTTGCCAGACCCCAATTCTGCCACCCTCATGCTCTATTTGCAGGACTTCTGTGCCAGTATTCGTGCACATGTACATCACTTCTGTGCATAAGTGCATCACTGGAGCTCTGCCTGATCAGATCAAAGTCCATCTGGCCCAATATTCAATCTTCCTTAATAACCAATAGACCCACAATCAGGATGGCAATCTTTTCAGTATCTCCCAATGAGAGGCAACAATCCTATAGTCATATGAAAGTAACTATTTACTTCTTAGTCGGTAGAATTGGTTTCAGTGTCCAAGTGTCCAAGTAGCAATCTTGGCTCAAAGCTGCTGATAGGCTCAAGCTTCCCAGATTTAATCCTGTGCAGGCCTCTGTCAGTCTTGGAAGACTATGGTTTTATGCTCGGCGCTGCATATGCTGCAATGCAAAGCATGAAAGCCTGGGTTAGATTGCTATGTATAGGCTGTTACCCAAGCAGCAAATCCCCCCTCTCCACGCCACTGAATTAGTCCAATGGAAAGGCAGAGGCAATACGATTGGATCCAGCTGGTGTCGCAGAGCTGGGCTACGGATAGGTGCTCACCCTGTCTTGTTGGGCCAACTTAGGAATCGAACCCTGGCCTGCTGGTTAATAAGGCACAGTGTCTTAGCCACTTGTCACTTGTCAGCCACTGGATTTTGTCTAGGAATCATTTTGGACCAGACAGACTGGTCTGATCAGTGTATGGCATTTTACAACCCCTGCTATAGTGGGCATGATGGAGACAACCAAAACAATGCTGCTGCCCTTCATATTTATGCTGTCCCTCATAACTAATATGAGCTTCTTTCATGACAGGACTAGAGAATACAGGACATGATGGTTCACTTCCAACGTAACTGTTTTGCTGAAAGCAAGGATGTCAAAACCCCGGTTTGGAATCTCTACAGGTGTGGGAAGCTCTGTTCCTTGAACTTCTAGAGGATATTCTGAGGGTTGGGGGATGGTTATATAAATATGTATAAAAATTATGGTTTAAATTTATTCATGTTTCACTCTATAGTATTCATTTATGTAATAAATAAATAAATATCTGTTGCTTTTAGTGAGTGGAAAGTGAATCAATGCAAATTGGTGTAGATCAGTGCAGCTTGAATCTGCAGTGGGCTTGAGGGAGGTGGTAGCAGATTCAGGATTAAGGGAACCAGGCCATCTTTGCAAGCGTTCATCAGACAAATCATGAGCCCTGGTTCCTGGAAGGAGGGCAAAATGCTGCCCATTTCCTCGGCTTCTAAACCAGTCTAAACAATGTGTATTTCAACCATGCAACAGGAAGGAGACCCCAGAAGCAGAGAATAGCAATTTCCAAATCAGTGGCTTGCTAGAGCTGATTTGGGGTGCTAGCGAGGAGACAATTTGGCTTTTATGATATTTTGGCAATCTGACATTTATCGTTAATTGAATATGCGGGCTCCTACTTATTGGATGGAGCACTGTCCAAAAGTGAAAATCATTGAAAAGTGGAATGTAGGCATCTCTAACTTGCAAAATGGCCACCAAAATAAACATGCTTCATGCTGCCTGTAGACACGGAAAAGTAGGAAAATGGATTTTCTAGCCTACAAAGGCTACAAAGAGGACATGTAGAAAGCCTATAAAAGAGGACAATTCCTGAAAAAACAGGATCTATTGTCACCTTGGTACTTCTGCACTGGGAGATGTAAAACCTAGTGATGCCACTGAGAAGAATTGTACTAAAAATATTTTAGATACATTTCTGTAACATATTCCCTATGGAAGGCAACCTATTGCAATGAATTTTGACCAAGAAGTTATAGCAGTATAAGAACCTTCCAACCTCCCAGTTATTAGTATATTGTACTGGCATCCATCAGTCTCAAAAGACTATGGTATTGTGTTCGAAACTGTATGCAACTATTTTTATTACCGTTTCATATACTGGTGCATTCTTTTCCTCTTGTTTTTTTGGTTTTATGTCTCAGTTCCAACAAAGCCAGCTTTGTGGGCCTTGTGGGGCCGACCCAGGTCTCGAACCCTGGCCTGCTTGATATCAGGAACAGTGTCAAGCGCTTGCACCACCCACAGCTATCTTCAACAATGCTTTAGGCATTTTGGAGTAGAAGATCCCAGTTTCAACTGCTGAAATATCCAGATAGGAATGGGAAAGTGCTGCCTAAAACCCAGAGAAAATGTCTTGAAATCTTAGATAATTTTAGACTTGGCAAGTACTGAATGTGGATCTTTATCATGGAACACATGTGTTTCACTGTGTGCCCATTGGAAAAAGTGCAACAAAGGGTGGAACAAATTCTTTATTTTTCACTTCCTGGACTGGCATAATTGCCTTGGATATTGGCAATATCCAGGATATTGTCCTTATAGATTTGTTTAATGTATCTGTAATTTTCCTGTCTTCTACAGTTGTGGACACATTAACAAACTTTCAGTGGGCTGAAAGTAAATTGAGGCCTTGCAAGGACACCTAACTCCATGGGTGATCAAGTACATGTTGATGGGATCCTTGAAAGAACGTTGAACACAGTCTTTGGCCCAAGCCAAGAATTCAGACTGGCTAAGAAAAATGAATCAGGACTTTGGTGGAGTTGGACGAATTGGGAGGCACATCCATCTCTATTAAGCAAACTGGAGTCTTTATGAACTTTTTACGTGGCCTAAAGTCCGCATTTATGTACACGCTGACCATAGCTGTCTTGTGCAGTGAGGTCCTGCTCCACACATCTCTTATCAGTCTAAGTGGAAGGTTTTCAGGAGCAGGAATTGGGAAGCCATGGGTGATCAAGTACATGTTGATGGGATCCTTGAAAGAACGTTGAACACAGTCTTTGGCCCAAGCCAAGAATTCAGACTGGCTAAGAAAAATGAATCAGGACTTTGGTGGAGTTGGACGAATTGGGAGGCACATCCATCTCTATTAAGCAAACTGGAGTCTTTCTCTATGAACTTTTTACGTGGCCTAAAGTCCACATTTATGTACACGCTGACCATAGCTGTCTTGTGCAGTGAGGTCCTGCTCCACACATCTCTTATCAGTCTAAGTGGAAGGTGTTCAGGAGCAGGAATTGGGAAGCCTGCACCTTTCCCCCCTTGGAACCTCCAATCCAACCTGTTGCAGCAAGTATTAGATGACAGAGTTTATGATAGATTATGATATATGGTTATAATATAGGTTATAGTTATTATAGGTTATGGTTATGATATATATAGAGGTTATGATATATATATAGCCTAATAAGAGTGGTGCCATGCTTAAATTCATTTTCAGTTGATTGAGCTCTCTTACACCAAAATCTTTGTTTTCTCCCTAAAATTCTTTACTTTAGTAGTAAGAGGCATATTCAAAATTGAAATAACTGGGGATTGTTTTGTGGGAGAGGGATGTAGGTATGATAGATAAAAAGCTATTGGAATTATGTGAAATTTAGGTTTTTTTGGGTGGGTGAAGGGAGGAATGTTTGGACAAGAATTCCTATATTATTCCATAGATTTCACACGTTACTGTAGCTGTGGCTGCAGAATGGCTTATGACTGTTCCCCCACCCAACCTCACCCAACCTGCTATCCTCTCACATAGGACCAGGAAGGGATAAATGATGGAAAACCACATTACTGGTAAATGATGGAATTTACACGTTACTGTAGCTGTGGCTGCAGAATGGCTTGTGTCTGTTGTGTCATGGTTATCAGTCAATCCCCTTATGTGCTTTTATCAAATAAATAAGTGGCACAATTGGGTTATTTTTGTCCCATTGCACACAGTGCCCTTCAGTGTTGGTATTTTAAGCTATATGTACATGCTTATAGTTATGTTCTCCAGTAAAATGAAAGGATGTATATTCTTCCTCATTTACACTATCATCCACTGGCAAATTTGACTAATTTCTTGGGGCAGGGGTCTGTCTTTTTTCTATTCTGTAAAAGATTATTTATTCACATATTAAAATGCTATATTAAAATGAACTTCAAAATAAAATAATGAACTGCAGAAAAAGCTTATTGTGCCAGCATAGCTACCACTTATTACCAAAATCCAGTGTTTCCTTTTTTCTGTGAAAACCAGTGCCATTTTCAGATGGGGGAGAATATTTTCCACATCTGTTTCCCCAGATCTGCAATTGTTCTGGATATGGAGATAGTGAATAAAAGGCCTGTGAAATACTGACACATACCATATTCTGTATGAAGGCCTACTTTGACATGTTCCTCCAAGATCATTTCCTTCACTGATACTGCCTGGCTGCAGAGATTTCCTATTTGTCAGTGCTGCACAACATACAGAATGGTGAGCATACATATATTTATTACGTAAATTAAAATTTCAAAGGCAGCATACAGCATATATTACAATGCCAAATACTATGACAATGGTTGCTGATGGAGGGAGAGGAAGAAGGCCAGCAAGCTTCTGAGTATTCTTCCACAACAATGGCAACCTTGATCTTAAATGAAAAGATAGGAAAAAAAAGAAGAAAACGGACTTCCCTTTTGATTCTGCCTTTGATTTGTGCTTGGAAATGTCTTTCCAAGGCCAGGGAGGAATTGAAAAAGGAGGAGTTTCCAGTTGCATAGTCTCCATCTGGTTGCTTAAGCAATCAGTGTGCTCTCCAAAGCCACTGAAGACAGACCCTTGGCTGCTTGCATTTCACTATTTCATTTGCAATTTTAATTCCCTGACAGGCAGAAGCAACCAAGCTGTTCATTTCACCCACAGTATGTTAAAAATACTGAAAAAGTCCTGTTTCAATGTTAGGGCACTGAAAATACTATTTGTTTTGGAGGCATGTTTGTTACATGAAACATTATTTATGTGAAGCGTATTTTCCCATAGCAAATAATGAAAACTCAGAAAATTGGTTCCACAGCCAAAAAAATATTCGTATGAAAATATTAACTGGGTATAAAATTGATGACAAAAGGCCAGAATGGAATTCAAAACCTCCATTTAATGTGCATGATCCTATGAAGTCTACTTAGGCTGCAGTCATAAACTTTCCCGGGAGTAAGCCCCATTTAACCCAAAGGGGTTTTGTCTTGGAAGACATGGTTAGGAGGCTACAATCAAAAGTTAGAACATGTTATTGGAGTTCATGTTAAAGTGTTTAGCTTGTTGGACTTACCTGTTAGCTCCTTGGTGAATTAAAAAGGACCTTCAAGAGAGAGGAAGAACGTTACCTTGAAACCACTAAGCGTTGTGCAAATTAAAAGTAAACGTGAAACCTGGTCTGTTGGATTCTATTATGTTGGACATGGGAGAGGAACCCGAAGAAGGATCGTTAAGAGAGAAGTTTGAGGAAGGAGGGGGATGGTGAACAGGAGTAGCAACAGGGAAAGATGACACATCTCCCTAAAGTAAGTTAAAATGAATGGCTGTTGCCCTCACCTCCCCAGATCTCTGAGTAAAGAGATCATCCCAATTCTCTGAGTAAAATAGAAGTGACTTTTCAATCACCCTGTAGTCAGTGGTAAGCTTCAGGGGGTTCTCACATGTTCTATAGAACCATCTGCTAATGAGCGCCTGGTTCTGATAACCTATTCTTAATTTATTTGTTGTGAATCCCACTATTATCTTTAGTATAGTGAAATCTCAAGTGTTTCAACTAGCAGTGACCGGTAAGAATGGATGTAGCCCACACCTCCCCAGATCTCTTGTAGCAATTCTATCATTTGCTGGCAGACCAGATGCTTTGGTCTGAAGACTGCTCATTGTTTCTGATTCAAGGAGAAAAAGGGATGTTCAAGTGGATCTTGAACAGGTGTTTAAATCCAGGGAGAATTGGGATAGGAACTTCAGATAGATTGGGATAGAGGCTGAAAGCAAAGGCCCAGAATCAATCAATGTACGATATAAACTTCATTCTTTATGATTTCTGTCCCACTCTTCCTAATAAAATGATCTAGCAAAACAAATCTTAAGCAAGAGGTTAAATATTTGAGGTTCAGTCCCATCCAACTTTCCAGGCTTACAGGGCCATGCCAATGGGGCATGTACTGCATCCTTTTGTGGAAGGGCAGTCATGGTGCGCACCGTCAAGCTTTCCTTTCTTTCTCTTCCTTGCATGCTTCAGGCTGGGTAAGAGTGTTCACTCACGATGAGCAGGGTGGAAACTACTGGGGAGTGCCCAAGGGAAAAAGAAAAGGGCTCTCCCCAGCCATAAGTGGGGATAAACCAGAAATAAAAGACCAAGGTATAAGGCATTAGGTTAGTTTGTCCATCCCATCCAGAAGAGTGGTTCTAGAGCATTTCAGCGTGGGACCTCATTCAAACCATCTCCAAAAATCTTTAAAATAACAAATAAAATAAGCTCTTATAAAATTACTGTTCTTAAATATAGTCTTAAGCACCTTGATCTCAGCAAACAGGCATATTTTACTGAGAAGTACAGATGGAAGGGCTGCGCTTGCTTTGATACTTGGACTGAAAGTAGTATTTTTTTTTGGACAGGAAAAATATTAGGATGATTGTGTTATCATTAAGTGGGATAATTGATGATGATAAATCAATGTGTTAATGAGAGCTTTATATAGAATAGTAACTATTTGGATGTGTTGTAACCATGGATACTGTTACACCATGTACAGACTAATGCCAGTAAGCCCCCCCCCAAACCCACCTGAGGTGGTGTTGCTCTCCAAGGGACTGTGGCAGGAACCCCCTTATCTGAGGGACATTCTTTCTCTCCCCCCACCGACAGCCGCTTGAAGTGGTTTGGGTTCTCCAAGGGAACCAAGAGGGGGCATTGATGGCAGGAATTCCCTCATCTAAGGGATATTCCTTTTCCCCCCTCCAGGGCACAGCAGCTGGCTCAGGATGACGCAGAGCTGTGACTGGGGTGCCACTGGTGCTGTTTCCTGGGTGAAGGGTGTGGAGTGGAATGCTGTCTGCCCCCATTACCAGTTCCCTGCAGCCAGGTACTTGGTGGTGGGGGGCCTTGGTCCCTGCTGTTCCACCTGTCCTACCCTCCTCCATGAACTCAAGCCACATATCCACATGGGTAAAGCCATGGAAAAACTATAATTTCTTTAAGGGTCCACTAAGCGGGTGTGGTGACAACAGACCTTGCATCTAAAGGTAAAATAGAAGGTGTAGAAAATACTTTAAATATTTGTAGATTTTGGGATTTGTGTTTTGTTTTGTGCAAAACGAAAAGTGCAGAAAGTGGTGTTACCTACTTTTAATTCATGATTTCAAATATGTAATGCTGTGAGAGAGTCCATTGATTGGATTGATTGATTGGTTTGTTGGTTGGTTGGTTTGTGTTAAATTTTAAATTATTATTTGACACTTACCAGGAATGTATAAATTGCACCTCTGACTGGGTAATGTCTTGCAAGTTTTCGTGCAAACTAACCTTTTGTTCCCCTTAAAGTGTTGCCCCCCAGGAAAGCAGCAGGAGAGACAAGAGGGCCTGAGTTAGTACTACAGCCGTGCACCGAGAGGGCCTTGTGCAAAGGTGCATACAAAGGGAGACTCAACACAGAGCTCCCTTCAGTTGGGGCGCTGGGAGCTGATCTTGGGTCTGCCTCCAGCTGCTGACCGGAGCTCCAGGCTCCCTCCTTCCTCAGTCTGGTCCATCATTGGCTGCAGCTGATGCTGAGTTTGCACCATAAGTGATGCCTGCCTGGCCTCTGGGGTAAGAAGAGGGAAGGTCTGGAGAGAGGAAAGGGCACAAGCACCATCCTGGCTTGCTTCTGAAAAGGTATTGCCTTCCAGCAATACCGGATGTTTTGATTTCAGTAAATTAAAAAAAAACTAAAAAAGGGGGGGAAAAGGCAGCTGGGCCTGGGAATGACATATCTGCAAAAGAAACCCTGCTAGGGGGCTGGAGTCAAGAGGGAATGGACTGAGCCAAAAGGAAGGCCTGGGATATTCTGGGCCAAGAAGGCCCAAGTAGGCACTTGATCCTGCAGAAAGAGACAGAATCAGAGCTGAGGCTTTGTGGAAAAGAAAGACCTGCCAGAGTCTCTTTCTGCACCTTCAAAGCCACGGTCTTATGGAGCCCACTTTGGGATGTTTTTATGCTCCCAGCTATGTTGAGGCCCCCACCAGACTTCTCAGATATATTAAACTGTGTGCAGAACGAGGATCTTTTGGGGTCTGGTTCTCTCATGCCCCCTCCCAAATTCTTGATTAAAATAGCACTTGTGCAGTAAATATCTTATTACAAGGGTTCGGTTTTAATAGATTATAATTTATAATCCAGGAGAGTAGTGATCCAGGAGAGTAGTGCTCCTTTTGCATTGCTCTTCCCAGCCAAGATGGCCTCTACATTCATAGATACCCAGCTTGTTAGCGCCAGGAATAATGGGGCTTCTCACCAGCCATGTTAGTGCCAGTTAGCGCCATGGGGCTGCTCACCAGCCATGGGGCTCCTCACCAAGAGCCACCTGTCCTCACCATCCAAATATATTGTACCTGCAACATCCCCAAAATGATGGGACAGGAATACAACATTTGCATGTACATGAAGCGTGCAAAGGTGAAAAATCTCATGCAGTCTCCTCTCTCTTCTTGACAGAAACTGGATCATAGGAATCCAAACTGTGTGCATGGACATGGCTGCTGCTCATCCAGACCATTTGACACAAAAAGACATTTGACGCAGACACCTTGGGCTTACCAGTGTATAGCTAAGGAGATCCAGGGGGTAGCACTGAACAACAAGCTTTATGGGTGCAACAATATGAGCTTGACTAGTGGTAAATGTAAAAACCTCTTACATAAAAATAATAATTCTAGCATGTCATATATGACAGGAAAGATACTTTAATGCAGAATTCAATAAAACAAACTTGAAATATCCGTATTCTATCAAAAATATGGCCAACTAACAAGAAATTGCCTAACAAAAAGTGGATTTCTTTCAATGAAAACTGACCTATGATTGCTCTCAAAGCAATGTGATGTACTAATGTTACTGTATATAACGAATAAATTTATATCAATTATTTATACATAAATAAATATGTATAAACAAATAATAATAAATAAATACATATAAATAAATATGTATATAACTGAAATGACAATTAACCCCTGCTAGCTGTGTAGAAAGCACTTTTTTGTATCCCATCCTTCCTTCTTTAATGTTCCTTGAAAAAGACCAACTAATCTACCTTTTCCCCTCCATTCCCTGCATCTGTTCTGCAGAATTCTCTTCTTAATCTCCTTCTAACAGCTTTCCTGTGGACTCTGTTGTGTGTGGTTGTTGGGATTGGAGTCTCCCTGTGTTGCTGAAGGGTGAAATTGCCCACCTCTTTCTCAGAGGAAGATCTTCCTCCTTTTTCCCTTGGCCTGTAGGCATGACTTTGGCTGACTTGCTAAGAAGCATTTCTCTTTTCAAATTCATATCCAAGTTCCATTTGCGGAGATAGCTCTGCATTTCAGCAGTGAAGAGTATGCCCTGCTGAGTCCAAGCCAGAGGCACCTATTTGAGGATTTCATGTTGTAAAATCACGAAAAAGTCATCTTTGTACGTACGGAGGAATTTTTGATCCTTAATGTATTCATTGGCATCCTTCAGTCCCAAAAGTCCATGGTATCGTTTTCTGAGTGTGGAATGTGGATTAACCTTCACTGAGAGTGGGCAGATTAGGAGGCACCAGAGAACACACACAGGGAATAAACTCTATAGGTGCCAGGAGTGTGGAAACCCACAGAGGGGAGAAACCCTATAAGTGCCAGAAGTGTGGAATAACCTTCACTTAGTGTTGGAATCTTAAGAGCCACCAGAGAACCCACATGGGGGAGAAACCCTATAAGTGCCAGGATGGTGGAAAGACCTTCAGTCAGAGTAGGAATCTTAAGAGCCACTAGAGAGCCTGCACAGTAGAAAAACACTTTAAATGTCTATTTAAATGCCCACTACCTATTGCTGGAATGCCCACTACCTATTGCTGTGCCTATCCTACTGGTGCCTATTAGTACCCAGTACACGCTGGTGCCTGCTTCCAGTGACTGCCTGTGCCTGCCAATGTCTGTAAATTCAGCTAGTTTATACCGTACATAAAATTGAAAAGTCACTGACTGACTGACTGATCAACCGCCAGGCCTAGAAGCGTGAAATTTGGGGAGGTAGTCCTTCTGCGGTGGAAGCATTCACTAAGAACCAGTTTTTGAAATTCCAACAAGAAGGAGGTTATAAGAAGCACAAAGTGTTTTCTTCCTTATTCATTGAGAATCTGAGAGACTCTCTGCCCCAACCCCCAGACCTAGAATCTTGAAACTTGGGGAGGATGTTCCTTATGTGTCTAGAACACCCACCAAGAAGAGATTAGAAATATAACCGTTTACTAGCTGAAAAGGGATGCAATGCGTTTTCATCTATACTTACCAATGAAGAAAGATCAATACCTAGCCCCCAATTTTGCACTTTCTTAGTAGGGGTGCCCATGGTTGTGAGGGGATGATGCACGTTTATGGGAGGTTTATGTAAATGGGGGTTTGATTCGCATGGGGGGTTGATGCACATGGGGAAATGCGAATACTGGGGATTGGGCATCATTGGGCACCAGGCAACCTTCTTGGCACTATCCTGGCACTGGATACTGGGCACCACTGGGCACTATTCACCACTGGCCAGCAGGCATCCTTAGTGCCTAAGGATGAGGCACTAGATAAGGATGAGAACCACTAGACATCCTTGCTGGCACCAGGAAATGGACATCACTAGGCACAGGGCAGCAGCAGCACAGGGCACCAAGCAGCAGTAGGCACCACCTCTACAGGCACCAACATATCTTGCCAGGCATTGGGCACCACTGGGCACCACTGGGCACCATGAGACACTGGGAAGCAGGTACCGCAGGGCAGCTGGAACCACTGGGCACCAAATTTCATCAAATACACTTAAGAGGCTGCAATCAAAGACACTTTCCTGGGAGGCTTACGTGGGCTGCTGCTGAGGTTCAAGGTGGTTGGTGGAGGCATTTGGCAGCAGAGTCCAAGGGTTGGGGCTGGTTGTTGAGTAGTTGGTGAATCAGTCAGTCTAAAATTTGATTCTTTTTGGGTGCTTAAGTCAGGAAAGAATGTATTCCTCAAATTTCATGTTTCTGGGTCTGGGGACTTGAGTCAGTAATTCTTTAATGTTTAGGGACAAACTCATGTTGGGTTCTACGCTGTATCTTAGCTGTACCTAGCAATGCGCTTTCTGGATCTTCTGATGTACTTCCTGGGTTTTGTTGGAGCCATTCTTCCAGCTTGGATGTCACATTCCCTAGTGCTCCAGTCTATAGGATCACATTCAAATTCACTTTCCTCATCCTTTCTAATTCCTCCTGCAAACCCTGATATTTTCCCACCTTTCCCCTATTTCTGACTAGTGGATAGTCTCTGGAAGTTAGACTTGTGGTGGAAACCCCCTACATTGTGAGGAGCTTCCGAGTTTTCATATCGGCTGCCTCCATTTCTTTCTGTGGTCGACTCACTATACCAGCAGGGTATCTGATGACTGGCTGCACATTCTCTGCAATTCCATCACTATAGGTTTGGCTATACCAGAACTATACAAAGAACTATATATGCAAAGAACTATAGGTATAGCAGAGAAAATAATTGGAGACAGCCTACCCTCTATGGAGTATATATCGCTCGGGTCAGGAAGAGAGCTGTGTGTATTGCTGCGGACCCTCTTCACCCTGGATACATCTTCTTTGAGCTTCTTCCCTCTCGACGCCGATATAGGACTTTGTTCACTAAGACATCTAGGCACAAGGATAGTTTTTTCCTTGTGCCATTAAATTGCTGAACCAACAACTATGCTGAGAGATTATTGGAGAATACTGAAGCAGTGTTCTTATCTGATTGTATGTATTGTTTATTATTTATGAGTTGGTGTTTGTATGTGTGCAGCCGTTGCCGAAGCCAACGAATTCCGTTGTATGTATGCGCCGTTGCCGAAGCATTAAAGAATTCCGGTTATGGAGATCATACTTGGCCAATAAACTAATCTAATCTAATTATGTAGTACTGATGGAAAGTTATTTTACCCATTGAGATGGCTTTTCTAGATCTGTCGTATCCTTTGATTGTATTTGAATATTCCTTGACTCCATGATTTATATGTCTGAATAAATCAGACATATAACGTAGGCAAAAAAATCTGATCAAAATCACTAGATGTTTATAACCCTCTCAGGAATGGCACAGACGTGCCTTATCATACTTTTGTGACATCAACAGGCCAGAACAGAACTTGTTCTAGTATTTATGCTGGCCTAACTGGGAGTGGGGGGTGTGATTGCAGTGCAGGGATGACATAATGGGTCATGCACACTAAGAAATGCCTTTTAAGAATTGCCTTTTGCTCACCCAAAACATATAAAAGATGGAGGGGGAGGAATTGAACATGTAAAATGGACAAATGGGACTGGGTTTCTTTCTTTCTGAAGTCATTAATTCAGAGAGAGGAAGAAAGCCAGGCGGGGGATTCTCTCCAATCCGTTTGAAAGAGAAAAAAGCAATTAGGCAATAAGCGAATCAAGATCAAAGACAACGTAATGAGAGGATGAGAAACAAAAAATGGAATGACGGTAATAAGGGTCAGGTAATGTGTTAGAACAGGGGTTCCAACCTTTTAGCTTCCCTGGGCCGCATTGGAAGAAGACAAGTTGGTTTGGGCTGCACATAAACACTAAACTTTTTTTAAAAGGAGGACAAAATGTAGGATGTCCTATATTTTGTCCTACATTTTTAAACCTTGGAATAAGTCTAATTGATTTTAATAGGGCTTACTTCTGAGTAGGCATGATGCATAGGATGGGCAGCGATCCTCCAAGCTAAACCTTGGAGTAAGTCTCATTTATTATAATAGGGTTTTCTGCTCAGTAGCCATAAATAGGATTGGGCTCTCAGACTGCAACTTGGGAGTCTTGACTTTAGTGGGGAACATTGACTTTAGTGGGGCTTACTTCTGAGTAGGCATGATGAACAAGATAGGCAGCGATCCTCTCCAACCTTGGAGTAAGTCTCATTTATTCTAATGAGGTTTTCTGCTCAGTAGCCATGCATAGGATTGGGCTCTCAGACTGCAACTTGGGAGTAAGTCTCATTGACTTTAGTGGGGTTTACTTCTGAAGAGGCATAATGCATAGGATGGGCTGTCATCCTCTCCAAGCTTAACCTTGGAGATATGCTGCAATCCTGAACACACTTTCCTGGGAGTAAGACCCACTGGGTACAATGGGCCTTCTGAGTAGATATGGTTAGGGTTGCAGCATTAAGCTTGAAGAGGATCACAGCCCATCCTATGCATCATTGGGGTCACACACTGCAACTTGGGAGTATGCCTCATTGACTTTTACTTCTGAATAGGTCTCAAGGGCAGCTGTCAGCAACTGGGATAGAGGCTGAGGCTGCTTTGGGGATGCAGGTGGGTGAGTGCTGCAAGGTCTGCAGGGGCCTGAAGCACTCTGAGTGCCAGGAGGCAGGTAGGGGGAGGAGCCTGACAGCCCAGACCAGCTTTGTGGCAGCCGCCCAGGGCGGTGCACTGAGAAGCACGCAAAATTTGAAAATGGCTGCTGCCACAAAACCGTTTTTTCAAATGGTGGTGGCCAGCTTTGCAGGAGGGCTGCATCCACCCTTGTCCAGGGCCGCATGCGGCCCCCGTGCCTTGGACACCCCTGTGTTAGAGATTGGTATTGCGAAGGTAATGTGTTAGGTAATGAAGCTCTGTTGATTTTGCAGAACATCCTCTTGTCCTTCCACTCTAACTATCTTGCTAGTATCTCATTGGCGATGTCACTCCATTTTGCTATGTCAGTGCATATACATATGCTGGCCTCTAACCACTGAAGACAATAAAATGTGTAATTGCAAATATCCTTATGCTATGCCTAGAGCTTTCCTGGGGGTTGCCTAAAGACCACTGGTGCAGGAGGCCAGGTCAGGCTTGCCAGACCTCCGGCTGTAGCTGCGTTTGCACTGGGGATGGCTGACAGCCTCAGGTCCCAATCCATGCATGCCTACTCTGAAATAAATCCCATTATGTTCAATGTGTGCAAAGAACACACATTTCATTTGTAACAATTAAAATACATCCTGCATATCTGATATTCATAACAGTAGCAAAATTACAGCTATAAAGGAGCAACGAAAATAATTTTATGGTTGGGGATCCTGACAACATGATAAAGGGATTATAGCGTTAGGAATATTGAGAACCACTGATCTAGATTGCCCCTAC